>CM049427.1:12452416-13904677 GCA_026929855.1 Poa annua
CGAGAATTGACGGGTGTGGCTCCCTCACCATATAAGTGCACGGTCTGCTTCTTGTTGAGCTTGTAAGGGTGGTGCATGCGATAGCCTTGAGGATTGTCACCATCAAACTTGTAGCCCAAAACCTTAGCAAACTCCTCAAAGTTGGACTCACAGAAAGATTCACCAGTCATCCACTTAATTGTCTTCTTCGAGTCACCCTTGATCACTAGAGTGGCAAAGAACTGCATCACAAGCTGAGAGTTGTAAGGACACCGAGTGAGCACCAACCTCTCCAAGCCCATAGTCTTGACAATATGAATAGCTTCAACAAAAGAGGCTTTCTTCTGCAGAGTTGTAAGATCAAACGGATGCATAGGCCGAACAGGCTTCGACAGAGAGAGGTAGAGGTCCACGAGTATGTGCTCTTGCTCTTGACACCAATAGCTGCGATCATCCAGAGTGTTGTCCCTTGGCCTAAGGTACCAATCCCCTTGTCTGAGCTGAGAGTATTCAACAGAGTTCATCTTTGAATAGTTCTGACGTTGAGGAATAGGAGCATTCTTCCTTTTCTTGGATCGTGGCTTGCTAGCAACAGCTTTCTTCTGCCTTTGAATAGTTGGATTACTTGAGGAGGCAGGACCATTACCCTTGTTGACAGGGTTCTTGTGAACAGGTGCCCTTGAGGTGTTCCTTGATGCCCCAGCGGACGGACTCCCACTAGAACCTGTGAATTTGAGCATAGTGGGTAGCATAAGGTAAGTGCACACAAGTCAGGAGATTATACACACATTAGGTAGACATTTGATGAATCATATGTAGTTAAACATGAGTTAATCTTAAAACTGCAGTGTTTGGCTCGGAAATTCCTATTCAGACATAACCGGAAATTCCGGTGGACCGGAAATTCCGAGTCAGACTGAGTCGGAAATTCCGACCCAAACAGAAACAGTGCAGATCTGAGATTGACTCGGTCTAAAACTAGATCGATCCAACACAATGCAAAACTAATGTATGTAGACGGCAGGGAATGGTGCTAGGAACAATCTCTACCAAGCAATATTGAAACAAATAACTCCACATCAAGATCCTATTGCAAGCACATAAGGAAGAGGAAAAGTGAAGTTACCCTCATCCATCGAGGCCATTGCTTGGAGGAGTGAGTTCCCGGGGCGGAGAAGGAGCAGATCCGGCCGAGAAAGAGGTTCCCCGGCGGTCGGAGTGCTCCGGAGGGATCTTGGAGCAGCAGGGGCGGCGGTTGGAGGAGAGAGAGGTCGGGGGTGGAAGAAGGGCACGAATGAGCCCTTCACCCCGAGCCTGCCCTTATATTTTTGGACAAACCGCCCGATCGGAATTTCCGGGTGTAACTTACACCGGAAATTCCGGGTCATCGATATTCCGATTCATAAATGAACCGGATATTTCGACCTGCTGAACTAAAATCCCAGTTTTCAAAAGGATGACTTGTGTGCAATAGAGAGAAATGTTTTCAGAGGGAAGTAGGCTTGGGATAGATTTCCAAACTGTCATTGGTACACCATACTCAACTCACAACTACCAAAACGAAACATAAAGTGCCAAGTTGAGTAGGTTTCCCACATGCATAAAAAGGAGAAAATAGCAACACAGAGCTCCAAATAAAACCAACTCTTCAAAGAGAGGAGATCGGTGGCCGAGGCCACCATGTAGGAGTGTATGGCATGTTACCGCGAAGATGTATCTTGGGTACATAACTAATACTCGTCGTTTTAGCTCATTAGTCATAAGAATGAATATAGAGATAAAAGAACACTTGCTATCGGCATAATGGGGGGAGGGATGGTCCAATGTATTAGGACCGCACTCCCCCTATTTCCATGCCTACATCTAAACAAGATAAGATGCAATTACGCCCTAGGTGAGTGTGCAAGCGATCAAGCTAATGACCTCGAATCAATGATATTTAGCTTATTTCTCAAAAAGCAAAACCTTCCTTCCTCAAAGGGCTTCGTGAAGATATCCGCCAATTGATCCCTTGTGCCCACATATGATAAGTCAATGTCTCCTCGGGCCACATGATCTCTTATGAAATGATGGCGGATCTCAATATGCTTGGTTCTTGAATGTTGCACCGGGTTGTAAGCAATCTTGATGGCACTTTCGTTGTCACATAGAAGAGGCACTTTGTCGCAATCGACTCCGTACTCCTTTAAAGTTTGCCTCATCCATAGCAACTGAGTGCAACAACTTGCGGCGGCAACATACTCGGCTTCGGCGGTGGAGAGAGATATACAATATTGTTTCTTAGAAGACCAACTTACCAAGGACCTCCCAATAAATTGACAAGCGCCGGAGGTTGACTTCCTATAATCTTGATCTCCCGCCCAATCGGAATCCGTGTACCCACATAATGAGAAATTTGCATCCTTGGGGTACCACAATCCAAAGGTTGGGGTATAAGCCAAATATCTAAAGATCCTCTTGACCGCCATATCATGGCTTTCTTTAGGAGCCGCGTGATATCTTGCACACACTCCTACGGCTAGCACTATATCCGGTCTAGATGCACAAATGTAGAGGAGAGATCCAATCATGGAGCGGTATACCTTTTGATCCACATCCTTACCCTTAGGGTTGAGCTCAAGGTGGCATTTGGTTTGCATTGGGGTAGAGGCACCCTTGAGCTCAAGCAACTCGTACTTCTTGAGCATGTCTTGAATGTACTTTGATTGGTTGATGAACGTTCCTTCCCTCAATTGTTTGATCTCAAATCCGAGGAAGAACTTCATCTCACCCATCATAGACATCTCAAACCTGTCAGTCATAAGCTTAGAGAATTCTTCGTTAAATGCTTTGTTAGTCGATCCAAATATAATGTCATCCATATATAATTGACAAATGAAAAGCTCTCCATTAACTTTCTTAGTGAAAAGTGTGGGGTCGATTTCCCCATTTGGAATCGACGGTCTACAAGTAGTTCTCTAAGGTGCTCGTACCACGCTCGTGGGGCTTGTTTAAGGCCATAGAGTGCCTTATCCAACTTGTAGACATGGTTCGGATACTTGAGGTCTTCAAACCCCGGTGGTTGCTTAACATAAACAAGTTCATTTAGTAAACCATTTAGAAAAGCGGATTTGACATCCATTTGTTGCAACTTAAAGTTATGATGAGAGGTATAAGCAAGAAGAATACGAATTGACTCAAGTCGAGCCACGGGCGCATAGGTTTCTCCAAAGTCAATGCCTTCAATTTGGGAGTAACCTTGAGCCACCAATCCTGCCTTGTTCCTCACCACCATGCCATGTTCATCTTGCTTGTTCTTGAAAATCCACTTGGTGCCGATAACATTGCGGCAATCTTTGGGTCTTTCCACCAACTTCCACACCTTGTTGCACTCGAAGTTGTTGAACTCTTCATGCATAGCATCAAGCCAATCTTTATCTTCAAGAGCTTCAAAGACCTTCTTGGGTTCCACCATGGAGATGTGAGCTTGATGTTCACTAAAGCTTGCAAGTTGTCTTCGGGTAGAGACCTTGCTTCTCACATCACCAAGCACCTTGTCAAGAGATAGAGCTCTTAATTCTTGTGAGGTGCCAACCCTATTCAAACGGCGGATCTCGATTTCCCTCCAAGTGGTGGGAGGAATCGCTTGATCATCTTGATCATTCATGTCTCCGCCTTGACTGATTTGATGGCCTTGATCAACCATTGGAGTGATGTCCATCGGTGAAGGAGAGGGTTGATCTTGGCCTTGCTGCTAGCTGCCACCGGGAATGTCAGCAGGACCGGATATTCCGGGTTCAGTATGGACCGGAAATTCCGAATCACCGGAATTTCCGACTCCAGTTTGAACCGGATTTTCCGGCCCTCCGGAAATTCCAGGAGCAGCTGGAGAATCTTGTGCTTCTTCTTGGCAAGGCGTATTGGGCACGGTGTTGTCGATGGGTGTTTCTTGTGTTGGGGTAGCCACCACATGTGAAGAACTTGATCCTTGTTGAGCAACCTCATAATAGAGTTCAACGGGGCGGTGGACTCCCAACCCCATTCTTCGGATAGCATCTTGAGGTTGATCATCACCTACAACGGAACACCACTTTGCTCCACAAGGGAGCCGTCATTCTCCTCGAACACCACACTACAAGTTTCTATGATTATGCGCAAGGCCTTATCATAGACTCTATAAGTGTGGGATTCAGACCCGTAGCCCACAAATGTCCCTTCAAGAGACTTAGATTCAAACTTGCCTAAACAAACACCTTTGATGAGATAAAAACACTTACAACCAAAAACTCGGAAGTAAGAGATATTGGGCTTGTTCCCGGTAAGCACTTCATAGGGGGTCTTCATGAGTCCTTTGCGGAAGAAGAGTCGGTTGGATGAATGGCAAGCGGTGTTGACGGCTTCGGCCCAAAAGTTGTGAGGGGACTTGAACTCGGCCATCATCGACCTTGCCATCTCAATAAGAGTGCGATTCTTCCTTTCGGCTACACCATTTTGTTGGGGAGTATAAGCAGCGGAATATTGATGACGAATCCCTTCTTCACTAAGGAACTCGTTTAAGGTGTAGTTCTTGAACTCGGACCCATTGTCACTTCTTATCACCAAGATAGGGACATTGTGTTGACGTTTAGCTTCATTGGCGAAGTCGATGATAGTTTGTTGAGTCTCCATCTTCGACTTGAAGAAGAAAAACCCATGTGTATCTTGAATAGTCATCAACAATCACCAAGCAATATTTCTTGCCACCAAGACTAGCTTCCGGAATGGGACCAAAGAGGTCAACATGGAGAAGCTCCAAAACCCTTTTTGAAGAAATGATGGTCTTGATTTGGTGAATGTCATGCATTTTTCCTTCAACACAAGCCCTACACATTCGATCCTTCGAGAAAGAAACATGGTATTTTAGTCCTAGGATATGGCCACCCTTGTGGAGACTTTGCAAAGTCCTCATGTTGACATGGGCTAGTCGGCGATGCCATAGCCAACCCAAGTCCGCCTTCGCGAATAGGCACATTGTATGGGAAGTGGTGACTCCGGAGAAGTCAACCACATAGAGCCCATTCTCAATGTACCCAACGAAAGACACATTGAGAGACTTGCTCCGCATGAGGATAATCATCTCCTTTTCGAAGACAACGGTATAACCCAAACAAGTTAAGGAATGGACGGAGATCAAGTTGAAACCTAGGGACTCGACAAGCAAAACATTCACAAGTGTGATGTCCGGTGCCACTACCACCTTGCCGAGCCCTATTACCTTATACTTTGAATTGTCACCATATGTAACAGTCATTTGATCATCATTAGGCTTCAACTCCGTTACAATTTCCTTGCTTCCGGTCATATGACTAGTGCACCCCCTATCAATTATCCATTTTGATCCTCCGGAAGCAAGTCCCTACACACAATCAATTCTTTGGTTTAGGTACCCATTTTGCAATGGGTGCCTTTTGGTTAGCAACAAGGGTCTTTGGGACCCAAATAGCATATTCAATGTAACCATCAAAAGGACCAATGTATCTAGCATCGACATCCCCATAATAATCAACATATAAAGCATAGTTGGGGTTAGATATGCCCGCAAAGTCATCACGAGTGGGAGTGCCCCTTGTGGCATTTCCACTTGCGATATCATCTTTCTTGGCTTGTGCGGGTTTGTCTTCTTCTTGATCATCTTCTTCTTCTCCTTAGCGACATAACCTAGACCTTCCTAACCCTTGTGGGGCACTCGCTCATGAAGAGGAGTAGTGAGTGTAACCTTGCCTTTATCAAGGGAGGTCTTGGACTCGGTTGCCATGGAGGGAACAAACAAGATCCTAGCTTTATCCTTGACAACATTTGCATTAGTATTCAAAGGAGTAGAAGTACTAGGTTTCTCAAGAATAGATATCTGAGTTTCGCGTTGATCACGAGACTTGAGGAGACGTTCGTGATCACTTGTCAATACCTTGTGAGTATTTTCAATTGACTCGAAGTCTTCGCAAAGTCTAGCATGAGAAACTACAAGCTCGGACTTTTCATTTTGCACAATTTTACATTTAGCAAAGTAGAGACCACGATCCTTAGTGATCTTAGCAAGTTGCTCCTTGAGGAGAGCATGAGCTTCTTGTTCATATTCGAGAGAGGATTGGAGGGACACCTTAGCGTGTGCATCCTCTCTCTCAATCTCACCTTTTAATTAGAACTCATCCGCAAGCTCACCTATACGACTCATAATTGAGCCAAAGTGTTTCTTTCCTTCTCCTTGCAAGTTAGTCATGAATTTATCAAAAGCAATAATTTCTTCCTTGACTTCTAGGCTCATACCATCATCAATGTCATGGGATATGGAGGCGGGGGACAATTTTACCTCGGATGTCTTTGCCATGAGACATCTTGAATTCTTGATGATGGGGCTCTCGTTTGGTGAGGAGAAGAGTGACGGAGGTGTGGAAGAAATGGCTAGTGCGGCCACTTGCGTTGGAGTATCCTCCTTGTCACTATCTTCATCATCGGTGGGATATTGCTCTTGAGTTACCAAGACAATATTTTGGTTCTTCTTGAAGTAGGGCTTCTTCATGGGCATGGGCCCCTTGCCCTTCGTCTTTGCCACGAGCCTCCCACCATGATCCTCTCTTCTCCCCCATGGGCAATCTGCAACAAAGTGGCTTTTGTCATCACAATTATAGCAAAGCCTCACCTTGTTGAATGGCTTTCCTCCATTGGAGGGAAACTTCTTGTCAATCCTCGCTTTGGCCCTTCCGGGGTTCTTCCAAAACGTTCTTTCCGCAAGACCCATGTGTTGAGTAAGAGTACTTGAGAGGGTCTCACTAGATAGCTCGACTTGATCATCATACTCCTCTTCATCCTCTTCTTCAACGGTGGCCTTCAAGGCAATTGAGGCATGCTTGTGCATCCCTTTGGCTCTAGCTCTTGCATCTTGTGCAATCTTGGAGGCCACCTTGTATGCGGTCATCTCTTGCATGACTTCATTGGATGTCATCTTTGCGAAGTCATGTCTCCCTTGGAGTGTCTTCAAATCCGTTTCCTCAAAGGGCAAGAGAGCGGTCACAAACTTCCTCTTGATTCAAGCATCATCAATATAGACCGCCCCGAGGTTCTTGAAGGAGTTGGCAACCAACACCAACCTCCGATACATGTCCTCATGGCTTTCTCCATCCAACTTGTAGAACCCTTCCACCTCATTGCATAAGGCATCATACCGGTTCTTCTTCATGCTCTCATTCCCGACGAAGATGTCGGAAAGAGCATTCCAAACTTCTTTGGCGGTGGAGAATTGTTGAATGAGCGCCATGTCCTTCTCTCCAACGGCCATTTGGATTTGATGAAGAGCGGTGGCGTTGAGTTGGCTATCAACCACCTCTCTTCTTGTCAAGTTGGTTGGATCATGGGGCTTGTATCCTTCTTCAATGATGCGCCATAGCTCAATGGAGGCACTACATAGATGAGACTTCATTAGAATTTGTCATTGAGAGAAATGAGTAGGTTTAAGCTTAGGAGGATCACTTCTAAAGTTTACATGAGGGTGAGAGATAGGAGGGTTAGGACAGTAATTATGGTTGACATTATGAAATTCCTCTCCTTTGGGGTGTTAGAGGAGCTAGGTGATTCATCCTTTTCCACCTTCCCGAGGGAAACACTTGGAGTAACATCTTTAGACCCATCCGAAGATGACTCCTTAGAGTTCTCAGCATGCTCCTTAGGAGGAGGAGAGGGATAAGTAGCCTCGGGCTCCTTAGACTTCAAGAGTGCCATGAGCATCTCATTCATCTTGAGGAGTTGGGCGTCCAAGGACGATCTCATATCAATAAGATCGGCCATGGTTGCCCCTTTGGCTAACGCCTCCTTCTCCGCCTCTAATTTCTCACGGGCGGACCTCTCGGCATCGGATTCCGTCATCGTTGCACTTAGGCGGTTAAGCCCTTAAAAGTGAACAAGGCTCTGATACCAATTGAACGGGAATCCGACACCTAGAGGGGGGGGGGGGGGGGTGAATATGTGCTATTACAAATTTTAGGTCTTTTCAAATTTAGGCTCAACACAAAGGTAAATTCTCTAGATATGCAACTACGGTGAATTTACCTAAATGACAATCTAACCAATAACAAGATAAACAAGCTAACAAGACAAGCAAGTAAGGGAGCAAAGATAAGGGGAACCGAGTGAAGCACGCGGAGACGAAGATGTAATCCCGAGTTCCACCCAAGGGTGTACGTCTCGTTTGGAGAGGTGTGCGCTACCACAACAGGTTAGCCGCAACGCCACAAAGGATCACCTTCTTCTCCGATGAACTCAACCACAAAAAGACAATTGATCTCCTTTCCACAAATGATATTTGCCATGAAAAAATATCATCAAGGTCCTTTTTGCAATAAGACAGTACGGTCAGCAGACCAGTTCACCCTAACTTTGATGCATTAGAAAGACATGTCATCGTTTGTGGATTTATTTGCAAAATCATGATTAGTTTACTCATCTTTGGGAGATGACTGATCACTTTATCACACTTTAAGAGTTATGTGACCAAAGCAATCGTCTAATTAACGTTTTACCAATGGTGCCTTTATCTCAAATAAAAACAAGAATTCACTATGGCACACAACTTCCTGTTGGGGATTCAAACATAAACTTGACGAGAGTAAACATATGGATCGGAGAACATGTAAGGTTATAAAACAAAACAACCAATGATATCAATATGCATCAATTCACAACATGGCCAAAATTTGACCATAAAGTGACAATTCATTATATCCCACAAACACAACACCAATTACATCAAATTGATATCAATGATGTGGTCACGAGACTTTTGTCTTGAATAACACGGGCAAAGGGTGTCATCTAGATACTGCTATGAACCCGTAGTTTAATGGTGTGGACTAATCACACATAATCATGCAACAATGGTGATGAATAAGCCTCCGAGGATGATTTCTCCCTCCAGCAGAGTATCGTATCGGGGCTCCTGATTCGTTAATCGGATGGGGTTGGGGGAGGGGGGGATGTGTGCTCAATTCCAAAACATAACCCCCATCCCCGGTGTTTTAGGTCATCAAGAATATATAGCTAGACAAATGGACGTCGCAGTCATAGTTCTTTCGGGGAAAACCTAGGTCTCCTATCTTTTCAATTTTGTCAAGTCGGTGTTTGCGTGAGCTTTATTGTACAAATGAGACAAATGGCGCGTGCAAAAAGAAAAAAAACTATATTGTTCTACTAAAAATCATACAATAAACTGAAGGGGATCGTGTGCAGAAAGCAAAAAAAATCCTAGCAACGATATCCTTAAACTAGCGAAGATTTAACTTATGCAGATATAGAAGTACGACGGAGACCGGAATACATACCCTCGTAGACCGAATATCGGGGATTACGCTCCCGCACAAGCGTTGACGACGAAGACGACGTAGCCGACCTCTAGGTCGCGAAGAACTCGGCGGGACGAAGATGACCCTCGAAGTCGGGTGGAGGAAGTAGGCCTCCGAGCACTGCTAGCGCAGCACCTCGCAGGGCGTTACACACATACGGTGGAGACGACGGCCTCCGAAGCTCTAGTCCAGGACGAGCAGCGGAAGACTTGGACCGGAACACCAGCAGCGCGGCAACGGGCTATGGTGGAAGAGATCCCCCTCTCAACTCGGCGCAACTCCAACAAAGGGAATCACGAGATCGAGAGAGAATTAGGGAATTAATTGGTGAATTAAAAGGCCAGGGGTGCCCCTTCTTATATAGGCTCCCAGGGGGGAGCCAACTTGCCAGCCAGGCAATGTGGGACTATCCCCCATTGCCTGGTGCGGCTAGGCTGGTGTGTTGGCCACCTGGTGGGCCCCTTTTGGCCCACTTAGGCCGACCATCATGCCCCCCACCGAATTCCCTTGAGAATTTTCCCCTCTTGGGCCTTCTTTCGACCAGAAAGCTCATTTAGGAAAATCAGCCTAAATAAATTCGAAAATAAATGACTAAATCCTATTTAGACATTAATTACACTAACTAATATCAAACATATTATATATAATTTATTCTAGCTCCGAAAACTCTTTCGTCGCTGCCCGATCTCCATTGGACCATTCCCGGGACGTTCCCGGAGATCTCTTTCCTTTCCGGTTGTCTTGTCGAAACCCCTTAAGTGTGTTACCCTAGCGGTTCGATAAAATAACAGACATGATCGAGACTTATCTCCGATCAATGACTAACTCGTAGGACTGGACCCCATGAATTAATTCCTGTGATATAACGAATGAATTTCATCGATCAAACCTGGACGTCTAGTCTTAAACCCTTTGTCATAGCGATACTTAGCGTGCCCGAGCATCGTTCATAGATATCGCCATACCTAGCATGATCTCGTTACCGACATCGCTACCTTCTTCTCGTCTATGATATTATGTCAGTTGGTGACCTAGTCACATGTTTGCAAACTCATTTGACATAATCTCACCGAGTGGGCCCAAGAGTATCTATCCGGCTATGCGGACACACAAATCCCGTTGTTGACCCCTCGTCTCAACTACCCCCTTCCGATACCCAAAAGTATCACCGTTATTGTCATACTAAATAAGATACGACGTTTGGTGCAATCAAAGTATCTTCCAGGAATAACAATAAGAGTTGGTCTCACGGTCTTAAGGCGTAATGACTATGTCCTATAAATACTGGGTATGTCCATCACATCGTTCTCCAACGATATGACTTCCATTGCCGACCGACGCCATGCACTATGATCGGGAAACCTCGATCATCAATCGTGCAACGCAACTAGTCTTAGTAGAGGCTACTAGGGACCTGGTTGTTTATCTACCACACCTGTATTAATGTTTCCGCTTAATACAGTTATAACATGGTATAAAACATATAATGAACAATTGGGATATTGCCAATAAATTATGTTTATTAAGTGCCTTTAGGGCATATTCCCTTCAGTCTCCCACTTGCATTAGAGTAACACATAATCTAGTTTACAACTTGGTAAAAGCTCAACACCCATAGCATCTTGGTGCCTGCTCGACTCGTGGAAGAGGAATACAGTCAATAGATCTCACACATTGAGACCTATATGTGCTTTGCAACACTTCTATGTCATCTAGTTTGACATCATCCCGTATCTTACGATGACGGTGAAATATATCCTAGTGGATGGAGTGAGACTCGAGCATTCGCGTAGCACGGGCCTTGAAAGCCTAAGAGATCTATTAAGGGGACCACCTACGCTCGGAAAGCTGCTCAGTCCAATCACACTTGCTAATTCTGAAGTCGCGATATATTCTTATACCTATGTAGATTATGCGACAGTGCATTCATATGCGACTTCGCAAACTAACCATGTCTATCTTCAAAATAAAGTGAACGAGAATCCGGCACCTAGAGGGGGGGGGGTGAATAGGTGCTATTACCAATTTTAGGTCTTTTCACATTTAGGCTCAACACAAAGATAAATTCTCTAGATATGCAACTATGGTGAATTTACCTAATTGACAATCTAAGCAATAACAAGATAAACAAGCTAACAAGACAAGCAAGTAAGGGAGCAAAGATAAGGGGAACCGAGTGAAGCACGCGGAGACGAAGATGTAATCCCGAGTTCCACCCAAGGGTGTACGTCTCGTTTGGAGAGGTGTGCGCTACCACAACAGGTTAGCCGCAACGCCACAAAGGCTCACCTTCATCTCCGATGAACTCAACCACAAAGGTTGCGAGTCCACCTTCCACTATTGATCCCCTTTTAGGGCGGAGATCGAATCCCTTACAAACGCTTGAGGCACGCACTCACAACTTAATTGGGGGCTCTCAAGATGACCACAAAAGGTCAAGGCAACACCAAGATTACAACAATGGTGAATTAGGTTTTCCCACCGGAAACCCTAGCCACGAAATCCCCAAGTGAATGGGGAGGAAATGCAAATCCCTTCGGTGAAGATGTAGATCCGGGCTTTCTCCTCCAAAGATCAACGAATTTGGGTGGAGGGATTGGGAGATCTTGTTGATTTGAGCTTTCAAGAATAGTAGGAGAGAGAAAATCTGAGAGCTCACTGTTCTTGAGTGAGTGAGGGGGTATTTATACCCCCTCCCAAAATCTGGCCGTTGGCTGCCTCGGGGACCCGGAAATTCCGGTATAAGTGACACCCGGAAATTCCGGGTCACCCGGAATATCCGAGTCTGTGAAATATCCGAGTTGAATTTCCGGTTGAGATCAGAACGTCTTCGACATCTTGACTTAGCCAAATTTCTGAGAGTGACTCGGAAATTCCGAGTCAGTGAAATTTCCGAGCTGAATTTCCGGTTGAAGTCAGAACCACTTTGACATCTTGACTTAGCCAAATTTCTGAGGGTGACTCGGAAATTCCGAGTCAGTGAAATTTCCAAGCTGAATTTCCGGTTTGAGTCAGAACCACTTCCTGATTTTTCCTTAGCCATTTTTCTGTTAGGTATAGGAGACCCAGAATTTCCGATCGTGGAAATTTCCGGTTCCAATAATCCGATTCTGGGAAGAATTCCAGAAACTATTATTCTCTACATTTTGGCTTTGGGATATGTGATATGCAACTCACACAAACTGAAATACTTAGCAATAGGATTAGTACATCATTGGTATTGTTAACTAACACTCAAAACACTAGGGATTAAGAAATGTTCTTTCATAAAGGACATCTCCTATATGAGATTTCTAGCTGGATGGGCTAGTGTCATAACTTGCATCATCGTAACCGCTTTACGGCAAGTTGTCTTTCCACTCTTACCCTTTACTAGAAAACATATCTTCAATTCTCATAGACATTGAAAAATATACTTAACGTTTGTTCATTGATCCACACAAGGATCACTCTAGAAGATGTTCTTCAACCAAGAACTCGGGTCACACTAAGTCGAGCTTTCAGTCTGATAGCATCTATGTCTGATACATAGATAATGTCGAACATCATTTGCTATTACTGAAAATGCCACGATAAACTTAATATTTTACCTAGTCATACAAGTAAGAACCTCTTTCTTCGCTTGTTCTATTCTGAAACACTACATAATCTTAACTTAGAAAATATTCCGACATAATGTTATTAAGCCCCTTACAATCTATACAATTATAAATCGGATGCCTAATACTCCTAACTTCATTTCATAGAAAATTTAATTACTTAAATAATCCTTTACACTCTACTAGAGGATATGTGTCATTCAGTATGTCGTTACATACAAAATCACAAATGACACCTAGCTCCCACTCAAATATGCCTTCCGCATATAAGATCAAGAAAAGCTACTTAGCTCCCACTCAAATATGCCTTCCGCATATAAGATCAAGAAAAGCTACTTTGCTGCCACTCACTTCTTTGCAAATGCAGGTTTCTTCAACTATTTTGGACAACTCCAAAATCGTTTGATCACATTATCAAAGTGAAGATTCCAGCTCCGATATGCTTGCTTCAGCCCATGAATGGACAACTGAAGTTTGCATACATGTTTAGCATCCTCAGGATCACCAACTCTTTCTTAATCACACTATTAAGAAACATGGTTTCCTTATCCATCTATCAATTTCTCATTCGAAATTATAGTAATTGCTAAACGACCAAGAATAGATTTAGACTTCGCCACTTGAGACAAACTCTCATGTGGTCAACTTTTGAATATGTCGGAACTGTTTCACGACAAATCGATCCTTCTCAATGTCTATTCTCTCATGAAATTCCACATTCTAATAACATCCTATATGCCATCAAGAAGATCTCCCATGTCATTACCTGGTAATCGTATATGGATTTTATTTCGGATCATAAATGACTCGTAGCCATTTCTCGGACTTAGGTCCACCATCTCTTTTTCGTAGTTCGTAGGTCTGTCATATTCCATTAATATGACCTTCATAACAAGATTGTCGTAACACATAGTGTGGAACACAACCTCGTACGCCTACATTCTTAGTATGAGCTCAGAGCATCATGATCTTGTATCATCAGCTTTTTCAAGTTGTGGAGCCTGACACCGAAAACACTTTCGGTTGCGCCACTCTGATGTCTGGAGAGGAAGTTCACCAACTTCGTCTTGCTCTACTTTCTTTCTCACTTATACACTTGGACAAGAAACTATTTCTTTCGCAAGTTATATCACGGCAACGATTTTTCCTATGTCGTAAGACATGTACCCAACTAACTCTTTAGGTACGGTACACTACAAAGATTAATCCATTTTAGGTTTGATCACATCGAAACACTAAATTGTTGAAACGACAATCCAAGCTAAAAGCCATGCCATTACTCATATGGTATTGTCTCCATGGATTTAAATGGTTTCCCTATTACCTAACGTGAATGTTACGTTTCTACCATATGACTCTAATGATTACAATAATTCCGTAAGAGACTTATTTACCACACACTATCCGATAGGGTGCAATTACGACGTCCTAACACACCATAACATTATGGTGTTCCATGCGACGTAATTTGTGGAACTCTTCTCACAAGTCTTTCAATTATGTGCTAACATTATAACTCAAATATTCATTTCCTCGATCTGTATCGCGGGAATTTGATTTTCTTGTTAAATTTATTTCCTACTTCATTCTGAACTTGATTGATCGAATCAAAATTTACAGGCCAACATTTCCCGAGTGGATATCCATATATCTACTCGAATGTTCATGAAGTCTTTGAAATAAATACTTCCACTACACGTTAAAGTACTTCATTGATTCACATACACCCATATGCATGATTTTCAACAAATTATACTCAAAACGTTTAGTGAAGTTCACGAAATAAAGGTCTCCACTACCCGTCAATTACTTCATTGAACCACATACATCTATATGCATGACTATCAATAAGTTATATGCCCGTTTTCCGAAAACGGTGTCATAGTTATTTTGCAAGTGTCAAAAGATCAAATCTTAGGACTTGTAGATCCATTCGGTATGGAGCTAATGCATTGACTATAACATTGACATGAATTAAACGGTAGTGCCACACATATGTGGTGTCTTTATTAAGTTTGTATCCTTTGGCATTAATATTATGAATGTGGGAGCTTCTACTATCTAAATTCAAATCGGCATATGATCATTACTTCATAAATATAGGACAACAAATTTGTTACTATCATGTATGAACAAGTGTCTTGCTAGAGGGGACACACTTGTAACGATCATACTAACAGGCGATCATTAAGAATTTATTCAAGTGGTAGATCTAGAGGAAGAGTGTCTATGGCAATCACAACAACTTGTCTGCCATTATCAACACGCAATATCGACTCATCCTTTTAAGCTACTCAAGCAGTAAACCTGGTTTTCATAAAACATGACTAGTTCAAAACTTAGTCACTACTGCGAGTACTTTCTTAGCTAAAACATTCATAACATGTATATCATATATACACCATCATCATCGATGACTTCGGACGATCTGTTTAATCTTCTCGATACTTCCAACGTAATCAATAACCATGAAGGTGAACGATTCCCCTTGCATGACATAGTCTATGACAGAGGATTTGCACTTGGCAACGATGTCTGTCATCCAGTGATCGAGCTGAGCGAGACGTCTCAATGTTCATCAAGTATGAACATATGTCATCAAGTATGAATGCCACGTGCTCCTTCAATATGTGTATTCTCTTCCATCTTGGTTGAGAAGACAATCAGTCAACGTACTGATAAACTTCATCAACCCAACTTTAGGGGTACCCCAAGTTTAGCGACCATCTCATATGTTCGCGATCTAATAACTCGTACCCACCGTTGGTTCTCTATGGCAGAGATCATAACATACACTGGACTATGATGATATCATCCGCACAAAACCTGATAATCCAAATTATCATTTGTTAGCGGAATCTCCGGGTTTATCTCCTAGCGGGTATTGTATCACAAAGAGATAATGGTTTAAACAAGGAGTATCCTCAAGCTAAAGTATAAAACTATGAAGTTTGGACCCAACCTTTTAAGTTTCTCAATCGCAGGAATGCGCCTATTTTTAAAATATGCTATCACAATGGTTAATATCTACAAAGGTTTGCAAAACAGACTTTGTTCATTATATTTTGAGTTCTAGTACTTTAGAAAATAACTATCCGAACTTCCACTCAAACGAACATCCCTCCTGGTCGTTTAAGCGACCACACGGCCCCCATCCATTATGCAACCCCTCATCGTCAGAGCCGGCAACACAACTTCAAGGGTAGACAATTGTCAATCACAACAACTCTGTGACTAATGCTCGACCTTTCGGCCTCCGTGTTCCGAGGCCATATCTGCATATGCTAGGCTCGCCACTATAACCTCCACGCTGAGGGTTGTGCAACGTGGCTTACACCCACCGTATGCGAACGACGATATGTCTGACACCCGATCGTCACGACCTGACTCATAACGTAGAACTTTCTTGGTGGTGCGCGTTGGAGGAAAAATACTAGTGGTATTTTTGAAGGGATCATCTTATCTAATTACCGCCGCATAACTAATATATACTAACATATATAATCACACAATATAAGATGCACATAAAACATCATATGTAATGCGATGTGATATAGTCCATTTCGCCATGGTCTTCTTGGCGCCCGCAGTTTTTAAACAATTTAATAAACCTACCTTGACCATATCACATAGCCCCTGCAAAATAAAGTTAGACGCTTCTACTTTATCTTTTGCATATTTTACGTGGCTTGGGGCTGTCGTAAATAGAACCGCTTCATACCTACGAACCTTATGACCACAACAACGATCCAGTAATTGCATGTTTAAGCATCCCTTCCGGGCCCTCCACTGAAAATGCAAGACCAACTAAAGAGAGAGAAACAGGCACCCGCCAGTCACAGATACGGTACAAACCGTATGTCAGTAGTGGAACCAGTCTCGCGTAAGCGTACGCCTAAAGTCGGTCCGGGCCGCTTCATCAACTCGATGCCGCTGGAATCACAAGTGCACGCTAGAAGGTAGCAAATAACAGGAACGGTGCCCCCGTGTAGAACACGGGTTCTAACATCGTACAACTATATCTACGATAGACCGGCTCTGATACCACTAAAGGGGATCGTGTGCAGAAAACAATTTTTTTTCCTAGCAACGATATCCTTAAACTAGCCAAGATCTACACTATGCAGATATAGAAGTACGGCGGAGATCGAAATACATACCCTCGTAGACCGAATAGCGGGGATTACGCTCCCGCACAAGCATTGACGACGAAGACGACGTAGCCGACCTCTAGGTCGCGAAGAACTCGGCGCGACGAAGACGACGAAGATGACCTCGAGGTCGGGTGGAGGAAGTAGGCCTCTGAGCACCGCTAGCGCAGCACCTCGCAGGGCGTTACGGCCTCCGAAGCTCCAGTCTAGGACGAGCAACAGAAGACTTGGACAGGAACACCAGCAGCGCGACTGCGGGCGTGGAAGAGATCCCCCTCTCAACTCGGCGCAACTCTGACAAAGGGAATCACGAGATCGAGAGAGAATAGGGAATTAATTGGTGAATTAAAAGGCCAGGGGTGCCCCTTCTTATATAGGCTCCCAGGGGGGAGCCAACTTGCCAGCCAGGCAATGTGGGAGTATCCCCCATTCCCTGGTGCGGCTAGGCTGGTGCGCCGGCCACCTGGTGGGCCCCTTTTGGCCCACCTAGGCCGGCCATCATGCCCCCCACCGAATTCCCTTGAGGAATTTCCCCCTCTTGGGAATTCAGCCTAAATAAATTCGAAAATAAATAAATAAAATCATATTTAGACATTAATTACACTAATTAATATGAAACATATTATATATAATTTATTATAGCTCTGAAAACTCTTTCGTCACTGCCCGATCTCCATCGAACCATTCCCGGGACGTTCCCGGTGATCTCTTTCCTTTCCGGTTGTCTTGTCGAAACCCCTAAAGTGTGTTACCCTAGCGGTTTGATATAATAACAGACATGATCGAGACTCCTCTCCGATCAATGACTAACTCGTAGGACTGAACCTCATGAATTAATCCCTGTGATATAACGAATGACTTTCATCTATCAAACTTGGACGTCTAGTCTTAAACCCTTTGTCATAGCGATACTTAGCGTTACCGAGCATCGTTCATAGATATCTCCCTACCTAGCATGATCTCGTTACCGACATCGCTACCTTCTACTCGTCTATGATATTATGTCAGCTGGTGACCTAGTCACATGTTTGCAAACTCATTTGACATAATCTCACCGAGTGGGCCCTAGAGTATCTATCCGGCTATGCGGACTGACAAATCCCACTGTTGACTCCTCGTCTCAATTACCCCCTTCTGATACCCAAAAATATCACCGTTATTGTCATACTAAATAAGATACGACGTTTGGTGCAATCAAAGTATCTTTCAGGAATAACAATAAGAGTTGGTCTCACGGTCTTAAAGCGTAATGACTATGTCCTATAAATACTGGGTATGTCCATCACATCGTTCTCCAACGATATGACTTTCATTGCCGACCGGCGCCATGCCCTATGATCGAGAAACCTCGATCATCAATCACGCAACAAAACTAGTCTTAGTAGAGTCTACTAGGGACCTGTTTGTTTATCTACCACACCTGTATTAATTTTTCCGCTTAATACAGTTATAGCATGGTATAAAATATATAATGAACAATTGGGATATTGCCAATAAACTATGTTTATTAAGTGCCTGTAGGGCATATTCCTTTCATAAACAACCCTTGAATCATTAGCATCCGTGTACCAAAATACATCGACCATCTCAAGTTAAGACATGTTCTAATTGCGGAATTGAATTTCTAAGTCGTCCTTGACGGCTTTTTGTTCAGTCCAAAAAGAAAACGGTTTATTTCCTAAGAAAAAGTCTAGGAAAGAAAACTCTTAGCTTCATTTTTTGCAAACATACCTTGAATCATTAGCATCGGTGGACCAAATGATACCGACCATCTCAAATCTAATCATCTTTTAATCACGGAGTTGAATTTCAAAATCTTTACCGTCTTTTTTATTCAGTCCAAAAACAAAAAAAGGTTTATTTCCTAAGAAAAAGTCTAGGAAAGAAAATCCATGCATGAAATGATGTTGACCATCTCAAGTCTAGACATCTTCAAATCACTGAATTGAATTTCAAAGTCCTTAACGAACTTTTTCTCAGTCCAAAAGAAAAAGATTTATTTCCTAAGAAAAATTCTAGGAAAGAAAATTCTTGCAATCATTTTTGCAAACCACACCAACACGAGTGGTGGTAGCCGTCACGACGGGGCCCATATCGCGGCAGCAGAATCCAGCCCGGACCCGGCATGGCCACCGCCTACCACGCGCACGGGGCCCGTGGCGTGTACGCGTCGCGGGCCGGCCAAGTCAGAAAAGGGCAGAGCAGATATTTTGCGTGCCCTCCTCCTCTACCCTAGCCAGCCAGCCTTCCTCCTCCTTCCGGCATCCGCAGCTTTCGTTGCTTTCCCGATCTCCCCACCGCTTCTCTAGGGTTTCTCCGCGACGCCCACCAACCCACCGCCCCCGACTCGAATCCTCGCCTCCTCCCCCGTCGCTCGCGCAGGTCAGCACCCCGCCGGTTCCCCTCTCCCCTCCTCCCCGCGCCGATCTGGGCGCGCGCGCGCGCGCGCGCTCGATTCGCTCGATCCAGTCCGCGTCCTTTCGATTTTGTATATCGCCTCTCCAAGCGTGTTTGAGTCCAGCCGTGGCGCCAGTGCTGCTCGTTATTTCGCGGTATTTTCAGCTGTCGGCGAGTCGCTGGCTCGTCAGATTCCTAGGTTATTTCTTCTGTTAGCGAGCAGCGGTGGATTTTTTTGTTGATGGTCCAGCGGTGGATTTTGGTTTTATTGTTGCTGGAAACAGGCCGTTTCCCCTCGCCAGGGTTTAGTCTGCCGCTTAGTCATCCTAGTGCCGCTGTTTTCCCCCTCCCTATGGCGCTCGATCTAGAAGCTCTGTCGGATCTCCCCCGTGCATGCTGCATTTTCTCGTGGGATATGAGGGTCCGGTCGCAGTTTCGCGTGATTGGTGCTGTCTGAGCATGCTAATCTGCTGTTTTCGTAGTTTCCGTTCTGTGTTTAGTCGAGATCTGCCATATACTATGGCGCATCTACGTGATGGATGGATCTATTGTGCGGCAGTGTAGCTTGTGCTGGTTTGGTGTTGATTCCGGGACATGCTGCGTTTTTGCTGCTAGGTTTAGTAAATTTGATCCGGTTCTGCTTTGAGCTAGGTTTGTTTGTGTTAGTATCCGGTCCTCTAAAGGAAACTTTGGGTAGTTCTCCGACGTGGGGCCAGACGCAACTGAACGGCAAACGCTTCAGTGCCTGTTTTATGCTATTATCAGTATGGGGTTTGAAGCTTAAATTGTACTTCAATTTGTATATGAGGCTCCTACTGTTTTAGGAATTGACCTGCATTGTATGTGCTGATGGAAATCATAGCCTATACGATAAAATAAGTTAGTCAGATGGTTTAATCCTGTGTGCATATAAACTTTCAAAGCGTGGTTAGGATTTCACTTATGCTGCGTTGCATGTTGACGGTCTTTGGAAATTTTGCTGAAATTCTTATTTACAAGCAGTTCTCGTTATATGTATATATTTGTTAACTGCTGAGATGTGTATTGTGTTCAACGATTATTTGTACTGATTTGGAATGTATTTCTTAAATTAATAGGTTTTAGCGATCACCTGTTGCATCTTCATCAAAGGTCTTCTGCAAAATTATGCGATCTTCATGGGCTGATTCAGTTGCGAACGCCGAGGAATCGGCGGCCGTGACTGGTGCTGCTACCGCTCCTGTTGCCAACCACCAGAACTCGCGCCCCACTCGCAGCTCTTACGTTCCGCCACACCTCCGTGGCCGCTCACCAGATAGCCTAGCGCCAGCTCCTGCACCAGCTGGCGTACAGCCCACAGGTGCTGTGCAGCCTTCTGGTGGTTACGCAGCCGCTGTTGGTGGCTCACGGTGGGCTGCCCCTCCTGGTGGCGGTAGCAGTGGTGTTGGTGTGACCCGTCCGATTGGTGGTGGACGTGGCGTCGGCGGTGGTGGTGGTGGTTGGAACTCCCGTCCTGGTTTTGGGGACCGCAGGGACCGTGAACCAAACCCTTTTGGTGACAGTGAGCCCGTCGTTGCCCCTACCCAGGCGGAGGTTGACTTTGAGAGTCAGGCCAACACAGGCATCAACTTTGATGCCTACGAGGACATTCCTGTGGAGACAAGTGGCCATGATGTGCCTCCACCGGTTAACACCTTTGCAGAGATTGATTTGGGTGATGCTCTGAATGATAACATACGGAGGTGCAAGTATGTGAAGCCTACACCAGTACAGCGTCATGCAATTCCCATTGTCATTGGAGGTAGGGATCTTATGGCTTGTGCCCAGACTGGGTCAGGGAAGACAGCTGCCTTCTGTTTCCCAATCATTAGTGGAATCCTGAAGTCAAGGCCACCACAACCACCGAGGCAAAGAAACTCAAGGACTGCATATCCTCTCGCACTGATATTATCTCCTACACGTGAGCTATCAGTCCAAGTAGGTCACTGCTCTGATTTTATTTGGGACGTTCATTTTGCTCTGGTTTCTTGTATTTATACCTCTTGTGCCTCAGATTCATGAAGAAGCAAAGAAATTTGCTTACCAGACCGGTGTTAGGGCTTGTGTTGCATATGGTGGAGCGCCAATACATCAGCAGGTACCTTCAGTGTTAAATTTTCTTTTGCAGTTTTGCTATGATTCTACTAATTACATTAATGGTCTTCTTTTATTTCTAGTGTATCACTCTGTTTGATGTCCTAGTTGCGCATATTTGCTGTACTGAAGTCATGTCATACTTTATTTATGATGATGATACATACATACATTTTGTTTCTGGGTACTAGAATTCAGAGCAATGCATAGTTTGTAAACATGGGTGGTTCTAGATTAGTAGATTGTTATGCCGTTGAATAAAAAAATTAACAAGTGTTCTGATATGCTACTTCAATGTGTGAGCGTGAGTAATGTGAGGGCTCCACAGGGAAATTATTCACTGTCGATTGTATGAATAATTTTCTATGGCATGGAACTAGAAAAAGTTATAACATGATGTCGCTTTGGTATTTGTTGGTCTTGAACATGGTTAGCATTTATGCTTTGTTTGTAACTGTGTTGACATGTATTAAACTTTAGTACTCTCATATCATAAAAAGCCATGGAGAAACTCCTCCTTATTGAATAATTTTATAGCTATAAACTTATTTGAAATGCACTTTGCCTGTTTATGTGTTCACTATTTGACCAGATGGTTGTTGGCCGTATCTTAAATGTATTTGACAGTAACCCTTGCAGAATGACATTTACTGCTGCTTTTTGAGCATTTGTTTTTGTGTTATTTTAGTTGAGGGAATTGGAAAGAGGTGTTGATATACTTGTGGCAACTCCTGGCCGGTTGATGGATCTGCTGGAGAGGGCTAGGGTATCACTGCAAATGGTGAATTACTTAGCTCTTGATGAAGCTGACCGGATGCTCGATATGGGGTTTGAGCCACAGATCCGCAAAATTGTTGAGCAGATGGACATGCCTCCTCGTGGTGTGAGACAGACAATGCTGTTTAGTGCTACTTTTCCAAAAGAGATACAGGTTTGGGCTCCTCATCTTTCTTCTGTAATTATATGTTTTATGGTGAAGTACTGAAGTGTTGTCTGCATGTGTCATTACGGTTTTTTGTCAGTCTAGCAATCTAGTGGAGGCATGAACATATGTGCTTACCAGTTTGCATTTGAAGGTGATGGCAATAGGAGTCCTGTATACATTTTTTTTGTAAACTGTAAACATCGATCAGTACTGTTTTTATCAGTGTACATTCAAAGGTGAATAGTATTAATAGGAATTATGTTGCTTAGCACTGTCAAAATCTGTTGCTGCACATGGTATGATAATATTTTGACATTCATTTTCTTGGTTTTCTAATCTCAGATGGCTGGGAAATATTGTCTATTTGGTTGTTTTTGTATCATGTCATCTCTACTGTTTTCTTAGTTGTGTTTCTTTTCTGCAGCGCCTGGCTTCAGATTTCCTTGCGGACTACATCTTCCTTGCTGTTGGAAGAGTTGGTTCCAGTACAGATTTGATTGCTCAAAGGGTAGAGTTTGTCCTTGAAGCGGATAAAAGAAGTTACCTCATGGATCTTATTCATGCACAGAAAGCTAATGCTGTTCCTGGGAAGGTGACCTACATTATATTGATGCTATTGTACTTTCTTTTACTAGTCTATAAGGCTTTGTTTGGTACTGCAACGGATTACTATTGTAACTTCTTTTGTAAGCAACAAAATGTGAAGTATTCTATCATGGCACCCTAGGACATATTGCAATTAATATCTGATGGCAATCGTCGGATAACAGCATTTACCAATGTGATTTACCAAACATATAATACTATATTTCTTGCAAATTTCTTCTCGACTCCACTTTAAAAGTCGAGAAAGCTGTACTATTGTTTAGTTCAAAGCCTCAGCTGATTCTGAACTTGATTTAGTTCATCCAAATATTTTGTTCTGTAAACCTTTCTTTTCTTGTTCTTTGCAGCAATCTCTTACCTTGGTTTTTGTGGAGACAAAGAGAGGAGCTGATGCTCTGGAGAACTGGCTGTATACAAATGGGTTCCCTGCTACAAGTATTCATGGAGATCGTACACAGCAGGTACTTTCATAACTGTGCCTACCTGTTACATTATAGGGGAAGTCAGTTTGTGTAAGCTGTATTTTACTATAAATATGCCTCATTTTTGTATGATTCTAACCATCAAGTGATGATCTGTCCTTTTTAAAATAAAATTGTCATCGGAATCACCATCTAAATATCTGATTGCTTTCACATGAGATCTTTCTTTATTTTTTACTCGTCCACACTGAGCATGTTCTGGGATTGTCTTTGCGCCACATACTATATGTATTTCTACGTTGTATGGGTTTTTAATATTACAATTTTTCTTTGTTCTTGTTTGGTATTTCAGGAAAGAGAATATGCACTGAGATCCTTCAAGACTGGAGCAACTCCCATCCTTGTTGCAACTGATGTAGCTGCCCGTGGACTTGACATACCAGATGTTGCACACGTCATCAATTTTGACCTACCAAATGACATAGATGACTACGTTCACCGCATTGGGAGAACTGGACGAGCTGGGAAGTCTGGTGTGGCAACTGCATTTTTTAATGAGGGCAACATGTCAATCGCCAGGTCATTATGTGAACTGATGCAAGAAGCTAATCAGGAGGTTCCTCAGTGGCTTGAGCGTTATGGTGCCCGTGCATCGTTTGGTGGTGGTGGTGGCAGAAACCGAAGATCAGGTGGGGGTGGTGGTGCTCGATTTGGTGGCCGTGACTTCCGTCGGGACACCAGGGGCGGTGGAGGTGGGGGTGGAGGTTATGGAGGAGGTGGTGGTGGTTACGGTGGTGGCGGCGGTGGAGGAGGCTACGGTGGTGGTGCATCTAGTTCCTGGGATTGATCGCAGCACCTCCTGGTTACCTTGAGAATTGAAGTGAAATGGTCGTATTCTATTGACTTAGCTGAAAACAGATATTGGGATGATTTGTAGTCACTGTGGGTGGTGGGTTCTATTGCTGGAAAATGCCCCCATTTACCTTATTTGTGGCTGGTTGTGCCACTGCACTCGTGTTTCCTGTGTACCTGGTTATTTTGTTACTGGCATTAAGGTCCTGGTGGGCTGATTTTCTTTGTTTTGGTACCGGTTTTTTCTGTAGTTCTGGATGATGCGTATTTGTTGTGGTTGGGGCTCATTGTTGCGCTTTGAGATACTTCTATGTTACGTTAGCAATAGTGATGGAATTTTTTGGATTTTTCTTCTTTCAATTGTTTTCCCTCGTCAGCACCTTGTCTCAAATTTTGAGTTTGTCCTTTGTGTCCTAATAAAATTATTTTCATTTGTGGACGTGGTGTTAATACATTGTTTCGTGTCAACATTTTATGAAAAGAAGCCTACACATTCTCTGGATTTCAATTATAGAACCTTTATGGGAAATGGATTCTCCGTACACATATCATTGGATCATATTTTTCCACTCTGATCTACACATACTCTGAACGCCATACAAACTACTACACCACAGTTGAGATTCCAGAACAACAAGCACAAGGGCTAAACTCCTACCCAAACTAACGATCTCTACTAGCCATAGCACAAAGCGTTGTGTGCTCCATGATTTCTCAGATGAGCTATTATAGGGGAAAATCTTCTAAACAAGAAGACAACTTTTTGTTTAAAAATCGGCCAAATGGTTAACATGACACAGAGTTGACTTCTTCATGTATGAAACTTGGATGCTAGTCGAATGCCACCATGAACTTAGGGATTGGTTAGTGGTTGGGGTTACTATGAGAGAAGCCATCCCAGATCAACACCGTCCCCAAACAATGTTGATCACAATATAACCCATGAAAAGTAGATGGCTATCTTGATCTGCAGATTTACAGAAAACACATTGATCGATTTGTGGAAGACCACACTTGGCCAGTCTGTTGATGAAAGGCTTTTCATGAATACTCAACAAGCGATCTTGCAGCTGAGAGGCTCCCAGGAAATCCAATTTTTTTCTGGCAATGACGCAACACATTGTTGTTGCAAAATTTGCAAGACAATCTGACTTGCTAGTGAAATTACCTTTGGTGTCCCAATTCCACAACCAAGTATCTTCCAAATGTGGAGATAACATGGTGTTGCTCACCTCATCCCATATGTTCAGAATCTCGAGAAAAATCCTAACGTTGATTGGCTTCTTGATATAATCAATCCATGTGCTAGTTCTGCTGGCTTTGATTATTGGAGGGACTAAACCAACGACCTTGGGAATTTGGGATCTATATCCTCAATGGTTTTGCAGTGAAGCCACTTATTAATCCATGAAAACATCTTCTTATGTTTCTCACCACAACGGTTGTTGCCACATTAAAAAGTGTCATGTCATCCTCTTCCATCAGCGAGGCCACGAAAGACCATGGCTTCTCTTCAACGGCACGAAGACTCCAAGTCCATCAAATATTTAGCGCTGTACTCATGTACTTCACCTTCATAATTCCCAAACAACCATGAATTTTCGGGTGACACAACACCTTCCAATTTACTAGACAATGCCCACCTTAAAGTACATCGTTTTCTTTCCATAAGAAAGCCCTACGAATTCTATCTATGTATTTGAATTACCCATGGAGGCGGCTGAAGCGACATAAGATGGAAGATAGCAAGGGTACCTAATACCGATTGAACAAGCATTAATCTTCCGCTTTGGGTGAGCAAGTTCTCAGTGCCAATCTGCTGCACATTTTGCCAATCAATGCTTGGAAGTCTTTTTTTTTTGTCTGTCGAAAGTGCATGCGTAGCCTGAGATAAGTAATTGGCAAGTTGGTCACTTGGCAGTTAAGATTTAAGAATGGTGTACTAATTTCCCCTATTATCTCATCGTGACAAAATATGAGGAAAATAACTAGTATTCCAATCCCCGGAGGTAAGCCAATTCAGCCTGGCGCCATTGATCTCTCAATGGAACAAAGATCGAGGAGTTCATTCTTAATTTCTCTTCGGTATATTTCTTGAAAGGAGATCATATGACAATTTTCACCCCGATCAGACAGATCAATAATAGTGTTTTCCCAAACAATAGCGTTTAATTTATCAAGCACAGAACCTATGCAAGCTAGGTTCACGTTATGTGCACCAACAACTAATGTTGAACAAGTTAAGCAACTATGTGATAGCAAGATAGATAAATTTAAACTCGATTTCTATCATAAAGGTAAATATATAAGTAAAGGGTTCGGGTATATAAATAACCGACACACTTGGAGAAGATGATTTATCCTGAAATTCACTTCCCAATGGAAACTAATCTCCGTTGGAAAGGTGTGAAAAAACAATTCTTCCAATTAGCCACAATGGATTCACCTTACTCTCCTCAAGCCCTAGCGTGCAAGGTGACACAAATTCTAACTATGAGGAGGTCCTTGAGGGCAACCACCAAACTCGTACAACAAGGTTTGGGCTCTGCATAATTGTATTGGAGACTCCAAACAACATCCTAGAGCTCAAACTCGGAAACCCACAAACTTTTTAGGGTACACAATGCACACAAGAGGAACAATTTCCCGAGCACACAATGCATCCAAGAGTAAGTAGGTCTCGCTGTCCCTGGATCCGCTCGGACTTTCTCTTACTGGTGTCACCGGCGCTGGCTGAGGGTGGGGAGGTGGCACTCGAGGTAGGTCGTGTCGCCTCCCTAGCATATAGGAGTATTAGGTAAAACCATGGCACACCTTCTTGTTTTACACTTCTTATATATATTTATATATATATGTGATCATATAAAACCTCCAGAATCAAACCATAATGCATCAAAGCAAAGGACATACTGCAGCAGCAAGTCAAACACAACGTCACAAGTTCAAATTACAGAATGACATAGTTCAAACACCCTGACCCACGTTCATACAATAATTACAGAATGACATATATAGTTGTGAATATGATCTCAAATAAAAATGATCACTACAACGATTGTTGTGTGTCTTGTCGACAGACTTTGGGGAAACAACAAATTTTGATTTTTGTTAGGTTCAACCTAATAAAATCAGTTCTACGGAACACCCGGAGGACACATCCTTGATTCGACCGGGAAGAGACGAGGGTCACTAGCAGCCATCGTCTCTGTAGCGTCTCAAGTGATCTACTAGACCATCGATGTACCTCTCTTGCCGCCCTTGATCCGCAAGTGCCTCTTGCAGCTTCTTGGCGTTGCTCATAAACACCTTCCTTTTATCGTCCACCATGACATATCGCACCGCCATCGCAACATCGTTCCTATCGAACGAGCCATCCTTCTCACCCCTCCCAACCTCCACGCCGATCTCCTTCTCCACCATCATTCTTGCAACGATGGGTTGATCGACAACAAACGGGAGCATCACCAACGGGTGCCCGAAAATGAAGCTCTCAAGGGTGGATCCCCATCCGCAGTGTGTTAGAAACGCTCCTACCGCTCCGTGTGCGAGCACCTTGACCTGTGGAATCCACCCTGTGCACACAAGGCCACGCTCCTCGGTCCGCTGCACGAACCCATTGGGAAGGACGTTGTGCTCGTCTATGCAGGTGCCGGAGTCGGACATGCCAACCGACTCCCGGAGAGCCCACATAAAGCGCACTCCGGCGAGCTCTAGCCCCAGTGCGAGCTCGTGCAGGTTCTTGGCAGTCAATGGAGTCTCGCTCCCTAGCGCCACGTAGATGACAGATTTTGGAGGCTGGTTATCGAGCCATAACAAGACATTGGGACGAGCGTCGCTCTTGTCGTCGGCAATGTCACATGGCGCCGGTAGCAGTATCCCTACTGGGATGGATGGTTTCTGAAAGAGGTCGGTGAGGAGGGCAAACATCCCTGGCTCGATCTCGTGGCAACTACGGTAGAAGGCGAAACGACACCGCTCGTTAGCCTGCCAAGAGCGTTCAATGTCGGAAACACCGGACGTGTTGGGCTGGAAAGAGCCGGCGATCCACCCGGCCTCGTGGCGGCGGTAGGTGGCGGCGGAAGGGAAGGGATACCACTCGGGCACGACGATGAAGTCCTCAAGTGTTGTGCGCCGGTGCGCGGCGTTCGCCCGCCGCGACCCCATGAAGGCGAGCAGGCTGGCCGGGGCGACCCGGAAGGTGGCGCATGGCACCTGCAATTGTCGTTGGTATACAATGTATGAATACGGAGCAGAAGTCAGAAGAACAATAGTGCAATTGCCTATACGAAGCATTTTTCTTACAAGAGTACGTAGGAGATAGTAGTTGTCTGGTTTGATCAGGAACAGAAAATGTATTTATATTTTATAAACTATATATTAGCCAAGTGTACTTCATAAACCGTCGGCAAAGGCTCCTGCGCATGCACGCACCTTGTGTTCATCGGCGATTGGCGGGATCCAGTGGTAACAAAAGTCGTGCACGATCCAGTCCGGCTTCCTCACGGCAGCGAGGAACGCCGCGAAGGGGCCGGCGAGGCCGTCCATGGCTTTCTTCAGGAGGCCGCCCTTCCCGGGTGGCACGTCGGCCGTGCACTCGGCGCCCTCCGGCAGCCCGTCCACGGTCGGCAGCGGCAGCGGCACGAACCGGAGACGAGCGGACAGGCCCGGCGGCACGGGCGGGAGCCTGGCGAGGTTTCGCGGCGTGGAGACGAAAGAGACGGCGTGGCCCCTGGCGGCCAGGCGCTTGGAGAGCTCGAGGTACGGGAGCATGTGACCGAATGCCAGCCACGGGAACATCACCACGTCCAGCTCGCCACCGGCGGCAGCTTTGGTCACGGCGAGGTCGGCCATGGATCCAGCTGGGGGCAAATGCTTTCAACCAGACAGGAGTGTGTACGTAGGTATTCGGGGCCTACTTGCGCGTCCTATTCTACTCAGGGAAGAGAATGAGCGGTGAGTTCCTTGCTCGTGGCCATGACACACCAGAAGATGTCACCGACGTCAGCAATTTTGACACACGAAATCGAGATGACTATGTCCATTGTCCACCGCCTTGGGAGGAAGCGGACGATCTGGGAAGTCTGGCGTGGCAACTGCCTTTTCCAACCAGTGCAACATGCTAACTATTATGAAGTGATGCAAGAAGCTAATTAGGAGGTTCCCTCGGTGGCTAGAAATTTTATTTTTTGCAACTTTGTAGCTAGAGTGTTATGCTGCCCAGTTCATCATTTGGTGGCGGCGGCGCAGAAACCGCATAACGTATCAGGTGGCGGTGCTCGATCTGGTGGCCTCAAGCGGCACCGTGGTGGGAGGCGGAGGTTAAGGAGGAGGTGATGGTGATGGTGGTGGCGGTGGAGGCTATGATGTTGGAGGTGAGAAGTGAATAATGATCGGATAAGAGATAACGAGGATGAAAGGGTGTGACAGTTGTGAGATTCACACTCAAGGTTCCAACATTTGTGATTTGTCGACAATTGTTGCAGACCACAAACAACCAAAATTAAGACGAAACAACATAAGGAACTTGACATACTCGGCCTTGCATGATATCAGGGGAGCAGTAGTCAAACACTACGACGTGTCGCCCAGCCTCGGGCCACCTTCAGTATCAAGGCCAGGTGCGTCTTCTCTGCCATGGTCTCCACGAGTGCATAAATTGATTTCTCGGGGAGCATTTGGGGAGTGACCGGTTAAAATCTGATTATAATATGTTTTCCATCCTACGTAGACCTGACAACATGGTTAACACGCTTTGACTCTTAAAATGTGTCAAATTTGGCACATATTTCACTGAACGGGTTAATTCGTGTCACAAATGGCAAACCAAGGTAAACAAGAGTAAATTTAAGATACACACTACCAAGATTTTGGTTGCCGGTATAAATTTTTTCCCGACGGGAGTCGGGATATCCGGTTACCGGAAAATCCGGGACGAATTTGAAATTCAATTTTTTTGGCTCATAATATGGCCATTTACTGAGAGTTTTCATTAAAATTCAAAAAATTCGGGATTTGTTTTTGAGGTAAAGGTGGTCGTATCCACCATCCGAATAGATAAAAGAGAATTGACCTAGTTTATAAGTAAAACCAGGTCCAAAAACCATACAAACTGTACAATTTTTTTTCCAGACGAAGCGACCCACCGTCTACACGGTACAAGACGAACAAACGCCACAACACCACGAAACAGGCTGAAGCCCCGCTTTTATAAATAAAGCCACAACGGCAGAACGATACAAAATAGTGAGGCAACCCTCTTACAAAGAAGATCCTAAGAAAACCAGGCTACAAAAGCCACAACGAAAACGCCGAAAGCGAATCAACACGACTACGAAGCCGGACAAGCACACCAGCTCCACGCTAAGACCTAACTCCCCTAAGCTCCACGACGACGCCCCCAAGAGGGGAATGGCGAAAAGCGTCGCCGCCACCGAGTCCAGAAGGACTTGGGTTTTCACCCGGAACCCTGACACCAGGAAGATCACCAAGACGACGTCCTCAAGAGGAGAGCGGCACCCGTGAGCGTCGCCGTCGTCAGTGCCAAAGCACGGAGCTTTCGCTCGATCACTCCCCTGTGTCACAAAGAGGGTCGTAGGGCGCAAACGACAAGGAGCCAACTCCAGATCCAGGCACCGCCGGAACGCGCCCGAGCCACCCTCCGATGCATCGCTCGCTGCCCACGCAACCAACCAAACAATGCAGCCACCACTGTCGCCATGGTGCTCGCCGGAGAGCAACCCATGTGACCCGCCACCCAGGGCCGCCGCCCCGGCATCCGCGCACTCCACCCTCAGACACGACGACAACCACACTGCAGGAACGACGGATCTGAGAGGGAAACCTAGCGCGCAGCAGCCCGCTGGAGGGACCTCCCTCCATCAAAGCCGACCGGCCACAGTAGCCAGAACAACCCAGACCCAACTAGCCTGGCCAGGCCCAGATCAAGCCCGTACCGATCCCGCCGCCATGCTGCAGCCCGCAGGCCGCCGCTGCCGCAGTCTCCACCACGCCACCACCACTTACCGCCGTGAGTACGCCGCCGGCCGCGGAGAGAGAAACGCCAAGCCCGGATCGATGTGGAGGCTGAGGGGGGAGGACACCGGAAGGGTCTGAAGGGGTTACGGTGCAGAAAACAATAAATTTTCTAGCGTACGAAACCCTAACTAGCCAGGATCTATCTATCTAGTACATGCGATAACGGTGGCGGAACGGGTTACATTACCTCCATGTAGACCGATAGCGGGGATTACGCTCCCGCACAAGCGTTGACGATGAAGTCGTACGTAGCCGACCTCGAGTTCGCGGAGAACTTGCCGCGATGACGAAGACGATGACGCCGGGGTGTCGACGATGATCTACGTCGACGGGCGTCGGGCGGAAGAAGGCAGAGCGCCAGCACCAGGGGTGGTGTGCCGGCGGAAGAGGGGAGGGGGGCGCGGCGGCTGCAGGGGCGAGACGACGTCGCCCAGGCTACTCAAAAGGAGTTACCTCCGAGCACTCACAAACATACGGAGCTTAGCGACAACCCCCGGTCATTCAGATCCAGCTGAAATCGCAGGGGTAGATCTTATCTGGAATCTCGCAGAGCAACGGTGCTCAGCGGTATAGCTTAGGTGGAGAGAGGGGGCAAAACGAGCGGACAAACAGCTCGGCCGGCCTGCAATACAATTAATTTTATTTTCTAATGAATTAATCCAATTAATATGCCTTGGTATATAAAGGGGAAGGGGTGTGCAAACCCCCTGGCTCCCCCATGTGGGAGTAAAGGAGGAGAGGGGAGGGGGGTTCGGCCGAACCCCCCTTGGGCTTCTCCCACTCCTAGTCCAACTCGGACTAGGAGGCCCAAGCCTCCCTTTCCTTGTGGGGTGCGGCTCCCCCTTCTTGGGCCCTCTCAGGGCCCATGTAGGTGGGAGCCCCCTTTTTCCTTTATTTAATTAATACTATTAAATTAATATAAAAATCTCATTAATTCATAATTAATATATTTATATATAATTCAATATCCCATGACTCCGAAACTATTTCGGAACCACCCGAACGACTTTCGGACATTCCTGGAACCATTCCATACCTCCCCGGAACTCCTTCCGGACCACCGGAACTCTTTCCGGATCATTTCTCTCTCTCCAACAAATTCCTATAATATTCCAGAACCTATCTGCTGGTGTCGCTAAGACCTTAAGTTTGTTACGCTACAGTTCGAGAACACTCCAGACATGGTCGAGACACTCCGCTCACCAATGACCGTCAGGGATACCTGGAAGTATATGACGACCCCTGTGCATTCCACGAATATCGTCGTTGAACCATAAATATGACATTCATTCCCTTTGTCTCTGCGATACTACCTTGTCCGAGATATGATCGTAGACACACCGATGTCTTTGTTGTATCTCGTTACCGACGAAGGTTATTAACTCGTCTGCGATATTACATCTCCATGACCTAGTCATAAGCTGCGCAGCTATATAGATGCAATATCACCGAGTGGGCCCAGAGTATCTTTCCATTACAAGAATGAACAAATCCCGCTCTTGATCCTTACGTCTTGATGCTCTTTCGGAATACCCAAGATGGACACCGTTATTGTCATGCTATATAAAACACAACGTTTGATGCTCTCAAAGCACCCCTACGAAGCATCAATAAGTACGGTCTCACGGTCTAAGAAATAAGCTATCATACTCTTATCTATTGCAAATGACAAACATCGTAATACGATCTTTTTGCAACACTTTGCGTATGTCCATCACCTTATTCAACTAACAAGATGACCCCATTGTCAACCGACGTCATTGTCCTTGATCGGGAATCTCGATCAACTGTTGCCCAATAGACTAGCTCATATAGAGGCTTGCTAGGGACCTGGTTGTCTATGTATCACACGTGTATTAATAATTCCGATTAATACAGTTATAGCATAATACACAAACCTATTATAAACTTATGAGATAATGCAATAAATACTACTTATTTATTTGCCTCTAGGGCATATCTCCTTCAGTCTCCCACTTGCACTAGAGTACAAATAAACTAGCTGCATTTTACTTTATCAGAATCCCTTATCAAATAAGAATCATTTGATAATGCTTGCTTGTGGAAGAGTGTTACTGCACAATCCGTGGTTGTACATGCTTTTGCGATTCACTGATATCAACTTGCTTGATATCACCATGTTGTCCAACATCATATATGCAAATACCGTAACTAAGTGAGACTTCTGTTTTCCCAGCGCTTACTCTGATTATACTAACCAGATAACTGTCCTGAAAAAAACACTCAGCCATAGAGAGCCCCTTGTAACAATTACAAACTCGCGATATCTACATACTTTCACACCAATGTAGAAAACTTGACATTCTAATGTCAATCCAACAACTAACACACATCTACTTCCAGTAAATTCTAAATTTACTTTTATAACTGCTCTTCTTCCAAGAACATCGGTTATATTTCATCGAGCAGATAATATGGTTTCTGTATGATGTCTAATATTACATAATAGACTCATATGTCATACAACCATTACTTTCATGCATCATTACTCTTAATGATCAATTGGATTTTAAAGGACCATCCTTTTGATTCTATTCTGACTCCTCAGATATAATCCAAAACAACTCGACTAACTATTTAAAATTCCCGTTCTATTTTAAAATAGACACTAACTTTCAAATAGTTTCACAACTTCATCCTTCTCATCTATTCTACCGGTACAATTTCACAATATGTTAAATACACAAGATGAATTCGGCTCCCACTCAAATTATGTCTCCACATATTTGATAACACGAGCTCCCACTCAAAAATATGTTATCCACATATTTGAGTTCCTAAGCTCCCACTCAAAAATATGTTCTTCACATATGTCACCTGAGTGAACTAACTATGACTCCCACTTAAATCGACATTTTGGTCAAACCAAAATCATTGATCTATTATCAATTCGAGTTTAATACAAACTACAGTATTACATTAATACAAATCACTCAGACTTCAAGCATGTCTACATAAATGTAGTCAACAAATTTGATCTTGTCCAAGACACATTTCTTGACAAGACATGCTACCGCGTCTTTCTTATAGTCACATTTCTCATATAACACTTTATATGACGATTAAACAATCTCATTCCTCCAATAAGAATTGCAGCAACAGTTACTCTCTTAATCCTTTCAAATGTAACTTGGATTTCCAGACTCAAAAAGCCTTTGTTCGTATTCCGATATTTTCTCAACTTTCTTTGTATTCATAAAGCGCACCTTGATCTGCCAACAAGATCTGAAATACTTAATACAGTGTTGTGACCTGACAGCAATATAACAGCACTTTATTTAGAAGTTTCTTTCATGAAAATATTATGATCTTTATGAAGAGGATTGCAATCAGAAAACAATTTTCTAGTGTCCCTCACTCTTAATCACTAAACTTTCATTAGCAGACATATACTCTTTAGAACACCTTCCAACATAGGTCTGACACTTTATTCCAAACTTCTAATTCCAATCCATAAACCTTAATTCGAAAAATCATCTTTTTCTCGGAATTACATAGACAACAAACTGAACTTTGTTTCTAATTGGTTTTGGAACACACTCCCATTCAATGCGAGTATTCTACAAAGAAGTATTCATGTATATACCGAATTATCGTGTAATCATATACATGTCGACACTACTGTCGATCTCACGAATTCTTGTTGAGAAAAACATCTATTTTCTAAAGGGGACATCGACTATAATGTTTCGAACATATTAGGAGTTTCTAAGACTGATTCTGACAGACCACACCTTTTTAAAAATAGAGCATGATTATAATTCCCCACATATCATCATATATGACATTATAATTTTGTGAAACAAATTTCCACATGTCTTTTGTGTTGAAACCATAATTCAAAAATATTGTCCTTTGATCGAATCTTGTGAATACAATGTTCACTAATCTTTCATCTGAAAAACTCCATTTGATCTATTATCAAATTAATTTCAGACTTATGATTTGTCGGGCAAATACTCCTATTTACCAAAATCATAGGAGAATTCGGATCAAGTAATAAACACCATTAATTAATCATTAAAAATGACACTCAATTAATTTCCTCTGGTATTGCAACTTCAATACTTGATTTCAAGCTTAATCAACTCAACACTCGAAATACTTAAATGGACCAAAAACATACATTACTTCTTTCATTGCTTTCATGACTAAACTTGATGGTGTTTGTTCTAGTAATAGAACTCTTATTCACAGGACACGCTATTTTATTACTTCTACAATTATGAATACTTATCATACAATCAATGTAACTGAGATGTGGAACATTTATTCATAATATAAAACAACTGACTTGTTCCATAACATAAAACAACTGAACTTGTCTTATTACATGAATAACTTTGTCTTGCAACAATCAAGACACACACACTCGCTCACTATTACAAAAGACCTTATCAAAAACTATTAATGATAACTATGATAACTTGAGGACATGAACACCAAAAGGCCATCAACTCCTTGATTACCAGCTTCAGCGCCAGGTCACATCAAACTGCGCCGCATATATGTGATAATTACGACCTGTTTCACAAACAGAACAAGTATCAAATACTTCATCATATACCAAGAGGCGAATTCATAACTCTGCATATATCAAATATATACCTGTAGCATCGAAGATCTCTCCTTCGATGGAATAAACCTTCAGAGATTTGAATTCAGACACAAACTTGTAGAAGTTCATATCATCGGCCTTCAAAATGTACTTGCGCATATGCTTCTCATAGCTAGGAGGTAGAGATATCAGGACAGTCCGAATGGCACAAGAATCTGCCATCCAGTAATCGAAGACCATCGTCAGCTGGAAGTAGATGTCATACAATCTCTTCAAATGTGTCTTCAGACAGGTATGCTCCTCCATGTGAATGGTCTGGAACATTCTAAGCTGCCTGAATTGCTCACACTTTAATTCATCCCCGAAGTGTGTCTTTATCGCATAAATCATGACGCTTGGCTCCTTGCGTCGAAACAACTCTTTCAACTCGGGTGCCAGGCAAACGGTCATGGTGATCTCCACTTCGATGAATATGTCTCGACGCCTACGGAAATCATCTTCCTCCTCCTCGCTTGCAGAATCTCCCGGTCCTTCTCCTAACGGTTCATCGAGAACATATAGAATGTTGTTGTGTTCGAGAATGTTTCTAAAACCCCTGTACCATCTGATGAAGTTGGACCCGTCGGCTTCTAAGGTAGCATCCGGGCTCTTGAGGAAGTAACCGCAATATAGTTGCGTAGTCTACAGATGTGATCGCAAAAGAGGTAAGGTAAAGTTTATAATATGTAGGTGAGTTTAGTTTTATAATCTCATTACCTAAAACACACCACACCAAGATTATTATCCATAAAAATAACAATGGTGATTACACGATCCTCATCCACCACACCACCCCCGATCATCACGGCCGGCAGCATAGCTTCAAAGGTGGACATAAAATGTCGATCACAACAACTCTGTGACTCGTGCTCGATCTTTCGATCTTCCCGTGTTCCGAGGCCATATTTCTGGATATGCTAGGCTCGCCAATCAAAACTCGAAAACCCTGCGCGTGCAACATGGCTTACACCCACTGTATGCAAACGACGAGATGTGTGACACCCGATCATCACGGCCTGCCTCATAACGTAGAACTTTCTTGGTGGTGCGCAACGAGGGAGAACACAATTTTGGTATTTGTTAGGGATCATCCTATTCATGATGCTACCGTTGTATATCTAGCATATAAGCAATCAATAGGATGCACACACAACAGCACACAACAATGATGTAATGAAGTGCGATGTGACATGGTCGATGCGCCTGGACCTTCACGACGCCATGTGCCTGCCCCCCCCCCCCCCCCGGCGCCCCGGCATGGCTCCGAGTCTACAGAGCCCTCCATTGCCTCCGACAATACGAGTAATATCAAAACTTACCGTAACCATGTCACATAAAATAACGCCTCTGCAAAACAAAGTTAGACGCCTCTAGCTTTATTTAGTTTTGCAAGTTTTACGTGGCAAATAGGATTATTCGTAAGAGAATAGCTTCCCTACCTACGAACTTTGTACCACAACGTCAATCGTATAATTGCATGTTTAAGCATCCCTTTCGGGCCCTCCATTGAAAATGCTTTGCCGACTAGAGAGAGAGAAACAGACACCCGCCAGCCACAGATACGGTGCAAGCCGTATGTCAGTAGTGGAACCAGTCTCGCGTAAGCGTACGCGTAAAGTCGGTCCGGGCCGCTTCATCAACTCAATACCGAAGGCATCGCAAGTGCACGCTAGAGGGTAGCAAATATAAGAAAGACACCCTCATTCAACATGAGTTCTAACCGTACCAGCAGTACTACGCATAGATCGGCTCTGATACCACTGAAGGGGTTACGGTGCAGAAAACAATAAATTTTCTAGCGTATGAAACCCTAACTAGCCAGGATCTATCTATCTAGTACATGCGATAACGGTGGCGGAACGGGTTACATTACCTCCATGTAGACCGATAGCGGGGATTACGCTCCCGCACAAGCGTTGACGATGAAGTCGTACGTAGCCGACCTCGAGGTCGCGGAGAACTTGCCGCGATGACGAAGACGATGACGCCGGGGTGTCGACGATGATCTGCGTCGACGGGCGTCGGGCGGAAGAAGGCAGAGCGCCAGCACCAGGGGTGGTGCGCCGGCGGGTGCAGGGGCGAGACGACGTCGCCCAGGCTACTCAAAAGGAGTTACCTCCGAGCACTCACAAACATACGGAGCTTAGCGACAACCCCCGGTCATTCAGATCCAGCTGAAATCGCAGGGGTAGATCTTATCTGGAATCCCGCAGAGCAACGGTGCTCAGTGGTATAGCTTAGGTGGAGAGAGGGGGCAAAACGGGCGAAGAAACAGCTCGGCCGGCCTGCAATACAATTAATTGTATTTTCTAATGAATTAATCCAATTAATATGCCTTGGTATATAAAGGGGGAAGGGGGTGTGCAAACCCCCTGGCTCCCCCATGTGGGACTAAAGGAGGAGAGGGGAGGGGGGGTTCGGCCGAACCCCCCTTGGGCTTCTCCCACTCCTAGTCCAACTCGGACTAGGAGGCCCAAGCCTCCCTTTCCTTGTGGGGTGCGGCTCCCCCTTCTTGGGCCCTCTCAGGGCCCATGTAGGTGGGAGCCCCATTTTTCCTTTATTTAATTAATATTAAATTAATATAAAAATCTCATTAATTCATAATTAATATATTTATATATAATTCAATATCCCATGACTTCGAAACTATTTCGGAACCACCCGAACAACTTTCGGACATTCCTGGAACCATTCCATACCTCCCCGGAACTCCTTCCGGACCAGCGGAACTCTTTCCGGATCATTTCTCTCTCTCCAACAAATTCCTATAATATTCCAGAACCTATCTCCTGGTGTCGCTAAGACCTTAAGTTTGTTACGCTACGGTTCGAGAACACTCCAGACATGGTCGAGACACTCCGCTCACCAATGACCGTCAGGGATACCTGGAAGTATATGACGACCCCTGTGCATTCCACGAATATCGTCGTTGAACCATAAATATGACATTCATTCTCTTTGTCTCTGCGATACTACCTTGTCCGAGATATGATCGTAGGCACACCGATGTCTTTGTTGTATCTCGTTACCGACGAAGGTTATTAACTCGTCTGCGATATTACATCTCCATGACCCAGTCATAAGCTGCGCAGCTATATAGATGCAATATCACCGAGTGGGCCCAGAGTATCTTTCCATTACAAGAATGAACAAATCCCGCTCTTGATCCTTACGTCTTGATACTCTTTCGGAATACCCAAGATGGACACCGTTATTGTCATGCTATATAAGACACAACGTTTGATGCTCTCAAAGCACGTCTACGAAGCATCAATAAGTACGGTCTCACGGTCTAAGAAATAAGCTATCATATTCTTATCTATTGCAAATGACAAATATCGTAATACGATCTTATTGCAATACTTTGCGTATGTCCATCACCTTATTCAACTAACAAGATGACCCCATTGTCAACCGACGTCATTGTCCTTGATCGGGAATCTCGATCAACTGTTGCCCAATAGACTAGCTCATATAGAGCCTTGCTAGGGACCTGGTTGTCTATGTATCACACGTGTATTAATAATTCCGATTAATACAGTTATAGCATAATACACAAACCTATTATAAACTTATGAGATAATGCAATAAATACTACTTATTTATTTGCCTCTAGGGCATATCTCCTTCAGGGTCGCGGTCCCGGCCGCAGCCGCGCACCATCCTCCACCACGGTCCGCAAGCAGCAACGCTGCACCACCCTGTGTGGTCGCCGTGCCGCCGCCGTCCGTGCCGCGGACGCCCCCACGCACACGAGTCCGCCCAATCGCCGCCAAACCGCCACGCCGCCGCAAGAACGGTCACGCCATCGCGTCCCCGGCCAACACAAGGCCCAGGTAGGGCAGCTCGGCCCGCGCCAAGCTCACCCGACGAGGGAGCAAGACTCGCCTCGCCGCCGCCGGCGCCAACCGGGCCGCGCCCGGCGGCCTCTGTCGACGACTGCGAGGGAAGGAGGCACGGGGGAGGGTTCTAGGCGGTGGAGACGAGGCCTCGCCCGGCCGCCGCGGGGCGGCGCGGACGCGGGAGGGAGGAGGGGAAGAGGAGGGAGGGAGTGCGCGGCTCGCCGGCGGTAGCGGGCTGGCGGCGGCTAGGGTTAGGGTTTGGTGGGAGGAGTCGCGTGGGGAGAGCTCACCTACTCCATTCCACAGGCCACGCCACAACACACACCACCCTCTCCGGAGCCGCCACCCCGACATACACCGCTCGACACCAAAACCGCATACGAGTCACACCGCCAAGTTCTCTCAAAGTACTGGAGTTGAATATACTATAGTAAAGATTGGTTTTCTCAAAGTCCTAGGGAGTTCGCATAATTTGCTTTTCAGCGGTGCGGCTGCCACATGCATGCTTCTTACCTTTGCGGGCAAATTTTAGATTGGACAAAATCGTTAAATTGCATAAATACACAGTTGTGAATCTCCGGATCGTAAGAATCCATCAATCCAGAGTCCAGAATCCTGACTTCTGACGCAGGCATGTGTTAACTGTTTGGCATTTGGAAAGGATTTGGAGGAGAGCGAGAGAGATTGGTCAAGGCAACTATATTTTTAGATAAAGCGATTTTATTACTTAAGAAGTTTAAGCATTACATCGGTCCTCTGCATAGCTAAGATGCACACAGCCACCAAAACACCAGTTCACCGTAAGTTCAACAAAAAATAAGAAAGCGAATTACATATCATGATGAGAAATTATAAATCCGCCTAAGAAACTGGTAGGTCTATCCGGAGTCTATGCTGCCATCCATTCCGGGAGAATAATTCCCTGGCCGCCGCCTCCAGTCTTAACGCCACCTCCAAACATAAGTCCCGGTGCTCTACACGCTGTAGAGTAGACCATGCTCGAAGCGTAGTTGTACACCGGTAAATAACCTGCATGATAGAAACATTTTTGTCATTAAAAACCTTGTCATTTCTACATAGCCACAACGACCAAATGACAACAATCGCTCCCATCCTACAGAAGAGTTAAAACCTAGAATCCACACCATTTAGCCAGTTGCCAAAAATATTTGCAACTGAACACGGTGGATGTAAGGTGGAAGCTATCTGAACGGCTGCCATATAGATCTAGCGAATTCGCACCAGAAGAATAAATGAGTAATGGTCTCCCTCGATCTTCCTCTTACCTAGACCGCGCGCGTTGCAGTTGTAGTCCGGTCCGTCACCGGCATCGGCATGCGTCCAGCCGCGGCCACGGCCATGGCCAGCCAGTGGACCGGTCTGCCCTCGGATCTCCTACTCGAGGTCGCTGGCCGCCTGCAAGACGTCGTCGACGTCGCCCGCTTCCACGCCGTCTGCCGGCCGTGGCGTGACATGGCGGCGCTTCTTCCTCCAGCGGCGACCCGCACCGCGTGCCTACCGTGGGTTCTTGGGACGCTCAAGGATGTCCTCATGCACTCTGTCATCTCTTTCCAGACACCGGATCCGGATTGCCGGCCAACCATCCTCGAAAAGCCGCGAACCAGGCACCAATGGCACCAACTGGGTGGCTACCGGGGATGGCAGTGCCGCCTTGCTCTTTGTCACGAGTCCCAGCCCGCCGAGGCTCATCGACCATCTCACCAGAGCCGTCGTCCTTCTGCCTCCCTTCCCAGACGACGACGCTGCGATCAGTCGGTCGTGTGAGAATTTCCGCGGCATTTGCTACGGCGACGGTACGATTTTCCTCTACAACTCTGATTCCGATAGCCGCGGGGTCCCGTCACGGCCGGACTTCATCGCCGCCACCCTGCGTCCCGGCGATGCGGCGTGGACGTTCGTGAAAGAGAGGCTGAATTTAACCTTAATGAAACATACACGTGCCGCATATCACTACCGTAAGATCCTAGTGGGGACGGTCGGGTACTTCTCATTGTTTTATGGTGATTCAAATTCATATAACGATGTGAAGTGAGCGGCTAACTTTGGAGCGAAGCGGAGCCCCGTCACCGGGAGGCTTGGGCCGTAGCGTAGCGACTGCCTTTTTGTTGACTTAATTGGTACTGCAGGCTATCGGTCAACTTATGTAGACAAAATTAAGGAACCGGGGTTGGAAATGAAGTCGGTATCGGCGATGGAAATCGATTTGCAGCCTAGATTGGACTGGAACTGTATTCGGACACGTTTGGTTGTGGAGAAGAGAGGGTGGGTGTTACGAGTAATATGCTACAAACAGGTTTGCACTTTAGTACCACGTTTGGTTGTGGTACAGTATGGATCGTGTCCGAGTGGGATCGCAACCGACTTAGGGTTTCTACTCTCTATAAATACAGCTTGTAAGTCGCCTGTTGGGGTAAGCCACACATCGTAAACCCACGGCGTTTGTAACCTCACCCCGATATAGTGAAGTATTTCTGGCTGGCGCCCGTGGTTTTTTCCTCTCCTTTGTTTGGAGGGGTTTTTCATCTCATGTCCCCGTTGGTTTGATCGTTCCGCTTTTCGTCGTTTCTTGCTATCTTCTATAACAAGTGGTATCAGAGCCCGCGTTTCAGATCTGTTTTCAGATTAGGGTTTTGGATGGCATCGATGAAGTTCGATCAACCGTTGATGCACTACAAGACGAGATTTTTGTTATGGCAGGTCAAGATGCGTGCGATCCTCGCACAGCCCAATGATCTTAATGAAGCGCTGGAGAAATTCGGCGATACGGCGGCGACCGAGTGGTCCGCCGATGAGAACAGAAAAGACCAAGGCTACATCTCTTATTCAACTGCATCTGTCTAATGATATCCTGCAAGAAGTTCTACAGGAGAAAACCGCAGCTGCGCTGTGGGCTAAGCTGGAGTCGATCTGTATGTCAAAGGATCTGACCAACAAGATGCATGTGTAGATGAAGTTGTTCTCGCACAAGTTGCAAGAAAGTGGTTATGTTATGAATCACATATCGATCTTCAAGGAGATCGTTTCCGACCTAGTGTCGATGGAGGTAAAATATGAGAATGAAGATCTAGCCCTCTTACTCCTAGTTTCGCTGCCAAATTCCTATGCAAATTTCCGTGATACCATACTGCTTAGTCGTGATGAACTAACCACCTCTGAAGTTTATGAGACCCTCATGACGAGTGAAAAGATGAAGGGTATGGTACAGTAGGAGGAGTCATCCTCTTCAAAGGGTGATGCTTTGGAGGTCCGTGGAAGGCCTCAGCAGCGAGACAACTACAACAACAACAACAACAACAACAGAGACAAGAGCAAGGGCGACAGAGGTCACTCAAAGTCTAAAGGCTGTGATAAGTTTTGCAGGTATTGTAAGAAGACTAACCACAACATTGATGACTGCTGGAAGCTGCAGAACATGGAGAAAAGAAAAGATACTTACCAACAGAAAAATAATGAAGGTAATGATACCGGTGAGGCTGCTGTTGTTGATGGTAGTTCTGATGGTGAATGCCTAGCTGTTTTAACTGCATGTGTTTCTCGTCAGGATGAATGGATTCTAGATTCTGCATGTTCTTTTCATATTTGCTGTAACAGAGATTGGTTTAGTTCTTATGAGTTAGTGCAGACTGGAGACTTTGTGTGTGTGGGGAACGACCAACAATGGCATGCACCATTGCTGGCGTTGGATCTGTTCAGATCAAGGCCCATGACGGCATGACACGCACGTTGACGGACGTGAAGCACATACCAACCATGGCGAGAAATTTGATCTCGCTCAGTACCCTTGATTGTGACGGGTACAAGTATACCGGTGGGAACAGACTCTTGAAGGTATCAAAAGGTTCTCTCATTACTTTGGTTGGTGATATGAATCTGCTAAATTATATGTTCTTAGAGGCAGCGTTTTATATGGTACTGTCGCTGCAGTTTCTCATGATGATGCAAATAAAACTAACCTCTGGCATAAGCGTCTTGGACACATGAGCGAACTTGGTATGGCAGAATTGATCAATAGAGAGTTGTTGCATGACTGCAGTTTGGGTAAGATGCAGTTTTGTGAACACTGCATATTTGGTAAGCACACGAGAATTAAGTTCAATGCTTCCATTCATATCACCAAAGGTACACTTGATTATGTACATGCTGATGTTTGGGGGCCGTCACGTAAGCCCTCATATGGTGGTGCTCGTTATATGCTTACTATTATTGATGATTACTCTAGGAGAGTTTGGTCTTATTTCATGAAAAATAAGGATGATTCGTTTGCTGCTTTTAAAGAGTGGAAAGCTATGATAGAAAGGCAAACTGAGAGGAAGGTGAAAATTCTTCGTACTGACAATGGTGGTGAATTCTGTTCGAATGCTTTTAATGATATTTGCATAACAGAAGGGATTGTCAGGCACCTCACCATCCCATACACGCCCCAACAGAATGGAGTAGCGGAGCGGATGAACATGACTATCATGTCTAAAGCTCGCTGCATGATATCTTACGCTCGTATGAGTAAGCGTTTTTAGGCTGAGGCCCGCTGCCACCGCATGTTACTTGATAAACTGGTCACCATCTATTCCCCTTGACAAGAAAACTCCCATTGAGGTATGGTCTGGTACTCCTGCTGATTACTCACAACCTAAAGTTTTCGGTTGCACTACTTATGCTCATGTTGATAATGGAAAGTTAGAGCCGAGAGCTATTAAGTTTGTTTTCATTGGTTATGGTTCCGGAGTAAAAGAATATAAGTTATGGAATCCCGAAACTAACAAGGCATTCATGAGTAGGAGTGTTGTTTTCAATGAATCTGTTATGTAATTTGATAAGTTATCCTCAGATGTTTCAGAAAGTTCTGATGAGGAACAGGTTCATGTCGAGGTGGAGCACCATTTGGAAAAGGATAATGTCATCGTTGACAATGATGGTAATATATCAGATGATTCTGATAATGATACTGTTCAGCACTCACCTCCTGTTTTGTAGCCAGAAAATCAGTTCATCGTTGATCGCAGAACAAGAAGGAATATTGCTAAACCTACACGGTTAATTGAGGAGTGTAACATTGTTAATTATGCTCTGAGTTGTGTAGAACAGGTGGAGCATGGACATGAGCCGTCCACGTATACTGAAGCTATTGCCACAAGTGATCGTGATAAGTGGATCTCCGCCATGCAAGAGGAGATGCAGTCACTTGAGAAGAATTGCACATGGGATGTTGTGCGCTTGCCTAAACAAAAGAAGGTTGTCCATTATAAGTGGATCTTCAAAAGAAAGGAGGGTTTGTCTACAAGTGAAGCTTCAAGATTTAAGGCAAGGTTAGTGGCAAAAGGTTTCAGTCAAATTCCTGGTATTGATTACAATGATGTTTTCTTTCCGGTTGTCAAGCATAGTTTTATTCGGACATTTTTCTTCATTGTTGCTATGCGTGATCTTGAGATTGAGCAGTTAGATGTTAAAACTGTATTTCTGCATGGAGAGTTGGAGGAGGAGATATATATGGACCAGCCAAAAGGGTTCATAGTGCCGAGTAAACAGGATCTTGTTTGTAAGTTGAAAATGTCTCTAACAATCCGCTCCCTTGTAAATGGTATAAAAGGTTTGATTCATTTATGTTGTCACATGACTTTAAGAGGTCTGAATTTGATAGCTGTGTATATTAAGTTGATTTGATCGTTCGCTCTTCGTCGTTTCTTGCTATCTTCTATAACACTTCTTTTGTGTTCTAACGCCGGACACTGAAGCTAGCAGCGGCGGCTGCATGCTCGTGTCGAGGTTATTGGAAGCAAGCAAGGATCCAGATTATGTTCGCCTTCGCAACTACTTATTGACGTCCCGTGGAGAGCTCTTGTGCGCATCCGTCATGGCCCATCGTCGTCGTCCAATGCACTTTGGCGTGATGGTGCACGCGGTGTAGGAAGAACCGGGCGGCAATGGCAAGATGCGGTGGGTAGCTCGCGACAGCCGGAGCTTGGGCAACCGTGTCTTCTTCCTTGGGACTTCCGCCAGCTTTGCTACACACGTGGATTCAGGAACCGCATGCGCCTACTTTATCTATGGACAGTGCCTGTATAGGTATAACTTTGGTCAAGATGAATCTGAGCCCATCAACTGGTTGGGTTCCGATTCTCCCGGCACCTACGATTCAATCATGTGGCTCCGGCCTACCCTGTCGTTTGCTCCAACCCAGAAAATTCGAGAAAGGCTCGAGGCTCAGAACAAGAAGTGAACAAGGTTAAATTCGGTTTCATGCGTCAGGATATACATAATTTGTTAGCTCTTCCTAATTTATTTCTAATTGTATCATTTTTTAGATTAACAAAAAAAATATATTAGTATCGTCGATATTTTAAGTGGCGGACCCAGGATTTAGGAAAGACCAAGGCTAATTTTATAAATATCTTAAAACAATGAAAACAACCCTATCTAAGACTTTGAACTTCACACGTGTTGTCGCCCCACTTACATTGATGATCGGCGCAAATGTTTCAATCACCATTACTAGTCCTCCAACCTTGACTTAGATGATATTTTCCGCCTCTGACTTCATCTTGACCTCATGATGGTAACAGAAGCAAAGCTTCGTGCCGCTCCCTTCGCGTGACCAAGCAGCAATCTCTAGATATAAACTTCCATATGAAATTATCGACCAAACATTTCGAAACCAGACACTCCATCCAAATCAAAGGACAGGCAGGTAGATTTTCATCTTACGCGAGAGGAACTATAGGATGACCATGTTTATTCCGAGTCCCACCCAACCACCCATCTGAGATGGCCACCGATCTGCCACGCCCGACGAGCAAAGCCATGGCAGAGTAGATCGAGCCGACCGCACGGACACAGTCCACCGCTTCACTTCTGCAAGACCTCCGAGGATCCAGCCTGAGTGCCTGATAGGGGTGTAAACGGATCGGATCGGATCGGATTTTGCCTTTACCATATCCTATACCATAATTTTTCATCGGATTCGGAGCGGATCGGATAATGACCGGATGCAGATTCGGATGCGGATATCCGTGATGGCGGATTCGGAGGCGAAAACGGAGCGGATTCGGACCGGTAACAAAATTAATCGGATAGATACGTGTACAATTAAATTTTCACACCATACAAACAAAAATAATTGTTTGATAACTTAATAACTAATCAACTTGTAATTTATAGTCTTTACCATGACTATTTAAGTGAGATGTTGTTCGACTAACGAACTCGACAACTTACAAGTTTCAAATTATGCTATATCAGACTAGACAAATCGGTAGAAAATCGGATTATTCGGATTCAAATCATCGGATAATCCTATTTAAATTTCGGATAATTCATATTTTATGCTATTTTACATACCATATCCTATACCATATCCGGGTGTCAATTTCGGAATCGGATATCCTTATCCGGCGGATTTCTTAAAACCGGATATGGATTGTTGAAAACGGTTTCAGAATCGGATATGGTGCGGAAATTATCCTATCCGTTTACACCCCTAGTACCTGACCACCGCCTTCCTGCATCGCAAACTCTGGATTTGGCAGGTCGCTGACCTTCCGACTTAACGATATGAGCGGAATTGGATGTAGGGCAGCAAGGCACATGCACGCGGACGAGCTGGCATGATCCGTAGACTTGCTTGCCATGTTCGTGCGTGTGCGGACGCGGACGGCGCCGGCGGGTGATGATCTAGATCAGATCGGAGTTAGACCTTTTTTACCAATGAGGTATATCTAGGGATGGGAAGTTTGGGGATTAGCAGGGATTTGGTGAATCCCCCTTTCACCCAATCCCCGGATTTTCCCTCTGTTCCCCACTTTTCTCAGTTTCCCACTATTTACCAATTTGGGGATGACAGAGTATTGTGGGATGCGCTTCCCGACGGCATGCTGGCGGCGGACGAGGTCGACGAGCGCGAGGATCCACGGCTCGTCGCCGTGCGCGTCGCTGCAGCTCCCCGAGATGACGAAGCCGTCCACCCCGGCCGCGTAGGCCTCCGAGGGCAGCCCTCCTCCAACAACGCCCGGAAGATGTTGAAGTAGCTCCCGTACGCGTCCCGCACGTACGCCGAGTCCTCCCCGCACTGCAGCAGCGCGTACAACCAGCCTCCTCCGCTACACCCCGCCGCCGAAGCAGGGATCGTCGCCTCCGCGGCGGTCTCCAGCTGCGGCCCCATTCCCATGGCGTATGTTGGCGCGAGGAATGGGAGCGGGGAATGGGGAGCGGGCGCGGCTAGGGATCGTGTTCCTCGGCCGAATTCTTTCTGGGAGGAGGCGAGACGAGGATGGGCAGCGTGGCGAGACCGAGCTCCGATCCTCTGTGGTGTATGTGCACGGCGATGGAGGGGGATCTCGTGCTGCTCTAGGCTCTTGGCCATAGAGGGGAGGGAAGGAGAGGGGAGTGAAGGAGGTAGGCTCACCGGAAGGTCCTCCCGTACGAGTGGAGCAGGAGTTCGCGGCGGCGTTCGTGGCGTCGTCCGCGGCATCGCGTTCGGTTTGCTCTCGCCAGACGACCTCCCGGAAGAAACGCGAGGGGAGGCTCGCGTGTGAGGAACATGATAGATCCAACGTTAGTTGATGGGACGTGGGGTTTTTTCGGGATTTTCGGGTGGGCCGGGAAATTACCCTCCGAACCCAGCTAATACCGGAAGAGTAAACAAGGCCTTAAAGGGCTCGGTGAATACTTCGGGCTTAGGTTTTCTAAAGGGATCGGACGAGACGACCTCCTCTGACGGCGTCGGGGAAGTTGGAGGGAGTGGAGGGTTGGCCGACTGCTGCTCGTCCAACATGAGGCGACGCGAGGGACATCAGGTGGAATGCCATTACTTTCAGGATTTTTTATGCAATATTGCAATTATTTTGTTAGCGAGGAAAAAATGTTGGCTTTTCCTAATTAAGAACATCATCATTGGAAACCTAGTCCTGTCATTAAAACATCAACTTCAGATTCAAACATTTCTACCTGAGATCTAGTGTGTACCTAGACTACATATGTTACACCTAAAACATATTATATTATAAAACATAATGAATAGAGAAGGATGCCAAGTTGCCAACCAATAATTCTTTCTTTCTAGAAGATGCATGCTCTAAGATTTGTGTCCCAGATGTATCATCATATCATATACACTATACATTATATATGAAAGTTGGTCAAATTCGCGTCCAAATCATGCATCCACGTCACCCGAATTCCGTCGGCCGTCCGATCGGCACAACGGACGGCACAGATTCGTCCACAACCACCCCCAGAAAACAGAATACTGTAGCTCGGTTGTTTCCACCAATCAGGGCATGACACGTCGCCCGGTCGCCCCCGGTGGCCTCCGGTTCCACCGGTCACCACGACTATTTTATAGAAAAGCGCCTCGCGAATTTAATCATTCACCCACAATCCACGTTCCAACGAAGAAAAGGACCTATACGCTATTACGCAAAAAGTCATAGGCTTTTGTGCAAAACTGCCACCACATACCCTATCCGTGGACCAGACCCGATCCAGTCCTCTTTCCCCAATCTCCTTTCTCTCTCGCGTCCGAAATCGCCGGCGCCGCCGTCGGCCGATTCCGGCCAACTCCGGTGGTCTCCACCGCCATGATGCGGCGCAATCGACGCGCCACGCCGAGATCTTCCTTCGTATCCGCGAGTTCATGCCGAACTCGCTAGGGTTTCGGCTCCGGTTGCCCCTGGTACTCCGGCAACCCTTTGGTGGCTCACATGCGCATGTAAGACTTCCCCGGGTTGCGCCATGGCTGTAGCATGGGCACTGCCCCACCACGCCGTCGTGGTTGCGCTAGGGCGCTGGTAAGCACACCTCCCTTCTCTGTTCCTCTATCTCTCTTGCCTCCCTGGCCTTCGAGCCATGCTCTGTGATGTTGTCTTTCTGTTAGTGATTAGCTGATTTTGGTGTGCTAGGTTTAGTGGTATTTGGCAGGAGTGAGGTTTCTCACTGATTAACTCCGGTATGTGTGTTTTGTGGTATTTGGCAGGAGTGAGGATTCTCACTGATTGGCCATGTTAGTTCAATTGGATTAATTCCAATGATGTGGTTCGGTTGTCTTCTGGAAATCACACCCATATTGGATCCTGATATAGCAGCACGTATTCCTTCTTATACAACTCTGTCAGGTTTGATTTTAGTTTGAACCATTGTTTTTTTTGCTAGATTGGATATGTCAACAAAAACTATTGTTTCTCCTTGTGGTGCCATTCACATATGTTGCTTTGTGATTTTGTAGTTCTACCGGTGCCTACTGTAGACCAAACACAGGATGCTTCTAATCAACGTAAGAGATGTTAGTTCAATTGGATTAATTCCAATGATGTGGTTCTGTTGTTTTCTGGAAATCACACCCATATTGGATCCTGATATAGCAGCACGTATTCCTTCTTATACAACTCTGTCAGGTTTGCTTTTAGTTTGAACCATTGTTTTTTTTGCTAGATTGGATATGTCAACAAAAACTATTGTTTCTCCTTGTGGTGCCATTCACATATGTTGCTTTGTGATTTTGTAGTTCTACAGGTGCCTACTGTAGACCAAACACAGGATGCTTCTAATCGACGTAAGAGATAGTTTATTGTTCTCTGTTTACTCCGTGGACAAGCTGAAAGTTTCTTTTACTTTTCCTTTGTGTCTTTATTCTTCTATTAAATTGCCTTCTTTGTTCCCTCTGGTTTTTTTAGTATTACTTACTTTTATGTTTTCTGGCAGTTCGTCCACATAGACCCTGGACGGGTGGCTCCTTCAGCGGCAGACCTAGGTATGCACTCGCCACTACTATTTCAATTGTTTAATCAACCAGTATCCAACTTTTTTTATTAGAACTGGACATATCTTCTAGGCAATTGTAGTGTTAAAATCAATCTCACGGCTGTCCGCATCTGTAATTTTAGTTCATTCTCTCCCGCCTCCCGTGATTTTTTGTGCTGCTCGATATCAATTGGAGTGTCATGCTCCAATCTCCCAAGTTTTCGTCCCTTTTATCTTTGTTGCTGAATTATCTCACACTGCAAAAAAGGAGGACAAATGGGCAGACTACTCAATTAACAGTGGCATATAATCCATACGATGTGGAAGTTTGATTTTGAGTCACTATTTATGATGACATGCTCTCTAGATTACGTAGGATTTTCTTTTGTAAGTTTAGATATGCCTTCTTCATCAGTCATAGATAATTTATACATGGGTGTTATTTCCTTTTTAACATGCATGATATTGTCGAAATTATCAGATATTGTATTCAATTATGCACTGATTACATTTTATCCTTCCTGCATTCATATGCAAACTTAGTGTTTTCTAACGTTCTGTGTTCTACAGGTTATTATATCTTCATTCAAAGTTCCAGTTGGCAATGTTGATTTTTTTTACCGTCTTATCTAATTGAGTCTGTAATACATACTGTTTTTTGTCGTTGTACCTCATCGCATTTTAGTTGCTATGCATTTCTCGCTTATTCCAGATGTTTCCTGGGCTTCAGAGTAAAAAAACATAACTGATATCTTTTAGATTTTATAGCACATAGGCTGTAGAGGTTAGCAGGTCATATCTGATGGTTTCAGCAGTTCAAGGTTGTCGTTGTGATATTCTCCCGTGCAGGTCGAGTACCCATGGTTAATGTGATTTTGCTGGAAAGTGTCTACTATCGATTTTGTATCAACTTGATAACAATTTCTGGCCAACGGCTAACATATCTAATGGAAGTTGGTTTAGCCATTCAGATTGCATACACGAGAGAAAGGAGCGGGCAAGTTCAATACCAAGAGAATTGACTCTGTGACAACCTTGCAATTGTAAGGTACAAAGCATACTTAGATTATTGAAATAGTTACATATTCATGTTGCAATTTATTTTTAATGTAAAATATCTTACTGTTTCTAAGGTTATTCGAAATGGATGTCGACTGTATGACTCTCAATTTGTTTTTCCCTAGCGCCTGCCATATGCCGTCGCTTGGTCAATCTAAAACTTGTGGGGAAATATTATCTAATCTTGCGTTGACGTAACCTAAAATCCTTTACTGGGCAGGGGTATAATCGTAGCTGCTGGAAATTTGTTCCTACTCTTGGCCTAAGCACCTAGCGTTTGTAGTATAATTTAATATTGTGCGAGCTCTATGAAATTTGCTTCAGTTTGTTTAATTTTCTGGAGTGTGGAGAATGCAAATGCATTTTTGGCCTCCTGGTTCGATGATCCAATGAGCATGCAAAGAGTGCTATAGCCAGAGGTGCTGGGCTATTGGGTTTGGTCTGAATTTTAGAGTGCTTGCTCTTTGTCCTGGCTTCAGAAAGCTGTCTTTGGGGCATTTTTTTCTTCTTATAACAAGGCTACCAGAAAGGCAATATTTATTGATTATGATGGCACACTCCTGCCTCAATCGTTAATCAATAAAGCTCGGACTGTAGAACTAATTTATATTGTTAAATCTTAACAGCTTATGTAATGACTCGAAGAAGGATGTATTTATAATCAGCGGAGGACGACATAGTTCACTTGATGAGTGAATAAACCATGTGAAAAGCTTGGTTTCGTCGCAGAGTATGGTTATTTTGTCAAGTACTCCTCTCAACAGTTCTTTTTCTTCATAGGCCATTGCATATTTCTATACTTCCATAGTATTCATTATTTTATCAACATTTGACAATTTCTGTTTCTCAGATTGGAACATAACAGCTAAATGGGAGTCAAACTATTCAATTCGATATCGAAAATGGAAGCATATGACTGAACCTGACATATAAGTATACACCGACAGAATAGATGGATTCTTCATATAACCCAATATTGGCAAGAAACCTGCCAGATGTGGTGTAGCGGTCATGATGCGTGCGGATTTTTTCAGCATAGGTGTTCATGAGATAGACATATGGGCTCCTTATCTCTTATTCTTAAAAACTGCAGGCCCACTTACATAACATTTTTATCAAACTATTTTTTTTTGGTGAACCTGAAGTAGCCCCAAATTTTGTTTCTGAACTTATCTGTTTGTCCTAGAGCTGAATACTTTGGTGATGTCCAGACCCACCTGATGTTCCTTCATGCGTAAGGAATTGAATGTTTGTAATAGATATTGTCAAGATTTAGGTTGGGGTCATACACCATTCTTGAGAAACAATAATTATACCATCATGTCTTGCTAAATACATAATGTTTGGCCTTAATTTGAAATTTGAGTTATTTTGATTTGGATGGTCATCTAATTAAGCAGGGCAATTGGAGTACATAAACAATATTAGTGGCCCACTCTGTTGATGCACACGTGATATTTTTCTATCATGTTACACTCTTTCCTATCTTTGTAACATTAATCTCTACTACTCTCGCCGTTCATAAATAAGTGTCTCAAGTGTGTCAAAAAGAAGATGTATCTACACATAGTTATTATATGCCGATGTGTGCATCTCACTCCAGCGCTATCATAATTCCTTTGTTTGCAACCTTGCCATATTGTTTGCCACCCTTTCGTCATAATGTCCACCTTCAATGCATGATTCATACGGGTGCGGCGTATCGCCGCGCCAGATTACCTAGTATGATCTAATGTACGACACCACCAATCTTAGAGCACGCGTCAATGCTGAAAAATGCACTGATCGGTAAAGGTTCCAATAAATTTTTACTTGTAAGATTTATTATGACAAGGTAGATGTTACAAGACGTTTTTAACGTGGAGCCACGTGAGGTAGATGTTACAAGTCATTTTTAACGTGGAGCCATACGCCCTATGCCATGGTTGAGGTTAGATATCGTTTAAAAGTTACCAACAATAATCGTGTCATAGAAAGTGTAGAGGTGGCATTATTATGGCGTAAACATTTCAACATGTTTTTAAACGTGCCACGTGTCTATGCCACGCTTGAGGTTAGATGTGGTTTAAAAGTTAACAACAATAGCCACGTCGTGGAAAGCGCACACGCGACTTCATTGTGACGCAAACGTTCCAAAACGATTTTAAATGTGGAGCACGCCTATGCCATAGCCCATGGTTGCGGTTAGACATCGTTTAGAAGTCACCAACAATACTCATGTCATGGTGTTGGCGCAAACGTTAGAAGACACTTTTAAATGTGAAGCCAAACGCCTATGCTACGGTTGAGATTAGACATCGCTTATAAATCACCAACAATAATTGCGTCATAGAAAGCATACACGTGACATTTTTGTGGCAGAAACGTTACAAGACTGCAAGACGCTTTTAAACGTGAAGCCACACGCTTATGCCACGGGTAACTGAGGTTTAGACATCGCTTAAAAGTCACCAATAATAGTCACGTCTTGGAAAGCACACACGCAACGTTCTTGTGGCGCAAGAGTGGGGCATCTTTCTGACGTATTTAGTTGAGCTTCTCCATGGCACAATCTAACTTAATTAATTATTTGCTACATTTTAAGTAGTAGGTGATTTCGTTCTTTAGGATAGAAAAGTCAATTTCTTGAAGATATGCAATAACAATTCCATTATATCACAGTTCACTCCTCAACTGTTCTGATTTCAAAATTAAAGAAATCACAAGTTCAGCCCTTCGTTCAACACCGCTGAGCACATCATCATTTGACGCGGTTTCCATCACCACAGGGAGGAGGATCTGCATGATCTGACCATCATCTTAAGTGTATAATACTATTGGTTGCCGGTTCAACCCTGAACAGCCATGGCCCGCGGCACTCTTGTGGATTTGATGAGCATTCTCAAGGATTTGATGAGCATTCTCAAGGATTGAGGTAAGGAAAAGAGACATGGCAGCTACTGTTGAGGATTTGATCATAGCCTAGCCACAACCTGTTTATGATGAAATTGCAAAGTAGCACTTCGAATGATACTATATCATCACATGTACAAGTCATCGATTCACATAATGCAGTTAGTAGCGTCATAAAAAGGCGCTACGGCAAAATTTGTATAGGATACATGTTACAAGTTACTAGAAATTCAAATAGCTTCATAGGTAGAAACAACCTACTCGACGAGGAAAACTATGAAAAACAAAAGAATTAACATGACACACGATACTACATGGAACCATATCCCCATCTGCAGTCAGCAGGTAGACATGTGAAACCTACACAAATGTAATTCTGAATCAGCGTCGTAAAGCTTCTTCGAATTGAAAGTTACAGACAAAATATGTCAGTTTGTTACATAAAACCGATAACTGTACCAGGGCAATGTTGACCGAATCACTTGGCATACATCACACCCAAGATAATAGCCACCAACATAAGCGCAAGCATGATCTGAGGATTTCAAATAGGCAGTTTGAGAAATTTATAAAACAGAAAACCAGTGGTATTTTTCAGCTTATAGATGTAGTACTCACCAGCAGATGCCTATACTTTGACTTCTCCAAATCATATCCCCTGTAGAACCAAAGACAATCAGTGAAGCTGAAGACAATAGAAGCAAAGTACAACTCTAAGTCATCGACAAACCTTCTCTTCAGCAAACCGGATGACTTGCAAGTTTTCTTTATTGCAACTACACGCTTCCGTGTTAGCACAGCACTTGGGTCGTTGTCATCAATCTGGAAATAACGACCACACGTATTATGCATAAAGTCACAAGATGCAACTCAGTCGCTATCATTAATCTGGACATGCCGCGCAAACATATTATGCACACAAAGTCACAGCTATAAAACAACAAAGGTCGCCTTCAAAGGCCCATCACTAGCAGCATCATGGGTCAAGAAACAATAAGAAGATTGGCTAAACATGGCCATTTGGAGGAAAACCATCAGATGGTCATGAATATGCATAAAGTTAAAAGCTAAACACAACATCATTTTGAAGTGACACTACCTAGTTATTGCTCTCTGAGGTAAAAAATAAACGATCTATGTGATTCATAAAACTACAGGACTGTCTCGAAAAAACACTGGAAAAATCATTTCAAGTATTTTTCAGTTCTGCGTAATAGGAAGTAGTATAATTTCTTTCACATGTACATGAAAAAAAAGCTGAATATTGTAATATGTATACTAGACTAGACTCCATGTTTCTTTGGATAAACATTCCAGAGCATACCTTGGACTCTAGCAATGAAGAGAACTCATAGAAAGCAGAATAGACATCCGACATTGATTTTGTCTCATCAATTATTCGTGCAGTGAGCCCTGAGAGATAGCAGTACATGTTACGCTACCGATCAGGTCAGAAGGAACATAAAGGAGACATGAACCATGCAAATTATTAATAGGCAGCATAAAATAAATGTTGGTTAAGGGGACAACAATAACCCCTTAAAGAACAAACTATACTTGGTTCCTTGCTCTAATCTGATAACGAAATCTGAGATTGTTCAACACAATTGTGAACCCATCTATCTGAGAACCGATAACCACAAACTGCCCAAAAGCTGCATATCTTCCCCGACCAAATACCCCCCCAACAAATGCATAACATTTTTTTTCTCATATTAACCAAAACTCAAGTATGTATGACTGTAATTTAACTACTGAACTATAATTCATTACGTAGATCTTATGATACTTTGAGCAAATCAAATTAAATAAAGAGCAAATTACCATCAAACTAAAAGGTGTAAAGTGTATTTTCCTATGCCAAGGGCCACCGAAGCAGTCCATCATGTGATTTGTTGTATAATTGATTAATTCCTAACTACATAAAAGTATGCCTAGAAAATGCATATACTCCAAATGTTATACTCCCTCCGATCCATATTAGTGGGCACAACTTTGTCTAGATACACATGTATCTAGTCTAAATACTTAACTAGATACATATGAATTTAGACAAAGCTATGCCCACTAATATGGATCGGAGGGAGTGTACAAAATGAAGGCTAGAAGAACTTTCCAACTTGAAGTGACATGGTATGTCTTACCACGCCTCATCTTAACAACTCCTTTAAAGACATTCACATTGTTGTAGCAAATAGCACAGGTCCCGATTGCCATTATCTGAAAAGACGAAACAGACATGAAATATTTGGAAGGCCACTTCAGACATGAAATCCAATCAAATAGTGACGTCGTAACATGGATAGCACTTTGTAAAGAAATTCACTTATTGATGAGAACTGTGCCAAGTAACTATATTATGAATGTTGAGTATCTATACGAAAAAAATTAAGTATGACTTGTCCAAAGAAAAATTGCATTGGTAACAGATAAATCCTAAAAGCAACAACATTGTACCCTTTTCTAAAACTTATCATTACTAATTGCCTCAATGGTGTAATAATACGGCAATTATACTGATATGGAAAACTTGTCTTTAAATCTTTATAATCCTTGGTATCTTCTGACACCAATTACATCCAGGAACCAGTTAAAAGGTTCAATTACCATAATCCTGTCTAGTACCATAAATTATGCCGAGCTAATGGCAAGTTCCACCGATACCACTAGAATGTGAAGACTATAATAATAATGGTAATGACTATAGTGTACCTGTGGTATTGCACAAAACCGAAAATTGGTATTATCCTTCAATGCTGACATGTATTGAAGGCAATCTTCCGCATGGATCAAAGCATTAGTCACCATATCATTCAAGCACTGCACCGCCTTCTCCGAATTTTCCTCATACTTGAGGTCCTGATTTAGTAACCCAAAAACATTGCATCATTATAGATGAAAAAAGGATGATGAAGCTTGAACAAATAAAGGCTTTAAAAAATATGTAGATGGATTGGATTAGGTATTTTGATTACATTATTGTCTGTTCAATTAAATATTTCGATAACTGCAAAGTATCAACTCGCATTATTTTCCTAAAGCGATGAAACAGAGGAACTATGCATTTACGATTCCAACGAACCTCCCTTGTTCCCACAAGACAGAAAATTGTGGATGTGTGATCATTTGCAATTCAGGATATATGATATCTGGAGCTACTCAGGAGGAATATATATAGCAAATGAGTTGATGTACCTCAAGCTTATCAGCATATTTACTCCATATTTCTCGAGGCCAGAACATACGGCACTTTGGTATCTCATTTATGTCCTCCAAATAATCCCTTATTATATTGGTTTTCTGCAATTGATGCCCAACTATTAGTTACAGGGTAAATATAGAAGAGGTTTCAATTCATTATCATAGTGGAAGTACAGATAAAATGATACTAATGAAAATACCTGCAGAAACAAACCCATTGAATTTGAAAGCTTGTCTGAGGCCAGATCTTCTGTCCCAGCAGCATGAAAGAGCCTGGAAAGTCCGTAGCCTACTAGCCCTGCTACATAGTGGCAGTACTCATCATAGTTATCCACAGTTTCAACCTACAAAACGAAGTTTTTCCGAATTAATTCAAACAAATATGTACAAAACCCTGGTCTACTACATGCTTCCTTGATCGGAGAGCTAATTAATGATTCTTTCTGTGTCGCCAAAGAAATTTGCTTTACTTCCCAGGTTTTAGGCTTTTAGCTAGACCAAAGTAAGACATCTAGAAGGAATGTTTGTGTCACAGTTCTTATGCACGCAAGTATTTGTCATTATTGGTGTGGTAGCTACATTTATCAATGGAAATAATACCCACAACCATCTCCATCTGTACTCCCTCCGTTTCTAAATGTAAGATGTTTTAGGTGTTATACATGTTGTCTAGATGGTAGATGCACACAAAAATGAGTGAACATATACACTAAAACAAGTCTAAATACATTTGTGTACATGTGAATGTGGATAAAATCTAAAACATCTTATATTTAGGAACCGAGGGAGTCAAAGTTGCCACCACATTAACACATTGCTATGACAGACCAAAAGTGGAATTTCAAACTATTTAGTAGTAGCTCAACATGTGTAGCACGGCTAAATGACCATGCCTTTGGGCATAAAGTGTGGTTATCAAGTGAATACTGGCACAAGTATTTGAATGTTTTACTGGCAACTCACTAGATATGTAGCGTATTTTTGGTTTTTTCATTCATAAAATTAAGTATGTTGCTTGACAAGTATCAGATATTTTGAAAGCTACAGAAATTTGACACAGAGGAAAGTGCCGAATAAGTCAGAGTACCATATATGGATACAAACATTTTAATGAGAGAGAAATACAGAAAGTATCCCATGCTGATTAAAACATGAAAAATGCCTCAACCTCATACCCAAAATAAAGATGAACATTTATACATAAAATGATTATATAATCTCTTCATATTAATTCTGTGCAGGGATCAGATATTTTGATTGATATATAATAACACACCTCCTTGCATATAAATTTTGCCATTCCTGCTCCCATTCGCCTAGTGATTTCCTCAATTGCCTTTTGGTATCTGAAAAACATGTTGAAGATAGTTATTTCCTGCATGGTTCAAATGAACTTACCTGTACTTAAATGAAAAACTTCATATGTTGGAATAAATGAGGTGAAAGATAGCTTCACTTGCAACATGTGAAGTACTACAATGTTTTAATAGCCTAACTCAATAAATGGACAGTGAATCTGTAACTTTGGCTTGTTGTCTTTTGGATGGCAAAAAATGTATCTATTGCATCAAAAGGCCTCCACAAACACGGCCACAAATTAAATGACAGTTCACATTCATAAACTATTAAGTGGACTCTCTTATACTTTTTCAAAAATGGCATTTTAATGCTTGATGCCAGATACCAACATATGAGAGGTTCTGTCATTTGTACCAGTTGGAAAAACTCAAACACAAAAAGAAAAAGCTGGGATGGCTCTAGAGCTTATGATAAACGAGTACAGACAAGAACCCTTGACGCAATACACAGCTATTTCCCACTATACAACTTTTCCCCTGTTCTGTCTGGTCCACTTGTGACAATCTGGCCAAAATAATTCTCTCTTGTAGTGTAACTAACTATGAGCTGTTCACTTTTTAAGTCACCCTCACAACCTGACAGTGACATCAATCAAAACTTCATAGTTGGGTACTAACCCCCAATGAAAGCAATGCATTTAGAGAAGTCTTAAGTTAATTTTTCCACATCAGTGCTGACTGGATGGTGATTGGCCTGTTCCCTAAGACTTTGACTAAATGGCAACCCGTACGAGGCAACAAGTTCCTGAAGCACAAACTTAGAAACTAAGGAAGTCGAGAAAATAGCAACCGGGAACAGAAATTGATTACCCTTCACCCAGCTCCAGGAAAGCCGTGGAGACGTATCTGAACTTGTCCATCAGAACCTTGTAGTCGTTTGTTCCACCTAAAGACCAAAAATCATCAGATCAACAGGAACAAAATACAGCACTAACAGTCGGATGTTCTTAGCAGATAGAGATCTTGTACATACACAGATAACGCCAGTCGGGGTCGTAGACGTGGCGGTAGAAATCCCGGAGGATGGGCAGCTTCACCTCGTTAGGGATGCTGGTGTCATCCTCTGCACACACACACCGTGGTAGTAATCGTCAGAGTGAGGAGCGCTGGTCTTAAAACGGAAAGCACTGATGATAGAGCTCGACACATCACCACCCAAAAATCGCACTGCGAGACGACCACGGGAGGGGGAGAGGAAAAAGACCAGACGCGGTAAAACGATTTCAAACGTAATTGGGAGCAGCAGGAGGGGGAGTAGCCCTCACCGACGGTGTCGAGGGCCCGGAGCACGAGGTAGAAGATGCAGACCTGCACAACATGAGCAGCCCGCGTGTCAGAAAGTTCCCCCAACCCAAATCCGGCGCGTCATATCACGAGTAGGCTCTCCTCCAGGAAGCTCTCGAACGAACCGGAGGATTGATTCGTAGGAGAAGAAGGGGGTGTGCTTACGGCATTGCGGAGTTCGGGCCCGAGCTGCTGGATGACGAGCGCGAAGCTGCGTGAGACCCTCTGGAGCATGTCGTACGCGAAGGCCCAGTGCTCCTGCGGCGGGATCTGGCGCTTGATCTGCCCCGCCGCCACGCGCAGCTTCACCAGCGCCACCACCTCCTCCGGCCGCGATAGCGCCCCCATGGTCAGAGACCCAAATCCAACCAACCAGCAGATCAAATCTCCTGCCGGGAACGGCGACCTCCTCACCGATCAAGCAGCGGGAGGAGCACGAGGAGGAGCGGGATCGATCTTATGGGCGGCGAGGCGAGCCGGGGCGGGCTGCTTGGCGTGAAGGCGGGTTGTCGCCGTCCGACGCGCTGTCCCCTACTATTTGATTTGATCCGTGGCTGGCTGTAGTGCTGGAGTGGTGGTGTGTTTCCACACGGCGTGGGCATGACGGGTAGGGCCGTGGATCTCGGCTGGGTACGGACGATGAGGCCCGTGACGGGGACGTGGTGACCCACTGTATTAGTCTAAGACTGTTCTAGAATGACTCCAGCAGCCCCGACCCATTGAGTCTGCTCGTGTTCGCACGAGCTAAATTCAAGACCCAACGGTGCGACGTAAACGGATATCGATACGTTTTTTTGTCAGTCATGACCCATCTTCAGCTCTAGTGTGAGCTTGGTTTGCGTTGTTCGTGGACACGAGCGGACCATCTCTCATCTCATCCGCCCTGAACCCCCCCCAATCAGAAACACTCCTTTCCTCTCCAAAAAACCCTACTTCACTCCTGCCCTACCCATGAACGATGCACTCGCCGCCGCCACCACCGACCTCGACGCCTGCCTAGCCTTTGAAGAAGACCTAATCCATGAGCTCGCGACCGAGGCCCAAGATTGTAAAAGGCAAAAGAAGGAGGCCAGCACGACGGAAAAGAGGGTCAAGGAGACACGAAAGCAGGGTGAGAGAAGGCATAGGATGAAGACGGTAAGGTTTTGGTTACCGGTCGGGATCCCGAGTTACCGAGTGGTAACCGGGTTTCCCGAGCACCGTCGGGAAATGGGCTTCCCAGGCAAAAAATTCGAGATTTTTTAAAAAGTTTGAATTTGAACTCTCAGAACTCTTATAAATAGGTTATATCCTCAAACATATACAGGTGCAATGTTGTATCCCAGTGGTTGCGACCTTCCCTTCACCATTGCAGGTCATGGGTTCGAGTTCTGTTGGTCACCTATATTTTTTGAGAATTAAAACTAACACTGTTCTGACGCAATGTACATAATAATGAAAAAAGGTACACCATTACAGGTCATGGGTTCGAGTTCTGTTGGTCACCTATATTTTTTGAGAATTAAAACTAACACTGTTCTGACGCAATGTACATAATAATGAAAAAAGGTTTAAAGTGGGTACCAAGGTTCAAACTCGCGACCACCTTAATGAACGCAACAAAGCAATACCGCTAGGCCATTTTCCGAATTCTGTACATATTGAGTTTAGAGCATTAATAAACTTTCGAGCAAATTTGAATTCAAAATTTGGATTTTAAATTCGTCCGGTAACCATCCGGGATTTCTCGGTTACGGGGCTCGGGATTTTTTTTAAATTCGGGAACCAAAACCTTGGAAGACGGAGAAGGTCGTCTCCGAGACCAAGTCGTCACCGTCGAGTTACTGGACATTATGGTACAAGTCGTGGACGCTGCTCTCTGTACGATGGGTATCGTCACGCCTCTAGAAGAAGGGAAGTGATAAAGGGGAGGGGGGGTGTGCCTACGACATTGCGGAGTTCTTGCTATGACGGGTAGGGCCAAGCGGGCCGTGGATCTCAGCTACGTATGGACTACGGGCTCTCCAAATAAGGCCCATGACGGGGACGTGGTGACCCACTCGAGCAGCAGATTAGTCTAGACTGTTCTAGAAGAAAATAAGCTAGCTATAGCCTAGACGTCGGGATGTGGATCTGGATGCAAACGTGCCACATGGAGCGAGCTGGAGGATCGCGTCGATCAGATCTTGTCCACTTCGGACGTGCTCAGTTGGACCGGAAGATATCGTAGATTATCTAGAAGATAGCGATCCATTAAAATCTGCGCCACGAAAATGCTCATAGAAGCATCTGCCTGCCTGCCAACCCACAACCGAAATTATTTGGTTGGACGTTCGCCTCGCTTCAATTTCATGGATGACATCAAACCGAGCCAAAGAAGAAGCTGCTACCGGACAGGTGGCAAGCCGCCAAGCCGGTGCGGCTAGGGTGGATGGGGAGTTGGGAGACCGGGTGATGTAGACGGCATGTATTGATTTTTGTCTGTATTGAATTGGTAGGATGATCTTCTGCTCTGATTACGTTCGGAGCTGGCTGCACAGTTGGGATATTCGGAGTATTGTTCGTCCTACTCTGTGCTTATTTTGGATCAACTGAGTTAGCTTATCGTTTATTCTATATATGAAAATATGCAATGCTGGCTAGTCTCGGGTTTTTTAGTGATGGCACTCATGGTGGTAAAATTACCGCTAAGGCGCTTGGCTCGCGCTATTCTGTCGGACAGAAAAACGAACCATCCCACGTCCGTATGTTTGCATGTAGAAGACCGGTTGAAAAATACCGGCCAGGAAAATCAACTGGACTCCCAATCGGGACCTAAGGGTCCGCTTGGACTGGCAGTAGCAAATAACGCAGCGTAATTTTCTACCTGTCATGTAGCAGAGTTTTAGCGTCGTGTCGGCAGGCCCCTCTATTTAGCTAAAAAACGATTAATCAGTCGAGACCTACTTGGTATTTGTCTTCTAGTATCCACAGATAGAGACTGGGTGATGTGTATTGTCATTTATATATGCACCTTAATTGAATTTCTAGGATAATCTTCTATTCTTTGCTTTGAGTACGCCATGCTGATTGCACACCTGGCATACCAATTCGACATGATGACATGGGTGCTCGCCTTTGAGGCTTAGAGTGTTTATACGGATGGTTACCTATGAAAAAGATATTTGCATATAGTTTTGTTTCTAAATTCTCATAATTGGAGAACAAGAGATGCATAAATGTTTGATGAGATTTTATATCACACGAATGACGGTTTAGTAGCCATGGATTGGTCCTTCTTCACCTTATCATGTTTTCCTGAAATAGTTAATTGACATCCTAAACTTGACATGAATGATTAGTTTGGTCCAAAGTTGGAGGCCTTTCTGTACACTATCCAATGGAGACTAAAACTACACCGCAATACACTATCCAATGGAGACTAAAACTACACCACAAAGCGGTGAGGTGATATTAAGCACCTGTCGCATCTCAAACAGTTGTTAAAACTCACAATATGATATTGAAAATTTTGTACTGAAAACAGTCCCACCAACCTGTTGTACATAAAATTAAAAAATTAAAAAACTGCTATACATACCCTTCTTTCAAATCCTTTGTGATGTTACTTATCGGTTATCGCACCCAATTTCCTAGCCTGACTTCTCCACATCTTCTCAAATTTCTTAAATCCCTAGCCCATTTGAGATCTCCTCTAGCATGAATTTGCTCTTGAGATGTTGGTTTGTTCCCGTTTATCTAAATCCCTTGTATTGTAGTTTCTACGACGCCCACCTTCCATTGCACTATGGCGGGTGAAAGCATTGTCATCATCTTTCCGAGCTCAAATTTTTTAAATTATGATATACCTTTGTAAGGCTCAGTTAAGCCCGTAAAATCATGTACAAGTGTGTGTCGCTCGGCTACTTTAATATAGTTTGCGTATTAAGATTTTTATACGAGTCACTGCCATAGCACTAATATAACCCTACTAAACGAACACTTTTCTATGAAAAGTTTACTAGTTGGGCATGTCGACAAATTATCGGTTTTTTACCCAAATCCCTAGTCTGAATTCTCCAGGTCTTCAAAGTTCTTAAATCCCTAACCCATTTGAGACCTGAATTCGCTCTTCTAATGTTGGTTCATTTCCGTTCATCCAAATCCCCTGCATTTTCGTTGCCACGACATTCCCCTTCCACTACGAAAGCATGGTCGCCATCTTTACAAGCTCAAGTTTTTTGGATTTCGACGAGCCTTTGCAGGGCCTTGTGAAGCCCGTATAGGTGTGTGGCTAGCAGTGTGACACGTCGGCTCCTTCAGTACAACTTAGTTTTTTATATAGATTAGTGCAGCTTAGGTATTGAGATTTTTGTACAAGTCACTGACATACACTTTTTTTTACATGGTAATACGATTCTCATGGACGTCTAATAGTGCTAAAAATCATTTGTTATACGAAAAGCTTGCTAGTTGGGCATGTGGATAGACTCAGGCCCATCAATATTGATGCCTTCTGTAATCTTTTAAGGCCTAGTGGTCAGCCCAGCCGGAAAAAATAATCGGAGGCACGGCATCAGATCCGGTCGTTGATTCAAGTTTAAAAAACTGGGCACGCAAAGGGCGAGGCCGGCAGACTCTACACTCCGCTCGCCGAGTCGCCATCGATCGGAGACGATCATCGGCTGCAGCCCAGCAAAGCCAGCCCAGGCACCTGCTCCGATCCTCCTCCGCCGCACGCGCGCGCGCGCCATTGTCGTCGCCTATCAATCCCAACGACCACAAACGCACGATGGAAGCAACCGCCGGCGGCATCGGTGATGGCGGGAGAACGAAGGTGGTGGTGTTCCCCTGGCTGGCGTTCGGCCACATGATCCCGTTCCTCGAGCTCTCCAAGCGCCTCGCCGCCCGCGGTCTCGCCGTCGCCTTCGTCTCCACGCCGCGGAACCTCGCCAGGCTCCCGCCCGTGCCGCCGCACCTGTCCGCTCGCCTCCGGTTCATCTCACTGCCGCTGCCGCGCGTCGAAGGGCTGCCGGAGGGCTCCGAGTCGACGGCCGACGTCCCGGCCGAGAAGAACGAGCTCGTCAAGAAGGCCATGGACGGGCTCGCGGCCCCGCTCGCCGCGTTCCTCGCCGACGAGGCCGCCGCAGGGAGGCGGCCTGACTGGATCGTCCACGACTTCTGCCACCACTGGGTCCCGCCCATCGCCGACGAGCACAACGTGCCGTGCGCGGCGTTCCTGATCGTCCAGGCAGCCTTCATCGCCTTTCTGGGCCCGCGGTGGGCGAACGTCGCGCACCCGCGCGACTCCGCGGAAGACTTCGTCGTCCCGCCTGGGTGGATCACGTCCCGGCCGTCCACACTTGCCTACCGCCGATGCCGCGAGGCCGAGTTCCTCGCCGGCGCTTACCGCGCCAACGCGTCCGGCGTGTCCGACGCCGACCGCTTGTGGGGCATGTTCGAGCGCTGCCGCCTCACCATCTACCGCAGCTGCGACGAGGTCGAACCCGGGATGTTCGCGCTCCTCACCGACCTCCTCCGGAAGCCCGCCGTCCCCGCTGGCGTGCTCCTGCCCCCTGTCGTCGCCGCCGCCGATGACGGCAAAGACGAGGTCCTGCGGTGGCTGGACGAGCAGCCACCCAAGTCCGTCATCTACGTTGCGCTGGGGAGCGAGGCGCCACTGACGCTGAACAACCTGCATGAGCTCGCGCTAGGGCTGGAGCTCGCCGGGGTGCGCTTCCTTTGGGCTCTACGTAAGCCGGCCGGACTGTTCGACGCCGGCGGCAATGCGGGTGAGCGCGGCGTGCTGCCCGACGGGTTCGAGGAGCGAACACGGGGCCGCGGCATGGTCCAGACGGGGTGGGTGCCGCAGATGCAGTCGCTGGCGCACGGCGCGACGGGCGCGTTCCTGACGCACTGCGGGTGGGGATCCACCGTGGAGAGCTTCGCGTTCGGGCTCCCGCTGGTGATGCTGCCCTTCGTCCTCGACCAGCCCCTCGTCGCCCGGGCAATGGAGGAGAAGGGCATCGGCGTGGAGGTGGCGAGGGACTACACCGACGGCTCGTTCGACAGGGACGGTGTCGCCGCGGCCGTGCGGCGCGTCATGGTGGAGGATGAAGGGAAGGTTCTCGCGAGCAACGCCAGGAAGCTGCAAGAGGTTATTGCGGACCAGTCGGCGCAGGAGAGGTACATCGATGATCTTGTGGAACACCTGAGAGTTGAGACACGCACGCGATCGACGCCAGGAAGCAGCAAGAGTCTGAGATGACGCTGCCAGTGACGCCAGGAAGCTGCAAGAGCCTGAGATGACGCTGACATGGATTAAGGCGTCGAAGTTTACATCTACTAGGTAAGATGGTCGCGGCGACACGCCGCGCATGTGTGGATATGAGTGTATTTTGCATTTTTAATAGTGTTAAGTAGTTTGAGCTAGCAGGATTTTTCCGCAAGCAAGATTGCCCTGTCAAATAGTTTTATAACAAAGAAATCCGGTGGTCGACAACAATATTGCCCAAGTACTTGCATCCAAAAGTATCACTAAAGAGCTCGCTACATACTTCCTGAAGCTCCTCTCCCCGGGGCTGGTCGCCTACTCGAATCTTCCAATCATGTCGTTGTCGTGGTGAACTTGTCATGGACCTGGTGTTATTTCTGCTCCAGAAATCCTACAAAAAATTGGTGCTCTTGTCGAAGGGTTCGCCAATGGTCAGGAAAAACTACTGTTAGCCTGAAATGAAGCAATTGCGAGGCTTTATTAAGAATATAAATATTGACAAAACAAATAGTGTGTAGAAGGAAGAACACTTGTTGGAAAGCATCTCACCTGACGTAATCTTTTAGAAAACAATTGATAAAGAAAATCTTATGTCAAAGTTGTATATTGAAGTTGCTCTTATTTTCAGTTCTGAGGAATGGCATTAGGAAAGCACATAGCATATGGCTTCTTTTCATGGTTATAGAAGATAAGAAATTGGCTGGTATAAATAGCACCTGATCAAAGATAAGATTACTGAATATGCTGACATTGCACATAACAACCTTTTATTAATAAATAGGGCGTGCCTAGAGCTCAGTCGACTTAGAACTCGTGAGTTCTAAGTCGGGTGACGTAAGCATGACATACGCATGAGTTTTGGTTAAAAAATATTCAAATTCAAAGATTGTTTCAAAAAAATTCAGTTGCAACCCACTTGCAACCGAAAAATCCAGTTACAACCCACTTGTAACTAAAAAAAAATCAGTTTAGACCAACTTGTAACTGGAAAAAAATCAGTTGCAAACCACTTGTAACTAGAAAAAACGTGAAAAAGAAAAGAAAAAAGAAAAACGCACGCATCTTGACGCATGATCAAATGGTGCTGGACGCGACTTAAAACTCGTGAGTTCTCAGGCGACTTAGAACTAGCAAAACTGTAATAAATAATAATACCAAAGGACTATATTCATTAAATACATACACATATGTAGCCTAGAAAATATCGGCTTTGCTAGTTCTAAGTCGCCTGAGAACTCACGAGTTCTAAGTCGCCTCCACCACCGTTCGATCATGCATCAAGATCTGTGTGTTTTTCTTTTTTTCTTTTCTTTTTCACGTTTTTTCCAGTTACAAGTGGTTTGTAACTGAATTTTTTCCAGTTGTAAGTTGGTCGAAACTGATTTTTTTAAGTTACAAGTGGGTTGTAAATGGATTTTTGGTTGCAGGTGGGTTGCAACTGAATTTTTTCGGGATAATTTTTGAATTTGAACATTTTTTGGGCCAAAACTCATGCTTACGTCACCCGACTGAGAATTCACGAGTTCTAAGTCGACTGAACTCTAGGCACGCCCTATAAATATACTTTGGATCTTCAAATTCTTGCAGCAGACTATTTAATATGTGGTCCTATGTAATGTAACTTATTTTCAACAAAACATCTGATAAAGCATTACCTTCATGGAGTCAATGGGCTCAACTCCTAAGCAGTCTCCATCAGCCATATGGGTAAGGAAGTGAACGACCAATGTAGAATAGGTCACGCAAATATGCAGCTCAATTGGTAGTTGCTCCTGAAGGGGTTACGGTGCAGAAAACAATAATTTTTCTAGCAAACGAAACCCTAACTAGGCAGGATCTATCTATCTAGTACATGTGATAACGGTGGCGGAACGGGTTACATTACCTCCATGTAGACCGATAGCGGGGATTACGCTCCCGCACAAGCGTTGACGATGAAGTCGTACGTAGCCGACCTCGAGGTCGCGGAGAACTTGCCGCGATGTCGGAGTCGATGACGTCGCGGTGTCGACGATGATCTGCGTCGACGGGCGTCGGGCGGAAGAAGGCAGAGCGCCAGCACCGGGGCTGGTGCGCCGGCAGCAGAGGGGGGGAGGCGCGGCGGCTGCAGAGGGCGAGACGACGTCGCCCAAGCTCCTCAATAGAGTAGCCTCCGAGCACTCGCAAACATACGGAGCTTAGCGACAACTCCCGGTCATTCAGATCCAGCTGAAATCGCAGGAGTAGATCTTATCTGGAATCCCGCAGAGCAACGGCGCTCTGCGGTATGGATTAGGTGGAGAGAGACCCCCTTCCTCAGCTCGGCGCGGCTCCGACTTGGGAACCACGAGATCGAGAGAGAAATCGGGAATTAATTGGATTTTCCTATGAATTAAATCAATTAATATGCCTTGGTATATAAAGGGGGAAGGGGTGTGCCAACCCCCTTGGCTCCCCCATGTGGGACTAAAGGAGGAGAGGGGAGGGGGGGTTCGGCCGAACCCCCCATGGGCTCTCCAACTCCTAGTCCGAGTTGGACTAGGAGGCCCAGCCTTCCCCTTCCTTGTGGGGTGCGGTTTCCCCCTCATGGGCCCTCTTAGGGCCCATTTAGGTGGGAGCCCCCTTTTTCCTTTATTTAATTAATATTAAATTAATATAAAAATCCCATTCATTCATAATTAATATATTTATATATAATTCAATATCCCATGACTCCGAAACTATTTCGGAACCACCCGAACAACTTTCGGACATTCCCGGAACCATTCCATACCTCCCCGGAACTCCTTCCGGACCACCGGAACTCTTTCCGGATCATTTCTTTCTCTCCATAAAAACCTATAAAATTCCAAAACCTATCTCCTAGCGTCGCTAAGACCTTAAGTTTGTTACGCTACGGTTCGGGAATACTCCAGACATGGTCGAGACACTCCGCTCACCAATGATCGTCAGGGATACCTGAAAATATATGACGACCCCTGTGCATTCCACGAATATCGTCGTTGAACCATAAATATGATATTCATTCCCTTTGTCTCTGCGATACTACCTTGTCCGAGATATGATCGTAGACACACCGATGCCTTTGCTGTATCTCGTTACCGACAAAGGTTATTAACTCGTCTGTGATATTACATCTCCATGACCTAGTCATAAGCTGCGCAGCTATATAGATGCAATAACACCGAGTGGGCCCAGAGTATCTTTCTATTACAAGAATGAACAAATCCCGCTCTTGATCCTTACGTCTCGATGCTCTTTCGGAATACCTAAGATGGACACCGTTATTGTCATGCTATATAAGACACAACGTTTGATGCTCTCAAAGCACTCCTACGAAGCAACAATAAGTACGGTCTCACGGTCTAAGGAATAAGCTATCATACTCTTATCTATTGCAAATGACAAACATCGTAATACGATCTTATGCAATACTTTGCGTATGTCCACCACCTTATTCAACTAACAAGATGACCCCATTGTCAACCGACGTCATTGTCCTTGATCGGGAATCTCGATCAACTGTTGCCCAATGGACTAGCTTATATAGAGGCTTGCTAGGGACCTGGTTGTCTATGTATCACACGTGTATTAATAATTCCGATTAATACAGTTACAGCATAATACACAAACCTATTATAAACTCATGAGATAACACAATAAATACTACTTATTTATTTGCCTCTAGGGCATATCTCCTTCAGTCTCCCACTTGCACTAGAGTACAAATAAACCAGCTGCATTTTACTTTATCAGAATCCCTTATCAAACAAGAATCATTTGATAATGCTTGCTCGTGGAAAAATGTTACTGCACAATCCATGATTGTACATGCTTCTACGATTCACGGATATTAACTTGCTTGATATCACCATGTTGTTCAACAACATATATGCAAACACCGCAACTAAGTGAGACTACCGCTTCCCAGCGCTTACTCTGATTATTCTAACCAGATAACTACCCTGAAAAACACACTCAGTCATGCAGAGCCCCTTGTAACAATTACAAACTCGTGATGTCTACATACTCTCGCACCAATGTAGAAAACTTGACATTCAAATGTCAATCCCTTAACTAACGCACATCTACTTCCAGTAAATTCCAAAATAACGGTTCTTATTCCAAGAACACCGGTTATATATATCATCGAGCAGATAATATGGTTTCTGTATGATGTCTAACATTACATAATAGACCCACATGTCATACAACCATTACTTTCATGCATCATTACTCTTAATGATCAATTGGATTCCAAAGGACCATCCTTTAGATTCTATTCTGACTCCTCAGATATAATCCAAAACAACTCGACTAACTATTTAAAATTCCCGTTCTATTTCGAAATAGACACCGACTTTCAAATAGTTTCACAACTTCATCCTATTCTATTGGTACAGTTTCACAATGTGTTAACTACACAAGATGAATTCGACTCCCACTCAAATTATGTTTCCACATATTTGACAACCCGAGCTCCCACTCAAAAACGTGTCATCCACATATTTGAGTTCCTGAGCTCCCACTCAAAATATGTTCTTCACATATTTCACCTGAGTGAACCAACTATGACTCCCACTTAAGACGACATTTTGGTCAAACCAAAATCATTGATCTGCTATCAATTCGAATTTAATACAAACTACAGTATTACATTAATACAAATCCCTCAGACTTCAAGCATGTCTACATAAATGTAGTCAACAAATTTGATCTTGTGCAAGACACATTTCTTGACAAGACATGCTCCCGCGTCTTTCTTATAGTCACATTTTCATATAACACTTTATATGACGATTAAACAATCTTATTCCTCTAATAAGAATTGCAGCAACAATTACTCTCTTAATCCTTTTAAACGTAACTTGGATTTCCAGGCTGAAGAGCCTTTGTTCGTATTCCGATACTTTCTCAACTTTCTTTGTATTCATAAAGTGCACCTCGATCTGTCAACAAGATCTGAAATACTTAATACAGTGCTGTGACCCGACAGCAGTATTAAATATAACAGCACCTTATTCAGAAGTTTCTTTCATGAAAATATTATGATCTTTATGAAGAGGATTGCAAGCAGAAAACAATTTTCTAGTCTCCCTCACTCTTAATCACTAAACTTTCATTAGCAGACATATACTTTTTGGAACATCTTCCAACATAAGTCTGACACTTTATTCCAAACTTCTAATTTCATAAACCATAATTCGAAAAGTCATCTTTTCTCGGAATTACATAGACAACAAACTGAACTTTGTTTCTATTTGGTTTTGGAATACACTCTCATCCAATGCGAGCAATCTACAAAGAACCACTCATGTATATTCCGAATTATCGCATAATCATATACATGTCGACACTATGTTGATCCTAAGAATTCTCGTTGAGAAAAATATCTATTTTCTAAAGTGGATATCGACTATAATGTTTCGAACGTATTAGGAGATTCTAAGACTGATTCTGACAGGCCATACTTTATTTAAAATAGAGCATGATTATAATTCCCCACATATCACTATATATGATATTATAATTCTGTGAAGAAAATTTCCACAAGTCTCTTGTGTTGAAAACATAATTCAAAAAATTACTGTCCTTTGATCGAATTTTGTGAATACAATGTTCACTAATCTTTCTTCTGAAAAACCCCATTTGATCTATTATCAAATTAATCTCAGACTCCACAATTTATCGGGCAAATACTCCTATTTGCCAAAGTCATGGAGGAATTCGGATCAAACAATAAACACCATTAATTAATCATTTAAAAATGACACTCAATTAATTTCCGCTAGTATTGCAACTTCAATACTTGATTTCAAGCTTAATCAACTCAGCACTTGAAATACTTAAATGGACCAAAACATCCATTACTTCTTTCATTGCTTTTATGACTAAACTCGACGGTGTCTCTTCCAGCAATAGAACCTTTGTTCATGGGACAAGCTATTTTATAATATCTACAATTATGAATACTTATCATGCAATCAATGTAACTGAGATGTGGAAACTTTATTCATAAGATAAAACAACTGACTTGTTCCATAACATAAAACAACTGATCTTGTCTTATTACATGAATAACTTTGTCTTGCAACAATCAAGACACACACACTCGCTCACTATTACAAAAGATCGTATAAAAAACTATTAATGATAACTATGATAACTTGAGGACGTGAACACCAAAAGGCCATCAACTCCTTGACTACCAGCTTCAGCGCCAGGTCACATCAAACTGCGCCGCATATATGTGATAATCAGGACCTGTTTCACAAACAGAGCAATTATCAAACATTTCATCATATACCATGGGCGAATCCATAATTCTGCATATATCAAATATATACCTGTAGCATCGAAGATCTCTCCTTCGATGGAATCAACCTTCAGAGACTGGAACTCACGTACGAACACGTAGAAGTTCATATCATCGGCTTTCAAAATGTACTTGCGAACATGCTTCTCATAGCTAGGAGGTAGAGATATCAGGACAGTCCGAATGGCGCAAGAATCCGTCATCCAGTAATCGAAGACCATCGTCAGCTGGAAGTAGATGTCATACAATCTCTTCAAATGTGTCTTCAGACAGGTATGCTCCTCCATGTGAATGGTCTGGAACATTCTAAGCTGCCTGAATTGCTCACGCTTTAATTCATCCCCGAAGTGTGTCTTTATCGCATCCATCATGACGCTTGGCTCCTTGCGTCGAAACATCTATTTCAACTCGGGTGCCAGGCATACGGTCATGGTGATCTCCACTTCAATGAATATGTCTCGACGCCTACGGAAATCATCTTCCTCCTCCTCGCTTGCAGAATCTCCTGGTCCTTCTCCTAACGGTTCATCGAGAACATATAGAATGTTGCTGTGTTCGAGAATGTTTCTAAAACCCCTGTACCATCTGATGAAGTTGGACCCGTCGGCTTCTAATGTAGCATCCGGGCTCTTGAGGAAGTAACCGAAATATAGTTGCGTGGTCTACAGATGTGATCGCAAAAGAGTTAAGCTTAAGTTTATAATATATATGTGAGTTTTAGTTCTATAATCTCATTATCAAAAACACACCTCACCAAGATTATTATCCCTAAAATAATAATGGCGATGACACGACCCTCATCCACCATACTACCCCCGATCATCACGGCCGGCAGCACAGCTTCAAAGGTGGACATAAAATGTCGATCATAACAACTCTATGACTCGTGCTCGATCTTTCGATCTTCCCGTGTTCCGAGGCCATACCTCTGAGTATGCTAGGCTCGCCAATCAAACCTCGAAGACCTGCGCGTGCAACATGGCTTACACCCACTGTATGCGAACGACGAGATGTGTGACACCCGATCATCACGGCCTGCCTCATAACGTATAACTTTCTTGGTGGTGCGCAACGAGGGAGAACACAATTTTGGTATTTTGTTAGGGATCATCCTATTTATGATGCTACCGTTGTATATCTAGCATATAAGCAATCAATAGGATGCACACACAACAGCACACAATAATGATGCAATAAAGTGCGATGTGACATGGTCGATGCGCCTGGACCTTCATGGCGCCATGTGCCTGGCCCCCCGGCGCCCCGGCATGGCTCCGAGTCTACAGAGCCCTCCATTGCCTCCGACAGTACGAGTAATATCAAAACTTACCGTAACCATGTCACATGAAATAACGCCTCTGCAAAACAAAGTTAGACGCCTCTAGCTTTATTTAGTTTTGCAAGTTTTACGTGGCAAATAGGCTTATTCGTAAGAGAATCGCTTCCCTACCTACGAACTTTGTACCACAACGTCAATCGTATAATTGCATGTTTAAGCATCCCTTTCGGGCCCTCCATTGAAAATGCTTTGCCGACTAGAGAGAGAGAAACAGACATCCGCCAGCCACAGATACGGTGCAAGCCGTATGTCAGTAGTGGAACCAGTCTCGCGTAAGCGTACGCGTAAAGTCGGTTCGGGCCGCTTCATCAACTCAATACCGAAGGCATCGCAAGTGCACGCTAGAGGGTAGCAAATATAAGAAAGACGCCCTCATTCAACATGAGTTCTAACCGTACCAGCAGTACTACGCATAGATCGACTCTGATACCACTGAAGGGGTTACGGTGCAGAAAACAATAATTTTTCTAGCAAACAAAACTCTAACTAGCCAGGATCTATCTATCTAGTACATACGATAACGGTGGCGGAACGGGTTACATTAGCTCCATGTAGACCGATAGCGGGGATTACGCTCCCGCACAAGCGTTGACGATGAAGTCGTACGTAGCCGACCTCGAGGTCGCGGAGAACTTGCCGCGATGTCCGAGTCGATGACGCCGGGGTGTCGACGGTGATCTGCGTCGACGGGCGTCGGGCGGAAGAAGGCAGAGCGCCAGCACCGGGGCTGGTGCGCCGGCAGCAGAGGGGGGGGGGGGGGGGGAGGCGCGGCGGCTGCAGGGGGCGAGACGACGTCGCCCAAGCTCCTCATTAGAGTAGCCTCCGAGCACTCGCAAACATACGGAGCTTAGCGACAACTCCCGGTCATTCAGATCCAGCTGAAATCGCAGGAGTAGATCTTATCTGGAATCCCGCAGAGCAACGGCGCTCTGCGGTATGGCTTAGGTGGAGAGAGACCCCCTTCCTCAGCTCGGCGCGGCTCCGACTTGGGAACCACGAGATCGAGAGAGAAATCGGGAATTAATTGGATTTTCCTATGAATTAAATCAATTAATATGCCTTGGTATATAAAGGGGGAAGGGGTGTGCCAACCCCCTTGGCTCCCCCATGTGGGACTAAAGGAGGAGAGGGGAGGGGGGGTTCGGCCGAACCCCCCATGGGCCCTCCAACTCCTAGTCCGAGTTGGACTAGGAGGCCCAGCCTTCCCCTTCCTTGTGGGGTGCGGTTTCCCCCTCATGGGCCCTCTTAGGGCCCATTTAGGTGGGAGCCCCCTTTTTCCTTTATTTAGTTAATATTAAATTAATATAAAAATCCCATTAATTCATAATTAATATATTTATATGTAATTCAATATCCCATGACTCCGAAACTATTTCGGAACCACCCGAACAACTTTCGGACATTCCCGGAACCATTCCATACCTCCCCGGAACTCCTTCCGGACCACCGGAACTCTTTCCGGATCATTTCTTTCTTTCCAATAAAAACCTATAAAATTCCAGAACCTATCTCCTAGCGTCGCTAAGACCTTAAGTTTGTTACGCTACGGTTCGGGAATACTCCAGACATGGTCGAGACACTCCGCTCACCAATGATCGTCAGGGATACCTGGAAATATATGACGACCCTTGTGCATTCCACGAATATCGTCATTGAACCATAAATATGATATTCATTCCCTTTGTCTCTGCGATACTACCTTGTCCGAGATATGATCGTAGACACACCGGTGCCTTTGCTGTATCTCGTTACCGACGAAGGTTATTAACTCGTCTGTGATATTACATCTCCATGACCTAGTCATAAGCTGCGCAGCTATATAGATGCAATAACACCGAGTGGGCCCAGAGTATCTTTCTATTACAAGAATGAACAAATCCCGCTCTTGATCCTTACGTCTCGATGCTCTTTCGGAATACCCAAGATGGACACCGTTATTGTCATGCTATATAAGACACAACGTTTGATGCTCTCAAAGCACTCCTACGAAGCAACAATAAGTACGGTCTCACGGTCTAAGGAATAAGCTATCATACTCTTATCTATTGCAAATGACAAACATCGTAATACGATCTTATTGCAATACTTTGCGTATGTCCACCACCTTATTCAACTAACAAGATGACCCCATTGTCAACCGACGTCATTGTCCTTGATCGGGAATCTCGATCAACTGTTGCCCAATGGACTAGCTTATATAGAGGCTTGCTAGGGACCTGTTTGTCTATGTATCACACGTGTATTAATAATTCCGATTAATACAGTTACAACATAATACACAAACCTATTATAAACTCATGAGATAACACAATAAATACTACTTATTTATTTGCCTCTAGGGCATATCTCCTTCAGCTCCTATCGATGATATACACTGTATAATTGTCGGCACTTAATTCTCAGAATAGTAGGAAGGATGGAGCAAAGGATTATGGACAGAAAATTAGATGTCGAGTAAGCTATGTGGTCCGAATGCCTGGACAATCGGTCAGAACTGCAGCAATAAGACTAACACAGCTACATGGATTGAATTGATTAACCATGATATAATTTCAAGAATAAATCTATCTAGCTTCTCGTGTTAACCTTATTTGTAACCATGTGGGACAAAACCGAAAATTCAATGGTAAGGGCTGGAGCGAAAGGAGCAATGATCTGCAGCTCTGCACTGAGCAGCCCAACCGTGCATTCATGTCTCGGATGTGAACAATGCCTTCAGGGATTGCACTGGGGAGATCTACACTTCAGAACTGATATGCGCCAAAAAATTAGCTGGTCTGCACTAATTTTGAATAAGTTACATTAGTGAAAATAAATTTCCTGCCATCTCTCCAATAATACGTTATTCAATTTTATCTGGCATTTGGCCCATAAGCCCACCTGAAGCAGAATGCAGGTATTTGTTCCTGTACCAATCTTAAGATCTACCACGAGTTCAGCTCTAGGGTCCACAGTGTTTGGTCATCTGAAAGAAGATACATTCACCTTATAAAATCAGAGAGCTGAGAGTGTTTTATCATGAAAATTTGTAACCAATCCAATACTCTGATCTAGTTGGGATATAACAACTATCAAAAGCCAGACAATTATATATATGATAATAACTTGGAACTACTGAAACTAATATGAAGTTGTCAAGTATAAAAACATCTCACCATATCAAATCAGGTAGCTGAGAGTGTTTTATCATGAAAAATCGTAACCAATCCAATACTCTGATCTAGTTGGAATATAACAACTATCAAAAGCCAGACAATTATATATATGATAGTAACTTGGAACTACTGAAACTAATATGAGGCTAAGAGGCACAATCAAAAGGTACACTTAATTATTAATCAACCGAAGACACGAACTGAAGAACTTAGAATGGTAGACTATGTTTGTATACTACTATTATCATCTAGGAGGCTCCCTCAAACAATGTGATGCAAAAATATATGCAACGAACACCATAGGGGATATATCAAACGCTAGTAGATGAAGTACTCTAGCCTTCTAGCACAGAGTTCATTATATAAGAAAACACACACGTGAAGTGAAAGAACATGTTGGAAACATTGAAACAACACTTGAAAAAGGTAAAATTAAGCCTATTTTTCAAAATAGAAAAGCGTAATAAGAAGAAAAACCGGTGGAAGCACAAATCGCTTCTACTTTATTCAGCTGTAGATATCAGAACATGGGTAGAACAAAATTGTACTCACAGGTTTCAGCATGGCTCTTATCCAACTGGTCCAGTATTGAGGTTTTCATGGAAAAAATTCAGAGTTTACCATCGATTTACGGCCACACCACTGAAGCATGAAAACTAAAAGTCATTAGTAAATGCACATATGCATTCAAGATGAACGAATCAAATATAGGATGTATTAGCTTAGGGATTACATCTGCGGTGGTGGAGAGAAGCGCATGCCTATGTTAAAATAGCATCTACTCTGATGTAAATAACCACATGCAGATTTCTGCAATGAAGTGTCTTTCTTACTGGGTGGGCGACCCTATATTGAGGTTACATATTTTAATGGCCCTATAAATAATGAAGAATCGTAGTGAGAATGCAATATATACCAAAATCTATTTGAGCAATCCAAGAGCTATTACGTGAAACGAACCCTCATTTTTGCTGGGTAGTCTACAGTAGACTCATGTTACATGTTTTAACGATGGTAGTGAGAATGCAATATATACAAAAATCTGTTTGGGCAATTCAAGAGCTAATGCGTAATTGTAATCCTAACTAAGAGGATCAAACTCGACACCACATATTTGTTCAGCTTTATAAAACATAAATAAAATCCACAATGCTATAGAAGAAACCTTCAGATTCATTTTCAGGTTTGTCATCGTGTTTGTTGTGTAGGACCGGCACTGGTATCCAAAGACCAATATCCTCCAATAATGCATTCCAGTAAAACTCCCACGGTTCGCGTTACCATTTCTATAGAAAAGGATTAAACCCAAGTGAGAAAGAAAAAAGAAACACTTGAACGAACCCAAGAAGTATCAAATCATTAGGAAGGAAATTAAACATGTAGAAGTGAGTAGCTTTTAACAGTAAAGCTCACATTCGTGCTTCTTTTGGAGAGGCCCAAATTTGATGAATTCTAAATAGATGCACTTTTAGTAGCTTTTAGCTCCTCAGCACGCCATGTTTCCAGAGCTTCTGTCATATTGGAAAATAAACATGACCACTTTAATACCACAAACCAAGACAACAACCTGAATCAATCAAAGGAGCGCTGCTGTTAGCAGGAAAAAAATTACGCAGTTCTGCAACAACTGTTGGGCACGAAAATCACAACCAAAGCATCTCATAATTCTGAAACCTTCTGTACCAATAATTCAGAAGCAGCTATGATGCCCTCAATCTACCAAACAATCGCGACTTCAAAGCATGCTAAAATTTTTTTGGGAGGAGGAGATCAATCTACATACGGGGTCATTCAGCATACCTCATCAGGTTCATGGGAGCTCCTCTGGTTGTATGGCCGCCGCATCTGGCGCTCCACTCGTCGGCCGGTACGGAGGATCCGAGGGTGTGCTTGGTCCGGGGATGGAGCACTCATCCTGGTGGTGCAGATCAGCTGGCCGCGATCTTCCTCTCCTCCAACGACGGCGTCTCGATGGAGATGCCTTCATGGCGGGAGGAGCTCGAGAGAGGGAGAGAGCGGTCGTGCGGTGGCGACAGGAGAGAAAGGACGGCGCTCAGCGCGGGGTGGCGGCAGAAGGGTGAAGAGGAGAAGGAGTGAAAGGACAATGATGTCGCCTAGAGGGGGGGGGGGGGGTGAATAGGCGGTTTAAAACTTTTCTGGTTTAGGCTTGATAATTGCGGAATAAAACTAGGTGTTTAAATTAACAAGCCGACAACCTAAATAAACTAGGGTCACCTATGTGCACCAACAACTTATGCTAAGCAAGATAAACAACAAGGTGATAACAATAGAATACTTCAAGCACGAAGGCTATCACAATGCAAAGTGCATAAGTAAAAGCTCGGGTATAGAAATAACCGAGGCACGCGGAGACGAGGATGTATTCCCGAGTTCCTCCTTGTTAAGGGAGTACGTCTCGTTGGAGAGGTGTGAACCGACACAACGGTTCAACAACCACAAAGGTTTCACCTTCTTCTCCGATGAACCGCACCACAAAGGCTTGGTTCACCTTCCACTATCGGAATTCCTTCGAGGTGGAATCCGGAGCCTTTCAACAACAATCCGGGGCACAACCCACAATGGGATTGGGGGCTCCCGAACGGCCTCCAACAACAATCCGGGGCACAACCCACAATGGTATTGGGGGCTCCCGAACGGCTTCAAGTGACCACACAAGGGTCCAACCACCACAAAGGCGTCTAGGGTCCAAGGACCCAAGAGTAACAAGCTCACAAACTTTCAACTTCCACGAATCCTCGTGGAGAGCACACCGATGCACCAAATGCAAAAGGCAAGAGCACAAGTGCTCAAATCCTTCACTCTCAAATCCCATCAAAAGCAACTAATACTTATGGGGGGAGAAGAGAGGAAGAACAAGGAATCCACAAAGGAGTCAAATCCTTCACTCTCAAATCCCACCAAAGGAAACTAATGCTTATGGGGGGAGAAGAGAGGAAGAACAAAGGAGAAGAACCACAAAGTAACTCCAAGATCTAAATCCACTAGGTTCCCCTCACTTAGAGGAGAGATTGATTGGTGGAAAGGTGGATCTAGATCTCCTCTCTCTTTTCCCTCAAGAATTAGCAAGAATCATTGGAGGGATGGAGAGATAGCAAGCTCAAGAAGATCAACAATGGAGGTCAAAACTTGCTAGAAAGGTTAGGGTACCATTGGGAAGAAGGCCCCTTAAATAGGTCAACCCAAATTCCAACCGTTGAGTGCAGATTCGCACCGTAGCGGTACTACCGCTGGCGCTAGCGGTACTACGCCCCCCCTAGGGAGTTAGGGCATCAAAACAGGTTGAAAACAGGCTTCCGTAGCGGTACTACCGCCCCGGGCAGCGGTACTACCGCCCCGGCGGAACTACCGCTCCCGGTACCGCCAAAAACAGCTCTCTGTTAGCTCCGGCGGTACCTCGGGCGGTACCGCAGCGGTACTACCGCTACAGCAAAAAAACAGCAGAAACTGATAAACGAAAACGTCAATATCTTTTCCATCCGGACTCCGTTTTCGATGATTTTTGGCTCGTTGGAATCGTTACAACGAGCTATACTTGAATGTGCATAGAAACATCACAGTCCATCATGTGAGGATAAAACCAAATGGGGAAAGGTTGAACTTTCCTAAACAATGCAAACCAGTAAAAACTCCTTCGTCAAAAACGCAACAAGATATTCATACGAAATCTGTTTTTGATGAACTAGAGCTTAGTATGGAGATAAACCAAGCTCTAAATCCTCACATGGATAAAAGGCAACAAGTTTTCCAAAGTAAAACCATTTTCGAAGGACTTGGTCTTATCATGAAGATCACGACAAGCACCAACACTCAACACGGAGAAAAACCAAATAAGAACCAAGAAATATGAGAAGCCAAGTATGCAAAGGTTTGAGCTCTCCACAACAATGCGATCAAGTTACTCACTTGAGAGCCCCTATTGATAGTACGCCATCTATCCTAAAACCCGGTCTCCTACTAACACCATGAGACCGGTAAGAGAGAAAACCTATCAAGATCATACCTTTGCCTTGCGCATTCCACTTGAGCTCGATGATGAAGATCTTGACTCTCTCAAGTTGAAACACCTTTCTTGATTGTGCTTGCTAGCACATGCTTGATGAAGACTTCTACAAATGCTCCCCCATACTCCGTTATGGGAGGGACTCGCTAGGCTTTGTCTTCATGTTTCCTTTGCAAGACTCAATCAAAGGATATCTTCCGATATGCATCATATTGAACTTGCACTTCATTTTCTTCTCTTGATATGTATGATGGCTTGGGGTTAAACATGACTGTTCACTCAATCTTCTATTCCAAGCCATACTTGCAATGAGCTCAACTCTACACATGACCATTCTTCATATAAACCCTTTGAATAGAGCATTGGTCATTAAGTCATCTTGAAGAGTCCAACACATGAACTCCTATAATTTCCCATGGACAAGATCTATAAGAATATCTCAATGTAAACATTAGTCTATAAGGATTGTCATTAATTACCAAAACCACGCATGGGGGCAACCATGCACTTTCAATCTCCCCCATTTTGGTAATTGATGACAATCCCTTTTACGTGGGTTTATATAATGAATTTAAGCAACCATGCAACACAAAGAGCAAGGATGCAAGAGAACCGCAAGAGAATAAACCCATATTCCCTTAAACCCTCTAAATTTCTCCCCCATTGGCATCGATTGCCGAAATAGGAAGAAAAGCGTAGAACGCAAATATAGTGAGAGCTCCCCCATAATGTGTGCATTTCTCATAATATGAGTGAAATCAAATGCACATATCCAATGACGAATAGATGGAGGGAGATCAAACTATATAGAGGATCCAAAGATTGCAAAAGAATTTCAAATGGAAAGATACTTCAACGAAAGAAGCAAGCAATCAAAAGGATCCGAAAAGTGTTCTAAATATCATGAGGGAACTCCCCAAGGTACGTGCACAAATAGGATTTGTGTTTCAATATAGTGTGCACAACATGGAATCCTCACTCCCTCCTAGATAAATTCGAACACAAGCTCATGCAAGAGAATGTAAATGATAAAGGAGGCAAAACAACTTTCACCTAATAAAATGTTTTGCAACAAGAGCAAGGAGCGGTAAATCAAATAATGGGTGTGAGATAAAAAGACATTATAGGAGACTAATACAAGGATGATAGCATCACCATAGTCTTTCAAGAAGAGTTGCACATAGTGCATATCGTGTCTTTCCCATACCCACACACCAAAAGAGGTATAGCAAATAACTCCACAAGCTTAGTAAAATGCAAAAAGCATAACACATGAAAAATAAAACTTGTTCCTTTTAGAAACCACCAAAGAACTAAAAGCAAAAAGAGGTGGTCACTAAAGAATTGGAATATCAATAAAAGATGTAACTAATCGCATGTGTATAAGTTTCTAAGTAGACACTAATCACTAAGATATGGGTCTACAAATAAACATGTACACACAAGATAGATACACGGGTAAAGATTATGATATACAGGAGGAAGTCATAAATACACCAATAAGATCTTTTCTTAAAAGCATAGCACAAATCCCAATTATATCTTAACGGAATATAAGTGAACTTACAACACATACTCATCATAGCATCAAAAATTATCCACAAGGGATAAAGGTTAACAAATGGATGCTCCGAGTAAGATAACAAGTATCATGAAAGGCAAATGATTTGAAGAAACATCAATATTGCACATGAGAGACTTTAAGTAGAAAGTGCTAGATTGACATACTTGGGATCGATGAATCATAGAAATGAATATATAGTCCCCTTATATGTAATCATCCCGGCTTACTCATATTTGCAATAAGGATGTTTTTCAAGAACCAAATTAATTGCAACACAAAGATTCATGCCAAGATACAACCTACACAAGGTTGAAAGCTAGAAATGTATGCATGAGGTAGATACTTGTTACCGAGATAGCATTGGTGATGTAGAAGATAAGAGTGAACCATCATCCAAACTTGGCCCCAATGAACACATGGTGACACCACCTTGTAGATGAGACAAGCTTCCAATGCATCTCAAGTGTACCTAAAACAAATTTAAGTACAACATGGTACCCAAACTAATTGGGTCCAAAGTAGTTAGAGCAACTACAACACATAGGACAAACTCCACATAAATATGTGCATATTGATATGAAATTGAATTTCATGCACATCTTAGCCATTTAGGATTTGATGGAGTTTATCCTATATATTGGATCAACGAAAGTAAGCATGCCATAATATATACATATAATAAATATGCATGCACAAGACTTACAAGAACCAAGCGAGATATAATTTAGATGAAACACCAAGTAAACCAACAAAGCACACACAAGTGTGACAAGAAAATAAATTATCCAAATTGTATCAAATACCCAAATCAACACATGATTGAAGATATCACTTTGAAAAGATACCAATGAAAACAAGAGACCAATTGATGAAAAATATCATCAAGGAATAAACCAAACCCTCTACACTTTTCATGATGGCACAAGGTACCAAGACGAAGAATGTTTGTCTTCCAAGAAGACACGTCATCGGGATCAAATATCAAACGAAGACAACTAATGTTCAAAAAGCATATAGGATTGCTCCTCCACGATGTGTGCATTATTTATGATTTTGTATTTGAATACACAATGCACACAAATGAGATCATCACTCTCCATATATATTATTCAAACACTAGTCATGTTCAAGAAAGGCAAGAAATTGCAATACCAAATTAAAGAACGGTGTTTTACTCAAAGTAGGATAGCTTCCCAAAGAATAGTGCATTATCAAGAAGTATGACTTTTGAATGTCAATGCACAAGAATTGGTTCATTGCTTTTCCCAACTCAAGAAAGCACTAAATAAATTTTAAGTAGAGCAATAAAGGATCCAAAAGATACAATGAAGACAAATGAGAGTTAGATCAAAACAAATCCTTGGCAATCAAATAAAGCAATTCAAAGCAAGAGCCAAAGCGAATATGATCAATATATTTACCACAAAAAGATTATCACTTGTCAAGACAAGTAATGTATGGAGATATTTCTCGGGGGTGGATTGCAAAGATATATTCAAGATCATATTCAAAAAACATAAGCATATGGCAAATGATAGGAATTAAAAGCCATGCTTAGATATATAGATATTCTTGATAGCTTCACAAATCATGCGAAGGTGCAAAGCAACTCCAAGGAGTAGTTTGAAACAATTGGCTTCCCAAAAGATACATGAGAACATATTTGGGAAAGCCATACCAAGAACATCCTCCACAAACAACATCCAAAAGAGTGAGAGACAAAAAGCATTTAAGTAAATGGAAACTTGTTTGAGCAACATGCCACATAGGAACAAGATAACTAGCAATATCAATTCTAGGTGGCAAAACCTCATATGTTCACATTTTCTAGGCTTGTAATATGCACATAGCTTATTACTTCCCCATAATGTGATAATCCATTTATTTAAAGCAAGAGGCAAACAAAACCAACTCGAAAAATTAATGGAAATTATAGAAATTGAATTTCTCATGAGAATGACATACCACATAGATAGTAGATAATATAAAAATATCAACACTAAGTTGTATTTCTCATGAATACACAAGTGAAGTGCACGAAGCATATCACTCCCCCAAAATATGATAGTCCATTAATCTCTCAAAGAGAGCCAACAAGATAAGATATCAAATAAAAACAATAAGGCTCAAAACTAGTAAATGGTGTGCAAACCAACATACACACATACTTGATTTCTCAAGATAAGTAAGTAGAGAGCACAACACATACAAACACTAGCAAGGTACAAAACCAAACACATGCAAGGGTGCAAGCAACTTTCAATGTATATATGATTTAAATAAAAGTTACCGCAAGGAGGAACATTGGATATGAGATAGAACAATATGATCCATATGACTTGACTTGAGAGAATATAATTGATGAAGATCCCTTAATTCTTCATAATGTAGCCAAGTCTCCAATGTCTCCAACAACACCTATTGGTCAAGTTTTAACTTGTTGGTCCCCAACCAAGTTGGGTCCTAAGAGCTTAGTCACAATAGGTTTGGCAACCCAAATGGTTCTTTTCTTGACACCACTTTGAGTACCAACATATTTGGCAAACACATTGCCAACCTTATCCTTCCGAAGAGAATAAACATCATTAATTATAATGAGGTTGGATAAGGTACCATTTGTGCATGAAGAAGCAAGGTGACCCTTCTCACGACATAGGTAGCAACATCTACTTCCTCCTCTCTTATTAGTTGGAGTCTTGACTTGAGGAGGGGTAGCTTGATTCTTCTTGGGAAGAGATTGTTCTTCAACTTGAGGAGCTTGAGTTTGAACTTGAGGTTTCTTCCCTTGTTGCTTCTCACTAAAAGCCTTCTTCTTCAAAGGGCAAGATCTAACATGGTGCCCTTCAACTTTGCACTTGAAGCAAACAATCTTGGCCGAATCTTTGACTTGTTCTTGGCCCTTTTTCTTCTTGATGATCTTGGACTTGTTCTTGTTATTGGAGTTGAATCCAAGTCCACTCTTGTCATTGGGGCGTCTTTGAACACTCAACATATTGTCAAGTGTGGACTTCCCAACATGATGCTTTTCCAAGTCTTTATTCAAATAAGTGACTTGGGCCTTGAGCTCTTTTAATTCCTCTACATGGTTAGTATCAACACAAATGCTAGAGGAAGTAGAAACTTCATTGTTAGAGCAACAAGGTATGGAAAGTGATTCATCACAAGATGTAGCAACATTATGAGTGGATGAATCACAAGGACTAGCACAAGATGATATAACATTAAGAGAAGACGTTGTGCCATTGTCCACATGAGGCTTACAAGATGTTACCTTTGACATAATCGCCTCATTAGCTAACTTTAGCTTAGCATGGGATGCTAGAAGATCGTCATTAGAGCTAGAGAGCCTTTCATGAGTTTCTTCCAATTTCCCATACTTGCTAGATAGCAACTCAAGTTGAGCCCTTAGCTCAACATTTTCCTTCAAAATAGATGCTTCACGAGAAGTGGAGTTAGTAGCACAAGCATCATTAACATTATAAATGGAAGGAGACAATTTGGAAAGCTTATCATTGTTAGATAGTTGAGTTTGGAGTTGATCATGAGACATGATAAGGAGAGAGTGTTCACTTTCTAAAGTTTTGTGAACTTTGTCAAGTCTCTCTATGTCCTCACTTAGTCTAGCATTGCCAACATCAAATTCAACTTTTTCATTTTTAAGCACTTTATATTTAGCAATAGCATGATCTCTTTCCTTAATGATTTTAGCAATAATAAGATCATTAGACTCATAAAGGCATTCAAGTTTCTCTTCAAGAGAAACCCTAATCTCTTCTTCCTCTTCAAGAGAAGCTTTCAAAGAAGCTATGGTGATAGAGTCATCTCTCTCAATTTGACATTTCTCATCAAATTGACTTTCCAAATCCTCAATGAATTCCCTACTCTTAGTAACATAATCAATGATTTCACAAAGAGGAGGGATAGCTTTACTACCTTTGGGTAGAGCACCAAGTACCATCTCACCCATCTTGTTTAAGGATTCAAAGTCAAAACCTTCTTCATGAGAATCCTCATCCACATCATCACAATTTGGATTCGAGGTGGGAGATACCTCGGAATCCTTAGCCATAAGGCAAACATGATTAATGGGTGAGGAGTATGAAGAAATACTTGAAGCTCCATTGAGGTCCATGTCTTGTTCCAACAAGTGTTGGGATTCCTCTACATTGTTAGTCATGCAAATACTAGAGGATATGGAAGAGTAATTTTCATCACAACAAGACATAGAGAGCATATCATCATTATATTTAGTTAAGCAACTATTACTTGATATGCAAGGACAATCAACTCTAGCATGTATGATATTTGGAGTGCTATAAGATTTTAAGTCCAAAGATAGAAGATTGCAATGTGATAGAGAAGAGGTATAATCAATAGTAAGTTCACCATCACCAATGCAATTTCTATCGCCACTCACCATATCGTTACCGTGTGACAAATCACATGTTGGTGAAGTGGAAGAAGTTGTGAACTCATCACGGCCGGAGGTGGAGGAAGAACAATCATCCTCAATAATTTTGGACACTTCATATATATCTTGAAGCTTGGTCCAAAGCTCATGTGCATTTCGAAAAGGCATGATTGAAGCAAGAACTACATCGGTCAAAGCACACATAAGACCATTAGTAACTTGAGTCTCGAGATGAGAGTTTATCTCATCCTCTAAAGATAAATCATGAGAATCCTTTGGAGGAGATAAACACACATCTACAATCCTCTTAACATAATTTGGACCCATGGTCCTAATAAGATTAAGCATGCGAATTTTCCAAACATCATAATTTGTGCCATCGAATATGAAAGTGGGATCGTGCACTAATTCTCTAAACGACATCTTTTACTCTCTAGGCGGTAAAGCCCAACAAGAGAGACCAGGCTCTGATACCAATTGAAAGGACAATGATGTCGCCTAGAGGGGGGGGGGGGGGGGTGAATAGGCGATTTAAAACTTTTCTGGTTTAGGCTTGATAATTGCGGAATAAAACTAGGTGTTTAAATTAACAAGCCGACAACCTAAATAAACTAGGGTCACCTATGTGCACCAACAACTTATGCTAAGCAAGATAAACAACAAGGTGATAGCAATAGAATACTTCAAGCACGAAGGCTATCACAATGCAAAGTGCATAAGTAAAAGCTCGGGTATAGAAATAACCGAGGCACGCGGAGACGAGGATGTATTCCCGAGTTCCTCCTTGTTAAGGGAGTACGTCTCGTTGGAGAGGTGTGAACCGACACAACGGTTCAACAACCACAAAGGTTTCACCTTCTTCTCCGATGAACCGCACCACAAAGGCTTGGTTCACCTTCCACTATCGGAATTCCTTCGAGGCGGAATCCGGAGCCTTTCAACAACAATCCGGGGCACAACCCACAATGGGATTGGGGGCTCCCGAACGGCCTCCAACAACAATCCGGGGCACAACCCACAATGGGATTGGGGGCTCCCGAACGGCTTCAAGTGACCACACAAGGGTCCAACCACCACAAAGGCGTCTAGGGTCCAAGGACCCAAGAGTAACAAGCTCACAAACTTTAACTTCCACGAATCCTCGTGGAGAGCACACCGATGCACCAAATGCAAAAGGCAAGAGCACAAGTGCTCAAATCCTTCACTCTCAAATCCCACCAAAAGCAACTAATACTTATGGGGGGAGAAGAGAGGAAGAACAAGGAATCCACAAAGGAGTCAAATCCTTCACTCTCAAATCCCACCAAAGGCAACTAATGCTTATGGGGGGAGAAGAGAGGAAGAACAAAGGAGAAGAACCACAAAGTAACTCCAAGATCTAAATCCACTAGGTTCCCCTCACTTAGAGGAGAGATTGATTGGTGGAAAGGTGGATCTAGATCTCCTCTCTCTTTTCCCTCAAGAATTAGCAAGAATCATTGGAGGGATGGAGAGATAGCAAGCTCAAGAAGATCAACAATGGAGGTCAAAACTTGCTAGAAAGGTTAGGGTACCATTGGGGAAGAAGGGCCCTTAAATAGGTCAACCCAAATTCCAACCGTTGAGTGCAGATTCGCACCGTAGCGGTACTACCGCTGGCCCTAGCGGTACTACCGCCCCCCTAGAGAGTTAGGGCATCAAAACGGGCTGAAAACAGGCTTCCGTAGCGGTACTACCGCCCCGGGCAGCGGTACTACCGCCCCGGCGGAACTACCGCTCCCGGTACCGCCAAAAACAGCTCTCTGTTAGCTCCGGCGGTACCTCGGGCGGTACCGCGGCGGTACTATCGCTACAGCAAAAAAACAGCAGAAACTGATAAACGAAAACGTCAATATCTTTTCCATCCGGACTCCGTTTTCGATGATTTTTGGCTCGTTGGAATCGTTACAACGAGCTCTACTTGAATGTGCATAGAAACATCACAGTCCATCATGTGAGGATAAAACCAAATGGGGAAAGGTTGAACTTTCCTAAACAATGCAAACCAGTAAAAACTCCTTCGTCAAAAACGCAACAAGATATTCATACGAAATCTGTTTTTGATGAACTAGAGCTTAGTATGGAGATAAACCAAGCTCTAAATCCTCACATGGATAAAAGGCAACAAGTTTTCCAAAGTAAAACCATTTTCGAAGGACTTGGTCTTATCATGAAGATCACGACAAGCACCAACACTCAACACGGAGAAAAACCAAATAAGAACCAAGAAATATGAGAAGCCAAGTATGCAAAGGTTTGAGCTCTCCACAACAATGCGATCAAGTTACTCACTTGAGAGCCCCTCTTGATAGTACGCCATCTATCCTAAAACCCGGTCTCCTACTAACACCATGAGACCGGTAAGAGAGAAAACCTATCAAGATCATACCTTTGCCTTGCGCATTCCACTTGAGCTCGATGATGAAGATCTTGACTCTCTCAAGTTGAAACACCTTTCTTGATTGTGCTTGCTAGCACATGCTTGATGAAGACTTCTACAAATGCTCCCCCATACTCCGTTATGGGAGGGACTCGCTAGGCTTTGTCTTCATGTTTCCTTTGCAAGACTCAATCAAAGGATATCTTCCGATATGCATCATATTGAACTTGCACTTCATTTTCTTCTCTTGATATGTATGATGGCTTGGGGTTAAACATGACTGTTCACTCAATCTTCTATTCCAAGCCATACTTGCAATGAGCTCAACTCTACACATGACCATTCTTCATATAAACCCTTTGAATAGAGCATTGGTCATTAAATCATCTTGAAGAGTCCAACACATGAACTCCTATAATTTCCCATGGACAAGATCTATAAGAATATCTCAATGTAAACATTAGTCTATAAGGATTGTCATTAATTACCAAAACCACGCATGGGGGCAACCATGCACTTTCAAGGAGGCGCAAGGGGACGACACGCCGGGCAGAGAGAACCAGGAGGCGAGGAGAGCCGGCCCCTCAACGTCAGCGGCGGCACAACTGGCGGCGGTGCTGAGCTCCGGCGGCGCGACAGCGAGGTTGCGCGGGGTCGAGATCGTGCGGTAGGGCAAGAGGGGGAGGAGGCAGGTCGGAAGGACGGAGCCGCGCGCCATATGGTCGCCGGAGTTAACGGCGGCGAGCAGTTCCGCAGCGGCGGCGAACCGCGGGTGTCCGACGGCGACTCCGGCCCGACGACTATTCCTCCGGTGAAGATGTAGAGGCGGCGGCGGCGGAGCGTCTCGTGACCCTTGTTTGGACCAGGGAGGCGCGGAACGGCTGCGCGGCGGCGGCGGCGAGGTCGGCATTGTGGGAGAGAGGAGGAAGAGGAAAGGAAAGTGCGGGGGCCGATTTACAAACAAACATGTGTTTTTTCCTATTCGCGAACAGGTCCCTCGCAGTGCAAATTTTGTGGACTGCGGGTTCAATTGTTCATCTTAGCAGTGTCTTTTCTGCAAAAAGGCACGGTCCGGGACACGCGGCGGCCTGTGATTGGCCCAGAGGCCCGTGCTACAGTATTGTGCATTTGGGGTGGGGTTTCCAGCGCATCTAGGCCGTCCGACGCGCCGATTGGACGGCCGTCGTTTTGCGGGTGACGTGGATGCTTGATTCAGGGTGAATCTGACGCCCTTTCATATATAGAGTAAGTATTGTGACAATAATCATATTGCAAAGAAATGAAATTGAAGGTGCAAGGACACATATGTCACCTAGAGGGGGGTGAATAGGCGATTTAAATTAATACAGTTTAATGCTTGAATAGATGCGGAATAAAACAAATGTTTAATCTATTAAGCAAGAAACCTAAACAAACTAGGTTTACCTATGTGCACCAACAACTTATGCTAAACAAGATAATCAATAATGTGATAGCAAGATATATTACTTCAAACTCGATGGCTATCACAAAGTAAATTGCATAAGTAGAAGCTCGGGTGTAGAAATACCGAGGCACTTGGAGACGATGATTTATCCCGAAGTTCACTTCCCAATGGAAGCTACGTCTCCGTTGGAGCGGTGCGGAGTCACAAAGTGATCCCCGAGTAGCCGTCAATGGCACACCGTAATCTCCTTCGTGCCTCCACCAATGTGAAGTACCACAAACCACTATGGGACACTTCAGGTGGTCACCGAACCCGTACAAGGATGAGGCACACTCCACAACTTAATTGGAGGCTCCCACCGAATTCCCGTGACTCTCAAAGCCACACGAATCAACAAGGTTGAGGCACACTCCACAACTTAATTGGAGCCTCCCAACAATCCCGCGAGCCACCAAAACTCCGAGATAAACTACAACCGTCTAGGGTCCCCGAGTACCCAAGAGGAACAAGCTCTAGGGCACCCAAGCACCCAAGAGTAATAAGCTTCTCAACTTCAATCACGATGTATCACCATGGAGAACTCAAACCGATGCAAACGATGCAATGGGTAAGAACACAAGAAGTGCTCAAAATCCTTCACTCTCAAATCCCATCAAAGCAACTAATGCTATGGGGGGAGAGAAGAGGAAGCACAAAGAAGAACTCAACAAATGAAACTCCAAGATCTAGATCAAAAGGCTTCTCCTCACTTAGAGGAACAGATTGGTGGGACAATAGATCTAGATCTCCTCTCTCTTTTCCCTCAAGATATAGCAAGAACCATTGGAGGAATAGAGAGTTAGAAGAGCTTGGGAAGGTCAACAATGGTGGTCGAATTCGTGCTCTAGAGGTGGGGACTCTTTGTGGAAGAAGACCCCTTATATAGGCCATCCAAATGGCTGACCGTTGGCCCCAGATTCGTCCCCGGTCGGTACTACCGAATCCGGGCCGGTACTACCGGTCCAAATTTGGGCCGGTACTACCGACCATCATAAAAACTGCTGAAAAACCAAACACGAAAACGAGCATATCTTGATCGTCTGGACTCCATTTTCGATGTTTTTGGGCTCGTTGAAATCGTTACAACGAGCACTACAAGATCATACAAAGAAACATCATAGTTCATAATAGTAGTAAAAATCAAATGATGAAAGGTGCTATCTCTCAATTAAAGAACAATCAGTAAAAACTCCAACACCAAAAACGCAAGAAGTTTTCCATAGGAAATCCGTTTTTGGTGAACTTGGGCTTGCCATGTAGAACACGTCAAGCACCAAAACCTCACAAGGAGAAAATCAAAATAAGAACCAAGATAGATGATGATGGCAAGTCTGCAAAGGTTTGAGCTCTCTCCGATAGATACGATAGAGCTTAGTTGAGAGCCCCTCTTGATAGTACGGTATTGTAACGCCCCGGGATTTATCCCAATTTAGTTTTTGTTTGTTTTTCTTTTGCATTATCATATCATCATATCATCATGCAATTGTCGATTCATTTATTTAATTGCATTTTAAATTTAATTCAACTCCATCTAAATTCTTTTCCACATTTAATTTCAAATGCTTTTCAAATTAATTAAAATGGGTAATTTAAATATTTTGCAAATATGATAAAACTAATTTATTAAATTGCCTATCTAAAACAAAAAACTATTTTATAAAGTTTGTTTATACAAATTCTTTTTCTAGTTGTGTTAAATGCAAAACATAAAAGATTTAATAAAAGAAATAAATTTCAGAGGAGGAGAAAAACCTCCCTGGGCCGTTTTCTCTCTCTCCTTGGCCCATCTCAGCCAGCCCGAAGCCCACACCCCCTCCTTCCTCCTCCGTACGGTCAATGGAGACAGGGAGAAAAGCGAGCTCCCTTTCCACCTCAGCCATGGAGCCCCCCATGTGCTCCCTCTCCTTTCCCCTCCCTTAAGACCTCCTCCCCACAGCCCCTGGAAACCCTAGCCCTTCCTCCTCCCATTTCCCATCGCGCCGCCGCCACCATCTTCTCCCTCTCCCTGTTCTCTCTGTCCCGCAGAGAACCACCATGGCCGGAGCTTGAAGCACACCGAGCCGCCGCCATGGTCGCCCCCTTGTCCTCGTGAGTGCGGGAACGGAACCGCAACACCCTCCTCTGCGCCGCCGCCGCCTCCCCTTTCTTCCCCATCTCTTTCTTCTCTGTATCCCGCACCACCGTAGCAGCCACCGGAGACCACCTCCCCGCCGTCGCCCCGCCGCTCCAGCGACGTCGAAGAACCTCTCCCAAGCCCCGGCGCTCCGCGTGGACTTCGTCGTCCTCCCCGTGGCCGGAATTGCTCTGGGAGCGCTCGAGTCCGTCCGAACCGTCCTCGTCTCCCTCGGCTCCGGCGGGTCCCCACCGCGCGATTCCGGCCACCCCTGCCTCCCCGAGACGAACAACTCCCCCGACGAACTCCCGGTGAGCTCCGCGTCCCATTCCTCCTCTCCCCTTTCAAAAATTGCCACCGGAGTGCTTGAATCCATCCCCGCCTCCTCCGTTTTACCGCCATGGCCGGACCGCACGGGTTCGTGCACGAACGGGAGTCCCCTGCACCTCCCCCTTCGCCTCTGTGCGACCACACTCGCACACCAAACACCACGCCAGCACACGGCACCCCCACACGCCCAGCGCCGCCCGATTCGAGTCGCCGACGGCGAGAATCGCTCCGCACGCTGCTCTCTGTTTCTTTTCTTCAGTATTCAGTTTCGTCAGGTTCTTTAGCACGTGTTACCGTTAAAAGCAAATTGAACCTTGTTCTGTCACCAACACGCATCGCTCCTAGTGGCTAGCACCACCGTTCCGCACCGCGCGCGCGCACCCGCGGGTTCGATCCCCCGCTTCGACGGATAAAAACCCACCCTTTTAAATTTTGCGCACTCACTGACAGGCATGGGCCGCGCGTCAGTGACCGCGGTCGCCAACACCTCCACGCACGCGCGCGCCAGCGTGGCCCTGGGTCCGCTGGTCAGTCAGTGGGGTGTGTTACCCCCTCGGTGAGAAAAATCCCGGAGACAGAGAAACTGGGATAATTACACCAAGCCCCCTTGATTTTCTTCTTCCCACACAGAGGTCCCCACAGACACTGTTTCCTCACCAACAGGTCCCTGCCTATTTGCGGAAACACCCCCAAACTTAATTTACTAATAACTTTAATTCTACAACTCCAAATAAAATAATCTTTATATGTTTTATTATCAGAAAAATGCAATAAACATTAATATGTCATTTGTAAGCCATTTTGCATCTTTTATTTTATTTGCTTAGTGTAATTTATTTATTGCACCTAAATAATTAAATATGGAATGTGTTGGGCTTTATTTAATTACTGCCCTATTCCATTTAATTTAATTAGATCACCCATGCCATGTGTTGCCATGTTAACCAACATTTAATATTGCTGGTAAATAAATAACTTGCACCTAAATATTAATTGTCGGGGTTGCTTTCCCGCTTAATTTGGGTTAATCGTATTTGTATTGCATCTTGCCATGCCATATATCATTCTCATATGATCATGCTGAATCTTTTGCCGTAGTTGTAAAATGCATCTTTTACGCTTTTCCAGTGTTTGTTGCTTCTTCGCGGATACGACGTTGAGATGTGTGAGCAACGACAAGATCTGCTTCCATGCGGGATTCCAGGCAAGCAAAGTTTGCTTGTTTACCTATACATTGTCTTTCATTCCTACCGTTGATCTCTGCTACCCTAGTATTCGATTCTTATCGCGATCGCATCACATGTTTATCCTGCAGCCCATACAGCTTTATCCCCACAACCTAATACCCGTTGCATGTTTATCTGTTGGCCTTGCGAGTCGTAGCGCATGCTTAGAGTTGTTTGTGCGAGTCGTCTGTTGGTCTTATGTTTCATATGCTTAGTATGATAGATTATTCTACCTTAATAAAATGTTGTCTTATATATGGGTATTATAATTAAATGATAAGGCACCAGGCGGAAGGCCTTGCGAGGTGCTTTGTTCTGCTCAGTGTCGACCTAGGAACTGAGATTTTGTCCTCGGATCCAATTTTGAGCGCACTAACCACTTGTGGGAGGCCCTATGGAGCCCCCCTCGACTTTGAACGGATCTACAGCTTGTCCATGTGCCGCAAGTAGTTCGGGTTTTCCTTTTGCTCATATGCATGTGCATGATGATGATGATGATGAGAGGGTATGTGATACGGGGGGTCATATAGGGGTGGTGCGCGCGTAGCGGACAGTTCCTACTGTGATTTGAGCCGCATGGCGCGCAGACACAAACTAATGAGTCCGCAATTGAGATTCGGCCGGACTCCTGACGCGGGTAACAACTCATATGGGTGGCACTTGGACTTGCTGTAGTGAAGGAATGAGTCGTGTTGAGAAGCCCTGATGCTTGCTTGGGTTGATCATGCGAGTATGGGTACAGTAGTGCACCCCTGCAGGGTATAATCTTATCGATGAGTCGTGTCCACGGTTATGGACGACTTTGGTGATGATGCTGGCTAACAAGATCTAGACAACTTGCACCTAATTAATGTTAATTAATTTGACTAGTAATATAGAATTACTTTCACAATAAATTATAATTAAAACTGTTTAACGTGTGAGTTTCCCGAATTGCTTCCTCATATTTGGTTGAGGGGGTTAATTCGAGAATGGGTTATGTTTGGTGTTAGTTGTAGATGTTTATCTTATGCGCTCTCTTATCCCTGTCTGATTAGACGGAAGTTGTAGTGTGTCTCTTTAGGTTGCTAGTGCTGCTGCTGCTAAGTCCACCTCCCCTATATTTTGGGAGATGGTGTAGAAAGTAGGCAAGCCGGTTTTGCTTGCCAGGGAGTGCCCTGACCCTCTTTTGGGTTATCTTTATGTGCAGTTAACAGGTTTGAAGTCTGACGACGTTAGCTTGGGAATCCCTCCGGCTTGGCTTGGCAGGGATATGGCGCCATCGCTTATCTTCAGGACTCTTAGTCCAATTTGCATCTTATCCTTAGACGGATACTTTTTTGCTTCTGCTGTCATTTGAATCTTGTATTGTATCTTTTGTATCTTGACTCGTTCGAGTCGTTGTTGTAATTTATCTTCTGTTGTATTTGTGGATGTATCGAAACTGTTGTAATGTTATCACAATTCCACCCCCATAATGCGCATGTTTCGGCGTGCACATTATGTCTGGTGGGCGACCTAAAATCGTTATTATGCGGATTTCGGCGGGAACGCTTAAATCTACATAGTACCGATTTTAGGGCGTCACAGGTATCTAACCTATACATCTATCTAGATCATACATTTGCCTTGCACATTCCACTTGAGCTAGATGATGAAGATCTTGATCTCTTCAAGTGGATCACCTATCTTGATTGCGCTTCGCTTGGTGAAGACTCACATATTGCTCCCCCATACTCCACTATGGGAGAGTCTAGTTTAGGCACATCTCCACATGACCATTTTATCCAAATGGGTTGCAAGCTTCAAGCATAAGATTTCTTCGAGATGCTTCTCTTGAACTTGCACTTCAACCTTGATGACGATCCCCACTTGACGTCATCCTTCATAGGCTATATGAATATTCATTTGATGCAAACCCATAGAAATGTACCTAACCCCACATAGACAAACCACACACATAGATCATGGGTTAATTCACAAAGCTATATGGACAAATTCTTACCACACCAAGTGATACATGATCCCACTTGGTACATCTTGTAGCTTTGTGTGTTGATCAAACATCTTGATCAACCTTGTATATTTTCTTCTCTCTTGATTAGATGATGTCTTGAAGATAACCATAATAATCACATAATCCTTTTCTTCAAGACATACTTGCAATATGCTCCATATGAGAGAGATCAAGCTTTAGCTGAATGGGAAGATGGGCCCCTATTATACCCCTCACCAATAAGTGACCGTTGGGCACAGAATTCGTGCCAGTCGGTACTACCGATTGGGAATCGGTACTACCGGCCAGTCGGTACTACCGGTTTGGTACCAGGAAACTAAGTGAAAACGACAGTAGGTAGTCAGTGCTGATTGTGCTAATCGGTACTACCGGTCATGGCTGGCCGGTACTACCAATTGGCACAACCAACACTGAGGCTAGGTATATGGTATCAACCTTGAATCCAACATATCGATATCAAGTAAGGTCTATGACCAAACACTGCAAGTATAACTCAATGCAATCATTAGTCCATAGGGATTGTCATTAATTAACAAAACCATACATGGGGGCGCCATGCCCTTTCAGAAGGGTCATCGTCGCTTGTAGTTTGTGGAATGTTTTGGTTTATATATAATTTGGTGTTTTGAAGATATTCCTTTCTCATGTTTACTTTGTGAATGGTTACATTGCAGATAAATGAGGTTAGATGTTTACGAAATATTTTTTTTCAAAAATCTATTTATATTAACATTAAAAAAAAAAAATTATGTAATCATAGGGCATGCTTGCTAGATCAATTTTGGCTTTTGTTTGAAGCTTAACGAGCTCATACTAAAAACATGATCTCTGGATTTTCATTCCTGATCGAAGAGACTCAGAGAGTTTCAGTATTTTCAAATAAAAAATTATGTTGGTAATATGTTACACATATTATGGTCCTAGAATCAAAATAAATATAATGTAACAAAATAAATAAATTTTGTGAACACAAGTAAATTTTGTACTGATAATATGTTTTAGCGTTCATTTCCTATTGATACATGGGTGTGTGTATCAAATAAAGTGAAAGAATCAATGTTTTTAGTATATAATAGAATTTTTGAATGAAATTAATAGCAATGTTCCCTATCTTTGTCAAAAATGACTTATTCGTACCTAACTAATGTTATATGGACTATTTTTAGTTTCTAATCTCAACCGCCACAACTAAAATCATCAGATTATATATTTCTAACATATATGGATTAACGTGGTGTCTCTGTTATAGTTTTTGTACATTACTTTTAGTATGATATGATCATTTCTGGTAGTCTAGACATGCCATTTTTGTACATTACTTTTAGTATGATATGATCATTTCTGGTAGTCTAGACATGCCAAGACACTAAGCTAATAATTTTCATGAACAAAAGATCTGCCAAATGATCCTTGTTATAAGAAAGGAGATCATGGATGGAGACGTGATTCCAATGGATGTAATTTACGTTCCTCACAAGATGAACTTTTACGTTGCCAATTTCTCAGAGATATATGCAAAGACGGAAAAATATGTAACTATTCACCCGTGACTATAATAAAGTTAGTGAACTGAGCTTGGGTTGTCCCTCCCTTAATTTCACATCATCCAATGTGAGGTCCCATCAATTAATGGTATGTTAGGCCTAGTGGATTTCCTCAACCTTGTAAACCGTATTATATTTCTCTTTAGGCATGTTATATGGATGAAATTGGGCAATTAAAATATTTTCGCGTAATTTAACTTATGGTTACATATACCTCTTAGAGAAGTAATATGTATATGTTATATTGTGCACCTTCTAAATTAAGATAAACCATGCATTTTTTCACATCTTGCAATTGTTATCTCAGCTCATTATGACTCTAAATACTAAATCATATTTATTACTACTATACTATTTTCTATCTATTGTGGACCCTCAGGAAATCATTAAAATATCTGAAGAACAATAAAATTCCATCTTATATTGGATAAGGTCTATACGAAAGACCCGGTACGGCATAGGAGTAAACCAATCTCATCGGTAGCGGCGAGTTTAGTTTGGTGGAATCTATGCCAGGAAGATTTCAGCACTTAATTTTGTAGTAGACTTTTTATTTTGAAAAACTCTCGGAGTTCTCATATATGCCAAGCTAACAAACACATTGGGACGAGCATATCAAATAATAAATTGTGTGTATTCATGCATAGTAGAATCCACATCATTTTACATTTATTGACTATTGTTGTATAGAACATATTTCAATACCAAGTGTACAAAACATGTACATGTTGTCAACTTATTATTGAACCCACATTATTATTGTAATTTATAAGGAACATTTTAGAAAAGCAAAAGCATGACAATAGATTAACTCTTACCCTAAGTTTCAGTGAATATTGTTAGCGATATATTACAACAACTATTAAGATATTTCTAGGTCGTACACACTTCCGATACCTTTTCCATAAATTCATATATTCTAGTTGTTGCAACTACTTGAAAAATAATTCAAGGGGTTCTTTTTACAACACCCAGCTGGTTATCATGCTCCGCCTCCATATATCCGTTGCGGCAAGAATCGGTTCGAAGGAGTTTAATAACTAAACCGGGCAGGAGAAGCGCGAGGTCACGCTTAGAAGAATATTAGTATTGTATACTGGAGCGAGTGGCAAGTGTGTTGGTTGATTCGAGCACTTGATTAGTTAAAACCTTGTTTCGGATGCTGTCGATACTGCAAAGTAAACCAATCAGCTAGCGGCTAGAGCAGCCAACGGTAGGATAGGATCTCTATTCTCTACGTACAATATATACTACTAGTAGTATTTTTATTGTGCTAGAGCGCATCACCCAGAGCAAGTCTGCATTCGTTGCGCGGCGCATCGATCGTCGCCGGTGACAGGACAGCCCCCAGCGATGGAAGCAGCAGCCGGCGCCGGCAGCATGGAGGTGGTGGTGTTCCCATGGCTGGCGTTCGGCCACATGATCCCGTTCCTCGAGCTCTCCAAGCGCCTGGCGGCTCGTGGCCACGCCGTCACCTTCCTCTCCAGGCTCCCGCCCGTGCCGCCGCACCTTGCCGCTCGCCTCCGCTTCGTGTCCCTGCCGCTGCCGCGCATCGACGGGCTGCCGGAGGGCGCCGAGTCCACCACCGACCTGCCGCCCGGGAAGGACGACCTCCTCAAGAAGGCCATGGACGGCCTCGCCGCTCCCTTGGCCGCGTTCCTCGCGGACGCCGTCGCCGGTGGCAGGAGGCCGGACTGGATCATCAACGACTTCTGCCACCACTGGCTCCCGTCCATCGCCGGAGAGCACAAGGTACGCGCACGCGCTTGTCTTCCTGCTCTACTTGCCTTCCAGTTGATTTGAGGGAACAACGACCTCATGACATTTTTTCTAATTGGAACTTTATACTAACTTGTTCATTCCTGCATCCATGAACCCTGTCCACGCATCTGCCTGTAAACGGATCATTTTTCTTCCGTTGTTTTAAGAAGAAACGGATTATTCTTAGCTCCCTCTGCATCTCTACTTGTGGTCCCTGAACTCGAATGCCACCAGATGTTTGCAGTCCTGAGAATTTAGGGGTATCACCAATGGTGTGGCGGTGGTTTTTACAAAAATAGCAGTACATCCAACAAAGGAGGAAAAACGAAAGGCTCGAAAGTTTTAGAAAATATGAAGGGGAAATGTAAATAAATCAAGAATGATAGCATATGGTTCTCTCTTTCAATCGGATGGGCCCGTTTGTGTCTCTTTTAACGGTAGACAATCTGCAGTGACCAATACTTTGTCACCGGTTACTCCTCCCGATGACCTTTTTTTTAAAATGGAGGTTGTACTACCCCGAGCCACTGTATCCAAAGGATGCACACAACCGTCCTTCCGATTACCGCTGAGTGAAATTTTTCGCTCCTCAGGAAAATTCCAGTTTGTGCTATATTTCCTCCCAATATAATCATTCTCTCTCAAGTGTCAATTGGTAACCGGTCTTTATTCCTTTTGAGCCTTTGCTTCAAACTCACACTCAAATGCTCGAAAGACGGTAAAACTTATTGGGTTAACTAATCTTCTTGATTCTATCCTGCAAATGTCAACTGCTTGTGCGAGCTGCGAGGTGGTCCAGCATGTGTCATTTAACAACTGTACTAAATACTGTAAGGAAATAAAGAAATCTAAATAACCTTTAGGTTCATCTAAGATTTAGATTCCAGTAAAATAAATCTTACATATCTCAATAAGTATTGATTGCGTAAAGATGGCTGCAGCCCGCAATGGTAGCATATTCAAGGATAATATTTTTTTAATCTTCTGTGCTCACCAAGACCTAGACTTACATATGGACAATTATTTCCAAGAAGATGAGGAATATTTTAAAGCAACAATATCTTCTTCTATCTTCATGCTCACTATGACCTAGCCTTACGTACAAATGATTGCTTGTTTCCTAGATGAGGAATATTTTCATGGAACGATATCTTTTTCTATCTTCGATGCTTGCTATGACCTAATATTAAATAAATACTAATTGTTTCAAATAATTAGGCTAAGTTCAATTAACTTTAAGATGCTCACAAGTTACTACTTTTCCATGTGGTTAGCATCATTTAACAATAATTTGTTACATTGCATCATTTTAGTGCGGTCGAAATTGATGTATCCGAGACCATCAACATATGACAATCAAATGACAAAATGAAATCAAGCTTATAATATATCATGGTATATGGGTGTCTTGGCTCACAGGAGCATCTGGTCTTATAATGGAAAGTGCATTTGGAGCAACATATTAAATTTTTAAAAAAATCAAAACATTTTACGTTGGCACACAAAGTTTCATGAAATAATAATATTGTTTTTGTACTGTATAAACATGAAAAATTCGGTGTTAAAAAAGTTTTACTAGACATTTTATTTGTCTTTTTTACACATGACACAACAAATTTAAAAATTATAAAAAAAGGTGTGCCTAATAAAATGTCTGGATTAACACTCGAATGTTGTTTCGGAGTTTTTTCACATTACAATTTTTTTTTTCATAACAGGAGCACCTTGTCCTATAAGTCAAAATGATTTTTTGTATATCATGCAAGTATCATCGACGGTGATATATTAGAGAACATCGACGTAGCAAAGCCATGATTGTGCCTCCTTTGTTCTCTGATGCGCCCATTTTGCCGGAGAGATACTACATAAGAAAAAATACGTCATAAAAATTGAATTACATACTTTCTAAAAGAAAACATAAATTGGAAAGTTGTACTTCACGTGGTAATCTTTTGCCACTAGCTGTACGTACAAAGGCGACTATGCGGCTTTGATGGCATCCAGAAGTCTTCATGTATCTCTTATGGAATAAATAGTCACATATGACTTGAAGGAATTGTTATCTATCACGAAATCACAAATGTATATCTTTTGTTCATTGCATTGATTGTTTTATATTTTGTGAAAATTTATTATTTTGTCCTACATGCATGCATTGTGTATGGAAAATGTCTTTTTGAATGACTCAGTAAAATCATTAGTGCATAGCGATGGTCATTAATTACCAAAAGGGGAGTTAGAGGCAAGATACACTTTCAACCGAGTCATCAAAAAATCATAGTCAGAGAGATTAAGTGTAGAAAGAACTTATTCAGGGAAGGAAGTAGCCATACAACCATTTTCTTACTTTACATTTTTGTTACATTGTGTCTATGCTTTGATTAGCAAGAAATCCTCCACTTTTCTTCACGGATTTCCACTCTTTACTAACAAGTTGAGAATGAAATGTAGGTGCCATGCGCGTTATTCCAGATCATCTTCGCCGGCATGGTTGCCTACACCGGGCCACGGTGGGCACACGCTGCGCATCCCCGCACGACGGTGGAGGCCTTCGCCGCCACACCCGAGTGGCTCCCCATCTCCAACATCGCATACAGCCGCCATGAGGCAGGGTGGCTGGCTGGCTGCTTCCAGCCTAACGCGTCTAACGTCTCGGACATGGAACGCTTCTGGCAGATCAATGAGCAATGTCACATCACCATCTACCGCAGCTGCGACGAGATCGAGCCCGGGATGTTCGCCCTCCTCGCCGACCTCTTCCAGAAGCCATCCATCCCGGTCGGGGTGCTTCCACCACCGCATGGATTTGATCAAGACGAAAGCATCCGGCCTGATGTTGTCATGGAGTGGCTCGAGGGTCAGCCTCCAAAGTCTGTGATTTATGTGGCGCTCGGAAGCGAAGCGCCACTAAGTGACGAGAACCTGCATGAGCTCGCGCTCGGACTGGAGCTCTCCGGAGGCCAGATAATGCCATTGTTGATGTCGCAGGCAATGTGGGAATGCGTAGTGTGCTGCCTGACGGGTTTGAGGAGAGGACGCGTAATCGCGGTCTGGTGACGACGGGCTGGGTGCCACAGGTGGAAGTGCTTGGGCACGGCGCGGTGGGTGCATTTCTGACGCACTGCGGGTGGGGCTCCACCCTCGAGAGCTTCATGTTCGGCCTCCCATTGGTGATGCTCCCTTTCGTCGTCGATCAGCCCCTCGTCGCACGGACCATGGTGGCGAAGGGGATCGGCGTAGAGGTGGTGAGAGACGATGGTGATGGCTCCTTTGACAGGGATGGTGTCGCTGTGGCGGTGCGGCGTGTTATGGTGGAGGAAGACGGACATGTGTTCGCGAGCAAGGCTGAGAAGCTGCGAGAGGTTCTTGCAGACCAGGGGCGGCAAGAGCGGTACATTGACGACCTTGTTGATGCCTTGCAGCTCTACAAAGATGCAGAGATGACGACTTAGTAATGACTAGGCAACTTTGCGCGGCATATGCCGCGCCCGTGTGGTAAACGTACAAAATTAGTCACCATTCAATAAGAATCTTTGGTACCTTTGGTAGTGTTCAACTATTCATAACTCATAACATGATACGTATATGGAGTTACATGAACTGTTATAAAGATAGAGCACAACTATAAGAATGCCCTGCGGTACGGAAAATAGAGCAGCAATTACTAATTGATTTATGCAGAACCTTTGCCACAACAGCGGTTCAGGGAAATGACGAAAAAAAAGCCGCTGGTAAGTACAATCTGTACAACTAAATCATCGATACAATATTGTCCAACCTTATACCTAGTTTGATTCTGAATTTATCCTAATGGCTAACAACACCGACACAAAGAAATCTCAATTAACATGTTTGAAACAATAATTAACATTCAAGTGGCTAGTAAAAAAATCTATCAAGAACCATGAAAAAAAAGGAAAGGACGTGAAACATGAAAGACTGACAGGGCAATGGCCAATTACTCAATATGCAGACAGTGAAAAGCTTCCAACCTAGAACTTACTCAGTTGCTAGCCAAAGTCATTTGCAATATCCTTATAATATATTACACTGAACAAAGGAAAAGGACATCAAACCAAGCATTGAAAGTGTAAGACTGGATAAGCATTTAAGACTGAAATAACATGGGTGCCCTTCCTAGTATGATGAAGCTGCTGCTCCTCGAAAACACTCGTATGCTCCCTCTGACAGGGTAATGTTGTCTTCTATGTCCTCACATAGAACCAAAGATAATTATAGTTTACATAGTAGTTAATCAATGGCGCATATAGCTACTCACTGATCCGAGCAATTATCCAGTAGCATTATCATAGCAGCTTAGTTTATTTTTTCATGAATTTGATTCACTTTCATCGACATAGACATAATACAATATATCTTAATAAGTGACTAACTAATAGGGACTGAATTTTGGCATACAATGGGTAAAGAACATTCGAAATTACCTGCATGCTGCGAGCATACACTATCCTCTGACAATACTTTTTCTTTCTCCCGGCTGCAACCCAACCCAGGCTTGCAGCCTCACGGTACATAGACCAATGCAGTCGGGTTAGCATAGAAATAACTACGTTCCAAGGAGGAGGAGAGCAGAAGTATAAGGTCAAGAACATGAAGTGTGATGTGGTAGTAGTAGAATTTTTTAAGCAGATAAAAGGGATAAACTGAGTTAAAGCCCAGGGAAGAATAATATGTACATAACATTAACACTATTGGCTCAAGCACTGCAAACTATGCAGAAATCAGTATGCAATTATAAGCACTTCTTTATTCATTGACCAAATGGTTTAGCTTGGGATTACCTCCTAATACCTGATAAAAAACATATTCAACTATTTGTAATATGACTGCTCGTTGGTGAATACAAAAAACATGAGAAAGGAGAGATAATTCCTAGCTAAGAGAAGGAAATCTAAGAGCATATGGTGATTATGTAGACAATAAACATCCAGGGAGAAAACAATTGGCAATGGGTTGTTCAAACTAACCAAACTATGCAAACACAAATTATCTTAGTGTAATAGTTGGGATGGAAAGATACCTATCAATAGGGGAAAATGCCTTTGCATCCTAGTAAACCATTAAACGCTTTAGGCACACAACGATTGATTTGTTGAGACTTGAAAGTCCTGGAAAAATTATCTGCAGATAAAAATGATCCCTGGCCATATTAAAAATCTACAAAAGTACCATGAGAAATGGGTAAAAACAATTGGGATCATCCCATGTTTTAGCAAGCAGAAACATGCAAGAGTATCTACCTAACTACGGCCGGTGTAAGCGATCGATTCACCTATCAAGATCTAAAGATGCAAACAAACCTATGAAAATGACTGCAAATAAAGGATGGAAGCTCACAATTTTTCGACTGGAATTTTGATCATACTTTTCTCGGAATTGAAATATCCATTCATCAAAGGGTGTTTGAATCATGTGCACACCAACCTATTAAATAATGTGATCATATCTGGATACCATGTTCTGGGGGTGGGAGAGGAATACCATGAGCACTGTGAAGCTGCCTTCCTCGTTGGTCATGCATGTCCTCGCGTGGCACTACCTTGAAAAAGTCTGTGAATGGGTTATTCTGATTCCCAAACTGATGATGATATCTTAAAGATAAACAATCATACTTTGGTTACGTAGTACCTGCTGGCTAGTGTTGCTTTCTGGAACAGGTGCGGGCTTGGAGGAGAACGTGTTGGGATGTGAGCTGCAACACGCTGCAGTGCGTCTTCTCTTCCTCATTCATCCGCCTGGTAGGACCTTTCATCAAACACCTTATAGGCATATACAGAAAATCATGTGCACAAATAAAGATGGAAAATTATGGAGAGGAGAAGAGAGATGGAAGGAGGCAAAGCAAGAGGAAGAGAGGATCGAAACCTAGAAGAGAAGTACGAAGTCTTACATAGGTGTGAAGGTGGAGGAGGATCGGCAGCCTGACACAACGCATCAGTGACGGGCCAGCGGAGCTCACCAGTTGATCAGACCCATGGTCGCACGCGGAACTCCTTCACCGACCTCCCGCCATGCACGCCTCTGGTCCCCTTTCTCTTGCCCTGACCCCCACTGCCCGCTTGACGGACGGGGTCGTGGATCCTCAAGAGGAGACAAAGGCGAGGTGGATGGGCGGCGCGGCACCGGCGGCGACCAATCTGGCGGTGGCGGATGCAGAGCACAGCGGCGACGAACTCCGGAGATTCTGGACGTCCCGGGATGCGGCCGCCGGAGAGAATGGAGAGAGCGAGGCGGCGGAGCTCCCCGTTCTCGTCGATTTGACTGGGGAGGAGCGGAGTGGCGGCGGCGGCGACCTTGGGGTTGCGGAAGAGAAGGAGGGGGGGGGGATTCTGCGGGGGTCATTTTGCAGGAAAGCCTGTGAGGTTGAACGAATTTGCGTTTAGGTCCTTCTCTACGTTAATATTTGGACCGCGGAGCGCTGCGTCAGTAAGTGAGTGGTTTTTCTGCAAAATAGCCACGGTGACCGGTGGAACCGGAGGCGGCCGGCGGGCGACCGGGCGATGTGGCGCGGTACGATTGGCTAAAAGCCGGCTGCTACAGTAACGCGCGTTTGGGAGGTGGGCGTGGGTGCATCTGAGCCGTCTGTCGCGTCGATCGGACGGCCAGCGAAAAAAGAGCGACGTGGATGGCCGAACTGGACCGGAGGCGGCCGGCGGGCGACCGGGCGACGTGGCGCGGTACGATTGGCTAAAAGCCGGCTGCTACAGTAACGCGCGTTTGGGAGGTGGGCGTGGGTGCATCTGAGCCGTCTGTCGCGTCGATCGGACGGCCAACAAAAAAAGAGCGACATGGATGGCCGAACCGGACGCTAATATGACCATCTTTCATATATAGTAGTATGTAGGCGAACCTGCGGAGCCGCATATTATGACACAAACCTGTTGCGAGTGTGCGATTGGCCAAACTAGATACTCGAGATACTCGTCTGGTGAGGTCTTCCCGAATTAACAACCCAATCAAACTAGGTACTTCTATAGATGTAACTGTTATTTTACAGTTGTGTTTCGAAATTCAATATGAATTTTGTGAGGAGGTTGACACAAATTCTATCTATTTTCGTCGCTTTTCTTGGATTTTTTTTGTAATTTTCACTATGATGTCTCAAACTTGGAAGTAGCAAGTAGGAGGGTATTAACTAAGGATATAGCTCTTCTACAATGACAAAGATGTACTTAGATTACATAAATATGCATTGATCTACCGGAATTAATTCTGACTGGTGCTTGGTATATTTGGTGGGAGAGGAGACAAATCACACATGACGAAGACCAACAACCTATTCATCGAAGTGTTATATCCATTGGAGTCTTAGCAACTAATTACTGGAGGTCTACCAAGAAACCGGTGGAGAGAAAAAAAGAAGCTTGGAAGAAGCCGCCTGAAGGTATAATTAAAATTAATGTTGATGCTGCTTGTGATATGGATCAAGGCCGTGGTAGCATGGGAGTCATAGCCCGTGACACGACAGGTAAATTTGTGGCTGCAAGCTGCAAAGAAATACACTTCGTAACTGATCCTTTTATGATAGAAGCGTATGATGTTCGAGAGGGATTGAGTGTTGCTCAATTTCTTGGGTGCAACAAATTCATTATATAATCGGATAACTCCCAAGTGATAGAGACTATGAATGAGGGAGGTTTTTCAGCAACTTCCTCAGCAACTATCTTTGATGATTGCAGGCTTTTGGCTACGGGGTTTAGAGAAATCAATTTTGAAAATTGCAATAGAGAAGCCAATGAGGTGGCGCATGAGTTGGCTAGTTATAGTTTTGAGTCTCGTATGGATTGTATTTGGGATGATGATTCCCTAGTTTTATTCTACCCAAGCTTGTAAATGATGTAACGGTGTTTATCTGAGGCAGCAAGTTTGTTGACGCGCTCTTTTCCGTACGAGAGTACCTACGGGGACTGAAAGGTTTTTAATGAGACGGGCTTGCTGACCTAATATAGTGTGGTGAAAATTTCAAAAAAAATGCAAATGATGAATTAGTAGTTTGATAAAACAAATACAGTTTACAAACACATAAACTCTCCATGTATTGGTAGATTCCACTTTGGCTTTACCGATCAGTGGAACAAAAAAAGCTAAATCAAACCATGTAGTGACATAGTTTGACCATGATGTGCCAGGACGCTCTTCAGTGGGCGCAGCGAAGCACGCTTATCGTCTAGTAGCATATATGTTTAGATCGCCCTGTTGAAGTCGTCGTTAGGCCTCCAGTCAACAAAACACAAGTACTAGAACTTACTATGGTTGTGACATGACGACAACTTGTCAATTATTTAGTCTATACATACATAAATTGGACCGAATTCTTTGCATGTTCTTGGAGTTTGGAGTATGTGCCAAGATGAGCACGTTGGTCACATATATAGGGCGTGCTGACATGACATCAGCTAGCTATGTTTGACTTAAATTGGCTGAGCTATGGCGTGCAGTGGCGTGGCCCTTCCTAGTACTGTCCCAAACTTCTCCCTCATGTCTACCCCAGTAGCAGTAGCCTCCACTCCCCTTGGAAGCCTCCACTCGAACCGGTGCAGCAAGGTCGCAAGCATCAGATGCACGGTGCGCATAGCCAGCGGCATCCCGGGGCAGATCCTCCGACCGGCGCCAAAGGGAAGGAGCTCGAAGTCCCGGCCACGGTAATCGATCTCTCTCGCCATGTCCATGAACCTCTCCGGCATAAACTTGTCAGGTTCTGTCCACAGCTTGCTGTCTCGGCCAATCGCCCAGACGTTCACCAGAACACGTGTGCCCTTTGGCACCGTGTAGCTACCAAGCTCCGTAGTCGCCACGGCTTGCCGCGGCAGCAAGAACGGGGCAACGGGATGAAGGCGGAAGACCTCTTTGACGATGGCCTGCAGGTACTTGAGTTGGACGACGTCTGATTCCTCGACGTTTGATCTGCTGCCAATCACTTGTGCAAGTTCTTGGCGAGCTTTCGACATGGACGATGGGTTTTGTAGCAGCTCAGCCATTGCCCATTCAACGGTTACTGCACTCGAATCAGTTCCAGCACTAACCAAATCCTGTGGAGTGAGACGGACGGAATCAGGTACTTAGGTTGTTGTAATCAAAAATATAACTTCAGCTATATATGTTGGGTGGCAAGCATCTGATTCTGATCTATAGCATGCTGATGCTGCAAGCAGAATTAGATAGAAGATACCGTAAGCAACGCCCGCAGCGTCTGCCGATCAAAACACCGTCCATCCTCCGGGCTGCGGTAGTCGAGGAGCACGTCCAGGAAGTCGTTCTTAGGCGGCTCCCCGGCGTCGCGCTCCAGCACGCGCCGCTCGATCTGCTCGTCGAAGATGGCGTGCAGCCTCCGGAATACCCTCGCGAGGCGCTTCCTGAGGCGCTGCGGGTCGAGCGGGGCGACCGCGGGGAAGAAATCCGACAGGTTGGGCACCCCGACGGTGATGGAGAACTCCACGATCAGTTCCCTGAACTTCCCCGGCCCGCCGAGGTCGGCCGAGAATATGGTGCGGGAGAGCAGGCTCAGCACGGTTGCGAACGCGACGCGGCCGACGTCCACGGCAGCGCCCTCGCTCGACAGCCGCGCGACGTCGGAGACGAGGTCCCGCAACTTCTCGCGGCGCAGGGACTGGTGCCCGCTGAGGCGGTACGGCGAGAAGAGCTCCGCGGAGCACACCTTGCGGAGGGAACGCCACAGGGGGTCGCTGGGCGGGAGCCAGCCGACGGAGAACCTGTCGCTGTCACAAACGCGGGCGGAGTCGGGCACGGAGCGCGCGGAGAAGGCGGCGTCGTGGCGCTGGAGGACGTCGCGGGCGGCGTCCGCGGAGGAGGCGACGATGGTGGTGACGGCGCCGAGGCGGAGCGTCATGAGCGGGCCGTGGCGTTCGGCGAGGCGCGCGAGGGAGCGGTGCGGCTGTGCACTGAGGTCGAGGAGGTTGCCGATGAGAGGGAGCGGCCAGGGCCCCGGAGGAAGGTTGCGGCGGGCGTCGGCGAAAAGGCGGAGGAGGTACAGAGAGGAAACGACCAAGAGGATAGCGCATGGTGCGTAGAGGAAGAATTCCATGGCGAGCGCCGTTGGACTGTGGCCTGTGCTTCTACTTGCTGAGGGGCGGGCCGTTGAAATAGGCGGCTAGCGAGGCGATGACAATACAGCTGAGCGAACTATTCATGCACATCACATATAAGGTCAACTGACTACCTCATAGTCGCGGGGGGAGGAGGAAGGGGATGCATATATGGTGATTGCCCATGTTTGAATTGAAAGGAAATATTGAGCATAATAGATAATTATTATCAGGTGAATTTATTCCTAGCTAAAAATAATACTTTGATATTGAGAATTTTATAAATCTATTCACTTATGTATGACCAGGTTTATTGATAACTCAAAAAATGGAGCATGATGACAACCATGGCAAGTACAAGGGACACCAGGGAGTATGTAGAGCCAACAAAGGAGAAGATTATTCACTTCGGATTAACAAAAGTCTTAATTTGAAACAACCGCATTCTTCATACTACTCTAAATAATGCAACTAAGCACTTGTTGGAAAGGAAATTAAAAATACTTTCAATGGGTCCGACTCCATCCACCAGTTCGACAAGTACAAGGCGGCATGATCCATCCTATATAGCTTGAGAGAATAATTAGTTCATTGTTCTTGCTACGCCGAAATTGTCATAAGAGCATCTCCACCGGTAGCCCGCAAAGGCCGTCAGGTAGAAGCATCGTTGAGGGTTGGCGCCCAAAACGCCAACAGTTTGGGTGCCTCTCCCCGCACCGGCACACCCCCAACGATCGCGTCTGCGTGCCACATTGGATCTGATGGGCAGGGCCCATGTGGCAGCGTGAGGAGACATCTCCTCCCATTCCGTCAGACCGCTAGTGATGGCTCGCCTCCCGACGCCGGAGTTAATGGCAAGCTCTTTGTCCACCTACCTAGCGCTTCCCGCCCCCTTTCCCGCCCATCTACGGCCGGCTATAAAGGCCGAGCTCGGCGCAGGGCAGTAGCACACACCCACGCCTCGCCACCATGCCTCCCCGTCTCCCAAGCACCTGGGCAAAGCTCACCATCACCGTTTGCGCCGCCTATCCGCCCGCTAGTGAGGACATCCCTTGGCCGTCGGTGCAGATGCAGGAGGATCCTGAGGACCTGGTGGAGCCGATGGAGGAGGAGCAGCCGCAACCACCATCGGAGGAGGAGGTGTGGTTGCCCATGGAGGAGGACGGCGAAAAAAAGGCGACTTCTTCGACGACCTTAACGATGACGAGTGGGACTGGCAGCCGCGGCACCCTCACGTCGACAACCAGACCCTCATCCACGAGCAACTGGTGGCCATCCGTCAAACCCCCTACGTCATCAAAGCCGTCCCTCGACGCCATCAAAGCCGTCACCTACCGCGTCAATGGAGATGGCGGGGCATGAGGCGGAAAATTGCGAGTTGATGACCGCCTAGAGAAGGTACTTGGCGGAGCTACACCCTCCCCCAGCGGCGGGTCATCGCTCGACCGCGGCGAAGGAGCACTACCGTAGGAGGATGCCTCCATGGCGAGGTCTGAAGCCAGGAGGGCCAACGTCGGCACCAACACCACCATTGGCCGCGACAGAGCAGTGGCAGGGGTGGCTACGGAGACGACGGAGCCAACGGAGGTGGTGGCTACAACAGCAGTGGCGACGCGATGGAGTTGCCGTCCTAGAGGCGTGGCCTTGGGTAGTCGTCGTAGAGACCGCCAGAGTAATGACTGTAGTAGCCGTCGTAGAGACCGTCTGCATAGTTTTCTTTTCATTCTAGTGTTTGGATGGGAAAAATGTTTAGCTTAATTTATGTCGCTGCCAAACAGGGCCAGCTCGGCCTATCCGACGTGGCGCGCGTTGCGGAGCTGCCCCTAGTTGTCGAAATTGGGTAGGGGTTTCCGAGGGTGGTCCAGGGGCGTTTTGACGCGTGACTGAGATCTCTGTAGTTCTAAGGCGACTTAGAACTAGCCATTCCGCAATCTAAGACCACGTATTTAAGGCTAGCCTTCTAGGAAGTTCAACTACTCAACATTAAATTCACGACCGTTACTATATGAGTACTATTTATCCCACTCGGTTAAAGATAATCTCAAATATAGGCGAATAAAACACAGTTAGGAATTTTAAATAATTGAATGGGTTTGGTTCACAACAAGTTCTCTAGCTTAATTATGTTCTCCACAAAAGACCTCGAGGTTATTTCTCTAAATTTTATTAACCTGGTTCTACCCATTACATGAGGGAGTACTAATAAATTCAAAAGGTCTGTTTCTGGGTTGCTGACCATTGTGTCTGAACAGAATCATTGGGATTCCATTTTTAATACTTCCTCTGTATACAAATAAGTGTCTTAAGTCTAAAAAAAAGATGTATCTAGACAAACTAGATAAGGAGTAGCTAAAACCACACATCCGAACATCATAGGTTAAAAACGTTACAATACTGCACCTATTGTCATTCTGGTACAGGTCCATCAAAAACACGTGAGCTCCAGCCAAAATTTAAAATTCATATTGTTTTTACCCACGTGACTGGAACTTATTGCTCAGATCCTACGAGCACAATCTGAGGAGCAGGCAAGTTGAGATGGTACGGCACATTTTGACAAAATTTAGGAACAGAGAGGCTCCTTCACTTTCCCATCTAGTGATATGTTAACTCTGGCCTAGACGAAGCTTTAGTTGATATCGACCTCTTAGCTTTGATACTGAGTGATGTAAAGTTTTATTGATCCGTGTAATCAACACTATTTACTCGTGTACAAGTATAAAATCAGATACAGTAGGAAAGCATCTTTATCGAGATCGTTATGCTTATGCACGCCATGGCATCGTCCATTCCGGAACTTGGACTGGAGCAGCTTGATGATCTCACCGTCCACCTGGAAGCTCTTGGCGCGGACAGCATTGTGGATCTCTGGCCCGTCGAAATTATCCTTACTATTTACATGCCTAGTGCGGTGGAGAAAAGCCCAGCAAAAGCTTTAGCTGTGCCATATGAGATGCAACCCACATGTGGCTTAAGTCGTAACCATAACAGGTTCTGCTTCTTTTATGCAGTTGGTACAAGATTATCTTGCTTACAACTAAATTTGATAATCACACTCTACAAATCTTTGTATTGATACTTATTTAGACACATAACTTCTAGAAACATCACAAATACACTATAGCACATCGTAGCACATTTTTCTTCCTAACCATTAATATATCTTGGAAATTATTCATTGTATGAATGTGATATTTCTTCATATGTGTATGTTTTGTTTAGATGTAGGTAGCGAACCCCGAACTGAAACTGACCAAATTACATAAACTATGTGACAAACTAATGATGTACTTTGAACTATTTGTAATGAAAAACATTTTAATACAGTGACTGTTTAGCTCTAACACTAACAACATTATTTTTTCATAGGTATTTTTAGATACAACATAACAAAACAAATACTAGTTTAAAGGTTGTATATCAATAAAATGTTGCATATGGTTTTGCTAACCATGGTATATCTGGGAGTAGAACTACATGTGTATGCCCTGTTCGACATTCTATTTCGGACTAGGTTTACGTAGCTATAACCAGGTTTTCAAAAATAAAACTTGCTATCCCCCCCCCCCCCCCCCCAACCAACAATAACAATAAAACTAACCGGCGGAACATGATATAGAGGTAAAAATATTCATATAGAGGTAAAAATATTCAGTATAAAGATCTTTAATATATATAAAAATAACAAACATTAAACGTTAGTGGTAAGGAATTTTCTCGAGCAGATGGAGGAAGCATACCACCAGGGGACGCGGCTTGCTTGTGCCCACTCTGTGCGCCCATCCGTGCGGCGGTGTACGTGGCGCACATCCGACGCTTTAGTCTATTTCATGTCCCGGTTTTTTGTTGCAATTTTCTTTGGAGAGAATACATGAAATCTCGCCCTCACCTACATACCTCGGTACGCCGCCGCATAATCAAACCTGCGCGAGCTATTGATCTAGCACTTGTACCATACATGTACCAGCCCTAAAAGGATGGTCGGTGCCCGGCTTCTCGGTATGATCTCCATGCTCGATATCATGCTCCTTCTCCGTGGTTACTGAAGGGAATATGCCCTATAGGCACTTAATAAACATATTTTATTGGCAGTATCCCAATCGTTCATTATATGTTTTACACCATGCTATAACTGTATTAAGCGAAAACATTAATACAGGTCTGGTAGATAAACAATCAGGTCCCTAGTAGCCTCTACTAAGACTAGTTTCGTTGCGCGATTGATGATCGAGGTTTTCCGATCATAGGGCATGGCGCCGGTCGGCAATGGAAGTCATATCGTTAGGTGTAACGATGTGATGGACATACCCAGTATTTGTAGGACATAGTCATTACGCCTTAAGACCGTGAGATCAACTCTTATTGTTATCCCTAGAAGATACTTTGATCGCACCAAACGTCATATCTTATCTAGTGTGACCAAACGGTGATACTTTTGGGTATCGGAAAGGGGTAGTTGAGACGAGGGGTCAACAGCGGGATTTGTCAGTCCGCATAGCCGGATAGATACTCTAGGGCCCACTCGGTGAGATTATGTCAAATGAGTTTGCAAACATGTGACTAGGTCACCAGCTGACATAATATCATAGACGAGTAGAAGATAGCGATGTCGGTAACGAGATCATGCTAGGTATGGAGATATCTGAGAATGATGCTCGGACACGCTAAGTATCACCATGACAAAAGGTTTAAGACTATACGTCCAGGTTTGATAGATGAAAGTCATTCGTTATATCACAGGGATTAATTCATGGGGTCCAGGCCTACGAGTTAGTCGTTGATCATAGAGGAGTCTTGATCGTACCTGTTATTATATCGAACCGCTAGGGTAACACACTTAAGGAGTTTCGACAAGACAACCGGAAAGAAAAGAGATCACCGGGAACGTCCCGTGAATGGCCCGATGGAGATCGGGCAGCGACGAAAGAGTTTTCGGAGCTAGAATAAATTCTATAAAATATGTTTGATATTAATTAGTGTAATTAATGATTAAATATGATTTTATATATTTATTTTCGAATTTATTTAGGCTGATTTCCCTAAATGGGCCTTCTGGTCAAAAGAAGGCCCATGGGGGGGAAACCCTCAAGGGAATTTTGTGGGGGAGGCTTGGCCGGCCTAGGTGGGCCAAATGGGGCCCACCTAGGGTCGGCGCACCTGTTTTGGCCGCACCAGGCAATGGGGGATAGTCCCACATTGCCTGGCTGGCAAGGTTGGCTCCCCCTGGGAGCCTATATAAGAAGGGGCACCCCTGGCCTTTTAATTCACCAATTAATTCCCAATTTCTCTCTCGATCTCGTGGTTCCCTTGTCGGAGCCGCGCCGAGTAGAGGAGGGGGATCTCTTCCACCATAGCCCGCTGCCGCGCTGCTGGTGTTCCGGTCCAAGTCTTCCGCTGCTCGTCCTGGACTGGAGCTTCGGAGGCCGTCGTCTCCACCGTATGTGTGTGACGCCCTGCGAGGTGCTGCGCTAGCGGTACTCGGAGGCCTACTTCCTCCACCCGACCTCAGGATCATCTTCGTCATCTTCGTCGCGCCGAGTTCTCCGCGACCTAGAGGTCGGCTACGTCGTCTTCATCGTCAACGCTTGTGCGGGAGCGTAATCCCCGCTATTCGGTCTACGAGGGTATGTATTCCGATCTCCGCCGTACTTCTATATCTGCATAGTGTAGATCTTGGCTACTTTAAGGATATCGTTGCTACGAAAAATTTTGTTTTCTGCACACGATCCCCTTCAGTGGTATCAGAGCCGATCTATCGTAGATATAGCTGTACGCTGTTAGAACCTGTGTTCTGCACGGGGGCACCGTTCCTGTTATTTGCTACCCTCTAGCATGCACTTGTGATTCTAGCGGCATCGAGTTTACGCAAGACTGGTTCCACTACTGACATACGGCTTGTACCGTATCTGTGGCTGGCGGGTGCCTGTTTCTCTCTCTTTAGTTGGCTTTGCATTTCCAATGGAGGGCCCGAAAGGGATGCTTAAACATGCAATTATTGGATCGTTGTTGTGGTCATAAGGTTCGTAGGTATGAAGCGGTTCTATTTACGAAAGCCCCGAGCCACGTAAAAAATGCAAAAGATAAAGTAGAAGCGTCTAACTTTATTTTGCAGGGGCTATGTGATATAGTCAAGGTAGGTTTATTAAATTGTTTATAAACTGCGGGCGCCAAGAAGACCATGGCGCGATGGACTATATCACATTGCATTACATTTGATGTTTTGTGTGCATCTTATATTGTGTGATTGTGTGTATAGTATACATTAGTTACACGGCGGTAGCTATATAAGATGATCCCTTCAAAATACCACTAGTGTTCTCCCTCCAACGCGCACCACCAAGAAAGTTCTACGTTATGAGGCAGGCCGTGATGATCGGGTGTCAGACATCTCGTCGTTCGCATACAGTGGGTGTAAGCCATGTTGCACAAGCGTCAGCGTGGAGGTTTTTGGTGGCGAGCCTAGCATATTCAGAAATATGGCCTCGGAACAGGGAGACCGAAAGGTCGAGCACGAGTCACAAAATTGGTGTGGCGTACATTTGTCTACTCTTGAAGTTGTGCCGCCGGCTCTGATGATGAGGGGTGGTGCAATGGATGGGGGTCGTGTAATCGCTTAAACAACCAGGAGGGATGTTCGTTTGAGTGGGAGTTCGGATAGTTATTTTCTAAAATACTAGAACTCAGAATATAATGAACAGAGTCTGTTTTGCAAACCTTTGTAGATATTAACCATTGTGATAGCATCTTTTCAAATTAGGCGTATTCCTGCGATTGAGAAACTTAAAAGGTTGGGTCCAAACTTCATAGTTTTATACTTTAGCTTGAGGATACTCCTTGTTTAAACCGTTAGCTCTTTGTGTTACAATACCCGCTAGGAGATAAACCCGGAGATTCCGCTAACAAAAGATAATTTGGATTATCGGATTTTGTGCGGATGATATCATCATAGTCCAGTGTATGCTATGATCTCTGCCATAGAGAACCAACGGTGGGTATGAGTTATTGGATCGCGAACATATGGTCGCTAAACTAGGGGTACCCCCCAAAAGTTGGGTTGATGAAGTTTATCAGTACGTTGACTGATTGTCTTCTCAACCAAGATGGAAGAGAATACACACATTGAGAGAGCACGTGGCGGTCATACTTAATGACATATGTTCATGATTAATGAACACTGAGACGCCTCGCTCAGCTCAATTACTGGATGACAGACATCGTTGTCAAGTGCAAATCCTCTGTCATAGACTATGTCATGCAAGGGGAATCGTTCACCTTCATGGTTCTTGATTACGGTGGAAGTATCAAGAAAATGAAACAGATCGCCGGAAGTCATCAATGATGATGGTGTATATATGATATACATGTTATGAATGTTTTATCTAAGCAAGTACTCGCAGTAGTAACTAAGTTTTGAACTAGTCATGTTTTGTGAAAAAACAGGTTTACTGCTTGAGTAGCTTGAAAGGATGAGGCGACATTGCGTGTTGATAATGGCAATCAAGTTGTTGTGATGGCCATAGACACTCTCCCTCTAGATCTACCATTTGGGTAAATTCTTTATGATCGCCTGTTAGTATGGTCGTTGCAAGTGTGTCTCCTCTAGCGAGACACTTGTTCATACATGATAGTGACAAATTGGTGTCCTATATTTATGAAGTAATGATCATATGCCGATTTGAATTTAGATGGTAGAAGCTCCCACATTCATAATTTTAATGCCAAAGGATACAAACTTAATAAAGACACCACATATGTGTGGCACTACCGTTTAGTCATGTCAATGTTATATGCATTAGCTCCACACTGGATGGACCTACAAGTCCTAAGATTTGATCTTTTGACACTTGCAAAATAACTGTGACACCGTTTTCGGAAAGCAGGCATATAACTTATTGATAGTCATACATAGAGATGTATGTGGTTCAATGAAGTAACTGACGGGTAGTGGAGACCTTTATTTCGTGAACTTCACTGAACGTTTTGAGTATAGCTTGTTGAGAATCGTGCATTTCGGTGTATGTGAATCAATGAAGTACTTTGACGTGTAGTGGAAGTCTTTATTTCATATACTTCATGAATATTCCGAGTAGATATATGGATATCCACTCCGGAGAATGTTAGTCTAAAATTTTGATTCGATCAAACGAAGTTCATAATGAAGTAGGAAATAAACTTAACAAGAAAATCGAATTCCCGCGATGCAAATCGAGGAAATAAAGATTTGAGTTATAATGTTGGCACATCATTGGAAGACTTGTGAGAAGAGTTCCACAAATTACGTCGCATGGAACACCATAGTGTTATGGTGTGTTAGGACGTCGTAATTGCACCCTATCGGATAGTGTGTGGTAAATAAATCTCTTACCGAATTATTGTGATCATTAGAGTCATATGGTAGAAACGTAAACACTCACGTTAGCAAATAGGTAAACCATTTGAATCCATGGAGACAATACCATATGAGTAATGGTGTGGCTTTTAGCCTGGATTGTCGTTTCAGCAATTTAGTGTTTCGATGTAATCGAACCTAAAATGGATTAATCTTTGTAGTATACCCTACCTAAAGAGTTAGCTGGGTACATGTCTCACGACATAGGCAAAATCATTGCCGGGATATACCTTGCGAAAGAAATAGTTTCTTGTCCGAAGGTATAAGTGAGAAAGAAAGTAGAGCAAGACGAAGTTGGAGAACTTCCTCTCCAGACATCAGAGTGGCGCAATCGAAAGTGTTCCCGGTGTCAGGCTCCACAGCTTGAAAAAGCTGATGATTCAAAATCGTGATGTTCTGAGCTCATACTAAGAGCGTAGGCATACGAGGTTGTGTTCCACACTGTGTGTTACGACAATCTTGTTATGAAGGTCATATTAATGGAATATGATAGACTTACGAACTACGAAAAAGAGATGGTGGACCTAAGTCCGAGAAATGGCTATGAGTCATTTGTGATCCGAAATAAAATACATATACGATTACCAAGTATTGACTTGGGAGATCTTCTTTATGGCATCTAGGATGTTAATAGTATATGGAATTTTCTGAGAGAGTAGACATTGAGCAGATTCGATTTGTCGTGAAGCAGTTCCGACAGACCACATGAGAGTTTGTCTCAAGTGGCGAAGCCTAAATCTATTCTGGGTCGTTTAGCAATCACTATAATTTCGAATGAGAAATTGATAGTTGGATGAGAAAACCATGGTTCTTAATAGTGTAATTAAGAATGGTTTGTAATCCTGAGGATGCTAAACATGTATGCAAACTTCGGTTGTCCATTCATGGGCAGAAGCAAGCATATCGGAGCTGGAATCTTCACTTTGATAATGTGATCAAAGGATTTTGGAGTTGTCCAAAATAGTTGAAGAAACCTACATTTGCAAAGAAGTGAGTGGGAGCAAAGTAGCTTTCCTTGATCTTATATGCGGAAGGCATATTTGAGTGGGAGCTAAGTAGCTTTTTCTTGATCTTATATGCGGAAGACATATTTGAGTGGGAGCTAGGTGTCATTTGTGATTCTGTATGTAGCGACATATTGAATGACACAGATCATCTAGTAGAGTGTAAAGGATTATTTAAGTGATTAAATTTTCTATGAAATGAAGTTAGGAGTATTAGGCATCCGATTTATAATTGTATAGATCAGAAGGGGCTTAATAACATTAGGTCGGAATATTTCCTAAGTCAAGATTCTGAAGTGTTTCAGAATAGGACAAGCAAAGAAAGGGGTTCTTGATTGTATGACTAGGTAAAATATTAAGTTTATCTTGGCGTTTTCAGTTATAGCAAATGATGTTCGACATTATCTATGTATAAGTCATAGATGCTATCAGATTGAAAGCTCGACTTAGTGTGACCCAAGTTCTTGGTTGAAGAACAGGTTCTAGAGTGATCCTTGTGTGGATCAATGAACAAACATTAAGTTTATTCTTCAGTGTCTGTGAGAATTGAAGATATGTTTTCTAGTAACGGGTAAGAGTGGAATCGCAACTTGCCGTAAATCGGTTACGATGATGCAAGTTATTACACTGACCCATACGACTAGAAATCTCATATAGGAGATGTCCTTTATTTTGAAGATAGACATGGTTAGTTTGCGAAGTCGCATATGAATGCACTGTCGCATAATCTACATAGGTATAGAAATATATCGCGACTTTAGAAGTAGCAAGTGTGATTGGACTGAGCAGTTTTCCGAGCGTAGGTGGTCCCCTTAATAGATCTCTTAGACTTTTAAGGCGCATGCTACGCGAATGCTCGAGTCTCACTCCATCCACTGAGATATATTTCACCGTCATCGTAAGATACGGGATTATGTAAAACTAGGTGACATATAAGTGTTGCAAAGCACATATAGGTCTCAATGTGTGAGATCTGTTGACTGTATTCCTCTTCCACGAGGCGAGCAAGCACCAAGATGCTATGGGTGTTGAGCTTTTACCAGGTTGTAAACTAGATTAACTGTTACTCTAGTGCAAGTGGGAGACTGAAGGGAATATGCCCTAGAGGCACTTAATAAACATAGTTTATTGGCAGTATCCCAATCGTTCATTATATGTTTTACACCATGCTATAACTGTATTAAGCGAAAACATTAATACATGTGTGGTAGATAAACAACCAGGTCCCTAGTAGCCTCTACTAAGACTAGTTTCGTTGCGCGATTGATGATCGAGGTTTTCCGATCATAGGGCATGGCGCCGGTCGGCAATGGAAGTCATATCGTTAGGTGTAACGATGTGATGGACATACCCAGTATTTGTAGGACATAGTCATTACGCCTTAAGACCGTGAGATCAACTCTTATTGTTATCCCCGGAAGATACTTTGATCGCACCAAACGTCATATCTTATCTAGTGTGACCAAACGGTGATACTTTTGGGTATCGGAAAGGGGTAGTTGAGACGAGGGGTCAACAACGGGATTTGTCAGTCCGCATAGCCGGATAGATACTCTAGGGCCCACTCGGTGAGATTATGTCAAATGAGTTTGCAAACATGTGACTAGGTCACCAGCTGACATAATATCATAGACGAGTAGAAGATAGCGATGTCGGTAACGAGATCATGCTAGGTATGGAGATATCTGAGAATGATGCTCGGACACGCTAAGTATCGCCATGACAAAGGGTTTAAGACTATACGTCCAGGTTTGATAGATGAAAGTCATTCATTATATCACAGGGATTAATTCATGGGGTCCAGGCCTACGAGTTAGTCGTTGATCATAGAGGAATCTTGATCGTACCTGTTATTATATCGAACCGCTAGGGTAACACACTTAAGGGGTTTCGACAAGACAACCGCAAAGGAAAGAGATCAGCGGGAACGTCCCGGGAATGGTCCGATGGAGATCGGGCAGCGACGAAAGAGTTTTCGGAGCTAGAATAAATTCTATAAAATATGTTTGATATTAATTAGTGTAATTAATGATTAAATATGATTTTATATATTTATTTTCGAATTTATTTAGGCTGATTTCCCTAAATGGGCCTTCTGGTCGAAAGAAGGCCCATGGGGGGAAACCCTCAAGGGAATTTTGTGGGGGAGGCTTGGCCGGCCTAGGTGGGCCAAATGGGGCCCACCTAGGGCCGGCGCACCTGTTTTGGCCGCACCAGGCAATGGGGGATAGTCCCACATTGCCTGGCTGGCAAGGTTGGCTCCCCCTGGGAGCCTATATAAGAAGGGACACCCCTGGCCTTTTAATTCACCAATTAATTCCCAATTTCTCTCTCGATCTCGTGGTTCCCTTGTCGGAGCCGCGCCGAGTAGAGGAGGGGGGTCTCTTCCACCATAGCCCGCTGTCGCGCTGCTGGTGTTCCGGTCCAAGTCTTCCGCTGCTCATCCTGGACTGGAGCTTCGGAGGCCGTCGTCTCCACCGTATGTGTGTGACGCCCTGCGAGGTGCTGCGCTAGCGGTACTCGGAGGCCTACTTCCTCCACCCGACCTCGGGGTCATCTTCGTCGTCTTCGTCGCGCCGAGTTCTCCGCGACCTAGAGGTCGGCTACGTCGTCTTCGTCGTCAACGCTTGTGCGGGAGCGTAATCTCCGCTATTCGGTCTACGAGGGTATGTATTCCGATCTCCACCGTACTTCTATATCTGCATAGTGTAGATCTTGGCTAGTTTAAGCATATCGTTGCTAGGAATTTTTTTATTTTCTGCACACGATCCCCTTCAGTTACTTGCTATAGGAATCAGAGGACGGTGTCGTTGCCGGATAGAGCGTCGCCATCAAAGGCATCTAATTCAACTACTCATGTCCTGTTCTGAGCAGAGCTGCTCCGCGATTTGGTACTTAGCTTGCTCGTAGCCATGAAGCTCTTTGTCCATGTGGCCATATGCTACAAAAACGTTCTTCATTGTAATGCTGCCCGCATGTCTAGGATGGAGTTTGGTGAGGAAGCGCAAGTTTGGGACCAATCCGGCCGGCCAGCCAGCGTTCGCGAATGCGCATCGTCAAACTACAATTCTCGGTAGCCAATTCCGTGGCGAGCCGCTGTATTACTGAGAATGAGTACAAAGGTTATTAGATTTTTCATACCTCTTCCCAACCGAAAAAATACGATTGGACATTATCGTGCTGATTGTAACTCGTCTATTATTGTTCGTTGCACTATTTTAATTGGATTACGGCTATGTGCATTTCTTATGCAGAGGACAAGTGTAATACTTAAACTTTTGAGTAATAAACCCCTTTATCTAAGAAAAAACTGAAAAGATACGAGCAAGATCCTTAATTAGCGGAAGCGCCGGATGAGTGCCACGTACACGGTCGCACCGATGGGCGCACAGGGTGGGCACAGGCAAGCCACATCCACCACCACGAGACCCCGAAATCTTCTTGCGATCTCCTCCGCACTAAGCCTACCACCTTGTTGATTTCCATGGTTGATCTGCATCGTTGATCCGCACAAAGCGAACTCATCACACCATGTTCTAAATTCTTTGCCAACGGCCACATGAGGTGGGCACGCTAGGAATCCCAAAGATATTCTCACAAATCACCTGCGTGAAGGTTTGAATCTGTATTAATTAGATATATGTAAAAAGTTATTTTGTAAATTTTGGTACCAAAACAGTGAGTAATGTTTGAATAACGAGTACAATGTTTGTTCTAGCACAATTTTGTACTCCATCTGTTTCAAATTAGGTCTAGATACATACTTTTTTTTGTCAAAAGAGAGTCATCTAATTTAGAACAAATGGAGTACAAATTTGACGTGGTCGTATTTACATACATAAATTCGCAAAAATAAGTTCTATATTGATAAAAATCAGATTAGCATCACGGAAGGGTAAAAAACTAAAAATCGATGTTCACTATTCTAAGTTGGTTTTTGTATAACTTGTGTCTGCAAGGAACCTTTTGGAGATCTTGAACTTGTTTGGCGCCGGAGGGGGTGCTCTATCCTATATGTCGTTTTTATACATATAGAGCACATGTTTTATCACATATAGGGCACAGAGCTGTTTTCCACTTTTTCAGCAGCCCTATTTTAGGGCACTACCTCTTCAACAGTTGCCCTATCACATGCCCTATTTTATACATATTTCATGAACATTTGAACACAATTTAAACTATGAGCCATAATTGAAGGAGATATGGCTTAGAGGCAAATAAATAAATAGTACTTATAACATTATCTCATAAGTTTATAATATGTTTGTGTATTATACTATAACAGTATTAATCAAAATTATTAATACACGTGTGATACATAGACAAACAAGTCCCTAGTAAGCCTCTATATGAACTAGTCCATTGGGCAACAGTTGATCGAGATTCCCGATCAAGGACAATGACGTCGGTTGACAATGGGGTCATCTTATTAGTTGAATAAGGTGATACGCATACCCAAAGTATTACAATAAGATCGTATTACGATGTTTATCATTTGTAATAAATAAAAATATGATAGCTTATGCCTTACACCGTGAGACCGTACTTATTGATTCTTCATAGGGGTGCTTTGAGAGCATCAAACGTTGTGTCTTATATAGCATGGCAATAACGGTGTCCATCTTAGGTATCCCAAAAGAGCATCGAGACGTAATGATCAAGAGCGGGATTTGTTCATTCTTGTAATGGAAAGATACTCTGGGCCCACTCGGTGAGATTGCATCTATATAGTTGCGCAGTTTATGACTAGGTCATGGAGATGTAATATCACAGACGAGTTAATAACCTTTGTAGGTAACGAGATACAACAAAGAGATTGTATGTTTACGATCATATCTCGGACAAGGTAGTATCGCAGAAACAAAGAGAATGAATAGCATAATTATGGTTCAACGACGATATTCGTAGAATGCACAGGGGCCGTCATATACATCCAGGTATCACTGACGGTCATTGGTGAGCGGAGTGTCTCGACCATGTCTGGAGTGTTCTCGAATCGTAGCGTAACAAACTTAAGGTCTTAACGACACCAGGAGATAGGTTCTGGAATAATATAGGATTTTGTTGGAGAGAGAGAAATGATCCGGAAGAGTTCCGGTGGTCCGAAAGGAGTTCCGGGAAGATCTGGAATGGTTCCAGGGATGTCCGAAAGTTGTTCGGGTGATTCGGAAAATGTTTCGGAATCACGGGATATTAAATAGTATTTAAATATATTAGTTATGAATTAATTATATTTTATATTAATTTAATTATTAAATAATAAAGGGAAAAAGGGGGGCCTCCCACCTACATGGGCCCTGAGAGGGCCTAAGTGAAAGGAATATGCCCGAGAGGCAATAATAATGTGGTTATTATATTATTCCATGTTTATGATAAATGTTTATTTCTCATGCTAGAATTATATTAACTGGAAACGTTAATACATGTGTGACTAATGAACAAATAAGAGTTCCTAGTAACGCCTCTCGTTTAACTAGCTCGTTGATTAACTGATGATTAAGGTTTCCTTATCATGAACATGGGATGTTGTTAATAGAGGAATCACGTCATTAGGAGAATGATGTGATGAACACACACCCAAATTAAGTATAGCAATGCGATCAAGTCATTAAGTTTACATTGTTATACTAAGCATATGAAGTAATCCTAATCCTTAGACCATGAGATCATGTCAATCACTAACACTGGAAGAATGCTTTGATAACATCAAACGTCACACCGTAACAGGGTGATTATAAAGGTGGCGTTGGGTATTCCGAAAGTATTAGTTGAGGCTCATGGATCAAGAAGTGGGATTTGTCCATCCAGATAACGGAGAGATATACTCTGGGCCCTCTCAGTGATATCACATCGACACCGCTTGCAAGCATGTGACAAGGTCACAAGGATGTCATATCACATAACGAGTAAAGAGTACTTGTCGGGAACGAGATCGAACTAGGTATAGATGATACCAATGATCGGATCTCGGACAAGTAAAATATCGCGAGACAAAAGGAATTGGTTATGACGTTTTTGGTTCACACGATCACAAGATTCATCGTCGAATATGTAGGAGTCATTACGGATCTCCAGATCCCGCTGTTGACTATTGATCGGAGAGGTGTCTCGATCATGTCTACATTATTCACGAACCGTAGGGTGACACACTTAAGGTTTGTCGACGCTTTTGGGTAGACAAGGAATTTCGGAGAAAAGTTTGGATAGCACCGAAATTGTTTCGGGTAATATTGAAATAGTTCAAGGAGTTAATTGTCAATGGTTGCCAATGGTTGTTAATAGAATTAAAAAATGAACCAAGGGGGTAAGTGTTTATGTTTGTTAATAGAATTAACAAATATTAAAAAGAAATGAAATTGTTTTATTTAATAAAGAAAACCCCTTGGAATTTTGAGTGAGAATTGATGAGAGAATGAATGGGTTGAGTGGAGACTCCACTCACATGATGAGGGGAGAGGTGGGGGCACTCCAAATTCGTGGCTCCCTCCCCCTCCTATATAAAGAGGGGTGTAAGCTCCCTCTCCCCACACACTTGCCTCTCTCTCCTTCCTCCCGCTGCTCCACCTTCCAGCCATCCGCTTGCGAAGCCATGGCCGATTAGTTTCTGCACCACAACACGCCATCGTGCTGCTGGAGTTTCCGGTGGTTCTACTACTTCCGCTTCCCCGCTGAATCGAGGGAACGGAGGTCGTCATCAAGTCGTACGTGTGACCGAGTACGGAGGCGCTGCCCGTTGCAGCGCACATCTTCACAATCTTGAGATCGGCGAGTGAACGACTACATCATCCACGAGAATTATTCTCGAAATGCTTACGGTCTTCGAGGGTTACTTCTCTTGGAATTTGTTCCACTCGTTACGAGCATCTCCTAGACTAGATCTTGTCTTGTTGGTTTGTTCACACCGTAGGAAATTTTTTGTTTTCTATGCTATGAACCCATCACCAAGAGGGGGAGCCGCACCACCAAAGGAGGAAGGGGGCTTGGGCCCCTAGTCCAACTCGGACTAGGAGGTTTGGCCGAACCCCCCTCCCCCTCCTATTCCTTTAGTCCCACATGGGGAGGCAAGGTGTTTACACACCCCCTCTCCCCCTTTATATAGCAAGGCATATTAATTGGATTAATTACAGAAAAATACAATTAATTGTATAGCAGGCCGGCCGAGTTGCTTCTCCGCCCGTTTTGCCCCCTCTCTCCACCTAAGCTATACCGTCGGGTGCCGTTGCCCTACGAGATTCCAGATAAGTTTTACCCCTGCGATTTCAGCTGGATCTGAATGACCGGGGGTTGTTGTTAAGCTCCGTATGTTTGCGAGTGCTCGGAGGCGACTCTTTTGAGGAGCCTGGGTGACGTCGTCTCGCCCACCTACAGCCCAGCCGCTGCACCTCCTCCTGTCACAAGCGCACCCCCCCCCCCCCCAGCCGCCGGCGCCACGCCATCTTCCGACCGACGCCTGTCAACGCAGGTCATCGTCGACACCCCGGCGTCATCGTCTACATCATCGCGGCAAGTTCTCCGCGACCTCGAGGTCGGCTACGTACGACTTCATCGTCAACGCTTGTGTGGGAGCGTAATCCCCGCTATCGGTCTACATGGAGGTAATGTAACCCGTTCCGCCACTGTTATCACATGTACTAGATAGATACTGTCTAGGTAGGGTTTCATACACTAGAAAAATTATTGTTTTCTGCACCGGAACCCCTACAGTGGTATCAGAGCCGATCTATGCGTAGTACTGCTGGTACGGTTAGAACTCATGTTGAATGACGACGTCTTTCTTATATTTGCTACCCTCTAGCGTGCACTTACGATGCCTTCGGTATTGAGTTGATGAAGCGGCCCGGACCGACTTTACGCGTACGCTTACGCGAGACTGGTTCCACTACTGACATACGGCTTGCACCGTATATGTGGCTGGCGGGTGTCTGTTTCTCTCTCTATAGTCGGCAAAGCATTTTCAATGGAGGGCCCGAAAGGGATACTTAAACATGCAATTATATGATCGATGTAGTGGTATAAAGTTCGTAGGTAGTGAAGTGATTCTCTTACGAATAAGCCTATATGCCACGTAAAACTTGCAAAACGAAATAAAGCTAGAGGCGTCTAACTTTGTTTTGCAGAGGCGTTATTTTATGTGACATGGTTACGGTAAGTTTGATATTACTCGTACTGTCGGAGGCAATGGAGGGCTCCGTAGACTCGGAGCCATGCCGGGGCGCCAGGGGCCAGGCACATGGCGCCATGAAGGTCCAGTCGCATCGACCATGTCACATCGCACTTCATTGCATCATTATTGTGTGTTGTTGTGTGTGCATCCTATTGATTGATTATATGCTAGATATACAACGGTAGCATCATGAATAGGATGATCCCTAACAAATACCAAAATTGTGTTCTCCCTCGTTGCGCACCACCAAGAAAGTTCTACGTTATGAGGCAGGCCGTGATGATCGGGTGTCAGACATATCGTCGTTCGCATACAGTGGGTGTAAGCCATGTTGCACGCGCAGGGTTTTCGAGGTTTGATTGGCGAGCCTAGCATATGCAGATATGGCCTCGGAACACGGGAAGATCGAAAGATCGAGCATGAGTCACAGAGTTGTTGTGATCGACATTTTATGTCCACCTTTGAAGCTGTGCTGCCGGCCGTGATGATCGGGGGTAGTATGGTGGATGAGGGTCGTGTAATCGCCATTATTATTTTAGGGATAATAATTTTGGTGTGGTCTGTTTTGATAATATGATTATATACAAAAACTCACCTATATATTATAAACTTTACCTTACCTCTTTTGCGATCACATCTGTAGACTACGCAACTATACTTCGGTTACTTCCTCAAGAGCCCGGATTCTACCTTAGAATCCGACGGGTCCAACTTCATCAGATGGTACAAGGGTTTTAGAAACATCCTCGAACACAACAACATCTTGTATGTTCTCAATGAAGTGTTAGGAGAAAGACCAGGAGATTCTGCAAGCGAGGAGGAGGAAGATGATTTCCGTAGGCGTCGAGACATATTCATCGAAGTGGAGATCACCATGACCGTATGCCTAGCACCTGAGTTGAAAGGGTTGTGTCGACGCAAGGAGTCATGCGTCATGATTGATGCGATAAAGACACACTTCCGAGATGAATTGAAGCGTGAGCAGTTCAGGCAGCTTAGAATGTTCCAAACCATTCATATGAAGGAACATACCTGTCTGGAGACTCATTTGAAGAGATTGTATGACATCTACTTCCAGCTGACGATGGTCTTCGATTACTGGATGAAAGATTCCTGTGTCATTCAGACTATCCTGATATCTATGCATCCAAGCTATGAATAGCATGTGCATGAATATGCTATAGAGACATGATGAGCTTCTTCACGTTCGTAAACAAGTTCAAAACTCTAAAAGTTGATTCCATCGAAGAAGAGTTCTTTGACGCTACGGGTATATTTGATATACGAAGATATAAATGTATTCTTCTCATACTTGATGAAAAGTATTTGATACTTGTTCTGTTTATGAAACAGTCTGTGATTATCACAAGTATGCGGCGATGGGTGACATGACAGTGCACAAGTGATGGCAAGTTAATGGCCAGTAGTGCTCACGCCCTCGAGATATCATATTAGTTATCATCAATAGTTTTTGATAAGACATTTTGTAATAGTGAGAGTGTGATCTAGTATGGTGTCTTGAATGTTACAAGACATAGTTATTCATATAGAACAAATCAGTTGTTTTATGTTATGAAACAAAGCAGTTATTTCATATTATGAGTAATTTGCATCACATCGCTATTACATTATGCGTATGATATACATTTATAATAGCGGGAATGATAAAATTATGTGTCCAAAGTTTTGTCACTTGAACAAACACCATCGAATTTAGTCATAAAGGCAATGAAAGAAGTAATGGATGTTTTTGGTCCATTTAAGTATTTCGAGTGCCGAATTGATTAAGTTTGAAACATAGTATTGAAGTGTCAATACGAGAGGAAATTAATTAAGAGCCATTTCAAATGATTATTAAATTAATTCATGGTGTTTTTGCTTGATCTGAATTCTTCTATGACTATTGGTGAATAAGAGTATTTGCCTGATAAATCATAAGTCTGAACTTAATTTGATAAGAGATCAAATGGGGTTTTTCAGAAGAAAGATTAGTGAATATTGTATTCACAAGATTCGATCAAAGGACAATATTTTTGAATTATGGTTTCAACACAAAAGACTTGTGGAAATTCGTTTCACAATATTATAATGTCATATATGGTGATATGTGGGCTATTATAATCATGCTCTATTTTAAATAAAGTATGGTCTGTAAGAATCTGTCTTAGAATCTCTTGATATGTTGTCGTCATGTATATGATTATACGATAATTTAGAATATACATGAATAGTTCTTTGTAGATTGCTCGCACTGGATGGGAGTGTATTCCAAAACCAAATAGAAACAAAACTTGGTTTGTTGTCTATGTAATTCTGAGGAAAATATGATTTTTTGAATTATGGTTTATGGATTAGAATTAGAAGCTTGAAATAAGGTGTCAGACCTATATTCATAAAAGTAGAATATTGGAAGGTGTTCCAAAGGGTATATGTCTACAAATGAAAGTTTGGAGATTAAGAGTGAGGGAGACTAGAAAATTGTTTTCTGCATGCAATCCTCTTCGTAAAGACCATAATATTTTCATGAAAGAGGCTTCTGATAAAGTGTTGTTATATTTAATATTGCTGTCAGGTCACAGCACAATATTAAGTGTTTCAGATCTTGTTTGACAGATCAAGGTGCACTTTATGAATACAAAGACAATTAAGAAAATATCAGAATACGAGCAAAGGTTGTTTTCAGCCTGGAAATCCAAGTTACATTTGAAAGGATTAAAATAGTAATTGGTGTTACAATTCTTATTAGAGGAATAAGATTGTTTAATCATCATATAAAGTGTTATATGAGAAATGTGACTGTAAGAAAGACGTGGAAGCATGTTTTGTCAAGAAATGTGTCTTGGACAAGATCAAATTTGTTGACTACATTTATGTAGACATGCTTGAAGTCTGAGAAATTTATATTAATGTAATATTGTAGTTTGTATTAAATTCGAATTGATAAGAGATCAATGATTTTGGTTTGACAAAAAAAGTCGATTTTAAGTGGGAGTCAAAGTTAGTTCACTCAGGTAGAATATGTGAGGGACATATTTTTGAGTGGGAGCTCGTGTTCTCAAATATGTGGAGATATATTTTGAGTGGGAGCCGAATTCATCTTGTGTAAATGACACATTGTGAAATTGTACCAGTAGAATAGATGAGAAGGATGAAGTTGTGAAACTATTTGAAAGTTCGTGTCTATTTGGAATAGAACGGGAATTTTAAATAAGTAGTATTTATTGCATTATCTCATAAGTTTATAATAGGTTTGTGTATTATGATATAACTGTATTAATCGGAATTATTAATACACGTGTGATACATAGACAACCAGGTCCCTAGTAAGCCTCTATATGAACTAGTCCATTGGGCAACAGTTGATCGAGATTCCCGATCAAGTACAATGACGTCGGTTGACAATGGGCTCATCTTATTAGTTGAATAAGGTGATGGACATACGCAAAGTATTGCAATAAAATCGTTTTACGATGTTTGTCATTTGCAATAAATAAAAATATGATAGCTTATTTCTTAGACCGTGAGACTGTACTTATTGATGCTTCGTAGGGGTGCTTTGAGAGCATCAAACGTTGTGTCTTATATAGCATGACAATAACGGTGTCCATCTTGGGTATCCCGAAAGAGCATCGAGACGTAATGATTAAGAGCGGGATTTGTTCATTCTTATAATGGAAAGATACTCTGGGCCCACTCGGTGAGATTACATCTATATAGTTGCGCAGCTTATGACTAGGTTATGGAGATGTAATATCACAGACGAGTTAATAACCTTTGTCGGTAACGAGATACAACAAAGACATCGGATGTTTACGATCATATCTCGGACAAGGTAGTATCACAGAAACAAAGAGAATGAATATCATATTTATGATTCAACGACGATATTCGTAGAATGCACAGGGGCCGTCATATACATCCAGGTATCCCTGACGGTCATTGGTGAGCGGAGTGTCTCGACCATGTCTGGAGTGTTCTCGAACCGTAGCGTAACAAACTTAAGGTCTTAACGACACCAGGAGATAGGTTCTGGAATAATATAGAATTTTGTTGGAGTGAGAGAAATGACCCGGAAAGAGTTCCGGGAAGGTCTGGAATGGTTCCAGGGATGTCCGAAAGTTGTTCGGGTGATTCTATGAATTAATTATATTTTATATTAATTTAATTATTAAATAATAAAGGGAAAAAAGGGGGCCTCCCACCTACATGGGCCCTGAGAGGGCCCAAGAGGTGGAGCCGCACCACCAAAGTAGGAAGGGGGCTTGGGCCCCTAGTCCAACTCGGACTAGGAGGTTCGGCCGAACCCCCCTCCCCCTCCTATTCCTTTAGTCCCACATGGGGGAGGCAAGATGTTTGCACACCCCCTCCCCCTTTATATAGCAAGGCATATTAATTGGATTAATTACAGAAAAATACAATTAATTGTATAGCAGGCCGGCCGAGTTGCTTCTCCGCCCGTTTTGTCCCCTCTCTCCACCTAAGCTATACCGCCGGGCGCCGTTGCCTGCGGGATTCCAGATAAGTTCTACCCCTGCGATTTCAGCTGGATCTGAATGACCGGGGGTTGTTGTTAAGCTCCGTATGTTTACGAGTGCTCGGAGGCGACTCTTTTGAGGAGCCTGGGCGACGTCGTCTCGCCCACCTGCAGCCCAGCCGCTGCACCTCCCCCCTGTCGTCGGCGCACCACCCCCCCCCCCCAGCCGCCGGCGCCACGCCATCCTCCGTCCGACGACCGTCGACGCAGGTCATCGTCGACACCCCGGCATCATCGTCTACATCATCGCGGCAAGTTCTCCGCGACCTCGAGGTCGGTTACGTACGACTTCATCGTCAACGCTTGTGCGGGAGCGTAATCCCCGCTATCGGTCTACAAGGAGGTAATGTAACCCGTTCCGCCACCGTTATCACATGTACTAGATAGATAGATCCTGGCTAGTTAGGGTTTCATACGCTAGAAAAATTATTGTTTTCTGCACCGGAACCCCTTCAATAATTTGAACACAATTTAAACTAACAACCATAGTTTCAACACAAATTTAAAGTACGAACAATATTTTTAAACTCCGATGCTACTCTAATCGTCCCAGTCGAAGGAGGAGGAGCTAGTCTCTTCCCAATCGAAGGAGGAGGAGCTCGCTCGATCACGTTCGAGTTCACCGTCGACGGTCCAACCTCGTCGTTGACCTTCTTATTCTTCTTCTCATGCTCGCGCTTCTAGAAGAACTCCTGCTCGTACTTCACGTACTCGGGATGCTCCTGTGCGAACCGAGCCATCACCTCGTCGTCAGTCTCAAGCACCCTCGCCGGCTCCTCCTTCTTCTTCACCAAGCGGGTCTTCACCTTCGATTGCATCAGAGGCGCGACGAAGATGGCGTCCTGCAGGCAGGTGATGCTCGGGTCATTGAGCTGCTCCCGCGGAACGTTGAGACGCCACCGGACGATGCCGTACGCCCGAGCCGCCAAATCAGGGTTGTCGTAGGTGCCGAGGTAAAACCTCATACCCATGTACTGCATCTCGGCGCTCCAGCGGCCGCTCGGCCTGGCCCGCACGCCCTTGAAGCCCGAGGCCGCCTTCGTCTTCTTCGGCGGCATGGCAGCGTGGCTCGGGTGCGGTGGGTGGCGGCGCGATCTCGAGGACGGAGGCGGACGAGCTCGAGGACGGAGGCGGACGAGCTCGAGGACGGAGGCGGCCGAGCTCGGGGACGGAGGCGGCAGTGCTCGGGGATAGAGGAGGAAGCCGGCGGTGCTCGAATCGAAGGCAACCGAGCTCGAATCGGGGCCGGAGGCGGCGCGAATTGGACGGTGGCGGCAGGCTAGGGTTCGCGGCGGTCGCTTTAGGCTGCGATTGGTGGCGGCGGTGCGTACGGTGGTCGGCGGCGGGGTTGGATTTGGCTGGAGCGGCGGCAACGCAGGGATTTGGGCGCGGAACGGATTTCAGCGTGGCGCGGAAATGGAAAGGATAGGGCACGCACGGGGGCCATCTCTGCCCCATATATGGGGCCGAGTGGAGCAAATTTTAGGGTTGCCCTAAAATAGGGCACGTGAAATGGTTGTTGGAGAGCAATTTTTACCCTCCCTCTCGTGGCTAAAAACGGTTTTTAGAGCACGGAGGTTAAAATAGGGCAGCTGTTAGAGATGGCTCTTAGCTCTGGTACGACGTGGACGCAGGACGCGTAGTGTGAAGTTTTATTGATGCACCAATTTTATGTAATAAAATTAGAACCGTGTAAAGAACACTTTTTTTTACATAGAAAACACTATTTCTTTACTCGTGCACAATCATAAAAATTCAGCCACGCTAGGAAGGCAGCTTGATCGAGATCGTTATGTATGGCAGCATGGGATCGTCAGTTCCGGAACTTGGACTTGAGGAGCTTGATGATCTCGCCGTCCACCTGGAAGCTCTTGGCGAGGACGGCGTCGGGGATCTCCGGCTCGGCCCCGAACAGCGACGGCGCGGCGAGGACGACGCCGGGGAGCTGGCTGTTGAACACGGTGACGGCCCTGGCGGCGCCCTTGCCGCCGGCGTTGTACTGGAAGTGGACCAGGCCGCGCGGGATGACGAAGCTCTCCCCCTCGCCGACCACCTTGGAGTAGAACTTGCCCGCGGTGCTGACGAAGCCGACGAGCATCTCGCCGGCGACGACGTGCACGAGCTCGGCGGCGCGCGGGTGGCTGTGCAGCGGGTTCACGCCGCCGGGGGCCAGGTCGACGCGGTTGATGGAGACGCCGAGCGTGTTGAGCCCCGGGAAGGCATGCACGTTGCCAGGCGTCACGGCGGAGCCGAACGGGCTGTCGCTCGCGGCCGCGGCGCCGGGGCGGGAGAGGCCGGCGAAGAAGAAGTCGTCGGAGACCACCGTGGACTCCGGCTTGCATGGGAACCCAGGGAACGTCGGCTTATCGTCGTCCGTCCCATTACCAACGGCAGCCACGCAGAAGTCCTGCACCGGCTCCGGGTCCGCGCGGCACGCCGACACGAGCATGGCCACCGTCGCGGCTAACAGCAGCACCCTCAACGTGGCTCTGGAACGCGCCATTGTTGATCAGATTGTTGGCACGAGGGTTTGGTACTGTCACTCTCTCACGCTGGGCCGTGTATATATAAGCGAAGCTTGGAGGGCGGGAACAAATGTCAATGAACTTCTTTAGCTGTTGAAGGGTTCAAGAGGTCGCAAAAGTCATCTCTTGTGAGTTTGCGACTCGTACAGAGACATTGACAGTCATGTCTTGTGGCGAAATTTCCATGCGTCGTCGTGGCCTCGGAAGATCTTTTTTTACCATGGTCTCCCCAATTTGTTAGTTGGTGGTTGGTGCCTGGCGACAATCATCCTGATTCTTCTTTACGACAACGCTTTCTGATACTAGTGCATCCGTGGCGAGCTGCGATCCCGGCCATCGGATCGTGATCCAAGGCGCTGCATACATCGACGGGAGGAGACCGGAGACATGGTCGTGTTGTCCACCATCGCCATCGATGACGAACTGTGGTGTGACGCGTACGGCTTGTCATTTGTTAGGCGGAGACCTGGTCAGTCGCGAGACATTGTGTTCTACAATGGAAAACGAACTGACGATGCGACGGATGCAGACAGTGGAAAACTCTAAACATTTTGAACAATGACTCAAGATGCAGAGAGATATCATGTCGTATACATGATTAGCAAATAAAACCTGATACACAATCAAGATGCAGAGAGATATGTTTCTTCTTATTTTGCGACTCAAATGCAATTTGATATCTAACTATAATCACTGTGCTATACAATCACAACTAGCCGCACGAAAAATCACATGCCAGAAACATAGGCAGAATATACAGAGAATGTACATATGAGAAGTGAAGAAGAAGAAATACACTATATTGCTTTACAGCTATCCCGCAAGGACCTGTCTATCTACCGAAGATGGGCTGCCCCAAACGCGCACTAGGAGCTGCCGTGTGATCTGACAGACGACACGGATTGCGCCGACACAGAAGCCGTCGGGCTGTGCACCTCCCTCTCCGAGTTGGCAGCTCGAGCCTTCCCACTGATCCTGCTGATGGCGTCTTGGGCAACGTCCACGAACCAATCGTCGCTTGGAAGCACACTGCAGAGATTAATATGCCGCTACGTTAGCTTTCAGTTTAGGCACTAGCGCTTCTAGTAAATCTAATTGATTTGACATAAGAGTTCATTAGATACTGAAACGGAATTCGGATAGATAGCAAAGTACCTATCAGGATCCAATCCAGTAGCAGAGAATGCTGCCATCCCTCTGTCGATGATGTCCAATATGACTTGGTGTACATGCCGGGACAAGAAACGGCCTTGCCCGAAAAGGATGACAAATTGCATGTCCAGGTAGAACTGACAAGGAATATGTCAGGTAAGGAGGGGGAGGGGGAGGGTGGAGTAGAGGGGGAATGGTTCTCAAATAAAAGAAAAAATAAGAGGGGAAAATGAGCTCACCTGCTGAAGTCCAAGGGGGCCCAGAGCCCTTGGGCCATCTTCAATTTCCTCCCAAAAGGTCTGGTCGTCTGAAAGCCAAATTATGACTGTTTCTGTCAGCCGCATCATTAGCAACGTAGCAAATCTTTCCCTGCCAACAAACATCTCTGCCGCCATGCCCGCCATCCTGTTTAGCTTTCCGTACAATTCCTGTAATGGGGTGCCAATTAGGTGCTGCAAAAGGAAGTAGTTTCTTGGGCAGGTGCAGCTGACTGCTCAACCTGCATAACTTACTATCTGCACTCTTGCATGGCAAACGACTACTGTACTCTATCCCATATCCAATTCTAAACAACTTCAAAATGGCTAGCGTTTCTCAAAGTGATTAAGTGCACAGATTTTCTCAGGATTCGTCTTTCCTACAGAAGATACTCTTTGAAAAACAACATATAAGCAACTTATAGCATGAGAAACAAAAATAATATTCCTATTTTAATAAATTTTGAACATGATTAGCTTACAATCAACTTGTTTGCCCTAACATAAGGCTAATCATATACACTATAAAAACAACATTTACGAGAGTACTTGCATGTCGGGCACACCATTTAAACCATATACGCAAAGAAACTATTACTTGATCATAGATTCATAAGAACTGATAGGATTATTCATCCTGTACCATCATTTGGAGTCCAATTTCCACTAAAAGTCCATCAAGAATCAACTCTCTGTAGAACTAGTCTCCATAAAAACATTTAACAGAAGATAGACTAGCACAACGACACTTGCCACAGTGGACCACATTTTTCAAACAGATACTAAAAATAAAGTTTACTAAGGGAGAAGCATTTACGTACCTGAAAAACTAGAGATGGAACCCATTCTATCTCTTCAACACTATTATCCATATTGATGTACATTTCTGCGCTCAGATGGGTGTCACCTTCCTCCGTGAATATAAGAGCAAGAGCATGCAGCCTGCAGAAACTATCTCTCAGCTTGTCCACCATACGCTGCAGCTTCTTTTTCCATTCGCGCAGCTCTGCTACGGAGATTTGCTTGTCTGGATCTCTTTTACGAAAACTACCCACACTGGTCTGGTTTACAGATGATAGCTTCATGGCTGCCCTAGGTAATAACTCTTCAGCAAGTAAGGATGCATTGGCTAACAATACTAACTGCTGCTCCTCGGTCTCTGCCATGCGAATAATCTTGTTTCCTAAACCTTCTAAATTGGCTTCAACATCCATTGAGCCTGGCAGTGCACTTACGAGCAAATTGACATATGTATTGAATATTTTCAGAAGCTCATCCATTGTAGAACCACCTAACTGCAAGTTAAGCAGTGGCCCAACATCCTCAAAGAAATCCTGCAGATAAAAATATAATTTACTACAAGTTTCGATCCTCAAAATAGAAAAAGAGAAGCCATTAATATTGCAAGGAAATTTTCTTAAGAATAAAATTATAGTACCCCGTGAACCAAAAGAATATAATCAGCTGACATATTCTTAAAGTGGGCTCTCTAGAAATTCACACGTTAAAAGATTAAAATAAACATCGAATGTTTCTAATGAATGAAGACAAATTTAGGAGAACAGACACCAATTAATGTAGCTTGAAACATCCATCGAGAAATAGATCACTACCTGAACCATCGAATTGAACCTATGGGCACTGCTTGAGAGCTTCGGCTGGAGTGCCAAATTACCAGCAGATGATCTTGCAAATGGCCGTAAACCAGTTGGGGAATAGACTAGTACCCAGTCATCAGCAGCAGCTAGAGCAGTGGTACTCTCTTCAATTCTCCTCAAACTGGAATCTAATGCTTGCTCAACACAGGGTCTGAATTGTTTCATCACAACTCCTGAAAGTGACAGGCCACGTTCTTCTAGCAAGGAGCAATAACCAAGTGCTATTTGAATGCATTCGGCAGCAGCTCTTAAGCCCCCACTGGCTGCACAAGAGGCTAGAGCATGCCTCTTTACAAGCAAGGCAAATAACATTGCCTGCTTAGTAGCCCATGTAACTAGTTCAGATGCATAAGATGGTTCATCACCGAAGACTTCCATAGAGTCACTGAGAGCATGAGCTATAGCAGAAAAAACATGCTTTGCAAGAGCCGCTGTGTACGCCCCACGATATGCTGTGCTAGATGGATTTGTCGTTTGTATGTTGCACTGAAGCCTTTGGTTATGTGCACTGAGCAACACACTATGAGCACGAGGTCCATCACCAAGTCGCTTGAGAGCAGAAGCGGCAGCGCGTAGTTCAATGCCACAAGTAGAAGACTGGCAAGCAGCTTCGGCAAGCTGATCTGACAACTTCTGAGAATTATCAGAGATAGCCCTCTTCAAAGCAAGAATGTCAGCTGCAGAAAGAGTTTGTTTCTGTTTTGCATCATCAGCGATTCGCTCTGCTTCATCCAGGGCATCCAGTGCTTCATCCACTCTTCTCTCAGCCAGCAAAACATCAAGCCTGCCAGGAAAATCAGCATACCAGTTCTGTATTTCTGAAAGCTCCAGATCTTCAACAGTAGACATGTTATCTTCTGCAAAACCTTCAGGTCCTATAGTCAAGGAATCGATCTGAACCCCTTCAGAAAGACCATGAATTAGAGCCGACTGTGTGTTCAGCAGATTTTTGATGGATTGCAGCTCCCTTTCGAGGTCAGATATCTCCTTTGATGTTCTGAGAACCAAGAGAGTAGTTTTTAGACACTGTGTTCCAAAGTCATGATTGGGTTGTACAGACGAACACAGGAGTCGGAAGGTAGTAGCATACAAGCAATGATATGAGAACAGGACGTCACCATAGAAGGACACAGCCAATTAACTGAAGACCAGCCACTCAGAACAACAGAAAGAACTGTCACCAGGAATTTGTTGCCTTTTTGTTGTTCTCAAATGTTTATTGGAAACGTGGAATCTATTTCTTATAATATAAATATTAAACTTAAGGTCCAATAAAATTTAAGGTCCATGACAAGAAATATTCCAAGAAGTGTTGCTACTCTTATTGACCGTGCAGCACTTGAGAGGCCATAATATTAGCAGTAAAACATGGTAGCATGCACATCGGCACACTATTTTAGAGAAAGAAAACTAAGGAAGGGGAATTTATCAGACAGAATACTAATCGTCATTCATTGCAGATACCCATAGGGGTGATTAATTTAAACAATTTTGCACTCAAAGAATACAGCATAATCAGCATATACACTTGTAGGTACCTGATGAATGCAACATAATTAGCATATACAATTGTAGGTACCTGATGAATGCAGCATAATTAGCATATACACTTGTACGCATCTCTTCAGCAGAAGCCTTCTTTAGATCTTGCAGATAAGAACACAGCTGTCTTATTTCCTGTCATAAATAGTGAACTTCAGTCACACTTGGTTTTTCAAAGCATTTCGTGTGATTTGTCAGTGACACTTCAAGTAAAATACCCTTAAAATATAGCATGCATGGAGCAAACAGCAGCGCAGTTGTAATAAGACTGAATTTGCATAAAAAAGCTCATGTACATGACAGTGTGGTTGCAAACATCAGGAGATCATAAACCGCAGAATACTCCTCAAACTAACCTAATAATTGATGATGGAACAGAACTGATACAGAAGAGGAAACCAATCCATACGTTACTCCAGCAACAGAGTGCTCATTTAAAAACATGATGTTTACAATAACAACAAAAAATCTAGATTGTGTGCTAAATCGACGTGAGGTGATCTCCTCTGCACAGAGCTAAACCCAGTTAAACAGAGAACAACCAGCACCCAGTGAATTCGCTTCCAGTGTACACCTATAAATTGAGAAAAAAAACAACTCCAAACTCTGAATGAACAAATCAACTTCGCAAGCAAGTATCTGTTTACTGGATGAAACCATAACTCTTTGTCTCCACGCCTAAACCATAATTTCCTCTCATCGCTTGCGTATTGTGTGGGATACGCACGGTTCGATCATAATTTTGCCGGAATCAGGACAGAAAACTAAGCAGTGTCCGTATTTCCACGCTGCCGTACCAAACCTTATTTCTAGCTAGCCCCGGGCTTGGACAACCATGCCCAATTTAGCACTCGGGAAGGGGGGAAGAACCCCCAAAACCTCGTCGTACCCAACCAACCACGCCCTTGCTCTCGAAGACGAAACGAGACCATCTCTCCCCAAAAGCACAAGCTACGCTAGGCGTATTTCCGACGATCCCTCACCTTCTCGTCCATGGTCTGGCACTTGGACTGCACGTACGAGTCGGGGTCGAACTTGTCGGTCTTGAATATCTTGAGCTTGTCGGCGAGCCGCGCCCCGGCGCCGTCTCCTCCTCCGCCGCCGCCGCCTCCCGCGGCCGCCGCGGTCATCGGGAGCACGCCCGAGTGGCGCGACCGCGACGACTTGGCGGCGGAGGACGCCATCTCAGCTCCGTGCGGCCGGCGGCGGGCAAGGGCAACCCTAGCGCGCGCCGGGGCCCAGAAGCTTCTGGAAGCCGGGGTACAGCTGTCCGACGCTTTCGTGCCACGTCGGTTTGCGCTGGTCTGGGATTCGGATTTTTGTCGCGTTGGATTTAGGGAGGAAGGGAATGGGAACGGAGACTTGTGTTTGACGGTTTGCCCAAGGTGGAGGTGGACGGACAGACATCGTGTTTCTTTGCGCGTGCAGTTAGCTGTTCGCTCCGCGTCACTCGAAGAAGCTTCAGAATTCAGATTACCACCTTATCTGAATGTTTCAGGTGCTCCCAATCAGGGCTGGAGGTTCTAGGCGGCATAGGGCATCTCCAGTCGTCCCCAAATAGTAGATGAGTCCTGTGTCGGTGAGACAAGGTGATTTCTCCGCCATTTTTTGAGCCTCCCTCCATTTTTTTCCCCCAAATAGCTCGTCCGCCGCCCGATCCCGCCATTTCCCCCCAGTTTATCATGCCGTGGCCGCCATGGCTCCCGCCAAATTTGTCAGCCCCCGAGCTGCAACAACCACCACCGCCGCCACCGCCGCTCTCCCCGCCAAGAAGCCGCGCAAGGCAAGACCACCGAAGCAAAGGCCGTCGGGCATGACCAACAAAGAATGGATCGTCGAGCAGGACCGCCGGAAGACAGAGAACCTCCAGCGTCGGGGGAGGGAGCTCAAGCAGCGGCAAAGGGAGCTGGCGGCGAAGCTGCTGGCCGCGGGCGAAGCGGACGCCGAGGAAGAAGAGGAGCAGGAGTAAGAGGAGGAGGCGGAGGAAGAAGATGTGGAGCCGCCGACTCCGGCCGTGTCTACAGCGTCGTCGGCCAAGCGTAGGGCCGGCATGTCCCCTCATCCTCATCTCCATCCCCAGTTCACCGACTAGGGCCAATCATCTGCGTCGCCATCGCCGCACTGGTGCGCGTCGCCGCGGTACTCGTCTGGGTACGCCGACGGCGAGCTCCATGACGGCTTCGACACCAACGTCACCTTCCCCCACCACCCGTCTATGATGTACGTCGGCTCGCCGGGTTACGTTCCGTCGCCGCCGCTGCGCCGCTCCCCCACTTTCGGGACGCAGTCCATGCTCGGGATGAGCAACGAGATGGACGACATCATCACCACGGGCTCGGCGGCGGCAGCGGCATCCCCGGACTTCCCCGGGTGAGGATTTCCCCACGGGCTCGATGGGCAGCGATTTCGGCGGCGCCACCGGCACGGAGGAGGGGATGAATCGCAGGCGGCCGGGGGTGAGGAGAAAGGGCCGGCCAAGGAAGGCGACACGGGCGGGCGGCGTCCCAAGAAGGGCTCCCAGGCGGCCCCAAAGCCCGTCGAGCCTCGCATCAAGTGGACGAGCAGGGAGGACGTCCTCCTCGCCGAGGCATGGAAAGCGACCAGGTTCGACACGATCCACGACGCCAACCAGGCCATGGACAACTACTGGAAGCGCGTCAAGACGGCGTACGACGACCGCCGCATGATCGACACCGAGTTCGACGGGTGCCAGACGCAGCGCGGCCAGAAGGCGATGTCCAACCATTGGGCGCTCATGCAGACCGAATGGCGTCATCGAGGGGTGCGAGAAGTGGGCCGAAACGCGCCGATCGCTGACGAAGGGCGGCAAGGAGTATGTCCGGACGCGCCCAATAGGCACCAAGAAAGCCAAAGCGGCGAGGGATGTCGGCTGCGGCAAAGCTACAGGCGTCTATCGAGACATGCATCGCCGACGCCCAGGCCCACGCCGCGAAATGGGAGGAGTCCTCCAAACAGGGGTGGGCGGCGGTCATGGACAACTCGAAGGTCAAGCTCGACCTCCTCAGGACTGGCACCGAGGCGAAGAAGAGGAACCACGACCTCGCCTTCCTCGTGGGCGGCGGCGATCCGGCCGCGATGGACCCCGAGGTGAGAGCATGGTTCATGGCGCAGCGTCGAATTCGGGCGATTTTTTTGGGGGCGGGGAGAACAACTTTCAAATTTATGTTCCATCTGGTTTCTTGGGCGCGCCGAACGACTGGTGAAATCGCATCCCCCCTAGGTTTTGGTTAACGCTTACCGCTTAAAAGCGTCGGATCGAAACCTGGGGGGGGGGGGCGAACGACTGGAGATGCCCTTACTGGAAGGAAATGATCATAATCTCATTTGACTCTCCGTTCATATGCTCGGTACTAGTGCGTTTCCTTTTTTTTCGAGAACCCGTAGAAAGGTTTCTGTTGTACGTCTCCTAAATTCTATTGGCAGTGCATTGATCCAGATGTCATTTCTATTGGGGTATTTATCATCTGGTGCAAACGAGCGTATACTCTAATTGGTGTATTGATGTTCATGCTATAAGGCGTAGTGGTGAACCAATCTTTATTTGGGCACATATGAAAAATACAAAGGAGCTTAGAACAGATTAAGCTCAAATAACTTGAGGTGGTCAGTAGCGGAACTAGAGCTTTAAGCCATCATTTCAGCAGAGACAATGTATTCGCTAAGAAATTGTTTTACCATGTTTTATCTCTCTCTCCCTAAGGTGCATAGCCGAAAGTTATACCTAGTACCGATCCTTTCCCTACCACTCACGTTGACCTCGGCCCAATTCTTGACGTATTTCTATCACTAGTAGGGATGAGACCTCGACCCACTATTCACTCGCCTCTAATAATGGAGTCATTCGAGGTCTTAGGGACGTGCACAAATCAAGACAGCCTATGTTATGAACTTAGCGGAGACGGTCGTCACTCCAGACCGACTGTACAATTCATTGTCAGATCCGACCAGTAACCACGACCGTTTCTACAAATGTTTTTAGCGAAGACGGTTAGTATCTAGTTCTTTCTGTCGGAGACGACCCATAGTACCAACAGTCGATAAGACTAAGTATTGAGTCAGTTTTTGATTAGTGCCTCTAAAACAAAATAAAAGAGTACAACATATATTCACATTGATGCGTTTCAAATTATTGCAACCTTTATAAACAGCCGCAAACCACACTTATCAGTACACAATAATTGTCTTAGCATACAAATTAACACTCTAATCTAGCTAACATACTTGAAACCATCTTCTCATAGGGTGGTGATCATGAGACAAAATAACCCTATTGGTTTCATTAGCTATCATAAGGTTGTCCAAACAACTTGTGTTGCTGGCATCTGACTCAACCCAGATCTCAATTGGGGAGGAAATGAACTCTTTCAGATATTTGCTGGTGAAGTCTGCACCAAATTTCAGAAGTTTGCAATATTGAGATTCAGTACTGCTAAGGAATTACTTTTTAAGATTTCAGCATGAACAAGTTAGATAGATTTTTACCATCTTTACTTTCTTGTGATGAACTGACGATGCAGACACTTTGTACACATAGTACGGTATATGATAATCAGGTATCAGTCATGGTGTTGAGAAAATTGCACTGATCAAGCCCCAACTGCATGTTGTTTACAAAGATGCTCAATGCATAAAAGGGGGTGTTTCCTCCATAGTTTGGACATGTATGCATCAAAGTTGCATGAAGTGATCAATCTTACTATTAGTTAATTTACTAAAATTCATACATGCTAATAAGTAAACACTTGTTCAATCCAATGTTCTATGCATACCTCTCCAAACCAGGTTCTGGTGTGGGTTGAAATCTTCATCACTGGATGAGTAATCCAAAAACTGTCAACACTGCTATCATTAGAGACCAGTGTGTCGATGGGGTACACATGCCCGCCTCACCGCCACGTACACATCCACTACCTCTGACTTGTCTCCCGACCTAGTCGAATAAATCTCCACGGCGGCTCGTGAAGGGGAAATTTCAACCGGAAAACCCTATCGATTTTCGGCGATGGAGGGGTGGATAAGTAGAGCGACCTCGCGCCTCCGCTCAGATTCCTTCCAAAATCTGTAACAAGGCCGAGTCACACATAGATTGGGGAGGTTTGGAGAGGTGTACACCAGGAGGCGAGTGAGGAAGCTCGGAAAGCAGGGGGAGCTGGGAGGTGAAGGCGGCGCCGAGGTGGGCAGTGTGGAGAATCTGATCATCGCTGTTTCCGGTGGCACGGCGGTTTGCGAAGATGATTTCAGTTCAGCTCCATTTTCATCAGGGTGCACTAGTAGGGAAAAGGCTACTGCTGGCGAGCTGTTGCCAGCGGTAGTGGCGGCCATTGGCTGGCGAACAACGGCTATGTTCGCAAGCGGCAGTAGAGAATAGCATTGGCAAACAAGCGGTCTGTATCCGCTCGCCAGCGCTGCTCTCTACGGGGGGGGGGGGGGGGGGGTGTCGTGGAATCGGCATAATTGATAGGAGACGGGGGTCCTCTAGCCTACGTATGGATTGTGGGGAAGAAGGTTGGTGTCGTCGAGGACGGGATTGAACACGGCGAGTTTACCCAGCTTCGGATCCCACAGCGGTGGCGAGATCCTACGTGCTGCTATAATTCACTATGAGGCAATAGCCGTGAACAGGTTACAATGGGTATGATGCGTATTGAAGCGTCTCTCTGCATCCGTGAGCTTGGTTGAGCTTGACCCTAAAGGCCTCCCGGTGGCCGGCTTATATAGGCGGCTAGACCCCGGGTTACAAGGTAATTACTTGGCCGGCAAGTAAACAGAGTCCTAGCTGTAGTCGGCTTTGGTTGCCGCCTTCCATCTTGGGCTTGGTGGCTTGATTGGCTTCAGTCTGCTGCCTTCCTTGGACCGTCCGCCTACTTCCTTGTACGTCAGCTATCTGGGCCGCCCGGCAGGCATCAGCCTTACCACCCTTGGGCCACCCTGTACTAGCCGGATTGATCCATGTTAGAGATACCCCTAGTTGGTATATCCCCAACATTAGCCCCCAGAAAGGTTGAAGTTCTCCAGGCGCCGGCTTCTTCATCTTCTTGGTCTTCAGTCTTCAATGTTGGCGGTTGCAGGGCTTGAACCATTCTGAATATAATGGGTCGTGTGCCGGCTTGATAGCCAGCGCGCGGCTGCCTTTATCCTACATGGGAAAGACGGCTAGCTTAACTTGTCGGATGGCTTCTCGGAGAAGCCTTACCCTTACTGACAGGTCAAACTAATGTCTGATAGATGACGTCATTTGTTCCACGACAGTTAGAACTCAAATGTAACGAAATCATGCATTGTCGGCCATACCACGAAGGCGGCCTTTAGCCACGGAGGCAACCATGTCGCTGACGATAATGGCAGTTGTGCCATGAAGGCGGTTATGTCGTTGACGACAAGACAATCATGCCACGGAGGCGACTGTGCCGCAAACGATAAGTCGGTCCTACCATGGAGGTGACCGTGTCGCTGACGACAAGAAGGTCATGCCACCAATGCGACCTTCTTGTTGACGGTAAGGCTGCATATCGTGCAGCCCCCAAGTATCGAACGAGGGAAAATATCGATGTCGAGCCCCCGAGCGTCGGAGTTTTTCTTGATCCGCCTATCTCCAGCCCCCAAGCGTTGAGTCGATGTACTCGGAAGTCGTCTCGACGCTTGGAAGAACATGTGGCGTTGTAAGTCGATGATTGCAGTCCCGGAGGCTCGTGCCGGCTTGACTGAAAGACGGCTTGACACATGATGAAAATGCTGCGATTGCAGCCCCCAGGTGTTAAGTATCCTGCATAGTAGACATAGCTGCATTAAGATGTACTTTTAATGAAAGCTGAATAATTTTAAGGCCTGAGCCGGTAGATTTTTAAAACACTTATGGGTTATAAATTTTATATGGCCCGCCTTAATATTTATCTGGTTTATATGTTTAACTTTTCATATGTTAGCAGAACCGCAGCCGGAAACTTTAGCTGAGACAACCAGGGCTAGTACCAAATAGTTTAGAATCAGAGACAAATTAAAGCCGGCATATTGGTGCTAATGACATACTACTAGGTAATCCACACATAAACAATCAAATAACGGTATTAGGCGGTGCAAACTGATTGCTTAAATTGGCCCGGAGGCGGCAAGTATCTAAAAGTTTGAACCATGCAGCGCAGAGCAAATATCAGGTAACTTAGATACTAAGAGGGATATGATCAAATGAAAAGACAAAAGATGGCATGATCTCAGAGCATAATGAGCAAAACACAGACTTTTATTTCATGACCATACATATAATAAAATGTAAGTGTATAAACTTAGCTTGTTTGACGCTGATGTCGAGAAGACGGGCGTGGCGGAAGACGCCAGCTCCAGGCTGAAGAAAAAAGCCCCAATATGTTAATGGCAGCCCCATGCTGACAATATCAGCCCCAGGATTCCGAAGATGGTCCCAGCAAGGCGGCGACGAGTAGAATATACTGCAAAGCATCATGGCGCGTTAGCGTTTAAGCCGGAACGCGACGATAGATGCGCCGACAAGACGTGTTGCGTTAGCAATTAAGCCGAAACGCAGAGGTTTGTTGTTCTATATCGATCGATGTCACCCCAAATTGATCAGGTTTGCGCGACCGTAAATAACAACTAGAAACCTAAATCGGTCACGATGTTGGCGGCGTCCCGCATGACATCGAGATCACAATTGGAGTTGATGACTTGAATAGCCAGGTTTGTCCATGACGCGGCGCATGCGAATCGCACGAAGCGATGCGGACCGATTGTACATGTACAATAGTATTGCTCGCTAAAAGATCCATCACGGTTCGATTGATGCTTGCATGCACGTCACGTAACACAATTCTTCGTGTGTACGAGTAGCAGTAGCAGCAAGCAAATCACCTTGATTGCATCAACGAGTAGCAGCGATTTCCTTTCTTATAATGGAAGGAGACAGGGTCACGTGACATTAGCAAATTAAGCTCTTGCATGTTGCATGCAACTAGTCGGATAGGATCCAACTCCTCCAGGTTACCGCCTAGAGCATGCTGCCCGGAATTTCAATTTCCATATTCTATGAAAATTGTGGGCGTCTTGGCAGGCTTGCCATATTTTGATTTACATCCCAGCGTCTTGACGAATCACATGCCGCCGAGTCTACGGAAGATCGGCAAGTTGATATCTCGTAATGTTCGCCGTGTAGAATGGATCCGTCGGGTGCAAGGATGTGCTGAATCGATCTTGCACAAGGATACTGGATCCTGTACGTACCGGTAATTATCCGGCTAGATGCGATCAGCAGATGACAACAAGATTGAACGTACCGATCTGCCGGAGCAAGATTACCGGCTGACGTAATCAGTTCTTGTTTGATCGAGCCGGCCTGCCGGAGCAGAATACACGGCTAGATGCTTTGTGTTGTTCGATCATGCCGGTCTGCCGGAGCAGAGTACACGGCTAGATGTGATTTGGTCACGGTGGGTGAAGATGACGATCGAAATCGCCGGCTGCAGACAACCAATATTGTTCCCGCCTGGAACATGACGCCAAAAACCTTATGCCCCACGGTGGGCGCCAACTGTCGTGGAATCGGCATAATTGATAGGAGACGGGGGTCCTCTAGCCTACGTATGGATTGTGGGGAAGAAGGTTGGTATCGTTGAGGACAGGATTGAACACGGCGAGTTTACCCAGCTTCGGATCCCACAGCGGTGGCGAGATCCTACGTGCTGCTATAATTCACTATGAGGCAATAGCCGTGAACAGGTTACAATGGGTATGATGCGTATTGAAGCGTCTCTCTGCATCCGTGAGCTTGGTTGAGCTTGGCCCTAAAGGCCTCCCGGTGGCCGGCTTATATAGGCGGCCAGACCCCGGGTTACAAGGTAAGTACTTGGCCGGCAAGTAAACAGAGTCCTAGTTGTAGTCGGCTTTGGTTGCCGCCTTCCATCTTGGGCTTGGTGGCTTGATGGGCTTCAGTCTGCTGCCTTCCTTGGACCGTCCGCCTACTTCCTTGTACGTCAGCTATCTGGGCCGCCCGGCAGGCATCAGCCTTACCACCCTTGGGCCACCCTGGACTAGCCGGATTGATCCATGTTAGAGATACCCCTAGTTGGTATATCCCCAACAGGGGGGGGGGCGTGTTTGCCAGCGGTACAATTTCCGAATAATTTTTTTTAATTTAAAATATTGTATTACAGGATTATATATATATACCAGAATTCCAGATATGTATTACAAACAATTTGACAATGCCCAAATATAGATCCACGTATATGCATTACAAACATGTTCATGGCATTACAAGGTTCACACATATGCATTACAAACATGTTCACGAGGAAATTTGACAATGCCAAAATACAAGGTTGACACATATGCATAATTTGACAATGCCCAAGCTTCCAGCTTTCGGCTCCTCCATGCAAGTTTCTAGCTTCCGGCTCCTTCTTCATCCTACTATACAATATGACTTACAAAGTGATAAATAAACAAAATTGGTGTTGTCAAGGTAAAACATGACTCATATAGTGAAACACACAAGCAATTCTGGTAGCTTTGTTAAACCAAGTAGGACGACACACAACTTATATGTGTGCATATTACAAGGTTCAACAAAATATCAGGATATCATATAGTGTGCGACATCATCATTTTAATCATCGGCATATAAAAAAGATGACAAAAGATGGTAAAATGCAAGTTAATTAGAAAGCACTCAACAAGGCCTCATATGGACTTGCTTCAGGGATGGAGCCAGCGAGACAGGTAGGATGCAGGAGATCTATGCACTCATGCATATCACAAGGCTCACTAGCCCCACCACTGAAACTTGTGTCACAACATTTTAATCATCAGCATATCAAAAGATGGTAAATAGCATCTACAGAATACAAAATACTATAAACAAGATTCAAAAGAAATGCCTCATACTTAATCAATTATTAAAGCACACAATGGATCCTGATAACCTCGTTGAAGAAAAACAATAAACAAGGACTCGTATGGAATTGCTTCAGGAACGGAGTAAGCGAACAATGTGGAATGAACACTGCATATGCGTTCAGACCACATGGTTCGCTCACTCCTCCCTGAAGATGCAACGTGCAAATTATCTGTTCTAATCATCGGCCGAATACTGAAACAGTAAAATCTAGTGGAAAAGAATAGTGCAACTCTAACAAGTTTTAATGGAAAAGAATGCCTCATACTTAATCAATTATTAAAACACACAATGGATCCGGATAACCTCGTTGAACCAAGTTGGAGGCACACAACTTGGTGTGTGCATCATATAAGGTTCAACAAACTATCAAGATATCATATAGTGTGTGACATCATTTTAATCATCGGCATTCTACAGAATATAAAATACTATAAACAAGTTCAAAAGATGGTACAATACAAGTTCAAAAGCACTAAAAAAAGCCCAATGCCTCCTATGGAATTGAACACACACATGAACTTCAGAGATGGATTGAGCGAACAACGTGGAATGAACACTGCATCTGCGTTCAGACCACATGGTGCACTCACTCCTCCCTGAAGATGCAACGTGCAAATCATTTGTTCTAATCATCGGCCAGATAGTGAAACAAGATAGTGAAACAGTAAGCTCTAACAGATTTAATGTAATGCAATAACATGGAAAAGAATGCCTCATACTTAGACTGGATACATAAATTCAAAGACGGCGTTAGTGAAATCCAGTGGGATGCAGAAAATGTGAATATATTCGTGCACATCACAAGTTTCACTGACGCCGCCCCTGTGTGCGACAACATTTTAATCATCGGCATTCTAGAAATGAAGAACTTTTTAATCTTCAGCAAGAGAGAACAGAGAAATAACTAAATCATCCAAGTATGCAGTATAACACACCTATCTAATTTATGTTCATCTACAACTTCAAGAACAAGCAAAAATCATGAATAATAAGTAAACAAGGCACTAGAACTCACTGGATAAATTTCAAGAATAAGGCAGATCACTTGCAAGAAAATGGTTGTTTTACACCAAGAAAAAGGCAAACGTATTTTCTATAAAATTCATCACTATACACAGCAGGTGATCCCTGAATTGTGTTTTCAGTTAACCAATAAGAGGCAAATAAACAGGGTGCAACTTCATATATGCATGAACAGAATCTAATGATCATTAACAGTACAAATACATGCATAGCATGCCAGTTCTTATCAATATTATCTGTCCAGAAGAGGCTTGACATACATGATCTGTTGCTCACTAGCATCAACCAATTATTAAAAGAAGAATCAAAACAGTAAATAGGAGTATCACACAACACTAATAAGAGAACTAGATCCATCAGATTAATTCATCTATTAATCGTTTGTGGTTATTTTGAAGAGCCTAGCACATGCATATAACCTTAGAGACGGCATGCTCGGCGGCGGCGACGGTGTTGGCGGTGGGCGCGTTGACGACGAGTCAGCCGGCCTCGGTGGCGGCCTGCAGGTCGACGTTGTCGATGCCGACGCCGGTGCGGCCGATGACGCCGAGCCGGCCGCGCGCCGCCTCGAAGACCTCCCGCGACACCCGCGTGGCGCTGCGCACCACCAGCGCGTCCACCAGCGACACCTTGGCGTGCAGCTCCTCGGCCGTGAGCTCGTACGCGCAGACCACGTTCGCGAACGTTCGTGGGGTGGGTTTCTCCGGTATGCGCGGGGTGGAGGTGGAGGGCTCGTGGAGCAGGGAGGCGCGGTGTCTGGCCGGCAGGGAGAGGGAGATAGGGGTGCGCGACCAAGGAGGCGACGGCGGAGGGATTCAGAGAAGAGAGAGAAAGGGGTTCGGGGAAAAGCTAGAGTAGGAAGAAAAATAAAAGGATCCAATGAGAGGAAGGGAGTTTTTGTGTCAACCCTTTCCTCACCTTGCTGGCGAACAAACCCGACAACCCTAAGTGGTGATAACGCCGCGATAGCACCGCTGCCGCACTTGTTAGCTGGTTCGCCAATGGTAAAATATTTATTGATGGCGAATAGGATATACATTCGTCAGCAGTGTGCTTCGGTCTCAGCCCCGCCCAGCACAGAGCTACCGCTGGCGCACAATTTATTCTGTCCACCAACGGTAGCAGTTTTACCGCTGGCTGTGATGGCTATGTGTTCGCCAGCGCTATAATTGCTGGCGCACAATTTTAGTTGTTCGCCAGTGATATTCTGGTGGCTATAAGACTTTTCCTACTAGTGGTGGATGTTCCATGGTCTCTCCGACCGGAAACCGACGATGAGAACGGTGCAGGCACTGAGACGGGGAAGGGGACAAGCTGGCTATATATAGTACTTAGTTTTATACTAAACATTTCTTCCTCACTATACCCATTTTCCACCAACTATTAACTAATTTTCATTATTACACTTTTAGCATATATACTAACTATTATTGCTTTGTTTTGTTGAATCAACAACATTATTCACATAATTGTTTTGCTAGTAAAAAGTTCATTCTTATGCGTTTACAAGTAAGGTAGTGCAAAGTAAAACACTTCTTTTTTATTGAGTTAAAGTGGAGATTTAAGTTCTAAGTTTAACATTACTAAAATAGATTCCAAATATAAGATCATACAAATATGAACTTGGATAAGATTTTTCAAATGATTATTGTGTGAGGATGTAGACATCCACACACAAAAATGTGCCTAGATGATATAGTGTAATTATGTTTGTGTAATTGGTCAAGTAACTTTGATTGTTTTGATAGAGGTTTCTGCAACTTTTGTCTATAGAAATATACCTGTAAATCTTTGTAGAGTACCATTGGCAAATTTAGTTGAAACCAAAAGATACTTCTAGAGGGTACAAGTATGTATGAGGTGACAAAATGTGCTTCCTTTTGGAATCCCTTTCTCTCACCATTGCTACTTGGCATTGCTCAGTGTTTCATCTTTTTTATCTTACTGTATGTTGCTCCGTTGAAAGATCAAACTCCCACTGCCATCTAATCCATATGTCTCAATGCATGTGGCGACTTAGTTTACGTGCACGAACTTTCACCATCGATTTAGCCACTGATATATGATAATCATGTCATAAAATTTGTACCATTAGAAAATTTATATAAATACAAACAATATAATTTTATATCACATAACACAAATTTTGTTGATCAAATTGATGGTCAAACTTGGCGGGCGTAAAACAAAAATGTCACCTAAATAGGGACAAAGTGAGTAATGATTTGACCACAATAATGCAATAAAGAACAAACTCCCACTCCAATACGAAACATTGTTCATCTGTGCTACTCCATCCGTTTCAGTTTATAAGTCCAACGCCTATACCTATGTTGCTAATTTTACGTATGTAATGTAAATTATGTAACACAATAAAAATATTATGTGAAAATATAACATCTAAAATTTATAATGGTATTTTTTGTAATATATCTTTTAAGTTATGGTTGTCAAAATTGATGACCTAAGGGGCTAAGCAAAGGCGAGGCCAGTAAGCAGGCTTTAACAGGCTTGAGCCTGCCTTGCTAATGTGCAAAAAAAAAGAAATACTACTAATAATTTTCCAAATAGGCCCATTATTAGGCATCCTATGCGTGGCTCCTGCATCCCACTCAGGCCCTGTTTGTTTCTAGAGTTTTTCGGGGGAGTGGTGGGGATTATCCCGCTCAAACTCCAAAATCCCCACATTCCCTAAAACATCGTTTGTTTCTAGTGTATGGGACAGGTTTTATCCCCACATTTTCCCACAAATCCCCAAATTCTAGTTCATTTTTTGTCAATCCCCTAGGGGATTCAATACACTACCCCTACCTAGTGGATAAGATCCCCAATCTCCTAGGAGATTGGGTGAAGTTTGGGGTTTCACCCAATCCACTAGAGGATTATCCCCCCAATCCCGTAAATACCCAAGTAACAAACAAGGCCTCAGGCCACTCGCAAGCATCAGAGCAAGAGAATTTTGTAGTCGTCGCATCGCCAGCATCGTAATCGTCAGGGTTACAACATACTTCGGTGGTATCTGTCCTCCAATACTCATATTATTTTGCTAGTTGTAAATTTGTAATTATGTACTAGCTCCAGTTAATTTATCTATGTGTAATATATCTTCAGATTTATAAAAATGAAGAGAAAGCATGTGAGCATCCTTAGCTATTATACACCTAGTTCCGCTGGTAGCACTCAACCTGAAACTAAAGTTGCACCTGAATTCTATCCAAATCAAATTCTTACAATACCAATAGAAGATTATGCCCCCGAAATTAGAAGTGATGTGAGAAGAGCTTATTTGTTGAATAGTGAAATAAGGCAGTAGGGCAGAAATTTAAGAAGACACAAGATGGCTTTTAACCTGAAAATTTGTGGTATTTTGTTTTGAATAATTTTATGTCTATATTGGCTTATTTTCTACGGAAGTAGTCATTTACTTAGTTGTCATCAACTTTCAGCCTCCACTGTAAAAAAAATTCTGGGCTAGCCGTTGGGGCTAAACGCATGTCATGTAAACTGAAACTAGAGAGTAGCTTGGTTGTGGTTTGGATGGCAGCAATATATCTTTTGGCCTAAAATGCAAGATTGTCCGTACAGAAAATTACAGAGTCGACATTCTTTCCAATTTCCAACAAGTAGCAGCACATCACGGTAAGTACCCATATTACACAACCTCTCGCTCCAGGGAAAAGAAGAAGAAAAAGAAGGGAGAAACTAAAGCTCGATCGTAACTAACCAATCTTGCAACAAGTTTTTGTTTTTTTAGGAGAACTTGCAAAGTTGCGACTTACTCACTACACAGCAACTCAATCAATCAACCCTCAGCTCCACCCAACATAAGGCCCATGCTGGAAATGATGGAGCCCAGCCCAGTCATGTACCACAAGCAAGCGTGTCTTGGTCTCTTTCCTTTTCAGCCCAGAACAAAAACGGAGGCGAGCAGCGCCGTGACGACGGCGGCGAAGACCGCCGTGTGGGTGTGGCGCAGCCTGTCCGCGCCGGACTTCGCGTCGGCGCTCTTCCCGCCGGTGGTACCTGCAATGAATCGGCGGCGCATGAGTCACTGAGAATAGGTAATTACGTAAGGGTGGTTCGATTTCGATCTATAGGCAGTAGAGTAGAAGCTTCATGTACAGTTTCTGAACTGAAAAACCACCCCTACAGGAGATACATGTACAGTTATATATGGTACGTACAAGGTACTGGAAAAGCACCAGAACTCTGCTGGTACCTGACTTCTTATAATGGGGAAGTTGTTAACAGTATTAATTAGCATCTTGGTCAGTTAAGTAGCTGAGGACTGCAGCACCAGCAGTACCAAGTTCAGTGAGGACACACTAGCTAGGTTCAGTTAAGTTGGATGGGCCATGCATGGCGTGCACGGCACATTGATCACTCCCGTCACTACCCTCCCGGTGGCCCGGCCGGCTTGAGTGAATGCGCACTGCTGCCCGTATCTTTCTCGGCATAACTGCCGGTGGCTCGCGGTCGCCATCGTGCGAGCACAGCCACCGGAAAGCCGGTCGTTGCCCATGCCATGTGCGTGTCGATCGGGTACGTCGTCGCCTAGGAGATTGGCTAGCTAGCTATAGCTCGATCGGAGTACGTACCTGTGGCGGCGGCGGCGGCGGCGGGCGAGGCGCCGCCGGTGGCGTTCTTGCCCTCGTGCTCGATGCCGTACTGCTTGAAGATCTGGGCCTCCTTGGCGTCGGGCGCCATGCCGAGGATCTTGGGGCAGTCGGAGAAGGTGGCCGGGATGGAGCAGGCGTTGGGGAGGTTCATGGCGCGGGTGACGTTGATCTTCAGCCCCAGCGCCGGCTCGTCGCGGTCCTTCACCAGCACGCACATGCACTTCTTGCTCGCGCCCAGCACCGTCCTGAACCCGGAGCAGCAGTCGGGGGTCGGCGCCCGCACCGTCGCCGTCGCCTGCACGTACGTCAGGCACGTCGCCAGCCCCATCAGCTGGTCCGCGCACTCCGCGCGGTCCGCCGCGAAGTCCGCGACCGCTAGCTGCGCAGCCGCCGCCATCGCCACCGCCAACAACAGTAGTGCGAAGCTACGGCAAGCAGCTGCGGAGGCCATGGCTGCTAGCTCTTAGCTGATCGACCTCGACCTTAGCTTTCTGTTTGCGAGACGACGATCGTTGTGTGTTTGCGTGTGGCGACGTGGTGGTCTTGGGGCTGGATAGCTTGGGTATATATAGATAGAGAGACGTACGTACGATCGTCGGGCCGGTCGTTGTGAAATGTATGTATGCCGGCCGGAGTGACCACTGATCGACCAATGGCGCAGTGGATGGATCGAGAAGACTCACGGTAGGGCGGTGATACGATGGATCGCGTGATTAATTTGAGTTGGTTGGGGAGGTGGCTAGATTGCGTGCGTGTGCGTTCCCTTGATCATCTTGGCCCTCGTGGGGCACGTACCGTGTACTGTGCATACGTATGGGTCGAGAGGTGGTCGATGTACGGCGTCTAAATGAAAGGTTATTAACCTAGAGCTTAGTCTAATCCAATCAGAGATTCAGATTTGTATCATAAATCGTGAGTTACTGAGTTGCACTTTGAAAAATTTCAGTTGCACGTACAACTGTGTATAGGGTCATCTATCTAGGTGAGAGTTAACTTAATTCTTTGTCCGCGTAGATCCAGTCGTTGCCTCGGTGGATAATCATGTAGATTAATTACATCCACTTACAACATGTGATCATCATGTAAAAAACTAGCTAAATCCAAGCAAAATTAGTCCCAACTGAACATGTGGCTGGAACACAAGCAAGAGGTGGAGGATAATTTTGTAAAAATACCCCTGGGGCTCATTGGAATCGGTTCATTTGGTCCTTAGAACCGGCCAATCATGTGATTTAACGAAGATGGCGCCTTTTTTTGGCTATTCCCATCTTCCTCCTTACTTGTGTTCGTCTCCCCATGACATAGACTTGGACAACAAAGATCGATTTGTTCCATCCTCAACCAATAGCACGTTAGCCGCCTGGAAAATGAGTTTGGCAGTTTCGTCAGGGTGTTGCCTGAGTATCACCTTCGACAAACCGACGACGGTCCTGTGAACCATAGCATGAAGTTTTTACCCTCACCTCCACCAGTTTTGTTTCTGTTGTTTGAATGGGATATAGCTAGTGTTTTTTGGGCCTGATGACCCACTCAGATTTTAGGCTCGAGATGGATATGGGATCACATGGACATATTTATAGTTTCGTTTTAGTTATAGTTGACTGCTTGATCAGTTAATGATGACATGTTTTTGGTCCTATAAGGTTGAGTAAAATAGGACACTGAATGTTACAAAGTTCGTACAAGTGTGTGCATGTGGTACCTTTTCCAACTAAGCAATGTGGTGGTGCTAATCCTGCATATTTGTGCATTGTTGGATATGATGGTGACTTGTTCTCAATGGAAATTGCCCCAAGTTAACGTTAACTTGAAACTTGTCTTGATCATTGTAATGCTGATGCTTGGTCTTCGTTATGGACAAAAGATTTTCTGAAACAACTGGGTGCATCCCTAGGTTATAAATAGACATAAATTGCATTTTACTGATGCCGGCCATGAAAAAATGTTGATCGGTTTACTTTGAACTAAGGGTGATGCAGACATGGGAACTTACTGAGTACACTTTGGGATAATGATACCATCAAGCTTCCACCTATTACCATCGGGTGAGGCACATAAACTAGTGGAGCTGCAACAAATGATGATTTTGAAACTTTTACTCCCATTTTTGATGATTATAAGATGGTCAACACTAATCAAAATTTGTAGACAATGACCATGATGTAGAATATGTAGATGATGAAATGATTACAATGAGCACATGGTGCTCCAAGCTGCAAATATCGATGATGAACTTTAGGATGAAGATATAGAAAAGTACACTATTAGAGGTTTCATTCTGATGTGGACATGGACTACTCAATATTCAAAGTTTGGCATGGTTTTTGTGACACGGAGGAATGTTTTAAGGCATGCTTTGAATGCATATAGCATCATGAATAGGGTGAAGCTCAAGAAGATATCAATGAATATAAGAGGCTAGAAGAAGGTTGCATGCCAACATGCTCGTAGATGTTGAAAGCTTCTATAGATAGCATGTCATGCTATGATAACCAGAAGTCCAGAACATGCATGATATCAAGTTTTTTTTTTGACCAACATGCAAGATATCAAAGTTGTCATAAAGTGTGAGCTTAGATTATTTTTTCACATTTATGTCATGTCCTAAACATGTCCCTTTCCTGAATTGTCAACTATATATGTGAAAATGTCAAAATATATCTTTACATGTCAAAAATATGTATGACATTTGTTAGTCCAACTTACATGTCAGTTAGAAATATATCAAAAGTGTCAAAGTAGCATAATAAAAAAATCCTCTATTAGAATCATGCACATATATAACATATTTGGCTCAAATTAAAAATTGTTCAATTTACTTAGACCCAAATATAGCCAGTCAAAACTATGTAGAAATGAGCGCATATCATTCACACAAAGCCCCTAATGATAAATGCAAATACAACATAAAGAATGGTATTTGGTGCAAAAAACAACACAAGTCATGTTGTCTACCTATCCCTCCCTCACACATCTTTCTTGTAAGTCCTTTCCATGATCATCTTTGCTTGCTTCATTTTGTTTATCACAGCATGCAATTCATACACTTCCGTCTCCAGCTTCCCATTTTCTTCCCAAGCTCTCTGATCATGGTTCTAGCCATGTGCACTGCTTCTTCCCAACACAATTCACCTCGTAGCAGCCATGATAAAACTCAGGCAACTCCATGTGGTCCTAAGTGCACAATTCAACCGGTGATTAATTATCACCATGGCATACACATATTTTGGACAATAATAGGTCAATTGCTTACCCCGAGAAGATCCTTTAGGGTCCCTATATACGAACCAAACACCTTAACCAGGGAACCACTGTCACTCATCTTGCCGCAACCGCTCACTATCCCGAGTCGATCCCCCGCTTGTGTTCTACGTTCTCCGCTCAATATGTTTCCCGCATCTAATCCTTGTTGGCGGGTAGCAAATTATGGAACTACGGTGATTTTGGGGAGGGCATATAACTAGGGATTGTGCCGACAAACATATCAAGCATCTATGGCCCCGACTTTAGAGGGTTTCTAAAATAAAAAGACAGGACATCGCCGGTCGCGTGCAACTTGACAGCTTGGCATATGCAATGTGTCGGCAGCACAACGCCTTCTGGATTGATCACGTGTAGCAAGTAATTTTACTTATCACTAGCTCTTAATATAATTCTTCATGTGGTCACACGAATCAGCGAGGTGTACCATGGCTTTAGCCTTTTGCTACACAGTCTTATATCTAGACATGTTTTTATAAGCGTGCAGAAAAAGGCTAGAAAGTCTTATACTTGGGACAGAGGGAGTATAAAGCATATGTGGAAGTAGTACAAAACGGGTAGCATTTAAAAAAAGCATAAACCTAGAAGACGCAGGAGTACAAACGAACAACTAGCATTAAGACCTGTGCCTAGTACACTCGAGTCTTCAGAATGCCCGGCCCCCTGTTTTATGGGTTTGGTTCAACTGTCGATGTTAGCTAGCTGCCTGCGGTGCGTACACGCTGGTTCGCCTGCTGGGAGGTTGTCGCGTCTGTTGCAGTAATGGACTGAGCAGTGGTACTCTCTAGAGCCTAGGCCCGGCATCTCTGTTCGCCACAGCTCACAGTACACGTTGCGGTTCGATCTGTAGGAACTTAACCGAGAGATCGTCGGAGTTTAAGCAAATGCATGACTCTTGGAGTTCAAAACTACTGGTACTGCTCTTGTATAGTGGTACTCCGTTTCTTTTGTTGTTGATGCCAGCAAACCATATCGGTTGAACTGAACCCCTGTGATTCAATACAGCGCTTCAACCAGCGATGCATGCTTGTAAGTCATTCATGCTTGTCCAACCGATCCAAGTTTGTAAGTCGAACGTGGATGCTTGCTGACCATCAAAATCTTGTCATCTGATTTGTACTACTCCCTTTGACCCTAACAATTTGTGTCAGTTTTTTTTTATTTTGAGGGTCAATTTGTGTCAGTTTAGTTGTTTTCTCCCTACACCTATATATAGTGGACTGGAGGGAGTAATTCATTACTACCTCCATCTTTTTTTTGACGTTAAACTACCTCCGTCTTCAAATATAACATGCATGGTTTGTATCTCTCGCCCAAGTGTGGCGTTTTAGTTTAAAATCTACATTTTGAATACTTAGCTTTGTTTACTTGCGTCCGCCCCTTGTTGCGTGTCAATGCCATGTCATCCTCCAAATCAGATATCTGGGGAGTTTTATCGTAGGATCATGCATCAAAAGTCTTAAGGCTAGCCTCAAGGTAACAAGGTTTTCCTTTCTCGATCAGCTTTTCTACGCGTATTACTCGATAGATCCGGTTACTGTTAAAATATCAGAAATTTTACTATTTTACTGCCTGAATTTGAAACAAACAAAGTTGAAATGAAAATATGTACAAAGGCATCGCTAAGTTCTTGTTTGTGCTTGTGTTTCCGTGTTTGTACAAGCATACCTATCCTAGCCACTACAGAGAGGTCCAATGTGTGTTTCTCTGAACTGAGGTACATCATTTTGTTCTTTAGTGTCACCTGCGGCTAAGTCTCGTAAACATGACCACTTCGGCGACGTCTCATTCCTCGCCCTCATAGTGAGTTACTCCCACCGTTGCGAATAATAATATGTTTTAGAAATTTTGATACCATGAACTACATACATATTGAAGTTAATAAATCTAGCTACATACTAAAACATGTCTATCTATATTCGAATCAGAAAAAAGATAAAAACACCTTATATTTAAAAACAAAAAAACATAGGTAATACTACCAGATACGCGTGGATACAACACGGCCTTGGCGAGGTTGACACTTGCCAAACAGCAAAAATCTTGTGAGTAATTACTGCGCTAGGAACAAAAACTAGTAGGACCTACATTTACGAACTAGGGCAATTATAGGCTGATGCGCAACAGTTGCACTCCGCTAATCACGTACGTGTACGGGATGATAGTGAATCTAGCCCATACTTATTCCATCACCTGCCGCGATTGGAACACTGTGCTAATCAGTAGCAGTGGCGTAACGGCGTCGCGCGCGTACACTGATGATCGTCGTCGACTGCATTATGAGCTAGCTGAGATCAAGTGCATGCTAAGCTCGTAGCCTCCTTTAATGGCGTCCACCGTCCCACCCGTCCGTCCGGCCAGGCTTGATGGCTCCGACGACGACGTTCCATGATTTTCCAGGGATGCGTGCGTGCGTGCGTGCAACTCGTGACGCATATGTACAATTTAGCTATTGCTGGGTAGCCTTTTCGATCCGTGGGATTCAATCCGATCTCGGCCAGGACCGCCGCGCCGGCCGGCAACAGATCGACCGGTTTTTTTGTTCGTTGCGTTGACAAGGATGGTCCAACAATAACCTAACATGGCTATAGCTAGTAGTAGGTCTTTTGACCTAGGTGGCTAGCAGAATTGCCTGATCAAGACCAAAGGAATTCGATTTGGGCACTATCAGTTGTCGAGTATACTACAGAAAAAATCGAGTTGTGCCAACGGATTTCTATATAACGACGCCTTTTTATCGGAGCTAGTGTCGGATTGTTTGTGAAGTGTAATTTATTGGGCACTCGGTAATAACAAGATTTAATCCGAGTGCCGAGAAGAAGCACTTGGTAAGACGGGGGAGGAAACGCCTCCTTCCATCCTATCCGGCCTTCTACTCTCATTTTACTCTCATTTTACTCTCTTTTTTGTCTATCCTTTGCTCACTCAATACAAACATGTGGTCACTTGCCTTCTTCACACTGCCCCTCCCCACATTTGTCTGCACATCCTTGACTTAATCCCCCCCCCTCCTCTTACTAGCGTCGTCGATATGATCATATCAGTCATTATCCCTACCCCCTTCGACAAAAAAATAACCGATACTCAAAACCTTGCCAGCTGCCTACCCCGGTACTCTCTATGTTCTGGAATACATTTCATATTAGTTTCGATCAAATATTCGTTTTTTAGCCAAATACATATATAGGGAAAAATGTCGATGTGAAGTATACTCCCTCCATTTCATAATATAAAATATTTTAGGTGTAAAACATGTTGTCTAAATTTGCACTAAAGAGTGCACATGTACAGTAAAAATATGTCTGGATACATGTGTGCCCATATAAAAGTGGAAAATAGCTAAAATATCTTATAATTTGGAAGGGATGAAAGTATATTTTATGATGTTATATAGTATTGGTCCAATGTTTTACACTTGATGTTTTAGCTTTGACTAGAACTACTATATCGCAGTGTATAAAAAAGAGAGGGGGATTACGTCTCGATGAACAACGATCGAGTATCAAGTTGGTTTGGACACGGACATCATGGGGTACGGCCGACCCACATTTTTAATAAGAGGGAGCTTAAATTAAATATCGGTGGTTCAGTGGTTGCTCCATGTATGCAGGTGGTTACCGTACTCCAACATGACAACACTACTCCTAGATTTGAGGAGTTTTTATCAGCTTTCTTGAGCGACATGCATTAAACTCAACAATCAACATGTGCAGATGAAAGCCTGTACGCGGGTCGACCACGAGCAGAGAGGTGATCTTGACGATGTCAGCACATTGTACAACGACATATATATATGCGATTAATCGTTTTTTAAGCCGGTTAATCGTTTCTTAGTCCGGTTAATCGTCTATATAAACCAGGTTGATCGCAACCATTCATGCGCATGAGAAACTTCATGCACGCACTGGTTTGTAGGCATGAACCGATTCACTCATTTAGGCGGAATTTATTCTTCAGTTGGAGGCGATGTTCCCGTCAACAGCGAGATGTAAGTGATGACTTCGTCAATATGGGTAGGGTGTGCGTGTGTGTTCATAGGGATGAGTTTGCGCACGTGTATATAAACGTTTACGTTGTACTGTATTTTTAAAAAAAATACATGGACCGATCACTGATCGACCGAGCTAATTTCTAGACATCATTAAAACCAACATGATGGAGCTCAACGGGAAATGGATGTATCAGCGCATGCACTGAATAATGCGCAACTGCACTGAAAGCACGCGAGCGACATGGCCGGCCGCCATGGCCATGAATGTGCGCGTGAGGCGGCAGCTAATCTTAGCTAAGCCATGGCTATGTGACTTAGCTGTCGCTGTGACCCGCGCACCACGTTGTTCGCGATGGCACCGGCCGCGCCGGTCGATTACGTTTGTGGCTGGGAGGGAGGAGACGTCGATCGATCGAGATCATATCGCGCGCGCGTGCCTGCGCAGGGAGAAAATATGATGGGCGCCAGAGCCGGCCGATCGACGGCGGTGGGATTGTAGCTGACACGGCGTCGTTGTACGGTGGTTCGCGGTTGGCGCGGCGCTACCTGCATTATTAGGCGTACGTGCACGACGCAAGCAGCAAGCTCAGTTTGGAGGATAGGATAATACTATACGCATATGTAGCCCCTGTACTGATGCACGCTTGTTTGGAGTACTCAGCTTGGTTTTGGGCACGTCTCACCAGAGCAAAACATGCTAATGGTTCCGGGCATGCTTCGGGGATAACGTGCTCAACACAAATAGAGTGCCCTTTTGTCCCGGGCACGCCACGACCCAGGACCAATTGGGGGCACGTGGCCGCGGCAGCCAGCCTTTTTGGCGGATGCAATTTGACCCGATTCATATTACGACCCCGGACAATAGTGTTTTTTGTTTTTTTCCTATTTTATGGTTTTCTTTTTCTTTCGTATGTTCGTAATGCTGGCTGTTATTATGTTTTTCTTTTCCTTTCGTGTTTTCTATTTTACTTTTTTGTTTCTCACTTAACCACACATTTAACGCATATTTAATTAACTACTAACCCACACACTTCATTACTAACTACACATTTAATCTCAAGTCAAACTTCTCGTTCGGTCACCCATCCTCAAACTACTCCAACTCCAGCACGCTTAACATTTAGATTCTTTTCAAATTAGATACTAAGAGAGAACTGAGAAATTACTGATATTAGTATCTTATCAATCATATTAACCACTCGGTAATCATGTTATACTTTTTCATTACTTGTATTATAAAAATTAAGTTGAATAAACAACAATAACTATAGAATAATAATAATATTGTAATAAATAATGATAAAATAAATATTACTTTATTTTTGCCTTTTTCATTTAGTATGGAATAATTCGTATCCTTAAAACCTTAAATCAGAATTCAACAAATAAAATGTCTAAATTGATCAAAAAAATTGGAGGATTTCAAATATGACATCCAAATAATCTTTTGCAAGAAACATAGATAGTCATGGTGACCATTTTGATCGGTTTTATGAAAAAATAAAATAAATGATAAACACCACAAAAAGGATATCCTTTGGCATGGGTCCTTATACGTGTACTAGTTGCTATGAAAAATGATAAACTTTATTTTCACAAAATTTTCAGAAAAATCTTCACAAAAAGGTCTTTCATCTATAAACATCTAGAAGTTTCAAGTCAAATGATCAAGTTATGGCCATTTTCACGGCATAATTTGTGATAAATATCTCATATTGCACAAATAGGTGCATGTTGGTATAAGAAACAATCATGCTAAAAGGATTCTTCAAATATTTTTATAAATATCATTATCCATTTTTTAATGCGAAAAATGACTTTTTTGTGAACAAAGTACAAAAATATGATGTCAAATGGCACTCAATTAATTTTAATGGAAACTAGTACACATATGATGGATAATCCTCAAGTATTAGGTTTTTGCTTGATTTCTAGCTAATTTCGCCTAGTTAAATGAGTTTATGTCGACTATTCGAAACTAATTCAAATTTGAACTACACCCATTTGATAGTTTGGTTTTAATATTTTGGAAAAATCATTTTAAGGTACACAACTATTGGTTATATCACATAAACATTGATATTTCTAGAAAACCTTACCTCTTTTGATGAATAGTCATCGCGATCATTTTGATCGTTTTAATGAAAAAATAAAATGACAAACATCTCAAAAAAGGATATCCTTTGGCATGGTGTCCTTATATGTGTACTAATTGACATGAAAAATGATAAACTTGATTTTTGACAAAATTTGCAAAAAAAAGTGATAACAAAAAGATCTATCATCTATAAACATTTAGAAGTTTCAAGTCAAATGATCAGTTATGGTCATTTCCACGATATAGTTCGTGATACAGATCTGATATTTCACAAATAGGTGCATATTGGTAAAAGAAACAACCATGCCAAAGCGATTTTTCAAATTATTTTCATAAATATAATTTTCCATTTTTTAAGTGTGAAAAATGACTTTTTTGAACAAAGTATAAAAAATATGATGTCAAATGGCACCCATTTAATTTTCATGGAAACTAGTACACATATTATGGATAATCCCCAAGTATTAGGTTTTTCCTTGATTTCTACCTAATTTCGCCTAGTTAAATGAGTTTATATCGATTATTCGGAACTAATTCAAATTTGAACTACAACTATTTGATAGTTTGGTCTTAATCTTTTGGAAAAATCATTTTAAGGTACACAACTATTGGTTATATCACATAAACATTGATAATTATAGAAAATTTTACCTCTTTTGATGAATAGTCATCGTGACAATTTTGATTGTTTTAACGAAAAAATGAAATAAAACGATAAGCATCTCAAAAAAGGATATCCTTTGGCATGGGGTCCTTATATGTGTACTAGTTGCCATGAAAATGATAAACTTGATTTTTGACAAAATTTGCAAAAAAAGTATTCACAAAAAGGTCTATCATCTATAAACATTTAGAAGTTTCAACCCAAATGATTAAGTTATGGTCATTTTCACAGCATAATTTGTGATTCAGATCTCATATTCAACAAATAGGTTCATATTGGTATAATAAACAATTATGCCAAAGGAATTGTTCAAATTATTTTCATAAATATCATTTTCTATTTTTTGAGTGCAAAAATGACTTTTTTGTGAACAAAGTACAAACAATATGATGAAAAATGACTTCCATTTAATTTTCATGGAAACTAGTACACATATTATGGATAATCCCCAAGTATTAGGCTTTTCCTTAATTTCTACCTAATTTCGCCTAGTTAAATGAGTTTATGTCGATTATTCGAAACTAATTCAAATTTGAAACACGACTATTTGATAGTTTGGTCTTAATCTTTTGGAAAAATCATTTTAAGGTACACAACTATTGGTTAAATCACATAAATATTGATAATTCTAGAAAATTTACCTCTTTTGATGAATAGGTCATCGCGACCATTATGATGGTGTTAACGAAAAAATGAAATAAAACGATAAACATCTCAAAAAAGGATATCCTTTGGCATGGGGTCCTTAATTATATGTGTACTAGTTAGCATGAAAAATGATAAACTTGATTTTTGACAAAATTTGCAAAAAAACTTCACAAAAAGGTCTATCATCTATAAACATCTAGAAGTTTCAAATTTTAAACCAAATGATCAAGGTATAGTCATTTTCACGACATAGTTTGTGACACAGATCTCATATTTCACAAATAGATGCATATTGGTATATGAAACAATCATGCCAAAGGGATTCTTCATGTTATTTTCATAAATATTATTTTCCTTTTTTTAAGTGCAAAAAATGAATTTTTGTGAACAAAGTACAAAAAATATGATGAAAAATGGCACCTATTTATTTTTCATGGAAACGAGTACACATATGATGGATAATCCCCAAGTATTAGATTTTTCCTTGATTTCTACCTAATTTCGCCTAGTAAAATGAGTTTATGCTGATTATTTGAATCTAATTCATATTCTTCAAATTATTTGTGAAAAGGTCTCGTATTCCGCAAATGAGTGCATCTTGATATAGTAAACAATCATGCCGAAGGGATTATTTAAATTATTTTCATAAATATCATTTTCTATTTTTTAAATGTCAAAAATGAATTTTTGTAAGTGTCAAAACATATTTTAAATATATAGGCACCTAACTTTTGTCCCGGCTCGTGGCTGGAACAGAGACAAATGGGGTCCGATGACCTTTTGTCCCGGTTCGTGGTTGAAACCGGGACAAAAGATTCGATTTTAAAGTGCGTGGAGGCTAAGACCAACTATTTGGCCCCATTTGTCCCGGTTTGTAATACAACCGGGACAAATGGGGTATTTCTGTTTGATCCTATGGCTTGTTCTCTACTAGTGCCTAGAGCTCAGCTGACTCAGAAAATCTCAGTGACTATGCCATAATTTCAGTTACATCCCATTTACAACTCACATGTCATGTGAATTATGATGTACCTAATGGTTTGTAACTGAAATAAATGTTACAAACCACTTGTAACTCAACAATCTCAACTCACTTGCAACTCCTAAATTACACGAATCTCGATACAAATCTAGTGGCTAGAGAGTTGTAACCCATGTGTAACTAAAAATAAATATGAGTTGCGACTCATAGATCATATGGATCACGATGCAAATCTAATGAATAGGGATGTGCCCGAGACACGCGTCCAGGAACTAGCAAATATGCTTGGTTTCTTAGTTGTGGGTCGTACGTTGATGGTTGTCTTTCTGATGTCTGGTTGAGCTTTAGAGAGATCTTGTTCGGTTGTGACGTGGTCTCGAGGATATTGAGGACATATGTCAAAACCCCTCGCCATTCTTGGCCAGAGGTTGGCAGGGCGTGTCCATGTCGTGTGCTTTGTGTGAGTGTGCATTGTGAGCATAAGATATCGTGAGGTTTCTGTACTGTTTGTTGGGTCCAATTTCCTACAAGAGCAAATTTTGCAGCACTCATGCTAATATTAAAATAAAATCACAGAGGGTTTTTGTAGGGAAACATGAGAATAGGTATGAGGGAGGAGATTCATACCATCACTGAGATTTTTTATAGGGAAACATGAGAATATGCATGAAGGAGGAGATTCATACCATCACTGAGATTTTTTGTGGTGAAAGATGAGAATATGCAAGAAGGAGGAGATTCATACCAAAAATCTAACATGTCCGGTGTTTCCTTGCTCCAAACAGCATACAATACTGCACTCAGATTATTTCGCGAGAGTACATTAAAGATATCAGTAGCGTTCAGGGCGTGCATGGGCTTCTTCCCACTTGAGGCCAGACACATCGGCCGGTACCGGTTCTTTTCATATTAAAATTCTGAAGCACCACTGCGAGTGATGATGATGACGATGACGGATACGCTATACACGGGCAATCGCGCTGTTGTCTCTACTTGGTCGTCTCGTCGCTGTGCGACAGGAGCCGCCTTGAAAAGATTCATCATTCATGGCCGACGACGTTTACACGCATGCATAATAGACAGACAGCTCAGTATCCTATGAGAGCGTGACCGTGCAAGCTCTAACGGTTTGCCGTCAGAGTCATCTTTCCTATGCGTTGAGCAGTCAGTGATCACACCATCTTTCTTCCAGCAATAACCATGATCTCAACCAGGCCATTGTATAAGTTCATAACTGATAATGGATGGATGGTGCGTCCATCCACCGGTAAGTGTCAAAGTGTTAACCACTGACCTCCCCCACACGGCAGGCAGGCGACGTGATACGAGAGTGAGGCCGGTCCGTTCCAATCAGAAGAGTAAGATGAACATGGAAGATATCAGCATCCAAAACTTCATGGGCATTTTTGTGGTCCATTCTTTCACGTGGCGAAAACATCCACTTAACCCAAATTTTGATACATTGATGAGGCAGCCCGTTACCAGATCGAAACGATATATATCTAGCATTGAACACCTAGGGTTGTAGAGTCGCCATCAGATGCTTGCACAACTGCAGTCTGATAGCGCAAGGCAAAAGGGAAAGAGAGAAGAAAGAAGAGGATACATGTACACTAGCCCAGCCTGCGATGCAAAACTGAAACTTTTCGTTTACAGCCAAAAGCGAACATTAATACGACACGTTCCAGTTGATCACGAAAGCTTGGCTGCGTCATCGTCGCTCAACACCACCTCTTGGTGGTTGAGCAGCTTCTGCAGAGGGAGGAAATACGGAGCTAGTGATGCTAGCACGATGGAAATTAGCGCTGCGATTCCAACCCACCAGGCAAAGTGCGGGATCCCCAGAAGAAGTTCATCACAGACTGCACAGCAATGGATATCAGAAAATACAACTTGGATTAGAAACTTAATAAGGCCCTCAAAGCAATACTTAGAAGAGCCAGGCTGTGATAACCAGAAGCAACGGAAGGGAAAACTAGTAGGTTGAATACAGCTTCCATGGAAACACATTCACCTAAGCAAAATGGAACCAATGCGTAAAAAGCTTTAGAATCCAAGTACAGAAGAAGTAACTAATAAAGATATAATTTTGTAGCTAATGCGATGACAGCTGAAGCCTATGCCCTCAGAGAGGGTTTGTGCCTGGCCCAATATCTTTGCTGTAATCGGTTTATTTTGCAGTCTGACAACGCGGAGGTGGTGACTACGATGAAGGAGGGAGGTTTTTCGGCAACGTTAGCGTCTGCTATATTTCATAACTGCGCAACCCTCGCTTCAGGTTTCGACAAGATTACATTCGAACATTGCCAAAGGGAAGCTAATTCAGTGGCACATGAGCTTCCTAAGTTTAGTTTTCAGTCTCTTATTTCTTGTAAGTGGGACAATGATATTCCTAGCTTTATTTTGCCAATGTTGTTACACGATGTAAGTGTTTTTTGAACTAGGGGCGGCGGGTTTCAGACGCGCTCTTTTCCTTACCAGGGTACCTAAGGGGACTGAAAGGTTTTTAATGAGGCGGCCCGCTTGTCTAATTTAATATATGGTAATTGTCAAAAAAAAAGATATAATTGTTAGGATGATCTCCTCCGTGCGGGTCCAACAGACCCTTAGGATCCGAGCCATGATCGGGTGCGCCCAACCCACTATGGTTGGCGGGCCCTACGCTATATAAAGAGGTGGGGGGCGGCGGCACGCAATACGAGGTTCATCGCTATGCCGCACACCCCACTGATACACCAACCCGATCTAGGTTAAGCGTAGTAGTGACAGGAAGCTCCGCCACCACTCCGCTCTTGTCGTCGCCATCCACCATGGCCAACCCCTCGGGCTCATCTAGCCAAGGTGAAGGCACACCTCTCTCTGTTTTCTCTCTAACATTTGCCCAAACTCGATGCATAGACATAGTACTACTATCGTCAAACGGCGACACTTCCCTTTACCCTCTCTTGCAGATTTGCTTGCACCGATAGAAAGAAAAAGGAGAAAGAAGGTCGACTTGGCTTTCGTCTGTGCTGAGGTGGACTAGGTTGTTGACACTTTGCAGCCCACCAAACCGACAGAGCCAGTAAGAGATGATATAGATGATGATGTTGCATGGAACAAAAAGAAAAGGGATTATGCTCCGTTGGAGATGTCATACCCTAGAGAACAAAAAAAATGGCTCACCACCAACAAAAAGTGCATGGCTTTTATAAAGAACACAATTGAGCATGCTATTGTGGGCTTAATTGCAGAGTGCGACTCCGTACAGGAGTATCTTGATAAGATAAAGACTCAGTTCACTGGTTCTTCAAAGAGTCAGTTCACCTCCGGTGTACTTTTCTCTCTAATGCCATTTCCACCTCCAGGGTAGCATATATCTTTGAAGAACCAGTGAGCACCAGGTCGATGGGCAGTTGCACAAGTAAGTGCCAAATGGTTCGTCGTTCCTGTTATAATTTCCATGGAAGCTCCTAGGCAAAACCCAGGCAGCTGCCCGGGGTGGCGGGGCGGTGGCCCCGCCACGGCACAGATCTCTACCAGGCCAACTTTGTATAAATCACTTGCAAAGTTGGGTCAAGTCAATTAAATATCATTCTCAAACTCAACACAAGTTCAGCTATCTTCTTTTTTCATAGTGGAAGGAGCAAAATAATTAGGTATGGTTGCAATGAAGCAGAAATTGGTACTGTTGTACAAATGCAATTCAGCTGTGATAAGATTCATCAGGTCAGGTAGTGGAAACTAGAACATAATATTTATAATTTATGGACAAAAGACACAACGGCATGCTTCACTCTACAATGGGAATATAAGACATTCACACTAAACTAAACTTTCTGGATCAGCACACTGTTCAGTACAGTTCCAAAAGAATATTGTCATCGTGCAAACATATAAGGACACGTAGATTGTGTATAAAGAAAAAGTGAATAATGAAAACCAAATGGAGGATCTTCTAGCAACTGTTAGTTTGTTAGGTTGGTGAATAAGGCTTTAATTTTCCTTAAATGGCAAATTCTATTAGGTCAGTGAACAGTGCTTTAATTTCCCTTCCACTGGTTACTTTAGGTGGCTTACTATGTCAATTTCGTCTACAAGTTCTGTCAGTGGAAGTAGAGGAATATTAACTTTGTTGAATGGAAGGATGTTCACCAAATTTCAAGACCTTTACTCTCTAGATAAACTGGGAACTGACATTGAGCAGTGATCTCATTTGCTCAATGTCATTCTATGGGCTGGGCTGGTATGACAAAACTGCAAGGTGGTTACGATTGCAAAATTCCTGCCCTCGTTGGACTGATCTCATTTGCATATCACAGGACAAGGAAAACGTACACAAACACTACAAGCAGTCTACCATACGAATGGTCATCGACTAATCAGTTCTGAATATCACCAAAGAAAATTGAGATGTACAGAAACGGCACCACACACTAGCTAGCTTACCGATGTTGAACAGGGCAAGCTCTCTTTCCTGCACATTTGGCTTTGCAACCACGCCCTCAGGCTCCACCGTGACAAGAACATAAACCTACATTCAATCACAAACAGACATTATGAATCGTTCCATCAAGGCGTTCCACTCAGATTCTGCATCCAAGCAACAAATCCAGCTAAAGAGACGCCGTATACCAACCGGCTTGGTGCTCTCGGCCTTGAAAATGATCTTCTCCGTGTTGAGCAGCCTCCTGTTCTTAGTCCCCCAATCCTCCACAGCATCAGGGTCCTTCACGAGCCGAATCGAAAAGCTGGACGGTATCTGCAGCCACAAGCAACGTACTTCAATCAAGAACAAGAAGCTTCAACAGATTCATTCCACGCGGTGGGAAGGGTGGGATCGTACGGAGGCCGGGTAGGAGATCTTGACTTCGTACCACGCGGGCGGCCGCAGCCCGGCGAGCCTGTAGAGCTTCCGGCCGTGGCGAAGAGGCATCGTCTCCCCTACCAGCTCATCGCCGACGCGAAGGGGCCTCGCCTCCTCTGTCTCCAGGCTGCTGCTGCGGAGGGAACGCACGGCGGAGCAGTTAGCGCGCTACACCGGGAAGAGAAAGAGATGTGGATGGAGAAAGCGAGATGGGGGGCGCACCTGCGCGCGGAGGTGATGAGGAAGAGGATGACCAGCAGGAAGCACGCGCGGCGGGGGAAGCATGGCGAGGAGAGCGGAGGCGGCGGCGATGGCATCCCTCCGGCGATGCGCTCGTCGGCGAGACCAGTGGCCGCAGGTAGAGGTTCAGATGGACCGGACCCAAACGATAACTATCGTGGGCCAGCATGTTTCACTGAGATGGGCCGGGCTCGCCTGACGGCCCATTAGAGCCCACCAAGACGATCCGCTGCCGTCGGAAACCCTAGCCCCAAAACCTACATAAGCCACTCCCTTCCTCCGCCGCCGCCTCTCTCTAGTCCGCCGCCCTCTCTCTCCCCGTCTCTTCCTCCTCTTGCAGGGAAGCTCGTCGTCGCGGTAAGCTCTCTCGACCTCCCATCGCTCTCTCTCCGTCAGCTCCCACGCCACGATCTGGCTCTGAGGTCTGTGTCTGCGTCCGTTGCGTGCGTGCGTGCAGATGTCGTCGGAGGCGGCCAAGATGGTGCCGGAGTCGGTGAACAAGAAGATCAAGCGGGAGGAGCTCTGGGCCGCCGAGGCCAAGACCAAGGCCGTCGAGGAGAGGAAGAAGTCCACCGAGAACCGCAAGGTCATCTTCTCCCGCGCCAAGCAGTACGCCGAGGAGTACGATGCCCAGGTCAGATCGCTGGCCAACGCTAGCTCCATCCCAGTATCTCTTAGTTAGCGGCTGTTCGTTACATGCGCGCTTGCTTTGATTTTGTAGGGCCTTGTTCAGCCATGTGGTATCGGTCACTGGATTGGTGGTTTTAGTTTGTACTCTTGCATGATATTAGATTAATATACTAGGAAATGCATGCGAATGTCGAGTGGAGGGTTCCGGACCCGAATATAGATCTTATATTCGTTTCTGTGATGCCGCGATAACCTAGTAATGTGCAGAATTTGCTGTGGTATATTCCGTGTCATTGTGGTAGAGATGTTGACCTAGGCCAACTTAATATGCTTTAGCTGCATTGAGCAAATAACCCCACACCATTTGAAGGATGATTTAGGTTTTCTGTTTTTACTGTGCTCAATAGAAACTTGTTTGTAGAAATCGTTGGAACATCTGTTCAATGTTGGCTCTCATTGATATTTTAACTAGATCAATAGAATGGTTCCTTTTGCTTGATCGACTCATTAGTAACTACTTGCTATACTTTGTTTGAAAAAATACTGAATCCTGGATTGCCTGCAGGAGAAGGAGCTAGTTCAGCTTAAGCGTGAGGCCCGGTTGAAGGGTGGATTCTACGTCAGCCCTGAGGCTAAGCTGCTGTTTGTTGTCCGTATCCGTGGGTAAGTTGCATGACCCTTGCCATTGTTATGATATGTTTGTTGTTGTAGTGTTTGCACAACTTGATAATAATTGTGTCATTGTTTACTGCAGTATCAATGCTATGCACCCAAAGACCAGGAAGATCTTGCAGCTTCTGCGTTTGAGGCAGGTCGGTTGCCAGATCTGTAGTTTTGTTGGCATATCTCTATATAATTGTCATTTCTTGTGTTCATTGTGCCAAATTGTTTCATTTTCAGATCTTCAATGGAGTTTTTCTAAAGGTTAACAAAGCCACCATCAACATGCTGCGCAGGGTCGAGCCATATGTTGCATATGGGTATGATCTAAGTGCACATTTTGCTAACCTTCATACGTGCCTTCATGTTTTCATGAATGCTTTCTGTTGGCCTCACTGTCCAGCTTGTCTTAAATTGAATCAGTTCACTGCCTTTGTTATCATTTGTCGAACTTTGACTGGATATGTTTATTCAGTGTCCCTGGATGTATGCATGAGTACTAATCCTGTATCGTTGATCAGCATATGCTTTGTCATCAAAGGAACAGTAGTCATAATTGCTTTACTTGTTCTATTGTTGCTAATTTGTGACAGAATTTGTCTGTTTCTAGGTACCCAAACTTGAAGAGTGTTAGGGAATTGATCTACAAGAGGGGTTATGCAAAGCTCAACAAGCAAAGGATTCCTCTTAGCAACAATAAAGTCATTGAGGAGGTTAGCCCCTCCTGCACTGTCTACAATATCTCGCATTTTGTTGAACCATATGCCTACCACTTGGAGACAATTCTGACCATTTTTTGGTCTTCTTAGGGTCTAGGAAAGCACAACATCATCTGCATCGAGGACCTTGTTCATGAGATCCTGAGCGTTGGCCCACACTTCAAGGAGGCCAACAACTTCCTCTGGCCATTCAAGCTCAAGGCCCCTCTGGGAGGTCTCAAGAAGAAGAGGAACCACTATGTTGAGGGTGGTGATGCTGGTAACCGCGAGAACTACATCAACCAGCTCGTCAGGAGGATGAACTAGGTTGAGTTTGTAGCGTATCATTGATATGTTTTCAGTGTTAAGCCTTCTTTACTACATTAGGAAGTGGACGGTTGATGCAGTTTTGGTATTTCAGAACCATGCATGTTTGGAAGAATCTGACAATGTATGTGGAGATTGTGAGACGTATTTGATGCTTTCACATGCAGCTTCGAATATGTTGTTTATGTGCGTTACCTTCAACTGTCGAACAACTAGTGTCTTGATGGTAGTTCCGCAGGATTTGAATATATAATGCTCATGCTGTTATCAAAATATTCATTAGACATCAGATATTCTTAATCTTGCGTGATCTACACTACTAATCTAATTGGAAACGGAGGGGTGTCATCAACTAGAACTGGCAAGATTATAAGTTAGTGAGGTATTAGCACCAGCTATACAACAACTTGTCATGTGGGTTGTCATGTGGGAGTAGAATCATTCAAGAATTTGAAAATGGAGTTGGAGTGGTACAAAAACATGTTAGTTTGGAGCAGATTCATACAAATCTACTTAGCACATGACACGTTCTGCCAGTTGGCTGCCACGATGGATACTTTTTGCTGAAAGCCTCGGGATTTGTAAGAACTAATTTTTAATTCACAAAATTGTTGATTAATCATTAAGGTCCCCATTTTCTTTTTAATTTGCTCTCTGAAGTCTACGTATAGATGAAAAGCAGTCCGATTGATAGAAGGTCGCGAAGGCTACGCCGCTCCTTCTGGAATCTCACCGTGGGCGCCGCTAATGGCGGACGATCCTGTGTACCGTAGGTACGACATGGAGGCTCCAGAGTATGGTAGGTGTCTCGACCTCCTCTAAATTGTTGTTCGTGGGTTGAAGTAGTGTTTTCGGGCACCATGATCGAAGGTAGTTGTGCTCACGAAAGCACTTATATTTGGGTTGATCGTTACATAGGATGATGTTCCCTTTGCTATTGGGCAAGAAATCGGAGTGATGTTTAATGATTTGGGAGATTTTCTGGTCTGGACGGCTACGTGTTGATTCACATACTCCGGGAGGATTTCAACAAAATTATACCAATGTCGCATGCGTGCGCAAATCCGACGTGGCAGACACGTGTCCTGTTCTTAGTAGATTTGGATGAATTTGCTCCAACTTAACAAGTTTATGTACCACTCCAACCCCATTTTCAAGTTCTTGTATGTTTTTGCTCCCACCTGACAAGTTGTTGTATGACTGATGCTAATACCTCTAAGTTAGTTCAAAACACTGTCAAGCTGGAGTATTTTTTACAACATATAACTTACTACTCCATCCGTTTTTAGAAAATACTACTCCATCCATTTTAAAATATAAGATTTTGTTTAACATTTTTATATATCTACATATATAGACGTGTTTTAATGTTTATGTTCAGTTATGTTAGTTTAGGTTTATTTTAGATGGTAACTAACAGTGTGTAATAGTTAAAAAAAATTATATTTAAGAACAAAGGGAGTAAGTATGATGATTGTGCATTTCAATAGGGTTAGTGATCACATTAAAAGCGATTATAGGAAAATCTACCGTAGGCAATTTGCTGAATTCATTTATTTGTACCAAATGGATCCTACAAAAAACTTGATAAGGTTTATTTTACATCTATTTGCTTCTGTACAAACCATTGTACTATGCATTTCACGAGGAATCTATTTGCTGGACGATTATGTAGACAATTAACTAATAGCACTTGGTACCTTGGTGGGAGAGTTGGATAGTTTCCTGGTTAGGTCTTGGTGGTGGATGTTCTTGCAGTCCTTTTCTTATGCTAATCATCTTGTAATGGCTGTAACCTGGGAGGATGTTAACTTTGTGCCTTTGTCCTTAAACTTCAAGCTTGGAATGCCCAGGTCGTTGTATTGTATGAACCCTTGCTTTCTATAAAAGCAGGGCCTTTGGGCCTGTTCTCCAAGAAAAACTCTGCATCTATTCAGTTTTGGACAAGAAAGGCAGCGGTGTTTTCTTATATGCTGTCAAAACTGAACTTTATTTGGTTCTAGACATGCAGATAGCTACTCCCTCTGATCTGAATTACATGTCGCAGCTTATGCATAGAAGTTATACATGTTCAGTTGAATTCCTGCGACACCTAAAACAGAACGGAGGGAGTAGTTAGGTTCATATGTTCTGCCTGAAACAATTGAACAGCAAATTGCTGCATTATCCAGCTCTCGACCATGCACCATCCATGTTTCCGCGTCAGATCTTGAACTTGTGCTTGCGCTCAGCTCTTCTTCCGGGTCAGGGTAAAAACCCTCTGATAGCAAAGGGCCACGGTCAACCACCTCTTTCACATGGATATAAGAAGATTGCAATCATGTGTGCGCTTCTCTGTCGGGGAGCTTGGAGGTGGAAGTGATTCGACTTCGTCGTCGGAGTCGGGCTGCACGGGTAGTACAGAAGGCGCCGTCACCGTTACAGTGTGGCCTTTGGGAACGGCACCCCACCGCTACCGTCGTCCAGGGCCGGTCCTAAGATTTTCGGGGCCCGAGACGAAACCAAGACGAAACTAAAACTTGAGCCCCTAATTGTAAACAACGTCCAAATAATAATGATTTATGTATGACATATATATTTTAGTAAAACATGAATGCATACAAAACAATATGCGCATCAAATAAACTATAAAAATTATCTTAAAATTTTCTTCTAACATTTCTTGATGCAAATTCATCTATGATGGGCTCGATGTCGATGTCGTCCAATAATTTCTTCTCGATGCATAATGTTGCCAACCCATTTAACCTCTCTTGAGTCATTGTAGACCGAAGTAGTTCTTCAATAATTTCAACTTTGAAAAGCTTCTTTCAGCCGAGGCGACGGTCACGGGCACAGTAAATAGGATGTGATAAGCAATTGAGATATTTAGATAACAATCAACCTCTCTCGCATGCTCAAAAATCTCCATAGCAGACATGGTGGAATCTGCTAATGTGAATCTCATCATCTTCAATTCAGAAATAAGATCATATACCTCAACATCAGATGAACCACCATGAGAGAAAGTTTCTGCAAATTTTGTGCAACACTCTTCAAGTTCATTATCATTTAATGACTTCAAGGAGACCGAGCTCAGTATAAAATTGAATATGTTTTTAAACACCATGAGTTCTTTAAATCTATCCTTCAAAGAAGCGATTGCCATATCAACCACAACATAAAAATATTTAACTTGAAATGCCTTATCAGCTTCTAGAATTTCTTCCTGGCAATTACTTTCATCGAACTGAGTTTTCCTTCTAAAGCGGTGTTTTACTGGAAACAATGCATCTACACCCATATCAGTTGCAATACCTTTGGCGATGACCAAACTTGTAGAAAATCCATCATCTCTGTATTTCTCAAAATATTGTGTGATACCTTGTATTTGCTTCAAAGTAGAGTGGATGCACATGGATGGCGATTGCAGCATCTTGCTCACTTTGTTAACTGCAAGTAGAATATCATGCCATATAACCATACCAACCAGAAACTCTAAACGGCCAAGTGCATCAAATATTTTTTTTGCATCACTTAGTCAGAAGCATGACGTAACTCGGACAAAGCTGATCTTAACTCAGTAGCTTGATATCTTATTGCTGTAACAATTTTGATTCGACTCTCCGAACGAGTATTGGACAATGATTTCACGGTTAAACCAGGAACATGTTTAAGCAAGATATTCCACCTCTTCGTAGAACCAGCAATTAATACATATATATGTTGAACAATTCCAAAAAATGTAACCGCCTTCTCATATGATTTTGCCATATCACAAAGAGTGAGATTGAGACTATGGCAAGCACATGGCATATACAGTGCTCTTCGGTTCATGCGAAGTAACCTTGACTTTACCCCCCTTTCTCTTTTCCTTTCATGTTGGAACCTTTGTCATAGGCTTGACCCCTTATATCTTCAATATTTAGGCCAAATGATTTCATAGACTTAAGAAATACATCAAAGAGACCCAAACCAGAAGTGTCATCCACCTCCAAGAAACCCAAAAAGTACTCCTCAACTTTTATCTTACCAAGAAACAAGTTAACACGGCGAACTAGTAAAGTCATTTGTTCTTGATGACTAATATCAGGGGTGCTGACAAGGTTATACCAAACGGGTACCCCTTCGTGTGGGTACCTGGTGCACGTAATGACTAAAACCCAATTGTCAACAGGCTGAGGAAGCCTATCAAGAGAAGCCCAAGTCGAAGATCTCTTACTATAGATAGCATAGTCGGTAATATTTGCCATACATGTAGTCCTAGTCGGTTACGACCCGAGACCTGTACCCCTATATAAAGGACAGGATGGTGGCCGACAAGGGACGCGCCTAACCAGAATCACAAAACCCTAGCAAGATCGATATCTTGCTAGACCCTTGTACTCACCGCATATACACAATCAATAACAGACAAGCAGGAGTAAGGGTTTTATCTCACTCGAGGGCCCCGAACCTGGGTAATTCCCGCTTGTCAGCCGATGAATCTACCAATGCCACGCGTTCTCTACCTCATAATTCTTACCCTAGTGACGAGGTTCTAACTCGGCAAGTCCCAGGGTTGTACACCCCGGGTTGATTGATGGGGAGATAGGAGAGTGCAAGGTGATCACGACGGCTGACAAGCGAGGTTTACCCAGGTTCAGGCTCCCGGAGGATAACACCCTACTCCTGCTTGTCTGGTTATTGATGCGAGTAGCGATTACAATGGCGAGATTGCGATCTCGCTAGGGTTTGTGGTTCTGAGTCTGCGTGCCCTCTAGGACGGGCAACCCTCCTGGCTTTATAGGCAGCCAGGTCTCGGGTTCTTGGTACAGATACGGTAGGTTAAAGTCCTAACCAAGTTGGACTAGGATATGAGATAGCCCGAGTGGGCCTTCTGCGGGCCTTTCCATCCTTGGCGCGGCCCAGGTAGCCTCACCGTGGGCTACCCGCAAGGTAGCCCCACGTCAGTAGCCCCCGAGTGCTTGATCGAGTCTCAGAGTCGGACAAAGGACTCCTTCTTCCTGGACGCGCCATTGGATTGCTTGATCTTGAGCCTGAACTCGAATTTCTTCAGTCGAACCAGCCTCTCCCGATGGGAGTAATCTTGTGCAGTCGAATTACTTTGACTTCTTCTTGTGAAGCTTGCTTCTATTCAGCCTGCTTTGGCTTACTTGTTGGATTGGTTCGGCTGCTTGAGCTTACTGTACAGATCACTCGAAAGGTTTCTTCGGGTGCTCAGATCACTGGCTGATCTTACCTTGTTGATTTCAGCTGCGAAGCTTACCACTCGAATGAATCTGTCGAGTTTCTTCGTTTGGTTTCGGAGCCGTTGGCTTGATGACGTCACTGATGATGGTTTTGCTGCACGCCTCTGCGCCCGATGGGACATGACGTGGTGGGCCCCGCTGTCAGAGATGACCACGCCCACAGCTGTCACGTCCCCGAACTGGGCGCGAAATTTGCGCGGCGCGGCGACGACGCCTCGGTTCTCGTGCGTAGTGGAGGAAGTTGGCGGCGACGATTGGCTTCTCCGTGCGACACGTGGACGGCTGGATGCCCTCGCTCGGAGCCCTTGCGCGATGGACGGTTGAGATGCCGATCCTCGAGGAATAAGTACTGCGCCCTGGCGTTTGGGATGTCATCTTCTCCAATCCATTCTTTCCTTTTCCTCTCCTCTTGCGTTCTGCCATTGCCGCCGCCGTCCCGAGCTCGAAGCAATCTCTTCCCGCACCCTCCGACCTAAGCGATGGGCAAGCCGAAGGGCACTGCCGGCTCCTCCGCCGCCGCTGTCGATGACGCCGGGTTGACGAAGAAGCCCGAGGGCGACTGGCAGAGGTCGACGACGAAGAAGACTGATGTCGAGCTGCTCCGCGCGCAGGGCCTGCTGCCACCTGCGGAGGAAGTCCAGGTACGAGTCCCTGGCAAAGAAGCGTTTCCCACTCCCCGCGATGGGGAGCGCGTTTGCTTCGCGGACTTCGTTCCGCGTGGCTTCGGGTTCCCCATGCACGATTTTGTGCGCGGGCTCCTGTACGCCTATGGGGTTCAGATCCATGATCTGACCCCCAATGGCGTCCTGAGCATCGCGGGCTTCATCGTGTTGTGCGAGTGCTTCCTGGGCGTCGCGCCCCACTGGGGCCTGTGGAAGTCGCTCTTCCTCGTTCGCAAGAACGTAGGGAAGAGTGGGCGGACCTTCCCAGTGGGCGGCTTCGGAATCCAGGTGCGCGGTGATACCGCGTACTTCCAGATGAAGAAGTCGGACTCCGTCCAAGGGTGGCGCCGGAGATGGTTCTACGTCCAATCGAACGACGACGGACTGGACGCCTTCGATGGCAAGCGCGGACTGCGGAAGACTGGCGCCTGGGCGCACCCACTGTCCGCCGTGGAGAAGGAGGCTGTGCGGCCCCTGCTGACCTTGCTGCAAGAGCTTACCCAGACCCTTGGGCGTGAGGCGGGTGGCGTCTTTCTGATGGCCACCTTCTTCCGCCTTCGGGTGCAGCCTCTCCGCGCCCGGCCCTACCCGATGTGGGCCGCCGAGGGCGTTAGCGCCAGGCCGCTGGATGACGAGGAGGTGGAGGCCAACGTCAGGTCCATCACCAACCTTCGAGCCGCGGACGCCTGCAACGTCACGTGCCCCGTGGCTCCTTACGGGGCTGCGAACCCCGTTCCTGAGGTGAGTCTGGTCTTGCTCTATTTTTGTACTTGTTCGACTTGAGTCTACTTTGCATTTTGATTCGACTTGCGTCTACTTTGCTTTAGGGTCGAGCTCTGTTCATCAGCTACCCTCCTCTCCCTGAGAACGGACCCGACGATGAGTCGAAGTTCGTCGAGGAGGAGGACGAGGATGAAGAAATCCCTTCCGCACATTCTCCCGCGAAGAAGAAGCGGAAGCTTCCGAGTCGCGGCGAGTCTGCCACCGCGTCGTCGCCTACCAGGGGTGTGGATGTTGCCGAGGAGGAGGCCGTGGCGACGTCCCCGGGTGCGCAATCTTCGGGTGGCTGGGAGGAACCTCTCAACGTTCCTCCCGTCAGCTCTGCAGCGCCACGGTCCTTCGCGCGGATGCCCTCGCCCTCTCTGTCGAGCTTCGACGACGCCAGCTCCCCCAGGTTAGTTTCTTTGCGACATGTCCTTCGAGTAGTACTTTGTCGTTGAGTTGTCTTGTATTCTTGATTTTGGTGTAGCCACCGCTCTGACGACGTCGGCTCCCCCCTTCGGGACACGGAGCTTACTTCTGGCCCTTCGACTGGGCTGGAGACGCCTACGGTGGTGGAGAAGGCGCATGTTGAGGCTGCCGGCCTGGCCTCGTCTAGCCGGGCTCCCCCTTCGACTGCCGAGGACCTTGAGCTCCTGGACCACGTAAGTCTTCTCTTGTTTTTCTTGTATTCTTGATTTCTCATCGGGTGCGCGATCAGCGCTCCCGATGGGAGTAGCCCTCGAAGGTGTGGGTGACTAGTATAGTCGCCCGCAACTTTTATTGATACCTTGCTCTTTTTATTTTCAGCCGTACTATCGCCAGCAGCTTGACGCAGCCGCGGCTTATGTTCGCCTGGAGAAGGAGAGGGACCAACTGCGTTCCTCGCTGGACCAGGCTACTGGCCGGGTGGATGAGCTTGAGAAGGCTCTTCGTGAGTCTCAAGAGCGGGAGCTGGCGCGGGTCGCCCATGAGAAAACTCAAATCGGTCGCCTCCTTTCACTCGCCGCTGTTCTTGGGGGTGAGTATCAGCTTGACGCTTACTGAGTTTTCGTTCCTTTTCTTGTCCTGACTTTGAGTTTTGGCGCAGAGACTTGCGGTGGAGCTCCTCCCTAAGACGCGTCGAGTGACACGGTCGACTTGGCGACCGCGGTTGGCTTCTTCGACCGCGTCTGCGCCTACGCCTCGGATGCCCTGAAGAAGTCTTCCGCCGCGTTGGAGAAGTCGACCGGTGCCCTGGCCGTGGTGCATCAAAGCATTTTTCCGGGCAGCCAGCCGCCAGCGACCGTGGACGCTCTGGCTGCACCGTTTGGGGACGCGACCACCATCGCCGACTTCACGCGGTCGCAGACGGTACGCGGCTCCGAGCTCACCTTCCAGCTCCTTTTAGGCCACCAAGTTCCAGGTGACTTCGAGAAGATCGTCAGCGGTTTTCCTCGCAAGCCTGATGGTCGGACCGCGTCGCTGAGTGGCGTGAAGGAGCGCGCCTCGCAGCTGGCTGCGCAGCTTGTGGCACTCTTCGAGAGGGCCCTTGCTAGGGCGACTGAAGCGGCTGCTCGGAAGGGCCGCTCCCGGTCGCAGTCCGCGGCCTTAGAGTAGGCATAGGTGTAGGGATGTAGCAGTCGCTGTGGCTTGTATTTTGAACTCCCTGTGTGTAATGGATATTGCCCTGTCGGGTCTTTTGCTCTTCAGTATTGATTTTGCTGACTTTCTGTCTTCTGAGCTCAACTGTGTTTGGCAGTCGTACTTCTGTATTGACTCTGCGTATTTGTGACAGAGTGACATGCGCGATGATGCTCCGCCTTCTCCCTTGGCCGAGCCGAGTGGCGCGGCTTCCTCTTCGGGTGGTCGCCGTCGTCGGGCGGCGCCGGCTCCTCCGCGCAGTGCGAATGACCAGCGGGTAATCACCTACTTGAAGAACAAGGTGGTGGAGCTTGAGGCGACCCTGAAGAATACGGAGCGGATGTTGCAGCGCTCCCAGTCACATCCCACGGCGGAGTTCTCACGTCGTGAAGATTTTTTGCTTGGAGAGATGGACTTGATCAGTCGGCAGCTGCAGGGTATGTATCATGTTGGCGGCTGTCGTCGCTGTTGTTTGTCCTTCTCCTTCTGACTTGCAGTTCGTGTGCGCAGATGTTAATCCCGATTGGGAGGCCGAGCGGGCTCGCGTTGAAGAGCGAGTCACCCGAGAGGCGTCCGGCGACTCCTATGAAGCTCGCCAGTTCTGGGTGAACAAGTCGAGGGGGCGCGTCCTTGCCACGATGCTTGATCGAACGTGGCGCGCTGCCGCTCTTCTGGAGAGCTGCCGGAAGACACTTTGGCACGTCAACCGCGTGTACTTCCCGCATAATGCGCAGCCGAACGGGTTGCCTGCCTTGCTGGAGAGGTTCCGTGATGGCGAAGGGCTGAAGGAAGTAGTCGACGCTCAGCTTGTGGCTGGTGCAAACGCGGCGCTGGCGTATGTTCGGATGCACCGGCCACATCTTCCTCTTGAGCGAGTGCTTGAAGGCCTGCCAGGTGATGACGACTTCGACGAGACCTTGCCGGCTGCGCGCCGGATTATCCGGCAAGTTCAGGACTTGAGCGAGCGGCTTGTAGGTCCTCTCGATGCGCCAAAGGCCGAGCCTGCAGTTTAAAGTAGCTGTCGTCTGATGTACAGGGTTAGCTATAGAGGGCAAATTTGCTTGTGTAAATATAATGTAACAGGTTATAGCACTTTTTCGAGTAATGAGAATTGATCTGTTCACTCGAAAGTGAGGATGCCTGATTCGATTTGCGACCCGTGTGGCGCATCTGCCCAGTGTGCTAAGCAGTGGCCTAGGGTTTTCAAGTGTTACCTGTATGCCGCGGTCTCTGATTTTACCAGGTGGCGACTTAGGATTTGCAACTTGACCTGTACGGCGCAGCCCCCGAGTCGTTCAGGTGGTGGCCTAGGATTTTGATTAATTCCTGTCTGGCGCAGTCCCCGAGCAGGTCGAGTGACGGCCTAGGATGACAAGTGTGACCTGTGTGGCGTAGCCCCCGAGTATGTCGGGTGGTGGCCTAGGATTTGGAACTTGACCTGTGCAGCGCAGCCTCCGAGTAGGTTCGAGTGGCGGCCGAGGATTTTCCTGAGTCCTGTTCGGCGTAGCCCCCGAGTAAGTCGAGTGGTAGCCTAGGATTGCAAGTGTGACCTGTGTGGCTCAGCCCCCGTGGGTTGCGGGTGGCGCCTTAGGATTTTGGACTTGACCTGTATGGCGCAGCCCCCGAGTCGGTCGAGTGGCGGCCTAGGATTTCTGATTCTGTGCTTGTGTGGCGCAGCCCCCGAGTAAGTTGGGTGGCGGCCTAAGCTTTTATTTCAACCTGTATGGCGCAGCCCCCGAGTGGTTCGGGTGGCGACCCAGGATTTTTGGCATGCTTGTATGGCGCAGCCCCCGAGTGGTTCGGGTAGCGGCCTAAGCTATTATTTCAACCTGTATGGCGCAGCCCCCGAGTGGTTCGGGTGGCGACCTAGGATTTTTGGCATGCTTGTATGGCGCAGCCCCCGAGTTGTTCGGGTAGCGGCCTAAGCTATTATTTCAACCTGTGTGGTCAGCCCCCGAACGGATCGAGTGGCTGCCTAGGATTTTTGAGCTTCTTGAGTGACGGGAAAGAAGAGACAGTTTTTCTTCAAGTCACTTTATTGATTCGTGCGAACAGGCCGCCTCATTAAAAACCCTCCAGTCCCCTCAGGTACCCTGGTAAGGAAAAGAGTGCGTCTGAAACCTGCCGCGTTGCCTTTCTTGTACAATGCTTGATTTGAACTAGGCGTAGAACCGGCGGAGTTGTGCTACGTTCCACGGGTTGCTGCAGTCTGCTCCTGTCTTCGAGTCCTTTAGGCGGTATGCTCCATTGCCTATTGCTTCTGTTACGATGTACGGGCCCTCCCATGGGGAAGCGAGCTTGTGCACCTTCTTTTGCTTGAGTCGAAGGACCAGGTCGCCTGCCACGAACGCTCTTGGTCGCAGCCTCCGAGTATGATAATTACGCAGGTCCTGCTGATACACGGCTGATCGTGCTAGGGCGATGTCGCGTGCTTCGTCCAGGGTGTCTCTGCTGTCTTCGAGTGCTTCCTCTGCTTCTGACTCGTCGTAGGCGACTACTCTTGGTGCGTCAAACTTGATGTCGCAGGGGAGGACCGCCTCTGCGCCGTACACCATGAAGAATGGCGTGTACTGGGTAGATCTATTCGGCGTTGTTCGCAGACTCCAGAGGACTGATGGCAGTTCTTCCACCCATGCGCCCGCTGCGCGTTTCAGGGGTACGCGCAGTCGCTTCTTGATGCCGTTGCAGACTAAGCCATTGGCCTTCTCCACTTGTCCGTTGGACTGCGGGTGCGAGACAGACGCGTAGTTGAGCTTGATCCCCTGTTCTGAGCAGAAGTCTTTGAATTCCTCGGCTGTGAAGTTCGAGCCGTTGTCGGTGATGATCCCATTAGGTACTCCGAACCTGAAGATGATTGACCTGATGAAGCTGACCGCTGTGGACGCAGTCGAACTTGTGATGGGCACGGCTTCGATCCACTTCGTGAATTTATCGACTGCGACCAGGAGGTGGGTATGACCTCCGGGTGAGGATTTCTTCAGCGGGCCCACCATGTCCAGGCCCCATTGGGCGAAGGGCCAGGCTAGTGGTATTGTTTTGAGCTCTGATGCTGGGGCGTGCGGCTTGTTGGCAAACTCCTGGCACCCTGTGCATTTCTTCACCAGCTCTTCGGCGTCCTGCATGGCTGTGAGCCAATAGAATCCGGCTCGTAGCGCCTTGGCCACCAGTGCCCGACTGCTTGTGTGATGTCCGCATGTACCCGAGTGAATGTCGAGTAGGATGGCTTGGCCGTCGACTGGATGTATGCACCTTTGCAGGATTCCTGATATGCTTCTTTTGTAGAGTTCTCCGTTGATGACGGTGAAACTTTTGGAGCGTCTGACGATGCGCTTTGCTTCGACTGGGTCAGCTGGCAGCTTCTGATGCAGTATGTATGCCAGGTATGGTCCTGTCCATGTGGCTTCGACTAGCATGACTTCCATGGGGACCTTGTCTTGGCCTGGCGGGTTGACATCGCCTTTTGTGGTTGCAGTGCTTGCTGTACCCTGAGTCTTGATGGATCTTTGCGTGATGCACTCGAGGAAAACGCCGGGTGGGACTGGTACCCTGTCCGAGCCCATGTTAGCTAGGGTGTCGGCTTCCTCGTTGCTTTCACGGCCGACGTGGCGTAGCTCGCAGCCGTCGAAGTTTCCTTCCATCTGATTGTAGAGGTCCCTGTAGGCGATCATGTTGTCAGCGATGGCGTCGCAGGACTTCATGGTTTGCTGTACCACTAGGTAGGAGTCGCCGTAGATCATGAGGTGCGTGGCGCCGCAGTTCTTGGCCATCCGCATGCCATGGATCAGGGCCTCGTATTCGGCTTCGTTGTTGGACGGCTTCGGGAAGTCCATCTGCAGGACATACTTAAGCTTGTCGCCTTTGGGGGAGATGAGCACGACTCCTGCCCCGGCTGACTTGAATTTTTTCGAGCCATCAAAGTACATTGTCCATGCGTTGGACAGGTCGGGGACATTTGGTAGCTGGGCTTCTATCCACTCGGTTGTGAACTCTGGGAGAACTTGGGCCTTGATAGACTTCGGGTGAGCATACTTCAGCCCCCATGGTCCTAGCTCGACAACCCACTTGGCGACTCGTCCTGTCACGCGCTGATTTGTGAGGATGTCTGCTAGTCCGGAGGAGCTTACCACCGTGATTGGGTGCTCGGAGAAGTAGTGGACGACCTTTCTGGAGGTCATGAAGACTCCGTATGCCAGCTTCTGGTAATGCGGGTAATTCTGCTTGGACAAGGTGAGCACCTCGCTAAGGTAGTAGACGGGCCTCTGCACCGGGTGGCTGTGCCCTTCTTCTTCGTGTTCGACTACGAGCACCGTGCTCACCACCCTGTTTGTTGCTGAGACGTACAGGTAGAGCGGCTCGTTTTCCAGTGGTGCCACGAGGACCGGAGAGGTTGTCAGTGTCTTCTTGAGATGGTCGAATGCGTCCTGCGCCTCTTGCGTCCACTCGAACTTGTCTGACTTCTTCATCAGTTGGTAGAAGGGTAAGGCTTTTTCTCCCAACTTACTAACGAACCGGCTAAGGGCTGCGACTCGGCCGGCTAATCGTTGCACCTCCCTGAGCTTCGTGGGTGCTGGCATTGTGAGTATGTTCTGCACCTTCTCTGGATTTGCTTCGATTCCTCTTGCGGATACAAGGTACCCTAGTAGCTCTCCGGCTGGCACGCCGAACACGCACTTCTCTGGATTGAGTTTGATCTGGTACACGTCCAGTGCGGCGAAGACCTTGCGTAGGTCGTCGACTAGGGTATCTTCCTTCCGGGTAGTGACGACGATATCGTCGACGTAGACTTGGACGATCTGCCCGATTAGCCCCTTGAGGCATGCTTGCATTGTCCGCTGGTACGTGGCACCTGCGTTCTTTAACCCGAACGGCATCGTCTGGTAGCAGAAAACGCCGTCGGGTGTGATGAAAGCTGTCTTCTCCTCGTCCTCGACCTTCAGCCTGATCTGCTGGTAACCTGAGTATGCGTCCAGAAAAGATAGGCGTTCGCATCCTGCAGTCGAGTCGATGATCTGATCTATCCGCGGGAGCGGGAAGTGGTCCTTGGGGCAGCATTTGTTGACTGCGGTGAAGTCCACGCACATGCGCAGTTTCTTCGTCTTCTTTTTCTCAACTAGGACCGGGTTAGCGACCCAGTCCGAGTCCTTGATCTCTCGGATGAACTTAGCGTGCAATAATCTGTCGACTTCCATGGTGATAGCGTCTCGTTTGGGCCCTGAGAAGCGTCGCATGGATTGCTTGACAGGTCTCGCGTCCTTGTGTACTTTCAGAGAGTGCTCGGCGAGTTCCCTGGGTATCCCCGGCATGTCAGAAGGTTGCCATGCGAAGATTTTCCAGTTCTCACGTAGGAACTCGACGAGCGCGCTTTCCTACGCGGGTGTCAGGCTTGATGAGACCTTGACTGTCTTTCCGCTGTCAGTCGGATGGACTTGGTGGGTGACGGTATCGTCGTTCGTGTTGAACGCTGCGTCTTTGGCAGGCTTCTTGCGAGCCGGGAAGATGGTCTTGTCGTTGTCGGCTGATATGGCTTTGAACCGCTCTTCGACGCTGAAGGACTCGGAGATCTTGGCAAACTCGCGGTCGCAGCTGTTGGAGAGCCCAAAGTTGCCGCGGACGGTGATTACTCCTTTTGGCCCGGGTAGTTTTATCATCAGGTAGGCGTAGTGGGGTACCGCCATGAACCTGGCAAAGCTTGGGCGTCCTAGGATTGCGTGGTATTGTGACTTCCAGTCGACGACCTCAAAGTCTATCGACTCCTTCCTGAAGTGCTCGGGTGCTCCGAGGATGACGTCGAGTGTGATGGTTCCCATGGGCGTGATTGGCTGCCCTGGTACTATGCCGTGGAAGGTGGTCTCCGACTCCGGCAATTTCTCTGTCGACCTGTTCATTCGCCTGAGGGTGTCGGCGAATATGATGTTGATGCCGCTGCCCCCGTCCAGGAACACCTTCTTCAGGCTGTAGTCGCCGATCAAAGCCTCAATCACGAGTGCGGCGTGCCCTGGTCGGACTACCTCCGCTGGGTGATCTGCCCTGGAAAATGTGATTGGTGTCTCCGACCCGCGCAGGTAGTCTGGTACCGCGCGCGGGCTGTTGATGGCTTGAAGTACTTGGCGTGTGATGATTTTCTGCCTCCTGTTCGACGGGGGTCCTTTCTGGATCATGTTCAACTGTCCCCGTGCGGCTGGGTACGCGTCGGCACCTTGTTGCTGCTGCTGCTGCGGCTGGGGGAACGCTCCTGCCGCCTGCACTTGATTGTTGTTTGCGGGTGCTGCCTGGATGGCTAGCTGCGGTGCCGCTTGTATGGCCTGCACCGGGGCGATGATTTGCTGCATGGCATGGTAGATCTTTCTTGCTTTGCGGCAATCTTTCAACAGGTGGTTTGAACCCCACTTTCCTGTTACCGGGTTGCGGAACGAGTGATGTTTACAGGGTTGCATCAGTTCCTCTGCCGGGGTTAACGGGCGCTTCCACTCGCGCTTCTGACCTCCATCGCTGTGGTCGATGCTGCTGCTGCCACGGTTGTACTGGCTCGAGCTGGGCTGTCGACTTTGCTCGTGTGGTCTGCTGCCCTCACGCTTGACCTCGCGGGGAGTTTCATAACCCGCCGCTACTAACTCGATTGAGTCGTGCGTGTATCGTGCTTTCCTCTTCTGACGCGACTCGCGCCAGTTGCTTGTTTCGCCTTCCTTTTTGGGAGAAGTCTCGCAGACGTAGTCCTCTCCTTCAGCCCATTGGTTGGCTGTCTTCATTAACTCTATTGTGGTCTTCGGCTGGAGCCTACCAAATTCCTCCCGGAGGTCGCGGCGAGCAACGCCATGCATGAAGGCGTCCGTCACCCTGTCCTCTGATACGGGTTCCATGGTGTTGCGGAGGAGTGTCCACCTTTGGATGTAAGATCGGAGCGACTCGTCCTTCCCTTGCTTGCAGGCCTGCAACTCGATGTAGGTCGTTGGTCTGGCGAATGTTCCTGAGAAACTTTTGATGAAGTTGTCCTGGAACTCTTCCCAGGTTCGGAAAGAATCTTTGGGTTGGCTTGTGAGCCACCCGCGTGCAGAGTCTGTCAGCATGAGCTGGATGTACTGCATTGCCGTGGTCGATGTTCCGCCTTGGCAGGTGCAAGCAATAAGGTAATCCTCGAGCCATAGCTTCGGGTCTTGCTTCCCGTCGTACTTTGGTGTGCCCGCCGTCAACTTGAAGCCCTTAGGCATGCGGGTGTCGCGGATGTTGAAGGAGAAACATGCTGCGCCACATGGCTCGAAGTCGCGGTCGGCGTGGTCGTTTGCGTGTGCCGCGCTAGCCGAACGTTCCTTGCGACTGCGGTCCACCGTCTTCTGCGTCAGGACGTCACGGAGGTCCTTGATCGGCTGTTGTTGCGCCGCCGGGATACCCGACGTCGTTGGTTCGCGAGCTTGGCTACCTGGCCCCTTGGCCGCTAGGGCTTCTTCGATTGCCCTTATGGAGGCAATTTGTTGTTTGTGGAGGAGGGAGCGCGTGTCACCCTCCGGTGGCTGCGTGAGCCGAAGGTACGTTTCGACTGCTATTAAGGCAGCGTTTGCCGTTTTTGGGACGGGTATCCCGTTTTCATCTTCGGTGACGAAGGAAGAGTCGAGGTTGCGGGTGAGCCTTGTTCGATCAGCTTCTCCCATGTGGGGGATACGGGCTCTGGTTCGACGTGCTCCCTGAGTCACCTCTGTGGAGGATGTGAAGGAGAGAGCAGCTCGCCTGGCACTCGATGCATCCGCGTCCCTCTTGCGCCTGAGAAGTTCGGCCTTTTCGGCGCGAATTCGTTCGCCTTCCTTGCGTAGCAAGTACTGGACTGCCAGGTGATCGTCTCGAGATGCGTTGGGTGGCGGGAAAGTGCCCTCGTCCACATGCTTCATTGCTTGGATCGCCATATCCCGCGTGATGACAAGCTTCGTCTGGTCCGGCATGTCCACCTCTAGTGGGTATGCGGGTTCGTCGTCGTCGTCATGCGGCGCTGTGCCGGCCATGAAGACCTGCCTGGGGTAGGCATGGACTGGAGAGTTGGTGCTGCCGCTGCTACTTATGTCACCCGCTTCTTGCTCGGGGTCGAAAATTGCTGCAACGTGGCGCGCGGCGCACCCGCTGTCGCGTCTCTTCGCGATTGTCCATGTGCCCGCACTCGACGGGGCGAGTGCGAGTGGCTTGGGGTAGACCTGGGACTTCCAGGAAGATGAGGGCACGCGTGACGTTGATGTCGGACGCGGGCCCCCGGTCGCACATGCGGGTGCGATGGTGTAGGTGGGTCTTGACATGATTGGCCGCGCGATCGAGGTTGGGGTAGTAGACTCGATTCGCGTGGTCGTTGCCGAGATTGTCGACGTAGATGTCCTCTTCGCGTGTACAGCTGGCGCAAACCTTGCGGGTGCGGCAGATGCGATCTTCGCGGGTTCGGCGGTCGCGATCTCCGCGGGTGCGGCAGATGCGATCTTCGCGGGTCCAGCGGGCACGGTGGTCGTCGATTTTGATGATGCCGCCGCGCGTAACGCCATAGTCATAGACCTGAGTATGCCACGACTATCGATGCAACAGAATATGGAGCCGAAGGTGATGTGTATACCTTTGTCTAGATCCGCGTACACCGATTGGTGAGCTTTCGAGTGGATGACGTACTCGAAGGAGCCGAATCGGATCGACTCCCTGATGGCGGGTGCGCCGATCTTCATTGCGGATGGAGCCAGCGTGACCATGATCCTAGCACTTGGTTGAACTTCCCACAGACGGCGCCAATTGACGAGGTTCTAACTCGGCAAGTCCCAGGGTTGTACACCCCGGGTTGATTGATGGGGAGATAGGAGAGTGCAACGTGATCACGACGGCTGACAAGCGAGGTTTACCCAGGTTCAGGCTCCCGGAGGATAACACCCTACTCCTGCTTGTCTGGTTATTGATGCGAGTAGCGATTACAATGGCGAGATTGCGATCTCGCTAGGGTTTGTGGTTCTGAGTCTGCGTGCCCTCTAGGACGGGCAACCCTCCTGGCTTTATAGGCAGCCAGGTCTCGGGTTGTTGGTACAGATACGGTAGGTTAAAGTCCTAACCAAGTTGGACTAGGATATGAGATAGCCCGAGTGGGCCTTCTGCGGGCCTTTCCATCCTTGGCGCGGCCCAGGTAGCCTCACCGTGGGCTACCCGCAAGGTAGCCCCACGTCACCTAGGCTAGTAACCATGGGTATTGATGGGGATATCCCTCGTCAGGTACAATCTAGGATAACAGAGAAGTACTTTGCCTCTTTAACAACTTTTATGATAGAACATGTGATGTCAGAAGCCAAAAGGGATATCAACTCATTCTGAATTTTATGACTGAGATAATGATAATGAATTTCTTTGTTCTCAATACGTCTAAGATGGTCTCGCATTACCATGTCAAATTTTGCAACCATATCAACACAGGCAAAGAAATTACCATTATCATCCTGGTAAAGCTGCTCACTTTTCCCTCGAAAAGCCAAGTTACGTTTACCCAGATATTTCACAATGGCTATTATTCTTAACAAAACTTTCCTCACCCGTTCTTTCTCCTTTGTGATTTGATGCTACAATTCTTTGTCAATTGTTTCCTATTTCCTTAGTCTAACCCTCAATTCATTCCACTGGTTCATGTTATTGATATGCTCGACACTGTTTTCATGGTCTCTAAGGGTGTGTTCGTTTTTCGGATGAAGTGGAATGGAATGGAATGGTTCCATTACATTCCAGTCCACCCCATTCCATCACATTCCATCCGGGTGTTGGGTTGATTTTGAAGCAGTGGAATGGAATCGGATCCAATTAGTCTCTAATTTACTCTAAATATCAATAAACCTAATTATTCCCCTAACTAATTGACCCATCTTGCAAAGCAGCATGGCCGGCGGGGAGGAGGGCGCGTCGCCGCTGCTGTCCCTGCAGGAGGTGTGCGAGCACGCTCCCGGAGATCCTCCGCATGCGCTCCCGCTGGAAGCTATCTGTTGATGACCTGGCGAGCAGTGTGATGTCCTCGGCGACCTCCGAACTCTACACCCGCGCCCGCCGGCGACCTCCGAACTCCGCGCCCTGATCATGGCGACCTCCGTGCCCGCGCCCTCCGGCGACCCCCGGCACCCGTGACCTCCAAGCTCCGCACGCCCGCGCCTGCGACCTCCGCGCACCCGCGAACTCCGTCGCCCGCGCCGCGACCTGCTGGCTGCCACCGCGCCTGGTCGTGGCCGTCTCCACCTGTTGGCCGTCTCCCGCGCCTGGCCGTGGCCGCCGCCACCGTCGGCCTACTGGTCGCCCCCGCGCCTGGCCGTCAGGCCGTGGCCGCCGCCGGCCTGCTCCACGGGAGAGAGAGGGGATAGAGAGATGGGCTCTGGTTAGGTGAGGGAGAAAGGGATTAGCGCGAGAGAGAGCACCGTTCCACTCGGTCCGGCCGATTTGGCCGGACGGGTGCATTCCGCATCTACACGGAATATTCCGTTCCGAGGAACCACTCAATTCCATTCCACCTAAAAACTGAACACAGGGATGGGCTCTGGGTGCGGAACGGTTCCATTCCGTTCCACCCCATTCAAGAAACGAACACACCCTAAGCTTCTCTATAATGTGCTTCCAGTTTCGAAATCATCACGTACTAACGAGCTCTGACTTCTGCTAGTGTTAGACTTGAAAATCTTACAACAGAAGCAAAAAAAACTCTTTCAACACTCTTTGGATAAACTTGCCATTTTCGGTCATATTTCTCTCCATTCCTCAATTTCCTATAATAATAATCATATGAAAAATGTCTATCTTCATCACCTAGAGGGTATTCCTTTCTCAACTAAGATATCTCATGCTTTATTATCAACAACGTCGGTCCTGAGATTTCCGGGGCCCAGTGCGAAACTAAAACTTGGGCCCCTAATTGTAAACTCGGTGGCGACGACGCGCAAGCCAGCACAACGGCGAGCGCGGAACGGCGTCGCGGCAACGACCAAGTCTCGTGCACGGCGGTGTTCTGGGATTGGAGATGGGATCGTCTAACGGCTAGCGTTTACAAAGTCATAAATCGTGGGCAGATCTAAGAGAAACAAACGAGGCGGACACAAGACGGCAGAAACAAAGGCGACGTGATCGCTCACGTGCCTGAGAATTGGGATCGATCGCTGAAGTCATGTACCTTTAAGTGCAAACGGCAACAAAATCTGCTCCTTTTCATGGGTTTCTATAGCTGGCCGGCCCATTTGAAGCTTTTATGCTAAATAATTATCTACGTATCTATCTAAGTATATATATATAGTACAACATATCTGGGATGAGCCCCTTGGATTTTGGGGGCCAGGGCGGCCGCCCACCCTGCCACCCTCCAGGGTCGGCCCTGTCAACAGACCAAGCCTCCTCAGCGTTCCAAGCAGAGGCAAAAGCCCGATTTACAGCAATGGTGGCGAATGTGCTCAACATTCAGAACCCAACGTTTCTTCTGGATAACCAAAGCTTAGCCAAGGTGGCCGCCTCCAGAAAACTGAACCACACTTTGCTGCACTGGAACACCAGGGATACAATTGCTAAATTTATACAGGCTACTTCCACTTGCACACAAACTTTTCATATCAGGAGAGATCTGAATCAAGTAGCTCACAGTTGTGCTACACACGTTATTAGGCAATGCCTAAGTCAACCTATCTTTAGTTGCACCTGTTCAGCTCACATGAATTTGTTATGTCCTGTAATATTTGCACTCCGATCTGTTCAATTTCAGGACTTTGTACTTAACGTGTATTCTGCACTTCAATTTGAGTTGAATGAATTTTGGCGCCCCTAGCCACAAGTTTTTCAAAAAAAGAAAAGAGAGAGAGAGAGAAGATTTGAACGGATCAAAGGGTATCAGGGGGATTTTCACTTGCATGGATTTAACCCACCACAATCCTCTTCAAACCCTAGCAAACCTAACAAGCACCGAGAAAAATATATTTCGCAAAAAGTCAAAAGTAGCTCGAGCTACATGTAGGCTGTTTAAAAAATTGAAATTACTATTTCTGTGTTTCAAACAATTCGAAACAAGATTCTTAGGTGGAGATAATGTTGAGATCTAACAATGTGTTAATTTCAAAAACAAATCATATTATTTTGGCCTACACAAAAATGAAAAATCTGACAAGATTTCAATTTTTTGAATCTCGACACTATTCGTCCATCCAGATAAGTGCATTCGTCTTTTTGCACATATCAAAATATAACGAATAGTTCATTTACTTTTTTCAGATTATCTACATCTAATATTTGTTTGAATTTTTTAAACATGGAAATGTTGATTTCAATTATTATTATTTTAAATCAACCTACATGTAGCTCGAGCTACATATCGTCTCACTCTACATTTCGTGACTTTAAGAAAAAATCTGAGACTAATTGCACACAACTTCCGATAGTTTAGTTTGTTTCTCTTTCTACATGTTCATGTATTTTTGGACTTTTGTTGTCCTAACCAAAAAAATCAGGTGTAGAAAGATGACGATTCACCATATCTCAAAGAGGAGACATTAGACTTAGATGAAGCTTAGGGTCGGTCTTGAAATTTCTGGTGCATGTGGCAAAACCCGAATTTCGGGCCCTTAGTATAAGTAAGTAAAAAATTACGTGATGAACATTGACCGATCCCATATGAGATGTATTAAATACGTGATCGTGATCAGTCACGTTGTTATCATTATCGTCGTTGTCAACATTGTCTTTCATAGGGGTGACATTCTTTTTTGTTGTTGAATTTCATAGGGGTGACATTCAAGTACATAACTCATTTAGATTGTAAGAAGTTCTTGTGCTACTATACATAAATTTGTCAAGTTGTCATCTTTGTGATGCTATCAACTTATCTTATCACTTTCTCCTTTTCCTTTTCCGAGGAACATATTTAGGTTTTGTAGGCGTCATAAACACACTATACATAAGGAAACAAATCAAAACAAGAATTAGGTCATACATCCATACACTAGTACCAAAATTCACAGATAATTAGAGACAAAACCTTTTTCACAAATTGTGCGATGGAATAGGGGGGCTAGGGTTGCACCGGCGGGCGTCTATGGGGGAATTGCGAGCAAGACTGAGATGAGAGGCGATACTAGCATGCGTGGTGCGGTTTTTTCTCATGACAGAAGACAGAGACAACTTTTAGGTGAAACAATACACTCTAGAACTTTATCACTATTTATTAGAAGTCTCATCTTAGTGTTCTCTGTTAAGGTATTTAACGATATGAAATGTTTCGTGACACATGCACCTACATATACACTATTATTCATCATATTCCCACAAACTAACACATGGAGGCATATGATTGCTTATTTTATTTTCCTCATAAGTTCGTGACTCGAGAGAATGAACATTACTTCAAGTGAAACATAGCAAAAGGGGTCAATGTAATTATTTTGATAGTTTCCATAAATTAGTGAAAATATATCTGCAACATTACTTGTAATATTGTATACCAAATGAATTATATTATAGCTAGCTTTTTATATGTTTGTTAAGTGTAATGGAAAACAATACTTGTTAAGATACTGTGTTGTGAATTAAAAAGAAATTCAGCTCCCACCTAGACACGGGGATGTGGATGCACACTATGGGCCAGTTGAGATGGTGCCCGTTGGGAAAGAGTACATCCACAATACATTCAGATGGTGATGGAGCAGGAGCAGAACTGCAATACATGTGTTGTAGAACCCAATGTAGTTTGTAACTCCCTCACTTGTGTGATGTTTTCCATTTCTTATTATTGAAATATTAATCCATTACACAATTAACTTTACCCAATGTCATAATTCTCTATCTTTGTAACTACAGAGGGGTGTATATAATTTGGACAAGAGTCAATGTTGGCTCTTTCATGGCACACAAAAGTTTATGTCTGGGGTCTCTGTATAACCTCGGCACACAACTCAGACAATGGTGACATGAACCCTAGAGCACATCGCATAATGTTTACGGCACGTCCTAACACATAAGGTCCTCTATTGCAAAAACAAACACATTGTTGACTGGTCAAAATACCGTGCCACATATGCAAATACGTACATGCACCATAACTAGTGAATGATAGATGTAACTCTAATATAAACATCACCATACACACAAATTAACCACACGATGAAGCAAAACCGATCACTCGCTTCCAAAATTTCAAATCTTGTCTGTTCCAAAGAAGATCTGCTCCTGTTTCAGGCCATCATTTTTTTTACGGAGGCAAAAGACTTACCATTTTCATTGATTAAGAGGAACTGGAAATTGACCGTATTAGCCAAAAACCAGCCTAAAACCGAAACAAAGCCCTCAACGACCGATTGTCGTAAGAGCACTCACATCCACCCTGGCTACCCACACAAGTTGACAGCTGCACACACCACCGAAGCTAAAGTCGCCGTCGAGGTTGCCTCCCGGGTCATCGTCATCAAGCTGCACACCCTGCAGCGACTCTGACTTTATAGAAAAACCAACGAAGGAGAGTATCACAGAAGTGGCATCGAGAAGCCCACGTCGGCCTATGCCAAAACGATGGCTCTTCGTGAAGAGTAGGCATCTCCAATTCTGATGGAGACCTCCGGAAAGGAGATGCGCAAAATCTGCGCCGAGAGAGATATTCACCAGATGTATAAGTACATAGCAGCTTCAACTTCATAGTTTGGGGAGACCAACACGAAAAAATTCGGACACGCCGGATAGAGCCGACGACGAAGTCATTGTCGCAACCAAACCATTGCTCCTCAACATTATCGTTACCGTGAATACCACCACATGGAAGACCCACTTTGTCCACCGGACACCTACCGGTCGTAAAGCCGTAAGCGGTCACCCCACCGGCCAGCAAACGCGAATGGAAGCAATCTTTTCAAGGCAACACCCCAAATGGGATATCACTAGGGTGGGCACTAAAGAGGTGAATGTCATGCAAAAAAAAAGTTCAGATCAATAGTCGTTGACAACATTGGAATCGGACCTGCAGAATTTTGAGTTTCTCTTTACCTAAAGCCCAATCAAGCTACCATACCCAAAGATTACCAAAAATGAATGGAACATGGGCGTATCGAATTTTTTCTTCTTCTGAAACTTAGCACAAACGTGTCTATTGTATATGTGTTTCGTGAAACTACGGAAATAAACCACGCGCACAAAGATATGGGCGCTGGCAAAGCTGTGAGGAACCGATCCTTGTGCGCAGGCCGCAGGAAATGCCGCGCCGAACGCCGGAGGAAGTTTGGAATGGAGGAGGACGCAGCTAACTCCGGCGAGGGTGAAAAGCGGCGACAGTGCCGGCCCCGTTGGACACCACCAACTTCAGCTTCAGGAGTCGGGCACCGACCCATGCACCGTACCGATCACTTTCTTTCAGCGTTTCAGTGCTCTTTACCGTCCCATCCCACGCGAGTATGCGACCACCAGATCATGGAGACACAAGAAGGCTTCGCCAGGTACGTACGTAGGCTTATACGCAGCAACACGCTATTAGTGCTATCTAGCTTAGTGGCTAGAGCTCTGGTTTGAGTCGCATGGAAAGTGATCAGACTTAAGGTGTGGTGCAATCAGTGGCGGAGCTGGTATAGAGTGATTGGGTTTACATGAACCCAACAAAATTCGTTAAAGCTTTGTTAACTTAGTCTATGATACTGCTAATTAGTGAAAATTATACTAGAATACAAAGAGCTGAACCCAATGATTTTTCACTCTAGCTTCGCCCCTGGGTGCAATTCGTGTAAAAAAATCGTTAGACTTATTTTCGTCCCGCTTTATATTAATTAAGGTACTGAGAAAATTCTCAAGAGCTGATCAAAACAGGAAAGCGGTGAGATAAGCCAGAAGCGCTAAGCTAACGCCTCAAGCAGTTGTCGAGAATTGAAGCGCGGAAGATCCCTAGACACGCCCGAGGAACACCTACATTTAAGACATGAAGTCCCAACGATGTCGTGTCCGCCAAGGCCGACAAAGGGTTTTACCCTGAGCGTCGGAGGACAAGGAGAGGGCCAAGGCGGCACCCCAAGAATAACACAACATAGACGAGCATTGTCATCACCGGGCCAAAGCTCAAAGCTTTCGCTCGACCCAAGCCACCTACCATGTTGAGGGAAAATTGCCACAAGCCCCTTCCCAAGGGGGAGTCGGGACCCATCGGCCATCGTAAAGAGCCAAACCGTGTGCCCCAAGAGGAACCCTACACAGACGAGTGAGCTGTATGGTGTATGTTTTTTAAAAAGAAATTTGTAAGTTTCCAACAATCGATAAATTTTGGGTGTAGATATTGTCGAGATTTATAATCGTGCAAAATTTCAGCTTCAAATCTGTTGTATTTTGGTTTGCACAAATAAGGCAAATGGATGGATCTGAGTTGTGAACAAAACACGATTTAAAAAAAAAACCTGATTTGTCCTTTTTGTACAGACCAAAATACAAAGAAGTTTAAGGTATAACACACATGAGTAGACAATAGGTAAAAATCTTTATGCACAGAGAAGAGTGTTTGAAAAACCTCCAAATTATAGTTCAACTCTTTATTATGCTTGTCAAAATAAACATATAACCTTTTTTACAAGCTTCTCAAATTGGTGCTAATCCTATCCAAAGTAATTTCTAGCGTTGAGAGAGTATTTTCTAGAACTAGTTAAGTGAAGAACAAGCTACGGAATCATTATGAGAGATATTTTCTTGCAACGAAGGGTGATGGCAATCTCCTCCAAGCAATTACCACAAATTGTACGCATATGGTCGCGTTGTAATTTTCTTTATTATTCTGTAATTTTCTCACACTTGTGATGAGTTGTTTCTACTTGCTACATTCATGGGCAATATGTGTAGAATGAAGGCATGGACTATTTTACATTTTTGCACCGTTTTGTTTGTGTCAGTTGGAATTTGAACACCCACAGATCAATTCGGTGTCCATATTACACACTCAATAATGTTATTCGGTGATTTGCAACTTGCAAGAATAAAGTAGCATTCTAAACGATTTGATTGTGCTGTGTCCAGGTTTCTAAATGAAACAGCCTGCCTGCCGGCTCATGCTGCAAGTGTATACTTTCAGAAAAAGAAAAGAAAAAAAGGTACAAGTGTACACCATTTTTTTTTGGAACACAAGTGTACAACTATCTTTTTTTTTTTTGTGGGTCTAACAATTCTCATTGATCAACAGGGAGGGTTACAGAGTTGTCTAGGTCGAGCATCCGGAGAGCACAGTCCGGCCCCGAACCTAGCCATGTTTCAGTGCTACCATGTACTCGGGCATAGTTTGCCAAAGTATCGCTAACCCTAACCTGAGAACGACTAACTTTAACAACTGAACAAAGACTATCAGAAGACAATAAAAAACTAATCTCATTTAGAATATAATGTAGAGCCGACCGATCAGGTGATGAAGATTTCAAAGCTGAGACCAGTAGGGCTGAATCAGACTCAATGACAAGCGGCAATGAGGAGTGTTGTCTTGAGATCTTCAGACCATCTAAGCATGCATGAGCTTCAGCCTCTAGCGGGTCATTGCAATCAGTTAGGGACCTGCATGCCATGAAGATGGGGGAGCCCTCAGCGTCTCGAAGAATCATACCTGAACCGACTGTTCTGTCCTTATGGGAAAAGGAACCATCAACTGAGAGCTTAACGCATCCCTGAGCAGGCTTGCACCACGGATCCTCAGGCCGTAGAGGCATAGATGATGATCGCCGAGGTGGGTCATCAGCCAATGCAGGACTCTTCCCTTTCAGTATAGCTTCAGTACTTAGCACTTTGACCTCCTTCAGAAGGCTACGATAACCACAAAGAAACATTCTCGAACCAACAATCGTGGGAAGGGGTTTTTGGTGTGTTACTTCATTTCTACAGTACCAGATCCTCCAAGTTATGAGTAACAGATTAACAGATTGTCCACTAGATCAGCTGGGAGGTTCTCAAGTACAGCCTGAAGCCATTTCACCGGAGAAATATTCAGAATGTCATCCGATGGTTCTCAAGTACAACTATCTTGACGTATACTTTTCTCTTGCAACTACAACTATTGTAATGTACTTCTCTCTAGCAGAGAATGTTGTACTTCGAGGCAACAAGAAATTTCATCTCATCTTTGTACGTACTATAGGAAAAAGACGCAAGAATACGAACGAACAGGATCAAGCTCGTCACGGAGCATATCTCGAAGCCGTTCTCTCTCAAATCGAACCATTTCTGTTTGGATTTTCACCGGAGAATTTTCAACGCCCGGCTCAGGCAGCATCGGTCAACACCGCACGGGTTGCTTCGCCCACGCCCAGCGCAGCCGTTACCGTCCGCCGTCCACGCACCCGGTCCATACACCCCACCTCCCTCCGCGTACACGGGACCGCGACCAGACCTTAGACCACCCTGCGCCGAGCCCACGCAACGCCACTCGACGCCGGCATTGATTGTACGGAGTAATTTAGGCGACCTGCATTTCCAGAGAATAATAACAGCAATAAAATAATCACGTAAAAAAAAACAGCAATAAAATAATGAACGTGGCCACATCGGTTCCAACGAACGGAAACCGTCGATCAGAAAAATAAGAATAAACGCGTCCGGGCCTTCCTCCTCGGCTTTCCCGTTTCCCTTTCCCTGCGCCGCCCTCCCCTCCTCCGGCTCGCCCTCCCTCCCTCGCGGCGGCGGCCCCCTACCTAGGGTTAGGGCTCGCGCAATGCGGAGGCCGCTGGTGGGGGCCGGGAGTTTCCCCCGCCGCCGCGCGCTGCAGGGCCTCGCGGCGCTCTTCTTCCTCGCCTACGCGCTCTTCGCGCTGCTCCTCTGGTCGCCGCCGCCCCTCGCCCCGCGCGCCACCCTGCCCAGCTCCGGCGGCGGAGGCGGCGCGCTGCACCTCGACGACGGGGACGACGGCGGCGGGCGGGGCGCGCCGGTGCGGCCGTCGAAGCGCGCGCAGCGGGAGACCCTGGAGGCGACCACGACGACAGCGCCGTCGGGGATCGTGTCCGGGCTCGACCTCGCCCGCCTCAACTCCTCCCGTTCCCGCGGCGGCTCGCTCCGCAGGGTCGCCGCCGAGGCCGCCGCCGCGGGGGCCCGCGTCTTCGCCGACCTCGAGGGCTCCTCCCCGCTCGACGACGCGTCCGACTCCTCCTCCGACTCGGAGGAGCAGGGGACCAGGTGCCCGCACTCGATCGTGCTCACCGGGGACGAGTTCCGGGCGCGGGGCCGGGCCGTGGAGCTGCCGTGCGGCCTCACGCTGGGCTCCTACATCACCGTCGCCGCCACGCCCCGCGCCGCGCACCCCGAGCGGGACCCCAAGATCATACTGCTCAGGGAGGGGGACGAGCCCATCATGGTCTCGCAGTTCATGATGGAGCTGCAGGGGCTTAGGGCCGTCGACGGCGAGGACCCGCCCAGGATCCTCCACTTCAACCCGCGCCTCCGCGGAGACTGGAGCGGCAAGCCGGCCATCGAGCAGAACACCTGCTACCGCATGCAGTGGGGAACTCCGATTCGATGCGAGGGATGGATGTCTCGGGCCGACGAGGAGACTGGTAACATATCCTTGTTTTTGTTTGTTTGTGTTCCCTAATACTACTAATAACGATTATTATTTTGGCTGAAAAAAGATAGTAGTAGCATCGATTGAACTGTTTGTTGTTCATTCAGTGGATGGGATGGCCAAGTGCGAGAAGTGGATTCAAGACCAAGGGTCCGAGGAGTCCAAGTCCTCATGGTGGCTCAACCGGCTCATTGGCCGGACCAAGAAGGCTTCTCTTGATTGGCCCTACCCATTCGTGGAGGACCGCATGTTTGTTCTTACTCTCACTGCTGGATTGGAGGGTTATCATGTGAATGTTGACGGCCGCCATGTGACATCATTCCCGTACCGAATCGTAAGCGCTCATCTTTTGTGCTCATGAAGAGATGGGAAACATTTTAAACACCTGTTAATAATGTTGGTGCACTGTTGTGTTAGCTTTGAGACAACGTGGTGGTTAAATTGTTTCTCTGGTGGTGTTTGCAGGGATTTGTGCTTGAGGATGCCACTGGCTTATCATTGAATGGGGACCTTGATGTGCAATCAGTGTTTGCGGGGACACTGCCCACTACACATCCTAGCTTTGCACCGCAGAAACACCTCGAGATGTCACCAATATGGCAAGTCCCTCCCATACCAGATGAGCCAGTCGAGATTTTCATTGGCATCCTGTCAGCGGGGAACCATTTTGCTGAGCGTATGGCTGTGCGGAAGACATGGATGTCTGCTGCCCACAAGTCATCAAACATCGTGGCCAGATTTTTTGTTGCGCTGGTAAATTTTGTAGACCAACTGTGATGTCCTACTGATAAATCTTATCTATGGTCTTGAGCTGATGGATTCTCTTCTCTGCAGCATGGCAGAAATGAAGTAAACATGGAGTTGAAAAAGGAGGCAGAATTCTTTGGGGATGTTGTTATTGTGCCATTCATGGACAGCTACGATCTGGTTGTTCTAAAGACTGTCGCGATATGTGAATATGGGGTATGTGTAATTGGTCGTACCTATGTTCGAAATTTGCTACCTGACTCCGTTATATTGTGCATTGGCTGTTTCCCACCATGATGAACCCTTTGTCTCTCTCTCTTGTAGGTCCGTGCTGTCTCTGCAAGATATATAATGAAGTGTGATGATGATAATTTTGTCAGGATTCAATCAGTAATGGCTGAAGTTAAGAAGATACCAAGCGGTAAAAGTCTTTATATGGGGAACATGAATTATCGCCATAATCCATTGCGCACTGGGAAATGGGCTGTTACTTACGAGGTAAACTTCAATAATTGATTTCATAATGTTCTCAATTGTCTTTTTTGCTTTCATTTGATTTAAGTTGGTGCTACATTGCTGTAGCAAATGATCCTGAAGTTATTTGGTATGTCTGTTTAAAAACATGAGCTCTCATACTCAATTACTAATTGAGTTGCATGAGATGCTGCCCTGTTTTCGTTTACATGCTACTCCTCTCTGAACAGCAGTTTCTGCTGCATCTTTTGTGTTTTCTGTAATCTACCAGATTATTTTAAATCTTAAATTTTGTATCTATCCAATGAAATCTAAAAAAGAACATTTGCTGATAGTTATGCAATGCAGCAGCACTGAACATGCCAATGCTCTAAGATCTGATGTTTCCCTGTTACTGCTTCATTAGCTGTTTCACTAGCTGACAGGTTAAAAATGCTAATTCACATGATTTATGTGGGACATATAATGCCAGTCGTTGTCAACCTTTTTCATACTAATGCCTCCATGTACTGGCTTTTGGTCCAATATAATTTTATGTTTCACATGTAGTAAGTTTAGCCTTGAATCTTGTGAATACATCATTTATCAGTGCATACACCACACAAAGCTGTTTCAAGAAATTGTTTCACAGTTAAAATTAAGGAATTGTTTAATTACATATTTATTTCATTTTTAGTTCTGAGATATGCCTGCATTACCACCATTTGTTTGATCTAGTTCCCCACTTAAGGCAAATTTTACCTAGGACCTCCTATCATAGTTTTTGAGCCATATATTCTTGTATGCAATCAGTCTGAATTTGAACAGCTAGGAGTACATAGACATTTTACGAGGTGGAAATCTATTTTCCTTGGCTTTACATGGTTATGTATGAATTAGTATGTCCCAATTTCACAGTGGAAATAATCAGTATTCAACCAAGCTATCCCGTCACTAATATTTAGGCTACCACATGGCCCGTTGAAATGCACATATTTCTTATCTTTGCCAATCTATTGTAATTTGCAGGAGTGGCCAGAAGAGGTTTATCCAACATATGCAAATGGTCCTGGATATGTTATATCTTCTGACATCGCAGATTCCATTGTATCGGAATTTACAAATGATAAATTAAGGGTAAGATCAGATGATTGCTTCTGGCCTGCATTTTATGTAAATTTTAAGTCAACAATTTGCATACTTCCAAAATAATTTGGAACCTTATTAGATCCATCTTTGAGCTCCTCGCTGAGCGCTCCTAGAAATGTCATCAGAAACTGCTTCTGTAGATTTCCTAGCATAAGATAACTTGAACTTGGGTTCAGAAGAAGATAACCTGAACATAAATGCTGATAGGGGTCTAATACGCATTTGCTTACTGTGCAGCTTTTCAAAATGGAAGATGTGAGCATGGGGATGTGGGTGGAACGTTTCAACAAATCCAAACCTGTTGTATATGTCCACAGCGTCAAGTTCTGTCAGTTTGGATGCATAGACGACTACTACACCGCGCATTACCAATCGCCGAGGCAGATGATATGTTTGTGGGACAAGCTGCAGGATGGGAAACCGCGGTGCTGCAATATGAGATAGCAATAAGGAACTGGCAGCACTTCACTCCGTTTTTGTGCTACTAATCATACATCTTCGCTCAAAATTAAACTGATGATCTGAATTAAGCAGCTAGAAGACTAACGATGGGCCATAATTACATTTCATTAAAGATGACTGGGCCAAGTTTCAGATAGAAACAACTGCGGGAATGAAGTCAATGAACAGCCAGCTTGTAGGGCTTCTTCTGGATCAAGCTTGTAGCCCTCTTCTTCCCCCACCCCATATATATATTTAGAATGAAGTTCTGTGGGCACTAGTAGAACTGCTCAAGGGCTTCAGTTGTAAATGTGAAGGGTAGAAAGCTTAGATAAGTTACTGGTAATTTTGGTATGACTGATTCTGGTCCTAGTCATGAACAGCCCACCGGGCAGAGAAGAAATCTTGTCGGTTCACAGCAGTTTTGTCCAGCGTCTTCTCGTGTTACTATGCTCGTGAATTTATATGTGGCCACCCGAGTTACAGTCATTGCCATGAATTGAGCCCACATGTGGACCTGTTCTGTTCTGCTGAACAATGTTTACTGTTAGTACTAGTCGAGCACATGGTTACACTTAAACACAGAATATAGTTAGTTTCAACATTCAGTTGTGCCGCCTACAACTGCCGCTGCTCACCTGCTACGGCCCGCTGCGCCTCGCTTGGGTTTCAGCTGCGCGTGTGTGGCGGGGTGGGATGTGAGAAATGTTAGGAATAGACTTGTTGTATTTCAGGAGGCCAAAGGCCACAATATAAAGGATATGTATGAAACCCCCTAATAGTGGGGAGTTACAATTAGACTAAAATTAGACTATTATACTTCTAACACCCCTCTCAAACTCATGTTGGGTCAACAACACTGAGTTTGGAGAGAAAGAAAACATGCTGCGCTCTAGTCTGTGCCTTGGTGAAGAAATCCGCTATTTGCAACTCTGAAGGCACATAATGGAGGGTAACAACCCGATCCTGCACATTTGCACGTGTGTAGAAAGCATCAACACCAATATGCTTGGTCAGCTCATGCTTGACCGGATCACGTGCAATACTGATAGCACATGTACTGTCAGACAAAAGTGGAGTGGGTGTCGTAACAGAGACCCCAAAATCTGCAAGTAACCACCGTAACCAGGTCACCTCCGCAATCAACGAGGCCATAGCGCGCAGCTCAGCCTCAACACTCGAGCGAGAAACTGCTTTCTGGTTTCTTCGTCTTCCAAGCAACCAGCGAACCACCAAGAAAAACACAGTAAGCAGAAAGAGACGAACGATCCGTGGGATCACTCGCCCACGTAGCGTCCGAGTAGCACTGGAGCTGGAGAGAACTGGAGCTAGGGAAGAAAAGACGACGAGTACTCGTACCACGAATGTAATGAAGAACACGAAGAAGATGACCGTAGTGAACCGTGGTAGGAGCTGAGACAAACTGACTCAGAATATGAACAGGATAGGAAATATCCGGACGAGTGACGGCGAGATAGACAAGACTCCCAACGAGATGACGATAGCGTGTCGGATCAGAAAGGGGCTCACCATCAGTAGGACGGAGCTTAACATTAAGCTCCATAGGAGTCTCAACAGTGCGCTCATCCCCAAGAGCAGCACGAGCAAGAAGGTCCTGAATATACCTTTCCTGTGAGATGAAAAACCATCAGAAGTAGAAGAAATCTCAATCCCAAGGAAGTATCGAAGAGGACCAAGATCAGTCATAAGAAACTGATCACGAAGACGAGCCTTAACAAAGGCGATATACTCAGGGTCATCTCCAGTGATGATCATGTCATCAACATAGAGAAGGAGAAGAGTGCGACCACGAGAAGAAGTGTGGATAAAAAGTGCAGCATCATGTGCGCTAGGAGAGAAGCCGGCGGCGGTCACCACAGAGGCGAAACGCTCAAACCAAGCTCGAGGGGCCTGTTTCAGCCCATAGAGAGAACGCCGAAGACGACAAACCATCCCATCAGGAACATAATACCCAGGAGGAGGCTGCATGTAAACCTCCTCACGTAACTGCCATTAAGGAATGCATTCTGCACATCAAGCTGAGACACGGACCAACGGCGAACAGAGGCAACATCAAGAAGAGTGCGCACAGTGGTCATATGAGCCACGGGCGCAAAGGTCTCATCGTAGTCACGGCCGTGCTCCTGCTGGAAACCACGAGCTACAAGACGAGCTTTATATCGCTCAAGAGATCCATCAGAGCGGGTCTTAATTTTATAGACCCACTTACACGTGATAGGACGAACACCGGGAGGAGGACAAACAAGCTCCCAGGTGCCAGTGCGCTCTAGAGCAGCAATCTCCTCGGCCATGGCAAGCTGCCAGTGCGGATGACGCTCGGCATCCCTATAAGAAGTCGGCTCGGAGGTAATAGAGAGACCATACTGACTAGGAGAGTAACGGTCTGGAGCACGTCGCAGACGAACAGGCCGTGAAGAGGAAGGCTCATCGGCAGAAAACGACTCATCAGAAGAAGAGGAAGAAGAAACAGGAGAGGAAGAATCCGAAACCGGAGAACGAGGAGAACTAGGGGAACTAGACGGAGGAGTACTAGGAGAGGACGGCGCCGAGGTAGAAGGTGGCGCCGAGGTCGAAGGTGGCGCCGAGATCGAAGGTGGCGCCGAAGTCGAAGGGGGCGCCGCGGTCGAAGAAGACGTCGAGGACGAGGGGATAGTGGGAGGCGTATCCGGAAAAAGAAGAAAGGATATATCACCCACCGGGTAGGTACCCGAGGTGGGGCAAGGATAGAAGGGACGCGTCTCATCAAACGTGACATCACGAGAGATGCGCAGCCTACGACCAACGGGATCTGCTCATCACTGTATCCGAGAAAAACACACTCAACCGACTGAGCAGTCAGTTTGATGCGTTCGCGAGGAGGGAGAAGGACATAGCAAACACAACCAAATAAACGAAGAGTCGAGTAGTCTGGAGAACTACCAGAGAGACGCTCGAGAGGAATACCACCCTGAATGGCAGCAGAAGGCTGAATGTTAATGAGATGAGTCGCCGTAGCAACAGTCTCTGCCCAGAAATGCGGCGGAAGGGAGGAAGCAATCATCATGGCACGGGTAGTCTCAAGAATATGACGATGCTTACGCTCGGCGACACCATTTTGAGCATGGGCGCCGGGACACGAGAACTGAGCAAGGGTGCCCTGCTCAGCAAGAACACCACGCAAATGCTAGGAGATGTACTCACCTGCAGAATCAGCACGAAAAACACGAATAGGCGTGGAATACTGAGTGTGTACCATGGCCACAAAACGCTGATAAATAGAGAGGACCTCACTGCGAGAGCGCATAAAATATAACCAGGTGTACCGGGAAAAATCATCAATGAATAAAATATAGTAGCGATGACCCCCTTTTGAAGCAAAGGGAGCCGGACCCCAAACATCTGAATGAACTAAATCAAACGGTCGCTGAGATGAAGACACACTAGTAGGATAGGGAAGCTGAATCTGTTTGCCTAACTTACAACCTTGACAATGTAAAGACGCATCTCCTGAGACAGACCCCAGAAGACCACTACGAAGTAAAGACGATAAGCGGGAATCACAAAGGTGACCCAGACGATGATGCCACTGCTGAAAAGAGCTGGAGGCGGAAGCAGCAACCGCAGAAGAACTGGTCGATGAAGAAGCAGAAGGTGGAACGCGAAGCCAGTCTAACTCCCAGAGCCCCGGGGACTCACGGCTACGAGGGCCAGCTACAACCAGGGCCTGAGTGTGGCGGTCCTGAACAGAACAATAATCAGCGTCAAGGATGATGCGACAACCAGAATCAGTAAGCTGACTAGCAGAGAAAAGATTCATCTTAAGACTAGGAACATGAGAAACATCAGGAACAGAGAAAAAGGAGGTAGAAAGGGAACCTCGACTGGAAACAGGAAGAGAGGTACCATCGGCTGTGATAACACGGACAGGAGAAATAAGAGAACGGAGAGCAGAAAGAATAGAAGACGCATAAGTCATATGAAAAGAAGCTCCAGAATCCAGATACCACGGGGACGACATACCTGACTGTGTAGAAGATGGTGGGCGCGCAGTGTCAGAAGAGGTAGGCACAGAACCAGCAGTGCCCGACGAGGAAGATCCTGTAGCAGCGAGCAGACCCCGAAGACCACGAATAATATCCTGCTCAGAGAGTGTAACTGCAGAAGATCCTGACGAAACAACCTGCTGACGAGCAACTGCAGAAGATCCTGACGAACCAGACTGCTGACGAGCAAGGTACTGCAGACGTAAACTGGGATCCCTCTTCCAGCAGCCAGAGAAATCGTGGCCAGTCCGGCCACAGTAGGAGCAGGGAGGACGAGTGGGGCGGGACTGACCACGAGACTGCTGAGTCTGACCCTGACCCTGGACCGGAGGACTGGAGAGGAGCGGCGGTGCTGAAGACCGCAACGAAGGTGCCGGCGCAGGGGGGCCACGAGTGGCAAGAACAGAGGAAACCTCAAGAAGTCTAGCACTGCGAAGGCGAGTCTCCTCAGCGCGAAGCTCAGACAGGACCTCAGAGAGCGGTACACGACCGCGAGCAAGCAGCTGGGCACGACGGGGCTCAAACTCCTTGCGGAGCCGAGATAGGAACTCATAGACGCGCTGAAACTCCAGATCCGCGCGCACAGTCAGACAGCAGAGACATATGCCACACACAGCTGTACGAAGGGAATCAAGATGGCGCCAAATAGCAGCACTCTGAGTATAAAACTCGTCAATGGTGGAATCACCCTGCTGAAGAGCATGCTCCTGGCGAACCACAGATAGGTAAAGAGCATCCCCAGACGGTTGATAACGCTGGCGAAGAAAAGCCCACTGAGCAGCAACAGTGGGAAGACTCATGAACTCGGCAGCATACTGAGGCAGAACGCTGGAAGTGAGAACAGCTGCAGCACGGGCATCCTCATCCATCCACTGAGTGAAGTCAGTCAGATCCAGCCGGTAGGTCGAAAGAGCATCCGAATACTCCTATACCTGCCGGTCATAAGCCGCCATAACAGAATCATTAGCACTCCTGGCTGCATCCTTGACCGTCTGAGTAGCGTCAGACGCAAAGGAGACGGGCGTCGGTGGAATAGGCGTCGTGGGAGCAGTGGGGCGCGGCGGACAGGGGACCTCGCCAGACAGCACACCCCAAAGACGAAGACCGCGCATGTGGACGCGCATAAAGGCAGCAAAATCAGGATAATTCGCGCCATTAAAAATCACCGGGCAGCGAGGGATTGCAACGTAGCCCGAGGATGACATAACTCTCTTTCTGTGACGGGCGGGGCGGGCCGGGGCGGGTCCGGAGCTGGCGACGGCGGGGCGGCCGGGGCGGCCGGACGACGGCGGGGCGGCCGGGGTGCGGCGGTGGCGGCCGGAGGGCGGCGGCGACGTCGGAGAAGCTGGCGACGGCGGGGCGGCCGGGGCGCGGCGGTGGCGGCCGGAGGGTGGCGGCGACGTCGGAGAAAAAAAAATTACGATGGCGGCAAGATCTAAAACCGCTCTGATACCATGTTAGGAATAGACTTGTTGTAATCCAGGAGGCCAAAGGCCACAATATGAAGGACATGTACAGGTGTGAATATGCAGGAAACCCCCTAATAGTGGGGAGTTACAATTAGACTACAATTAGACTATTATACTTCTAACAAGAAAGACAGGAGCGAAAGATAGGGGATTAGAGCAAGTACTAAAATGTCTCCCCCTATATGTCCATATAGTTCTAAAATGTCTCCTCTATATGTCCACGACTTCTCCTAAAAAAATCTCCACTAAAACTTGTTCAACTCGATCAGCCTAAACGTCTCCTCTATTTAATATTTTAAGAATATTATATAACTAACATTTAAAATCTAACAACTATCTCTGCAATTGCTAACTTATAGTGTCAAAAACTTGTCCATCACCAAAATCTAAAACATAAAAAAAACTCACTAATATCGGCGTAAAAAAGCTCATAGATTTATATTGGACAAGAATTTAACACAAAATTTGCAAGCACTAAACAACAGTACAATGAGTGCATGCATCCATTAGTACAACAGCTGCCTACTCCTCCCGACGCCCTCCCTGCCCTTGGCCGTCCAGCCCGCCGCCTCGCCCAGCCTGTTCTACTTCCTGCCCTTCTATCTCCTTCTTCTTCCTCTCCACTTCCCCTACCTTCTATTTTCTCTTGAGTTTGCCCCATGGTAGGTCCGCCCCAAGCCCTCTACTGACCTCTGATTTTCCTTCCCTCCCAGAAACTGAGATGTGACTCGATTTGGAAGTCGATTTCATTCTCGATTTGAAATTCGAGATCGATTTCTAAATCGATTTTGGGCTCGATTGGGGATAAACTGAAGAAACTAGAAGGGGGAGAAGACCAGATGAATTGTCGAGTGCGGGAGGAAACTTCACCCGTGAGCGGTTGTTGGCGTCACTGGGATAGGGGAGTCTTCCACCTCCCCTACTTGTAGGGGAGACGAGCGAGTAGAACTAGGGACGCCTATAAATCAGGGGAGCATTGAGGAAACTGTTGGACGGTTGTTTTTTGGGCTTTTTCCACTAAAAACGTATAGAGGGGTGTTTGAGAGAACTGCTGGACTTGCTCTTATCAAGGGCATTCCATCCAATTCCGCCGTTCCGTGGAACGAGTGCATTAACGAGTGCATTCCGCATATTCTCTTTGAGGCCTTGTTTGGTACTAGAGTATTTGCGGGGATTATAGGGGATAATCCCACAATACACCAAATCCCCACTTACTTTAATTAGATGTTTGGTTTAGAGTATTGGACTAATTGAATCCCCATTAATTCCCAAGTTTTAGTCTTTTTTTTTCCGATTAGAGGGGTTCGGGTGAAGGTGGGGGTTCACCCAATCCCCTTGTGAATTATCCCCACTAAAACTCTAATACCTACCAAACAAGGCCCGAAGGAATCACTTGGTTCTATTCTACTCCAAACATACGAATTGGCTTTGGGTGCGGAACGGTTTCATTACATTCCACTTCGTTTCAAAACCAAACACACATAGAGTCTTAGAAATAGAAAGTTAAGTATCCCAAACCATCAACCGTTTTTTTTGAAACTCACAATATATTAAGCTAGCAAGCCGCCTCATTAAAAATCTTTCAGCCCACTTAGGTACAATGATAAGGAAAAGAGCGTGTCTCAAACTTGAACAAAAATGGAAAAAAGTACTTCTATGTTACTCGTATTTTTTACATGTACATGATGAAGGGGCCCGCGGCCCAAGCCCAGGAAGCCCGACCCGTTTAGATTTGGCATCTCCTGCGAGCTCATCGGGGAAAATCTATTTCACGACCAGGCCGTGCGCTATTAGCGCACGCCCACCCCCTCCGGGGCGTAGTGGGCCGGCCCAATAGCGCCGGCCTGGTTTTTTTTTTCCATTTTCCCTTTTAGTTTCTTTTTTCTGTTTATATTCTGTTTCTGTTTTTTTCGAATGTTCCTTTTTTTGTTTTTACTTTTTAAATATTTCTTATTTTGTTTAATTTTTAATTTTTATGATTTTAAATTCTTTTTCTCTATTTTTTTTATGTTCATAGTATTTTTTTTGTTCATAAGATTTTTTGTGTTGACATTAAAAATATTCAAATTTGAAAATATTCATATTAAAAAATTGTTCAAATTCGAAAATTGGTCACATGTAAAAATTATTTAAATTTAAAAAGTTTCATATTTTGAAAAATTGTTCAAATTTAAAATTTGTTCACATTCAATTTTTTGTTCATACAGGAATATATTTATAATTAAAAAATTATTCAAAATAAAAAAAGTTCCGTGCGCATAATGGGACGGCCCAAACCGCCTTTCCGCGGGCGCAAAGAGGACGGTCACCTCCTCCTCTTTTTCCCCTTCCCCCACCTCGCCGCGCCGCCGAAACCTACCTGCTCGATGAGAGGCGGCGGCAACCACCAGCGGCCGCAGCACGGCTACGACCCCCGCCATGGCGACGCCTCCACCTCCGACGCCGCCGCGCAGCAGGCGGCGGCAGCGGTGGCGGCGGGGATGAACCCCTACGCCTACGCCCCAAATCCCCACCTCTACGCCCAAAACCCCTACAACCTCATGCTCCCCCACCTCTTCCTCCAGAACCAAGCCGCCCTCGCCGCCGCCTACCATCAGCACCACCAGCAGCAGCAGCAGTACCAGCACCAGCAGTCGCTCCTCCCCTCCCCCGGGTACGCGCAAGGCCCTGCTTCCAATGTCCAGCACCGCCCCTCCAACCCGGCCCCGCGCGCCGCCTCGCCCGCGTCGGCTCCCCCGCCGCAGCAGCGCAACCAGCAACCGCTGCTCCAGAAGGCGCAGGCGGCCGCCACGAAGGCGCGCGACGAGCTTACGCGGGCGGGGGAGGGCGTCACGGGGTGGAAGGTGGCCCAGGCGGCGCTCGTGGCGCTCAAGGCGGACTCGTGGGCATCGTTCGGCGTCCAGCTCCACGACGTGCCCCTCCTCCGCGACCTCTTCCTTATCGAGGGCAAGGTCAGTATATTTGCTCTGCTCTGCCTGAGTCCGACCACTGTAGTTGTATGCCACTCCGTGACCACACAAAGCTCGTAATTTCCTGTTTTGGATTTGCGACGGTGATGATTTCATCTGCAATTTGCTGTCGTGTGCGCTCCAATTCCTAAACCAAACTGTTATGCCTTGCCAGTTTAGCACTATGAGGCGGGCTCTATAACTGTGCATAGCTCCAATATGTTCTGGTTTCAATTTACATTGGTTTCATTCGCAATCGCTATAGCTGGGATTTGTTGAGAATTTTTCTTGTTAACCCTACAAACTTTGCCATCTTTTGTTGCTCCAGCTCCTAATCGAACTGTTGTATGTTGGCACTATGAGGCAAAGTCGGAGAGGGCTGGTGCTTCCGTGTGCTTTATATTCTGCTCTTTTCATAGCTCTGTTATGCTTTTATGTACTCGAGTATTGCAAAAGGAGCGTGGCTTCCTCGTGTCTCCTTAACAAAAAAAAAATAGAAACCACATTTTTAAGTTTCAATGGTTTCCTGTAAAACTTCAATGAAACATGTTTATTTGAGGGCTACAGAAAAATGGTGTATAATAGATGTGCTGTTGACTATTACGCCCCAAATCCCCACCTCTACCCGCAAAACCCCTATAACCTCATGCTCCCGCACCTCTTCCTCCAGAACCAAGCCGCTCTCGCCGCAGCCTACCATCACCACCACCAGCAGCAGTACCAGCAACCGCTCCTCCCCTCCCACGGGTATGCGCAAGCCCCTACTTCTAATGTCCAGCTCCGCCCCTCCAACCCGGTGCCCCAGCCCCGCGTCGGCTCCTCTGCCACAGCAGGAGCGCAACCAGCAACCGCTGCTCTAGAGGGCGCAGACGGCCGCGACAAAAGCGCGCGACGAGCTCGTGCGGGCCGGGGAGGGCGTCACGGGGTGGAAGGTGGCCCAGGCCGCGCTCGTGGCGCTCAAGGCGCAATTCGGTGTCCAGCTCCACGGCGTGCCCCTCCTTCGCGACCTCTTCCTTATCGAGGGCAAGGTCACTATATTTGCTCTGCTAGGCCTGGGACCGACCACTAATAATCATTTGCCGGAGAGTAGGATATGCATCATGCATGTGGTATACCCGGCCGACAATAGAGAACGTATCTTGTGTTTGGCCATGAGGGATTTAAGTGTTCAAAAGCTAGAAAACATTCATCTTAAAAATCACGAAACAATCTGAAAATTAATAGCAAAATCGACACAACATATGACATGGTCTAATAAAATAAAATATTATCATAAAGTACAAAATCTTTACTTTTAATTTGGCCAGATTTTGTACTTTATGACAATATTTAATTTTTTTTACACCATGACATATGCTGTGTCGATTTCACTATTACTTTTCAGATTGTTTCGTGATTTTTAACATGAATGTTTTCTAGTTTTTAAGCACTTGAATGCCTTATGGCCAAACACAAGGTACGTTCTCTATTGCCGTTCGGGTATAGCACATGCATGGTGCATATCCTCTGCTAGGTCTCAGTCCGCAGTAGTTGTATGCCACTTCGTAACCGCGCAAAGCTCGTCATGCCCTGTTTTGGATTTGCTACGGTGGTGATTTCATATGCAATTTGCTGTCTTCTGCGCTACAGTTCCTAAACCAAACCGAACTGTTATGCGTTGGCAGTTTAGCACTATGACTGTGCATGGCTCGCACATGCTTTGTTATCAATTTACATTGGTTTCATTGCAATCGCTGTAGCTGGGTTTTCTTGAGAATTTTTCTTGTTAACCCTACAAACTTATGGCCATCTTCTGTTGCTCCAGTTCCTAATCGAACTGTTGTATGTTGGCACTTTGAGGCAAACTCAGAGAGGGCTAGTGCTTCCGTGTGCTTTAATACTTTATATTCTGCTATTTTCATAGCCCTGTTTCGCTTTTATGGCCTAGAGTATTGCAAAATGAGCGTGGCTTCCTCATGTCTCCTGAAGAAAAAAAAGAATAGAAACCACATTTTTAAGTTTCAAGGATTTTCTGTAATAAAATTTAAAGGAAACATGTTTATTTGAGGGCTGCAGAAAAAAAGGGTTTATGATAGATGTGCTGTTGACTACTACAGATCCACACTCGTTTTTGTGTGTGCAGCCCATAAATGAAAAGATCTTTTAATAAAAAATGTCAGCTATGTAGATCACACCTATATGTACATCTGTCTGGGGTTTTTAAAAACATCATGAATCTTCAAAGTATTATTTTTTAATATACAATGGTTTCATCTGCCATTGTTGAAGATGGATTTTTTTTCAACCTGCAAATTTTGCTATCTTCTTGCTCCAGTTCCTAATCAAACTGTTATATGCTGTCACTATAAGGCAAACTCAGAGAGAACAGGTGCTGGTATCTGCTCTATATTCTACTGTTTGCATAACTTTGTTTTGATTGTATGGGCTTCGTCTCATGCTGGATTTTGTTCCAGCATCCTGCTATGGTTTCATTTGTAAATAAAAGCGGTGCTGAGGGTGTCGCCCTTTGTTTGTAAAGTTGTGAGTATGTTTGCACAGTACTGTACTCAGGCTTGAGATTCTTGCTTCTTCTTTTCATCTTGTGTTCCATACCTGCTTTATTAATTTCGTTACATGTTTTCATTTTACCTGATAATGTAACACACTAGAATCTCTGCAGTACTTTCTGTTTGAAAAACAAAACTTGGGTATTTTTTCGTCGGTGACTGCGTTGAAACAGAAGAATAAGATAATTGAAATCTAACAAATATGCTCCGTTGACCTAGTATAGTATTGTAAGCCACTTTGACTCTTGTCGCAAGAATTGAACCTTGGGGTAAATGACCAAGGTTAGCATCATTTAAGACTCCTTGACTGAAAGAGAATTAATTGCAGATACTGTTTCAGTATTAAAAGGGTATTTGATGGAAATGGTGTCTGATATTTATCTGAAAATGTTATAGAATATTAGAACAGTTGAGGATCCTATCAATTGTAGTGAGCTATTAGATATGAGTATATGACTACTTTGTACTTTGATGTTTTATTTTACAGTAAGCATGATAATGTATCTTTTGCCTCAGCATAAGGCATCTCTTTCTATTGTTCAAATCATCCCCAACCCCAAGTATATGTGGGAGAACTGCACATGGTTGCCTGCTGATTGAGTTTACATGGACTTGTCTTGTTGTTTTGTCAGGTGAACACATTCATCCATTGTTATGTTGCTGCAAGAAAAATTATATCTATTCATGACCTGGAGGTTGAGATATGCAAGAACGAGGGTGTTGGCCAGTTTGAAGAGCTGGGGTTGGGGCCTTTTCTTCAACACCCACTTGTTGCACATTATTTTTTGGTATCTGCTGATTTGTCCAAGGTGCCAAAGCTTAGTAGCGAGGAGATTATCAGTTGCCTGCAGAAGTTTATCGATAAATCTAAGGAGAAAGTCACAGCGGAAAGCTTCTTAGATTATCTCGCCGAACAAAAGTCAGTCTCTGGGAAGGAGAAACTCGGCGTGCGTGTACAAAGCTTGGGGTATGTACATTTTCTTGTAGACACATACTTATTCACTTCTCTTGTGTGCTCCCACATAGGTAGTACCCTGTAATAGAAATGTCTTCCTTCTGCCCTCCCAGTACTATTTCGTCTCTCATTTTGCACCAGTATATTGCATTTTTTCTGATTTGAGAGGTCTTGTAGGTTGCATATTTCCTTCCTCCGCCAGGCCAGAAGAAATGAAGTTGCCGCTATAAAACTTCTAGGCAAGACAAGTGGTTCTGGTGATAACACTTGCGAGAAGGATCCACCAAAACAGACAGATATTCATTTGGGGAAGCAGGTGTTGAATAGGAGGTTTGATGCTATAACTAGCCGCATAAAGCAATTACCAGGAATCAATAAGCATATTCACTTTGATTCAAGCGATGATGAAGCTGCCCGTGATACTAGTTTGGATGGCGATGCAGTTGATGGGAGTGAGAGTGACGAGAGCTGTTATATTGTTGGTAGCAAGGATGCTGATAAGCGTGTCAGTAGTTGCCCATATCCGTCGACAACAGAAGAAATTGAACGTCTTGGTTTGAAATCTGAACCGAGTAAAAAGTCAGCTATAGAGAGCAGCAACGTAAAAGCGAGTGAAAAGATTGTCCATTCAAGAGTTAAAAGGAAATATCAGGAAAATGGGACTCCTAGCTCTTCGTGCAAACATCCTAGTAAGCGCCAAAAGGGGCAAATTCAAAAGAAAGAAACATCACCTAATTGCTTTCTCAGTACAGGTAAGCTGGAGAAATTCATAACAACCTGGAAAGAAGCATGCCGTGAACATCCAGTTCAACAGGTATGCTTGTTAGTTGTGACTCATGGTCAAATACTTGTTCTCTATGAATAATTGTGAACTATAGCTACATACTCCAGATACATATTTTTTTTTTTGTAAGAAGCAAGCAGCGTTAATATGTGACTCCTTTTTTATCATGTTATAGTTTGTCCCCCCAACCCCCTCCCTAGTTTGTATATTTTGATATTGGTGTTTAATATTTTCTGCATACTATAGTTCCTTCATCTTAACTTTAAACTTACAAAGAATTCCATTAATTGTTCAGCAGAATAGAAGTCTGTTCAGTATCGACTTTTCCTATTTCTGAATCTAATTATTTTGCACTTCACACTGATGCAGGTTTTGGAATTGTTAGCAAATTACTATGCAGAAACACCACAAGAGAAGAAGAACTTAATAAAGTTTTTTTCGCAGTACCCAGGCATAGGATTCCTAAATGTTGCAGTGAGTTGATTCCTTTTTCAGCCAACTCCTACATTTACATGTGGATCTACTAACTATATATGTTCTTTGCAAAAGGGCTTCATCCTTTAGTTGCTAGTTGCTGCATATAATATCTTATCAGAAGGGCAAATGCACTAAAATTTAAGGTTGGTTAGGCTTGATAATGCAAAATTCCTGATGTGGTTCATTAGTCTATGGTTTTCCCGAGGTGAAACACAAGCTAAACATCGTAAAAATATATCTGAAAATAGTTCAGCTTGTAGATGCAACATATGTTTACCATGACACATAGTTTCACATTCAAATTTCACCCACTGCTCAAGAAACGAAAATGCAAATCATTTCTTTAGTTGTATTTCAAATTGGATTGTGAATTGGGCCCATTAACACTACCAGAGTTTTAAATATTGTTTTTTGTTTTTTGAAATTTGGTGACATGGTAGATATGGGTTGAGTCCGCGTATGCATGTCTTCAAAACTATTCCTTTTTTCTGCAACTTTAGTTGGTTCTTTCTGCTTGAGTACACGGGTTCCATAACAAGCTAGGGTGCACATGCATACAATCTCGAGAGGATTGCTGGTGTCCTGATTGGCAGCGTGCAATTCTTCATTCTGTATCTTTTCGCTATGAAGTTCTGGTAGCATTTTATGATATTATATTTAATGTAGCGTGGCATGGATATGCAGGTCAGATCGATGGGTTGTGGTCTGCTGGATAGTATTTATGATGCGATCCATGTCTTTAGTGAGAATAAATTGTCATCAAGTCCTATTCCTAACACCACAACAGAGGTTATGGAAATTGAGCCCCCGAGTAAAGAAAATGCTAAATGCATTGCTAAAGGAGCCGATGATAGCAATGAGCCTGGACCCAGTAATCTCTCTCTCTCTCTCTCTCTCTCTCTCTCTCTCTCTCTCCACAACTGATTACCTCTTTTGATTGGTGTTTGTTCATGCAGATGTCACAACTGTTGATGTCATCAGTAGACTTACTGAATATTTTGATTCCAACTGTGGAGTGTCTGGAGCTGGAGCTTTTCAAGCAGAAAAATTTATATTCCTGAAGACACTTCATGATTGTGAAACATGTGTAACTACTCAATTTTCTGCCAAGCACTTTAGTTCTCTTGGCCATGGGACTTTCCTCGAGTTTTTGGCAAAATATGGTCATCACTTTCCCCCTAAGTTGACTAGTTTCTTGAAGGGGGGGATTTCTGGTTCTTCGTCTCTCCAAATTTCTGTTCTGCCGCAACAAATTGAAGTTTTACTCTCCCAGGCCGAGGGCAACTGGGTAGAAGATGGCGACTTTTCAGGGGATAGTTTCCTTATGCTTCTCAAAAGGCAGTTCCCATCAATTGGTTTTGATATTGCACAATACAAATCTGGGGAAGGGCTTGTTGGTTCCATAGAGAGACAGAGAAAGAGTATACAAACAAATAATGTCACGTTTTCCATCTCTCTGTTGGAGAAACGGTGGTCTGGAATCTCTGCAGGTGCGCATGATGCTGTTGGTGGGCAGAGGGACAATGCTGGTGAACAATCTTATGATTCTGGAACAGTTTCTTCACGAGAAGCGATTAAGTGTTTACTTAAGGCTCCAATGTTGTCAGATCTGCTTCTTTGGTCACATTGGAATATGGTGTTTGCTCCTTCACTGGGCTCTTTCATGCACTGGCTGCTGACTACAGGGCCAGATCAACAGCTAGCTTGCATTGTGACCACGGATGGTAGGTTTATCAGGGTAGACCCATCAGCTACGGTGGACCAATTCTTAGAAGCCATTATTCGATGCTCATCATTTCAAGTGGCAGTGAATCTGCTTTCATTGCTGCACATTTACAATGGTTCTACAAACACTCCAATATCATTACTGAAGTGTTATGCACAAAGAGCAATAGGTATCATAATGAACAACAACAACGATCAAGTGAACACCAATTCTGAAGTCAAATCATTTGTGACTGAGGAAACCTGTAATCTGAGTGGTGAACAACGTGACTGCAAGAAAGGACTCATTGACAGCACTGTTCAAGAAAGGACTCAGTTGTCTTCTGCAAGAAATGTCAGTTCTGATATTTTAACAAACATTAATAGCACTGTTCATTTTGTTGCCAAATTTTTTCTCGATTGTCTTGGTCATCTACCTTCTGAATTTCGGAGTCTTGCAGCCGATATACTATTGTCCGGACTTCGAACAGTTACCAAAAAATGTTATTCAGCCATCTTACATGAAGCCACAGAAACTTGGCAGTTTTGCATGCTTCATGATATTGGGCTGTCACTTGGAATTACTGAGTGGGTTGAAGATTATCGTAGATTCTGTTTGACTGAACAAGTTCATGTAAAGACAGAAACACATTCTTCTTTTGGGCATACATCCGCTGCATCTGAGGGACGTACTCTTGAAAATTCTGTCGCGCTTATTCCTCATGATGTTGATACGATGAATGGTAATAGTAAATCATTTGCTGGGGAAAAAGATCAAGTCATTTCTATGAATAACAAAAACCAAAGCATGTTAAATCCTATTGGATCCAAGGCAGAAACTGCAATGCATATGAACCAATCACCCGTGATGGGAGAAACGGACCTCAAGGAAGCAGCTCTAGTTATTGAGACTATACGACGTGAAGAGTTTGGTTTGGATCAGGCTCTAAGTTGCAACGAGAATAGTTTGTTGAAGAAGCAGCATGCTCGACTTGGCCGGGCACTGCATTGTCTTTCACAAGAGTTATACTCGCAGGATTCTCACCTACTTCTTGAGCTGGTAAGCTTTGCTCTATGCACTTGGTACTTCATCTTTTGTGTGCTTGTGCGGGTGTTAGCATAGAGATTTTTTTTGCTGACATTTGTCTACTCTATTCAGGTACAAAATGCTGATGATAATACTTATCTTGAGGACGTGGAACCCACATTAGCATTTGTTCTTCAGGAGAATGGTATCGTTGTTCTCAACAATGAGAGGGGCTTCTCTGCTGAGAACATTAGAGCTCTTTGTGATATTGGCAATTCAACAAAGAAAGGAGCCAATAGGGGTTATATTGGAAATAAGGGCATTGGATTCAAATCAGTATTTCGGGTAGGTCTAACATAATATATTCCAGTTATTACCAGTGCTGCAAATCGTGTGAGTTTACGATTGCATGCTTTGCCATCTATGATCTTGTGAATTTCTTATTGTATCAATCACTCAATTGTTTGTTTGTATTTCTTCAACTTCCTTTAGTACTTTTGAGTTAAATGTTTTTTTTAATTCTCTCTATAATATGTCAGGTAACTGATGCCCCGGAGATCCATTCAAATGGATTTCATGTGAAATTTGACATTACAGAAGGCCAGATTGGTTTTGTATTGCCAACTGCAGTTCCACCCTACAGTACCAGCTCTTTGAGTAGAATGCTATCTGTTGAAGATGACAAGGACGCTTGTCCTCTCTGGAACACTTGCATTTTACTTCCCTTCAGATCTAAATTCAGGGATGGCAATGGCATGTGCTCAATTGCATCCATGTTTTCAGATCTCCACCCATCTCTGCTTCTGTTCCTTCACCGACTGGATTGTATCAAGTTCAAGAATGTGCTAAATGACACACTTCTGGTTATGAGAAGGAAGGCTCTTGGTGATGGCATTGTGAGGATCTCACATGGAAATGAGATAATGAGTTGGTTGGTGGTTAGTAAGAAGTTACAGGGCACACTTGTACGCAATGATGTGCACACTACAGAGATAGCTTTGGCATTTACCTTGCAGGAGACTGAGAAAGGAGAGTATGAACCTTGCTTGAAGCAACAACCTGTGTTTGCGTTTCTACCTTTAAGGAACTATGGTCTTAAATTCATTCTTCAAGGAGACTTTGTTTTACCTTCTTCCAGGGAGGAAGTGGATTCAGATAATGCATGGAACCAGTGGTTGTTGTCAGAATTCCCCTCTTTGTTTGTCAGCGCGCAAGAATCCTTTTGTTCTCTTTCCTGCTTCCAGAGGTGCCCTGCGAAGGCTGTTGCAGCCTTCATGAGTTTTGTTCCTCTAGCAGGAGAGGTTCATGGTTTCTTTTGCAAGCTCCCTCACTTAATCCTTTCCAAGTTACGTCTTACCCAGTGCATGGTTTTGGAGGGTTCTAGTTCGCAGTGGGTCTACCCATGCAACACACTCAGGGGTTGGGATGAACAGACCAGAATGCTGTTTTCTGATGATTTGCTTCATGAGCATCTTGGTCTTGGGTATCTGTCGAAAGACATCATCATACCTGATACATTATCAAGGGCACTAGGTATTCATGATTATGGAGCAAATGTTTTTATTGATATGGTATCATCAGTTTGCCGAACTGAGGGCTGTATTGAGTCGCTGGGAATGGAATGGCTGTGTGCTTGGTTTGTTAATCTTCAATTGATATTGATGTCGCATTCTTCTCAAAATATCTCCTCAGCAACAAGTCTCGAAGGTGATCTCTTATGTGCTCTCAGAAAATTACCATGCATTCCGCTTTCAGATGGTTCATTTAGCTCTGTAGCAGATGGCCCTATATGGTTGCCTCATGATATTCTCAATTCCACACCTGACTGTAAAAGCAGCATGAATGATTTCCCAATTCTGTATAGTAATCTTCGAATTGTAAGTCCACACCTTCTTTCCATGTCCTGTAACAAGAAATACCTCATGGAAGAAATGAGAGCAAATGATCTAATCGACATTCTTCTTAAAATCGGGGTGCGGAAGTTGTCTGGACATGAAATTATCAAAAACCACATCCTCGTGTCCTTGCCAACTGGTACAGATGGTAAGAAAGCTGATAAGATGATGATAGAGTATTTGAGTTTTATTATGCTTCATCTTCAGTCTCCATGTGCGAGCTGTAATTTTGAGAAAGAAGAAATAGTGTCAGAACTACGGACTAGACCTATCTTACTTACGAACTATGGCTACAAGTGCCCAGCTAATGAACCCATCCACTTCAGTAAGGAATATGGAAGTTCTGTGGACACAGGCAAGCTACTTCAGAATGTTGAAATTAGATGGGTTGAACTTGATAGTGGTTACTTGACGGATCATGGTAAAAATTTGTTTCCATCTGTGCTTAAAAAGTGGAGGCAATTTTTTGAGGAGCTGGGTGTGACTGATTTCGTGCAGGTAGTGAAAGTTGAAAAAAACATATCCCAAGCTGATTCTTTGATAGTAGGAAGAATATCGCAAGGCGATATTTCTAGAACATCCGGTACACTATATGATTGGGAATCACCAGAACTGGCTAGCATCTTATCAACATTTTCCTCGAAAAAGTGCCGAGAAAATTGCATATATCTTCTGCAGGTTCTTGACAGCTTCTGGGATGATTGTTATAGTGCAAAAGCTTGTTGTCTCACAAATGTGACCCACAGTGTTGAAAACGAAGCAATTGAGTCATCCTTTATGAAGTGTATCCGTAGCTTCAGATGGATAGCCTCAACAGCAGATTATGACCTTCATTATGCAACAGATTTGTTTTATGATTTTGAAAATGTGCGCTCCCTGCTTGGTAGTGTTGCCCCATATGCTGTGCCTCAGGTTTGTATTTCTTATTATTACCATCCATCATATAGGAAAAAAGGGTTTAATTATCCTCAACAACTTGTACGAGCACTCACCTTGGAAATTTTGTTTGTGGAACAGATATCCAGCAGATCACTGAGGAAGGAGATTGGGTTCAAAACAAACGTATCCCACAATGATGCTTTGATGATCCTGAAATTATGGATAGCATCAGAAGATCCTTTTAGTGCAAGGTATTAAAAAAACTGAAGAGTTTACTTGTCTAAACACTTCTAATTTTTCTATCTATGACGATATGTGGTTTCTTAAATCGTGGGGTATGTGTTTAAAAACTAATATGAACATTGCCAGATCAACCCCACTAGTACCATGTAATTTTTTTTTCTGCAGGTTACCATGCATTTTTCTTTTCTCAAATACCTTGTAATGGTTGATCTGCCTTTTTTTCAGTGTCGACCAGATGTGCAAATTCTATACCTTCATGTCAGAAGGTGCGTCTGATTCAAAGATTGACATCAAGCGGGAGTTCATGTCATGCTCCTCTATATTTACACCACTACTCTGCCCTCGATCTAGTGAGGTTATCCCTGGTAAATTTTTATCCCCAAAAGACCTATATTGGAGTGACCCAACAGGTTGTTCTGCAACAACAGAGGAATTCGTTTTGGTAAAGAAGAAGAGAATGGTCCCAAGAAGGATGCTGTGCTCAACATATCCAAGCCTTTGTGAATTCTTTACGGAAGCATGTGGTGTACCAAAAGTGCCAACAGCATCTGATTATGTAGAGATGCTTTTGCGGCTATCAAATGCTGCGCTGCCTTCACAAGTAGCCCATCAGGTGAGTTGCTTTTGTGCATGGAGTACCTAAAGTTATGTACTCCCTAGGTTCAGATTTTCCATGTATGGAGTAACTGTTGGCTGTTCTCCTTTAAAATATTAACTACTGTTTTAACACAATACATAGGTCTTCCGTGTATTTGTGAGGTGGGCCACTGATCTCCAGTCTTTGAGTGACAAGATGAACGATATAGTTTACTTGAAAGATTCCCTTCAGAAGTTAGAGACAACGATATTGCCAACCGTGGTTGATAAATGGGTCTCTCTCCATCCATCTTTTGGCCTTGTTTGCTGGTTAGATGATGACGAGTTGAAGCAGTACTTTAAGGACTGTAGTGATGTTGACTTCATACAATTTGGTGAACTCTCTTCGGAGGAGAAACAAATGTTGCATGGAAGAGTTGCTGCATTGATGAAAAGTCTAGGTATCCCAGCACTTTCTAAGGTAATATAATTTTTGCTTTAATATTATACTCCCTCTGTTTTTGAATATAAGATGTTTTAGCATTTTACTACATTCACATGTATACAAATGTATCTAGACATGTTTAGTGTGTATGTTCACTCATTTTAGTATGCATCTAGACAACATGTGGAACACCTAAAACATCTTATATTTAAAAACAGAGGGAGTAGTTATTAAGTTCCTCTTTACATTCAGCAAGTCATCCTGCCGGAAACGCTGTATGTAACTCATCATTTAGCTGCAAAGTTCTGCAAAGTAATACCGAATAGAAAATTAAATGTTTGCTATGTGCTAATGGCCTACTTTAGATGCAAACCCATGCTCCATGTGGTATTCATCAGGAGTAGTGCTTTAAATAGCGTCGCACTCAGCTGTGTTTTGCAGAAACAAAAATCTTGTATTTGGTTATTTGTTCTGAGTACATCTCAAGTCTTGAGTGATGATTGAAATATATGGAGCATGGAAAAAAATGCAACAAATGAATCATGCAGAAATCTAAAATGTATTCTCACAGAAGGGCTGCTGCACACTATGCGTTAGCGGGTTTTAGCACGCTGTAACAAGCCCTTGCATCACTGGAACTCGACAGGTGGCTAGTTTGCGGTCGCATGACAACCACTGTCCCCAGCCCGCTTCATCAGGCCAAACTATCTATTTAATCGAATAATTAGGAGAACCAGAAAGTCCAAGTCAGCAGGATTATAATGATGTGACAAATGAAGTCACTATAGTACAAGCCTTTTTCGTGCACTTCGAGGATGCTATTTATACCGTAAGCTACTCATTCGGATTTTAAAAACCATTATGAGGAAACTAGAAGGCGAAGTAATACGATAGAAATATGTTTTCTATGTGCTTCACTATGTTAAGTTCTACAGAGTGCCATCCACTAGGACCACTACCCATCCTACAAGTGGGTAGTAGCGAGAAATGAGGAATGTATTTTTGATGTGGCTGTTAAAAATAAAAAGAAAATAAAAAGAAACACGTGTGACAGTATTATTCCCCATAAACCTTTCTAGATGTATCTTCAATTCTATTATAGATGGTGGAATCAAAGGACGAAACTCTCAGAATTTTACTTCAGAAACTGATGTGTACTTCCAATTGACTTCAAAATCTGTACAGCATCACCCCATTACAACACTTAGATACCAGATTTTAATAGCCTGTTGGGGGGCTGTGACTTCATCAGTGTTTGTTAAAACTTGGCTTCAAGTGTCACATTATGACTATCATATCTGTTGGTAACAGGCTAGCAGCATTTGAAGGTTATGTTGTAAATTATAACATACGGAGTACTTGATATTGTAATATTGCATATTTGAAAGAATATTCTTCTTTTTACCAATTCTGCTAGTGCACCAAATGCACATTGTACAGTTTTTAATAATATTTAGGTGATTTTCCCCAGAAATTCGGTATAGGGGGCGGCATATCCTTAATTGGTATTCCCTCTTAAGTGTGATTCTAATCAGCCTTTCTCGCTTCTATATAGGTTGTGCATCGTGAAGCAATATTCTATGGCACGGCTGACAACAGGGAAAAGGCTACTTTGATCTGTGGACTCTTACCATATATGCAACGTTACATCTATAAGTTGCATAATGATGCTTATATGAATTTTCAGCAAAATGAGATCATGAAGCTTAATAATCTTCAGATTATTGTTGTTGAAAAGTTATACTTCAAGTATATGCTCAATGGACATGAGAGTTCTTCTAAGAGAAGGATCGAATGCCATTGTCTTTTGCAGGTTAGTACCAATCTTTCTGTTCCGCCATTGTGGTAACTACTGCAAGTTATTACCATATTAATATTAAGTACTGTAGTAACTAGTGTGAGTGATGACCTCATTGTTACCAGTCTCTTGTTTCCTAATATTGCCTGCATATTTATAAGGTGATTGTGAATTTATGATGGATAATTGCTTGCTTAGTTAATTCTGTACTCCAAGGTCTCCTCCCCTATGGCACTACCGAATATAGTGATGCTATAACTGCTCTTCACCAACAATTAGTTGTAATACCTGTTATATACTTAAATTAAGTCTGTTTGCTGCTATTGTGTATGACCCTTACCTTCTGTTGACTGTACATAAGAATTAAGACCGTTCAAAGTTTCTGCGACCAAGGCATTGCTTGAATGATTGATGCACTCATTTATTAAGGCTTTTTGCCATGTTATATCATCTGCCATTGGCTTTATAAAGTTCATGTGATTTGACGAGTTGCTTATTTTCAGGGGAATATTCTCTATGCTACGAAAGAAGCTGAGTCACATTCATTGTTTTTGGAAATTTCTAGACTTTTCTTTGATGGATCCCCTGATCGGCACTTTGCGAATTTTCTGTTCATGGTCAAAACCAACGCAGAATCTGGCACCCCAGCTGAAAAGGTTGAGTCTTTTATCGTTAATAATCAGAATGTGCCTGCGTTGCCTGAACATGAAGCAGTTTGGTCCTTCTCTTCCTCCTTTGTAGCTGACAAATGTGTTGATTCCAAACCGGTTGAATCCTCATCTGCCTGTGATTTCAATACTCCTTCCTGTGATTTCATTACTCCCAGGCATCAGAGGTCAGAAGGAACAGTTTCAAGTTGGCCACCTAATAATTGGAGAACAGCCCCTGATTTTAAAACATCTCACAAAAGTCAGCATCGACCCATGCAAGATACAAAGGCGAATGATTCTGAGTGTGTAAATACAAAAGATGATTGGTTTCCTGTTAACCTCGAAGAGGATTGGGTTATAAAAGAGGATATAAGGGTAGAAAGTACGGAATACACAGAAAGTGCAGTGTCAATCTTGGGTGAGCCTCCGATGGTGATGTCCATTGACTCGGACAGTGCACCTGCTTATCTGGACTTAGGAATCAGTTCACCTAGCGAAATTGTTGATACTGAGGTAACATACTTCAATGATAATATGTCCAATGCTTTGGAGGGTAGGGATAGGCTCCGCACGGGGGCCTCAGATCCAGACAAGTTACTAAGAACTGGCAGGGTTGGTGAATTTCTGGTCTACAAACATTTTCTTGATAAGCTGGGGTCCAACAATGTGAGGTGGGTGAATAAAGAAACCGAATCCGGGAACCCTTATGATGTTGTCATCACCCGTGGAAACAATTTGATAGAGTACGTGGAGGTGAAGGCAACTACGTCTTCAAACAAAGACTGGTTCTACATAACGGCGAGGGAATGGCAGTTTGCGTTGGAAAAGGGGGACGGGTTCACCATTGCCCGAATTGTGCTGTCGGGTGAAAAGACAGCGAGCATTGAACTGTTTACAAATCCACACATGCTTTGTCAGAAGAAGAAGTTGCAGCTCGCTCTCTTGACACCGCCAGGCCGGTGAAGCAACCATTGATGAACATCTAAAGATTGGTCGTGTAAAATTTGTCAGTTGTAATCAGTGAGGTGTCCGTCTTTTTGTTGAAGCCTTGTGCCCCTCGACAGGACAGAGATACAGATGCATTTTTTACTGATCAACCTACGAGTCTATGACCTTTCACATGTTTGGGAAGCGAGACGAGATGCTTTAAAATTACAGGGAGTATTTGCAAATAGTAAGCAGGCCTGTGCTTTCTGGGGGGAAATGATTGCGTTTCTGGTTCTAGGTCATCATGTAGTGCCTGGAACTCTGCTTGTAACAGCCACCCATATTCATATCCCATAGAAGACTATAGCTCTAATCATTTGGTTGGTGGTAACCAACGTTTCTATAATCAAAACAATAGGATGTAGAAATGAAATGTAAACCAGCAACCGTTTTGTATTCCAGCTCAATGCTACCATGTGCTGCCGTGCTGGTGCACAACTGTTTTGTTATATTCTCATAGGTCATAGGTGAAAGCAGCATGTTGGATACTATCAGCGTCCATCATGTATGTATGAACAGAGAGTACAGTACGCAATGAAAGTTGATGCTTAGTCATTTCTGATGAGACATCCTGAGAAAACCGTGTTTGATCTTATTTTGTCCCCGTGATGAGAACGTGCTAATGTACTTACCCTATATCTGGGTGTCAGATGCTAAACAGATGGAAAGTTCTGTACACGATTTAGTAGCAGATAAGCGGTCCAGACAATAGAAAAACACCTGGTAAATGCAAAGTTCATCTCTAGGTCCAATTTTCTAGAGAAAATTCCAAATAACCACCACAATTGTGCCTAGGGTTTCAAAAAACCATCATGTTTTCATTTTTTAGCAAAAAACACTCTTTTCCGGTCTGACAGTCGCAAGAAACACCGATCGGGCGTTTTCTACGTCATAATTAAAATTCTGACCAGCGGACCCCGGTGATAGACTTACGTGGCATGTCTATTTTACAAAAAAGACCTTTATAAATTATATCTTCTAATTTCCCATCCCTTGTCAAATCCCAATGCGAGAAATCCCGACTTTCTGCGCGATGAGCTTTCCCGGCTGCAAGCTGCCCACGAGGCGTCCAAGTCCCTTCTCCGCCCCGGCGCGCCGCACGCCACCACGCAGGCCGCGCTTGTCTGCCTCCTTGGCTCCGCTCTCCGCCTGCGCACGCGCCTGGCATCCATCAACCGTCGCGCCGCGACCCCTGCCGCCCATGCCACTGCGGGCCTCCGTGGCCGCCTCAAGCCCTCAAGGACCTGACCGCCGGTGTCCAAACACTCCGGCGCCAGGTCTCCGCTGAACTCCGCGCCGACGCGGCCTGCCACTACCTCGTCGTGGTCGGCGAGGCCTCTGCTGTCCCCGTCAGATGCCTGTCGCGCCGCCTACAGACCTCCCCGCACACGCCGACGAGGTACCCTCCCCTGTATCCCAATGAGCTCCCTTGCCTCAACGGCGCATAACCCCTCCCTTTCCTTCCTGCACAGATTCCGACGAGTGCGCCGTCTGCTCCAGTGCTCCTCGACGGGATGACCGCTGCAAGCTGCCTGCTCCTTCCACGTCAAGCGGGTGGGGATTTTTTAGAGAGGCAAATTTTATGAAAAGGTCCAAGAATTTACAAAACAGTCCATAACTGATATTTGACTGTTTTCTCCGCGCCACGTGGGTCTGACATTGGGGTCCATCTGTCAGAAACTAGGTTAGACAGTGTAATCTAAGATATCAGTGTTTCTTACGACTGTCAGACCGGAAAAGAGTGTTTTTTGTTAAAAAATGAAGACATGGTGGTTTTTTGAAACCCCAATTGTGGGTTTTTGCAATTTTCTCCAGTTTTATACTATCACTTAAGAAACTAATCTAACCACTCTTAGATTCATCTAAGGACTGCAGTTGAGCTGATCACCCTGCGACACACAAAAGTAGCAAATGGCTCATGCTGTTCATGCTTTACGGAACTTCCTTCTCTTCTCCAACGCCTCCACCGCGAGAGCCGGGCAAGTCACCATGAGATCCTGGAAGCCCAGTGTTGCCACCACGGCGTCCATGGCGGCCGTCCTCTCGATGAACTGAAAGCAGGCGTCCTTAAGCTGGTCGCAGCTGTGTTGGTCAGCTAGAGCCAGCGTGGTTGCCACGGTGTCCGCGTTCAGGCCCTCGCAGAGGATGCTTCCGCAGACCAGCTTGAGCCTCTCCATGGCGTACCTATCAGCAGCCACGAGCAAAAGCCGGATCATCTCGGTGTTCTCGAGGTCCTTTGTAGGCAAAGAATCTGTGTAGATGAAACGGAGCAGGGCCCTGAAAACAGCAGGATGCATGTCCTCGACAGTTATGAGCTGCCCCTTCCTAGCCTCCCTCATCGTCCCGTAGAGCTCGGCTCTGAAAACAGGCGACCGCATGGCAAGAACGAACCTATGCGCTTCCACTGTCTCGCCTCCGACGCTGAAGCTGACATCGAACCCCTCCTCTTCCAGCAGCCTGCGGGCGTGCTCGGCCATGTCGGACGGTGGCACGACGACCTTGGGGAGCGGTCTGGTTTCGACAACCTGTGGCGTTTTCATGACAGTGACGATGCATTCGATCGTGAGGCGATCATCTACAAGGAACGCGGAGTTCTCGATCTCGGTCCGCTTTTTGAATCGATCCGTTCCTGGAGCTAACCGCAGCGTCAAATAACCAGTACCGAACATCCTAGGCTCTGCTCTATACACCGAAGACGATAATCCGGTGAACTGGTCCACCAGCCTCAGATCGCACGACGCCCGGACTTTAGTGTTCTCGCTCAAGAACTCGAGAAAAACTGAGATGTAATCTTCTTGCCTTAACTTGCCGCAGAGGCCATCCGGGTAGAAGCGGATGGCCCAGTCGTGGCCGCCGACGGTGAAAGCTTTCGACCGTATGTAGCCCTTCTCGTCGCTGCCCATGCCCCTGTGCTTGCTGTAACCCAGGATGTGGAACACATGTGTGCCTTGGGCCACCTCCGGGGTGCACGTAGACGCCGTCTTGCATGCCTCCATCTGGTGATGGCCGGAGGAGAAGGAATCACCGGCGGCGACGGTGCGTGCTAATCTTCTGACGATGTGAAAAACAACCTTAATCACGAGAGAGAAGCAGAGGGAAAGATATCGGGGAATCATCGGTGGCAATCTTAATCGCGAGAGAGAAAAAGATCGGAAAGAGAAAATGTATATAGGGCATCGGTAGTTAACTGGATACCGGATATGGAGGGGCGCTATCGGAGACCGAGATGGAGCCGTCTCGATCTGCTTTCTTTTCCGTTTGGGGGCCGTATTGCAAACGGAGACGTGCATGCGGTTTTCAAAGCATGTTGAATCTGCATATTGTTTTTCAATTTTTTTTTGGAAACAACCGTAGGTGTAGATAAAGTAGGGAGCTGCCACTGTGTAAATTTTCAAGGCAACAATCATATTATTCCATGCTACACAAAAATGACAAACTGACAACAAATTCCAAATTTTAAGAGACTGCATTATTCCGCGATCCAGATCTGTATATTTGTCTCTGTTATAAAAGATAGCAAGAAACGATGAAGAGCGGAACGATCAAACCAACGGGGACACGGGATTTTAACGTGGAAAACCCCTCCAAACAAAGGACAGGAAAAAACCACGGGCGTCAGCCAACAATAGTTCACTATAGCGGGGTGAGGTTACAAACGCCGTGGGTTTATAATGTGTGGCTTACCTCAACAGGCGACTTACAAGATGTATTTATAGAGGGCAGAAACCCTAAGTCGGTTGCGATCCGTCTCGGACACGATCCGTACCGTACGGCCCTACGGCCCAATCCTCCCGGCGACGGGTTTCCGCTTCGCTCCGAAGTTAGATTCTCACCTCACATCGTTATATAAATTTGGATCACCATAAAACAACACTCGACCGGGAAAATTTGCTTCTGCAAGCTATTATTTGGATGATTTGAACTTCAAACACACTAGACATTTGTGTCTTTATTGAGGACCATTACAGCTTCGTGGTCCTTTGTTGTAATACATCGTATGGACTCCGTGGTCCTTTGCTGAGGACCAACACAGCTTCGTGGTCCTTTGCTGAGGACCATTACAATTTCATGGTCCGTTGCTGTAACACATCGAGTCTAAGCCCTTGGCATAGTTGGCTGCAACATTGCCATCGTGACACGCTCTATCTTTTCTGAGCTTCATAGTCATGGACTGCTCGACCATGTGATATTATGTATGTGTCGTCACTGGCAGAGCTAAGGTTTGACAGAGGGGGTGTACAAGACACCGGGTGAATTTTATTTCCTTTGTAAAATACTATGTTTTCAACACTTGTGCACCCTCCAAAAATAAATTTTAGACACCGTTGCACCCTCTAGGCACCCGGGTTCCCGACGGTGTAGCTCTGCCACTGTGTGTCGTCCTCGTCGGCCACTTTGGTATCACACACAACATTTACGGCCTCACGCTCAGCCAACTCAGAGTGATCCTGTGGCGTAGCGATCGCCGCATACTCGTCCATCTTCAATTTCTAATGGAGTCTGCCTCCTCCTCCGGACACACATGCTCAGTGCAGTGACAACGTGCGAGCGGGGAGTTCTCGGAATCCCTAGATGGGGGAGTTCCTGGACGCTAAGGTGGGCACGACAAGCCTCCACTTAGGCACATTAGAAATAGAGCGGTCTTTGTATGTTGAACATTGAAATGTGACTTTACAATGTGGCGCGTTGTGTTCACTAGGACGACGGCAAAGAGCATTTTATAGGCCTTTGGTACTGCTAACGCATGGCATGTCTGGAGGAAGACCGAGAATACGCGATTGAACGGGATCCGGGGATGCAATTGTTGCATTCACTCGAAATAGTCTAGCGGGCCATGTTCTTACAACGGAAGAAGAATTACAGGGGGATACAAGGGAAGAGAAGTCAAAGAAAAACAAGAAAAAAAAACTAGAAAGGGCATACCAAGAGCACCAAGAGAGGCACAAGAGGTGAGGGGTGCAGTCGAGTCGAGGGGTTACAGTGCCAAGATTCGACAATCAGCGGGTGGGTGATGTGGAGCAAACCTCGACAAAGCCTCCAAGGAGGGATACGGCGCCAGAGCGTCGTTGACATCATGGCCGCTGCCAGCCAAGGGATTCCCCCAGTTCCAAGCACCACACGACCATCCACTTGTTGGAGGCACCAATCCGTCGAGGTTGAAACCTCAAGCACCGAGGACGAGGGGAGAACACCAAACAATCCGAGAAGTGAACCCATCGGAGAGCAAAACACCGACCGGTCTTCCATTAGGAGCGGCTGAACCATCGGGGAGAGGGGCATCACTATGATGCTCCACACCATGGACCTCTGCACCGCCAGAGGGGTCCACCGCTAGAGGACTAGGAGTCCACGCCGCCACGGGAGCCACCAACGAGCGAATGGTTGTTGCCACGCGCAAGAAGGCTGCCCCGGCCTGGCAATCCACTGTGCGGTCAAGTCTGTCGGCTTCATCCGACGACAGCGACCGGAGGAGAGGAGGCGCAACAGAGGAAGGGACGACGCACGTGTCGTAGAGCCGTCCGACTGCCGCCGCCGCCGAGACCTCCAAACCGGGTGCCCTTCCTCCATACCACAGGCAGGGAGCCATGGAGGCGTAAATCCCCGCCGCCCCTGTCACCGGCGTTGCACAACCATGTATGGCAGCTGCTCTAGGGCGACGAGGGGAGGGAGGTGGCGGCGTCTAGGGTTAGGGTTCACCCCTCGGTCGCCCAGAGGAGACAACACGAGGGGACGATCAGTGTCTTAGCTACAATCGGTTCGAAAATGTAAATTGTATGCCAATTCTTGGTCGCCGAATCCGTGAGGAATCCTTCGGTATTATAAGCGATAGGGTGTAATATATACTGAAAGATCCATTCATGTCCGATTGGAGACGTGAAATTGCCCACATCAGTACTACTACCGGATCATATTGTTTTTCTCGGGCCAATAGCTCCTGTACGACGTTTTTCCTGTGATTTGGAAGGAGTGCAACGATTTAGCGAAGAATAGGTCACATGCTATGTCGGTTCGACCTTTTATTGCTCTGGTGCGACATGCCCGTCAAGTCATGTTCCCCACGCTGTTAACATGGCTTGACCGTTGTTTTCTCGAGTGGGACCCACACACGTGAGGAAAACCGTCACTGCCACGCGTGCAACTCGCTCACTCTGTCGCTCCTCGCTCACTCTGTCTCGCCCCGCTGTCTCGGTCTCTCCGGGCTCCCCCGCTCACTCTGTCCAGTCGCGGCGGCAATGGAGCTAGCTGCGTCAAAGAAGTAGGGGATTCGAGCTGCGGCAATCGAGCGGGCGAAGCTAGCTGCGGCGAAGGCGCGGGCGGCGAGGGCGCGGAAGGCGACCGGAGCTCCGGCAATGGAGTCTAGGGAGGATGGCGGATGTGGTGGTAAGGTCCACGGTCGCCGAGGCGACAGGCGGCCCGATATGTGTGCCGCACCTACAAGATTTCAGCGTACCAGGGACTGAAATCGTCATGGAAGCGCCGCACTGTTTCGCCGCCGATGAAGAGGATGAGGTTTGCGTCGTTGCGCAAACTTGTTGCAGGCAAGGAGAGCAGCGGCTGGGGCGAGGAGAGCAGCTCGGGCAGGAGCAGCAGTTCAGCCGCGTTAACCCTTGGGGCGTTTAGCGTAGCTGCCGGGATGGCGGCGGAAGCTTTGGTCTGCTCCAAGACCCTCTGCGAGATGAAATGTAGGTAGAAGCTTAGGTCTGTCGAGCCATGGCGGAGGGGAGATTTTGCTGCAGAGCCATGACAGAGCCATGCCGGAGGCAAGGGGAGATTTTGTTAGTTATTTTGCGAAATCACTATGTAAGCAATACGTCGAACACCTTGGAGGCGTGCTCTTGTGTAAGCAAAATGTAAATTATTCAGCTCCTTGTGCTTAACCTTGTAAATGTGGTAGATTTTTCGCAAATAGAGGCATAGCCTACTGATAAAGGGTTGATGATACCTTCGCCCACCTAAGTTCGAGTCCCCTTGCTCACAATTTAGGTGTTGCACATTATATGTCATGTCTAATATCTCTGTGGGTCTGGCGTCTCATTATTATCAATATTATCGATTATCGATAATAATGAGTTGTCATATTCATTGAAATATTGCACTTGGCCATTTTTTTTGAATTTGTGAATGTTTTTAATAGTTTGATTCAACTTTGAACATTTGAATTCAACCTTGAACCAAAATTCAACTTTCAATATTTGTGTTAGATTTGGATGTTGTAATGATTATATACAATTATGTAGTTGGTTGATCTAATTTGGTCATTCCAATTTATAATCCTGCAATTATTCACATTGGTTCTCCAAAATGAGCTACAAATGAGCCCCAAAGGTAGCCCAGACAACCTCATTTGTAAACCTGTCATTTTTTCGACCTTCTCCAAATGATATCAAACTCTAGGAGATGTTAGTACATGATAAACTAAGGCCATGTGCCAAAAGATTTCATTTTTTGAGTATTTTTTCACCTTTTCTCATTTCTTTCAAAAAGTGGTCAAACTGGAGCTACAATATTTGTGCTAGATTTGGATGTTGCAATGATTATATACAATTATGTAGTTGGTTGATCTAACTTGGTCATTCCAATTTATAATCCTGCAATTATTCATATTGGTTCTCCAAAATGAGCTATAAATGAGCCCCAAAGGTAGCCGAGACAACCCCATTTGTAAACTTGTCATTTTTTCGACCTTCTCCAAATGATCTCAAACTCTAGGAGATGTTAGTACATGATAAACTAAGGCCATGTGCCAAAGGGTTTCATTTTTTGACCATTTTTCACCTTTTCTCATTTCTTTCAAAAAGTGGTCAAACTTGAGAGCATGACTACTCATGTAAGGTGGTCCAATTTTCAGAAACTATTGATGGTTCTATGTTGTAACCACTACTTGTGTACCTTAAAATCATTTTTGCAACAATTTCAGAGCAAACTATCACATAGTTGTAGTTCAAATTTGAATTACTTTCAGAAAATTGACATAAAGTCAATTAAAGAGTGGAATTTATATAGAAAGGATGGAAAATTGTCATATTTAGGGATTATCCATCAAATATGTACTACTCTTTGTGAAAATTAAATGGGTGTCATTTTGAACCATATTTTATGTACTTGCTTCATAAGAAAATGTTTTTTAGCACTTTAACAATGGAAAAAATATTTTTAAAAAGAATTTTAAAAATCTCTTTGGTAAAGTTGTTTCTCATACCATGACACACATATGTGCTGAATATGAGAACAAAACTATGACATGATATTCATCACAAAGTGATTTTTAGCATTTATTTGATGTTTATTTGCATTTATTTGAACCATCAATGTGCACTGGATTTGCATTTATATTTAGCATTTTGGACCATATCTTATGCGCACTGGATTTGCGTTTATTTGATGTTTATTGAATATTTCATGAATAATTTGAATTCGGCTAAATTCAAACCAGATCAGCACTTAAACAAATTTTAAACACCAACAAGAAAAAAAGCCGGCCCATGTCGGCCCATGTTTCGAACTCGCATTGTTTCCGGATGTTTTTTTGCTGCATTTTTGCGAACACGCAGATGCCACGGCCCAACGCGACGGCCTAGAAAACACGCCGGCCCATGTCGTACCCTGGCTATTTCTCTACTTATCCACACGCACAGTCGTGATCTAGCTATTTCCCCATTCCCCTTCCTCGCCTCGCTGCTGATCGCATTACCGCCGCCGGTGATCAAATTGAGAGCCACGCCCGTAGATCCAGCCCCGCTGCGCGCCATGTTTAGGAGGGGAGGTCAAGGCGCCGGCCGGGGTGGCCATTCCGGCCGTGGCAACGGTTCCGACGAGGAGTGGAGGAAGAAGAGGATGGCTCCGGAGGGAGACGAGCCCGCTAAGACCAGGGAGGAGGTGGTCCGAAGCGACGACGCTCGTAAACGAGGCTCACGAAAGTGGACGAACCGCGGACTGCCGCCTCCGTCTTCGTACGAGCGCCGTGAGCTGGATGAGTATGAGCGCCGGATGGCGGCGGCTGGAAGCACTTCCGGTGCGGGGAGCTGACGAGGGTGTAACTCGACAAATCCCAGGGTTACGCACCCCGGGTTGATTGAGGGGGAGAGAGAAGAGCTTTGGTGATCACGACGGCTGACAAGCGGGGATTTTACCCAGGCTCGGGCTCCCGGAGGATAACACCCTACTCCTGCTTGTCTGTTATTGATGGCGAGTTGCGATTACAATGGCGGCGAGATTGCGATCTCGCTAGGGTTTGTGGTGGTGGCTGTTGGCGTGTCCTCTAGGACGGGCAACCCTCCTGACTTTATAGGTAGCCAGGTCTCGGGTGGTCGGTATCGATGGTGATTACAGATATGGCAGGTTATGAGACCTAACCGAGTTGGACTAGGTTACACGGTACCCCGAGTGGGCCTTCGGTGGGCCTCCCCGTGCTTGGCGCGGCCCAGGTAGCCTCATCGTGGGCTAGTCGAAAGGTAGCCCCACGTCAGTAGCCCCCGAGTGCTTGGTCGAAGCGTAGAGTCGGGCAAAGGACTTCTTCCTCCTGGACGCGCCACTGGATTGCTTGATCTTGAGTTTGCACTTGGTTTTCTTCAGTCGAAGAGTACACTCCCGATGGGAGTAATATCTTCAGTCGAATTTCTTTGTCTTGTTCTTCTTGTGAAGCCTGCTTCTATTCGGCCTGTTGGCTTACTTGGTGATTTGATTCGGCTGCTTGAGCTTACTCCACTTTCTTTGGCACCCGAATGAATGTTTCGGGTTCTCAGATCAGCACTCTGTCTTACTTCGTTGTTTCAGCTATGAAGCTTACTACTCGAATCTTACGTTCGAGTTATCGTGCTGTTTCAGTTGTTTGGAGCCGTTGGCTTTATGACGTCACTGCTGACGTTTCCTTGCACGCCTCTGCGCCCGATGGGACGTGATGTGGCGGGGGCCACTGGCAGAGCTGACCACGGTCAGCAGCTGTGACGTCTCCGAGCTGGGCGCGAAATTTTCACGGCACGATGATGACGCCTCGATTCCCGTGCATAGTGGACGGAGTGGGCGGCGACGGTTAGTCTCTCCGCGCGACACGTGGATGGCTGGATGCCATTGATTGGGGCAATTCTTCTACGGATGGCTGGGATTGAAACTTGCCCGGCATAAGTACTGCGCCGCCGCCCGAGGGCATCGTCTTATCCATTCGTCCGCGTTTCCTGTTCTATTGCTTTCTGCCATTCTTGCTTCCACGAGATCTTTGAGCTTCTTGTCCTCCCACCTCTTACGATCGGCTGCAACCATGGGCAAGCCGAAGACCGCTGCTGGCACCTCCGCCGCCGCCGGGTTGCTGAAGAAGCCGGAGGGCGACTGGCAGAGGTCCACCGTGAAAAGGACAGATCTTGACGTGCTGCGCATGCATGGCCTCCTACCTCCTTAAGACCAGGCTCAGGTGCCCCTGGCAAGGAGACGCCCCTACACCCCGCGAGGGGGAGCGCGTTTGTTTCGTGGAGTTCCTTCCACGGGGCTTCGGGTTCCCTCTCCACGATTTTGTTCGTGGTCTCTTGTATGCCTATGGGGTGCAGATCCACGATCTGACCCCCAATGCGTCTTGAGCATCGCGAGCTTCATCGTGCTGTGCGAGTGCTTCTTGGGGATCGCACATCACTGGGCGCTATGGAAGTCGCTCTTCCTGGTTCGCAAGAACGTCGGGAAGAGCGAGCTGACATACCCAGTGGGCGGCTTCGGCATCCAGGTGCGCGGTGACACCGCATACTTTCAGATGAAGAAGTCGGACTCCGTCCAGGGTGGCGGAGGAGATGGTTCTACGTCCAGTGGAACCAGGAGGGCCTGCCGCAGTTTGAGGGCGAGCGAGGGTTGCGGAAGACCCGCGCCTGGGCGCAACCGCTCGCCAAGGAGGAGAAGGAATCGACGAGGCCACTGATGGGCCTGCTGCGCGACCTCATCAAGACCCTGGGGCGGGAGTCGGGTGGCGTCTTCCTGATGGCCACCTTTTTCCGTCTTCGTGTGCAACCACTTCGTGCTCGGCCCCACCCGATGTGGGCCGTTGAGGGCGTCAGCAGTGAGCCACTCGACGACGAGGAGGTGGAGACCAAGGTTAGGGGCATCACCAACCTCCGAGCCGCGGACCTCTGCAACGTCAATTGTCCAATCGCTGCGTACGGAGCAGCGAACCCTGTCCCCGAGGTAAGTCCTTGACTTGTTCTCTTTGTTGCTTCGTTTCTTGATTTCTTGCTTATTGATTCGACTTGCGTCTACTTGTTTCAGGGTCGACCTCTGTTGGTCAGCCTTCCTCCTCTCCCTGAATACGGACCCGCTGACGAGTCGCAGGTTGTGGAGGAGGAGGATGACGACGACGACCTTCCGTCTGCTACCTCGCCCAACGAAGAGGTGGAGGATGAAGACGAGGAGGAGGAACCCGTACGGAAGAAGCAGAAGCGCCAGAGTGGAGGTGACTCTGCGACTGCTTCGTCGCCCGCGAGGGGGGCCGATGCTGATCTGGAGGAGGCCGTCTCGACGTCCTCGGGTGCGCGTTCGCCGAGCGGTTGGAGTGAGCCGCTGGCTGCTCCCCGGGCTAGCTCCGCGCCACCACGCGCGTTTGCGCGGCTGGCATCTGTCTCCTTGGGGAGTGACGATGAATTCGAGACCACCAGGTTAGTGTCTTGTTGGCTTCGAGTTGTCTTTTGTAGTTCCAGTCTTTTAGTTGATCATTGTACTGTTTTGCTTCAGCCGTCGTTCTGGCGATGTCAGCTCCCCTCATCGTGAAGTGGAGCACACGTCCGCCCCTTTGACCGAGCTGGTGACTCGGGTGGCGGCCGAGGAGCGCGCGCAACCTGCTGTCATCGCGTCGTCAAGTCGCGCACCTCCGTCGTCTTCCGAAGATTTCGACCTCCTGGACCACGTAAGTCCTTTGTGTTTGAGCTTGTAATACTGCAGTTTCATCGGGTGCGCGATCAGCGCTCCCGATGGGAGTAGCCCCCGAAGGTGTGGGTGACTAGTATAGTCGCCCGCAACTTTATTAATTTCTTGCCTGTGTTTCAGCCGTACTACCGCCAGCAGCTTGATGCAGCCGCGACTTACGTTCACCTGGAGAAGGAGAGGGACCAGCTGCGTGCTTCTCTGGACCAGGCTGATAGGCGGGTTGCTGAGCTGGAGTTGAAGCTTCAGGCTCAGACTGAGCTTGAGAAAGCTCTTCACGAGTCCCAGGAGCGGGAGCGGGTACGGGTCGTCCAAGAGAAGACTCAAGTCGACCGTCTCCTCTCACTCGCCGGTGTTCTTGGAGGTAAGCTTCGGCCTGACGCCTACTGTTTCGTTTGCTTTTCCTTTGTCTGACATTAGATCTGTTGTTTAGATGACTGCGGTGGAGCTCCTCCGGAGGGCTCGTCGAGTGATACCGTTGACCTGGCGACTGCTGTCGGCTTCCTTGACCGCGTCTGCGCGTATGCGTCCGATGCGCTGAGGAAGTCGGCGGCTGCGCTTCAGCAGTCGACTGGTGCGCTTACGACGGTGCACCGGAGCATCTTCCCGAGTGATGCGCCGCCGGTTGCCGTTGACGCTCTTGCCGCTCCGTTTAAGGACGACGCGACCACCCTCGCGGACTTCACTCGGGCGCAGACGGTACGCGGCTCCGAGCTCACCTTCCAGCTTCTTCTAGGCCACCAGATTCAGGGCGATTTCGAGAAGGTCGTCTGCGGCTTCCCTCGGAGGCCTGATGGCCGGACCGCGTCCCTGGGCGGAGTGAAGGCGCAGGCTAAACAACAAGCTGTGAAGCTTGTGGCTACCTTTGAGAGGACGCTCGCCAAGGCGACTGAGGCGGCTGCTTCCCGGAAGACCCGTTCTCGGTCGGAGTCTGCTGCCCCGGAGTAGTAGTGGTGTAGGGATTTGGCAGTCGCCGTGGCCTATACTTATAACTTTTGCTTGTAATGACTGATATTTTGTTTGGTCTTCTGACCTTGAACAGTATTTTGTGCTGAAATTGAGTATCTCTTCAACTATATTTGTTTGTGCTAAGTAGTCAAACATCTGTATTGACTCTGCGAACTCATGGCAGACTGACGTGCGCGGCGACACTTCTTCTGCTTCTGCGGCTGGGCCAAGCGGCGAGGGATCTTCGTCGGGTGCTCGCCGCCGTCGAGTGACGCCAGCTCCTCCGTGAAGCGCGAACGACCAGCGGATCATCACGTACTTGAAGAATAAGGTGGCTGAGCTTGAGGCGAACCTGAAGAATATCGAGCTGTTGTTACACCGGTCCCGGTCGCATCCTACCGCAGAGTTTTCCCAGCGTGAGGATTTTTTGCTCGGGGAGATCGATCTGATCAGTCGACAGCTTCAAGGTTAGTATCCTTTGCGGCTGGTTTCTATGGTCACACTTGCTGGTTCTGACTTCTAGCTTGTGTATGCAGATGTGAACCCTGATTGGCAGGCTGAACATGATCGTGTTGAGGAGCGAGTTACCCGGGAGGTAGCTGGCGACTCATACGAAGCCCGCCAATTCTGGGTGAACAAGTCGAGGGGGCGGGTCCTTGCGCGCATGCTTGATAGGACTTGGCGCGCGGCCTTTCTTCTGGAGAATTACCGGAAGACCCTCTGGCACATCCATCGCGTGTAATTCCCGCACAATGGGCAGCCGCACGGGCTGACCGCCTTGTTGGAGAGGTTCTGCGAGGGTGATGCGCTGAAGGTGATCGTCCACGCCCAGCTCGTTGCTGGGGTGAATGCGGCGTTGGCGTACGTCCGGCTGCATCGGCCGCACCTACCCCTGGAAAGGTTGCTGGGTGGCCTTCCTGGTGATGACGACTACGCCGATACCTTGGCGGCTGCGCGCCAGATGATCGAGCAGGTGCAGAAGCTGAGTGAGCGCCTTGTCGGCCCACTCGACGCGCCGAAGGACGAACCTGCGGATTAGAGGTAGCTGTCGTCTGATGTACATGGTTAGCTATATGTGAAGAATATGCCAATGTAAATGACAGTATATGAAGTTAAAAGAGTTCTCGAGTAATGAGTGAAATTATTTGTATTACTGGACGAGTATTTGCTTCGGCTTTGACTTGTGTGGCGCGGCCCCCGAGTACCTTGGGTGACAGCCTAAGTCTGCGTTGTAAACCTGTGTGGCGCAACCCCCGAGTGAGTCGAGTGGCGTCCTAGGATTTTTCAAGTGAGACCTGTATACCGCATCCTCCGATTGTATCGGGTGGCGATTTAGGGTTTAGTACTTGACCTGTATGGCGCAGCCCCCGAGCGGCTTGGGTGGCGGCCTAGGATTTTTTCAGTGAAGCCTGTATGGCGCAGCCCCCGGGTAGTTCGGGTGGCGGCCTAGGGATTTTCAAGTGTGCAGCCCCCGAGTGCGTCGGGTGGCGGCCTAGGATTTTTGACTTGACCTGTGCGGCGCAACTCCCGAGTAGGTCAGGTTGAGGCCTAGGATTTTTTGAGTTGTGCCTGTGTGGCGCAGCCCCCGAGTGGTTCGAGTGGCGGCCTAGGATTTTTCAAGTGTGACCTATGAGGTTCAGCCCCCGAGTGCGTCGGGTGGCGACCTAGGATTTCTGACTTGACCTGTGCGGCGCAACTCCTGAGTAGATCAAGTTGAGGCCTAGGATTTTGCGAGTTGTGCCTGTATGGCGCATCCCCCGAGTGATTCGAGTAGCGGACTAGGCTTTTCTTTCAACCTGTGTGGCCCAGCCCCCGAGTGATTCGAGTGACGACCTAGGATTTTTGTTTGCCTTGACTGAGAAGGTAGAGTGGACAACATTTTCTTCAAATCACTTTATTGATTGTTGCGAACAGGCCGCCTCATTAAAACCCTTCCAGTCCCCTTAGGTACCCTGGTAAGGGAAAGAGTGCGTCTGAAATCTGCCGCGTTGACATGCTATCCTTGTTACAATGGTTGAGTCGACTAAGCATAGAACCGCCGGAGTTGTGCGACGTTCCACGGGTTGCTGCAGGCTGCTCCTGTCTTCGAGTCCTTTAGGTGATATGCTTCGTTGCCAATTGCCTCTGTCACAATGTATGGGCCCTCCCATGGGGACGCGAGCTTGTGCACTTTCTTCTGTTTGAGGCGGAGGACCAGGTCACCTGCGACGAAAGCTCTTGGTCGCAATCTCCGTCCGTGATAGTTGCGCATGTCTTGCTGGTATACGGCTGATCGCGCCAGGGCGATGTCGCGTGCTTCGTCCAATATGTCCATGCTGTCTTCGAGTGCCTCTTCTGCGTCTGACTCGTCGTAGGCGACCACCCGTGGTGCGTCAAACTTGATGTCGCAGGGTCGGACTGCTTCTGCACCGTACACCATAAAGAATGGAGTGTACTGGGTGGATCTCTTAGGCGTGGTCCGCAGACTCCAGAGGACTGACGGCAGTTCTTCGACCCATGCGCCCGCTGCGCGTCTGAGTGGCACACGCAGTCGTTTCTTGATGCCGCTGCAGACGAGACCGTTGGCCTTCTCCACCTGTCCATTGGATTGCGGGTGCGAGACAGACGCATAATTGAGCTTGATACCTTGATCTGAGTAGAAGTCTTTGAATTTTTCGGCTGTGAAGTTCGATCCGTTGTCTGTGATGATCCCATTCGGAACTCCAAATCTGAAGATGATGGACCTGATGAAGTTGACCGCTGATGATGCAGTCGAACTTGTGATGGGTGCGGCCTCAATCCACTTGGTGAACTTATCGACTGCAACCAGGAGGTGAGTGTGTCCTCCGGGTGAGGATTTCTTCAGCGGGCCCACCATGTCTAGTCCCCATTGGGCAAAGGATCATGGCTTCATATTCGGCTTCATTGTTGGAGGGTGTTGGGAAGTCCATCTGCAGCACATACTTCAACTTGTCACCCTTGGGGGAGATGAGCACGACGCCTGCCCCAGCCGCCATGAATTTCTTGGAGCCGTCGAAGTACATGGTCCATGCACTTCTATCCACTCGGTAGTGAATTCCGGAAGGACTTTGACCTTGATAGACTTCGGGTGAGCATATTTCAGCCCCCAGGGTCCTAGCTCGACAACCCACTTGGCGACTCGTCCTGTCGCGCACTGATTGGTGAGGATGTCTGCTAGGCCCAGGGAGCTTACCACCGTGATCGGGTGCTTGGAGAAGTAGTGGACAACTTTCCGTGAAGTCATGAAGACCCCGTATGCCAGCTTCTGTTAGTGCGTGTAGTTTTGCTTGGACGGTGTTAGAACTTCGCTGAGGTAATAAACTGGCCTCTGGACAGGATGAGGATGCCCTTCTTCTTCTCTCTCAACCACGAGTACCGTGCTCACCACCCTGTTTGTCGCCGAGACGTATAGGTATAGCGGCTCGTTCTCCAGTGGTGCCACCAGGACTGGGGAAGTCGTCAGGGTCTTTTTGAGATGGTCGAACGCCTCTTGCGCCTCCTGTGTCCACTCGAATTTGTCCGTCTTCTTCATCAGTTGGTAGAAGCGTAAGGCCTTCTCGCCCAACTTACTTATGAACCGGCTGAGAGCTGCGACTCGGCCGGCTAACCGTTGCACTTCCCTGAGTTTGGTGGGTGTTGGCATCGTGAGTATGTTCTGCACCTTCTCAAGATTTGCTTCTATTCCTCTTGCGGAGACAAGGAAGCCTAGCAATTCTCCGGCTGGCACGCCGAATACGCACTTCTCTGGGTTGAGCTTGATCTGATTTTCGTCGAGTGCTGCGAAGACCTTGCGAAGGTCGTCGACTAGGGTGTCCTCTTTCCGGGTCGTGACAACGATGTCATCGATGTAGACTTGGACAATTTGCCCGATAAGCCCTTTAAGGCATGCCTGCATGGTGCGCTGATACGTGGCGGCAGCGTTCTTCAACCCGAAGGGCATCGTCTGGTAGCAAAAAACGCCGTCGGGTGTGATGAATGTTGTTTTCTCTTCGTCTTCGACTTTCAGCCTGATCTGCTGGTAACCTGAGTAGGCGTCCAGGAAAGATAGGCGCTCGCAGCCTGCTGTCGAGTCGACAATCTGGTCTATCCGCGGGAGCGGGAAGTGATCCTTCGGACAACATTTGTTGACTGCTGTGAAGTCTACACACACGCGCAGTTTCTTCGTCTTCTTCTTTTCTACCAGGACGGGGTTGGCGACCGAGTCCGAGTCCTTGATTTCTCGGATGAACTTGGCATGCAGCAGCCGGTCGATTTCTGCGGTTATTGCGTCCCGTTTGGGACCTGAGAAGCGTCACATGGCTTGTTTGGCTGGTCTTGCGTCCTTGTGGACTTTTAAAGAGTGCTCGGCGAGTTCCCTGGGTATTCCCGGCATGTCAGAAGGTTGCCATGCAAAGATTTTCCAGTTCTCACGCAGGAACTTGACGAGCGCGCTTTCCTACGCAGGGGTCAAGCTTGACGATACTTTGACCGTCTTGCTGCTGTCAGTTGGGTGGACTTGGTGGGTGAAGGTGTCGTCATTTGTGTTGAAGGCGGCGTCCTTGGCTGGCTTCTTGCGAGGTGGAAAAATGGTCTTGTCGTTGCCGGCTGGTATGGCCTGGAAGTGCTCTTCGACTCCGAAGAACTCGGAGATCCTGCTGAACTCTCGGTCGCAGCTGTTCGAGCGGTCGAAGTCGCCACGCACAGTGATCACTCCTTTGGGTCCGGGCAACTTGATCATCAGGTAGGCATAATGAGGTATGGCCATGAACCTGGCAAAAGTTGGGCGCCCAAGTATGGCGTGGTACTGTGATTTCCAGTCGACAACTTCGAAGTCGATCGACTCTTTCCTGAAGTGTTCGGGTGTGCCAAGGATGACGTCGAGTGTGATTGTTCCCATGGGCGTGATTGCTTGCCCTGGTACTATGTCGTGGAAGGTGTTCTCCGATTCTGGCAACTTCTCTGTCGACCTGTTCATTCTTCTCTGGGTGTCGGCGAATATGATGTTGATGCCGCTGCCTCCGTCCATGAATACTTTCTTCAGGCTGTAGTCGCCGATTAGGGCTTCGATAACCAGAGCGGCATGACCGGGTCGTGGCACATCCAACGGGTGGTCTGCCCTGGAGAATGTGATTGGCGTCTCTGACCCTCTCAGGTAGTCTGGTACTGCGCGCGGGATGGTGGTAGCCTGGAGTACTTGGCGGGTGATGAGCTTCTGGGCCCTGTTCGAAGGGCGTCCTTTTTGTATCATGTTGATCTGTCCTCGCGTAGTCGGGTATGCTTCGTGCGCCGCTATCTGAGTGTCAAGCTGCGGCTGCTGCTGAGGGAAAGTTCCAGCCGCTTGTGTTGTGTTGTTGTTTGCGGGTGCTGCTTGAATAGCGAGCTGCGGAGTCGTCGTCAAAGCTTGCACGGGAGTGATGATCTGCTGCATAGCCTGGTAAATCTTTCGCGCCTTGCGACAGTCCTTCAACAGGTGGTTGGCGCCCCACTTGCCTGTCTCCGGGTTGCGGAACGAGTGGTGCTTGCAAGGTTGCATCAATTCTTCGGCTGCGGTTAGCGGACGCTTCCACTCGCATTTCTGGCTTCCGTCGTTGTGGCTAACGTTGCCGCTGCTGCGATTATACCGCCCCGAGCTGGACTGCCGACTCTGATCATACTGTCGACTGTTATCTTGTGTGTCATCACGGGGGGTTTGATATCCCACCGCTACTAGCTCGATGGTGTCTGAGTTGGTGAAACGTTGCTTTTTCTTCTGGCGTCCGTCTCGCCAGTTGCTTGTTTCGGCTTCCTTCTTTGGGGAGGTGTCGCGGACGTAGTCCTCTCCTTCGGCCCACTGGTTGGCTACTTTCATGAGCTCGATCGTAGTCTTCGGCTGGAGCCTACCAAATTCCTCGCGGAGGTCGCGGCGAGCGACGCCGTGCATGAAAGCATCCATCACCCTGTCTTCTGAGACGGATTCCATAGTATTCTGGAGGAGTGTCCATCGCTGGATGTACACGCGGAGCGACTCGTCCTTTCCTTGCTTGCAGGCTTGCAACTCGATGTAGGTAGTCGGCCTTGCGAATGTTCCAGAGAAACTTTTTATGAAAGTATCTTGGAATTCTTCCCAGGTTTTGAAGGAGTCCTTCGGCTGGCTGGTGAGCCACCCGCGGGCTGAGTCCGTGAGCATGAGCTGGATGTATTGCCTTGCCTAAGTCCGGATGGCGGCGGCTGGAAGCACTTCCGGTGCGGGGAGCTGACGAGGGTGTAACTCGACAAATCCCAGGGTTACGCACCCCGGGTTGATTGAGGGGGAGAGAGAAGAGCGTTGGTGATCACGACGGCTGACAAGCGGGGATTTTACCCAGGCTCAGGCTCCCGGAGGATAACACCCTACTCCTGCTTGTCTGTTATTGATGGCGAGTTGCGATTACAACGGCGACGAGATTGCGATCTCGCTAGGGTTTGTGGTGGTGGCTGTTGGCGTGTCCTCTAGGACGGGCAACCCTCCTGGCTTTATAGGTAGCCAGGTCTCGGGTGGTCGGTATCGATGGTGATTACAGATATGGCAGGTTATGAGACCTAACCGAGTTGGACTAGGTTACACGGTACCCCGAGTGGGCCTTCTGTGGGCCTCCCCGTGCTTGGCGCGGCCCAGGTAGCCTCATCGTGGGCTATCGAAAGGTAGCCCCACGTCAGGAGCTCCTCCGGTGCGGGGGGGGGGGGGGGGGAGCTCATCCATTGCTCGGGCCGCCGAAGAGGGAGGAGGAGGAGGAGCAGCAGCGGGCCCAGCAGCAGCAAGAGCTTGTACTGCGCAGCGGCCGCCCCCTCCTAGCCGGGGACTTCGTCTCCGACGAGGAACTGCCCTGGGTCACCTTGGAGGTGTTCCAGCGCAGCATGGAGGAGGAGAAGCACCGTCAGATGGAGATGGAGCTCGACGAACGCCGCCTCGAGGTCAGGATTTACAATTACCTCCACGAGGTCGTTGACATCAGCTCTGATGGCTCCGGCGAGGACCTGCTCTGAGCGGCTCCGCCGCCTCGTCGCTGCGTAGTCGCCGCGCTCTGCCCCCCCCCCCCCTCTTATGTAATAGTCTAGTTGCCGTGTGGATTTTGGATCTAGCCGAATATTAATCTACTCTGTGTTTCATCTTAACTAGTTATGTTTTGGATCTGTGTCATCTCCGTGTTTTGCCTCGCCGGCGTTGGCCGCACTGCCAAAATTTTGCCGGAGAAGAAGCAGAGAAAGCGCACGCACGGGAAGAGGTTAAACCGTTTCATTGTGGGTCCCACACACCTCCCTAGGTCCCACCCGCCTCCCTCTAATCCTAACTGACTTAACTGTCTGCGATTAACAACAATTAGTTAGCCAAAAGACATCAACTCGAAGATATGTAGTACCGCATCTATTCTTCAGAAAAACGTCGCTCTCCTTCCAATTCGCAGGAAAAACGTCGCATGAGAGCTATTGGCCCGTTTTATTCTCATTGATGAGAACATGCTAACTAATGCAGATAGACAATCTGGATATCAAACGCTCAAAAGAGGGTGCACACAAGAAGGAAAATCTTCCTAGATGTCTACATACATCCACTTTTTATCAAAGTTGAGACACTTATTTTGGGACGGAGCGAGTACATTATATTGAGCAAGTGTTATACGACAAAATAAACAACTGTTTAACCTGATGAATACAGAATTCTAAGACTGTAACTAGTATTTGAAGGTTGAGTTTTGTACAGTCGATGTCAGAGAATTTCACGCCATTCATATAACTAAAGAACTAACATAACCACTCTCAGATTCATCTAGCATCGAGCTGATTATCTCTACGACAAGGTTGTATAAGAAACTAAGAAAATCCATTAGACAAATAATTCATATTTTTTTTTAGGCTTAAGGCGGTCGAATCCGCCGTCCGATTAGATAGAATAGATAATTATGTACAACATTTTTTGTTAGGAAAAATTCCCTCTACAAGCAAACAGTTCATTGCTGGAATTTTAGTGTATATGGGCCAGCCCAACTAAAATCTGAAATTCGCATGGCCCATTAATAAATGGCTGGTTGAGTGTACGTGACTAATGTTTAGTCCCATACTGCTAGTGGAGAGTGAGCTGCACCGCTTTATATAGTAGGATGTTCTAGTACCAATATGAGCTAGTGAGAATAAGAGAAGATGAAGGGTGCCACACGCGCGCTCCTCCTCCTCGCTCGCCTCGCCACGCCACGCCTCGCCTCGTCACGACACGACGCGCCGCGCCGCGGATTGCGGGAATCTCGCCGAGTCGAGCTTATACTTTTGCAGTCCGGGAAAATTAATGAGTCATTGATTAGTAATTAACGGACGCGTTAATTATCTTGCCGTTTCCGATTCTTATGGGATCGTGGGGCGTTATCGACTCGATCGTGGCTTACAGCCCACGTTCTACCCGACTCACACTACATATACAGCCCGGGGCAAACCCTAACCGCCAACACGAGATACATGGTCTCACACCGTTCCAGAGCATTGCGCCGCCGTCTACTAAGTCTTCTCCATCCCGTCTTCCGGCGTGCACCAGTTGAAGGGACAGTAGGCCTCCGGAACCCCGCCTCTTGTGATCCTGTACGGGAGAGGGGCGATCAGGTTTTTGGGGAACGCACTCGCGAGACTACTGGCTTCGAGTTCTTCCCCAACGACGACTTCTTCCCCGACATCGCCAGACTCTTCATAGACGACATGGGTGACAACACGGGGAACTCCAGTGGTGCGACTGCCGCAGCACCGTATGTGTTCTTGATCTTCCTATATGACGTTTTGCTAGAGTTCTTACTTATAGTACATGCTCTAGATTGCATCGGTTTATCTATTGTTTGCGTAGATCACATGATTAGTATAATTTGTATTATTATAGTCATTAATTGTTCAATGTTATTGGGAATTAAATCATATGCTAAATCGCCTAATTTTTCAACAATCCAAAAACCTGATTATAGGCAATTAGCAACTGCTGGTTTTATCGCGTCAACGAGGCCGTTTCCCTTTAAAGGGGTTATGTATAAGCGGTGGCGCATGAGAGCAGTGTTATGGTTTCAGAACATGAACTGCTATGCTGCCACCAAAGGCAAGCTTGATGGCGAGCTTGACCCTGCACAACAGGAGTCTTTCGGGAGGCTCGACAACATGTTTAAGAGTGCCCTTTTGAGTATTCTTGACGATTCCATTGTGGACTCGTATATGTCGTTTTCTAACGGCAAGGACATGTGGGATGCGCTCGAGGCCAAGTTTGGGGTCTCGGACGCTGGCAGCGAGTTGTATGTCATGGAAACTTTCTATGATTACAAGATGACTGATGAGCGCCGTGTTGTTCAACAGGCTCATGAGATACAGTCACTCGCTAAGGAACTTGAGCACTTTAAGTGTATCTTACCGCACAAGTTTGTCGCCGGTGGCATAATCGTCAAGCTTCCACCCTCGTGGAGCAACTTTGCTACCTCTCTGAAACACAAGAGACAAGAGTTTTCCGTTCCGGATCTCATTTGGTCGCTTGATGTGGAAGAGAAGGCGAGAGCGAAGGATACACGTGCTCGAGTTACCGAGGCTGGTTCTAGTGCCCATGTGGTACAAAAGAAGAATTACCAGCCTCCCCACAAGACCAAGTTTAACAAGAACAACTCTGGGGGTAAGGGCAAGCCTGATGGAAAGTTCAAACCATCACAGCCTACCAACTTCAAGAAGAAGAACAACAATAAACCGAGGAAGGGATCATGCCATGTTTGTGATGATCCAAGTCACTGGGCACCTCGTTGTCCCAACCGCCATGAGCTGCGCGAATCTGAGAACAATGGCAAGAATGCCAATGTTGTGATTGGCGATACTGAGATGAAGGATTCGGGGTACGGTATATTTCCAACCATCCTTTCAGTTTGTCATTCTCCTGAATGGTTGATTGACACTGGCGCCAATGTACATGTTTGTGCTGATGCCTCGATGTTTTCTTCTTACCAGGTCACATGGACTTCCCCCGTGCTGATGGGAAATGGGTCACATGCTTTTGTTCGTGGTGTTGGTACGGTCGATCTGAAATTTACTTCGGGGAAGACCGTGCGCCTGAAGAACGTTCATCATGTGCCCGCCATCAATAAAAATCTCGTCAGCGGATCGCTGCTGTGTCGAGATGGTTTTAAGTTTGTTTTCGAGTCCAATAAAGTTGTAATATCTAAGTATGGACAATTTGTTGGAAAAGGCTATGAGTGCGGAGGCTTGTTCCGCCTATCTTTGTCGGATATTTGCACCAAAGTTATTAATCATATTTGCCATGAAGTTGAATCTAATATTTGGCATTCTCGACTTTGTCATATTAACTTTGGTAGCATGACGCAACTAGCTAATTTGGATTTAATTCCGAAATTCACTAATGTCAAAGGTTCCAAGTGTCAAGTGTGCGTTCAAGCTAAACAACCCCGCAAGTCCCATAAGGCTGCGGAGGCAAGAGACTTGGCACCACTGGAACTTATACATTCAGATCTCTGTGAACTGAATGGCGTGTTGACAAAAGGCAGAAATAAATATTTCATGACGCTTATTGATGACTCCACTAGATATTGTTATGTGTATCTCCTGAAAACAAAAGATGAAGCTTTAAACTTCTTCAAAAACTATAAAGCTGAAGCAGAGAACCAACTTGATCTAATAATAAAACGGCTAAGGTCTGATCGTGGTGGAGAGTACTTTTCCAATGAGTTTGATTCTTTTTGTGCGGAACATGGTATAATCCATGAGAGGACGCCTCCCTATTCACCTCAGTCAAATGGGGTAGCCGAAAGAAAGAACCGAACTCTAACTGATTTGGTTAACGCCATGTTAGACACTTCGGGTCTCTCCAAGGCATGGTGGGGGGAGGCGCTATTGACAGCTTGTCATGTCCTAAACCGAGTTCCCGCAAAGAAAAATCCGTTTCTCCATTTGAGGAATGGTAAAGGAAAAAATTGAGACTCTCTTACTTACGTACTTGGGGTTGTTTGGCGAAAGTCATTATTCCAATTCCCAAGAAGCGCAAGCTAGGACCAAAAACTGTGGACTATGTTCTTCTGGGCTATGCTTTTCATAGCATTGGCTATAGATTTTTGATAATCAAATTAGAGGTACCCGACATGCATGTTGGTACGATTATGGATTCAAATGATGCGACTTTCTTTGAGGACATCTTTCCCATGAAGGGTATGTCTAGCTCATCAAATCAGGATATACCTAATACATCTAGTCAGGAATTAGTTGAGATTCCTGATCCTACCATTCCGATAGAACACACTGATAATCCCATGGAGGATGACAATGAAGTTCCTATTAGGAGCAAGAGACAGATGACTACTAAGTCCTTTGGTGATGATTTCATTGTGTATCTTGTGGATGACACGCCCAGTACCATTTCAGAAGCTTATGCATCTCTTGATGCTGACTACTGGAAGGAGGTTGTCCGTAGTGAGATGGATTCCATCTTAGCTAACGGAACCTGGGAAGTTACTGATCGTCCTTATGGGTGCAAACCTGTAGGATGTAAGTGGGTGTTCAAGAAAAATCTTAGGACTGATGGTACTATTGAGAAGTACAAGGCGCGGCTTGTGGCCAAGGGTTATACCCAGAAAGAAGGAGAAGACTTCTTTGATACTTACTCACCTGTGGCTAGACTGACCACGATTTGGGTGCTACTTTCATTGGCTGCCTCGCATCGTCTTCTTGTTCATCAAATGGACGTTAAGACAGCTTTCCTAAATGGAGAGTTAGACGAGGAAATTTATATGGATCAGCCTGATGGTTTTGTAGTACCGGGTCAGGAAGCAAAGGTGTGCAAGCTAATGAAGTCTTTATATGGCCTTAAGCAAGCTCCTAAGCAGTGGCATGAGAAGTTTGAAAGAACTTTAACTGTTGCAGGTTTCGTTGTTAACGAATCTGATAAGTGTGTATACTATCGCCATGGTGGGGGCGAGCGAGTTATTCTATGTCTGTATGTCGATGACATACTGATATTTGGAACCAATCTTGATTTAATCAAGGAGGTTAAGGATTTCTTATCTCACTGTTTTGAGATGAAGGATCTTGGAGTAGCTGATGTAATCTTAAACATCAAGCTGCCGAGAGATGGTGATGGTGGGATTACACTGCTTCAATACCACTATGTGGAAAAGATCTTGAGTCGCTTCGGGTATGACGACTGCAAGCCTTCTCCGACACCATAGATCCCAGTGTGTTGATTTGAAAGAATCAGGGCATTGCTAGAGATCAACTGAGATATTCTCAGATCATTGGCTCGCTTATGTATTTGGCTTGTGCCACGAGGCCTGACATCTCTTTTGCTGTAAGCAAGTTGAGCGGGTTTGTTTCCAACCCGGGAGATGATCATTGGCATGCGCTTGAGAGAGTTATGCGCTATTTAAAAGGCACTGCGAGCTATGGAATTCACTATTCTGGTTATCCTAGAGTACTGGAAGGTTATAGTGATTCCAATTGGATATCTGATGCTGATGAGATTAAGGCCACGAGTGGCTATGTGTTTACACTCGGTGGTGGAGCTGTTTCCTGGAAGTCTTGCAAGCAGACCATCTTAACGAGGTCAACTATGGAAGCAGAACTCACAGCATTAGACACAGCCACTGTTGAAGCAGAGTGGCTTTGAGAGCTTTTGATGGACTTACCTGTGGTTGAAAAACCCATACCCGCTATCCTTACGAACTGTGATAATCAAACTGTGATAGTTAAGATTAAAAGTTCTAAGGATAATTTGAAGTCATCAAGGCATGTGAAAAGGAGATTAAAATATGTCAGAAAATTGAAGAACTCCGGAGTTATTGCGTTGGATTATATCCAAACATCTAAGAACTTGGCAGATCCTTTCACAAAGGGTTTATCACGTAACGTGATAGATAATGCATCGAGGAAGATGGGTTTGAGACCCACCGTATGAGTTGTCCACAGTGGTAACCTACTCTATGTGATCGGAGATCCCGTGAATTAGAAGTGGGAGACAAGTTGTTGGTCGGCTAGGAGGAGATTATCCTTACATTTTACTATCCCACTCCGCAAAGATGCAATAATCTCCTGATCTGCATGGCAGGTTGATATTTATCTTAATGTGTTCCAAGCGGCTTACTTTTATAAGCGGAGATGTTATCCTGCAGAGCATCTCTTAAGGAATACACCTATATGAGTCTGACTGTTAAACGTCGCAGTCTATGAGAGTCGGGTGCTCTTTACTAAACTCATGAAAAGCCTTGGAGTATAACGTATAAGCTCCACACCACGGGGAAGCCTTGCAGTAGCCTAGTATCGGTCAAGAGCTTATGTGAAATTAGGTCGCAGCAAACTTGTAGTTCAAGGCATAGTCCACTATTCAAGTTGTGGCCTAACGTATCATAAGTTTCTAAGTGGAGTTAAACTAACAGTCCCCACTAAGCACCGGTATATAAAACAATGTTTTGAAACAAATGTGATATAATGTGCCAATGAGACTTTGTGGGGGATTGCTGGAATTTTAGTGTATATGGGCCAGCCCAACTAAAATCCAAAATTCTCATGGCCCATTAATAAATGGCTGGTTGAGTGTACGTGACTAATGTTTAGTCCCATACTGCTAGTGGAGAGTGAGCTGCACCACTTTATATAGTGGGATGTTCGAGTACCAATATGAGCTAGTGAGAATAAGAGAAGATGGAGGGTGCCACACGCGCGCTCCTCCTCCTCGCTCGCCTCGCCACGCCTCGCCTCGCCTCGCCTCGACACGACACGACGCGCCGCGCCGCGGGTTGCGGGAATCTCGCCGAGCCGAACTTATATTTTTGCAGTCCGGGAAAATTAATGAGTCATTGATTAGTAATTAACGGACGTGTTAATTATCTTGCCGTTTCTGATTCCTATGGGATCGTGGGGCGTTATCGACTCGATCGTGGCTTACAACCCACGTTCTACCCGACTCGCACTACATATACAGCCCGGGGCAAACCCTAGCCGCCAACACGAGATACATGGTCTCACACCGTTCCAGAGCATTGCGCCGCCGTCTACCAAGTCTTCTCCATCCCGTCTTCCGGCGTGCACCAGTTGAAGGGACAGTAGGCCTCCGGAACCCCGCCTCTTGTGATCCTGTACGGGAGAGGGGCGATCAGGTTTTTGGGGAGCGCACTCGCGCGACTACTGGCTTCGAGTTCTTCCCCAACGAAGACTTCTTTCCCGACATCGCCAGCCTCTTCATCGACGACATGAGGACAACACGGGGAACTCCAGTGATGCGACTGCCGCTGCACCGTATGTGTTCTTGATCTTCCTATATGACGTTTTGCTAGAGTTCTTACTTATAGTACATGCTCTAGATTGCATATGTTTATCTATTGTTTGCGTAGATCACATGATCTCTACTATATAATATGCCTTGGGGATTCCCGTCGTACGTCCTGGCAATTTTGCAAAAAAACCCCTCAGCTTCTGTGAAATTAACGCGCAGTACACACTTATACTTTTGAAACGTTTTTTCTCCATCTGAAATCACGGACAGACTCTCCCCATCTGAAAAAATTCCCTTGCTGAAATGGAGAGACGGCGGACGGAGGAGCAGTGGTAGGACATCCGAGCGCGGCATCGGCGCGCAGCTCGGCTTCCGTCTGCCGCCAGCGTGCGAGGGAGAGGCGCGGCCGCTACGACCGCTACGACGCCGCCCGCGACCGCGCCTCCGTGCTGCGCGAGTCCCCCGCTGGCGGAGCATGCCACTACTACGCCGCCCGCGACCGCGCCTCCGTGCTGCGCGAGCACCCGCTGGCGGAGAAAGCCGTGCTGCGCCTGGGGCGGTCGCTGTGCTCCGTGGCCGGCGTCACGGGGGTCCGGCTGTGCGCGACGGCCTGGAGGGCGTGCACGGCGTGTGGCTCATGGAGGATGAGAATGCGGCGGCGACGTCGTGGCGGCTCGGGAGTCACAGCGATGTCCGGTGAGATTGCCGAATCCTTCCCCGAATCAAGCTTGCCGAATCCTTCCCCGAATCGAGCAAATCCGTAGCAGTATCATACTCGAATACGGCTCAGCTCGATTCGGCATCACCTATAAATATGCACCACGGTGTTTTCCACATAACCAACACGGCGACTTTTCCTGTTTGTTCTTGACAACGCTTCCTCGCCGTCCCGCCGATTTCGCTAGAAATCTTCACGATTTGCCGTCCGTGATCGACATTGTTGTCTCGCAGTTCAGCAGACTTCACCGGTTGAGATGGTTAATACTCGCCGTTCACCTGACCTCCCAGAATTTCCCTCTGCCCATGATCCACACAAGGTACAATGTTATTTATTCATCTGTGACTTTTGTTTAGAACTTCTTCTATGATTTCCAAACAGCTTATTCTAATTTGTTATGCATTCATCTGTGATTTTTGTTTAGAACTTCCTCTATATTTATACAAGTCTGTTCAGTGTAAAGAGTGTTTTATTATAAAACTTTGCCTCTGTGGTGGGCTGGGGGAACACTTGAAGTCTGAAACCTGCAATAGCACAATAATAATATTGGTACCTCTGTTAGGAGCTATATGTAGGTTGTCGACAAAGGGCAAATAAAATCATAATAAGCCAGTGAACTACCTCACTTTGCCTCTATGGTGGGCTGGGCGAACACTTGAAGTCTGAAACCTGCAATAGCACAATAATAATATTGGTACCTCTGTTAGGAGCTATATGTAGGTTGTCGATAAAGGGCAAATAAAACCATAATAAGCCAGTGAACATGAGCAATTTCATGCTTTAGTAAACCATTTTTGCACCCTGTCAAAAGGCCTTGGCAGAGATTGATTAACTATTGAGCAAATTGTGGGTTGTTTGGTAAACTAACAGAGAAAATGCACTAGGTTTATTCTTGCCTGAGCATTTTGGTAGCTTTTTCCTTGGACAAAAAAAAAGAACATCCATCACTTGAGTCTGGAAGTACAGTATCCAGGAGTAAAGGACTAATGGAAGATATATGTACACAACGGAAGATTAAGTGCACATACAAGGAATAAGAGGTGAGAGGGGAAACAAATATTTAAGATATGATAAAAAACGGATTGGGGTTTTAGATAGAGAAGATCAATTAAGCTAGAACTGACAGTACTGGAAAATGACAGATAAAAGCTTCAAGAATGTAGCTATCTCAATGTGAGCAAGCAAACAGGGAACAATCAGTGTGTAAATAGGTTGAGTTGGCCTACAAAATGACGCGTCCACTAGAGAGGATACAAATATTAGCATGCCCTACAAGATTATATATAAGCAGGCGACGAAACAGCAGGGAAAAGTTTCAATGGTCGCATACCATTGGCCGAGTATGTCTGCTGAGTACCCATATTCTTGTTGTTGGCCGCATGCCCTATCCTCATATGTCTCGTAGACAACTGCACTCCATTCATTTCATTCATAGCACGTGCCTGCTCATTTACATCTCCAAAACGTACAAAATCGTAACCTTTGGAACGACCAGTGGCCCTGTCAGTAACAACATTAGCACCTTTAACTGAAGGGTAGGAAGCTTTGAATATCTCTTCTAACATGGCATCAGTAACATCAGCAGCCAAATCACCAACAAATATGGTGTGATCGGAACCATCATCACCATGCTTGTCACCAGCGCTACAAGAAGCTCTTAACACCATTAGTTTACCTGCTGCGTCCGGGTATTGCAGTTCACTGTTGTTTCTGTTTGTTCTTCTAGGCGATACGCTATAGCACCTTGATGGTGCCTGGATGAATTGAGTTGTTCACGGTTCATGAGTGGCGACTTCAAAACGTGTAGCAACAAGTCAATTTGGTTTTGAAAGCTTAAACAATCATTTCTTGGTCTGTTTTTGCTGGAATTGCACAGAATCTCTGCCTGTGTGGAATGTTCGACTATTCCTTTGTAGTTTGTGCCATATAGTCCTGAGCAGTTTGGGGGAATCTGGACTCAGGGGCAGCCCAGTGTCTGGGGACTGAATGCAAAGCAGCTAAGCCAAGAATATGGCCCTAACTCTCAGGCCCTAACCTGCAGACCTGCCTAACTCTCTATATAGGGGCAAATCTTTGGTTTTGCACAAGCTTGAGCAGCAAGTGAGATCACTGAAACTTTGACCACTGAAACTGTTAATTTTCCTATCAAATTTTCTGCTAGGATGCAGCAGTGAGATCCAGTTTTCATATTAATTTTGCCTACAAAATCAGTATCTATTTTTCTTTACAAATCAAACTAGATTTGTGGGCTAAGTTTTATTTAGAACAAGGCCAAAGGTATAGTTTTTGCTCAGTTCATAATTAACCCTGATATTGATCTCATTGCAGAAGATGGAAGACAATGGTGAAACAAACATTGTGGAGGTTTTGGATAAACGACCTTTAAAAAAGTCAAAATGCTCTGAATCAAGTGGTTTGGAACATCTGTTGCCATCCCCTTCCGCCTCATCATCATCTGAATCAGATAATCATATACAAACTGCTACAGTGCCAACACCTCCGTCACCGACTATGCCGACTTTATCTCCATCTTTAGAACAGATGAAAGAAGAAATAGTTTCAGAAGTTGGAGAACCAACATTTTCAGAGGGTGATGAGCAAACGAATCAATTGAAACATACAATAAATTACATATCATATGACTACCTCCCACAAGGTAAAATATTCACTTCTTACTTTTAATGTATCTCATTAAAAATTATATGAAGATATGAATATATTCAACATATGCTTCCTTTATTTATTCATCTTTTTTTGCAGATTATACATTAACCTACGAGGATGATTGTGCTCACTTAGCTATAGAAATCTCTCCGTAAGACGACATAATGGTCGATATAGATGACATAACTGTCAAACAAAAATACTTGGCGTGCCTCCTAGATAAAGACAAATGGCTAGACGATGAAGTAAGTAACCCTTACTAATAATAAAAAAAAATCCTAATTATTAATACCTATCATTAATATATTTTTACAATCTTTATATAGGTAATCAGCGCATATATATGTTGTATGACGGACCAACTATGTGTGCAAGATAAGAATGATGCTAAAGTGTATTTTGAGAATCCCTATGTGACCAGACTGTTAAAACGGGATGGTAAACTTGGAATACATGGACCTACCGGTATGACAGATGTTGTCAAAAACTATCTCAAACATGACATGGTAATATCCATTTCCATAATTGTCAAGTTTTAGGTTTAATTGATATTTAATTTGTAATTCTACATGTCTACAAAGAACTCACTGTCTTCAATGTAGATTCATCTTCCAATAAATATCGAGGAATCGCATTGGCATTTAGCTTCCATCAATGTTGAGGATTACAATATACAAGTGCTCGACTCACTGTGCTGGGAGCACAATCGATATGACCTCACTCTTACGGTTAGTTAATATAGCTTATATATTGTGAACTCATCCATTGCTTAGATATGTTATTTTCTTATCACTAATCCTTTTACAGCTGCAAGGACTACAAAATCATTTGGACATTCTTAAAAGTCAAGAAAATCTCAATATTCAAAATTGGAAAGACCTTGATGTTACTAAATGGCCTATTAGAGAACAACTACAAACACCGATCCAGAAGGATAGGTACATAAACACATGTTTTTTTACAATAATAATATACTAAGTATTATGGTTCATGCAGATTACTCATTTATTTTTTATGTATATGTAGTTCATCTTGTGGTCTATTTATGCTTAAATTCATGGAATATTGGACCGGCCATGCACTATCCCATCCGATTACACAGGTAAATAACTATTTTGTTTCGAAAGCATGTACAATTATTATTCCGTTTAAATTTTATATACTAATATTTGATGATCACTGGCAGGAATTGATTACTTCATTCAGATATAAGTTAGCTGCAATAATATTATGTTGGAAAGCAAACAAGGCATCAGCAACTTAAGAGCTTCAAATTGATGACAGCGACGGAGATCCAAATGATTTAAGAATGTCAGACAGACATTAAATATTATTTCATGCACTTTAATTTAAACAATTAACAACATATATTATCTTATTTCATCATGATATTAAATTACAGAAAAGTTTGGGTACGAAGCTCTGAGCCATATCCCATTAGCTTGACTCTCAAAAACCTTCAAGACATGCTAAAGGACAAGTCTTCGATGGATCGAGATTGTTTTAATTTGGTCGTACGGAAGTTTATGTTTGACGACATCCAAAAGGTTAAAAAAGGCGGAGGATTGATATCAAAACATTATCTTGACATGCAGTTTTGGGTATGTCCTTACATTCACGGCTTATTTTGCGACTACATTTCTATACTAATTCTTTGATAACCTTTCTAAACATTTTATAATATTCTAGATGATTACTGATTTTGGAAGACATCCAAACTACCGGAAAAAGTTAGATCTGGATCAACTAGCATTTTCCATTCGTTGCTGGCCTGGTATGAAATATAGTGTTTCATCGTGCAAATCGGTAAGAAAACTTCCACATAAGTATCACCACAACTCTTGTTTTACATACATCTAATATATATACTATTTCAGATTCATATTCCAATACAATCACACTCTGGATTTATTCTATTCATACTGGACAAGGATACAAGAACTGTCTACATTTTGGACCCTACTCCTATTGATCCAATCTACCAACGAAACCCACTTGCAAAATATGTGCACGGAATTTTATGGATTTCTAAATACTTACCGAAAGCCATGTTAAAGGCATACCCTGGGACTACATGGAATGAGAATATTTTTCTGTGGCAACAAAAAATAGTACATGATATTTCGGGTCACCACAGGTACTATATAATAAGTATTTGCTTTACTGAATATATATGTAGTATTTGCTTTATTGAATATATGTACGACATATATTTTTAGTCTTGATTACTAATTTATATATCTTATATAGGGAATTGTCTGGTTATCTTGTTGCCCTTTTCATGTCAACCTGGGATGACGAAAAAGTGAATCTGCCATTTTTAAAGGTAAATACCATAAGCATTTAAACATTTAAACATATATGGTGATCATCTTATTTATATGAATGTAGGATGGATATGATATGAGGAAACAATATTTGGCACACCTAACAACATTCAAGGATAATGAATGTGAAGACAACATGCCTGCCGGTGTCCTCGATTTCATCAATTGCATCAGGAAAAAGATATGAATGTGAAGAATCGAGAAAGGCAACCAAGACCACATGATTTTGAAGACCCAAGGATCTAAAGGAAACTAATACCAATAACATATGTGTCAAAACCTCTATCTCTCCTCAACTCTCCATGACACATTTTAAAGTTTAGTTTGTACTGTTGAGCGTCATTCCGTTGGTGATGGTGTAAAGTTGTAAAGAGACATGTGCCTTTATGGATTGGCTATTTTGTTTCTCATGTATTATTTTACTTCACTCAATGGAAACGTAGGCCAGTTCTTTGTATTTGATATTCCATCCATGCTTTCGAGTTGTTAGGTTACTTCTCTTACGTATATTCTCTTAAGATTTTCTCTAAGAATCCTGATCTAAAGCATGTTTCGTTGTTGTCTGATGGATATCATAGAATCAAACGAATTTTCATTCAGGTTTAGCCAACTTTATGATTTGTTACAAGCTATAACAACTTAACATCTGCAATGTGAATGGTTTCATTGTTGCTAGCACTGACATATCGATTTTGTCAACTTCCTTAACATTGGAGTTGATTTCTTAAGTATATTTACTTTCTCGGGTGAATGTTTGCTTTCCTGGCTGCCTTCAGTGAACTTAATTTCTTACTTCCTTCCACTTATATTAATAGAAAATATGTACTGTCGAGAAAGATGGAAAGACTATAAAGCTCCAAGGACATTGCTCATTTATTAGCCCCTTTTCTTTCGTGAAGTTTTCTTGATTTGACCTTTTGCATGATAGAGGACGTGATATTAATCTCCACCTGTTCTGAATTATATGATGTTTTAGCTTTTTTCTAAATGCTCAGTCTTTTCTAAAAATAATTGATCTGTTTGCTATATTTTATATTTGAGAACAGTTTGCTACTCATGCATATTGGACTTGAGTTTTGAGTGTATAAAAATGAGTACCCAGGCACTTGATACCAGCAGAACAACATGACAGAAACCGACATTTTGCGGTTTTGGACTCCTAACTGAAAATAAATAAATCGATGTCCTGTCATTTTCTATAACGTCTCTGGAACCTAGGGAACTGAAAGCAACCGAAGCATGCAGAGAAATACAAAAAACAAATGTTGTGCTATAAAGAGACATGTGTGCCTGTTATCCAGCTTATAATACTTGTTCAAAGTGATGACATAGTTTACACTCTTTTGTTCCACCAACAAAAGGATAACATATTAGAATGCTGCATAGCTATCTGGAGGAAATTCGAGGATAAAAAACCACAGTGTTACATATACAAACTTTCAGATAGCAGACTTAACTACCAGGAAGGAACATTACACGGGTACACCTTGAGAACTAACTGTGAGACAACTCACAAATCTACTTCAGCTTTGAGATCTCACTAAAGGGTCCACACTCGCAGGTTCTAAGGCTACAACAGATCTTCTAAGAGTAGAGAACGGATGGACACTGCAATTCAAAATGTTCATCCAACTCCATGTAAGAAAAATGATCTGCAGCTTGATCATCTAAATAGTCTGGATAAAACTGAAGAGAATCAGACTCAAAATCCACATCTGGACAGACAACAGGCGAGATCCGTCCGGAGCGCCATAGGAAGACCTCCACGCCGGCGCCGGGAAAGGATCGGAGCAGCGCGGAAAGGAGCAGCGCCGCCTTCGCCTGTACGCAAAAAAAGGAAAGGGGTAAAAAAAAGGCATAGCTCAGCTATCTACTGAACCTGCATCAATATTATCATATTGTTCAAAAACCACTACCATCATCAACACATCATATAACATTCATAGTGGTGGCTGCTAAGATAATACAATATGATGATTGTTCCTACTTCCTACAATCCTACTAACCTCTGCAAACAGAGAAGCCATATTTGAATATTAATTAAGAGACCAAAGTGCCAGCAGATTTTTCTTTACTCGCCTATATAACAGTTCAAAGGTAATGCCAGCATCACAAAGAGAATTGTCAAACTAACACAGGAGGTTGAGAACACAGAAAATTTTATACCATATAATTTGGCTGGAAGTCCATGATCATCCAGCCTTGACACCTTGAAGAAATTGGTATTGAAAGCTCAAGTCCAAAATAGGACCTTTGTTGTTTTTCTGACATAGCTCCTAGCAGCAATACCATATGACCAGGGACAGGTATTTTTTGAGCTTTACGCTCAGCAACTTGACATCTATCAGCCAAGGGAAAACCCGCCCAACCGGAGGCGACAATACCGTCACAGCAGCAGCGTGGGAAAACAGAGAGCACCCTCACCACACACTGCAAAAATATGATCACATTCATATGGCATTGTCGAAACTCAAACAAGGAATAAGCTATAGCAGCTTGATTATATTGCAGACTAATCCGTTGTCACAAGAAGCAAGTATCAGAAATCAGATGGGTTGGTGAAGCGCGTGACCCTTGCCGGTCCAAATGTTGTTTATTTATAGCCAAACGAGACTACAGAATGGTTACAATATCGATCTTTAGGTTACACCTATACAAGATGTTTAAACCTGAAAATACCAAGAGATATATTACAATAGGTTTAACCATCGAGCCATCTAGGCCAAGCACTATTGTATAGGAAAATGTTGTGCTACCATGGGTGGAAGTTATGCACCCACAGCTAACCCTTAGATCAGCCTATATAGCAGTTTCCACCGCTGATCGACTTAACGCCGCTTTCAGTTCAGGTTATTATCCTTTGCTCATTTTCTCTTGAGAAAGAAAAGCCAAATAAACTTAACCTAGGTGAAAGAATTCGACGGAACTGAGTGTTGCAATAAGATTGGACACAGTGGACACTTACATATATTAAATCTTACTGCCTTCTATGTTCTGTAATCAACACCCCTGGATCCAACACAGAACGGAAAATAAAAACTTACCATCCTCGCCAGAAGCCACCGCCGCCGCCGTTGTGGTGGTAGTGATGGTGGTGGCCACGGCTGGTGCTGTCGGAGGCACCGCCGGCTGCGGGGTACTGCTTGTCGTCAGCCTGCGGGTAGCCGGCCGGCGGCGGTGGCGCGACGTAGGCCTGCTGCTGCTGCTGGCCCTGTAGAGGGTACGCCGACGCCGGGTAGCCCTGCTGGTAGCTCATGATCGAATTGCAGAAAGCTAGAGGTAGCAAACACAGGAACCAATCGACAGGAAGAGAAGGCGAGGAAAAGGGTTCGTGATCCAGGGACTCATCCGTTAATTTATAGCCTTATCCTGGAACAGCAGTCAGAGCGGTCCGGGTCAGAGCGCGCGGCGGCCGGCGCTGGGGAGGCGGCGGCGGCGGCGGGCCGGAGGCTGGGCGCTCGGGGCGGACTCGAGGAGCTCGGGAGGAGGCGGCGTGCGGCGGCCCGGGGCGCGGCGGTGCTCGGCCGGCGGTGGCCGGGCGGCGCGGCGAGCAGCGGCCGCAGGGCCGGAGCCGGCCGGCGGCGCTGGGGAGGCGGGGGTGGCGTGCGGCCGGAGCAGGGGCGGCAGCTCGGGCTGGGGCGTGCGGGAGTCGGGCCTGCTCTCCCGTGCGGTTGCGTGAAGGAGTGGGTACCATCCAGGAACGTGTTGGTCAGGGGAAGAACGGGATACACGGGTCAAACGACCGAGTACCAATCGGAAAACGAGTCCGACTCGTTCATGGCTACTACCTAGGGAGTGTATATATATGTACACGAGGCTGCCTCAATCTATCAGATCCCAATCGTTAGAAGTGAACAAATACACCCACAAAAAATCAGGATAGATAGAAAAAAAGTGAGTCCAAGACCCTCACTGCTATGGCAGAGCGAAGGCAATCTATTGTGAACACTTCACAAGATAAAAATCAAGTAAGACGTGAACGTGATAGAGCTCGGCGAAATAGTCTGACGGCCGAGAAAAAGGAGGAGATTAATGCACATCGAAGAGCAGCTTGGCAAAAGAAAACACAAGATGAAAAAAACAAAAGACAAAGGCCAAATCTAACCACGGGAGAAAAGCTGAAAGATAATATACGCCATCGCATGTCTATGGAAAACAAATCCGAAGAGGAGAGGGAAAAACTGCTAGCTCGGCGCAAGGCAACCAAGGCGGCTAAGAAGAACACCCCGTGCCCTCAATCCGTAGCGATGTCGTGCCCAAATGCAACAAATTTGACAAAGATAGCTTCAACGAGCACGCCAGAGTATACGATCGGGACCGAAGGTAACACATTAATCTTTAAACCCTTCATTTATTTAAAAATGATACTTACTAGAACAACGATGTGGTAGGCGACATGGAGTCCTTCCTTAGCAATATCATGGACGAGAACACCATACCCAACGACCTCATAGACGAGGAGTGCTACAACTATGATGGAAATGAAGGTACGTAAGACAGACTTTTTATCTTGCCATAGACCACAAATCAACATGAACATATCGATGTGACATCCATTTCATGTAGGTTTCAAGACTGATGCTCAGTACCTCGCTAAAGTGATAGACTCATCAGACGAGGATGCCATCGATCCTTTCGACTTCGTATACTCGAACCTCCCAGATAGCACACACAAACTAGAGCAAGTCCCCGACTGTGAACACTGTCATGCCAAGAGGTTTCAGCATGAGACCCCTGGTTTCTGCTGTCGAAACGGACAAATCGAACTGGCTGAACCAGAGCCAATCCCGGAGCTGATGAGGCTATGGTCTAGCTCGGATGCGGATTGTCGACATTTTCGGGAGAGCATACGATTCTTCAACGGCCATTTCTCCTTCACAACCCTTGGCGTCAGTCTCGACAATGACTGCACGAACATGAGATCGGGGGTGTACACATTCCGAGCACAAGGCTCCATGTACCACAACATGCATTCGTTCGGGCCAGGCTCTCGCCCGGAACATCTACAACTCTACTTCTACGACGACGATCCCAGCCTGATCCACCGCAAGGAAGCCTCCAAACAACTAGACCAGGAGGTCGTCCGTAAGGTTGTGGACATACTGAGAGGAAACCCCTATTCCGAGCAGTTTAGGAGTTTGGGCGCACACAAGGATAACCTCGAGGACTACCGTATAGAACTGAACACTGACAAAAAGCTAGACCAACGGAGATACAACACACCGGTATCATCTGAGGTGGCTGCGATCTGGGTCGAAGGCAGCGACCTTGCAAATAGGTTCAAACGCAACATTATCCTCTACGGCAATGACAATCAAAGGCACAGTATACATGCCACACAAGGATGCTACGACCCGCTCTCATACCCCCTATTCTTCCCAAAGGGCGAGCTCGGTTGGCATCCGAATATACCTAAGCGAAATAAGTCTTGGGACCTTGCGCAGCTACAAAGAGAAGACCGTGAAGAAGATCCAGGTTTGGCTATCTCGAATATTTATGCAAGTTTCTCTATCCTTCACATATGTTGCATAACATTCTTTTTTCCTGTCACAGATGGAGGTGGACGTATGTGCGTCTCCGTCAGGGACTACTACTGTTACCGACTACAGACGCGTCCTGCTATATTCAACCCCATACTGCATGGAGGGCGTCTGTTCCAGCAATGGGCGGTGGACATGTACATAAAGATCGAGGGGTGTAGGTTGAACTGGATCAGGAAGAACCAACCGCGGATACGTGCTGATCTATATAAAGGAATTGTCGATAGCATCACGGCCGGAGAGACTCAAGCAAGCGCTGTTGGCACAAGGATTGTGCTCCCTTGGAAATTCCAGGGGTGTTTCCGTGACATGAAGCGGAGGCATATGGACGCCATGGCATTGGTACAGACGTACGGAAAACCTGACATCTTTCTGACGATGATGTGCAACCCAAACTGGCCGGAGATACAGGATGCCCTGCTTCCAGGCCAAACCCCACAGGACCGACCAGATATTGTGGCTCGAGTGTTTAGAGCCAAGCTGGAGACGATGAAATATATGCTGACCAAGAAGAACATCCTGGGCGTTGTGAAGGCGTGGGTCTACGTGGTCGAGTTCCAGAAGAGGGGACTCCCACATGCCCATTTCCTATTGATCATGGATTCAAATTATAAGCTCGTTGTGCCAGAGCAGTATGACCGCCTAATATCAGCGGAACTACCAGACAAGGATAAGTACCCGGAGCTACACGCCATGGTCATGAAACATATGATGCACGGCCCATGTGGTGCCCTAAAGCCAAACAACGTGTGTATGCAAGATGGATCGTGTAAGTGCAGGTATCCACGAACGTTCAACAAGACCACCATACAGGGGAAGGACTCATACCCTATCTATCGGAGACGGAAAGACGGCCGTTCGGCGACGGTCCATGGTTCGACGCTCGACAATAGATGGGTTGTGCCTTACAACCCTAACCTCCTGCGGATGTTCAACTGCCACATAAACGTGGAGGTGTGCTCCAGCATAAAGGCAGTCAAGTACCTATATAAGTACATATACAAAGGACACGATCAGACTTCATACAACATCGATAAACCCGACGATAAAGGTAACATAGACGAGATCAAGAGATACATTGACGCAAGATGGATCACACCACCCGAAGCTATGTGGAGGATATTTGGCTTCAATCTCTCTGAGATCCACCCGTCCGTACTACAGATGCCGCTTCATCTACCAGACATGCAAAGAGTAATGTTCAAAGAAGGAGACAACCTAAACGACGTTGCTGCCAGGGAGAACGCATCCATGCTGACAGAGTATTTTGTGGCTAACCAGAACCACGAGTGGGCTCGAGATATTCTATACAGGGATTTTCCAGGACGGTTCACGTGGCAACAAGAAAAGTACTGGAAGAAAAGGAAAAGGGATCACCAAGTAGGCCGTATCGTGACAGCCAATCCCGCAGAGGGGGAGCGTTACTTTCTTAGGGTGCTTCTGAACCACGTACCAGGCTCGACGTCCTTCAAAGACCTGAAAACCGTTGATGGTGTGCTATGTGGTACGTTTCGTGAGGCCGCGAAGAGGAAGGGTCTAATCGAGGCCGATAACACGCTCGATGAGTGTCTTACTGAGTCGGAGCAGTTCGCCATGCCGGCCTCACTAAGAAGGCTATTTGCAACGATCTTGGTATTCTGTGAGCCTGGCGATGTACGTGGACTTTGGGATCGACACCTTGATGCGATGTCAGACGACTACCGGCGACAACACACATGTCCAAAAGCGGTAGAGCAAATGGTGTTGCATGATATAAGGGGAATGCTAGAATCCATGGGAAAAGACATAAAGTCGTTCCCTCTTCCGGACATTGACGAGACGTATGACAACACTGGAGGAGAGTCTAGAGAGGTAATCGAGGAAACAAACATCATGGTTGATGAGGAAGACGCTTCTCTAGCGTCCTTCCTGAATTCCGAGCAGAAACTTGCTTACGACGAGATACTAGAGGCAGTCGATGGCGAGGATGGGGGCGTATTCTTCGTAGATGGTCCGGGAGGCACAGGGAAGACATACCTTTATAGGGCACTGCTCGCTACTGTTCGCAAACAGGGAAATATCGCGCTGGCCACAGCAACTTCCGGTGTCGCCGCTTCAATAATGCCCGGAGGAAGGACAACACACTCGAGGTTCAAGATCCCACTAAACCTTGAAGAAGGGGCATCATGCAACTTCACTAAGCAGAGTGGGACAGCCAAGCTCCTGAGGATGGCTAAACTAATACTATGGGATGAGGCCACCATGACGAAACGACAGGCAATTGAAGCATTGGACATACGCATGCGAGATATAATGGACCGTCAGGACCAACCATTTGGGGGTAAGACTGTCGTGTTCGGTGGGGACTTCAGGCAGGTTCTACCGGTAGTGAGGAAAGGGTCACGGGGTCAGATCATCGACGTGAGCCTACGGAGTTCAAACCTATGGAAGGGCATGCGCCAGCTAAGGCTCGTAAAGAACATGAGGGCGCAAAACGACCAGTGGTTCGCGGATTACTTGTTGAGGATAGGTAACGGCACTGAGGAGACTGACGTGGAAGGAAACATAAGGCTTCCAGAAGATATATGTGTTCGGTCTATGGGCGACAAGTCAGACATACAGAAGCTGATCGACCATGTGTATCCTGACCTGGACCAAAACATGAACAACACGGATTACATGACTTCGCGAGCAATCCTGTCGATGGAATAAACAAGCGCATGATTGAGCGTTTTCAAGGAGAGGAGATGATCTACCATAGCTTCGATAGTGCGGAGGACGATCCACATGGCTTCTATGCTCAAGAGTTTCTTAACTCGTTGACTCCTCCTGGGATGCCCCCGCACGCGCTTAAACTGAAGATAAACTGCCCCATTATACTGTTGAGGAACATTGACCCAGCTAATGGGTTGTGCAACGGCACGAGGCTGGTGATACGTGGGTTCCAAAGGAACGCGATAGATGCGGAGATCGTGGTGGGACAACACGCTGGAGAGAGGGTGTTTCTACCTCGGATACCTCTGTGTCCATCTGATAGTGACATGTTCCCGTTCAGATTCAAGAGAAAGCAGTTTCCGATCAGGCTTAGCTTTGCCATGACGATCAACAAGGCGCAAGGGTAGACCATCCCGATTGTAGGCGTGTACCTGCCGGAGCCGGTATTCTCTCATGGACAACTATATGTGGCATTATCCAGAGCCACCGCCAAAAGAAACATCAAGATCCTCGCCATCAAGGTCGAAGAAAGGGATGAAAGCAACAATTCAAAGAAGAGGAAAAGAAATGAGTCATTAGTAACGACCACAAAGAACATAGTCTATAAGGATGTCCTTACTATTTGAAATAGCTAGACTACACATGATCAGATTAATTCACGATTAACAATAATATTAAGACTATGCTGACAATGCTTTCTTTGCCCGTTGCAACGCACGGGCATTTTACTAGTTAGTATAATTTGTATTGTTCTAGTCATTAATTGTTCACTGTTATTGGAAATTAAATCATATGCTAAATCGCCTAATTTGTCAACATTCATATAATCCACCAAGTTTGCCTATCTAGGCGCTCATGCTTTATGAAACTTTCTTCTCTTCTCCAACGCATACACTAGGAGACGGGCAGATATCTTTGAGATCATTAAAACCTTGGGTTGCCACCACGGCGTCCATGGCGGCCGACGTGACGACGTCTCGATAAACTCAAAGCAGGCGCCCTTAAGCTCGTCGCAGCTGTGTTGGTCCGCTAGAGCCAGCGTGGTTGCCACGGTCCAGGCCCTCGCAGAGGATGCTTCCGCAGACCAGCTTGAGCCTCTCAATGGTGTACCTATCCGCCGCCACAAGCAAAACCCGGATCATCTCGGTGTTGTCGAGGTGCTTGGCAGGCAAAGAATCTGTGTAGATGAAATGGAGTGACACTTAGATTTTCAAACTGAGGGTAGTTGCAGTACGGCCGGAATGCCCATGGTTAGTGCTTACATTGTTCCATATATGAGTATGCTGTGGCAAGGATCATCAGACCAAGAAGAAAGAGCCACCGCATGAGAGCATCATCTACTCCCTGAGTTTTGTGTCTCCAACTCGGCGCCAGCAAACACAGGATAGCCTGCACCAAAACAGTTGCCGTTTTGTTAAGAAAAGAAAAAAAAAACACGATTGATCATAGGTTCCCGTCTTGCAGCATTAGTGGTGGAGAGCTTGGGTTTATGCTCAGTCCATTATCTACTAGAATGACGCTGGACTTCGAACTGGAATTCAGCAACCCACAACCTCCTCTTTGTCACGCCTTTCTTTGCTCGGGAAAATAGTAGTGTCACCGCCTGCAGTGTGGTTTCCACTTTCCAGTGGCAATGAGAGAATGCTCTGCATCAACTTCATCAGGGATGAGACTCGCCGCATCACTTTTACTGCGTTGCACTTCAGAAAATAGACGGCCAGCAATGGCCACCATCTTCAAATATTCAGACAAATAGAGCACAATTCCTCTTTGAGGAATACTCATATAGAGAGGGTTGCTGCCGTGAGAACTTTTGACGGGCACTCAAGCTTCGAAATCAAGGACCACATCTCCTGTTGCCAGGAATTGCCACTCATTGGTTCACCTAGACACTGCATATGCTCGCGCCAGAGAACGTCAATATGAACTCTCTATGCAGATTTGACCTAGAGCGTCCTATTAGGACATGTACAATACCATATAAACCATGCAATGGTTAGTTCATAAATAGTCCATTTATAGTCATAATTACTTGTAAGTATAAATTATACTACCTCCATTCCAATGAATAAGGCTTATATTATTTTGAAAAAGTCAATCCATGTAAACTTTGACCAACTTTTTATTAAAAAGTGTTAACTTGCAAAGTATAAAACTAATGTCATTAGGAACATCATAGACTATATTTTCATATGATATTTGTATAAGATCATATTTATTTGTAGATTTTTCTAAAAGTTTGGTTAAACTTTACTTGGCTTGACTTTTGTAAAAAAATATAGGCCTTATTCATCGGAACGGAGGGAGTAGACAATATGCATATAAAGGAAAAATCACCCCCTGTGGCCCCCTCTCATTTTTCTTTCCTCCACACCCCAAAATTTCATACCTGGCGTGGCAACCCTTGCATACATACGCTTGACTATACCCTGTTGTACATGTCCTTAATGGTGGAATTTCTTTTTTTTGAAACGAGGCAAAAGTTTTGCCTTTATATTGATAAAGAAGGAGAAGAATAAATTGGACGGTTTATACGGGAAACCGTCCGAAACCATACAACACAACACACCACGCCGGCCCCAAGGCCACGCTCCAAAATCTAGTCGACGATCATGTTACCCTAGCAACCATGACCGACACCAACACGGCGGAGACTACCTCAACGCAAGGAGAAAAATCCGGAGCCGCCGCTCCGACATCCACACCGGCCCCAAGGCCACGCCCCCAAGACGAGTCGACGACCATGTTGCCCTAACAACCACAACCGACACTAACACGGCGGAGGCGACCTCGACGCATGATGATATCCGGAGCCGCCGCTCCGGCATCCACGCCGGCTCCAGAGCCGCGCACCACCTAGCCGAAGACTAAATCTCGCCCCGCCAACCACCAACTGCCCCACTAGTCACCTGGCCGATGGAACATCCAAAGCGAGACCCCAAGAGGCAAGCGACGCAGTAGCGCCACCCTCGCCAGATCCCGCGAGGGATCTAGGGTTTCCCCCGGAGAACCCGGCGCGAAGAAGAAACAACATCAGCACGACGAGGCCTTCAAGAAGGACGCGGCACCCGAGGGTGTCGCCATCGTCGGCCCTAGCCAACAACCAGTGCAGGGCTTTCACCCGATGATGTATCGCAAACCCCGCAACCGCCCATCGAGGACCGGCCAGTCCACCAACGCCGCAAGCCGCAACCACCGCGTCACCTCACGCCACGGCAGTCGCCGCGCCAACCAAGCTCCGGGGCCGCCGCCCCGACATCCTCTCGTCCGGCTTCGAACAGCCGGAGATGCAGGCAGCCCTGCTGCATCACACCCACCCTACCTCCAGAGTCGGAGGCGACGAAACCATCGATCTTGCACCCGGAGCTCCACACCACGCGGAGGCACCGAGACAAAACGGACGGCACCTCCGAGCACCTCGCCGGGAGGACTGCCGACACCTCCAACCCCGGCCGCCACGCCGCACCAGAGCAGCCGCGTCGACCGCCACACGCCCGCACGCCCACCACACCGTTGTAGCCGCGCCGAAAAGGTCCAGGGCCGCCGCCCCGGCTTCCACCCAAGCCCCAGCGCAGCAGCCGCCCCGCGACGCCCCTCCTCCACCTCCATCCCGCAGCACGCACACATCCCACGCCAGCGGAGAAGCGCCGACCGGCCGTCGCCCGTGCAGGACCCCTCCGGCCCAGATCAAGCCCGGTAGGGCCGGGCACGAGCGGGGCGCAGACCTCCACACCACCGCGACGCCCGACGCGCGTGGCCCGCGTCGTCGCCCTGCCATCCTCATGGCCAGAGCAGCGGCGCATCTGCCGGGCCGCCGCCACCAACTGACGGCCCGCCTCCCCATCGGATTTGGCCACCAGGAGCCCCAATCCGCCGCCCCGCGGCCAGCTGCCACGAGGACGGTCCCGGAGCCGCCGCTCCGGCTTGCAGGCGCCGGCAGACCGCCATCTCCGCCCCAGCCCGAGTCCGGCGGCCGCCCGCACGCCCAGGCGCGCAAGAGAGCCACCCCCGCCACCAATTTTTCGCAGCAGGGGCGTGCCGCCACCGCGGCGCAGAGGCCAGCGGCAGCGGCGTCGAGGGTGCGCGGGGGAGGTGCCTTTCGGCGGCGGCGCAGGGAGCCCTCCGGTGTCGCTGGGTGCGACACAGGAGGGAGAGGATGGAGGGATTACTTACAAATCCTGATCTGCTTATGGATCTAAAATTAATGGTGGAATTTCATTTTCAAGTTAACAAAACTAGCATGGTGTGTGAATGGATCATATTTATTTATCATCTTATATGCCAAGAATAGCACGTTATCGTGTTTGACCGTATTTCATTTAACTAGTTGTGGCTACATTCCAAGGCATCACATACTAGTAGTGTAAACCATCCAGATGTCTGATCCACAACTAATGTTGCACACTAAAAGGAAATTGTTGCACCAGATTAAGAACAATGGTGATGCAGTTGCAGATAAGTGCTCTAAACAAAATCAACAACCAAGTAAATACAAAATTCAAGACTGAACAAAACAATTGTAGGTTCAGTTTTGTACGGATTGCACACAATAGAGAACTTCTGTACCATTCATATCACCTGGAAACTAAACCAACGACCCTTAGATTCATCTTCCATTGAGCTGATGACACCTACGATAAGTTGGTATGGGAAATCTAACAAATAGTGGCCAGCAATTCACATAATTTAGCGAGTTTAGCAATGCAGCTTGCTCATGCTTTACGGAACTGTATTCTCTTCTCCAATGCATCCACTAGGAGAGATGGGCAAGTCACCTTGAGATCCTTGAAGCCTTGGGTTGCCACCACAGCGTCCATGGCATTCGTCAACTTGATAAATTCAAAGCAAGCACCCTTAAGCTTGTTGCAGCTGCGTTGATCAGCTAAAGCCAGCGTGGTTACCACGGTGTCCGCGTTCAGACCCTCATAGAGGTTAGAGGATGCTTTGGCAGACCAGCTTGAGCCTCTCCAGGGCATACCTATCCGCGGTGTTCTCGCGGTGCTTGCCAGGCAACGAATCGGTGTAGATGAAATGGAGCAGCGCCCTAAAAACAGCAGGCTGCATGTCCTTGATGGCTATGGCCTGCCCCGTCCGCGCCTCCTTCATCGTCCCGTAGAGCTCCGCTTTGAAAACTGGCGACCGCATGGCAAGAACAAACCGGTGTGCCAAAAGTCTCTCCTCCAACACTGAATGTGACATCAAACCCCTCCTTTCCTTCCAGCAGCCTGCCGATATGCTCGGCCATTCCGGATGGTGGCAGGTCGATTTTTGAGAACGACCTGGTTTTGGTTACACGTGGCTTCTTTATAACAGTGACGATGCATTCGATTTGTGAGGCGATCACCCCTAATGAACGCGGAATTCTCGATCTCGCTTTGCCTTTTGAGGCAAGATATCTGTGGTGCAAACGTAGTAGAATCAGCGGAATTGAAAATCCAAGACTCTATTTTATGGACTGAAGACGCCCGGACTTTGGTCCTCTTGCTCAAAAGCTGGAGATAAACTGATATGTAATCTGGGCAAATCCATGGTGTAGTGAGAAACGGAGAATATCATGGAAGCGAGATTGGAAGACCACTAATGGTGATTTGAGCTTTTGGCGGCGGTGAGGAACTTGCTTGGAGTTAGTGGACTCGTATGCAGCAGTTCGCAAGTGGGGGCGACAACGCAAGTGAAGTTCAAAGTCCTACCTTTCAGTGTGAAAACCTAAGGTCTGGTCTTAACTGGTTGTGCCTGACAATGTGCTTGTTGAAGACATTGTTTTGCGAGTGAGGACTATCTTCAGGGTGAAAACTCAAGATTCCGATCAGGGCGACGACAGCGCTTTTGCCATGTTTCCTTCTTGAAGGCGTTGCTTATGGAGAGTTTGGACATCAGGTGTTGTTTTGGTGGTGGTTATGCTGTTGCTATAAGTACTATAACTTTGTAGCGGGACTTTTCTTTTTTAGTTTCTTCTTATTGTCTTTTGGCTGTTTGCATCCATAATATCTACGGTTATTGCGTTGTTGCAGTTCTCCGCGATATTAATATATTCTTTTTTCTAAAAAAACTGATATGTAATCTTGGCTTTCTTCGCCGTTGCCATCAGGGTAGAAGCGGATGGCCCAGTGGTGACCGCCGACGGTGAAAATGCCGGACCGAATGTAGCTGTCGGCGTCGTTGCCCATGCCTCTGTGCTTGCTGTAGCCCAAGATTTCGAACACATGTGTGCCTTCGGCCACTTCCGGGGTGCACCTAGAGACCGTCTTACTTGCCGCCATGATCTGGTGACCAAAAGGAAGACTTCCGGCCGGGTGAGAAAGAATCGCCGCCGCGGCGACACCGCGTGCTAATCTGATGGTTGTGGAAGAAAAAAGAATTAATCCCCCGGCGGGGAGCAGAGGGAAGAGAAGAAGGATACGGAGAAGTCGACCGAACCTTCAGAACCTAGACCGGAGATGGCGGCGGCGGCAGTGAAGACGGAGATGGAGCCGCCTATGCTTTCTCTTCCTTCTGTGGGGGAGGAAGAAGGCGAAATAGGCCCTAGAGTTGCTGGGCCTGGTTTTCTGGGGGAAAAAACAAAGCTGATATATTTTGCACGAACTCCCCTCTCCTTTCGGAAAGTGGTTTTTCACCCGAGCTCTGAGTGTTCCTGCTAGTTCTAAAAAATATATTTAAAAGTTAAGAAACTGATTTTCTGCATGTTCACAATGATTTGTACTGCTGTACAAGCTTGTAAAATATCAAAGAAAAAATATTTATATTATAGTCTACATAAAAATAACAAAATGGGGAGATTTGAAACTACACATTGTTATTTGTACATTTATCATTTTTCTGTAGGTCGAAATATAAAGTATTTAACATTTGTCATCAAGAACATGCGTGATTTTTTTTTCAGATTTGTTTAAACTTTTAAATTTAGTTTTCAACCTTTAAAACTAGCGGGAGCACTGGACCTCAGGTGCAAGAAATCTCTACTCATCTCATCTTCACTTTTTCAAGTTTATCTCCTTTCTCGTCTTGGCTTATGAGGCGATTAGATGTTAGTTCTTGATATAGCTTTCCTTGGTGGCAATCGGTTGCTCCCTTCCCCTCACATCGTCGTCTTGACATCACGAGGGGGAGGGACTTTCGGCTCTCGTTTGTGTGTGTGATTTAGTTCTAGTTAGTTATTCTAGGTTTTGAGTTTCCTATGTTGGTGTTATGGTGGGGAGGATGCTGATGGTGCTACTAGGACTAATGGCTGATGGTGTTGCTGGCCCTGGGAAGAAGCTTGTGAAGTCCAAGCTGTTGGTACTAGGGATAGATCCAGAAATTTAACTTTGGGTGTTCAAATTCAAACCAACAACAAAACATAAAGCTGAAGAACTGAAATATGCCTCGAAATCCGACAGGGGTGTTGCCCACAAAACCAGCGTTCAGCCCGCCCGCCGTTCGCGCTAAGTGTTACCACTTTTGCGCGTTATGATGTTATTCATGAAATAGCACGTACACTATAGCACGCTAAACCGTCATAACTTTAGCACACTATTTTCTTTTTCCAGCCTATAAGCAAAAAATCCTTTTTTGTTTGTGTTGATGATGAACTGCAATCTATAAAAAAATTCTATACTGAAAAATGTCATCAAATGTTGACGATTCTGAAAAAACAATTTATATTATGTGTTGGTCCGTGGTATGTTGATTTTAAGTTTCTAAATGCTTGCAGAATGTTTTTGTACTTAGTTATGCATATATTTTTCTACCATTTCTAGACTATATTCTTTATTCTTGTTAAAATATATATTTTTACCTATATATGTGGAATAACGCTATATTTTCTATAGTATCTGAAGGAGCCGCCGCTTTTTCTCATGACACGCTATTTTTTTCCCTTGGTTATATCCTAAGAATATCACTTTACTCTGTTTGAAAGTATTTCATTGCAGTAGATGATCTGAGGCCACATGCCATATCATCACTTTACTAAGGTTGCACACAAGGAGGAAATTGTTGCACGAGATTAAGAGCCATGCATAGTGTTAATCAGTTGCAGAGAATTAGCTCCAGATAAAATCAACAACCTGGTAAATACAAAATTCAAGACTGAACAACCAAACATATATAGGTTCAGTTTTGCACAGGTTGATCTTCGGAGAACTTCCGCTCCTCCATTCATATCACCTGGGGCAAGCCTAACCACCCTTAGATAAATCCGCCATTGAGCTGATAACCCCTATGATAAGTTGGTACAGGAAATCTAGCAAATAGTGGCAAGCAATTCACAGTATAATTTAGCGAGTTCACCAATGCAGCTGCTCATGCTTTTCGGAACTTTCTTCTCTTCTCTAACGCATCCACTAGGAGAGTCGGGCAGGTCTCTTTGAGATCCTTGAAGCCTTGGGTTGCCACCACGGCGTCCATTGCATCTGACATCTCCATATATTCAAGGCAGACATCCTTGAGCTTGCCGCAGTTATGTTGGTCAGCTAAAGCCAGCGTGGTTGCCACAGTGTTGACGTTCAAATACTTGCAAAGAATGCTTTGGCAGACCAGCTTGAGCCTCTCAATGGCTTATTTATCCGCAGCCACTGGCAACAGACGGATCATCTCGGTGTTCCCGTCACCCTCAAGGTACTCCCAGGGCAAAGAATCGTTGTAGATGAAATGCAGCAGGGCCCTGAAAACAGCAGGCTGCATGTCCTCGACGGCGATGAGCTCTCCCGTCCTCGCCTCCCACATCGGCCCGTAGAGCTGCGCTTTGAAAACAGGCGACCGCATGGCAAGAACGAGCCTATGCGCTCCGATGGTCTCTCCTCCGACGCTGAAGCTGACATCGAACCCATCCTTCTCTTCCAGCAGCCTGCCGACATGCTCGGCCATGTTGGACGGAGGCATGTCGATTCTTGGGAACGATCTGAGTACGGTAACATGTGGTGTTTTAACAACAGTGACGATGCTTTCAATCGTGAGGCGATCATCCTTAAGGTATGCAGAGTTCTCGACCTCGCTTCGCCGCATGAAAGTAGAAGTGCCTGGAGCATACCAAGTAGAATCACTGAAATTGAAACCCCTAGGCCCTGTTTTGTGCACCGAAGACGACAATCCGGTGAGCTGGTCTACAAGCCTCAGGTCGCAGGACGCCATGACTTTAGTGTTCTTGCTACAGAGCTCGAGATAAACTGAGATGTAATCTTGATTTTCTTTGCCGTTGCCATCGGGGAAGAAGCGGATGGCCCACTTATGGCCGCCGACAGTGAAAATCGCGGACCGTGTGTAGCAGTCGGGGTCGTTGCACATGCCCCTGAGCTGGCTGTAACCATGGATATCGAACACATGTGTGCACTGGGCCACCTCCGGGGTGCAGGTAGACACCGTCTTAGTACATGCCGCCATCTGGTGATCTTCAGGACGGAGTAGAAAGAATCGCCGCCACGGCGATACACGCGTGGTCGCGTGCTAACCTGACTGTGCGTAAGAAAAGAGAAAAGGCACGGGGGAGTCAACCTAAACCTTCAGAAAGATGGCGGCGGCACTGAAGATGGGGGGAGGAAGAAGTCGAAATAAGCCCTAGAGTTGTTGGGCCTGATTTTCTGGTCTGCTCGGTAAGAAAGAGAGTCCACTTCGTTTCCCTTTGTTCTCAATGATTTGAACTACAGTTCAAGCTTGTAAAATATCAAAGCAAAACTATTTATATTATAGTCTACATAAAAATAACAACATGAGGCACTACGGGAAACACAGCCCAGCCCGACGGCCATTTCAACACCGACGGGGCGTCGGCGTCACAACGTGAAACTGACGAAACGAAAAAACCGTCGGCGTCGTTTTGCCGTCGGCGTCCTAGTTGTAAGGCCGACGGCCACCGTCGGACTCGCAGTACCGTCGGCGTTTATTTAGTGAGCCCGACGGCCACCGTCGGGCTTACAGTGCCGTCAGCGTCCATCTAATCACATTGTGAGCCCGATGGTATTACCGTCAGGCTTACTATACAGTTTTTCAGTTTTTCTCAAAAAATTAGATTACATTTAAAAATATATGAAAAAATACTAAAAAAAGGAAACCCTTTGGCATGAAGTCTTTTGACGTGTACTAGTTTTTAGAAAAATGATAAACTTGAGCTTTGGCAACTTTTCAAAACAAAACTTTACAAAAATATGAATCATATACAAATATGCAATAGTTTTAACACATATGTGTGACCATTATCATGTCATAGTTTGTGATAAAGTGCTCATAATCACCACATATGTGTGTCATGGTATGTAAAACAACGTCGCCGAAACGATTTTCAAAATTCTTTTTAGAAATATCATTTTCAATTTTTTAAGTGTTAAAAATGACTTTTTTGTGAAGCAAGTACATAAAATATGGTCCAAAATGACACCCATTTAATTTTCACAAAGAGTAGAACAAATTTTATGGATAATATCTGAATATGAGGATTTTCCTTACTTTCTATCTAAATTCGCCTCTTTAATTGACTTTATGTCAATTTTCCGGAAGTAATTCAAATTTGAATTACAACTGTGTGATAGTTTGCTCTGAAGTTCTTACAAAAATAATTTTAAGGTACACAAGTAGTGGTTACAACATAGAACCGTAAATAGTTTTAAAAAATTCAACCACTTTTGATGATATAGTCATTCTCTCCATTTTGACTGTTTTTTGAAAGAAATGGAAAAATATGAAAAAGTACTAAAAAAAGAAACCCTTTGGCATAGAGTCCTTTTACGTGTACTAGTTAATAGGAAAAATGATAAACTTGATTTTTGGCAAACTTTTCAAAACGAAACTTCACAAAAATGTCAAACATCTATAAACGTGCATAGGTTTCAAGACAAATGACCAATGTATGACCATTATCATGTCATAACTTGTGATAAAGTGCTCATAATCAGCACATATGTGTGTCATGGTATGTAAAACAACGTCGCCGAAGCGATTTTCAAAATTATTTTTAGAAATATCATTTTCCATTTTTAAGTGTGAACAATGACTTTTTTTGTGAAGCAAGTACATAAAATATGGTCCAAAATGACACCCATTTAATTTTCACAAAGAGTAGAACAAATTTTATAGATAATCTCTGAATATGAGGATTTTACTTACTTTCTATCTAAATTCACCTCTTTAATTGACTTTATGTCAATTTTCCGGAAGTAATTCAAATTTGAATTACAACTGTGTGATAGTTTGTTCTGAAGTTTTTACAAAAATAATTTTAAGGTACACAAGTAGTGGTTACAACATAAAACCGTCAATAGTTTTGAAAAATTCGACTACTTTTGATGAATAGCCATGCTCTCCATTTTGACCGTTTTTTGAAAGAAATGGAAAAATATGAAAAAGTACTCAAAAAAAGAAACCCTTTGGCATGGAGTCCTTTTACGTGTACTAGTTAATAGGAAAAATGATAAACTTGATTTTTGGTAAACTTTTCAAAACGGAACTTCACAAAAATGTCAAACATCTATAAACATGCATAGGTTTCAAGACAAATGACCAATGTATGACCATTATCATGTCATAATTTGTGATAAAGTGCCCATATTCAGCACATATGTGCGTCATGGTATGTGAAACAACGTCACCGAAGCGATTTTCAAAATTCTTTTTAGAAATATCATTTCTCATTTTTTAAGTGTCAAAAAAGACTTTTTTTTAAAAGCAAGTACATAAAATATGGTTCAAAATGACACCCATTTAATTTTCACAAAGAGTAGAACATATTTTATGGATAATAACTTAATATGAGGATTTTCCTTACTTTCTATGTAAATTCGCCTCTTTAATTTACTTTATGCTGATTTATGTTGGTTCTTGTTTGTTTTAAAAGACATCATTCATTATGAAAATGATGGCATGGATGTCATATTTGGATTCCTCTCATTTTTATGATCGACATATACATTTTATTTATTAAATTCTGATATATCAATATGAAGATATGAATTATTTCTTATTAAATGGAAAAGACAAAACAAATATAAAATAATTGATTATTATTATTATTCAAGTATTATTAAACATAGTTATTTTGTTCATTCAAATCTTATTTTTGAAATTTTAAAGATTAAAAACTATAATATCTCAGATGAGAGTTAATATGATTGCTATCATACTAATAGCAACAAGGTATGACATCTCAACTGGAATCTCATCTGAATAGAACTCAATAGTTAAGCGTGCTTGGCCTGGAGCACTCTAAGAATGGGTGACCGTCTGAGAAGTTTGACTAAAGGTGAATAGTTTGAACTAAGATTATGATTAAGTGTGTGAGTGGATAGTTTGAGCTAAGATTATGATTAAGTGTGTGAGTGGATAGTTTGAGCTAAGATTATGATTAAGTGTGTGATATGAGATTAAATATATGACTAAATTGGAGTTAAAATAATAATAAAATAAGTTAAAAGAATAATTTTAAACAAAAATTGGTAGAACCATCTATGAGCCCGACGACATTGCTGTCGGCGTCCTAGTTGTAAGACCGACGGTTATACCGTCGGGCTCACTATGAGCCTGACGGTATTTGCGACGCCGACGGTAACGGCGTGAGCCTGATGGATTAGACGCCGACGGCCTTAGCCCGACGGCCACCGTCGGGCTCGTGTACGCCGACGGTTTTTGGAGATTTGAAACTACACATTGTTATTTGTATATTTGTCATTTTTGCGTAGGTAAAAATAGAAATTATTTAACATTGTGATTTCGCACGCCTATAGGATACGTCATCTAGAACATGCATGATTTTTTTCAGATTTTTTAAACTTTTAATTTGTTTTTCAAGTTTTTAAACTAGCAGGAGCACTAGACCTCGGGTGCAAGAAATCTCTTCTCATCTCCTTTTTCACTTTTTTTAAGTTTATCTACTCTCTGTCGTCCTTGCGTACGAGGCGATCAGAAGTCCGTTCTTGATGTAACTTTCCTTGTTCGCAATCTGTTGCCCCCCTTCCCCTCACATCGTCATCTTGAAATCGCGAGGGGGGTGGGGGGGGGGGGGGGGGGCACTTTCGGCTCTCGTTTGTGCGTGTGATTTAGTTCTAACTAGTTTTTCTAAGTTTTGAGTTCCCTTTGTTGGCATTATGGTAGGCGGATGCTGATGGTGCGAGTAGGACTAACTGTCTCATAGTCCATGCTCCTGCTGGCTGAAGGTGTTGCTGTCCTGGCGGGATGGTTGTGAACTCCAAGTTGTTGGTGCGCTGACAATTTTTTCTGGTAAAATAAGCCTCTTCTTGAGACATTTCTTCATATTTTTTACGCATGGCTAAAAGTATAATTTTTGGCCAAAGTCCTATGTGGTTAGAAAGTCGTTTTGAATTATCGACATTTTTGTCATTCATATGAAAAGGCAATTTTTCTGCAAAATAAGCCTTTTCACGAGGCATTCCCTATATTTTCTACGCATGGCTAAAACTATAGGTTTTGGCTAAACGACTATGTGAACATATAGAAGCATCCGCAAAATTTTATTTGCGTAACTTTTTGAATATCGAATTTTTTTTTACATGCATAACGGATGCATATGCACAAGGGAGGCAAGCTGATTTGTAACTTGCTGTATTGTGCGATGATGGAAATAGGAGCCTGTAAATTTTTTAAAAAAGGATAAAATATTTTGTAACGTTCAAAGATTTTGAACTTCTCTACATTTGCACGTCTAAGCTTAGATTAATACTCCCCTCCGTACGTCCCGGTATAAATGGTTTAGATTTGTTCAAATATAAATGTATCGTCTAGGCGTAAAACATAAACACATATAGATACGTCCATATTTGAACAAATTAAAAACGCTTATTTTTTAACAGAGAAAGCTATATGCTAAAAAATAGTGACGTGTCAATGGCAAAACGAAACTGCATGATTTGCCGTTGTTAAATACTAGAAGGAAAATACGCGCGTTGCCGCGTCCATCCTAATACGAAAAAATAACCTTTGAGCGAAACATGCTTATAAAATAATATTAATGATGATAAAATAGTACAACTCTATCACTGTATGGAAGTAGAGAACGGACATAATTATTTAGTTGTAATGTCATGAAATTTTAATTTTGTATATGGTTCTATAACAATTTGTTCAGATTTCCGATAATATAGAGACATTATATGATGAACATTGCAAACTTAAAGAGCTAGATTAGGCATCGAGGTCATACAGTGATGGTCATTGATTTTAATATAATGAAATTAAGTATATTTTGACATAAATTACCCCAAAATCAATAATAATTTGCATAATTATGTCTTAACATATTTTTTAAAATATATCGAATACGACCGATACTATATAAAAAGAGTAACATTTCACCAATAAATACTAAATAATTCACAATAATATAGAGCAAACTAAGAGATTAAACATGTTTACATGCAATATTAATCAGTGCATTAGATCTAGTTTGTATAAAATAAATTATAAAACATTAAATGATATGAATACCACCAACAATTATATATTGAATTGCAGAAATACATTTGTTTGACATATAGTTTGAGCACACGTAACATGCAAGTTACCAATGGACTTGAGGGGCGGTATTAGGATTGGAGAGTCGACCACTACTAATAGTAACGGTAGTAGCGGTGGCCGGTGCGGGAGGTGACATGGATGCACGCGTGCAACTACTGTGAGGATCGTAGAAGTCATCTCAATGATGTGTTTTATATACAATACATCTTGAGAGAGGCAGAGGGAGAGAAAAAGGTGTCACGTTTCATCAGGGATGAGGTGACATGAAGTCCCAAGTGCTTGATGAAGCCAGAGGTGTGTGTGGAGAGAAAGGCAAACTTTGCGTAGAGGTATGTGTGGAGAGAAAGACAAACTTTGCATAGCAACGGTTGTTTTCGTTACAATACGACTCGAGGGAGGCAGAGGGAGAGAAACGGTGTTGTGTGGCACAAGCGTCATGGCACTATGATGGACGCTGTGCAGAGATAAGAGAGAGAGTTATCGGATATCTCTCCGGTAACTCCGAACTCACCACATGTCCGTTTAGATTTTTCAAAGTCTAGATTTTTTTTTTGTATTTTTGTCTACTAAAAAGAGTAATTTTGAAGGGAAATGAAACTGTTTTTTTTAAGATAGGGATCCCTTCTTATTCTTTTAAAAAAATAGTAGATAAGTATAAACATATGTATATATAATATATCCAATAGTATATTTTTTAAACTAAATTTAAAATTGTGAACTATCACAAAATATAAAGTGAAGTGTGAGTGGGGTCCACCATGATGTGAACATGTGGGAGAATGAGAAGCCTCTATTCTTAGAGCATCTCTAACAGCTGCCCTATCCTATATCATGTTTTTAGACATATAGGGCACCTGTTTTAGCGTTTTTAGGGCACATAGTAGTTTTTCACTTTTCCAGCTGCCCTATTTTAGGGCACTACCTCTCCAACAACTGCCCTATTTTAGGTGCCCTATCCTATACCAAATGACATGTAAATTCGACATTTGAGAGACAAAAATAGACATATGCACACAAATATGATATTTAAACATGAAAAAAAAAACACACACGAATCAATACCATAACCTAGCATAATTCATGGCATAGTTTCTCAAAATAAGACATAGTTCATCACATAGTTCCAACCAAAATGAGACATAGTTCACAAATGAAACAAGACACAACATCAAACATCGGTGTTGTGTGCATCACCATCCTTCTCCTCGATGGTTGCTTCACCACTTACATTCACCGGAGGAGGTGCCATGTAGCCGGCCATGCCACCACTACTCGTGCCACCTCCAATGTCACCTCCCATGCCTCCTCCTCCAATGCCTCCTCCTCCTCCTCCCATTGATCACATTCCACCGGTGACGAATGGAACCCATGTTCCTATCTATGCCACTCTTTTTTCGGGAAACAAAATATTCCCACATACGCATCTAATATGCCTCCTTGGGTTGCTCCACTCCCACTCCGGCATCCATACCCACTTTCTTGAAAGCATCACAAATCAAAATGTCTTCAAGAGTGGTGTAGTTTGCCGCTCTCCCTTTGGGCACGAAACCCTCTTCGTCGTTGTCAAGCCCTCCCCTTTGGCGTACTGTTGAGATGCCGCCTCGTGGGGGCGGCAAAGGAATGAGCCCAATACCCATCGTTTGCATATAGTCGTCATAGTCAATCCTACAATGAGCACACATTAATTTGGAACCAAATTAAAAAACAAATCGAGCCCCAAGAACGGTGAAAATTACCTCACGGGAATTTCATCGAGCACGTGGGAGGCGGCCGGCGTAGGGGTTGGAGACGGCTCCAAATCGACTTCGACCGCGGGCGGTGGTGGAAGTGCGTCGCCTGCAGCAACCTCGGCTTCGGCCGCAGGCGATTGGGGCTTCCGGCCGTCGGCGGCAGACACCTTCTTGTTCTTCCTCGCCGCGAGCGCCTCCGCGGACGGAGCTCTCTTGCCGGTTGTTTTCCGACGAGGAACGGCCGCGGGGGGCTCCGATGCGACCGCCGGCGACAGATTCACCGGCACAGACGAGGTCCGGGGCGCGGCAAACACCTGCCGGCGAAGAGGCGGAACCCTAGGGTTCGCCGCAGCCGCGGTAGCGCTCACGGCGGCTCCGAGGGGCGTGGGAGGGGCGGAGAGAGTTGCCGGAGGCGTGAGTTGGTCGGAGAAGGCCGCGGCGTCCCCTTCCATGGTGCGATTTGGCGGCGGCGCAGAGATTCCGGTGGCGGGGCGAGACGAATCGGTGGTTTCAGCGTGGCGGTTGGTCGCGCGCGCTGATTTGGAAAGGATAGTGCACGCATCCGCGCGGCCCTCGATGCCCCAAATATGGGGCAGAAAAGACCAAAATTTAGTGTTGCCCCAAAATAGGGCACGTGATAGGGCAGCTGTTGGAGAACGATTTTTGCCCTCTAGTGCCTAAAATATGATTTTTAGAACACGGAGACTAAAATATGGCTGCTGTTAGATATGCTCTTAGGGGGCTTAGTTTTCTTAGAGATAACTAAGCTAGTCGGATGCTTCTGGCTGGGGGCCGACAGTGGCATGCATGCACACTGCTTAATTACCTGGCTCGCCGAGAGCTAGCCGTCTAATCACAGGATTTGATTAGTGTTGCTGCTCGTCGATCCGGGTGAAATTTGATAAAATTAACTCTTTAGGTAAAGTTTAGCAAAAAATAACCCTTTCCCGAAATAATTTCATAACCCTTTTGGGTAGCGTCCAACGCTAGGGTGCTACTCTCTTTATGGTAGCGCCACACGTTGGGGCGCTACCCTCCTGTCAGCATGGCATCACGGGGCCCGCGGAGTTTTGTATCCGTCATGAAAATTTCGAAAACGGCTAAGTGTTTAACGACATCGGATGTCTATAATTATATCTCGGACAAGGTAGTATCGTAGAAACAAAGGGAATGAATACCATGTTTTGAAGGGGATCGTGCGCAGAAAACAAAAATTTTCCTAGCAACGATATCCTTAAACTAGCCAAGATCTATTCTATGCAGATATAGTAGTACGAACGGAGATCGGAATACGTACCCTTGTAGACCGAAAGCGGGGATTACGTTCCCGCACAAACGTTGTCGATGCAGACCGACGAAGCCGACCTCAAGCTCGTGTAGAGGAAGCAGACCTCCGAGTACCGCTAGCGCAGCACCTCGCAGGGAATCGCACACGTACGGTGGAGACGACGCCTCCGAAGCTCCAGTCCAGGACGAGCAGCGGAAGACTTGGACCGGAACACCAGCAGCGCGGCAGCGGGCTATGGTGGAGGAGATCCCCGAATCCTCTTGCTCGGCGCGGCTCCGACTTGGGAACCACGAGATCGAGAGAGAAATCGGGAATTAATTGGTGAATTAAAAGGCTGGGGGTGCCCCTTCTTATATAGGCTCCCAAGGGGAGCCAACCTTGCCAGCCAGGCAATGTGGGACTATCCCCACATAGCCTGGTTCGGCTAGGGAGTGCGCCGGCCCCCTGGTGGGCCCCTTGTGGCCCACCTAGGCCGGCCCTCCTGGCCCCCACCGAATTCCCCTAGGGAATTTTCCCCTCTTGGGCCTTCTTTCGTCCGGAAGGCCCATTTAGGGAAATCTGCCTTAATAAATTCGAAAATAAATATATAAAATCATATTTGCATATTAATAACACTAATTAATATCAAACATAATATATATAATATTTCCTAGCTCCGAAAACTCTTTCGGCGCTGCCCGATCTCCATCGGACCTCTCCCGGGACGCTCCCGGTGATCTCCTTCCTTTCCGGTTGTCTTGTCGAAACCCCTTAAGTGTGTTACCCTAGCGGTTCGATATAATATCAGGTATGATCAAGACTCCTCAATGATCAACGACTAACTCGTAGGCCTGGACCCCCTGAATTAATCCCTGAGATATAACGAATGACTTTCATCTATCAAACCTGAACGTGAAGTCTTAGACCTTTTGCCATAGCGATACTTAGCACGTCCGAGTGTCGTTCCATAGATATCTCCATACCTAATCCCGACCTCGTTACCGACGACGCTATCTTCTACTCGTTCATGATCTCATGTCTCCGTGACCTAGTCACATGCTTGCAAACTCATTAGACAAGATCTCACCGAGTGGGCCCGAGAGTATCTATCCTGCTATGCGGACTGGCAAATCCCGCTCTTGACCCCTCGTCTCAATACTCCTTTCCAATACCCAAAAGTATCACCGTTATTGTCATACTAAATAAGATACGACGTTTGGTGCAATCAAAGTATCTTCGGGGAATATCAATAAGAGTTGATCTCACGGTCAAAGGTGTAATGACTATGTTCTCCAAATCTGGGTATGTCCATCACATCACTCTTCAGCGATATGACTCTCATTGCCGACCGGCACCATGCCCCATGACCGGGAAACCTCGATCATCAATCGCGCAACGAAACTAGTCTTAGTAGAGGCTACTAGGGACCTGGTTGTTTACGTATCACACCCGCATTAATGTTTCCGCTTAATACGGTTCTAGCATGACACAAAAACCTATTATGAACAAACGAGATATGATAAAGAATACACTTTATTAATTGCCTATAGGGCATATCTCCTTCAGTCTCCCACTTGCACTAGAGTACAATTTAATCTAGATTACAACTTGGTAAAAGCCTAACACCCATAGCTAACTGGTGCTGTTCATGCTTATCAAGCGGGAGAGGCTTCGTCAGCGGATCTGCCACATTCCGATCCGTATGCACTTTGCAAATCTTCACATCGCCTCCTTGTACGTACTGACGTATCACGTGGAAGCGTCGGAGAATGTGTTTGGCGGTGGAGTGAGACCTTGGCTCCTTGGCGTTCGCAATGGCACCCGTATTGTCGCAGAAGAGGACCACGGGGTCTTGCACGCTCGGGAACACTCCAAGTTCGATGACGAACTTCCTCAGCCACACAGCTTCATTCGCGGCCTCGCAGGCAGCAATGTACTCTGACTCCATTGTAGATTGTGCGACTATGGGTTGCTTCCCACTTCTCCAGCACACGACGCCTCCATTCACCTTGAACACGTAACCTGTCTATGACTTACAGTCATCGGGGTCTGAGCAGAAACTTGCATCTACGTAACCCGTTACGCCAAGTTCCTCATCGCAGCCACCATACACAAGGAACATTTCCTTTGTCTTATTGAGATACTTAAGAATGCTCTTAACAGCTACCCAATGCGGCATTCCAGGATTACTCTGGAACCGGCTGGTCAAACTTAGAGCTAATGCCACATCTGGTCTAGTACTCAACATTGCATACATGATCGATCCTATGGCTGAAGCATAAGGATGTTTCGTCATTTCGGCCTTACCCAGTTCCATCACCGGACACTGCGCCTTACGCAGTATCTTATTCTTGATAACCGGCAGAGAACCCTTCTTTGCCTTCTCCATATGAAAACGCTTCAATATTTTATCAAGATAAGTACTCTGACTTAGTGCTAATAGGTGCCTTGATCTATCACGATAGATTTTTATGCCTAAAACATACGCAGCTTCTCCTAAGTCCTTCATGGAAAACTTACTGTTTAAATATTCCTTCACGCTATTCAGAAGTTCCACATCATTCCCTATTAGCAATATGTCGTCAACATACAGTGCTAAGAACACAACCGAGCTCCCACTCATTTTCTTGTAAATACAGGTCTCTTCCACATTCTGGATAAATCCAAAACCTTTGATTACCTCATCAAAGCGAAGATTCCAGCTCTGAGATGCCTGCTTCAATCCACAGATGGATCGCTGAAGCTTGCACACCTTGTTAGCACTTCCTGGATCGACAAAACCTTCCGGCTGTACCATGTACAACTCTTCCTCAATGTTTCCATTCAGGAAGGCCGTTTTGACGTCCATCTGCCAGATTTCATAATCATAGTAGGCAGCTACCGCTAACAAAATCCGAATAGACTTAAGCATCGCTACCGGTGAAAAAGTTTCATCGTAGTCAATTCCATGAACTTGTCGGAAACCCTTTGCGACAAGCCGAGCTTTATAGACGGTCACATTACCATCAGCATCAGTCTTCTTCTTAAAGATCCACTTATTCTCGACGGCCTTGCGCCCTTCGGGAATATCTACCAAAGTCCACACTTTGTTATCATACATGGATCCTATTTCGGATTTCATGGCTTCAAGCCATTTCTCGGACTCTAGACTCTCTATCGCCTCCTTGTAGTTCGTAGGTTCGTCTTGCTCGACTAGCATGACGGTGCAAACCATGTTGCCATACCATTCTGGTGGGATCCGAGATCTACCAGACCTACGAGGTAGAACATCTTCCTCGACAGTTTCTCCCACTCCTTCCACGGAGGACGTTTCCGGAATTGCTTCCGTTGCGCCACTCGTAATCTCGAGTTCAGGATCAACGATTTCATCGAAGGTCTACCTTCCTCCCACTTACTCCTTTCGCGAGAAACTCCTTCTCTAGAAAGGCACCGGTCTTCGCGACAAAAGTTTTGCCCTCAGCTTGGTTGTAGAAGGTGTACCCAACGGTTTCCCGCGGATATCCTACAAAGACGACTTTCTCCGACTTCGGTTCGAGTTTGTCGGGCTGTAGTTTCTTAACGTACGCCTCACAACCCCAAACCTTCAGAAATGATAACTTAGGCTTTTGGCCATACCATAATTCATACGGCGTCGTTTCAACGGACTTGGACGGAGCCCTATTTAAAATGAATGCGGCTGTTTCTAACGCATAACCCTAGAAGGACACTGGCAGATCGGTAAGAGACATCATAGATCGGACACTATCCAGTAGAGTACGATTACGTCGCTCGGACACACCGTTACGCTGCGGCGTTCCGGCGGGCGTAAGTTGGGGCACTATTCCACAACTCTTCAGATGTGTGCCAAACTCAAAACTCAAGTACTCTCCACCACGATCGGACCGGAGATGCTTGATTTTCCTATTAAGCTGATTCTCAACTTCACTCTGGAATTCTTTGAACTTTTCAAACGTTTCAGACTTGTGTTTCATCAAATAGATATAACCGTATCTACTCAAGTCATCAGTGAAGGTGACGAAGTAACGATAACCATTGCGTGTCGAAACGCTCATTGGTCCACATACGTCTGTATGTATGATCCCCAATAAATCCGACGCTCGTTCAACGAAACCTTTGAACGGTGTCCTGGTCATTTTGCCCATGAGGCATGGTTCGCATGTATCGAGGGATCCGAAATCCAACGAGTCCAAGAGTCCATCGGAGTGGAGTCGCTTCATGCGATTTATACCAATATGACCAAGACGGCAATGCCACAAAAACATGGCGGTATCGTCACTACACTTAATTCGTTTGGCCTCTATGTTATGGATGTGAGTACTACGATCGAGATTCAACAAGAATAAACCGTTATTCTCGGGAGCATCAACATAAAAGATATCATTCATATAAATAGCACAATTGCTTGACACTGATTTAAATGAATAACCGTCTTGTAACAGGCAAGACCCACTTATAATGTTTACACTCAAGGATGGCACAAAATAACATTTATTTAAAACCAAAACTAATCCCGATGGTAGATGTAGAGGGAGCGTGCCGACAGCCACCACGTCGACTCTCGATCCGTTGCCGACGCGCATCGTCACCTCATCCTTCCCCAGCCGCCTTCTATTCCGTAACTCCTCCTGAGAGTTACATATATGAGCAACAGAACCAGTATCAAATACCCACGTATTGCTCCGGGCGGACGTAAGGTACACATCTATAACATGTATATCAAATATACCTTTCTCTTTGTCGACCGTCTTGCCAGACTTCCTATCCTCCAGATACTTGGGGCAGTTGCGCTTCCAGTGACCCTTCCCCTTGCAGTAGAAACACTCCAAGCTAGCTCTGGGACCAGACCTGTTAGTCCTGGGCTTGGCAGCCAACTTTGCCTCCCTCCGGGACTTCCAGCTCTGCTTTCCCTTGCCACCGGACTTCTTGAAATCAATGGTCTTGTTGACCATCAACAGCGTGTGCTCCTTCTTAATCTCTACCTCAGCAGTCTTGAGCATCACGAACACTTCACCCAGGGACTTAGCCATGCCCTGCATGTTGTAATTCATGACGAAGCCTTTGTAGCTTGGTGGCAACGATTGCAACACCCTGTCAATCGCCAGCTCATCGGGAATCTTGCACTCCAGAGCATTCAGGCGTTGAACGTAGCCAGACATCTTGACTACATGCTCGCTCACACTGCTATGCTCTTCCATCTTGGCTGAGAAGAAAAGCTCAGAAGCCTCATATCTCTCAGCCTTAGCCTGCGGCGCAAAGACAGCCTTAAGATCCGAGATGATCTCAAAGGCGCTCATCTTCTCAAAGCGCTTCTGCAGGTCGGCTTCCATGGCGTAGAGCATGCCACTCTGGACAAAGGCAGAATCCTCCGATCGGGTCTGGAAGACCTTCTTCTCATCCTCAGAGGCATCATCTGCAGGAGGGTCACCTATGGCGGCCTCAATGACGTAGGCCACCCTATGGGGAGTGAGAAGGATCCTCAGGTTGCGGAACCAGGCCATTGCACCACCCCTCATCATCAAAGCCGGCGGCACAACTTCAGGAGTAGACAAAATCGTCCGTCACACCAATTTTGTGACTCGTGCTCGACCTTTCGGTCTTCCTGTTCCGAGCCCATACCTCTGAGTATGCTAGGCTCGCCACCAAAGACCTCCACGCCGACGCTTGTGCAACATGGCTTACACCCACCGTATGCGAACGAAGATATGTCTGACACCCGATCATCACGGTCTGCCTCATAACGTAGAACTTTATTGGTGGTGCGCGTTGGAGGGAGAACACTAGTGGTATTTTGAAGGGATCATCTTATTCAGCTACCGCCGTGTAACACACACAATCACACAAAATAAGATGCACACAAAAACATCAAATGTAATGCAATGTGATATAGTCCATCGCGCCATGGTCTTCTTGGCGCCCGCAGTTTATAAACAATTTAATAAACCTACCTTGACCATATCACATAGCCCCTGCAAAATAAAGTTAGACGCTTCTACTTTATCTTTTGCATATTTTACGTGGCTTGGGGCTTTCGTAAATAGAACCGCTTCATACCTACGAATCTTATGACCACAACAACGATCCAATAATTGCATGTTTAAGCATCCCTTTCGGGCCCTCCATTGAAAATGCGAAGACCAACTAAAGAGAGAGAAACTGTCACCCGCCAGCCACAGATACGGTACAAGCCGTATGTCAGTAGTGGAACCAGTCTCGCGTAAGCATACGCGTAAAGTCGGTTCGGGCCGCTTCATCAACTCAATGCCGCTGGAATACACAAGTGCACGCTAGAGGGTAGCAAATAACAGGAACAGTGCCCCTGTGCAGAGCACGGGTTCTAACAGCGTACAGCTATATCTTACGATAGATCGGCTCTGATACCACTGAAGGGGATCGTGCGCAGAAAACAAAATTTTTCCTAGCAACGATATCCTTAAACTAGCCAAGATCTATTCTATGCAGATATAGTAGTACGAACGGAAATCGGAATACGTACCCTTGTAGACCGAAAGCGGGGATTACGTTCCCGCACAAACGTTGTCGATGCAGACCGACGAAGCCGACCTCAAGGTCGTGTAGAGGAAGCAGACCTCCGAGTACCGCTAGCGCAGCACCTCGCAGGGAATCGCACACGTACGGTGGAGACGACGTCTCCGAAGCTCCAGTCCAGGACGAGCAGCGGAAGATTTGGACCGGAACACCAGCAGCGCGGCAGCGGGCTATGGTGGAGGAGATCCCCGAATCCTCTTGCTCGGCGCGGCTCCGACTTGGGAACCACGAGATCGAGAGAGAAATCGAGAATTAATTGGTGAATTAAAAGGCTGGGGGTGCCCCTTCTTATATAGGCTCCCAAGGGGAGCCAACCTTGCCAGCCAGGCAATGTGGGACTATCCCCACATAGCCTGGTTCGTCTAGGGAGTGCGCCGGCCCCCTGGTGGGCCCCTTGTGGCCCACCTAGGCCGGCCCTCCTGGCCCCCACCGAATTCCCCTAGGGAATTTTCGCCTCTTGGGCCTTCTTTCGTCCGGAAGGCCCATTTAGGGAAATCTGCCTTAATAAATTCAAAAATAAATATATATAATCATATTTGCATATTAATAACACTAATTAATATCAAACATAATATATATAATATTTCCTAGCTCCGAAAACTCTTTCGGCGCTGCCCGATCTCCATCGGACCTCTCCCGGGACGCTCCCGGTGATCTCCTTCCTTTCCGGTTGTCTTGTCGAAACCCCTTAAGTGTGTTACCCTAGCGGTTCGATATAATATCAGGTATGATCAAGACTCCTCAATGATCAATGACTAACTCGTAGGCCTGGACCCCCTGAATTAATCCCTGAGATATAACGAATGACTTTCATCTATCAAACCTGAACGTGAAGTCTTAGACCTTTTGCCATAGCGATACTTAGCACGTCCGAGTGTCGTTCCATAGATATCTCCATACCTAATCCCGACCTCGTTACCGACGACGCTATCTTCTACTCGTTCATGATCTCATGTCTCCGTGACCTAGTCACATGCTTGCAAGCTCATTAGACAAGATCTCACCGAGTGGGCCCGAGAGTATCTATCCTGCTATGCGGACTGGCAAATCCCGCTCTTGACCCCTCGTCTCAATACTCCTTTCCAATACCCAAAAGTATCACCGTTATTGTCATACTAAATAAGATACGACGTTTGGTGCAATCAAAGTATCTTCGGGGAATATCAATAAGAGTTGATCTCACGGTCAAAGGTGTAATGACTATGTTCTCCAAATCTGGGTATGTCCATCACATCACTCTCCAGCAATATGACTCTCATTGCCGACCGGCACCATGCCCCATGACCGGGAAACCTCGATCATCAATCGCGCAACGAAACTAGTCTTAGTAGAGGCTACTAGGGACCTGGTTGTTTATGTATCACACCCGCATTAATGTTTCCGTTTAAGACGGTTCTAGCATGACACAAAAACCTATTATGAACAAACGAGATATGATAAAGAATACACTTTATTAATTGCCTCTAGGGCATATCTCCTTCATGTTTATGGTTCAACGACGATATTCGTAGAATGCACAGCGACCGTCATATGCGTCCAGTTATCCTTGGCGGTCATTGGTGAGCGGAGTGTCTCAACCATGTCTGGAGTGTTTTCGAACCGTAGCGTAACAAACTTAAGGTCTTAACGACACCTGGAGAAGGTTCTGAAATAATATTTGATTTTATTGGAGAGAGAGAAATGATCCGGAAAGAGTTCCGGTGGTCCGGAAGGAGTTCCGGGAAGGTCTGTAATGGTTCCGGAAATGTTTAAAAGATGTTCGGGTGGTTTGGAAAATGTTTCGGAGTCACGGGAGATTAAATAATATGAAAATATATTAATTATGAATTAATAGTATTTTATATTAATTTAATATTAATTAAAAATAAAGAAAAAAGGGGCAGCCCACCTAATGGGCCAATTGGGGCCGCGGGCGGTGGTGGAAGTGCGTCGCCTGCAGCAGCCTCGGCTTTGGCCGCAGGCGATTGGGGCTTCCGGCTGCGGGCGGTAGACACCATCTTGTTCTTCCTCGCCGCGAGCGCCTCCGCGGACGGAGCTCTGTTGCCGGTTGTTTTCCGACGAGGAACGGCCGCGGGGGGCTCCACTTCGACCGCCGGCGACGGATTCATCGGCGCAGACGAGGTCCGGGGCGCGGCAAACACCTGCCGGCGAAGAGGCGGAACCCTAGGGTTCGCCGCAGCCGTGGTGGCGCTCACGGCAGCTCCGAGGGGCGCGGGAGGGGCAGAGAGAGTCGCCGGCGACGTGAGCTGGTCAGAAGGCCGCGACGTCCCCTTCCATGGCGCGATTCGGCGGCGGCGCGGAGATTCCGGTGGCGGGGCGAGTCGAATCGGCGGTTTCAGCGTGACGGTTGATCGCGCGCGCTGATTTGGAAAGGATAGGGCACGTATCCGCGCGGCCCTCGATGCCCTAAATATGGTGCAGAAAAGACCAAAATTTGGTGCTGCCCCAAAATAGGGCACGTGATAGGGCAGCTGTTGGAGAACGATTTTTACCCTCTAGTGTCTAAAATACGATTTTTAGTACACGGAGAATAAAATAGGGCTGCTGTTACAGATGTTCTTAGAGAGCTTAGTTTTCTTAGAGATAGCTAAGCTAGCCGGATGCTTCTGGCTGGGGCGGACGGTGGCATGCATGCACCTAGCCGTCTAATCACAGGATTTGATTACTGCTGCTGCTCGTCGATCCGGTGCGCTTCTGCGCCGCCGCGGACCACGGCGCCAGTCCGCCACGGCACGGCGCATGGTCGATCGGCGACGCACACTCCACGACCACGAGTGTCGAACGAGGCAGACACGCGTTCAGCCAAGTCGTACTAGCTGTGTAGCCGGCCGACTCCTGGCGGAGCCGCGAGACGCAACGCGTTCATCAGAGTTGAGTTCAAACCAAACAGACCTACCGGCACCGGCCGGCCACTAGCGCGTCACCGTCAATCGCCCGCCGCTATCACACGCACGCGGCCCCGCGACGACCCAGTGCGCGTCGACCGGTGGCGTCCGGGTTTGACCATGGAAGATCTCGCCGCACGCCACGCTAAGCTGCAGTCTGTACCGGGACGAACGGGAGCTTCCTTCACTTGGAGCCAAAGGAAGAAATGTTGAGCTACTAGAACATGCCCCGTCCCACGCAGGAGCAAAAGGACAGAGCTTAAAACTAAGATATATGCACACATGTGCAAGACCGCACAAACTTGAAAAAGGAAGGAAGCGCGCGCACGTGTTTGAAGTTTGTTCGTTTGGCATCCATCATTTTCAGGATCTATATATATCCGAACGTGTTTGGGCGTTATTGAATTAGAATGTCATTTTAATTAGAATTTCAGAGAGTGCCTATGCTAATGTTACGTCAACTCTTGTCGCTGATGCGGTCGTTTCTCTTCACATTCATTTCATAATTTGAAACGAAATGATATATGATGGGTGTCAAACGGGCATTAAATGCATTCATAATTCAAAACTACTATGCATACTCGTACGACACCGGTGTACGATTTTCTGTTCAGACGGGATTCGGCCACCTGCATGATTTGGCACCATGGAATATATTCGACCTCAGCACAAATCGTAGACCGACTCACCAAGATAAAATACATGCCAAAAAAAAATTCACATGATTTAAATTTAAATCGATTTAGTTCAAAATTTGCTTCATATATCAACTAACTATTCTATAGGGGGCGCCATATGCCACACCCTCACTCCTTTATAGAATCTCAGCTTCAAATCGAGAAAGAGCTGACTTGAAGTCAATTAATATGGTAATTATGACCCCGATAGAAGATGCAAAATCCTTCCCCAATGAGTACCTCCTTCAGTTTTTTTTTCATATAAGATGTCTTGCTCTCTCCGTTCCATAGTACTTTGACTCACATAATAGTTCCTCCGCTGCATTCTTTGCTCCAGCTCCTATCATTGCAATGCTAGCTTATTGTATTCACTAACTTGTTTCGCCGTGTCCATCTTTCATCTACATTTGTACCTATAGATATCATATGAGTGAAGTATATTTCAACAACTCATAATTTAGTCGGAATCAAACCCGTGAAATCATAGAGTCGGTCGCAAATCTATAGGTACCCATTTCCCATCAGCAGGCAATTTCGCGGCCATTTTTTGGGTCATGATCGTACGTACGACTTTGGTGCTATACGTTTCCACTAAAGAAGTGCCCCTGGATGAGGGACTAATTGACCTTCAAATATTTTTATCTAGAAGTTGATAGTCATACAAATAATCAATATTTTCTCATTCCCTTGTACGTATGTACTCATGTCATTATTTGATCGAATCGTTCTTAGTTGGAATGATTCTTTTGAGTAGCAAGACTTTTTTCCCTAGTCTTCAAAAAAAAAAAAGAGACTTTTCCCTAGTCCTCATTTCTTCAGAGTTCCAGGCGAAACTGAAGTGAAACGTACCACGTCATTTCGGTGCACGAGTCGCGTCCAGTTCACGGACACGCCAAAACCCACGCACGCACGCAGAAACAAAGCCGTTGCGTGACGTCAGCCCGCCACCGCGTCCGTCTCCCACCGCCGCCGGCGCAACGGTCCGGTCTTTAAACGCTCCGAACCCAGTCCCCACTCCGCCACAAACCGCCGCCCAGCCCAGCCGCGGACCCAGTCCCGAACGGCTCCTCCTCCTCCCCCCTGACCACCACCACCGCTCCGCTCCGACCGGCGACCGCCATGCCGCCGAAGCGCGCGTGCCGCCTGGCGCTCCTGCTCGCCGCGGCGGCGGCGTACCTGCTCTTCCTCCTCTTCCTCGAGCTCCCCACCGTCTCCGTCTCCCCGCTCGCCACCACCCACCGCCCGCGCCGCCGCGAGCTCGAGGCCGAAACCCACTCCTCCTTCTCCTCCGCCCCGCTCCGGCCCGAAACCCACACCTTCCCGACCCCCGACCCTCCCCGCCGCTCCCGCCTCGCCCTCTCCTCCATCCGCTTCCCCCGCCGCTCCAACTCCTCCTCAATCGAATCCGCCGCGTCCTCCGCCTTCGCCGCCGCGGGCCCGCTCCTCCCGCGCCTCCTCTCCCCGACCACCCCCGCCTCCCCGTCCCCATCCCCGTACGCCCCCACCTCCTGCCCCGCCACCGTCTCGGTGCCAATAGACAACCTCACGACGAGCAGCACCTCCTCGGTAGCCGTGGAGCTGCCGTGCGGCATGGCCGTGGGGTCCCGCGTGACTGTCGTGGCGCGGCCGAGGCGGAGGGACGGGCCGGCGGCGTCGCGGTTCATGGTCGAGCTGCTGGGCACCAAAGCCGTGCAGGGGGAGGAGCCGCCCAGGATACTCCACTTCAACCCCAGGATCGCCGGGGACTTCAGCGGCCGCCCCGTCATCGAGCTCAACACCTGCTACCGCATGCAGTGGGCGCTGCCGCAGCGCTGCGAGGGCTGGCCGTCGCGCCCCGACGAGGCCAAAGGTGAGAGCTTGAATTGTTGCACACTTCAGTTTTGTTACTCTGTTCCCCCGTCGTTCGGTAGGAATTTTGTAGCTGGTTCAACCTCGAAGCATATCGATTGTCTTCTTCTGAAGGATTGTAGCTGCACAATTTGCTTCACTGAATTTTTGGCTGCGCGCTGGTGTGATTTTGACGTGATGGTTTTGGTGTTTCAGTTGATGGGGAACTCAAGTGCGAGAAATGGACTCGGGATGATGGCGCCAAGACGGAGGAACCATCAAAGATGAACTGGCTGTTCAACAGCTTGATCGGCGGGCCGGACAAGGCGTCTGTCGATTCGGCGTACCCGTTTGCAGAGGGCAAGCGGTTTGTGCTAACCATCACAGCGGGGTTGGAAGGCTACCATGTCAATGTTGACGGGCGGCATGTCGCGTCCTTCCCTTACCGCACAGTAAGTCTGTTATGATGCCTCCTCAAGATTGTTCGTCGGTTATATGTATCATCAAGGAGAGCTTGTTATCTAACGGCGGTCAATTAATTTTCTCGTTCAACAGGGTTACAATCTTGAGGATGCTACAGGCTTGGCTTTGAACGGAGACCTTGACATCGAGTCGATTTCTGCCGATAATTTGCCCAAATCACATCCTAGCTTCGATCCGCAGAGATACCTTGAAATGTCTGAGCAGTGGAAGGCCTCACCACTGCCAACTGAGCCTGTTGAGCTTTTCATTGGGATTCTTTCTGCGGCCAACCATTTTGCCGAGCGTATGGCTGCGCGGAAGTCATGGATGATTGCTACAAGGAAATCATCTAGTAATAGTGTTGCTCGGTTTTTCGTCGCTCTGGTAAGTACTTGTTGGATGACTATATATTGGAAGTTACTGCCGACTTGTGCACTACCCACTTGTGCATACTCTGACCAATTCAAAATGTCTTTAACAGAATGGGAAAAAAGAGGTGAATGAAGAACTGAAAAAGGAGGCAGAGTTCTTTGGCGACATTGTTCTAGTCCCTTTCATGGATAGCTATGACCTTGTTGTTTTAAAGACTATTGCCATTGCTGAGTATGGGGTAAGAAATTGGTTTCTGCACATTAATATGTTTTTAACTATCCTATCATGATTCGGTTTCATCCACAAAAATCCTGATGTTGACTTTGTGTATTTTGCAGGTGCGTGTTGTTCCAGCAAAATACATAATGAAATGTGACGATGACACATTCGTTAGAATTGACTCAGTGTTAGATCAAGTGAAGAAAGTACCTAGTGGGAAAAGCATGTACGTGGGGAACATAAACTACTACCACAGACCTTTGCGATCTGGAAAGTGGACTGTAACGTATGAGGTATGATGCATTTCCTTTGTGCAATTACATGTAGCATGAAATGAAATGATCATTGTGTGATGGGTGGCGCAAATCCCTCCATTGGTGGGACTTCCATTATTCTGCATATTGATGCTTTATATGCCTGTTCATTCCCCTTTTCAGTCATGTTTTTAGTGCTTTCATGCTAGTCTCTCCTTTCTTAAAGCAATAAAGCAAGCATATGGGTTTACCTTGTAGCTGGAACTAAAATTATACTTGCAAACTAATTATTTATCGCCTTTTAAACATTGGTGTACTGGTTTATTGTATATGTTGGTAGTGGTACAGTATCTGAATGTGATATATACCACTCTGTATACATGAGTGTATTGTAATCTCCCTGCTCATTTTCAGGAATGGGAAGAGGAAGCATACCCACCTTATGCTAATGGACCGGGCTATGTGATCTCATCTGACATCGCTCAGTACATCGTAACTGAGTTTGACAACCAGACACTGAGGGTAAGTCATTGCCACCCCTTGTCAGTAAACATGGGAACGTCTGAGTAATGGGAAATCTATTTTCACATCAAGAAAAAACCATCGGAATGTCTGTGTCATATCTCTAGAGCCTAATATACAGATGTGATTCCTTGATTGATGCAGCTGTTCAAGATGGAAGACGTGAGCATGGGCATGTGGGTTGAGATGTTCAACAGGACTCGTCGGCCAGTGGAGTATTCGCACGACTATAGGTTCTACCAGTCTGGTTGCTTCGACGGCTACTACACTGCACACTACCAGTCCCCGCAGCACATGATCTGCTTGTGGGGAAAATTGCAATCTGGGAGCGCTCAATGCTGCAACGCGAGATGACGATGAGCAAGCAGCTCTTTGGGGAATCAAACAGCAAGAGTGATGAGCGTCTACTCCTTGATTCTTTGGAGAATCAAACAGCAAGAGTGATGAGCGTCTACTCCTTGATTCTTTGGAGAATCAAACAGCAAGGATGATAAGTTTGGGGCTCATCTGGCGGTGCTCCTTGGTTATGTAGCTTGCATAATTGGTTCATTCTTTTTGTCAGTGGCAGATTCAGCTGCTGACGCTGACACTAGCTAGATAGAGGCTGTTGCCACTTGTCTATGTATACTGCAAAAAGAAACTGACCTAGGAATTAACAACTAATTGATTTTACATGTATACCGGCTGTTCTTATATTATATGAGATGTATGGGTCGATCATTTTTGTGCACAAGCTCAAAACGCCAATGCTGAGCAAAATAGATGATCACGGCTGTTTATTGCCGATTCCTCTGCTAGCAAAATGCTTGTGCAGTAACCATGCTTGCCAAGGTTAATCCTGTAACTACTCTCTTAGACCTCGGTTGAAATCATATCTCTCTACAGTCTCCAGCAGAAAGAAATGGATGAATAAATGTAAGAATGAGAAGAAAACATTGAAGACCTGGCATTTTTCCTGATCAAGCTAGACCCTGCTTAGAACGTACCAAGTGCATCAGTTGCCATTCAAATCATCCTCGCTGGCGCGGGTGTAGTATTCAAAACCAAAAAGTGACCAATGTCACTGAAGTCTACAACACATTCAGGTTTATTTTTTCATATTAAGCATGACACAAAATGACTGAAAACGTCATTACATAGTGCAAGCAAAGACGCAACAACTTCCTAACACAGTTCCAAAAACAAGCTTGTGATATGTCTATCGTCGCTGCTGCTGCCTCCACCTTGATCAAACAGCCCCTGTTCCATCAACTTGAGCTTCAAAAACACTTGAAATACCAGCTCATTGCCCCTGGCTCATAGAAGCTGCTTCCATTGCTGCAAAAATTCAAGAATGTAGAAAAAAAAAATCAATTGATTGATGAATTGGTTTCGCCTAAATGTACATTTACTTGGTCATCGAACACAAGGACCGATAATCAAGTCGCACACACACACTAGGTAAATCCACATGCCATAGAATCATTAAGAGACGATGGACTTGTACTCCATAAGAACTCGATCCTCTTTCTTGACCATATATATCATGATGCCTAAGTTAAGTTGCTAAGAAACATATATTCATTTCATGCTGCCAGCTAAGTTCCACCGACAGATTGTAAGAAAGGATTGTATAGGGTGGGCATAAGTAATACAGTACCTGGCATGTAGAAGGTCATGTAAGGAAAGAACTTTCTTCCAGCAGGAGACACCTTCCTGACTCGCCCTGACTTGAGATCAACCATGTAACAAGCAAATGATGTGCTTATGAAGAAGACTTTGCTACCCTCCGCGATGCAACTAATCACATATAAAGATTTAGATGCTGGGGTCAAGACAGCGCAACCACGGAGGAGCGTGTTAAGATCAAAGACCCTGACTTTTGCCCATCGCATGCCGCCCTCCAGTCCGTTCTCCATGGATGACCACAGGGTTAGAATGTTGTCATCCATCACCGCAGCGAATCCCAGCCCGCCGTCTTCCGCAATCATGAGGCGCCCTTGGACATTGGTCGGCCTCTCGAACATCGACAAGCGGAGCGTTCCTAGTTCGAACCTGATCACGCCATCGATGTTGAAGTAGAGCGCATCGCCCACAAGGACGCTGGGCACATGCTGGTTAAAGGTGTACTTGGTTACATCGGGGTGGAGAACAGAGGCGAGCTCGCTCCACGTACGGGTCTCGGATGAGTACAGCCAGCCCGAAGTGACGCGCTTTTGCTGGTCGGTGGTGACCATGGCCACACGGAAATGCCCTTCTTCTTGGCAACCGTGGTGGTCGCAGCCTTGTGCTTGCGCGGCGCAGAGCACCGCCGCACTGAACCAGAGCACGTCGTTGTCCGCGGCGGGCACGCGGCGCTGGTGGCCCGTCAGAGGGTCCAGCACGGTGAGGTCGAAGGGTTCCCCCTCCCCGGAACCTCCGAAGTAGCGGTTGTAAGGGGTGAAGAGGACGCGGCCGTGGCGGCAGTCCACGGCCCTCACGGCTCTCCAGCGGGGGCGGTGGTCCGGCAGGGCGGGGAGGGGTGTGGAGGTGGGGACGAAGCTGGCGTCCTCTTTGAAGAGCCCCACGACAGGGGGTGTTCCACCGTGGAAGTCGCGGTAGCGGCGGCGGAAGCCCGCGTCGGCGAGGATTCGGCGCCAGTTCTTGCGGACGGCGGAGGCGCGGACGAGTTGGGAGGGCGAGGATGGCGGGAGGCGGAAGAATACCTCCTCGACGAGCTCGTCCGTGAGGCGGAGGAAGCCATCCTCGTCCATCAGCGGCGTCGGCCGTCGGCGGCAGGGAGCGGCGGTGGCGAGGGTTTGTGTTTGGAACCGCGCCGGTTTGGCCCCAACGTTGTGGCCCATGGGCCTCAGATCTGTTCTGTCGCCTCCACCATTCGAACAAATTGTTTTTTGATACAAAGGGCCCTCCCCGGCTTCATTGCCACCACAGTGAGTAACAAAGTTTTACACTCCCAGGCTACACTGAACTGTGAAAAGTCAGGTAAAGTTGTAGCTACCAACAAACGCAGCCAAAAAAACCTCCTAACAGAACATAAACCAAAGGAACGCTACTAAAGACACCAAGGCCTAGAAGCTAGAGAACTCAGCGATGAAGCGACTGCAGGCAACAGCTTCCCGAGCATCAAACGCCGCCCTCTCAGCAACCGTCTCAGAACCGGCCACCACCATAGGCAGCGAAGACATCAGCGCCAAGCGATGCGAAGAAGTTCCCCCCTTTTCTTGTTCAGGACGAGCACGTTTCTTGACAGCAAGATTGACGCTGCATCTTTTGAGAGTATTTTTCAGTTGTCGATATCCTTCGCCACCCACCTCCAGATATCCTGCACCCCTGGCCACGTTTTTCCCTGGAAACAAAGATCATTGTGTAGTTTCCAAATAGCCCAAATGGTTGTAGTGCAAACTACATTAATAGCAGAATTCCTGGAATTACTCAACCACCATCTAGCCACTGATTCAAAGTCAGTGCCAACCTTAACACCAAGCAGGTGAGAGATGAATGGCCAGACAAGCTTAGCCATAAAACAATCAAAGAAGAGATGATGACAGGTTTCTAATTCAGAACAAAATAAGCAGGTCTTGCCATCTACAATTCTTCGTTTAGCTAAATTATCTCGAGTAAGCAATTTATTATTGGCTAAAAGCCACAAGAAAACCTGAATGCATGGTGGAATATTTAATTTCCACACGGCAGGAGTATGGATAGGGGTAATCCCACGGTTTTTAACGATAGCATAGAAAGATCTAATACTATAGCACCCTGAAGCTTCATATGCCGAAACAGGCATATCTTCTTCACTAGAAAGAGTAACAATACTCATAAGTTGACACAATTCCATCCATCTGTTATGCACTTCAGGAGACACACATCTCCTGAAGGACATTTTAAGTTCACAACCATCCCAGACCTGTGCCACAATACAATCCAGTTCATTAACAATAACGAACAGATCTCAATACAAAGTAGCCAGACTACAGTTGCCTAACCAAACATCGCTCCAAAATCTAATCTTAACCCCATCTCCAATTTGCCAACGATAGCCCATCTTAGCTGCACTAGCAGCCCACATAACCCCTTTCCAAAAAGAAGAGCAATGAAGAGGTTTGTCACTTAACAAATTAGGAGACAGATCATATTTAAAATCGACAATCATCCTCCAAATTTTATTATTATCCAAATGCTATCTCTTAATCCAGGAGGCTAACAAGTAGAGATTTAAATCCCCTAGATTTTGAATCCCCAGACCTCCAAAATCTTGCTTCATACAAACCAAATCCCAGTTGGCTAAATGATGTTTCTTTTTATCTTCATGGTCACTCCACAAAAAGTCAGCCATAGAAGAATTAATTAATTTTAAAGCCCATTTAGGGAATTTGATCACAGAGAGCAAATACATGGGAATACTAGCAATGCAAGCTTTAAGGAGAATAAGTCTACTTTTATAGTTAACAGCTTCCCTCTCCAGCCCCCATATCTCTTAATGGTTTTATTAACCACAGGCTTTAAATCTTCTTTCCTAAGCTTAGAGTAATGGAGAGGTACCCCAAGGTACTTGCAAGGAAAAGTAGAAATTTTGCAACAGAAAATCTGAGCAAAAACAACAGCCTCTGTTTGACTGACATTAATAGTCATCAAATCAGACTTATGATAATTAATTCTCATGCTAGACATAGCTTCAAAGCAGGACAACATCCATTTTAAGTTCCTAGCATAAATGTCATTCTTTTCAAGAAAAAAGGATTTTAAGTTCCTAGCATAAATGTCATTCTTTTCAAGAAAAAAGGATAGTATCATCTGCATATGCAAACTAACTATACCCCCTGGAATAACTTGAGGAAGTAATCCTCTAATTAACCCAATATTAGCAGCTTTAAATAAAATTTTAGAAAAGAAATCTGCTACCAGGTTCAAGAGGATGGGAGAGGAGGGATATCCTTGCTTGAGACTTTTCCCTGCTTTGAAAAAAGCATTGGTGTAGTCATTAATCCTAACACACAAAGACCCCCCCCCCCCCCCCCCCCAAACCAGCATACTTCTGAACCACGCTCGAATGATTGGACCAAAACCTCTGGATTTGAGCATCTCATCTAGAAACGACCAGTCAACTCGGTCGTAGGCTCTTTCATAGTCCAACTTAAGCACCAGGGCACCATCTCCACTTCACATGAGCAACATGAATAAGCTCCTGAGCAGCCACCACACTTTCCAAAATAAATCTACCTTTAATAAAAGCAGTCTGGTTCTTAGAGATGATCCTATTACCAATAGGAGAAATCCTATTGGCAATATCTTTAGAGATAATCTTCAAACTGCAATTACCAAGACTGTTAGGCCTAAATTTTTTCATATCCCTAGCATCAGGTTCTTTTGGAATAAGGGTAATAATTGCATAATTTAACCTGGAAAAATTGAGGGAACCAGACTCAAAGTCTCTAACCAGCCTCATAAAGTCCTGTTTAATTAACTCCCAGAATTTTTTATAAAAGAGAAAAGAAAAGCCATCAGGTCCAAGGGCTCCACTAGCATAAGACTCAAACACAGCTTTCTTAATCTCCTCTTTAGAGAATGGTTTCTCAAGAATCCCATTTTCCTCAGGAGTAGATCTCAAAAATTATCTCCTAGAGCAATATTGCTCTTATCTTCTTTAGCAAACAAATTCTTATAAAAAACAGAGGCAACCTCCAGCATTTCACTATTTCTCTCAACAAGACAAGAAGGACCATCAAGAATCGCAATATTTTTTTCCTCCTTCTTTGGCTAGCAATAGCATGAAAGTAGGACGTATTGCGGTCATCTTCTTTAATAAACCTATCTCTAGAACGTTGCCAAGCTTTAATTTCATCCTGTTTAAGAAGATTATCCAAACATTATCTAATTTGACCCATCCTAGACTTCTCTAGATTAGTAAGTCTATTAGTTTCAGCAAATGTATCAAGGATATCAAACTCAATCATTAGATCATTCTTGAGTTTCTTCTTAGCAGCTTCCATATTAATGCTCCACCCTCTACATTTTTGCCTAAGCAATCTAAGTTTAAATTGCCAAATGTCAACCAGCATCTGTAAAGATGCAGGGGGTGTTCCAGACTTTATAAACTAGATCAGTGAATTCCTGATGCTCCAACCACCATTTCTCAAACCGAAATAGTTTTGGAGGAGGAGAGTGGTTAGACCCAGTATCTAACAACAAGGGAGAATGATCACTAACAGGTTTAGGCAAAGCCTTAACATTAGTAAGGGGGAAATAATTCCCCCAATCCATACTGGCTAAAAACCTATCTAAGGTTGCCATAACCAAGTTAGCTTGGTTATTGGACCAAGTAAATCTTCTGTTAGAAAGTTTAAGATCAATTAAAGACCACCTATTTATCCAGTCATTGAACAAAAGAGACCAATTATTATTGATATTACCATTGCTCTTATCAGCAACCCCTCTAACAAGATTAAAATCACCACCTATGAGAGTAGGAACAATACTTTTTTCCAGTCTATCATGGAGTTCAGCAATGAATTCCATTTTAAACTCATAGTAGGTTGTACCATAAATAACAATAAACTACCAAACCAGATTCTCTCTTTTATCTAACACAATAACAAAAACACAATATTTATGGCAGGAATGACTAATCACTTCAAAGAGGCCATCCCTAAATTCAACAAGAATACCTCCAGCAGATCTAGTAGCAGGGAGTTCCAACCAAGAGAACTCCCACTTGCCAGAAATAAACTTAAGGAAAGCAGACAAAAATTTAACACATTTAGTTTCCTGAAGGCCAATAAACTCAATTTTATATTTGGCAATCAGGTCTGCAAGAGCTTGTTTGCGGTCAGTTTTACATGTGCCTCTAATGTTCCATATTCCTCCTATCATTCTGGGTTTTCTTAGACTTTCTACTCTTAACAACAAACCAGGGAGTAACATGCAATCCTGATTCAGGATTAGGCAACTGATCAATACAGGATTGGTTACCAATAATAGGAGAAGGAAAAACATGTGCCGAATGATCAATCAATTGATCATTAGCAGAAATATCTAAAGATGCAGGAAGAACAATTTCAGGGTTATCACCAGCAAACTGATGATTAAGAAGGACCTCTTTATCTATAAGTATTTGAATATTATCTACCATGTCCTTCTGATTTTCACCCATGGAAATATCCACAACACTAACCAAGTCAATAAGAGAAGGAACTCCAAGGATAACAAAGGAGTTACCTTCAAAATATGAAGGAACTTCAAGATTCCTCCTCTTCTGATATTCCTTGGCTTTGTCTAGAATGTTCACTTCAGAATCAATTCTAGTACTCTTCCTGACAGCAATAGTAAGGACCTCACTTCTTTTTAGGAGCAATTGGGACACTCACTGAAGCTGAAACCTCATCCAGAAATGGTAGCAGAGATTTCTTCACATATCCAATCTTCTCATACAGGTCTTTATCCATAGACACCATCTGATTGTCCTCATCATCTCCATCAGCTTCCTCATCAGAATTATCAAGGGTGTCATCTAGCAGGTGAGAGCAATAGTCCATATTGATAGATTCCCCCCCCCCCCCCAATTGAGAAAGGGTAAAAGTTTCCAAATCATTCACATCAATTGTTGCATTAGGTTCCCAGTCCCACACACCCTCATCCATTTCCTTGTAGCACAGCTTATCAGGTAAAGATCTTGTAGGGCTAGCTTCCATACACCCCAAAGAGCCAAGGTATCCACATCTTCTACTAGACCCTACATCAGCATTTCTAACCATGTTTGTAACCACCACAGACCCACCAGCTGCACTAGCAGGAGGAACAACATCATGAGAAGGAGCATCTCCAGTGACATCAGTATCCATGTTGCTCAGGGGTTGATCATTTAGGCCCAGTTCTTTTGAGCTTCGGCTTATGCATAAGCCCTCCTGAGTAGAGCTGTCCAAATAAGCAGTTGTGGATTTAAGCTAAGTAGAAAATGTAGTTCAGTTCTTTTGGGCTTCCCCTGTCGTAGCTTATTGTCTGAGTTGTATGATGAAAAGTCTAAAACGCCCTTGTGTATTGTTTTATCATGTATGATCGCAATATAATATACAAATAGAAGAAAGGATTCATCGTTAATTAGTTCATTACAACTTAAGTAGAATACAACTTAAGTAGAAGAAAGGACGCGCAATGTTCTCTTTCCTAGAAAATATACTATTTGCTTCTAATAATTCTAAGGATACACACTCATGGCGATTTCATCACGGATCCCTTTCATGTAAGTACCATCATCTTCGGGTGGAGCACTAGGATATGAAGCACTCCTCTTGAACATATTCTCCAACATCAAACATGTCGAAATGTTGATCACGTAGATTGCTCTCACGAATGTAGTTGTGCAGACACATGCAAGCGGTAATCAGCCTTCATGAACAATTGTGAAGCATAGAAATGCTCACGGGTACCAGGTAGACATCCATCGGCAACAACCTGGCCTTCATATCCAAAAACTCTTGCCTCGCTGGATCAACTCTAGACTGTAAGGGCTCCGAGTTCTGTGAAGTCACAGAGTTTCTGCTTTCTCCCCTCTTCTCAAATATGTCACATATACGGCGCAAACAACTCTTTTCCTCACTGTATCGTGCCATTTTTTCAACTACCACGGGACTAGGTGCATAAGGACATGCTCTCTTTTTTCCATGTCTTGGGTGAAGGGAATATGCCCTAGAGGCACTTAATAAACATAGTTTATTGGCAATATCCCAATCGTTCATTATATGTTTTACACCATGCTATAACTGTATTAAGCGGAAACATTAATACAGGTGTGGTAGATAAACAACCAGGTCCCTAGTAGCCTCTACTAAGACTAGTTTCGTTGCGCGATTGATGATCGAGGTTTTCCGATCATAGGGCATGGCGCCGGTCGGAAATGGGAGTCATATCGTTAGGTGTAACAATGTGATGGACATACCCAGTATTTGTAGGACATAGTCGTTACGCCTTAAGACCGTGAGATCAACTCTTATTGTTATCCCTGGAAGATACTTTGATCGCACCAAACGTCGCATCTTATCTAGTGTGACAATAACGGTGATACTTTTAGGTATCGGAAAGGAGTAGTTGAGACGAGGGGTCAACAGCGGGATTTGTCAGTCCGCATAACCGGATAGATACTCTAGGGCCCACTCGGTGAGATTATGTCAAATGAGTTTGCAAACATGTGACTAGGTCACCAGCTGACATAATATCATAGACGAGTAGAAGATAGCGATGTCGGTAACGAGATCATGCTAGGTATGGAGATATCTGAGAATGATGCTCGGACACGCTAAGTATCGCCATGACAAAGGGTTTAAGAGTATACGTCCAGATTTGATAGATGAAAGTCATTCGTTATATCACAGGGATTAATTCATGGGGTCCAGGCCTACGAGTTAGTCGTCGATCATAGAGGAGTCTTGATCGTACCTGTTATTATATCGAACCGCTAGGGTAACACACTTAAGGGGTTTCGACAAGACAACCGGAAAGGAAAGAGATCACCGGGAACGTCCCGGGAGGGGTCCGATGGAGATCGGGCAGCGACGAAAGAGTTTTCGGAGCTAGGATAAATTATATATATTATGTTTGATATTAATTAGTGTAATTAATATGCAAATATGATTTTATATATTTATTTTCGAATTTATTTAGGCTGATTTTCCTAAATGGGCCTTCTGGTCGAAAGAAGGCCCATGGGGGGGAAAACCCTCAAGGGAATTTTGTGGGGAAGGCTTGGCCGGCCTAGGTGGGCCAAATGGGGCCCACCTAGGGCCGGCGCACCAGCCTTGGCCGAACCAGGCATGTGGGATAGTCCCACATTGCCTGGCTGGCAAGGTTGGCTCCCCCTGGGAGCCTATATAAGAAAGGGCACCCCTGTCCTTTTAATTCACCAATTAATTCCCAATTTCTCTCTCGATCTCGTGGTTCCCTTGTCGGAGCCGCGCCGAGTAGAGGAGGGGGATCTCTTCCACCATAGCCCGATGCCGCGCTGCTGGTGTTCCGGTCCAAGTCTTCCGCTGCTCGTCCTGGACTGGAGCTTCGGAGGCCGTCGTCTCCACCGTATGTGTGTGACGCCCTGCGAGGTGCTGCGCTAGCGGTACTCGGAGGCCTACTTCCTCTACCCGACCTTGGGGTCATCTTCGTCGTCTTTGTCGCGCCAAGTTCTCCGCGACCTAGAGGTCGGCTACGTCGTCTTCGTCGTCAACGCTTGTGCGGGAGCGTAATCCCCGCTATTCGGTCTACGAGGGTATGTATTCCGATCTCCGCCGTACTTCTATATCTGCATAGTGTAGATCTTGACTAGTTTAAGGATATTGTTGCTAGGAAATTTTTTGTTTTCTGCACACGATCCCCTTTCAGTGGTATCAGAGCCGATCTATCGTAGATATAGCTGTACGCTGTTAGAACCCGTGTTCTGCACGGGGGCACCGTTCCTGTTATTTGCTACCCTCTAGCGTGCACTTGTGTTTTCCAGCGGCATTGAGTTGATGAAGCGGCCCGGACCGACTTTACGCGTACGCTTACGCGAGACTGGTTCCACTACTGACATACGGCTTGTACCGTATATGTGGCTGGCGGGTGTCAGTTTCTCTCTCTTTAGTTGGTCTTTGCATTTTCAATGGAGGGCCCGAAAGGGATGCTTAAACATGCGATTATTGGATCGTTGTTGTGGTCATAAGGTTCGTAGGTATGAAGCGGTTCTATTTACAAAAGCCCCGAGCCATGTAAAATATGCAAAAGATAAAGTAGAAGCGTCTAACTTTATTTTGCAGGGGCTATGTGATATGGTCAAGGTAGGTTTATTAAATTGTTTATAAACTGTGGGCGCCAAGAAGACCATGGCGCAATGGACTATATCACATTGCATTACATTTGATGTTTTGTGTGATTGTGTGTATAGTATACATTAGTTACACGGCGGTAGCTACATAAGATGATCCCTTCAAAATACCACTAGTGTTCTCCCTCCAACGCGCACCACCAAGAAAGTTCTACGTTATGAGGCAGGCCGTGATGATCGGGTGTCAGACATCTCGTCGTTCGCATACAGTGGGTGTAAGCCATGTTGCACAAGCGTCAGCGTGGAGGTTTTTTGGTGGCGAGCCTAGCATATTCAGAAATATGGCCTCGGAACAGGGAGACCGAAAGGTCGAGCACGAGTCACAAAATTGGTGTGGCGGACTTTTGTCTACTCTTGAAGTTGTGCCGCCGGCTCTGATGATGAGGGGTGGTGCAATGGATGGGGCTCGTGTAATCGCTTAAACGACCAGGAGGGATGTTCGTTTGAGTGGGAGTTCGGATAGTTATTTTCTAAAATACTAGAACTCAGAATATAATGAACAGAGTCTGTTTTGCAAACCTTTATAGATATTAACCATTGTGATAGCATCCTTTTAAATTAGGCGCATTCCTGCGATTGAGAAACTTAAAAGGTTGGGTCCAAACTTCATAGTTTTATACTTTAGCTTGATGATACTCCTTGTTTAAACCGTTAGCTCTTTGTGTTACAATACCCGCTAGGAGATAAACCCGGAGATTCCGCTAACAAAAGATAAATTTGATTATCGGATTTTGTGCGGATGATATCATCATAGTCCAGTGTGTGCTATGATCTCTGCCATAAAGAACCAACGGTGGGTACGAGTTTTTAGATCGCGAACATATGATATGGTCGCTAAACTCGGGGTACCCCAAACGTTGGGTTGATGAAGTTTATCAGTACGTTGACTGATTGTCTTCTCAACCAAGATGAAGAGAATACACACATTGAGGGAGCACGTGGCGGTCATACTTAATGACATATGTTCATGATTAATGAACATTGAGACGCCTCGCTCACCTCAATCGCTGGATGACAGACATCGTTGCCAAGTGCAAATCCTCTGTCATAGACTATGTCATGCAAGGGAAATCGTTCACCTTCATGGTTCTTGATTACGGTGGAAGTATCAAGAAGATGAAACAAATCGCCGGAAGTCATCAATGATGATGGTGTATATATGATATACATGTTATGAATGTTTTAGCTAAGCAAGTACTCGCAGTAGTGACTAAGTTTTGAACTAGTCATGTTTTGTGAAAAACCAGGTTTACTGCTTGAGTAGCTTGAAAGGATGAGGCGACATTGTGTGTTGATATTGGCAAACAAGTTGTTGTGATGGCCATAGACACTCTCCCTCTAGATCTACCATTTGGGTAAATTCTTTATGATCGCCTGTTAGTATGATCGTTACAAGTGTGTCTCCTCTAGCGAGACACTTGTTCATACATAATAGTGACAAATTGGTGTCCTATATTTATGAAGTAATGATCGTATGCCGATTTGAATTTAGATGGTAGAAGCTCCCACATTCATAATATTAATGCCAAATGATACAAACTTTATAAAGACACCACATATGTGTGGCACTACCGTTTAGTCATGTCAATGTTATATGCATTAGCTCCACACTGGATGGACCTACAAGTCCTAAGATTTTATCTTTTGACACTTGCAAAATAACTGTGACACCGTTTTCGGAAAGCGGGCATATAACTTATTGATAGTCATACATGGAGATGTATGTGGTTCAATAAAGTAATTGACGGGTAGCGGAGACCTTTATTTCGTGAACTTCACTGAACGTTTTGAGTATAGCTTGTTGAGAATCATGCATATGGGTGTATGTGAATCAATGAAGTACTTTAACGTGTAGTGGAAGTATTTATTTCATAGACTTCATGAACATTCGAATAGATATATGGATATCCACTCGGGGAATGTTGGCCTGGAAATTTTGATTCAATCAAACAAGTCCAGAATGAAGTTGGAAATAAACTTAACAAGAAAATCAAATTCCCGCGATGCATATCGAGGAATAAAGATTTGAGTTAGTTGGCACATCATTGGAAGACTTGTGAGAAGAGTTCCACAAATTACGTCGCATGGAACACCATAGTGTTATGGTGTGTTAGGACGTCATAATTGCACCCTATCGGATAGTGTGTGGTAAATAAATCTCGTATCGAATTATTGTGATCATTAGAGTCATATGGTAGAAACGTAAACACTCACGTTAGCAAATAGGGAAACCATTTGAATCCATGGAGACAATACCATACGAGTGATGGCATGGCTTTTGAGCCTGGATTGTCGTTTCATTAATTTACTGTTTCGATGTAATCAAACCTAAAATGGATTAATCTTTGTAGTATACCCTACCTAAAGAGTTAGATGGGTACATGTCTCACGACATAGGCAAAATCTTTGTCGGGATATACCTTGCGAAAGAAATCGTTTCTTGTCCGAGGGTATAAGTGAGAAAGAAAGTAGAGCAAGACGAAGTTGGTGAACTTCTTCTCCAGACATCAGAGTGGCGCAACCGAAAGTGTGTTCGGTGTCAGGCTCCACAGCTTGAAAAAGCTGATGATTCAAGATCATGATGTTCTGAGCTCATACTAAGAGCGTAGGCATACGAGGTTGTGTTCCACACTGTGTGTTACGACAATCTTGCTATGAAGGTCATATTAATGGAATATGATAGACCTACGAACTACGAAGAAGAGATGATGAACCTAAGTCCTAGAAATGACTGTGAGTCATTTATGATCCGAAATAAAATCCATATACGATTACCAGGTAATGACTTGGGAGATCTTCTTGATGGCATTTAGGATGTTGATAGTATATGGAGTTTTATGAGAGAGTAGATATTGAGCAGATTCGATTTGTCGTGAAACAGTTCCGACATACCACATGAGACTTTGTCTCAAGTGGCGAAGCCTAAATCTATCCTGGGTCGTTTAGCAATTACTATAATTTCGAATGAGAAATTGATAGATGGATGAGAAAACCATGGTTCTTAATAGTGTAATTAAGAATGGTTTGTAATCCTGAGGATGCTAAACATGTGTGCAAACTTCGGTTGTCCATTCATGGGCAGAAGCAAGCATATCGGAGCTGGAATCTTCACTTTGATAATGTGATCAAAGGATTTTGGAGTTGTCCAAAATAGTTGAAGAAACCTACTATTGCAAAGAAGTGGGAGCAAAGTAGTTTTCCTTGATCTTATATGCGGAAGGCATATTTGAGTGGGGGCTAGGTGTCATTCGTGATTTGGTATGTAACAACATATTGAATGACACAGATCCTCTAGTAGAGTGTAAAGGATTATTTAAGTGATTAAATTTTCTATGAAATGAAGTTAGGAGTATTAGGCATCCGATTTATAATTGTATAGATCGTAAGGGGCTTAATAACATTATGTCGGAATATTTCCTTAGTCAAGATTATGAAGTGTTTCAGAATAGGACAAGCAAAGAAAGAGGTTCTTGCTTGTATCACTAGGTAAAATATTAAGTTTATCTTGGCATTTTCAGTTATAGCAAATGATGTTCGACATTATCTATGTATCAGTCATAGATGCTATCAGACTGAAAGATCGACTTAGTGTGACCCGAGTTCTTGGTTAAAGAACAGGTTCTAGAGTGATCCTTGTGTGGATCAATGAACAAACGTTAAGTTTATTCTTCAGTGTCTATGAGAACTGAAGATAGGTTTTCTACTAACGGGTAAGAGTGGAATGGCAACTTGCCGTAAAGCGGTTACGATGATGCAAGTTATTACACTGACCAATACGACTAGAAATCTCATATAGGAGATGTCCATTATTTTGAAGAAAGACATGGTTAGTTTGCGAAGTCGCATATGAATGCACTGTCGCACAATCTACATAGGTATAGAAATATATCGCGACTTTAGAAGTAGTAAGTGTGATTGGACTGAGCAGTTTTCCGAGCGTAGGTGGTCCCCTTAATAGATCTTTCAGACTTTTAAGGCGCATGCTACGCGAATGCTCGAGTCTCACTCCATCCACTGGGATATATTTCACCGTCATCGTAAGATACGGGATGATGTCAAACTAGGTGACATAGAAGTGTTGCAAAACACATATAGATCTCAATGTGTGAGTTCTATTGACTGTATTCCTCTTCCACGAGGCGAGCAGGCACCAAGATGCTATGGGTGTTGAGCTTTTACCAAGTTGTAAACTAGATTAAGTGTTACTCTAGTGCAAGTGGGAGACTGAATGGAATATGCCCTAGAGGCACTTAATAAACATAGTTTATTGGCAATATCTCAATCGTTCATTATATGTTTTACACCATGCTATAACTGTATTAAGCGGAAACATTAATACAGGTGTGGTAGATAAACAACCAGGTCCCTAGTAGCCTCTACTAAGACTAGTTTCGTTGCGCGATTGATGATCGAGGTTTTACGATCATAGGGCATGGCGCCGGTCGGCAATGGGAGTCATATCGTTAGGTGTAACGATGTGATGGACATACCCAGTATTTGTAGGACATAGTCGTTACGCCTTAAGACCATGAGATCAACTCTTATTGTTATCCCTGGAAGATACTTTGATCGCACCAAACGTCGCATCTTATCTAGTGTGACAATAACGGTGATACTTTTGGGTATCGGAAAGGGGTAGTTGAGACGAGGGGTCAACAGCGGGATTTGTCAGTCCGCATAGCCGGATAGATACTCTAGGGCCCACTCAGTGAGATTATGTCAAATGAGTTTGCAAACATGTGACTAGGTCACCAGCTGACATAATATCATAGACGAGTAGAATATAGCGATGTCGGTAACGAGATCATGCTAGCTATGGAGATATCTGAGAATGATGTTCGGACACGCTAAGTATCGTCATGACAAAGGGTTTAAGACTATACGTCCAGGTTTGATAGATGAAAGTCATTCGTTATATCACAGGGATTAATTCATGGGGTCCAGGCCTACGAGTTAGTCGTCGATCATAGAGGAGTCTTGATCGTACCTGTTATTATATCGAACCGCTAGGGTAACACACTTAAGGGGTTTCGACAAGACAACCGGAAAGGAAAGAGATCACCGGGAACGTCCCGGGAGGGGTCCGATGGAGATCGGGCAGCGACGAAAGAGTTTTCGGAGCTAGGATAAATTATATATATTATGTTTGATATTAATTAGTGTAATTAATATGCAAATATGATTTTATATATTTATTTTCGAATTTATTTAGGCTGATTTCCCTAAATGGGCCTTCTGGTCGAAAGAAGGCCCATGGGGTGAAAACCCTCAAGGGAGTTTTGTGGGGGAGGCTTGGCCGGCCTAGGTGGGCCAAATGGGGCCCACCTAGGGCCGGCGCACCAGCCTTGGCCGAACCAGGCATGTGGGATAGTCCCACATTGCCTGGCTGGCAAGGTTGGCTCCCCCTGGGAGCCTATATAAGAAAGGGCACCCCTGGCCTTTTAATTCACCAATTAATTCTCAATTTCTCTCTCGATCTCGTGATTCTCTTGTCGGAGCCGCGCCGAGTAGAGGAGGGGGATCTCTTCCACCATAGCCCGCTACCGCGCTGCTGGTGTTCCGGTCCAAGTCTTCCGCTGCTCGTTCTGGACTGGAGCTTCGGAGGCCGTCGTCTCCATCGTATGTGTGTGACGCCCTGCGAGGTGCTGCGCTAGCGGTACTCGGAGGCCTACTTCCTCCACCCGACCTTGGGGTCATCTTCGTCGTCTTCGTCGCGCCAAGTTCTCCGCGACCTAGAGGTCGGCTACGTCGTCTTCGTCGTCAACGCTTGTGCGGGAGCGTAATCCCCGCTATTCGGTCTACGAGGGTATGTATTCCGATCTCCGCCGTACTTCTATATCTGCATAGTGTAGATCTTGGCTAGTTTAATGATATCGTTGCTAGGATTTTTTTTGTTTTCTGCACACGATCCCCTTTCATTGGGACACCCGGTGTAACCTGTGTGTCTAACTTTGTCCCTGATAGTTCATCATCATCAACATCAACAGCAGCAGAAGAGCAACCAGTATGGCAGTGGCACCCTCGCATGTTCATTGGTAACACAATTTGCGTCGAAAATCTGGCACATTTTTCTCATTAGCTAGAGGAGCTCGGTAAAACTTGGCCGCATCTGGGCATCTCTAAAAAACATTTAGCTCAACATCAGTACACCGGTTGGATTAGAAAATCATGCATACAAATGATATAAAAGTTACATATACCTTAGTTTCAAGATCCCACCACTCAGTCACTAGCATCAATGGTCTTGGTGATAGGATCTCTTCCAAGACCTGATGCATTTTGATTGAGTGTCTTCCATGTGTTGTACTCTTTTTTTAATGTCTCCCACCTATTCTTGAATTGCTTGCGATTGTATTGTCTCTTAGTGCGGTCGTTGAAACTTTTTATGAAATTGTCATACCCATTTTTGTTAAGATGGCCTTCGTGTCTGTTTCTCTTTAGCACTTCCTCTATACACACATCCAGAAAAACTTCAGCTGCTAATGGATCCCACACAGCCTTCTCACTCTTTCCAGATTTTGCAGATTTTTCATTCTCCATCTAGCCACTATATGTTTAACAATATTGTTCAATATAACAAGCATGGACTACTAGCTAGGAATTGAGGTGCTGGCTACATATGAAACACATACAATTTTTTGCATAAGCTAGGAATCAGGAGAAGGCAGTACCTTCCAAGGAGCTGGTTGGAACGCTGGAAGAGGTTCGCTGGGAGATCCCACACGCTGCAACACCGGGAGACACGGATCGGGGGGAGGCCAAAAATGGGGAGGCCGGTGAGGACGGAGCCGCACGCCGGTCGATCCCACACGCCGCGAGCGTCTCCTGGCGCTAGAGGCTGGTGAGATCGGAGCCGCACGCCGCGGAGCGTCTCCCGACGCTGGAGGCCGGTGAGATCGAACCCACGCGTTGCACTCGATTGGATCCGACTCGGGAGCGTCAGGGAGCTGGGAGCGGCTATCCCATGGGGCCGGCTCGGGAGCGATAGGGATCTGGAAGCGGCGGCGACCTCGACGTTGGCGCGGAGGCGACGACGACGTAGGCGGCGGCGGCGACGAAAATGGTGGAGGCGGAGGAGGTAGGTCGGGGTCAGATGGGAGAGAAGAGAAATATCTACGTGCTAGGGAGAGAAAAGAAATGAGAAGGGAAAAATTGGCCGGTTTGGGTTTGCGGTGGCATTGGATGTAATTTTCGTGTCAAACGAGGGCAACACGAAATAACGGTTCATGGCATTTGCAGGAAGCTGTCCAAAGTTGGGGTGATGCGGCTCCCACCCACTGTGAAGAAATGGTCCAAAGCCGCGGTGGGCAAAAACGGCTTAAATTCGAGTTATTTTGGGCTTAGACTTTTTTTCACAGAGAAGCTGGTAGGAAGCCCCAAAAGAACTGGGCCTTAGAGCAACAGAGGCATCACCACCTGGCCCAGGATTGTCACCCCCACTGCCATTATCAGAGGGAGGGGTCACCTTGATTGACAACATGTACAATTGGTTGTTCATCTCCACAATTCTCTGAGCATGGATCTTAGAGTAGTCCTTACAAGATATTAGCAGCTTCACCCCAGAATCGAAACAATTGAAGAAGGAAGACCAATCAACATCCATCATAACTCCAAAGAGAGAAGCTAATTGGGCAAATGTCTTCGAGGCACACCATTTAGGGGGAATACCTTGCACTGTAATCCAAACTTCATGCAAATTTCCATAAGGCTCCACGTTTCCATCCCAGAGAGTGATCTTAACAGTGACACCTTCTTTTTCAAGGTCAAAGGCAGGGAATTCAACAAGTTCGAACACCTTCTTCCAAGGAGGAAATCTGGCTAGAATATACCCATGGCTGACCTCCCTGAGTTGCCATGGCCACTTCCTTGACTTACAGAAAATAGCAGATAGATTCTTCTCCAACTCAACAACATATATGGAACCTTTCTTCACATTGACTAGACCACAGTTGTTGAAGTTGACCCAAGCAGTCTCCTCTTCCACAGGAACATCTAAAGGGTAGAAGCCCAATCCAGATGTTGCACTCCCAAAGTAGGCAGCAACTGGATGCTGTTTTGGCCACTCCAGACAGTTGTACACTGGATGGCCTGCTAGATTGCAAACAAAACATTTCTTCAGCTTGATGCAATTCCCCACAAAGTGTCCAGGCTCACCACAGTTGAAGCAAATCAACTTACTATAACGAGGTTCTAATTCGTGTTCCACTATTGCAGGAGAAAGCACAATGACAGAACCATATTGAGAAGTACTAGTACCCGAATTCGCAGGAGCAGGCGCCACTGGAGGTTGTTGTAGATTTTGATTATGCACTGTGGCATCTGGATCTGCACAGGATAAGGATTCTGCTGCCCCGCAAAGTTTTGAAACCCAAATTGTTGCGGCTGCATCTGAGAGGGCCCCGATTGCTGCGGACCAAACTGATGATGCTGTGGCGGCGGCTGCGCATGCTGGGAACTGTACCTCGGGGGTCGTGATGGTTGCTACGCGTGTGGTTGGTGAATCCCCAAGAGAAGGGTGTGAAGTAGCAGAGCAGCAAGATTTCCCTTAGTTATGAAACCAAGATTATCGAACCAGTAGGAGATGAACGTTCCCCTCGAGGTGTCAATGTCGCCAGAGTTGGAGTGGCGTAGGAGACGTGGAATCTGCACACAACACAATCAAAGTATTTTTCCCTAACTTGACGGTGAAGGTGTCAATCCCACCGGCTTGCTGTAACAAAAGGTTAAACGTATGTGTGGAAGAAAGATGTTTGTTTGCAGAAAGTAATAGGTTTGCAGTTGTGGTTTTATCAGATTAATGAGAAGGACCGGGGTCCACAGTTCACTAGTGGTGTCTCTCCATAGATAATAATAACATTCATCCATGCGTGGTAAACAAATTACAGCTAGGCAATTTACAGAATAATGATGAGCAACCCAATACATATACTAACGATACAGTGTCTAGTGTGAGATTCATTCTAGCATTATAACAATATACATAGACCGTTCCAACCGCATCTATGACTAATAATCCACCTTCCGATTAGCGTCCGCACCCCTTTCAGTATTAAGTTGCATAAAATAGATTATCGCCTTAAGCAAAGTGTGTAAAGTAAGTAAGTAACATCATCCTTAGACAAAGTACTACTGTTTTATCCCTAGTAGCAACATCCCATCTACAACCTTAGATCTTTCTGTCACTGCCCCAGATTAAATAGAGACATGAACCTACTATCGAGCATAAATACCCCCTCTTGGAGTTACGAGCATCTACTTGGCCAGAGCATACAGAAGTAACAGAGAGCATGCAAGATCATTAAATAGCACACACATGATATATTATGAAGCAATAACTTTAGTACTCAATATTCATCGGATCCCAGGAAACACAACATGGAGAATTACATAAAGATGATATGGATCATGATAGGCAGCTCACAAGATCTAAACATGATAGCACAAGATGAGTAGACAACCATCTAGCTACGGCTATGAACCGTAGTCCAAGGTAGACTACTCACGCATCAGTTCGGAGGCGGTCATGGCGACGTAAAGGCCTCTGGGGACGATTCACCCTCCCTGCAGGGTGCCGGGGAGCAGTTCTGATCTCTCCCGAAGTGGTGACGGCGGCGGCTGCTCGGGACCCGTGGAGGAAAAAGTGTTCAACGGTGCTCTGTTTTTAGGTCAAGGGGGTATTTGTAGGCGAAAGACCTAGATCGGTGGGAGCCCGAGGACGCCACACCACCTCCCCCGCGCGGCAGGCTTGGGAGCCACACCATGAGGCGATGTGGCGGCCTCGTGGCCCCACTTCGTCTCGTTTTCGGTTTTCCTGGACGCATATTTTTCAAAAATAATTCCTGGTCGACTCGTTTCCAATTTGGCGGATATTTCCTTAAGAGCTTTTTTGAAACAAAAAACAACAGAAAACAGGGAACTGGCACAGTGGCATCTTGTTAATAGGTTAGTCCCAGAAAATGCATAAACTATATAGAACATGTAATAACATGATATAACATAGCATGGAACACAAGAAATTATGGATACGTTGGAGACGTATCAGGTTGACGCTGCTGATATTTGTAGTAACGTCAAACCGGGTGTGCCGCAGGAGCCACCTGAGCAGGCGGCGCCACAAGGATCACCGGTGGTGCAACAGACGACACTAGGAACCCCCCACGACCTCGCCCGCAACCCCCTACAGACCTCCGCCCGCCATGGAACGCTGGAGGACCGAAGCGTAGGATGTGGTGGACGGAAGGCTAGAGATCTCGAGATTGCGATGGCGGTGGTGGACAAGGGACGACCGAGTCGCCAGAATACAATCAGCTAGGGTTAGCTCTTCAGGGACGATCCCCTTCTTGATCTAGCACAAGGCGCTTGTCCTCTTCTAATCCAAGGAAGAAGACGGAATTGCCCATAGCTGACGAAAATTCCTCCACGTCGTCCACCATCTCCCGACCAACGACAGGACGCTGAGAAGCGGGGCCAACCCCATGCATGGGGCCAACCGCCCCCAAATTTGAAGGAGAAATTCGCCCGCCATTGGAGAGGGCGGGGGATTCCCCAAGGTCACCAAGCCATAGCGGCGCATCCACCAAGGTCGCGCCAGTCCTCGTCCTCGGAACCAATCCCACAAGCCGATGGCGGTCACGTCCCCCTGCACACAGACTCCGATGGCTAGAATTCACGAATTCCAGCTGGCGAGCCGGAGAAAACCCGCAGGGCGAGCTCATAGAAGGCCCGGACGGGAACCGACTCTCCGTAGATCTCGTCGCCTGAACTCCAGCCTTCAGCCCTAGCGGACGCCTCGTAGCTGAGCACAGCTGCCCTGCTACCGCATCCGGGAGGCGCGAAGGGGGCTGCGGTGGGAGTGACTCCGGCAACGGAGGCGACAGGCACGGCGGCGGCGGCGGCGGCGCCGAGCGGACCGCAAGCGGAGACATGAGCGTCGTCGTCATCTCCTAACCAAATGTAAGATCCATTCGAACAAATTGTGGAGCTTCCCGCCTTCAACTCTACACTACGCCATTGGGATATAATCTGAGATAAACCAAACTCTATAATAAAAGTGATAAAAAAGGGCAATGTTATCTCCAGATATTAGTACCGTGTATGATTCTCCTTCTAACATAATCATTTATTATGACTGAAATAGAAACCTATTTGAATTTTAATAGAAAAAAATATTATAGATTTAATGACGTAAAGAAGTTGCAATGGAGAAGTCCTACATTTTTCGGAAACTACGTAATCTTATCGATCAGGACTTTTGAATACCCTTCCCTTGATGTAGAATATCATCAAATCATCAAGAAGATATCGTGGACATCATGTTGTGCAACTCGGTCTCAATGCTCTTTGCCACCGAGAAGTCACTTCCAACTGATTCCATCACCACCAATAAAATCAATGCCAGATTAATGAGGCGATAAACCATAAAAAATGTTATGTGCTTTACCAATATAAATAAAGTTTCTTAAACTTTTAATTCTCTTGTGTAGGAGTAATGAAAATTGTTGCCTCTTGAAGGTTCCTATGGATTGGACTATCCCATCATTCAGTATGCTGATGATACTCTGCTTATTATGCCTGCCTGCCCTGAGCAACTGAGGAGACTTAAGGTACTTCTAGATAAATTCTCATCATCCACTGGATTGAAAGTGAACTTTTGTAAATCCTCTTTAGTTCCCATTAACCTTGACCATGAGAAAAGTGTTGATTTAGCTCTAGCTATTGGCTGCAAGGTTGAGGCTTTGCCTTTTACATATTTGGTGCTTCCACTTGGAACTACCAGGCCGAAGATGGGTGATTTGATTGGTATTCTTCACAGAATTGACAGAAAGTTAATAGGTATTGCAGATATCTTATCTTATGATGGAAGGCTAGTTGTTATTAAATCAATCATCTCTGCTATCCCAAATTTTGCTATGTGCACCCTAAAACTTCCTTTGGGGTTCCTGGATTATATTGAGGGCTCCACAAGGGGTTTTTTCTAGAGTTGCAAGGATATTCACAAGAAAGGCAAATGCTTGGTTAAGTGGGAAAATGTCTGCAAGCCCAAGAGAGTTGGTGGACTGGGAGTCTTGAACCTGAGAAAACATAATATTGCCCTACTCATGAAGCACTTGTTTAAATTCATGAATAGAGAGCATCTACCTTGGGTGAAGTTGATATGGCAGGCTCACTATACCCATGACAAGTTACCACAAAATACAGGACCTATGGGATCCTTTTGGTGGAAGGATTGCATCAATCTTTTGAATACTTTCCTAGCAATTGCTTCTTGCACACCAGGGGATGGAGGAATTGTTAGGTTATGGATCGACCAATGGACAGATGAGATCCTGCGACATAAGTTGCCTCACTTCTATTCTTTTGCCAAGTCTCAGTCCATCTCACTCAAGCAGGCGGTTGCTATTTGTGTGGATGAGGACATTGCTGATATGTTTCACATTCCTCTTTCAGTTGTTGCTGACCAACAATGTGACCAGCTTGGAACCTTACTTGTTTCCAGCACTGAGCATAATGTGTTGGATAAATGGACTTTGGCCCTTAGTGGAAAGTCTTACTCTAGTAAGAGAGTATATGATGGCCTGATGCCAAATGAGTTGGCTCCATCCCCTTTCAGGTGGATATGGAAATCTTGTGCCCTCCCAAAACACAAGATATTCTTCTGGCTCTTGTTGCAAGATAGACTTAACACGAGAGATCTGTTGGTCAGAAAGAAATTCGTGATAGAGGATTATGATTGTGTGTTGTGCACACATGGAGTCACTAAGGACTATTTACACCTTTTCTTTGAGTGTGACTTCAGCAGGAATTTCTGGTGGAAGCTCTTGCTAGAATGGAACAATGATCTTGATTTTTTTCTCTATGTTGATGGCAGCAAAAAAACTTACAAACTAATTTGCTGTAAGGAAATTCTGATTGTGGGATGCTGGAGCCTATGGAACCACAGAAACAGAAGTATATTTGATAACCAACCTGTATGTCTCGATAGTTGTTTTCAAGACTTTATTTATTCGTTTAAACTTATTATGCATAGAGCTAAACCCTCTCTTAAAGAGGGCATAACCCAATGGGTAGATACTTTATGAACATTTCTTGTATTATGTATAGTGGTTTGAATGAGATTAGAAAATTAAACAGTAGGGATTTTTTCCTACTGTTTTGCGCCTAAAATAAAAGAGTAATGAAAATTGTGAACTTGCTTAAACCAAACCCTCCAAAACCGCTAATTCCTTGTTGGTTTTGATAAATCGTCCAAACCCGGTTAAACCGCAGATGTCCAAGTTAACGTTCAATTATATGAAACTGTCAACAACGATTCCCTTACATTATTAATACAACTCATTTTTCATACATTATAACAAAATAGTGGAAATTATAAATTTTTTACAACAAATAATCTGCATGTCACTTGATTTATCTCTACATAGTGAAACATTCCTTTATCATCCCATGGAAGCATGTTTCCATTGCCCTTAATATATATCCCCTACGCCATGTTGTATGAGGTATTCCGTCATAATCTCGCAATCCAAAGGGAGAGACATGATGAGAGTTTGAATGACAGAACAAACATTGCATTCTATAGTGAGAAACAATAATAATTTGGTACTATACTACCATGTATATCAGAAATGAAGATGATAATTCTGAATATAGCACGGTAAAAAATATATGAATATATAAAAATAATTATCCCTCTGTAACAATATATAAGACGTTCTGTGAAGCTATTTTACCTTATGCAAACGTCTTATAAAAAGTTATAGAGGAAGTATAATGTACCTGAAAATGGTGCAATAATAATCTTAGCCAACATTTTTTATGTAGGTCCAAGCATTGGCGCCGAATCCTCGCCGACAACGGCTTTCGCGGCCGCTACCGCGAGTTCCACGCAACACCTCCCGTCCTGGGCTTCTTTCAAGAGAACGCCAGCTTCGTCGCCACCTCCACCCTCCTCCCAGCTCAGCCGGACCATCTCGGCAGGAGGATTGCCCTCGACTGCCGCCATGGCCGCGCCCTCTTAGGTCCTCCTTGTTGAACGAGTCTGTAACGTTCTGTTTGTAACCCACTTCTCCTAGTTCAGCGGTAGATTAGACAATGTCTCGCAAGCGCCTGCGTGCGCCTCTGCGTGCGCCACTCTGATAGGATCTCTCCCCATCTCCTATATAACCTGTATTCCATGCCCTTTGGCTGATCATCAATTCAATACAACAGATCATAGTATTCAACTTGGTATCAGAGCGGGTCGATCCCGCAAATGTCTTCTTCTTCCTCCTCCCAACCTCTACCCCAATGCCCTCCTTTAGCAACCCTCTAGATCTTGATCCCTCCACCCCTCTCACCCGATCTTCCATGCCCCGTGCACCTCCCACCCCATCCCACATGGATCCTCTCAACTTCGAAAATTTCTCAGCAACCCTCCCAGTCATGCCCATCCCCGCGACTACCTCTGCCACCCCAACAACCAAACCCAAACACCCTATTCTGGGAATCGAAATCGCCACCTACATCAAATTCCAAGACACCATGGCCGGGGCGAACTTCTCCAAATGGCGTCAAGTCTTCTTCTTCCTCATGACGATGTACAAGGTCCTTGATCATGTGACCGAGGGGGCGACGACCGACGTCCCCGACGACGGATGGCTCGAGGTCGACATCCATCTCTCCCTTTGGATCATGGCGACCCTCTCCGACGACCTATACCGTCTCGTTCAGGGTGCGGACGGCCGAGCTGCCACGACGTGGGCGCGGCTACACAAGTTCTTCTTCAAAAACCAGGCGTCACGCTACCTCTTCCTCCGCAAATCCTTCACCAACTGCACACGCGGTGATTTCTCCATCACTGCATACACTAGCAAACTCCAGACCGTCGCGGACGACATGGCGGCCATCGGCCGGCCAGTGGACGACTACAACCTCTCCCTTCAGTTCCTCGAGGGCCTCGGCAAGAAGTTTCGTCTTCAAGCCGAGATCATCAAGGCGATCAAGCCCCTGCCCCCGTTCTCCGAGATCTGCTCCACCCTCTAGCTCGCCGAGATGAGTACAGATGCAGAGCAAGTCCAGGAGAGCGCTCATGCTCTTGCCGTGCATGGCGACCGCGGCGGCGGCGGCGGCCGTGGCAATGGTGACCGCAGCGACCGCGGTGGCGGCGGCGATCGCGGCGCCCCTGCTCCTCCAATCTCGCGCGGCAACCAGCAGCAACCGTGGCTGGGGTACTTCACACCCATGGGTGCACCCTTCCCACCCGCCCGCTTGCCATGGACTCCGCCCAACTCCACGAGCGTTCTTGGTCCTCGCCCGGGCGCCCCAACACAGGCATATCCCGTGATGTTCTCCGGCCAGCAGCAACAAACTCCTGCGTGGGATCAGCCAGCCATGTACCAGCAGGCGCCCAGCTACGGATCCGCTTTCCCGGCCAACGGCGAATGGATCATGGACTCAGGAGCAACATCGCATGTGACCGGCAACCCATGTACCATCACCTCTAAAGGCCCATTCTTCTCATATTATTGTGGGTAATGGGACTCGTCTTCCAGTCGCCGCTACCGGTACCACTCTTCTTACCGATCGCCCATTCTATCTAAATAATGTTCTTGTTTCTCCTGACATTGTCGAAAATCTAATTAGTACTCACCAATTCACTCGTGACAATAATTCATCTGTTGAATATGACCATTTTGGCTTCTCCTTGAAGGATCTCAGTACCAAGACCCTTATCATGCGGTCCAATAGCTCGGGGGAGCTCTATCCTTTCTCTGGCGATCATGGCGGCGCGACACCAACAACTCTCCACGTCACGCATGACCTCTGGCATCAACGCCTCGGTCACCCCAGCTCCACGACACTTCACCATATTCCGCTAGATTTTCTTTCGCATTGTAGTCCAAGCACAAATAAACCTTCCTTTTGTGACTCATGTCAGTCAGGAAAGAACACCCGTCTCCCTTTCTCCACCTCTCACTCTAGAGCTAGCGCTTCTTTTGATTTAATCCATTGTGATTTATGGACCTCACCAATTGTTAGTTGTTCTGGTTACAAATATTATTTAGTGATCCTTGATGATTATTCTCATTACTCTTGGGTCTTCCCTCTACGTAACAAATCAGATACATGTGATGTTTTATATCGTTTCTTTTCTTTTGTTCTCACCCAATATCATAAAACCATTCGATGCATGCAATGTGACAATGGCGGCGAGTTTCTTACCACCTCTCTTCGTACCCTTTTCTCTTCGCGTGGTGTTTCCTTCAGAATTTCATGCCCACACACTTGCCCTCAAAATGGCCAAGTTGAACGACTCATCCGCACCACCAACGACATCATCCGCACCTTACTTCTTCACGCCAAACTCCCTCCCTCGTTTTGGGTAGAAGCACTACACACCGCTAATCATCTTCTCAACATTCGCCCATCCCGAGCCGTGCAACAAAACACACCATCATTCCTCCTTCACGGTGTGCACCCCACTTACGACCACCTGCTAGTGTTTGGATGCCTTTGCTTTCCCAATCTCTCAGCCACTACCGCACACAAACTAGACCCACGCTCAACTCGATGTGTTTTCATAGGTTACCCACGCGAGCACAAAGGCTACAGATGCTTTGATTTGTCCACTCGCAAAGTTATCTTGTCACGTCACGTTGTTTTCGACGAAAACACATTTCCCTACACTACGGGTGCACCCTCGGCCACACCTCAACCCGCCACAGCTAATCCCAACCAGACACACACAATCCCCACTAGGATCCGTCCCCAATCATTGCACACGACCCCTCCCTCCACTACACAGCCGCCATGTGCCCCACGACCATCACCTCGCCCGACATCACCTGCCCTCCCAGCTCCACGCGCACTACCTGCCCCCACCACAGACCCACCACTACCCACTCCGCACACGCCAGCTGCTAGCCCAAGCGGACCCACGCCATCCACCTCGTTCTCACCCCCATGCGCTTTCACACGCGCTTTCACCGATCCCGAGCCACGTCAGGAGATCAACTCGCCCACTCTCGTCCCTCCACGTCAGCCGAATCTGCCACCCCGAGCTGTTCCAGTAAATGCACCAGAAAACGCACACAAAATGACAACCAGGAGTAAAACCGGATATTTCATGCCAAAACAAAAAATTTAACTTCACTGTTTCTTCAGCCATTTCACCCCTACCATCCTCTTACCGAGCAGCCCTGAAAGATCCCCGTTGGTACAATGCTATGTTAGAAGAATTTCGTGCTTTAATTCAGAATGACACTTGGTCTTTGGTGTCCCGTCCTGCAGGTGTCAATGTCGTTACCGGAAAATGGATCTTTCGCCACAAGTTGAACTCGGATGGCAGCTTGGCAAGGTACAAAGCTCGATGGGTTGTTCGTGGATTCACTCAGCAAGCTGGTGTAGACTATGGAGAAACTTTCAGTCCGGTGGTTAAACCACCAACAATTCGCGTCGTGCTCAGCCTAGCCTCTACTCAATCTTGGCCAATCCATCAACTAGATGTGAAGAACGCTTTCTTGCATGGAGAACTCGAAGAGACAGTCTATTGCCAGCAGCCCTCCGGTTTTGTAAACTCCACCAATCCCAAACATGTGTGTCGGCTCAAAAAGTCTCTCTACGGGCTCAAGCAAGCCCCTCGGACTTGGTTTCTCCGCTTCACCACATACTTACACACACTTGGCTTTGTGTCATCCCGGAGTGACTCTTCTCTCTTCACTCTCTGTACACAACACTCCATCGCATACCTTCTCCTCTATGTTGATGACATCATCCTCACAGCGAACACCACCTCCACGCTTGATCATATCATTGCCTCCCTCCATCGTGAGTTCGCTATGACTGACATGGGTTATATACACCACTTCTTGGGTGTAAATGTGCATCGCACACCTGCTGGTATGTTTCTTTCCCAACAACAATACGCTCTCGAGATACTTGATCGCGCCGGAATGCTCATTTGCAACCCAATCTCCACCCCTGTCGACACACTCGCCAAGCTTCCCAGCAATGCTGGACCACCAGCCTCCGACGCCTCCAAATATCGGAGCATAGCGGGTGCATTGCAGTACCTCACGCTCACTCGTCCTGACTTGTCTTATGTTGTTCAACAAGTCTGCTTATTCATGCACGATCCGCGAGAGGCACATAATCGACTTATCAAACGCATTTTGAGGTATGTCCGTGGCACCACACATCTTGGCCTGCAGCTCCATACGCATTCCTCTCATGACTTGGTGGCATACTCCGACGCTGATTGGGCCGGTTGCCCTGATACCCGGAAATCAACTTCTGGTTTTGCTGTTTTCCTTGGAGCCAACCTTGTGTCCTGGTCATTAAAGAGACAGAACACGGTGTCTCGGTCGAGCGCTGAAGCCGAATACCGTGCAGTTGCCAACTGTGTTGCAGAGTCAGTATGGCTCCGTCAACTTCTTCGTGAGCTGCAACAACCTATCAACAAAGCAACCGTAGTTTACTGCGACAACATCAGTGCTGCATACATGTCAAGCAACCTGGTACAACATCAGCGCACAAAACACATATAGATCGATCTGCATTTTGTCAGGGATAAGGTCGCTCTCGGAGAAGCTCGAGTTCTTCATGTGCCAACCAGTTCGCAGTACGCCGATATTTTCACCAAAGGGCTTCCATCTGTCGTCTTTGAAGAGTTTCGTTCCAGCCTCGGTGTGCTCCCAAGCCCAGTTTCGGTTGCGGGGGGTGTTGAACGAGTCTGTAACGTTTTGTTTGTAACCCACTTCTCCTAGTTCAGCGGTAGACTAGACCATGTCTCGCATGCGCCTGCGTGCGCCTCTGCGTGCGCCACTCTGATAGGATCTCTCCCCATCTCCTATATAACCTGTATTCCATGCCATTTGGCTGATCATCAATTCAATACAACAGATCATAGTATTCAACTCTCCTTACCGGTAAAACGAGGACACTGGGTTCACCATCTTGGCCCCTCTGACGGGCCACCAGCGCCGCGTGCCCTTCCCGAGGGCCTGCGGGTTCAACTTCAGTGCGGCGGTGCTCTGCGCCGCACAAGGCTGCGACCACCACGGCTGCCAAGGAGGGCATTCCCTTGTGGCCTGCGTGTCCACCTTCCCGTTTTCTGCAACCACATTAGCTTGGGTGTACTCATCGGGGAGACCGGTGCAGGGAGCGAGCTCGCCTCTCACCATGGAAACGGCGGTCTCATAATTCCTAGCAGGCATGCGCCTAGCGTCCTTGAGGGCGATGCACTCTACTTCAACATTGCTGCCATCGTTAAGTGCCAACTAAGTAAACTCACCTTGTCAATGATCGAGAAGTCGATCGATCGATCGCCATGGTGCCCTATTGATGATGGAAGACGGCGGGCTGGGATTCGCTGCCGTGATGGTGGATGATGTCACAGATCTAACTATATGGTCGATGGAGACCCAGGGCCGGTCCTAGGGGGGTCGAGAGGGGCGGCCGCCCCGGGTCCAGCAATTTTTAGGGCCCTCCGGAAGTACATACATGACATGCAAAAACAATTGCAAATAACTTTGTGGTGCAGGCGTTTAATAATTGGCTAATTGGGCCCTTTTAATTCAGAGACACGGGTCTGGGCAGGAGAATGCAATTGAGTCGATCATTAGCCAAAAATAGAAATTTGTCGGCCATACATCACCCGATCAGTTTGTTCCATAAATAATAAATTTAATTATTCACTCGTCTGATTAAAACCTCACTCTAATCTCGTCTCTCAGCCCGCCACAACATAGCTCCGTCTCATTAGCTTGTCGTACATCTCGGGACTTGTTGCGTCCAATCACCCAAGGCGTCATGCCAGTAGTATTTTCCTATATACCAAGTGCCCTATTTATATCTGATTGCGCAAGGTGTGCGCCGTCGGACGGCTAACCGGGCGTCTAGGTATATTTGTTGATTACTTTTTATCTTCTCTAATTTATGGTGTAGCCGCGTTTAGAATGTTTAGCCCCTAATTTATAATACTAATTCCAGTTTATTTCTAGTGTTGTTATATGTCCGATGTTGGAAAAAGAGAAGAAGAAAAGACGAACCAAAACTTATAGAATCACATAGAGCACCTCTTTACGGATCTTTGAATAGTAAAATTAGCATTTAGATAAATCTAGATGAGTTGACGCTAAAATTTATATCGTGCTTCTCTCATTTGATTTATGTTTTATATATCTATTTTTACATTACTTATAGTAAAGGGCCCTAAATTTTTGTTTTGCCCCGGGCCCTTAAAATGTCAGGACCGGCCGAGACCGGACCTGATGAGGGAGCCATGGAATGGGCAAAAATCAGGGTAATCGATCTTAACATACTGCTCCCTGATGCTGCTACTAGGGGCCGGGTGCATCTTTGAGGGGCTTCGCAGAGGGCACCCAAGTCCTTTTTGTGAGCACATGTGCTGGTTTATACATGTTTGACCTTAAGTCAAGGCAGGCGAGGAAGGTGTCTCGGAACATGATGTATGACTCTAGCCGTGACCAAATATGCTATCCCTACGCGAGCTTCTACATTCCAGGTACGTATTATTTATGTAGCTATGTGCATATCTAGTACTTCTTATAAAACAAAACCCCACTAACTCTCTCGAATCAGGCTTTCGCCCCGCTTTATAAATAAAGTCACATCGTTTGAGACCGCTGCTGGGCCAGACAGCATAACGCCCAAAAGACAAGAGAATAGAAAATGAAAGAGAAAAACGAAAAAGAAAAATGCCGACAACGATGATAAGACAACAGTAAGCAAACTCCACAACCGATGCGCCCACCGGAGGCCTGCCACCAAGCTCCTAGTGCTCCAGAACGTCGGTACCAATCAACACCTCCAGGAAGGGATGCGACGATGACGACGCTGTTGCCTAGAGTTTTCCCCGGTACGCAACGAGGAGAGGAGGAGGGGCACCGAACGCCCTCCAGGAAGGACTGGCGGCACCCGCAAGTGCCACCGCGCCGGAGTCGAAAACGCCGACTAGGATTTCTCCCGACCCCCTCCATCACCCGAGACGCTCTAGAGCACTCCACCATACCGCCCACAACCCGGCGCCTAATCGCGAAGCCGTTCACACTGTCTCACCCCGGCACACAGAGGAAAGGCCTACACTCTGAAGAGGAAGAGCCGGGACTAGGAGCCGCAACACCGCCGACGTGCGGGAGGGACCAACCTCCACTGTCAAAGACAGTAACCGACCGGACACAACAGCAGGAACACACCAGGCCCGCAAACCCGGCCGGGCCCCTCGAGGCCCGTGAAGTTCCCGCCATCGCGTTGCAGAAGGCACGACGTTAGCGCTGCCGCCCCAGATCCGAGCTGCTCTCCGACACCAGAGCATAGAGGACCGTGCTATCGAGAACTCAGTCTGACTCGCCTAAAACCTAGATGGGATCCGAAGATCCAGATCTAAGCCGGGGGCGGCGCGTCAATCCAGCACTACAACGGACACGGCCCTGCCGCCAAGAGGAGGCGCCCCTACACTATGTCCGGCCTTACCCATCCCGGACAACCTCCGGACCTGGACCAAGGCACCGTTGCAAGCCGAGCAGCACCGCGGCAACAACACGCGGGTAAGGACGGTCCAGACGCGGGAGGTGGGCACAGCAGCGCAGCCGCCGGCAGATTTGGATCTGGAACCACCTCGCCCCAGATCCAGCCACACGTGCACAACAACTATCAACCCTAGGGCCCAGATCTAGACCCGCCTGGCCCAGATCGGGCCCGTGGGCGTGTTGACGCCGCCGCCGTCGCTGCAGGTCGCCGGAGCACCGCGGGAGCACCAAGCACCGCCGCCACCAAGCAGCCGCCGCACGACGGCGCGTGCACGAGCCCGCGCCCGCCGCCGCAGCGACCCCGCCGCGCCCGCCTCTTGGTACCTCCGCGAAGCCTCCCACGCCGCCGCCGCAGTGCCGCGCCGGAGCGCTTCCGCTGCAGGGCGACGCCGCCGCGCCCAGTCGCCAGCGCCACGCCCTCTCCGGCCCGCGCAGCCCGCGCCGCCAGGGCCCGACGAGGAGGGGAACGAGGCCCCGCCGCCGCCAACGCCACGGAGCCTAGCCCGGGGACGCCCTCCGGCGGCGGCGAGGAAGGAGAAAGGGAGGAGGAGGCTGCTCCTCGGCGGCGGCGCACGGGGAGCTCCCGGTCGCTCGCGGGAGCGACACGGGAGCTAGGGTCTCTTTTCTTCAAAACCCCACTAACTTATAATAAATGATTCTATCTCAACATGCAAGCCATCCACATCACTTCTTCTTTTAACCAACCAATTATCCACATCATCTCACAAAAATTAATTACTTATTGTCCATCTCTACATAGAAGTATCCACATCATTTTTTTCTTTAGCCATTAAATTAGCCACATCATCTTTTTATTTTGTGGTTCAATGATAAGACCACACAATTCCTCAATGTAATTACTAAATTAAATCACGTGTTATTCCTGAATGCATATTTCTATAGTTTGCTTCAGAGTTTATGCGTTTATTTTGTTCTTAGAGATACCCGCTGCAACGCACGGGGTATTCATCTAGTATTATATATATACAAGGCTGCAAAATCCTTTGTTTACAATGTGTCAGTAGCACTTAGCGACATGGGATTTAAATATGGCATAACTTTAGGCATGGTGATAAATGTGCCACATATAGAGGTGGATTTACCTAGTGTACTTAGGTTTGTCTACTAAGCAAAATGTACATCGAAGCAAACCAATTCATCGATCGGTCACTCGTTCTCATATTCTTAATTCGTGCATTTCTGCAGCAATGAAAGCAGGTAGTTCTACGAGTCAAGGGCAATGAGTTGGTGTTTCAAGTGTTTGTCAAGCTCAAGGGTCTGCAGCAAGGGCTTCTGGATCAACGGGAGGTGGTACTAGTAATGGCACAAGAGTAGCTTTGGGTTAGTGATGGTCTTAGTGTTGGTTTATGGAACATTGCCTTAGGAATTGCGTCTATGCTTGCAGTTTCAAAAACAGTGTTCAGTCATTTTGGGATATTCAGCAGCCGTTGATGGAAAAGGACCTGAATATATATATGTATAATTTGAACCTCACTGGTGTGTAAATTCTAAATACGGTCTTACTTGATCAGAAAAAATGCAAGGTCTTAGATAAAAGCTGTCCTTAGTAGCGATGGTTTATGTAGCCCTATGTATTAGGAGGTATTGTGTCCATGCTTCCAGTTTGTAAGGAGTAATCAGTTAATTTGTGATCTTAGAATTATGGTGACAACTGTATGACAGAAAAGACCTGATTATCATGTAGAATTCGCACCTGACTGGCGTGGACACTCTAAATAGCGTATGATTTTATCAGGAAATCATGGCATCTCTTCATTGAGTTTTACATTGACTGACATGTGTTACTTCCATTCATGGCATCTCTTCATTGAGGTCTAAGAAGAAATATCATTATTAACACGCAACCCAGCTGAGCACGACGTATACTGCATATGCAGTTTGCTTAGCAGCTGTCGGAGTTGTGGGATCAACAATACACAGAAGCGGCACAAGGTGCGATCTCTGAAAACACGAAGTAATTGACTCATAACATGTAGCGAGTGATCAACATTTTTAAAAATCTCATTGCGCTTTGGCCTGTGGAGAAAACCTCTGTTCAGGGTGTGCTTGTGCCATTCTTTCTATCAAGGCCAAGTGATCCTAAGCCCGAACAGAGGTTAACACCAACAGCAACCCGACAGGTCCAAGGCCAGACTTGTGCCGTATCAAACATCAGTACTACCGCCTCCCCACTGATCCTAAGCCCTGCACCAGCAACTCTAGCCTGCTTTCAAAACACCTGAAACACTCCATTCATTGCTCCTGGCTCGTAGAAGCTGCTTCCATTGCTGCAGAAATTCAAGAATGTCGGAAATAAACTCAACTGATTAATGAATTAGTTTGGCTGCCTCAATGAACATCTTAATTACTTACCCATCGATCACAAGGACCGACAAGTCGCACTAACCTTAACACACAAGGCAAATCCACAAACGATTAAAATCATTGAGAGAAGATCGATGGACTTGTATTCGATAGGAACCCCTCTATTTTTTTTTTGCGGGTATATACCATGATGTGTATGTGAATTGCTACTAATAAGAAACATATTTCTATTTCATGTTGCTAAGTGCCATCGACAGATTGTACGAAATAAATGTTCAGGGTTATATGTAATACCTGGCATGTAGAAGCTTATGTAGGGAAAGACCTTTGTGCCCGGAGGAGCCACCTTCCTGGCTCGCTTTGACTTGAGATCGACCATGAAAGTGAAACAACCACATGCCTCCACAAAAATGACTTGGGTGCCTTCCGCGATGACCCTGAGTTTCGCCCATCGAATGGAGGCGCCCTCTGGTCCGGCCGTCTCCATCGACCACAGTGTCAGATTTTTGAAATCCTCAACGGCAGCGAACCCTAGCCCGCCGTCTTGAGCTGTCATGAGACGGCCTTTGGCATCGGTCGGCCTGTCGAACATCGACAAGCAGAGCGTAGCTAGGTCACACTTGACGACGCCGTCCATGTTGAAGTAGAGCGCATCCCCCACAAGTATGCTGGGCATATGCTGGTTAAGGTCAGTGTACTTGGTGACATTAGGGTGATGGACTGAGGTGAGCTTGGTCCACGTGAGGCAGTTCTCCGATGAGTACAGCCAGCCCGACGTGACTCTGCTGTACTGGTCGGTGGTGACCATGGCCACACGAAAATGGCCTCGTTGGCAGCCATGGTGATCGCAGGTGCCGTGCGCGGCGCAGAGCACCGCCGCGCTGAAGGAGACCACGTCGTTGTCCGGGAAGGGGATGCGGGGCTTGTGGCCCGTGAGAGGGTTGAACACGGTGAGGTACAGGTGATTGCTGGCCCTGGCACTGCCCACCCGGAAATCGAAATCCTCAATGAAGTGGCGTTTACCGGGGGTGAGGAGGGCGCGGCCGTGGCGGCAGTCCACGGCCACCGTGGCTCCGCCCCAGCGGGGACGGTAGTCACGCAGGGCGGGGAGGTGGACGGAGGTGGTGCGGACGAAGCTGGCGTCCTCTCGGAAGAGCCCTAGGACGGGCGGCGTCGCGTGGAACTCGCGGTAGCGGCGGCGGAAGCCCGCGTCGGCGAGGATCCGGCGCCAGTTCTTGCCGACGGCGGAGGCGCGGACAAGGCAGGCGGGCGAGGATGGTGGGAGGCGGAGGAAGATATCCTCGAGGAGGTCGTCCGAGAGGCTGAGGAAGCCATCCTGCTTGACGGGTTTGCGGCGTTTGCCCATCGTCGGCGTCGGCAACGGCGGCGGAGGTGAGGGTTTGGGGGTGCGAAGACTGGAGCCGGACTCTATGGAACAGGGAGCGGCGGAGGCGAGGCTTCTTGTGCCGGGCGGACTGCTGCGTGCAACCGCTCCGGTTTTGTTTCGTACAGCACGCTTGAAAAAAAAATAGAAAAATTCACGAACGGGCCACTGAACTCGTTTGGTCTGTGTAAATTTGTCATTAAACTCAGGAAATGGTATTTCCGGGTGCTTAAACTTGTTCCGTCGCCGTATGTACGGTCATTAGACGGTTTGGCGTACTTATTTTTGCAAATTCCATCGTCGTCGCCAATTCCTCTACTCTGTTTCGTCTCTCCCCTATTTTTTAAACCCGCCCGTGCTCGTCGTGTCCATTCGCCATCTAGTTTGCCGGTCAAAATTGACCCTGACGCACGCAAAAGATTTGCCTTGTCCATGTTGCACAAGGAGCTGGGTGACGAGGACGCGCGGTTGGTGCGCATCGGCGACGCAGAACACACCAACGAGCGTCTCGAGTTCACCGGGAAAGCCATACGCATGACAAGTACTCGCCGCTCACATTCCTGACTCGTAAACTGTTCGAGCAATTTCACCATCTCGCCTACATCTACATCGCCGTCATCGCTGAGCTCAACCAGCTCCCCCAGCTCGACGGTCCGTCATGCCGTTTGCCTTCGTCCTCACCGTCAGCGCCATCAAGGACGCCTACGAGGACTGGCGCCGCCACCTGTTTAATTCCGCAGAGAATAACCGTCTCGCGGGCCGTCCTATCCTCGAAGCGGACGCCCAGTTTGATTTCGCCCCAACTCAGTGGAAGCACGTATGCATCTGTGACATCGTGCAAATCATGGTGATGCGCGCGGAGAAAAACCCGGATCTGATCTGTATAACCTTTGGGTTCATATGAACACAATAAAATCCATCAAAATACTCTTAAATTACTCTGTGATATTTTTAGTTAGTAGACTATTACACTACAATAAAAAGAGTTGAACCTAATAACCTTTTGCTCTAGCTTTGCCCTAGTGGCCGTAGCAGCGAGATCGGAAGTAAGTGCAGTGACGGAACCCAATAAGGTGTGTGCAACCAGGCAACCATTTTACGGTACAACATGCTGACCCGTGGCCAAAATACATACGTCAAACCGTTTAATAACCGTACGTGCAGCGACGGAACAAGTTTAAGCACCCGTTAATACCATTTTCTGAGTTTAATGACAAATTTGCACGCACGGAATGAGTTCAGTGACCATTCATGATTTTTTCTCAAAAAAAAAAGAAGGGATCAGAAAGGAAACGCGTCTTCCAAACATTATTTTGTTCAACTTTGCAAACATAGTTTTCTTCTTGATTCATACTCCGGAACTTCTTGATTCATGCAAGTACAGTTTTGAAAATTCGTTATTAGAACCACGGAATCAAAGTTTGATGAAAACGATCTTGAATCATTCATCACAAAAAGCGTTAGGCATCGAAGGATCCTTACCATGCATGAGAGCACATATTTCCTACGGCTCACATCAGATGCATTCATTTGTTGAATTAGGTGTGTTTTAGGGAGCAAAATTTTACTGTGCTTTTTAATACTTTGAGGTTTTTGGCTCTGATAAAGTTGTTATTTATATGCTACATATTTAGGAAACTGCTCAAATTATGAAGCGTATAAAAAAAGTGGGCAGGACCTATTATTTCCAAACTAAAGTGTTGGTTGCCTAGGCATGCAAATGTTGTGGTTTTTTAATACTTTGGTTTAATATATATTTTTGCCATACAGAGCTTAAACAACATTTTTTTTTTTGAAATGAGACAATGAAAGTTTTTGATTAACACAAATCGGGCCGTGGAAACTCACCAGCATGCTTCCACTATCATGCAACAAATCTTATTAAAACTGTGCATCCAAAAGAAGCAAACCGAAGACAGAGTCGGATCCAAGGAGTACAAAGGAGGGCCTCGTGTTGGCCGTATTCCGGACGATGAGTGTTATACGGAGTCCTAGGCGTGAGGGGGAGCACATATCCCGCCGTCCTTGGCGTGGAGGAGCACATATCTGCAAGGTACTATGATGGGGGTGAGTACGTGTGTGGTAGGGGGCTGGCAGACGCAAATGTGTAGTGGTGAAATACACACGAGATAGGGGAGAGAAGGTTGTCGGTCCAAGAAGAGGAGAAAAGGATTGGATAAGATTACCGTGGGATTTGCATGATGGCTTGGTTATTATGCTACTCAATATGGAAGTTGTAAATGTGAAAATGTCTTGTATGTCGTTGGATATATGATGGACGACTATGATAGCTCGTGGATGTCCAACTGGTTAACGTCATGGCTCTCAATTATGTCGGCTCCGCCACTCAAAGAGATGGGAGCCTCTTGGCTAGACCCGGTCATTTCATTGCCACTTAAGCCACCATTACAAAAAAGCCCAGACCACTACACCTCGTTACGAGGAAACTACAAACGACCATCTTGCTTGTCGCCATTAAGACGGAGGACAAAGTGCTGGTCCAGAGCATGTGAAGTCCACTTTGGCTCCTGGATGCATTTGCAATTTTGCACATGGTACTGAAAAACATATTTGAAATATGAAAAAAATCCAAACTAAAATTTAATGGGTATAACTTCACATTCTATGTGTTCTCTAAGTCGTTTCGCGAAAAAACCCTTCTTTTTCTGGCGTGTGTGGAAAAAATAAAAATGTCTTGTGAGAGGCTTTTAGCACCAAAATTTATCTTTTTACACTAGTAACAAAAATGCCGGTTTTTCATGAACAACTTGGTGAAAACATAGGATGTCAATATATATTAAATAATTAAAATTTATTTGAAATAAAGGGTGCATATGCATTTGGACTATCACTGAAACATTCTCAAATGGAAGAGGACAAATGGGTGGAGAGAGACCAACACTGAATACCATGGTGCTTTCGTCCACATCCAAGTATTGAGACACTTAGTAAAAAGAGAGATGAGATTTAAAAAATTAGTATTCACCTTGCTTGGAGTATTTTCATGATCTAATAATACATTATTTGGCATTTATAATCAACGTCGATTGTTGTGTGCTATGATCAAGTTATTATTGTTGGTGCTGCTGATGTCGCTAGTCATATATCCTAAACTAGTGTGTAGTATTAAAAAAAGAGTAAAGATTTCTTGCTCCACTCTCTAGTTATTTATTTATTAAAAAATTAAATCATATTTAATGCTTCAAACAATGTGAAAATAATCCCCCATGTTATTAATGATGTATCTCACAAACATGCAAAATGCACAATTTGAATTACTTTCTATTCTAGCGGTATATAAATTATTTCAAATCGAGATTTTATATGCTTCTTGGATACATCATTGCCAACATGTAATTTTTTTTTAAAAAAACATAGTAGTATGACTTGAAGTCGAGAGGTAAAATGATTTTCCCTAGAACAAACTTATGTGTGGATTCCTCTAGAAGTAGACTATTGTGTGGATAGATTATGGATGCAATGACACAATTTCTATGTAGGACTAATTATAAAATACCTACACTACAATTCGAGTAGACATGTACACAAATCTTCCTGTAAACCAGGAAACCATATACTTGTCTTATGCCTCAAGATTACCTAATGTTACTGAGCTTTAAGTTTAGTGTCTCTTTAGATACTTTTAGTGTTAGGGACTCTTTAATTAAAAAAATTGCACTATTTTTTGGAAGATCTAAATCCTTAGTAATCTTTGCTATGATGGTTGTTTTATCTGTAGGATTAAATCTCATAAGGATTTTTCTTGAGGGGCCCCTTCCACTAGATTTTACCAAAAAACTAAAAAACACTTTATATCAAATTTGGAGTCCTTCATTTATCTATAATAAATAAATAAAAATATGTACATATGAAATCTTATATGATTGGAGTAGGCATGACATTGCAATTCCGTGCTTGTATAACCTAAGAATCAAAGAGTCCCGCGGTGGTTGGCATTTCCATGAGAATATAATTACATTAAATTAACTCAAATGGTGTTGCCATATTAGAGCATGTTTAACCAGGGTGAAGAAATGACACATGCATATACCCTCCACCTAAACAAACCACTATTTCTCTGGCGACAATATGTGCTCCTCATCACATGGTCTTTCTGAGCTCTCATTTCATTTGTTTCTAGATTTTATTTATGTTGTTTTTTGAGCCATGTTTCTTTTACACATGCAACGTCACCATCTATCTTGGGACAAGGCTACCATATATGCTTACAAAAGGCACCCCTCTCAAGCCTACGTTTATATATGTCATTTATGAGTCATTCAGATGCTTTGCTTAAAAACAAGGTCTTATCTAAGATGATGTCCATTTCATGCTTTGTAAGGCGATTTGGTGTAAAATTGTTGGATGCACATAAAAAATGATGGCCCCGTCATCAAAGAATATTATCACTCCATTTTTAGCTACATTGTACTATTTATATAAACAAAATAGGTAGCATCATTTGCTAAGTATTTCTGGCACTTTGTATGTCATTTGTTGGGATGTTACATATTTTCAATAGTTTCTGCTCTGTCATCCGGACTCTCATCGGGGTCTCTACCTTGCAACATAATGATGATTATTTGGTACGAGTTGGCATAGTAGATGTTAATTATGGCCAACAGAAATATACTACTACCTTGACGGTGATAACATATGTTTCACTATGCCGAGATAAATGAGGCGATATGAACATTATTTGTTGGCCTAAATTAATATTTTATATTATTTATCCTATGTACAAATGTAGAATAATGTTTGAAAAACGGTGTTGTATTAATGATGTACTCCCTCCGTTCTAAATTAATCGACTTATATTTAGTACAAGTTTTACTAAATTCGAGTCAATTAATTCAGAACGGAGTGAGTACAGGAATCCGACGTGGCCAAAGAGGCACATTGGTCTCGCTCTCACTGCTTCCCGGGCCCAACTAGCAGAACCTCCACTGCTTATTTTTCCATCAGTAGCTCTAGCTGGTTGAACCGAACCATGTACAGTAGCAGCACACAGGAAGCCGCACCCGCTTCACACACTCGATCTTTCCATTCGTTCCCCACCCGAAACCCTCGCCGCCGCCACCGCATCATGCCGCCGCGGCCAGCGCTCGACGAGCTCATCGAGGAATTCCTCTTCCGCCTCCCTCCGGACGACCCCGCAGGTCTCGTCCGCGCCTCGGCCGTCTGCAAGCCATGGCGCCGCATCCTCGCCGACCCGGGCTTCCGCCGCCGCTACCGGGAGTTCCACGGAGCACCTCCCATCCTGGGGTTCTTCGACGATGACGCCACCTTCGTCCCCACCTTGGCCTTCCTCCCTTCCCTGCCCGACAGCCCCCGCCCTCCTCGCTCCATTTCATTGGACTGCCGCCACGGTCGCGTCCTCCTCACCGTCAAGAGCAAGGACCATTCGAACTGCGACCTCGCCGTCTTGGACCCTCTGACGGGCTACCAGTGCCGCGTGCCCTTACCGGTGGAAGCCAGACTCAATTTCTTCAGTGCCGCGGTGCTCTGCGCCGTACAAGGCTGCGACCACCTCGGTTGCCAAGGAGGGTCTTTCCATGTGGTCTTGGTGAAGACCAATTGCTTGGACAGAGTCACTTATGGCTGGCTCTACTCATCGGAGACTCTCGCCTGGACCGACCTCACATCTGTTCATCACCCCAATATCCATGGTAGCTCTTGCTTTGCTCAGACCAGCCTCCTTGTAGGCGACGACTTGCTCTACTTCAACGGAAATCAAATCATCCAGTGCCAACTGGGTACGCGCTGTCTGTCAATCTTCGAAAAGCCGCTACCGCTTGATGGGCGTCTCATGAAGACCCGAGACGACGGTGGGCTGACATTCGCCACTGTGGTGTTTGGCACAAATCTAGCCATGTGGTCAGCTGAGACCGGACCCGAGGGAGCCGTGGGATGGGCAAACCGCAGGGTAATCGATCTTATGACGCTCCTCCCCGATGCCGTCTTCTCGACCCCAACACCGAGGTGGAACGATGCATATTTGAGTGGCTTCGCGGAGGGCACGCAAGTCATTTTTGTGAGCACAAGTGCTGCTGGAGTCTACATGGTTGACCTTACTTCAAGGCGGGTCAGGAAGGTGTCTCCTGACTCCGGTCATGACCAAACATGCTATCCCTACATGAACTTCTACATACCAGGTATTACCTACTTATGTGCACATATACAATCCTTTGTTACAATGTGTCTCTACCACTTAGCAAACATGAACGGAAAATTTAGCAAGCAAAATTATGCATCATGGTTTATTAGTGTTCCTCTAGAGTACAGAGTTGTTCCTCTAGAGTACAAGGCCACCTTCTCTTGATGATTCTATGCACTGTGGTGGATTTATTAGTGTAGTTGGTTCTGTATGACTAGTCAGTCCTTGTGATTGTTGAGTAAGGAAAATGTACAATAAAGTGAAACCCATTGATTGAGCAATCAGCTGTTTTTATTTTCTAATATATTGCATTTCTACAGCAATGGAAGCAGCTTCTACGAGCCAGGGGCAGTGAGCTGGTGTTTCAGGTGTTCGTCAGGCTCAAGTTGCTGGAACGAGGGCTTCTGGATCAAGGGAGAGGTGCTAGCAGTGCTATTACATATTGCAGAATGTAGTTTGGATTTGTGAAATTGCTGCTTGTCCCAGTCTTGGTTTATGGAAAAAAAATTGAGAAGTTGTTGCGTTCATGATTGCAATTTGTATATACTGTTAAATCATTTCGTGATGTTTAGAAGTATGGTAGCACCTGCACGACGTGAAGATAATTTGAATGGAAACCGACAACCCGTGATGGAAAAATTCCTGAATATCATGTAGAATTTGAACCTTCTTAGTGTGGACAGTTGGATACTTTCTAAGCAGGATCTAACCCCAATCTTGTAAACAATTTTTGATACCAGGTACTACCTCTGTTTTTAATACTATAAGACATTTTTAGCCTTTTTCCACATTCACATGTCCAAACTTGTATCTAAACATGTTTTAGTGTCCATATTAACTCATTTTTATGTGTATCTTGACAACATTTGTAATAGCTAAAACATCTTGTATGAAAAGCGGAGGGAGTATTACCTATGTGCAGATACACAACCATGTACAATCCTTTGTTACAATGTGTCTGTAGCACTTAGCAAACATGAAATAAAAAAATCACACTTAGCAAGTAAACTTACACATGATGATCTATGTGCTCAAGATAGCAACATGGAATTTAAATATGGCACTTAGCTAATAACCTTAGGCATGATGATAAATGTGCGCAAGATAGAGAGGTGGATTTACCTAGTGTGCTTTGGTTTGTGTAGTCAGCAAAATGTGGATTGAAGAAAACCAATTCTTCGATAGGTCATTCTCATATTCTTAATTTGTGCATTTGTGCAGCAATGGAAGCAGTTCTACGAGCCACAAGCAATGAGTTGGTGTTTCAGTTGTTTGTCAAGCTCAAATTGCTGCAGCAAGGGCTTCTGGATCAAGGGGAGGTGTTAGTAGTAATGGCACAAGTGTAACTTTGGGTTAGTGATGGTCTTAGTGTGTGTTTATGGAACATTGTGTTAGGAGTTATTGCGTCTATGCTTGCATTAAAACATTGTTAAGTCATTTTGGGATCTTCAAGAGTATCATAAGTGCAAGACATGAAAATGATTTGATGGAAACCAGCAGTCGTTGATGGAAAATGACATGAATATCTATCATGTACGATTTGAATCTCACTGGTGTGTATATTCTAAATTCGGTCTAACTTGATTAGGAAATTGCAAGGTCTTCGTTGATTATGCGATGGTTTATGGAACTTATTAGGAGGTATTATGTCCATCTTAGAGTTTGTAAAGAGTAGTCAGTTTATTTGTGATCTTAGAAGTATGGTAACAACTATATGAAAAGACCTGATTTTCATGTAGAATTTAAACCTGACTGGTGTGGACACTCCAAATAGGGTCTGATTTTATAAGGAAATAGCAGCTCTTCAAGGTTTCATTACATGTGTTACTTTCCATTCATGGTATGTTTTCACTGAGGTCTAAGATGAAACATCCATTAACCCGCAACCAAGCTGAGCACGGCCGTATATATATACTGCATATGCATTTTGCTTAGCAGCTGTAGGAGTTGTTGGATCGACAATGCACAGGAGTGGCAGAAGGTGTCATCTCTGAAAGCACAAAGTAAATGACTCGTAACGTGTAGTATATGCAAGTGATCAGCAAACATTTATAGTTTGTCTTTAAAAATAACCGACACATATATAATGACAGTTAGCGAGAGCCTCGTATAGACCCAGAATCGGCAGGTGTTTATAAGGCACTGACAAAAGAATGAGCTAATCGTGCAAGCTACATGGTCCAGGATGAAGGAGCGACTCCAATTCAAGACCAGACTCATCCTTGTTGTTTGATTCCAAATAGCGAGCTGCTTCTTGCAAGCTCATTGTGATCTGGTGTTCTGGCATTAAGATCATGTGGTGCGAATACTTCACTATCGGAGTTCTCTTAAATTTTCAGACATTGCTGAAGAAATAGTTGAAATCATAATTGCTTTCTTTATACTGTATAGAGGTCAAACTACAGTTTAATAAAAGGATCAGCCAAGCTACTTGAACATACTCATGTCACAGGGGAAAAACATTTCTTTTGACATGAAAGAAGCTGAAGGCCACTTGCCAGGCCAGATCTTGCACACTCGTACCTCGTTTCATCCGTCTAATGTAAATGTATTCATTGAGAGAATGCATCAGGTTAGTGTGACAATTCTAAGCAATCCCAGAGATAATGGCACTCCTCTGTATTTGGAATAGTAACTCCACCTTCACATCAGAATAGTGGCAACTCGATGACTATACTTTTGATTTGTTCCTTTGTAATGGAAATATTCAAAGTTGTCATCGTACTCCTGACCAACTTCATAATACAGAATCTGAATTGACTTGTATTTCCTGATCCGGAAATAAGCTAGCAAGTTATTAATGGAATTTAGCCCTGAACCAGCTGAAGACGAATACAGTTGAGTGAAGTGCCTTTGGAGAAAAAGGTTGGGTGATACTGGAGACAACTATAAGCCTTTTAATTCCAGAGACGATATGAACCTTGAATTTAGGACAGAAATGGAATTAATTGGTGGTCTAGAAATATTCCTAGCTGTTATATTGTGCAACATATGGAAGGAACAGGAAAAAAAAAGTTTTACGGGGGTCGTATTGGGTTGATTCCACTATACAAATGTGAATGTGCTGTTGCTGAAAGATCAATACGTCAACCTTCACTTTCACAAATAGCAATAACACTGGCTAGTTTCTCAGCATTGAACCAATTGATTTGATTTATTTGCTGATCCTAACAAAAATATTAAGAATTACCATATCTAAATAGCTTCTTAAATACATAGTCTTCCAACCTTGACATGTGCCTACCTTCGGGTCGCAGCACAACGAGCATGTGAGGGATCCATCATTGTGCGAAAACCTTTACGTCGATTAGTGTTTGCTTCTTATAGGCAAAATTGTTTACATTGAATCGGAATTATTTTTACTATGCAAGAAAAACTATTTTCCATAGCATGCGAACTTGTTTAGGTAGCATGGAAACGATATTTTGTGGGCCAGGAAAATGCTCCAGCATATGAAAATTTATCAATCAAATGGACAAATGATGCTCCCTGCCCACACAAAAATTGTTTCCACTGCCATAAAATGTTGGGTGATACGGGAGATCATTAGTTGGAAACAATTCATGATTTATAGTAGGAGTATAATTTTTATTTTATTTGATGGGGTAAATGTTAGCAAGCAAGCCGCCTCATTAAAAACCTTATGGCTGCAAGATATGACACTTAGCTAATAACCTTAGGCATGATGATAAATGTGCGCAAGATAGAGAGGTGGATTTACCTAGTGTACTTTGGTTTGTGTAGTAAGCAAAATGTAGATTGAAGCAAACCAATTCATCGATAGGTCATTCTCATATTCTTAATTTCTGCAGCAATGGAAGCAGGTTCTACAAGCCACGGGCAATGAGTTGGTATTTCAATTGTTTGTCAAGCTCAAATTGCTGCAGCAAGGGCTTCTGGATCAAGGGGAGGTGGTAGTTGTAATGGCACAACTGTAGCTTTGGGTTAGTGATGGTCTTAGTGTTGGTTTACAGAACATTGTGTTAGGAGTTATTGCGTCTATGCGTGCAGTAAAACATTGTTCAGTCATTTTGGGATCTTCAAAAGTATCATAAGTGCAAGACATGAAAATCATTTGATGGAAGCCAGCAGTTGTTGATGGAAAAGGACCAGATTATATATCATGTACGATTTGAATCTCACTCATGCGTATATTCTTAATACGGTCTAACTTGATCAGGAAATTGCAAGGTCTTCACTGATTATGCGATGGTTATGGAACTTATTAGGAGGTATTGTATCCATGCTTGCAGTTTGTAAAGAGTAACCAGTTAATTTGTGATCTTAGAAGTATGGTGACAACTGTATGAAAAGACCTGATTATCATGTAGAATTCAAACCTGACTGGTGTGGACACTCCAAAAAGGGTCTGATTTTATCAGGAAATAGCAGCTCTTCAAGGTTTCATTACATGTGTTACTTTCCATTCATGGCATGTCTTCACAGAGGTCTAAGAAGAAACATCCTTATTAACCCGCAACCCGGCTTAGCACGGCGTATATATACTGCATATACATTTTGCTCAGCAGCTGTAGTAGTTGCGGGATCGACAATACACAGAGGGGGCAGAAGGTGCGATCTCTGAAAGCACAAAGTAATTGACTCATAACGTGTAGTATATACATCAGCGAACATGTTCGTCTTTAAAAATGATCAACACATATATATAATGACATTCAGCGAGAGCTTCTTGTAGTCCCAGGATCAGCAGGTTTATAAGGCACTGACCAAAAGAATGAGTGAATGGTGCAAGCTACATGGCTCCAGGATGAAGGAGCTGACTCCAAATCAAGACCAGACTCATCCTTGTCGTTTGATTCCAAATAGCGAGCTGCTTCTTGCAAGCTCATTGTCATCTGGTGTTATGGCAGTAAGCTCATGTCATGTGAAAACTCCTCCATCAGAGGAGTTCTAGTTGAAATCATAATTATTTTCTTTATATCGACGATCCTCTGAGGTCAAACTATAGTTGATCAGCCAAGCTACTGGGAACATACTCATGTCACAGAGGAAAAACATTTCTTTTGACATGAAAGAAGTTGCAGGCCACTTGCCAGGCCAGATCTTGCACACTCTTACCTCGTTTAATCTGTATCCTGTAAATGTCTTCCCTAGAGAATGCATCTGGTTAATGTGATTTGAGGTTGTAGATAATTCTAAGAACCCCAGAGATAATGGCACTCCTCTGTATTTGGAAATATAGGAAGTCCACCCTAATGAACAGTGGCAATTCGATGACTATATTTTTGATTTGTTCCTTTGTAATGGAAATAATCAAGGGAAAAAGCTAGTATAAGGAGCGGCACCCAAAGCATCCGCATGCGGCGGTGATTTCAGTAGCCTTTTCTCTATAGGAGAGCACATGCATGCATGCACTAATGTGAGTGACATCATCACATTAATTATCAAATTCGAAAATTTAAAATGATTTATCTTCTAAACCGTTATTCTGATTAACCATCCGTTTATATCGTTAGATTTGTCTCGACGAGGGTTTAAAAACTAAATCCATTGTTAATATGTTTAGATAAAAAGAAATTTTTTGCATCAGTTACCAGATTATGGTGCTATAGCTATCACATTAATAAAAACAATTATCAAGATAAGTCTAGATGAATTTTTACATGTTTTGAAAGACTTGTGACACATCTACAAGTAGGTGTAACAAACTTTTTCCGTCACATCAGTTACTAGATTAAACACTATATTTACCAGATTTATATCGTATAGTTATCATGATAATTATACATGGTTATCATATAATTTTGTAGATATTTGTACACATTGCAATGGTATATACCGCTAGTGAGTAAGAGTTTCAGTGTTTTCAAGACCCAAAAAATAATATCGTTTCACATAAAGCAATATCATTTCGGTCTTATAAGGATGTAGAATGGCGTACAAAAACCTGATAGCCAAGTTATTATAATGTGGTAAGTTCGTTATAATAATCTGTTAGTTACTGAAGAAAAAGAAATTCTCAAAACATGGCAACACAGGATCTAATTTTGAAGATTTAATCACGACTAAGCCAACAGTAAAAATGGATTTTAAATCAGATTAATTATTTAAAATATAAACTATTTTTAATTTAAATAATAAAGTGAATCTAAATAATGTTATAGGTGACATGATAAGGAAAGGAGCCGCCGTTCCTGTCCTTCTTTCTATTCTACTGCTGTATGAGGCAGCTCAAGCTGGTTGAGCCGCACCATGAAGCAAGCAGCAACGCTTGTCCACTCCACTCGTCCCTCGTCATTCCCCACCCAAACCCTCGCCGCCGTCGCCGCCGCCGCCGCCGGTCCTGCTCGACGAGCTCATCGAAGAGGTCCTCCTACTCGATTTAGATCGGGGAAATCGTACAGATTGGACCTCCTCCGCCTTCCACCAGACGAGCCCTCCTGGCTCGTCCGCTCCTCGGCCGTCTGCAGACCTTGGCGCCGCATCCTCGCCGCGCCGCGCTTCCGCCGCCGGTACGGCGAATTCCATCGAACTCCCCCCTCCTGGGATTCTTCGAAGGGGACGGCTGCTTCGTCCCCACCTCCACCCTCCTCCCCGCCGAGTTCCACTGCCACTGCGGGTACGCCATGGACTGCCGCCACGGCCCCGCCCTCTTCGGCCCCTACACCCGCTACTTAGGGAAGCCCTTCGGCTTAACCGTCTGTGACCCTGTGACGCGCCACCAGCGCCCCGTGCCCTCGCCTGACTCCTACTTCCGCTCCTTCAGCGCGGCGGTGCTCTGCGCCGCACATGCACAGGGCTGCGACCACCACGGCTGCCAAGGAGGACATTTCCTTGTGGTCTTCCTTGTCACTGATGACCTACGAGGGATCACATCGAGCTGGCTCTACTCATCGGAGACTCGCGCCTGGAGCGAGCTCAAACCAAATCTCAAGTACTGGACCTGGACCTCTTGCGAGGCTGAGCCTAGCGTCCTTGTGGGCGATGCACTCTACTTCAACACTGATGCCATTGTCAAGTGCCAACTAGGTTCACTCTCCTTGTCGATGATTCAGAAGCCGACCACTGGCAATGGGCGTCTCATCACGGCGGAACACGGCGGGCTGGGATTCGCTGCTGTGGTGGATGCCACAAATCTTTCCATGTGGTCCATGGTCACCGCATGTCCCGATGGAGCCACGAGTGGGTCAAATTCAGGGTCATCGATCTCAAGACGCTGCTCTCAGTCTCGGGTGGTGCGTTCTCGATCGCAACACTTGAAAGGTCACCACCAGGTGCATTGGTGACAGGCTTCGCGGAGGGCGCACATGTCATTTTTGTGAGCACGTCTGCGCAAGGGCGGAGCCAGGATTGGAGGCTCCGGGCAAACTTCTAGGGGGAGAAGATCCCGGATGAACCGGATAGACTCCCCGGGTAGGTGAGAAGGGTCCAAGCTTGCTCCCCGGGTGTAGGCTAACCGACATGTAGATCTCGGTCCTGCCAGGTTGTTCAATGTGTGCAGGGAAGACTTACAGGATGGAGCAAGGAGGTAGCCGGCATGGGAGATGCCGGTGGGACGTCAACGGTCCGGAGCAGGCTTTCCCGCCTGGCACGGGGGGAAGTCTCATTCCCCCTGACACGGAAGCATGGTCACCTCCCGCCTGACACGGGAGCGTGTCAGCCGGTACGATAACGGTACGACAAGATCGGACATGCCTAGCCCGGCAATCCGGAAAAGGCTACTCGGGATGGGCAAAGACATGTCTTGCCTCTGACAGAGGGATAATGATGTTCCAGGACGGCGCCTGCTATCCTTGTCGGAATGATGACGGCAGGGCTATGCCGGATAGCTCGGCGGCTAGGTCGCACTAGCCAGTGTCGACATAACCGTTAGGCCTGTCCGGTGGGGCCATCCCGGATTAGGGTTTCCGGCCCTCCCGGCCGAAACTCTATAAAAGGCGCCATAACTGCTCCCGTGGAGGAGAGACCAACTTGGAGGCCAAAACCATAGTCTCATTTACTCCTTGTGCATTTACTTCCCCCTCTCTCTAGTTCATCTTGTTCATCGTGTTCTTTACCGAAAGAGCTCCAAGAGCATGTTGTAGATCTTGTTACACACTTATATTGAGAGGAAAGGCAGGAGTAGGGGTGTTACCTCCCCACGAGGGACCCGAACCTGGGTACATCGTGTGTATGTGTTCCCTGCCTTCGTGCAGTTGTTCGTATTTACTAGATATTCTCTCGTTCCCTTCGGTTGTGTTTGGTGTTCTTCGGAGATTCCGATTATTCCGGCATCCTCCTTCGTGTGAGCTCTTTAGCTCGTTAGCCCTCTCCGGATCCACCAGCGTCCATCGGACCCATATTTTAGCCATCCTATGGCATCTGCCGTGATACCACCACGACACAATAGCAGTTATCACCCATTCTGCTGAACATTGCAGGAGCCGGGCCATTTCTGAACCACAAAATGAATACTCATTACATCTAAATAAGAGCATCCGGTACACAAGTGATCATCAAGCCTTTTTTTAGTTCAGCCAACTAGTACGAGCATCAACAGGATTATCAGCCACTGTCCCAAAGAATGAGTGAAATGTGCAAGCTAAATGATTGCAGAATAAAGGAGCGGCTAGAACTCAAGCCCAGATTCATCCTTGCCGTTCGATCCAAAGAGCAAGTTTGCTTCTGGCAAGCTCATTGGGTTGTGGCATTAAGCTGATGTCGTGCGAATCGGGACGAGTCCTTAAATTTCTTGACATTGCTACTTGAAACCATAATTATTTTCTCTATATCAACGATCTTCAGAGGCGTGTTAGATTGATCTCATTTTTAATGAGATTAATACCGAATTGATTAGCCCAACGGTCAAATCAATCCTCTTGATTGCGCCCTAATCGGGGGCGTCTGTTTCTGTTATGGAGCAGTGGGCCCCTGTGACCTGCGCTACATATAGAGGTGGGGTCAAGGCACAGGTGACGACGTGAACAGTGTTGCCAGCCACCCCACCGACATCCCCTTCCGATTAGGGTTAGCGCAGTGCTCACGGGAAGACCACTGCGCCACCACTGTCCGGCAACCGTCACCGTCGACCACCATGGCCGACTCCTCGAGCTCCTCTGGACAGAGCCAAGGTATCTCCCGAATCCCCTCTCTCTCACACTACTTACACACACACACACACACATGATCTATATGATGTATACTTTGATCTACCGATGCAAGTAATAATAGGATTTAACATTGGTATCAGAGCACAATTAAATCCTATTTTTCGTTTCGGAAGTGGTTGAAAAAGCAAAGCAAAGATGTCACCGGAAGCCCTCGGGCTCACCGGCAAAGTTGCGCCGCCGTTCTCGGCCGCGCCCGTTCCTCTCGATCCAATCCGCATCGGCAAGCCGAGGGATGGACGAAGAACTTCACCCCCTCGGGGGCAAAGAACACATGAACCCTAGCGCAAAACCCTAACCCTAATGAATAAAGAGGGCAAGGGGAAAAGAACCTCACCAGCTCGTCGCCAGAAAAGGGCACCGCCACCTGCGCCGCTTGACGGCGATGCGCCCACCCTCGGGTGCACGCACACGCCGGCAAGGGGGCAGGGGAGGCGCCGGCCGTTTTCTCCTCGATGCATGGCCTTCGGGCTTTTGGTTTTCGGAGGAGGAAAGAAAGAGGGAGGATGGGAGGATCGTGCGGCCCGAGCTCGTCGAGAGCCTGGCACAGCGCGGCCACTCCTCGCCGTCGCCGGCGCGTTGCCGGAGACGGTTTTCTCCCGCCGCCGCCGTTTTCGAGCTCGGGAGAGAGAGAGAGACGAGAGAAAGAAGAAAGGGATATGGAGGTGCTCGCCGTGGCCTAGTGCCGCGGCGGCGCTGCCCCTCGCCGTGTTGAGCGCCACGTGCACTTCGCCGGCCGGCCGCCGTGCCGCCGTCGAGCTCGGTAGAGAGGCACGGGAGGGGAAAGGGAAAGAAGAGAATGGATTGCGGCTAGGGTTAGGGCACGGTTCGGCCGGTCGTTGTTTTGATCTGCCGAAAACAGCGCGCGACCGTCGGATTGAAACGGACGGCTGCGATGCAAAACCTAACTCGCCAGGGGCTTCTGGGCCGAAAGAAAAACGGGTCGTGGGCCGCGACCACGCAACTGCACCGCTGCGAGCGGCAATTAGCGCGCTGCGCGTGCGGGAGCAGACCATGGGCCGGGCCGACGTGCAGGCCGGTTTTTCCTGTTATATTTTTTTTTCACAGTTTTATTTTTACAGAAGCAGTTTTTATTGTTTTTTGTTCAATTTTTGAGCAAATTTCATTCAGTTTTTTCTATTCAATTTATTCCAACGAAAATTTGTTTAGAAAATACAAAAGTATACAGAATGCTTCTGAAAAGTATAAAGTTTATGAACTTTATTCATAATTTTTTCCGCTGCAAATAGTTAAAAGTAATAATTGCTTAAAAGCAATAAAGTGAGAATTAAAAGCATGATTAAAAGTGATATTAAAGATGATTATGTTTTTATTATTATATGACCAACGTTGTTAATAGCATTATCATGATTCATATATAGTATGTTAAATGGTGCATTTTATTTCTTTTATTGCCCAACGGTGATATTATTTAAATGCACAACAGTAGTATGCTTTAATTTATACCAACGTTGGATTAAATGTATGCAATTGTTTTTTGTTATCTTATATCCTTGTGGTTTCAGGAAGTTTTCACCTGATGAGCTGCCTGAAGGATGTTCCTACGCTCAGAGGTGACAACTACTCTGAGTGGTGGAAGAAAGTCGAACTGGCCTTTGTCTGTGCTGAGGTCGACTAGGTTGTGACTACTCCACAGCCAGTCAAACCAGCAAGGCCAGTGAGAGCATCTGATGATGATGATTCTGCTTGGCAGAAAAAAGAGCTGGACTATGCTCCAGTAGAGATGGGATACACCCTAGAGAACCAAAAGTGGGTGAACGCCAATAAAAAGTGCATGGCATTCATAAAGAACACAGTTGAGACCGCTATTGTGGGCTCAATTGAAGAGTGTGCATCTGTAGGAGAGTATCTCCAAAAGATAAAGAGCCAGTTTACTGGTTCTTCAAAGACATATGCTACCCAGTTGTTCAGACAGCTGGTGACAGAAAAGTATCATGGAGGTACACATGGTATAAGGGAGCACATTCTCAGAATGAGCAACATGGCTGCTAAGCTTAAGTCCATGGAGGCTGATCTGGAGCTCAAGCCTGCACTTATAGTTCACTTGGTGATGGCTTCACTGCCCCCACAATTTGAAAATTTCATCATCAACTACAATGTGTCACCTGAAAAATGGGACATTGAAAAGACAATTGCGATGCTGTCACAAGAAGAGGAAAGGCTGAAGTCCCAGAATGGGGGCTCCTTGAACTACGTGAAGGACAACCAGAACAGGAGCTACAATGGTTCTCCTTCTAAGCCGTATGGCAAAGGCCCTCATCAGTATAAGCCACATGGCAAAGGGCATCAGAAGTATGAGAACCAGCTTCCAGTGGACAAAGACACATGCCTCCACTGCAAGAAGAAAGGACACTACAAGAAAGATTGCCGCTCAAGAGCATAATGGCAAAGAAAGGTATTGATACAGTTTCTTTCGTAAATGAATCCCTGTATACACAGTTTTCAAAATCTACTTGGTGGATTGACTCTCAATTGCCTATCCTGTGCTCGAGAAGGTCCCTTAGGTGTAATAGGACTCCCAGTTACTGCGCGCGATCGTATACTGAGGTGGGGTGCAACTGTTCATGTTGCAAATTCTTTACAGGGATTCCATTCGACAAGGACTTTGCAAAGAAGCGAAAGACACATTGAAGTCGCGAATGGAGTTCAAGCAGAAGTTGAGGCTGTTGGCGACGTCTCCTTGGAGCTAGCTGATGGTTTTAATATTATGCTTAGAGATGTGTTATTTGTTCCTTCCATTCACAGAAATTTAATAAGTGCATCGTGCTTGGATAAAGACAATTTTGAATGTTATTTTGGTCATGGCAAGTGTGCCATATGGATTAAAGATGCTTGTGTGGGTATTGCTTTACTTCATGATAAGCTTTATTTGTTATCCTTGCGTCAAAAAGTGCATTCTGTTTGTAATGTGAATGAACAAATTCCCTTGTCGAACAAAGAACAAAAGAAAAGAAAGCGAACTCATGACTCGTCGAAGTTATGGCACTGTCGATTAGGCCATATTTCGAGGGGAAGAATAGAAAGCCTCGTTAAAAATGATATTCTTCCTCCGTTAGAGTTCTCAGATATCGAACAATGCATAGATTGCATAAAAGGAAAATACGTAAAGAAAATTAAAAAGGGTGCAAACCGAAGCACAACGACACTAGAAATTATTCACACCGATATTTGTGGACCATTTCCGGTGAAAAGTGTGGATGGCTATGACTCATTCATAACATTCACAGATGATTATTCCCGATATGGTTATATTTATCCAATTAAAGAAAGATCTGAGGCATTGGATAAATTTAAGATATTCAAAGCTGAAGTTGAAAATCAGCATGATAAAAGAATTAAAATAGTCAGGTCTGACCGTGGGGGGGAGTACTACGGTCGGCACACTCCATATGGTCAAGTACCTGGACCTTTTGCAAGGTTTTTACAGGAAAATGGAATAGTCGCCCAGTATTCTATGCCGGGCGAACCACAACAAAATGGAGTAGCTGAAAGGCATAACCGTACTCTTATGGATATGGTGCGCAGTATGATGAGTTATTCCACACTGCCATTGGGATTATGGATGGAGGCGTTAAAAACCGCCATTCACATTCTCAACAGAGTACCAAGTAAATCGGTGCCCAAAACACCGTATGAGTTGTGGACAGGGAGAGTTCCTTCTCTAAGCCACTTGAAAGTCTGGGGGAGCCCAGCTAAGGCAAAAGTTTTTAATCCACATATTGCTAAGTTAGACCCCAAAACAGTGACTTGCCATTTCATTGGCTATCCTGATAGATCAAAAAGTTATCATTTCTACTGTTCAGACACACACACAAAGTTTGTAGAAACGAGACACGCGGTCTTCTTAGAAGACGAAATGATGAGGGGGGGCATGGTAGGCCGGAAAATTGATCTTGAGGAGAAGAGGGTGTGTGCACCTTTTCCGATGATCCATGAGCCATTTTTCGCCCTACCTGTTGTACCTGCACCGACAATCCCAGAGGTTGTGATGCAAGCACCTGTTGTAACTCCACCCGTGACTTCAACGAGGCAAAATTCGGAACCTGTCCGCCAGGAGCCGAATCAACCCGTTGTTGAGCAGGAAAGGGAGCAGCGACAGCCACATATAGAAGAAGAGTCGCAAATTGAGACATATAATGTGCCAGAGAATGAGACTCTTAGAAGGTCTACAAGAGCTAGGAAATCAGCTATTTCTAGTGATTATAAAGTTTATAACACAGAAACAGTTCATGTGGAAGGAGATCCCACTTCATATGAAGAAGCCATGAGTAGCTTTCACTCTTCGAAATGGCTGGAGGCCATGGAAGATGAGATGAAATCAATGAGTTCTAACAATGTTTGGGACTTAGAGGAAATTCCTAAAGGAGCCAAAACAGTAGGCTGCAAATGGGTCTACAAAATAAAGTATGACTCCAATGGAAAAGTAGAAAAGTATAAAGCAAGACTTGTGGCAAAAGGCTTTACGCAAAGAGAAGGAGTAGATTACAATGAGACTTTTTCTCCGGTCTCATGTAAGGATTCCTTCAGAATCATCATGGCACTAGTTGCTCATTTTGATTTAGAGTTACATCAAATGGATGTAAAGACGGCATTTCTAAATGGAGATTTAGAAGAGAATGTTTACATGAAACAACCGAAGGGTTTTTTCATGGAGGGGAAGGAACATATGGGATGCCGCCTAAAGAAATCCATTTATGGGTTAAAGCAAGCCTCTAGACAGTGGTATTTAAAGTTTAACAATACAATTAAAAGTTTTGGATTTAAAGAGAATGTTGAGGACAACTGCATTTATGCAAAGTTTAAAAGTGGGAAATATATTTTCCTAATTCTGTATGTGGATGATATTCTGCTTGCGAGCAATGATGTCAGTCTACTACTAGAAACAAAGAAGTTCTTGTCCTCGAATTTTGATATGAAAGATCTTGGTGAAGCTTCTTATGTTTTGGGCATAGAAATTCACCGGGATAGAAATAATGGAGTGCTAGGACTATCACAAAAGGCATATTTAGAAAAGGTTCTAAAGAAGTATAATATGCACAAAAGTAGTACTTCACCTGCTCCTATAGTCAAGGGCGACAAGTTTGGGAAATTTCAATGTCCAAAAACCAATATGAGATCGATCGAATGAAAGCAGTACCATATGCTTCGGCTGTTGGAAGCTTACAGTATGCACAAGTGTGCACTCGCCCTGACTTAGCTTTTATCACCGGGGTACTCGGTAGATATCAAGAAAATCCAGGCCAAGAGCACTGGAATATGGTAAAGAAAGCTTTGCGTTATATACAAGGCGCAAAAGACCTCATGCTAACATATAGAAGATCTGATTCCCTAGAAATAAGAGGGTATTCAGACGCAGATTTTGCGGGAGATAAAGATGATAGAAAGTCCACGTCAGGATACGTGTTCACTCTCGCAGGAGGGGCTATTTCGTGGAAAAGCTCCAAACAGTCATTAGTTGCATCGTCCACGATGTATGCAGAGTTTATAGCATGTTATGAGGCCACGGGGCAGGCAGTATGGTTAAAGAAATTTATACCTGACTTGAAAGTGGTAGATTGCATTGACAAACCACTAAAGATGTACTGTGACAACCAGCCCGCAGTATTCTATGCTCACAACAACAAGTCGAGTAATGCTACAAAGGCAATAGATATAAAGTATTATGTTGTGAAAGATAAAATCCAGGATCAAACTATAAGTCTCGAGCATATAAGGACAAAGGAGATGCTTGCGGATCCGCTAACGAAAGGCTTACCACCCAGTGTGTTCCAGGAACACACAGCCGGCATGGGTTTAATGGAAAGCCTATGATTTCTGGATTACAGAGGCCCAAAAGTAACAGAATTTGTTTTCAACACAGAAACGTATATAGTGGCTGTCTGATTCTATCGGCAATTGAGCTGTGACGATGAAACATGCTCTATGTATTAATCCGTGCTGAAACGAGTAAGGTAAAAGTTAACAAAGTAAAAGTTGAGATCAAGGGGGAGAATGTTAGATTGATCTCGTTTTTAATGAGATTAATACCGAATTGATTAGCCCAACGGTCAAATCAATCCTCTTGATTGTGCCCTAATCGGGGGCGTCTGTTTCCTGTTATGGAGCAGTGGGCCCCTGTGACTTGCGCTACATATAGAGGTGGGGGTCAAGGCACAGGTTACGACGTGAACAGTGTTGCCAGCCACCCCACCGACATCCCCTTCCGATTAGGGTTAGCGCAGTGCTCACGGGAAGACCACTGCGTCACCACTGTCCGGCAACCGCCACCGTCGACCACCATGGCCGACTCCTCGAGCTCCTCTGGACAGAGCCAAGGTATCTTCCGAATCCCCTCTCTCTCACACTACTTACACACACACATGATCTATATGATGTATACTTTGATCTACCGATGCAAGTAATAATAGGATTTAACAAGGCGATCCTCTAAGGTCAAAGTACAGTTTAAGGAAAAGGAGTAGCTAGCCAAGGTACCGTGAACATACTTGGGTTTATGCAAAATTGCAGTAAACCACCGGCACTGATCGACTCATGTCACCGAGGAAAACCATTCCTTTTGGCATGAAAGCACACTCGTACTTTGTTTCATCCATGTGTTGCAATTTGTAAATGACTTCCCTGGGATAATGGATCAGGTTAGTGCAACTTGTCGTTGAACACAATTCTAAGCAATCTCAGGGATAATGGCATATCGATCTTAGCATTTGGAAATACACCCTTCTTCACATATGTCAGATAGTATTACACAAGAACGGTGACAACTCGATTTTGATCCTTTGTAGTGGAAATAATCAAAGTGGCCATCATGATCCGGATCAACTTCATAATGTAGAACCTCAATTGACCTGTATTTCCTGATCCTGTAAATAACAAGCAAGTTTTTAAGGCAATCTAGCCTTGAACCAGCTGAAAAAACGAATACATCTGAGTGACAATGTTTTGCAGACCAAAGAAATGTTCCATCATATGAAAAATTATCAATCAAAAGGGAGAGATGATGCTTCCATCGCACATATAAAAATGTTCCCACTGCCATCAAAATATTGAGTGATAATGTGGTTAGTTGGAAACAAGGAAAATTTTGGTTCGGTTCGTCTTATTAATGGAGCGGTGTGTTTCGTGAGATCGGTATATGGATCGTATCATATGGTGTATACGTGCGGGCTGTATGGACTTCTACGGCTATATGTATTTATCAGATTGCAGGGTAGCACCGGAGCAGAACCGTTCATTTATTTATATGTTTTTTCTACTTACATTTTTTGGGTACAAATACTATCATCCCACTCCGATTTTTTTTCTTGGGAGAAGCTGGCAAAACCGAACCATCCCCCTCCGAAGCCGGCCCACTCTTCTCACCCCAAACCCTCGCCGGCGCCGGGGCCGCCGCCGGTCCTGGACTCCTGGTCACCACAGTCCGTGCTCCACTCTTCCCCCACCCAAACCCTCGCCTCAGCCGCACCGCGTAATGCCGCCGCCGGTGCTGGTGGACGATGTCGTCGAGGAGGTCCTGCTACGCCTTCCGCCGGATGAGCCCGCCTGTCTCGTCCGCTCCTCAGCCGTCTGCAAACCATGGCGCCAGATCCTCGCCGCCCCACGCTTTCGCCGCCGCTACTGCGAATTCCACGGAACTCCTCCCGTGCTGGGACTATATCAAAATGGCGGCCGCTTCATTCGCACCTCCCCCCTCCTCCCTGCCCAGCCCGACCCTGCCGACTGGTTTACCTTGGACTGCCGCCACGGCCGCGCCCTCTTCGCCGCCTCTATCTGGCCTGGGGAGCTCTTAGATCTCATCGTCTTGGACCCCGCAACGGGCCACCAGCGCCGCGTGCCCCTGCCCCGTGAGGACTTGGCGAGCGACAACTGGGTGAGATTCAGTGCAGCGGTGCTCTGCGCAGCACAAGGCTGCGTCCACCACGATTGCCAAGGCGCAGGACATTTCCTTGTGGCCTTGGTGACCACTGATGCGGATGATGGAATCACATCGGGCTGGCTGTACTCATCGGAGACTCACGTCTGGAGCGACCTCAACCCTGTTCTTCACCTCAATGTCAACTCTGTACATCACCCCAGTGTCAGGTTTTCCTCTCACACTCCTCGGGGAAGCGTCCTTGTTGGCGATGCACTCTACTTATACGCAGGTGTCATCATCGAGTGCCAAGTTGGTACACGTCGCTTGTCAGTGTTCGAGAAGCCGATCAATGGCGATGGAACTATCATGACGGCAGAAGGCGGTGGGCTGGGATTCGCCGCCGTGGTGGATGTCTCAAATCTAACCCTTTGGTCAAGGGAAGTCGGACCTAACGGATCCATGAGATGGGCACGAATCAGGGTAATCGATCTTAAGGCGCTGCTCTCTGGTGTGTTAAAGATCCCAGATAAGATTATTAGCTTGGTTGCATGGGGGATCTGTGGCTTTGCGGAGGGCACTCAAGCAGTTTTAGTGAGAACATGTCATGGTTCCTGCATGGTGGACCTCAAGTCAGGGCGAGTGAAGATGGTGAAATGTTACGATAATAAATTGTTTCCCTACATGAGATTCTACTTTCCTGGTAATACTTACTTGCATATATAAACCTGAACCGCACTCCCTTCTTACAATTTCCTAGTCACACTTAGCAGCATGGAATGAAAATATGGCACTTCACATGCTATTATATCTAATAAATCTTTGCATTTGTGCAGCAATGGAAGCGGCTTGTACGGTCCAGGAGCAATGAGGTTTTGTTCGAGGTGTTTGGATCAAGGGCTCGAGTTGCTGGAGCAAGTGTCTCTGGATCAAATGAGAGCTGGTGCCTGGTGGTATAGAAATACTTCTAGTTATTATTTTGCGTAAAAGGAACAGAAAAAACATGTTTTACTGAACAAGACAAATAGATGTGATGGAAAAAATCCTGAATATCATGTAGAATTTGAACCTTCCCGGTGTGGACAGTTGGGTACTTTCTAAGCAGGATCTAGCCCCAGTACCTCTTCTGAAGTGTCAACATGCAAAACCAGATACCTTATTATGTCTGAATATTGTTAAGACATGTTCATGAGATCTTCTGTATGTTTTCGGATTGCTTCAGTATTGGTAATAGTTTGACATAGCCAGTGAGGGTACATGGATTATTCATTCGCTAGCTTTTGGTGAAGCTTTGTGGTGTTTGATTTTGAGTTGGGTTGTTTAACTAAGTACACATCAAGTTATCTTGGCAATAGCATGTTCTTCTGAATTGTTGTCTGAATTCCGGTCTTTATATACATAGATTTAGTCAGAGGCAATTGCTCCTTGATGGCGCCCTCTTGATATTCCCAACGTTGAAGTGGCCAGAGATATTTAAGTGGCTTGATCCCAACGTTAAAGTGGGCTGGTGCATGTTTGAATGGATTCGGGAGGGCACGCAAGTCGGTTTTGTGAGCAGAGATAATGCTGGTTTCTACATGGCTGACCTTAAGTCAAAGCAGGCCAGGAAGGGATCTTGTGACTTTAGTCATGGCAAAACATGCTTTGCCTACGCCAACTTCTACATACCAGGTATTACTTACCTATGGGCACGTATACAGTCCTTTGTTACAATTTGTCAGTAGTACTTAGCAAACCTGGAAGGAAAAATATTACACTTACCAAATCAACTAAAATTAGGCATGATGATGTATGTGATGTGTGCAATAGGGAAAGAAGACCGTCATGATAGATTGGTGAATGAGGAAGGAAAAGCCTAAACTATCCAAGCAAGATAGTGAAAGAGAAAGCTGTCAAGCAAGCCTGTTTTGACCAAGCAAGCAAGCTGGTTAGAGAAGTGGATTAACCTAGTATAGTTTGGTTCGTGTAGGGAACATAATGTACATTGAAGCCAAACCAATTTAATCGATTGGCTGATTGTTTTCATGCTTTAAATTCCCCCCATTTCTGCAGCAATGGAAGCAGGGGTTCTACGAGGCAGGGGCAATGAGTTGGTGTTTTGTGCAGCAAGGGGTCGTGGATCAAGGGGGACGTGGTGGTAGTGATGCTATTAATCGCTTAAGTGTGGATTTGGATCTGTGAGACTACTGCTTGTCTTGATAGTGTTGGTTTATGGAACTCTGTATTAGGAGTAATCGTGTCCGTTGTGCTTGCAGTGTGTGAATCGTACTCTGTTAATCTATGATCTCAGAAGTATGGTGACACCTGCATGATGCGAAGATGATACGGATGGAAACAAGCGGCAGCGGCTGACAGAAACGACCTGAATATCATGTAGAATTCAAACTCTAAATATGATCTAATTTTATCAGGAAATACCGGCTCTTCAAGGTTTCATGACATGTCTTGCTTCCCAATCATGGCATGCCTTCACTGAGGTCTAAGCGGCCACGTCCTTATTAACCCTGCAACTGTGTGGAGCACGACATCTACTGCATATGCATTTTGCTAAGCAGGTGTGTGAATCATGATGACAAGCAGTATCGCTGATTGAAGCAACCTTCTACAGCTGGGTTGGTGGGATAGGCGATGGCGGAGGGAGAAGTAGGCGATCTACAGGCGAGAGCACTGCGTCGCCGACGTTCAACCTTAGCGCCGGCGGCATGGGGCGGACCACCCTCTGGTTCGCGGTTTGGCATCCTGGGCGAGCTAGTGGCCGAGATCTCCACGGATGGGGAGGTCGGGTTGTCTCTGGCGAGCGACTCGGAGGTTGACGAAACCGTAGTGGTCGAGGATTGGACCTCCGACGGCTGTGAATCAGAGGTTCCTTTCGAGGTGGCCATGGAGGTTCTTGATGATCAAGCGTCGCTGGGCTGGACATCTGTGGCGAAGAAAGGAAAGATTTCAGATGAAGAGCTGGCTCAATCCTTCTGGTCGGAGATTGGTTTTGCGTCGCCTGCGTCGCGTTTCTGGGAGAGAGGGTCATCATCTGATTCTCCAGAGAAAGACACAGGTAAGTTAACATCTTCTGCAGTTTGTGGTGTGCAGGTGTCGCCGATCCCCAGCCGGGTTGCGAATGTGGGATCTTCGTCGTCGACGTCAGAGGCCGCAGCTGCAACGTCGTCGCGAAAGTCGAGTTCGCCCCTTGGGGTTCGTCTAGCGCGTTCGCCGCGGATGGGGCCTTGGAGGGGGCCGCTTCCGATGCGCAGGATCACGCCATTGGCCGTTCTCGGTCAGTTTCTTGGTCCGGCGACGTTGGCGGCGGTGGCCTCGTGCTCGCCGGTGACGGAGGTGGAGGATGAGGCAACGGTCGGGGCGGTGATTGCGCGATCTGAACCGACGCATGCATGCGATCACAGCGCCCGATGGGAGTTTCTCTGCGCCGTGCGATCACTGGGTTCTGGGCCAGGCTGGATTGCCCTAAACCTAGTACGAGTCCAAGACAGCGTCTCCATCATACTGCACCTCCCGTGCCATCCAACACTTCATCCAGCTTCCTGCCGCCGCCGCTGCAATCATCTGCTCCGTACCCGTTCTCTGCTAGCAAGTGCGGCGTGGCCTCGGATCGCTATACGCTTCGTTCGTCTTCAAGGTCTTTCGCTGCGGTCCTTGCTTCATCGCCTGCCCGCAACATGTCCGGGCCGCCGCCGCGCCCTGGATTCCAAGGGGGAGCACCGGCCACCTTCCAGCATCCGCAAACTCAGCAACCGAGTGCACAGCAGTTGCCTTTCCAGGGATAGTACCGGGTGCCGGAGTTTTCCTTCAGCCCGGCCAATTTGCGCCAAGGGCGCCAGCGATGTATCCGCCGTACCAGTACTACCAAGGGGGCCATCCAGTTCCTTTTGCTCAGCCGCAGGGTGATGGAGGGTTCCAAGCTGCGCCTTTGGCTGTGAATCAACAGTGTGCGCAACAACCAATGGTTAAGGCTGCAGCTCCGGGTGTGGCGTCTTCGTCGACTGCCCAAAAGCGCAAAAAGAAGAAAAAGTCGACTCCTGCAGCTCAGCTTGTGGATTCCGGAAACGCTGCTGTTGGTGGGGCTCCTCCGGGGTTCCCTCAGCCACTATACCAGCCCGGGCTGCCGCCGGTTCAGTTTACGGGCAACACCGATCCCGTGGGAATGATGGGCACGCTTCCGGCAGCTGTCGTCCAGCCTCCGGCTGCGGCCATGGAGACCCCGGGGAAACCGACCCGCTGTTGGAAATGTTCTGTCAATACTCATGCGTCCAAGGATTGCCCAGTTACTCACTATTGCCTTGTATGCAACCCTGAGGCTCATCCAACCTTGAAGTGCCCTACTCTCAAGTTGCCGAGGCCTCTAGCTTACTTTACGGGCAATGCTAACATTGATACTCTGAATTTGCATCTACCGGATAATGTCTTCAAGCCACACTTGATTCCTTCTGGTGGACCGACTGCTCTAGTTACAGTTTCTGGAGGTTCGGTGAGTGCCACGGTGATTCAGTCACAAATGGCGTGTGTTTGCCCTGGTCACCCGCAGTGGAAGTGGGAGGCAATCCCACACGGTGAAAGCACGTTCACCATTGCGGTGCCCTCCTCTGATGATCTGCAGCGCATTGATGGTATGTGTTTGGGTGTTCCTTCGTCCACGGCCCAGATTGTTATTACTTCGTGGAGATTCCAGGATATTCCGCCGTTTGTAGTGTTGAAGCCTTTCTGGGTTCAGGTTGAGGGAGTGCCTCATGCTATGCGACACTTCCATGGCCTTTGGGATATTGCTTCTCTAGTTGGTGCTCCGCAGGATGTTGATTTGGTTACGCTTCGGAGTCGCGGCATTGTCCGTGTTCAGATGGCCATGTTCGACACAAAGTGCTTCGAGACCGTTTCTGCCAGTGCAGGCCAGGTTGTTAAAGCTGTAGTCATGATCCGTCTGAGTGGGTATGAGTTCAGATTTCGTCGTGAGGACGCTGACTTTGTTCCCGATCCAAACTTCACGCCTTATTTCTGGAAACGGAAAGATGATGATGCGGATGGAGACGTAGGCTTCGAAGGTAATGGTAAACAGCACGAGTTTTCGGGCAGCCATGCAAATCACTCGGTATCCAACATGGACGTTGATTCTAATGCAAAAGGCAATGTTGCACCACATGGAAAATCAGTTGCCGCTTCTCCGACAGCCCCTGCAGCTACTTCGGTTGCTGTCACACCTTACAACTCTTGCCCTCGTACGCCTACAGCAGTGGCAATCGTGGAAAGGATTAAGAAAGTGTCACCAGCTCTTCTAGCTCCTGTTCCTGTGCGTACGGTGGATAACAATGCACCAGCTCCTTACGGAATGGTTTCACCGGCGCGGGGGAGACCGAACATGCTCAAGAGGACTACTCCAGGACCGGATCGCATCTCCAGCAGCCGTTCGCTGTCACCTACATGTGCTGCAGTGCAGACCAGCAAGGAGCTCGCGATTGAGCGTGCTGGGCGAGCTGGGGGCGCTATTGGGCCGTCCGGCGCGGTGTCCCCGACTGAAGGTTCTGCTGGGCCGGCTAGCGCTGAGGTATCCGCCGCGCAGTCGACGACGCATGCTAGTGCGCTGCCGGTGTCCACCAGCCCGATACTGGTTCTACCTGCAGATGGTGTTGGGCTGCCGCTGGCTGCTGCTGCTGCAAATCCTGATGGTGAGACAGTTTCTTCTTTGACGCTTGGTGCGGCTGAAGCTGCTGGGCATAAAGTGGCACAGGGCTCTATCGACACTGTACCTGTCCCCGAAACTACACCTGCTCCTCCTACGCCTGGATCGACGGGAGCGTCCGAGCTGCCCCGAACTGTGGCAACGGAGGGTGTCTCTACACCACCTCTGACACCTCCGGGAACTACGGTTCGGGTCGCCGCTCCATCCTCCCCTTCGACGCCATTCTTACAGTCCTCGCTGATGACTCCTGCACCACCCAGGCCTCTGAGGAGGAGTGGGAGACATGGGGCGGACATGGAGGGTGGCTCGGTGACCGATGAGGATGTCACGAAGAAGGCGATGCGTCGTAAAGCTCAGCGGAACCTTGATGGTAATGATCTTTCTTCTAAATCCTTTCTGAGTTTTTCTGATTCACGTTTAGTTTCCAATTTGAGTAGTTTAGGTGTTTCTCTTGGTAAAACTAGTAATGATATTGCGGTTTCTGCTAGTGTGTTGAAACATATGGAATATGACCGGTTAACGGTAATTCCTAAAGTTTCCACCATGTCGGATAACCTTGTTTTTGACGATGAGGAAGCGAACACCACTTTGGATGGTCAGTTTCTCTCTAGTCTTGTTGGTGTCGTGTCAGAGGTTGGTTTGGAAGAGACCGAACTAAGTTCATTATATGATCTAAAAGCTTCTGGTCGGAAATCCAGAACTTCCGCTGAAAAGCGATCTAGTAAGAGGCCTAAAGTTTCAAAATCTAAAATTGTTTCCCGATGAATGGCGTGTTTCTAAATAGCAGAGTTCTTCGTGACTTGGCTAAACATGTTCACATTGCTGATTGTTGTAGGGATCATAATCTAGATTTTGTAGCTATTTCTGAGACGGGTAAACGAGATTACTCACCAAGTTTCCTCAATCGCCTTTCTGGTGGGAGGAACTATGAGTGGGTTTCTCGTCCGCCTCGTGGCCGTTCGGGTGGCATCCTAGTCGGTGTACGGACTGATACCATGGACATTTTAGCTAGTTCGGTGGGGGAGTTTCATGTTAAACTCCACATCCGCAACAAGGCTGATAACTTCCAATGGAGTCTCGTTGCTGTTTATGGAGCTGCTCAGGATGAGTTCAAGGCTGACTTTTTACGTGAGCTTGTTAATTTGGCAAAGGAAAATCCGCACCCTATCTTAATAGGGGGCGATTTTATTTTGCTTCGATTTGCCCACGAGAAAAGTAAAGGCCGTTTTGACAGTCATTGGCCTTTCTTATTTAATGCTGTCATTGACAGCTTAGATCTTAGAGAGGTGTCAATGGGTGGTAGACAATTTACATGGGCTAACAGTCTACCTGATCCGACATACGAAAAACTAGACCGCATCCTGATGTGCACCGAATGGGAAAATAAATACCCAATGGTGTCGGTGCGCGCTCTAGAACGTATTGAGAGACTGTCTGATCATGCTCCTATACTTCTGACCACGGGAACGCCGCGTCCTATATGTAGAAAACCGTTCAAATTTGAACTTGGATGGTTACATCGGGAAGGCTTCCATGATATGGTTAAGAAAGTATGGGAAAGACCGGTAACGGGACGGGAACCAATTGAGAGATGGAATAACAAAATGCGGGCATTACGCAAACATCTCTCTGGCTGGGCACGTCATGTTACTGGTTTACTTAGAAAGGAAAAGCAACGGCTCTCATCCTGTATTGATGAGCTGGAGGCCCTAGCGGAAGTACGTATGCTATCTACACACGAGGTTGAACTGAAAAGTCAACTTAATGCGCAATTAGCAAACCTACTACGTGAGGAGGAGCTTAAGTGGTATCAACGGTCCAAGTCTCAATTTCTTCTTGAAGGAGATTCGAATACTAGATACTTCCACAGTGTTGCCAATGGCAGACATAGGAAGAAACGTATTCATTCTCTTATCCATGAGGACGTAAGAATTGAGGGCCATGAACAGCTTAAGGCTTACATTACTAATTACTACAAAAATTTGTTCGGCGAACCGGATGAAGGTAACTTCACAATGGACGAAGCCAGAACAGAGGATATACCCCAGGTTTACGCGGTGGAGAATGGTCTACTTACATCCCCCTACTCTGAGGAGGAGGTAAAAAAGGCCATTTTTCTTATGGAACATAACAAGGCTCCGGGTCCGGATGGGATGCCAGCAGAGTTTTATCAAACATTCTGGGACACCATCAAGGAGGACCTTATTATTATGTTCACCGCTCTTCATGCTGATCAACTAGAGTTGTTTCGGCTAAACTTTGGTGAAATAATTTTGTTACCTAAGGTTAATGAGGCAGAAAGGATTCAACAATTTAGACCTATATGCCTCTTAAACGTTAGTTTCAAGATTTTTACAAAAGTAGCCACAATTCGCCTGAATGCAGTTGCTGAACATGTGGTGCGACCTTCCCAAACTGCCTTTATGCAAGGACGTAATATTCTTGATGGGGTAGCTGTGTTGCACGAAAAAGTTCATGAGTTACATTCTAAGAAGCTAAATGGGGTTATTCTAAAACTAGATTTTGAAAAAGCTTACGATAAAGTCAAGTGTTCTTTCATCCACCAAACTCTCAGAATGAAAGGTTTTTCTGATGAGTGGCGTGCTCTAATTCGTAATTTCGTATCAGGCGGTAGCGTCGCCATCAAAGTTAATGATGATATTGGACGTTATTTCCAGACTCGAAAAGGTCTTAGGCAGGGCGATCCGTTATCCCCTATGATTTTTAACATTGTGGCGGATATGCTTGCCATCATGATCGAGCGCGCTAAAGTGGATGGTCAGATTGAAGGATTGATCCCTGATCTTGTTGATGGGGGTCTATCCATCCTTCAATACGCTGATGACACAATTCTCTTTATGGAACATGACATTGAAAAAGCTCGAAATCTGAAATTAATTTTAGCAACTTTCGAGCAACTTTCAGGTCTAAAAATTAATTTCCATAAGAGTGAGTTGTTCTGTTTTGGCGAGGCTTTAGACGAGACCGATCTCTATACCGAACTCTTCGGTTGTGGACAGGGTCAGTTTCCGATTCGCTATTTAGGCATTCCGATTCATCATCGAAGGCTAACTATGGCTGAATGGAAATGCGTCGAGGAAAGACTACAAAAACGTTTAAGTAGCTGGAAAGGTAAATTGCTGTCCCTCGGTGGAAGATTGATACTTATAAATTCGGTGCTCACGAACATGGCACTTTATATGTTATCTTTCTTTCTCCTGCCGAAAGGTGTACTCCGAAAACTAGATTATTACCGATCTAGATTCTTTTGGCAAGGGGATAGTGAGAAAAAGAAATATCGACTGGTTAAATGGAATGTGGTTTGTACACCTAAGGATCAAGGAGGGCTGGGAATTCAAGACCTCGAGGTTAAGAATACAGCTCTGCTAGGTAAATGGTTGTTTAAGTTGCTGACTGAAGATGGTCAGTGGCAAACACTCCTCAATCGGAAATATGTTGGCTCCAAACCGTTGTCACAAGTTTCATGGAAACAGGGTGATTCACATTTTTGGGCTGGTCTGATGGCTGTAAAATCACAGTTCTTCAGACATGGACATTTTTTGATTAAAGATGGGTCTCAGATAAGGTTCTGGGAGGACTCGTGGCTGGGAAATACCACACTCCGAGAACAATATCCGGCATTATATAATATTGTTCGTTACAAAAGTGATACCATTAAAAAGGTAATGGCGACCTCACCTCCAGATGTGACATTCAAGAGAGATTTGATTGGCCAGCGCTTGGTTGCATGGCAAGCCCTTTTGCAACGGCTAGCCAATATACAACTTTCCGCCATGCAAGACGAATTTCGATGGAATCTACATAAGAATGGCAAATTCTCGGTAGACTCCATGTATAATGCATTATCCCATTCTCATATACCGGTTGATAACAACAAATTGCTTTGGAAGATGAAGATACCACTTAAAACCAAGGTGTTTGGTTGGTACCTTCGTCGTGGAGTTATTCTAACCAAAGACAATCTTTCTAAACGGAATTGGCAAGGAAGTAAGAGTTGTGTTTTCTGTCATCAGAATGAAACAATAAAACATCTCTTTTTTCAATGTCGATTCGCTAGGTCTATATGGTCAATCATCCAAGTAGCATCTAACCTTTATCCACCACGCAGTGTTGCCAATATCTTTGGGAATTGGTTACACGGTATCGATAATCGGTTCAAGAAGCTTATTAGGGTGCGAGCGCTAGCCATTATATGGTCGATGTGGCTATGTAGAAATGATAAAGTGTTTAACGATAAATTGTCTTCCCCCTTGCAGGTCATCTACCGGTGTACCGGTACACTCCGTTCATGGTCGTCTCTTCAGCGGATGGAGCATCGAGACCTATTTACGGAGGTCTGTGCACGATTGGAGTCCACGGCGAGGCATACTTTTTCCCATCATGGGTGGCAGCATAATCTACGGATAGAGCTACCCCCACTTCAGACGTAGTTACATTCGTTTCGGCATGATATGTAATACGTCTTTTTCAGTTTTGGATTGTGTACCTTGGGAACAGCTGTGTGCATCTTTATTATGCAGAGGCTGGGTGTAAACGCTTATTCTTTTAAGTAATAAAACGCCCTTTATCGAAAAAGGTGTGTGAATCATAAGATTGAGGAGATAGAATTATGCAGTAAGTATTTCCAAATCATGTAAACAACATCAGATAGATAAATTCAGGGGAACTAGCGAGTGTGAAAGTGCAACATTTGCAGCGCTTTGCATACGAGGTGCTAGAGCATGAATTGAGGATCACATGGCTGAGAAATAAGGGATACACAGATACGGCAGAAAGGAGTGCAACAACTAGTTACTACTTGCAGTCTTGCAGAACTCTAAATCTTGCATGTCTTTTTTTTTTGCGAACCCTAAATCTTCATGCGTAAACAAGTCATAGATGTTTGGTCAAAAGTTAGTATATTTTTTCATGCGTAAAGAATATGATAATGTCTCGCGAAAAGGCTTAATTTAGCAACAAAAAAAATCAGGGCCAGGGCACCAACAACTTGGACTTCACAAGCATCTGGCCGGGCCAGCAACATCTTCAGCGAGCAGGATCATGGGCTGTAAGACCAGCATCCGCCCCACCATAACACACACAAAGGGAACTCAAAACCTAGGAAAACTAGCTAGAACTAAATCACACGACCAAACGAGAGTCGAACGTCCCTCCGCTCACGATTTCAAGACGACGATGTGAGGGGAAGGGGAGAACCAGATTGCGAGTAAAGAAAGCTATATTGAGAACTAACTTCTGATCGTATTGTACGCCAAGATGACAGAGAGGAGATAACCTTGAAAAGCGTAAAAAGGAGATGAGTAGAGATTTCTTGCACCCGAGGTCTAGTGCTCCTGCTAGTTTAAAAACTTTAAAAATAAATTTAAAAGTTATAAAAAATCTGAAGAAAGAATGCCTATTCTAGATGACGTATCCTATAGGCGTGCAAAATCACAATGTTATATTTCGATCTACGCAAAATGTACAAATAACAATGTGTAGTTTCAAATCTGCTCATTTGTTATTTTTATGTAGACTATAATATAAATATTTTTTCTTTGATATTTTACAAGCTTGTAAACATGCAACAAAAATCAGATTTGTAAACAACTTTTAAAGTTTGTAGTACAAATCATTGAGAACACGCCTACACGCCGCTAACGGCGATATAGGCTGACTTCTTTTGGGCTTGTGGAGCAGTTTCTGGGTTCAGAAGCCCAAAAGGTTAAAAGAACTCTACAGATTCCACCACCGCATAAGTGACTTCTAGCCCAAATACACACAGTGGGGAGAAACTGGGTGTGAGCAGTTTCCCGAGCTTCTGTCGCTCGGCCCGCGAATCGTTTTCCAAAATTACCACCGAACTGCCCCAGTGCTGAGCGAACCGGTAAAACGAAAAGGAAAAAAAAAATACCCCGAGTTCGTCCCGAGCACGCATCGGGCCTTCGTCCCGAGCACGCATCTCCCCAGCGCCCCGAGCTTCTCTCCCCCAGCGCCGGCGGCAGTTCCACCGCCTCCAGCCCCAGATCCCGGCGAGCCTCGGCCGGATCCGTCCCCGCCCCGCCGCCATCTCGCCGGATCCGTCCCCGCCCCGCCGCCATCTCGCCCGAAGTCGCCGCCCCGCCGCCATCTCGCCCGAAGTCGCCGCCCCGCCGCCGGCTCCTCCAGCTGCTCCGCTCCTCCAGCTGCTCCGCCCCGCCGCCGGCTCCTCCAGCTGCTCCGCTCCTCCAGCTGCTCCGCCCCGCCGCCGGCTCCTCCAGCTGCTCCGCTCCTCCAGCTGCTCCGCCCCGCCGCCGGCTCCTCCATCCGCTCTGCTCCGTGCTCAACCTCTGACGCCATGTCGAACTCCAAGCCAGCGAAGGTAGCTTCTTCACCTTTTTCCAGAATTTATACATGTACATGTACTGAAGTCGAAAATAGGATCAATTGCTGGTACGGCTGTGGTTGAAAAAATGATGTGTATTGATGCTTGGTATTGGTATTAGTTCACTGGTTTGGTATTGGTATTGGTTCACTGGTTTGGTATTGGTACGGCTGTGGTTGAAAAAATGATGTCGAAAAAATGATGCAAGTACATAAGAGCAATTGCTAGTTTGGTATTGGTTCACTGGTTGTTTCTCCAAGAATCATCTGCGGTTAAAATATGATACCACTTGTGCTCTAAATTTTAGTTTTGTAAATTGATGATATACATGTTGTGCATCTAGATTGTGAAGCCAAAACAGGCAAAAGCATGTTGGGATGCCGTAGCGCATCGTGTATTCCTTGACGTGTGCATCGAAGAGGTTAATGCAAATAATCGTCCGGTGCAAGTTTTGACTCGCCAAGGTTATGACAATCTGGTTAAAAAGTTTAATGAGCGCACAAAGAGACAATATGATAAGAAACAAATGAAAAATAGGTGGGAAACACTTAAAAAAGATTACACTGTTTGGAAGGGATTGCTCCAACATGCATCCGGTCTAGGTGTTGATCCTGTCACTCATACCATTGATGCTAGCGAGGATTGGTGGGCTAATGAGATACAGGTAATGACTATTTATGATAGCTCCACTACCAGATGTTGTTATCTTGATATGCTCTAATAGTCAAGCTGCTGATCGTTTTGAGCGTAGTGTTTCTACCGTGAGCAACAAGTTTCATCATGTTTTAGACTGTGTAGACCGTATGGCGGGTGACTACATTAGACCTAATGATCCAGCTTTTTCCCAAGTTCATGATAAACTGAAACAGCCTAGATTTTGGCCGCATTTTAAAGATGCTATTGGAGCAATAGATGGAACACACATACCTGTGATAGTTGCAGAGCAAGATAGGCAAAAATACACTAACAGAAAAGGTTATACAAGTCAGAATGTGCTAGCGATATGTGATTTTGACATGAGGTTCACATTTGCTGTTGCTGGATGGGCTGGATCTGTTCATGATACACGTGTTTGGACTGATGCTCGACCCCATTTCCCAAGTTATCCGCACCCTCCTACTGGTAATATTCTCGCACATGTACATAAAATATTTGCTACTAAATACAACAATAGTTATGTTCTTATATTTGTAACATTTGCAGGAAAATACTATCTCGTTGATTCTGGATATCCAAACAGAGTTGGCTATCTCGCTCCTTTCAAAGAGCAACGCTATCATGTTCCAGAATTTCAGGGGGCACCTCCACAGAACATGATGGAGAGATTCAACCATCTTCATTCTTCTCTACGAAATGCTATTGAAAGAGCATTTGGCGTTTTGAAAATGAAGTGGCGCATTCTACAAGGTATACCACATTTCCCCGACCCTGTGACGCAAACGAAGATCATTTTAGCCTGCATGTGTTTGCATAACTTCATTCGGGACACGAATCTATATGATCAACATTTCGAGCGGTTTGACCGATGCCCATATGTCCACGAGGAGAGCGCATCTTATACCGGTGGACCCACTCCATCGTCATCTGACAGCGTTATGGCAGCACTACGACAGAGCATCGCTGAAGGAATAGTTGCTTGATTAATTCTTATTATGTTGGAAGCAGCCTAGGATTTCTATTATTATGGCATGTAATGAATTATACTTATAACACCATGTTTTCTTTTAATTGTCAAGTAAGGATTTCTATTATTATGGATTTTTATTTTATTTTTTAGAACCTCGTTTCGTACATCAACGGTATGTAATAAATTTTATTTAGTGAACCCGCCAAAATCAGGGGCATAACAGGCATCTTACAACTCATCACAACAAATAAGTCAAAACATTACAAGCCCAAAAGAAGTCTCCTGAGGAGTTTCTGCAGCTTCTCCCCACCACAGTTTCCCCCCACCGGAATCTATAAGCAAGCTTATGAATAAGCAAAAGCTTAAAAGAAGTCGCACTAAGCTATGGTCTGTGACTGAAAAATCTTTACGGATTGCAAGCACTGAAGCAACAACTTCTTAAGCCAAGTTTGTACAAACAGCAAGCACGAAGGCAACAACTTGGTGAACAGAGTTTCTACAAACTGCAAGCATGGAAGCAACAACGTCTTGAACAAGTGCTCACGGATCAATTTATTTACGGGGACTTTGCAAGCATGGAAGTTCCCTAAACCAAGAATAACTGACCAACACCACCAGTAATCTCATGGATCCAAAGTCCAAACATCAGTACCAGTAACCACCACCTCCCACTTGATCCAGAAGCAGTTGCACCAGCGACTCAAGCACTTGATCCAAACACCTCAAACACCAGCTGATTGCCCCGGGTCCGTACAAGCTGCTTTCATTGCTGCAGAAATGCAATGAATTATTAAAGATAACGGCATGCTAATTGACATGTTTCCATCTTATATTGCTACATACTTGCCACCGTGAGATTGTAAGAAAAGGATTGCGTTCAGGTTTATATATGCAAGTAAGAGTATTACCCGGGAAGTAGAAACTCATGTAGGGGAACAATTCATTCTCGTAACAAGACAGCGTCCTTGCTCGTCCTGACTTGAGGTCGACCATGCAGGAACCAAAGTATGTCGTGACAAAAATGACTTGGGTGCCCTCCCCGAAGCCACTGATCTTCCATGTAAGCGATCTCATAATCTTATCTGGGATCTTTAACACACGAGACATGAGCGTCTTGAGATCGATCACCCTGGTTTTGGCCCATGATCCCTCCGGTCCGATGATCTCCCTCGACCATAGTGTTAGATTTGAGAGATCCTCCACGGCAGCGAACCCCAGCCCACCGTCTTCCGCCGTCATGAGACGTCCTTTGCTGCCATTGATTGGCTTCTCGAACATCGATATGCGGCGCGTATCTACTTGGCACTCGATGATTCCATCTGTGTTGAAGTAGAGTGTGTCGCCGACAAGGACGCTGGGCTGAGCAGAGTGAGAGGTACAACCTTCGATATTGGGATGATGTAGAACGTATGTGAGCTCACTCCAGCGGAGTGTCTCCGATGAGTAGAGCCAGCCTGATGCGGTTCCTTGAAGCTCGTTTGTGATCACCAAGGCCACAAGGAAATGCCCTTCTTGGCAATCGAGGTGGTCGCAGCCTTGAGCGGCGCAGAGCACCGCCGCGCTGAACTTGAGGCTTTCTTGCACCGAGAAGGGCACGGAGCGCTGGCGGCCCGTCGCAGGGTCCAAGACGATGAGATCCAAAGGCTGCCCGTACCGGACAGAGGTGGAGAAGAGGGCACGGCCGTGGCGGCAGTCCAAGGTGACCCAGCCGGTACGGTCGGGCTCGGCAGCTGGGAGGATGAGGGAAGAGGTGGGGATGAAGCGGCCCTTCTTTTCAAATAGTCCCAGCACGGGAGGAGTTCCGTGGAACTCGCGGTAGCGGCGGCGGAAGCGCGGGGCGGCGAGGATGTGGCGCCATGGTTTGCAGACGGCAGAGGAGCGGGCGAGCCACGCGGGCTTCTCCGGTGGAATACGGAGGAGGACCTCCTCGACAAGATCGTTCACCAGGACCGGCGACGACATGGTGCGGCGGATTCGAGGTTTGGGTGGGGAAGAGTTGACCAGGACCGGCGGCGGCGACGAGTGTTCAGGGGTTGAAGAGCGGGGAGCCGAGGGAGTCTCCGGAGCTGAGTAGGCGTGGCTTTGGTGTGCTACATGGTTCGGTTCAGCCACTCTAGCGAGTACTGTATTTTCTGGGCAAAAAGTTTAATTTAAGCAAACACTGAACTCCTACATATTTGGCGAAATGAATTCTAAACTCCAAATCTCTGTCGTTTGAACCTGAATTTTCTAATCCCGGTCTAAATCGAATCCTAGACCTATTTGGCACACCGAGAAACATAATATTCTGACCAGGAATATCCACTGTCTCATGACGGCCCAACATGTCATATTCATTTCTATCTCCAGACCATCTCCCATTAAAATCCACCGAAGCATATCAGTCATGCATGCGAAGGTTGCCGCCGGTGAAGCGGCATCCTTTTCGCGGAGCTGTCGTCGTTTGCGTGGCGGGCTCTCGGTGCTGCTAGAAGAGGGGAGGGGGAGGGAGGGAGGGGGGTCGAGCAACCGCAACGCCGAAGGCCACAAGCGCCCGAGCAACCCCCTGTCCCGTCCTTCGTAGCAGGTCGCGCGCCAGGGAGCTCCGAATCGACGCCTTGCAGGTCGGCATCTCCGTCGTCCGTCTAGGATGAGCTCCAACGTCAGCCGCCTCCCTCCTAGCAGTTACCCGCGCGACAAGCAGCTCGACCCCATCTCCCAGGCCGAGCAGCGGCTGGCCGACCGATCTTCCACGACCTTGCCAGAGCAGCAATGTCGACCTCGTCTCCCACCTCTCATGCATGTGCATGTCGCCGCCGTTGTTGTTCCCGTCTCCCTCGCCTTGACATCGCATACCTCTGGTGCATCTATGAAGAGGAATTCGAGTCTAGCTCCCAGTTGCCAAGAAAAATAGATCGAGGAAGATGGATATGACATGTGGGCCAATGTTGTCAACCACAGGAGCAATTTCATAATTTATGTTTTCTCTGACACAAATGTCCAGGGTTTGGTTTTGACCGGAATTGACAAGTTCAGACTTCAAACGACAGAGATTTAGAGTTTAGGGTTCATTTTGTCGAACCTCTACCAGTTAAGGGTTTAAAATAAACCTTTCCTATTTTCTCTCATCAGACCACGTGAGAGAAGTATTTGTATGAAAAATTACTAATGATCTTCAGTATCACTCAACATTTTCATGGCAGTGAAAACATTTCAAATGTTCTATGGCCGTAGCTCCCAGTAGGAAAGGGTAGGGCAACCCGTCCCATATTGATTTTCGTGAACAGTTTTAAATGCACATGTTTTCTCTGAACAATTTGATTGGCCATACGTCGTAAACAGATTTCGTATAAGAATGTTATGCTTATTTTGTTAAAAACTACGGGAAAATCGTTTCCAAACAAAAAACTTGGACTAGGTTTTCTCTTGTTGGAAACAAACTCTTCTTTTGTGCAATCGCTAATTCTCAAACTAACAAAACCTGACTCTAAACAATGTTTTGTGTGGTGGTATTTAATTAGAATTAGAGTGTTTTTACAGATTTGGGGTTACTTAAACCAACTTTATATATGCAATTGATTATGTTTTAAGGTTCTACTTTGCCTTTTGTATATATTGATCCAAAATATCGTATTTGTCTAGTCAAATTTTGATTGAGAATGTGACGATATATTTTCTCAATAGGAGGAAAAATGATTGTTGCGAACCCTTTTTCGAAGATTTCAATTTGCATAGAAAATTGCTTTCATTGGGTCAATACGGATTATTTTTATAGTGTGGACGTCTTTTTATATGGATATAGATTATATTATTACCGATTGGACCATTTGATTGAGAGTTGATTTAAATTAATTTTTATCTTGATTTTAGAGACTCTTATTTCTAAATTTATTTTTGTCATGGTTTAAGAGATTATAATATTCACGTAAAAAAGCCCAATCCTAGTCTATGTGCGGAGATAAGATAGCTCCGTGCACCCTGTCGCGCAGTGGGCCGGCCCAATAAGGGCACCTTCCGCCACATTTGGTTTTATAACCTTTTGTGTTCGTTTTTTTCCTGTTTGTTTTTCTTTTTCCTTTTCCTTTTTCGTTTTCGTTTTTCCATTTTTGGTAGTTTCTTTTTTTTAGTTTATGTCTATTTGTTGTTTTACTTATAATGTACTATATTTTTTTCTTTCTTTCACGTTCCTTTCTATTTTCTTTTTTCCTCCTATTTTACATTTTCTATTTTTTTGATTTTTTTTTACTTTTCCTTTTTTAGATAGTTTTTTCTTTTTGATATTTTTATTCTTTCTTATTTTTAGATACTATTTTATATTTTTGTTTAAATATAGTTTTTTAAAAAATTCAAACTTAGAAGACATCATATTTGAAAATTGTTCATTTTTAAAAGTCTTTCAAATATATTTTTTCAAAAGAGTTTTTTCTGTTCAGTTTTTAAAAATTGTTAAAAATAATTTTTGTTCATAGAATTTTCTGTTCATCTGAAATATTTATTTCATGCATAGACATTTTCTGTTCACCTTTAATATTGTCCTAAAAAAACTTATGTTCACCACTTTTTTTCTACTCATTTTTGAAATTGATAAAAAATAGTTTTCATTCACAAAGTTTTTATGTTGACATATAAAAAATAGTTTAAAAATATTTTTCGTTCATAGACCTTTTGTTGTTTTCTTCTTTAAAATTGTTCAAAACTTGATTTCGTTCATCGGCCTTTTTCATTCATATTTAAAAATGTTTTAGACCAAATTGCGTTCAACCACATCTTGTTCAACATATTTTCAAAAACCATTCCAACATCCTTTTAAACCAAGTTTCTATTCAGCTGAGTTTTACAAAATCATTCAATACCAAATTATGTTCAACGGGTCTTTCAAAAACTGTTTAAGACCAAAATACGTTCAACATGTTTTTCAAAATCCGTTTAAACCAAGTTGGTCAAAGGAGTTTTACAAAATCGTTCAATACCAAATTTTGTTCAACGGGTTTTCCAAAATCGTTCAAGACCAAATTACGTTCAACGTGTTTATAAAAAATCGTTCAACGTGTTTTTGAAAGACCGTCCAAACTATGTTAAACCAAAGTTTCTACTCAAATTATGTTCAATGACCTTTTCTGTTCAAAGTGGGTTTTTAAATATCGTCCGACACCAAATTTCATTAAATTCCGTTTAATGGGCCTTTTCTGTACAAGGGGGTTTTCAAAACTCATTCAATACCCAATTTTGTTTAAATTCCATTTAATACCAAATTATGTTCAATTGGCTTTTGGTAATTTTTGTAACTTTGTTCATATGCCTAATTTTCAAAATAAAATTAAATAAGTTTTCGTAGATGCATGCTTCTCCAATTATAGATGAAATTTACAAAGAAAGTAACACATGAAGGTACAGTTTTGAACAAACCAGGTACTCCACGAAACAATGTTGACACATTACAAATTCATCTAAAAAACTTCCGAACATCGATTCAAAATTGAGAGGTTAGAATGAATGAAACTCGAAACCGAGTACGGGAATGGAATCTATCCGTGGACGCGAATAAGTTGTGTGTATATTTTTCTAATTTAAAATATATTTGTGTAAATATATATGTATATTAAATACATAAAGGTACGTATTTGCAAAAGCAGTGAATCTGTAAATGTGACCAACGAGTGACTAAGCGAATCAGGAAAAGTGAGCAGCGAAGAAACGTGAGCACCGAATACAGGCAATGAGCGAAGTGGGCCGGGCCCATTTGCGTCAGCCGGTAGGTGCGGAGTTGCGTTCGCTCCGCGTAACGCGTCAAGTAGGCGCTCCCGGTCTGTTGGACCTGCCATAGTGTGGACGCGTCTCCTTTGTGGTCACTTCTTGAGCCCAGCCTGATGAAACAGAACCGCCGCTGTTGCACGCACAGGAAGCCACGTCTACACTCTTCCAGACCCAAACCCTCGCCACCGCCGCTCCATGCCGCCGACGCCGCTGATGGACGAGCTCGTCGAGGAGGTCTTCTTCCGCCTTCCGCCGGACGAGCCCGCCTACCTCGTCCGCGCCTCTGCCGTCCGCAAGAACTGGCGGCGAATCCTAGCCGACGCGGGCTTTCGCCGCCGCTACAGGGACTTCCACGGAACAGCTCCCGTCGTGGGGCTCTTCCAGGAGGACGCCAGCTTCGTCCCCACCTCCACACTCCTCCCCGCCCTACCGGACCACCGCCCCCGCTGCACACGCGTGACTGCCGTCACGGCCGCGTCCTCTTCACCCCTTATAGTCGCTACTTCGGGGATTTCGGTGAGGGGGAACCCTTTGACCTCACCGTGTTTGACCCTCTCACGGGCCCTCCGCGGACAACGACATGCTCTGGTTCAGTGCGGCGGTGCTCTGCGCCGCACAAGGCTGTGACCACCACGGTTGCCAAGAAGGGCCTTTCCGTGTGGCCATGGACCATGGTCACCACCGACCAGCAGAAGTGTGTCACATCGGGCTGGCTGTACTCATCTGACACTCGTACGTGGAGCGAGCTCACCTATGTTCACCACCCCGATGTCACCAAGTATACCTATAACCAGAGTGTGCCTAGCGTCCTTGTGGGCGACGCACTCTACTTCAACATCGATGGCGTGATCAGGTTTGAACTAGGAACACTCCGCTTGTCAATGTTTGAGAGGCCGACCAATGTCAAAGGGCGCCCCATTGACAGAGAAAACGCTGTCTCCAACGGCCCCTTTTTTGGCCATGAAACCTCGGTCTTCTTCGTCCGCCACGACGAAACGGACAACCGTTTCTTGTTCGAGCATGAAGCTATGGCGGCTCTAGCAATTGAGGACTACCCCCTTGAGCATTGGCACCGCAACCACATCATCCACTCCTCCGCCCCCTTTGCCAACCCCCACGCCATAGATCCTATCTGCCTCATGGGGCTTGACTACTCTGCCGTCCTAACCACTGTAAAGGCTGAGACCTTGGACGACATCCCCGAACTGCTCAACTTCAAGAACCATTGCAGCACTGGCACCATTGGTCGTGTCTCGGTCATTGGCTATGACAGCTTGGTTGCCCCCTCAGACCCATCCACTGATCCGTCCGATCCGGACTTTGACATCCCGGATGCCATCTCGGATGATGGTACCTTGGTAGACATTGAAGGTGGTACTGGATATGCTGAGATCCTCCGCGGCTTGGGTGTCCCACCTCCACCTATTACTCTCTGTGGTGCTGGCTACGCTGCTCCTGCTGCCTCGCTTGTGTCGCGTGCTCTCGCCGCGGCACCTCCGCTACCCACTATTTTTGGTGAACCCCTGCTCTCCAAGCCAAAAAAGGTGCTCTTCAGGCTACATCTTGGCTTCTACGAGGTGCTTGCCATTGGTTCCAAGGGGGAACGGGCTTTCTTCAGGTTGCCCAGGCGCAAAGCCTGCCCTGCTGATGGCGGAAAGGGCATCCTAGTCGCAAACCTGGCGACAACTTCCGTTGGACTGCTCCAATCCATCTCCACGGTTGGGCCAAACCGTTTCCCACAGGTTGATGTCGCCATTCTCGCGCGCGGCCGCGTCGTGCCACTCGACGCCCTGGTGCCCTGTGAGGTTGCTGCTGCCCTTGTCATGAAGACACCTCCTGAGGGCGGCTTGACTGCGCTTGAAACTCAAGTCCCGTCTCTTGACGATACTCCTGCTGAGGCCTCCGTGGACGCACTAGACACCCAAGCCCGGCTTCTTGAGGCTCCTGTGCTTGGCGCCATCTCCACTGTTCCGGCGGTTCCAGATGGGCCACCACCGCCCCCTCCTGTAGGTCGCCGCTGCAGCACCCGCATCGCCGCCTCCGAGCCTGCTCTGCGCGAAACCATCATCGACAAGGCGGTCCGGCGTAAGCAGCTCCGTTTGGAGGGCTCTCGCAAACCAAGCTCTCTTCGGCTTGGTGAGCTGCCTGCGGAAGACCTGTTGGCCGTGGCGGCTGAGGTGGGTCCGCTGCCGGACAACGACGTCCAGGCCCTTGCGAGCGCCTGCGACATCTCCGCCGCCGAGCTTGCTGCCGCTCAGCTGACCATCCTGGAGACTGACCAATCTCCATGATTGGTAGTGCTTGGGCAAACTGGGCCGCCTGGGCCGATCCCGCCACCTCCACTCCCTGTGTTATGTTTCGCCACTGCGTGTACGCTACCGACTTTATGCTCCTTGTTGGGCCTTCGGCTTCTGGGCCGCTCAGCGTAGGCTGGACTGCTATGCGCCGTAAGATGGCTTGTACCCCTTTTTTTCTGTTTTAATTTCGGGCTACAGCCTCTTATCTTTGTACTCTGTAATCCTTTGCAACTGTGGACGGCCCACTTCTAATTCTAATTTCTTTTTCGTTCTCTTTGGTGCCTTTGGTTTCCTATGTTAATCAAACTCCTAATAACTGACTGGAACGTCCGCGGCCTTGGCCTCCGTCCCAAACGTGATGATGTTCGAGCTGCTATTGATTCGCACACCCCTTCCATTCTTTGCCTTCAAGAAACAAAACTTGAGAATATTTCAACCTTCACGGCTGCATCCTTCCTACCCCCTTCGCTCCGTTCCTTTGTCTACAAACCCTCTGTTGGGGCCTCTGGTGGCGTCCTCACAGCTTGGGACGACAGGGTTCTAGAACTTTTGGCGCACTCGATCGATGACTATTCTGTCACTACCACCTTCTCCTTCAGGTTGGACAACCTAACTTTCTCCATCATAAACGTGTATGGACCTTGTGATCACTCCCAAAAACCTATCTTTCTCGACTCGCTCACCCAATTGTTTTCTCCGCTGCTTGGCCCGGTCGCGATTATGGGAGACTTCAACCTCATCCGGTCCCCTAGTGAAAAATCGAATGACAATTTCAACGCCTACGAAGCTGCCTCTTTCAATGACTTCATTAACGCTAACGCCCTCATGGATATTCCGCTTCTCGACCGTCAGTTCACTTGGTCCAACCAGCAAACTCCACCCATCCTTGCCTGCCTCGACCGCACCCTGGTTAATTCAGAATGGAGCCTCGCTCTTCCGAACACCACCCAAACTTCGTCGGGTCGGCCTACTTCGTACCATGTGCCCCTCCACCTCGAAGCCATGTCCAAAGCCCCTCGGAGCACTGTGTTTCGGCTAGAAAACTCTTGGCTCTCCCACGAAGCTTTCACTGCCATTGTCACGACAAACTGGCAGAGCGTCGCCTCGAACCACACACACCTCCCTGCCATCGGCCAACTCTGTCTCCGCCTTAAGCGGATCCGCTCCGCTGCGCGCCAATGGGCTGCCTCTCGCAGCCTCCCCTCTATCTACCTTGCAAACTGCCGAACTGTCATCCGCCTCTTTGACGTCCTCGAGGAGCAGCGTCATCTTACTGACTTAGAAGGCCGTCTTCGCACCCTCTCCAAAGTTTCCCTAACTCGCCTTAATGCCAGCAGAGCTACCTACTGGCGGCAGCGCGCAAAAATCCGTCACTGCGTGCTCGGGGATGAAAACTCAAAATACTTCCACCTTTGTGCCTCCGGGCGCCTTCGGAAAAACCAAATCAAGGTGATCGAAGATGATGAGGGCAACCCTCTGTTCGCCCATGAGGCAAAAGCGGCACACCTTCAACGCTTCTATCACTCCTTACTTGGAGTCCCACGTCTGGCTTCAGCGGAGCTTGACTTACCTACCCTCGTAGCCACAACCTCGCTGGACTCCTTCCAGGCGGCCTCCTTAACCGCTCCTTTCACCATGCAGGAGTTGCGGGCTGCTGTCTCTTCCATGCGCAACGATTCTAGTCCAGGTCCTGATGGGTTCGGCCCTGCATTCTATAAAAAACACTGGGACCTTGTCAAGCAATCCATGCTCAACTCTCTCCAAGACTTCCACTCCCTTACCGCTGACCTCCGCCCAATCAATAAATCCTTCATTGTTCTCCTTCCAAAAATGACTGGTGCAAAACGGGCTGAAAACTTCCGACCTATTTCTCTCCAAAACTTTTGCTTAAAAACTCTAACTAAGTGCCTAACTATTCGCCTCCGGCCTCTTATCACCAAACTGGTTCACCCAGACCAGACAGGTTTTATCTCGGGCCGCTGCATTGCAGAAAATTTCGTCTATGCCGCGGACATTGTCCAATCCTGCCACAAGCGGTCTGCTCCGGCGGCTGTTTTCAAGCTCGACTTCCGAAAAGCTTTCGACTCCATTAGTTGGGATGCTTTGGACCGTATCCTGGACGCAAAAGGCTTTCCTCTAATCTGGCGCAACCTCATTAAAAACCTCAATGATACGAGTCAGACTGCGATTCTCCTCAACGGCATCCCTGGTAGATGGATCCAGTGCCGCCGCGAGCTGCGTCAGGGGGACCCCCTATCCCCTTTCCTCTTTGACATTGTGGCGGACGTCCTCCAACAACTTCTCCTTGATGCCTCCAGAAATGGCCTCCTGCTTCACCCACTTGTCGACGACCTCCCGTGCCCCATCCTCCAATATGCCGATGACACCCTCATTGTTATTCGCGCAGATCCACAACATGTCACTAATCTCAAAACCCTCCTGGACACCTTCTCTGCCACCACTGGTCTTGACATAAATTTTCACAAGAGCACCTTTGTTCCCATTAAAACTGACCCCTCGATGGCTGCCTCCATGGCCTCGGCTTTTGGCTGTGCCGTCTCCTCCTTCCCTCAAACCTACCTTGGCCTCCCCCTCTCCCTCCATAAGCTTAGGCTTGCGGATTTCTCCCCTGTAATTGCTAGGTGTGACCTTCACCTCTCTGGTTGGCGGGGCCGTGCCCTTCCCATTGGAAGCCGCCTTATCCTTATCAACTCGGTTATTACGGCTAAATTCGCTCATGCCATGGCTGCGGGACTTCTCCCTGTTGGGGTGCTGGAAGCCATTGATAAACGCCGCAGGGCTTTTCTCTGGACCGGTGAGGAATCCTGCACCGGAGGCCACTGCAAAGTTGCTTGGAATGATGTTTGCACCCCAAAAGACCTTGGCGGGCTGGGCGTTCTCTCCATTGCCTCGCAAAACTCAGCTCTTCTCTCCAAATTCCTGTCCAAACTCCACTCCCCTTCAGATGCCCCTTGGGCGCTTTGGTTCCACAGACAATACGGATGGTCTGATTCCACTGACCTAGGGGCTAGCCACCACCTGAACTCCCCCATGTGGAAGAGCATCGTCGCGGGCCTCTCTTCCTTCAGAGAGCACTCTCTTGTCACCCTCAAAAATGGCTGTCATACGGCCTTCTGGCTGGACAGCTGGCTCGGGGACACACCCCTTTCTCAACAGTACCCAGCCCTCTTCTCCCACTGCACTAGACCACACGCACAAGTCTCCTACACCTTAGCCTCTGACTTACAAGACACTTTAACCCCTCGGCTATCCCACACTGCTGCAGTTGAGCTAGCCGCCCTCTCTTTGGCCCTTCAAACGGTCAATTTATTCTCTAACGAGCCTGACATCCGCGTTTGCCGCCACACAAATAACACCTTTTCAAACAAGGATTTTTATACCAATAATTTTAGGCTGCTTCAAACTGATCCCCAGGCTGTCAAGGTTTGGAGAAATGCTGCCCCTCTTAAGTGCAGGATCTTCAACTGGCTTGTGCGACGACACCGTCTCCCAACCAACGACCGAAGACATCGCCACCTACTCACTGCATCCCCTAGCTGCCCGTTCTGCCCTCAGGATGAGGATGTAGATCACCTTCTCGTTCGCTGCCACAAAGCTCAAGAAGTCTGGCGCCTTTTCTACCCAAACTGCCAACTGCAGATTGACTCCATCCAAGACCTCTGGGATGCAAGATGCAGCACCTATGCTGACTCCACCGTTTGCACGGCCGTGGCTTGGACAATTTGGAAGCGCCGCAACGCGAAGATTTTCAACAACATCGACGAGCCCATTGCTGTTGCTAAGGCTCGCTGCGTGGACGACGTGCGCCTATGGGCGTACAGATGCAAGTCCGCCACTGTTGCTCAAGTCCTTAAATCCTGGTGTATCCCCTTTGAGCCCCCATAGTTTCTTGATGTAATTCTTGTCTTTTTTCGTTGTACCTCTCTCTGTACCAAACAAAAACCAACTATGTGATTAAAAGTTATAAAGTTCAGGCTGGCTATGCCCGCCGAAGTTACAGTCAAAAAAAAAAAATTGCGGAAGATGGCGGGCTGGGATTCGCCGCGGTGATGGATGTCAACAATCTAACCCTGTGGTCGATGGAGAACAGACCGGAGGGTGGCATGGGATGGGCGAAAGTCAGGGTCTTTCATCTTAACACCCTTCTCCCTGATGGCGCCGTCTCCATCGCAACACCTGAATCTGAATTTGTGATTAGTTGCATCGTGGAGGGTAGCAAAGTCTTCTGCATAAGCACATCATGTGCTTGTTACATGGTTAATCTCAAGTCAGGGCGAGTCAGGAAGGTGTCTCCTCCTGGCAGATTGTTCTTCCCTTACATGACCTTCTACATGCCAGGTACTGTATTACTTATGCCCACCCTATACAATCTGACGGTGGAACATCGCAGCATGAAATGAAAATATGTTTCTTAGCAAGTCACCGTAGGCATCATAATATATATGGTCAAGAAAGAGGAGTTCCTATGGAGTACAAGTCCATCGTCTCTTAAAGATTCTATGGCCCTGTGGATTTACCTTTTGTGTGTGTGTGTGTGTGTGTGTGTGTGTGTGTGTGTGTGTGTGCGACTTAATTATTGGTCCTTGTGTTCGATGACCAATTAAAATGTAAATTTAGGGGCAACCAATTCATCAATCAATTGATTTTATTTTTCTACATTCTTGAATTTTTGCAGCAATGGAAGCAGCTTCTATGAGCCAGGTGCAATGAGCTGGTATTTCAAGTGTTTGTGAAGCTCAAGTTGCTGGAGCAGGGGCTGGTAGACATAGCACAAGCTTGTTTTTGGAACTTTTTTAGGAAGTTGTTGCGCGTGTGCTTACAGTATGTAATGCTGTTTTCAGTCATTTTGTGCCATGCCTAATATGAAGGAAAAAACCCTGAATGTGTTGTAGAATTCAGTCGAATATCTTCGCTGGTGTTCAAATCATCGACATCGGCCACTTTTCTGTTTTTGAATTCTACATCCGCAGGGTTTAGCTTGATCAGCAAAAATGTCAGATCTTCAATGGTTCCTTCTCATTCTTACATTTATTCGTCTATTTCTCTGCTGGGGGGGGGGGGGGGGGGGGGGCACTGGATGACAAAACTCAGGGTCATTGATCTTAATACGGTCCTCCCTAATAGTGCCCTCTCGATCCCAACACCTGAATCTGAATATGTTATTATTTGCATCACGGAGAGTACCCAAGTTTTCTTCATAAGTACATCATGTGTTGGTTACATGGTTATCTCAAGTCAGGGCGGGTCAGGAAAGTGTCTCCTCCTGGTAGAAAGTTCTTTCCTTACATGAGCTTCTACATGCCAGGTATTATTATGACCATATATATAACCCTATTCAATCATTTCTTACAATCTGTCGTTGGCATTTAGCAACATGAAATGAAAATATGTTTCTTAGCAAGTCACCTTATGCATCATAATATATATGATCAATAAAGAGGAATTCCTATGGAGTACATGTCCATCATATTTTATTTATTCTATGGTCCTGCAGATTTACCTAGTGTGTGTGTTCGACTTATCGCTCCTTGTGTTCAATGGCCAAGTAAAATGTACATATAGCAAAACCAGTTCATCGATCAATTGATTTTATTTTCCCACATCCTTGAATTTTGGCAGCAATAGAAGCAGCTTCTGTGAGCTAAGGGCGATGAGCAGGTATTTCAGTGTTTGTGAAGCTCAAGTTGCTGGAGCAGGGGCTGTTTGATCAAGGTGGAGGCAGTAGCAGCAACGTTAGCCATAGCACAAGCTTGTTTTTGGAACTTCGATTAGGAAGTTGTTGCGTCTGTGCTTTTAGTATGGAATGACTTCTTCAGTAATTTTGTGTCATACCTAATATGGAAAAAAGAAGACCTGAATGTGTTGTAGAATTCAGTCAAATCATCTTCGCTGGTGTTACCCTTGGTACGTTCTAAGTAGGGTCCAGAATGATCAGGAAAAATGTCAGGTCTTCGATGGTTTCCTCTCATCCTTACATTTCTTTGTCCATTTCTCTCTTTTTCTGCTGGAGACTGGAGAGTGGTACGATTTCTTCTGAGGTCTAAGCAAGTAGTTACAGCATTAACCTTGGCAAGTATGGTTAGCGCACAAGCATTTTGAAAGAAGATGAAGTGTGGAATCGACAATACACAGGATTGCCAGCATATCACCTATTCTGCTGAACATTGGCATTTTGTGCTTCTGCAGTGTGCACTTCTCTGTATCTGAACGTACAAATGATCGACTCATACATCTCATATAATATTAGAACAGTATGTATAATTGTATACATGTAAAGTCAATTAGTGGTCAGTTCCTAGGTCAATTATTTTTACAGTATAAATAGACAATTGGCAACAACCTCTATCTAGCTACTGTAAGCATCAACAGCTAAATCTTCAAGTGACAAAAAGAATGAACGAATTGTGCAAGCTACGTATTGAAGGAGTGCCCGCAGATCAAAACCCTAACTCAACCAATACTTCAGTTTTTTTTTGTTTAGGCTCTGTTTGGCGAAGTGTTTTTAAAACAGTTTTTTTTCATGAGTAACACCAGAATTCACTTCACAAATTCTGTTGTTACTCATGAGTTCAATACTTGTTTCTGAAAGATACCAGAGAATTGGAAAAATCTTCAGTTCCATATTTTGTATCTGAAAGAAGCTCAAGTATACGATGCATAAACTGCACGACACAAGGCTGAAATGCTTAATCTTGTTCTCAAGACAGAGAGAAACAAAAACTTCGCTATGCGACATACTTTAATGTTGAGCCGTGAGCACTTGAAATTATAAACTTGACGTGACCATGCTAAGAACTATTTCAGATTTTCCATTACCTACGAACTATGCACGTGTAAAACATGAGGACAACTTCAAAAGTTTTATAGTTCCAATCCGTAATATATTTACCTCCAAATTGCCTTGCCAATCAAGACATGAACATCATGTCAAACAAGACTAAATCTGAGCAGAACCATAAATCATATATCTAAAGATCGGAATTCAGAAAACAATTCACAAGAACATGTTATTGACAAAGATGACTCAGATGTATACTTGGTTAAGCAACCCAACTCAAAATCAAACACCTCAAAGCTTCACCAAAAGATAGCAAATGAATGATCCATGTACCCTCACTGGCTATGGCAAACTATTACCAATACTGAAGCAATCCGAAAAACATGGAAAAGATCTCATAATTTTGTCGTAACAATATTCTGACATAATAAGGTATCTGGTTTTGCATGTAGAACTTCACAAGAGATTTTATCTAAAAATGCTTACAAGATTGGGGCTAGATCCTGCTTAGAAAGTACCCAACTCTCCACACCAGGAAGTTTCCAATTCTACATGATATTCAGGATTTTTTCCATCATGGGCTGTCGGTTTCCATTCAAATTATATCCACCCATGGTGCAGGTGCTACTATACTTCTAAAGACAACAAAATGATTTAACACTATATACAAATAGCAAACATGAATGCAACAACTTCTTAATAAAAATCCGTAAACCAAGACTGGGACAAGCAGCAATTTCACAAATCCAAAGTACACTCGTTCAAAATAATTCACAAGAACATGCTATTGATCAAGAAGACTTGATGTATACTTAGTTAAACATCCTAACTTCAAATCAAACACCTCAAGGGTTCACAAAAGAATAGCAAAGGAAAGGTCCCTGTACCCTTAAAGATTATGGCAAACTATCACCCAAACTAAAACAGTCCGAAAAGATACAAAAGAACTCATGGACATGCTGTAACAACATTCTTGCATAAACAAGGTATCTGGTTTTGCATGTTCACACTTCACAACAGATTTGATCTAAACATATCACAAGATTGCTCCGAATTTACTTAAGAAGTACACAATCGTCAACACCGGAAAGTTCAAATTCGACAGGATATTCAGGAATTATTCCATCATGGGCTTTCGATTTCCATTCAAATTATCGTGCAGGTGCTACCATACTTCTAAAGATCACAAGATGATTTAACACTATATACCGATCGCAAGCATGAACGCAACAACTTCTTAAATTTTTCCATAAACCAAGACTGGGACAATCAGAAATTTCACAAAGACGGGGACACGCAGCAATTTCACAAATCCAAACTACACTCTGCCATATGTAATATCACTGCTCGCACCTCTCCCTTGATCCAGAAGCCCTGGTTTCAGCAACTTGAGCTTGACAAACACCTGAAACACCAGCTCATTTCCCCTGGCTCGTAGAAGCTGCTTCTATTGCTGTAGAAATGCAATATATTAGAAAATAAAAAAGCTGATTGATCAATCAATGGGTTTCACTTAATTGTACATTTTGCTTACTCATCAATCACAAGGACTGACTAGTCGTACGTAACCAGCTACACTACTAAATCCACCACATGTGCATAGAATCATTAAGAGAAGGTGGCCTTGTACTCTAGAGGAACAACTCTGTATCATAGAGCACATAAATCATGATGCGTAAGTTTACACTCTTATGTGATATTTTCATTTCATATCTGCTAAGTGCTACAGACACATTGTAACAAAGGATTGTACATGTGCACATAAGTAGGTAATACCTGGTATGTAGAAGTTCATGTAGGGATAGCATGTTTGGTCATGACCGGAGTCCGGAGACACCTTCCTGACCCGCCCTGACTTAAGGTCAACCATGTAGACTCCATGAGCATGTGTGCTCACAAAAATGACTTGCGTACCCTCCGCGGAGCCACTCAAATATGCATCATTCCACCACGGTGTTGGGGTCGAGAAGACGGCATCAGGGAGGAGCGTCTTAAGATCGATTACCCTGATTTTTTCCCATGACACGGCACCCTCGGGTCCGGTCTGAGCTGACCACATGGCTAGATTTGTGGCAAGCACCATAGTGGCGAATGTCAGCCCACCGTCGTCTTGGGTCTTCATGAGACGCCCATCAACCGGCACCGGCTTCTCGAAGATTGACAGACGGCATGTACCCAGTTGGCAGCCGAGGATGTGATTTCCGTTGAAGTAGAGCGTGTCACCTATAAGGAGGCTAGTCTGAGGAGCAAAGCAAGATCTACCATGGAGATAGGGGTGATGAACAGAGGTGAGGTCGCTCCAGGCACGAGTCTCCTATGAGTAGATCCAGCCGGATGTGACCCTGTCCAACCAAGAGGTCTTCACCAAGACCACATGGAAGGACCCTCCTTGTCCTTGGCAACCGTGGTGGTCGCAGCCTTGTGTGGCGCAGAGCACCGCGGCACTGAAGAGATTGATCCTGTCTTCCACCGGGAAGGGCACGCGGCACTGGTAGCCCGTCAGAGGGTCCAAGACGGCGAGGTCGCAGTTCGAATGGTCCTTGCTCTTGACGGTGAGGAGGACGCGACCGTGGCGGCAGTCCAATGAAATGGAGCCGGGAGGCCGGGGGCTGTCGGGCAGGGAAGGGAGGAAGGCCAAGGTGGGGACGAAGGTGGCGTCATCGTCGAAGAACCCCAGGATGGGAGGTGTTCCGTGGAACTCGCGGTAGCGGCGGCGGAAGCCCGGGTCGGCGAGGATGCGGCGCCATGGCTTGCAGACGGCCGAGGCGCGGACGAGACCTGCGGGATCGTCCGGCGGGAGGCGGAAGAGGAACTCCTTGGCGAGCTCGTCGAGCGCTGGCCGCGACGGCATGATGCAGCGGCGGCGAGGGTTTCGGGTGGGGGACGAATGGAGAGATCGAGTGCGGAGGTTCTGCTAGTTGGGCCCGGGAATCGGTGAGAGCGAGACCACCGTGCGTCCGTGCCTCTTTGGACTTGTTCAAAATCATTTTTTTTTGCACCTGACTGAGAAAATTGCACATAACACCAACCTTTAGGGCGTTTGTTGCACAAAACACAGAAATAAAACACTTATTGCAGCAAACACCATGTTTTCGTTTAATCAGTTGCAACCAGCCCAAATATCAGTTTTAGAGTCCTTAATAGATATCTAACATGTGGGTTTGGATTTTTATACCGTATAGGATTAATTTTGTACTGTATACAAAACATTATACGATATTTAATACAATTTTTTCGAGAAATACAAATTGGAAAACAGGGAGCACAACAGTACAAATATATAGATTATACTTGTAAAAATATTTCAGGATCAATAACAACATATAGATCATACTACATACTCACTTGGAATCATGTGGTGCAAAGTCATTTTAAATAAGCATAGAGTCAAAGATACACTTGCACAAGGATGAAGCATGTATATGGCATAAGAATGATCTTATTTTTTATGGCACATAACCATATATTCACAGATGTATAATCTATTATATTAGTAAAACACGAGACAATGAACGATAACGATATGACTATAACGTTCCATCATATGAAGGGTTGTGATTAAGCAAAGGATTTTCTAAGAAGGTACTATCAATGTTTATAAGGAATTTCATAAAAAGAACAATAGATGTATGTGGCATGTTAAAAATAAGTGTTCCTGAGTCTCAAATTCATTACAAAATCCACAATTTTCACGGCCTTTCCAGCCTATCAGATTATCTCTAGCTACAGATCTATTCCTAACTACCAGATTTAGCTCTACTCTACAGGAATTTTTAGTTTCCATTACACTTCATAAGGAAATATATTTTTATCGTTACTAGTAGAGTATAAGTTCAGAGACTTGACTCGAATGCTCCTGTCCTAGGTTTTAACATGTATAATCTATATATTTTGTACTATTATGCGGCCATGTTAGATTTGTTTTTCTTGAAAAATTTGTTAATTTTCGTATAATTTTTTGTGTATAATACAAAATTAGTCATATACGGTAGAAAAATTCTGAACCACGTGTTAGATACCTATTAATGTCTTAAAACTGTTATTTGGGATGGTTGCAACTGATTAAACGAAAACATGGTGTTCGCTGCAAAAAGTGTTTTGTTTCTGTGTTTTGTGCAACAAACGCACCAAAGGTTGGTTTTATGTGCAATTTTCTCCACCTGACTAGACTGTTTCGTTCAACGACTATATGAAACATACAATGTCGATTCTCATATAGTCCCTCTTATAGGTGGCCATCGGGCCGGCACGGCTCCAATCGTGACGTGCCGGCACGCGGGCTCCAACTCTGGCCCGAGCATGGAACGGTGAGCACGGATGTGGCACGACGGCCCGACACGCTTCTCCTCCACCTCCGGCGTCTTCTTCACGGCTCCACCTCCAGCGAGGTCACGGTTGACGGTGTCCCAGCTTCGGCGGTTCACGGCTCCACCTCCGACACGGTGTCCCTGGAGGAGGGCGGGGGAAGGGAGGAGAGGAGGAGAAGGGCGGCGTAGGAGGAGGGCGGCGCAGCGCAAGAGGCTGGAGGAGAGCGACGGGGACGGGAGTTTGGGAGAAGGAAGATGCGCTAATCGTACAGGACGGGGACGACGCAGGAAGATGCGCTAATCGTGTCGTGCCGGCACGCGGGCCTCGAATCGATGTTGAGCACGAGCTCGAGTGGGCCTCGTGGCGGGCCAGGCCGTGCCACAAAATGCGTGCCTCAGGCCGGCCCGATTGGCACGACCCGTTTTGCCAGCTATGATCTGAGTCAATTAGTTCAGAACGGAGAGAGTACATCACTAACGCAACACCATTTTTCATACATTATTGTATATTGGATAAATAATGCAAAATATTAATTTATGGTAACAAATAATCTGCATATATCACTTTGATTTATCTCGGCATAGTGAAACATATGTTACCATCCCGAGGGAAGTATATTTCCGTTGGCCTAATGAAAATCTCCTACACCACCTTGTACCAATTAATCCATCATTAGGTTGCAACGTAGAGACCCCAATGAGAGTCTGAATGACATAGCAAAAACTTTTGAAAAAATGTAACATCCCAAGAAATGGCATACAAAGTGCAAATACTTAGGTGCTACAACGTATAGCGCAAATGAAGCTGACTATTTTTCTTTATATAAATAATATAATGTAGCTGAAAATGGAGTGATAATATATTTTTTGATGATGGTGCAAACATTTTATATGTACATCCAATACATTTTACGCGAAATGAAGGATTCCAAATAAGAGATATAAAGTGTCTTTTAGTTTTTTGACAAAATCTACTGGAAAGGACCCCTTACGAAAAATCTTTATGAGATTTAATCCTACATATAAAACAACGATCATAACAACAACTACTAAGGATTTAAAGCTTTCAAAAAAAATAGTGCATATTTTTTAAATCAAAGAGTCCCTAGCACTAAAAGTATCTAAAAAGACACTAAACATAGAGCTCAGTAACAGGTAACCTTGAGGCATAAGCCATACTAGTTGAATTCGGCGCGGCGACACGCCGCGCCCTCGGTGAGAAATTTTTGTTTGAAAGTAACATTTATAAAATCTATTCGAATCTTAAAAGCGACTAATTTTAATGGTAGGATATTAATGTATCCAAATATTGTCAAGAACATACACATAGACATATATAATCTTTTACACTCAATGGATTGGCAACACAATTAATTTCCCAATTATATAGCCGAATTTCCCATTTTAGGGAGCCCATATTAACTCAGTTGAACCAGCTTCCAGTCACAAAAACAACTGATCTTTGCATAGGCAAATGTCCGGTGCCCAAGAATCAGTACCTACCATAGCATATGAAAACAATAAACCTTTGCATGAAACTCGTTAAATTGCTCTGGAACAAATCGAGACAACAAATGAAACTTCAGAGAAAAACAATTCGAACAATGAGTAGATGGATCTGTATTTACCTAATCTATCTCTATCCACTTTTCTGGTATAACTCCCAAACTCCTAGAAGGAATTGCTCATGTCGTTAGAAGACATATGTACCATATTGGATGATAAAATGTTATTCACTGACAGTTGTACATACATATCATAATACCTTTAGAAAATAACATATGGAAAGTCATATTTTTATTGTCTTCTTGCCTCTAATTTAATCTCAGGACAAACAAAAACTGCCCGAAAGATCGTATCTTACATTGGAACAGTCAAAATGCTTGTGATATGACCTTGCTTAAGCATAAGTTGAAAGGTACCTATTTTAGAATTATGGGTAAGTAATCTCTCGTAATTTTTCCATTTGTACATATGTATATCCCTGTAAATATTCTCTTCTGGGGTCTCTCCATAGTGATCATTCAAAAAATAACAAAACTGAGTCAATTAATTTGGAACGGAGCAAGTAGGAGTCAACAAAATGGTCTCTGCCTTCTAGAAATCTATTTCACTTATTTTTTTTAAAAAAATATGTACTTTACCTCTTTGAACCACCATTTGCAGCAGGCAGCATCAAGAATCAAATAGCAAGCCGAGCCTATGTTTCTAATAAGAACAAAAAGATGGATCTAGAACCAGACCCAGGTTATTAATGTTCTCCAATGTTAGTATTCATTTCATTGTCTTGCTCCATCGAAACTACCTGTAGAGTTTCATAGGAACACGAACCGTCAAGTTTTAATCAGATATAAAGAACTTCTATAATCATAAGTAGTATAGTCACCAGATAGTATTTAGAACCATGGTAGAGACTAATCTGTGTCGATTCCTTAGAAAAAAGAAAAAAAATTAGAGCAAACTTTGGATCAGCATGTGCATGGTTTTTCTTATCCGGGCACACTACCTGAGAGACGGCATGGAAAATATATTGATCTCTGCGTAGCTACGTGAGAAACTTAAAAAACCTGAAGAATCAGACTGTATTCTGCTAGTTACAATGTGCTAGAGGGAATGTCATTGATCTCCTTCTTAGCAGATCGAGCACAACCTGATGATAAACACCATAGGAAAACAAACCAACAACCAGTGAGTAAGTAAATATGTATTGTGTTAGAAACTTATGAATAATAGTTTACAGGTCGATGAACTAAATATGCAGGCTTCTACCTTCAGTTTATCCCTGTGATTAGTTGAAGTAGCCATTTTAATCGCTATAATTTCCTATTTAGTTAGCTGTATTCAAAAAAATATATCAATTATGATCATTCAATGATTTCTTGCTGCATCTCATGATCATGTCAAAATTGTTTTTTTAAGTGCACTAATCAAATGGAATAGTAGTCTTGCAAATTATATAGTTAGCTCATGCTCATAAAATGAGAAAAACGCATAATTTTTAACTACTCGAATGCACACATGCGTATCTCTTTAAAGGCCAATACACTAACTGGTAGTATACATATGATTTCTTAAAGACAATCTATTCCAGAAATATGGCGACGCACGGACAGTAAACATAGTCGATACATGGACCTATGTTAAAATAATTTAAACAACCAATATTGCATCATGTTGTGACGAACTGGACAGAAGAAAAGCATTTTGTGCCTACTCGAATATGCGGGGCTCCATGAGGAAAGTTGAGTCCATTACAGATGTGACACACTATTAATCTGGCTCTTACCATGAAATCCTAAAAACAGATCAACAAATCATAGCTTTTCTAGTAGATACGAATCAATGAAGGTACCTCCTAAATTTATAAAATAAGAGATATGGAGTAGGAATTGACAGAGCCGTACCTTCTGCATTTTCTAGGTGTATTAACGCCACCCTTCCCATCTCGTTTCCACTCTATTTCTTGAGGATACAAATCATTGAAAAGCGAACTCCTCCTATCATTTGAGCTGCAGCCTGCAATAAAATTAGATAGCATATCAGCTACATACTCATAGCATTGAACATGGCATAATTCATATAATTGGTCAATAGCACAGAAGCGAACAAAAACATTTTGGTCACCAAATTTAATAGTCCAATAAACAGTCGTGAAATATCTACTCTATCTGTCCCAAGATTATCCACACATTTCTCTTTCGCAAGGAGAGGCGTCATATTTTTATTTCTTAAGAACTAATGGAAGAGCTTAAAATTTAGACAACCCATCCAAGCCTTGGTAGCATCACAAAAAGAAACCAAAACATCACTAAAAGCAGCCCTAGTTAAGTCATGCGTCTAATTATGTAGTAGCGAGACAATAACCTTCTTCACATCATCTAGGCAAGTAAAACTGCTGATGCTATTCAACACTCAGTAGTCAGTACTAAACCTTCAAATATCGAGCTCCAAACCACATAGAAATTCAACCAAAAAACACATACAAAATGGAACAGCGCTACAAACATTTAGGCTGCATCCATTCTGTGTGAGTATGTGGATGTTCGGATTTATCAGAGCTAATCTTTGGGGGATTAGAGCTTACGGAGAGAAGAGATGAGGAGGAGGGGAGAGCGGCGGAGACGCCTCCCGGCACGCGAGACTCCTCAAGGAGGAGGAGGGCGGTGCAGCCTCGATCTTGCCCGGGATGGCCGGAGACAACACGGCGGCGGCGAGGTCGCAGCGTGGCGGCCGGGAGGAAGGGCAAGGGAGGCGGCCGCGTGGGGAGGAGCTCGGTGACCTTCTCCTCCTCCAGCGCAAGGGCAAGGTCGCATGGGCACGGGCGGCGCGGCCGCAGGCGGGTGGCCATCGAGGCATGGCGGAGAGGCCGGCGCAAGAGATGGAAGGAGCGAGAAGTCCGGGGTGCATCTCGCGGAAAGGTGAGGGGAAGAAAATAGCGAGGCGGCGGGGAGCCGTTTCTCGGGGTCATGGCAGCAGCGCGCTTGCCTCAGCGGCGGTCGTGAGCTAGTCATCGTTGTCCCCAGCGCGGCCGACCACGTCGGCCGTCGGCGCGCCGGATGGCAAGAGGATGCAGCAGGAATTGCGGCGGCGCGTAGGCCGGGCGGTGGAGCCAGAGGGGCAAAGGTGGAGGAGGTCGCGGAGGAGGCGGCGGGCGAGGAAGATGGAGAGGAAGCAGAGGAGGACGGCGGGGAAAATGAGGAGTGGTGCCAATCTAGGGTTAGAGGTTTGCTTATATATTAAAAGAACCTCGGGGAGGCGGGGAGGTGGAGGGAGCCGGCGACGATGCCTGCCGCCGCCTGCTGCTTGTGGAGGGGAGGTGGAGGATGGAGCAGCGGGGCAGAGACGGGGAGGGCGGCGGCGGGGGGCGGGCTGGAGTCGGGCGAAGGTCGCGCGAGGGAGAAGAAGAGCCGGGGTGATTGTGGAGACGTTTTTGCGGAAAAGCCCTTTATTTTTTCGGAATGACACCTAGGTCCTTGGCGGGGGTAAATCGAAAAAATGTCTGAGTACTGTTCATAATGCACAGTACTTCGATCACTCACAGCTCGAGATTTCCTCCGCCCTTAATATATAGGGTAATACTTCCAGGAACAAGATTTGTGTACATGTCTACTCCGTAAAGCTACAAAGGAAATGGTACACAACATAATTGTAATGTAGGTATTTTATAAATTAGTCCTACATAGAATTTGTGCCATTGGATTCATAATCCATCCACACAATATTCTACTCTAGGGGAATCCACACATTAGTAAGTTTATTTTAGGGAAAATCATTTTGCCTCTCGAGTTCAGATACTTTCTCCGTTTAAAGAGATTTTTAAAAATAATATTTCTAAGTTAAAAAGTATGAATTTTGTAGGTGTTAACAATGATGCATCCGAGAAACGTAAAAAAAAATCTTGATTTGAAAATAACTTATTTACAAATAAAAAAATTAAAAATCGGCATTTTGCATGTTTGTGAGATACACTATTGATAACATGCAGATTTGTTTTCACATTTTTTGAAACATGAAATATGTTTTTCCAAATTTTTAAATAAAGGGATAACTGGACTGCTGGAGCCTGGAGCAAGAATTATTTACTCTTTTTTTAGTGCTACACTAGTTTAGTTGACATGAACCACGAGCGCCCACGGAAACGGAAGCAGAAACACCAGCGGCTCGTCCCCGTTTCCGCCGTTCCGGTGGGCGCCGCGCCGGAATCCCAGTCCACTGACCGGAGACCTCGCCACCTTCCCTCTCCCTCCGTCAGCGCACTATAAGCAGCGCGCCGACGCCCCGGGAGGGAGCCATGACCCCACCGCCGCCGCCCCGCCTCGACCCATCACCATCATGCCGCCGCTCCTCCTGCTCCTCGCCGCCCTCGTGCTCGCCCAGTCCTACGGCGGCGCCGCCACCGGCGGCGGGTTCTACGACCCGAATCGGGTCACCCAGATCTCCTGGCGCCCCAGGTCAGCTCAGGGCTAAGGCTCTTGGTCCCTCCCTGTCCATTCCCTGGGCGTGCCGCCCGCGCCCGCCCGCCACCTGTTTGCCGATTTGCGTCTTTGACAGTGCCACGTTTGTTTGTTTGTCTGTGCGTGCAGGGCGTTCCTGTACAACGGCTTCCTCTCGCACGCCGAGTGCGACCACCTCGTCAAGCTCGTGAGTTGCCGCTCTTCTCACGTCTTACTTAGAGAGTGGCAACGCAGAGGTCGTTGTGTTGTGAGCTGTGATTCTTATGCTTTTGTGGGGTGTAGGCCAAGGGGAGGCTGGAGAAGTCGATGGTGGCGGACAATGACTCCGGGAAGAGTGTCATGAGCCAGGTGCGCACGAGCTCCGGCACATTCTTGACGAAACACGAGGTATGGAATTGGAATCACCCTTGTTCGCTCAGTGCAAAATGCGTGCAATGCTGTTCCTTCATTTGATCACATGCCTCTGAGATTACGTAGGTTATTTCCGACATATCGCTTTGTGAAATCTATCTTCCTTACTGCTCGAGCAGACAATATGAGAATATTTTGGTAGATCAGGTCACGTAATAGTAATAGGAAATAACTCTTATCGGATTTTTGAATGGTTGTAGTTTGTACTTTCTTTCCTGGGATGAATGGAAGTTAACGCTGCAAAAATCAATGCACCAACTGCAGTTCAATAGAGCTGTAATTCACTATAAAACCGGTGAATTATTACAATCCTGAGTAAGGCCTCCCCTTGAATTTTGTTGAACAAATTAAGTAGGTAATGTTTCTTTTATTTGTGAAAATTAATCTTGAACAATCGACCATTTTGGCAACTGCACATTCGTATAGTGCAGTCCATGAAATGACCCTTGTAAAATATTTTTCTGCTTTTCCTTCTATACCATATGGTCAAACAACTATAAATGTTTCAAGATCACTAATTTGTTTCATTTTCTTTGATCAATTCAAGGATGAAATTATTTCTGGAATTGAAAAGCGTGTAGCTGCTTGGACATTTCTTCCTGAAGGTATTTCTTGCTACCTTACTTGCCTTCCAATTGGTCCAGGGCTAGAGGTCATTCACTAACTGGCTAGTCTGTTTCTGGATCAGAAAATGCCGAGTCACTTCAGGTTCTGCATTATGAAGTTGGTCAGAAGTATGATGCCCACTTCGATTATTTCAATGACAAAATCAACCTGAAACGTGGTGGTCACCGAGTTGCCACTGTTCTTATGTACCTGACAGATGTGAAGAAGGGTGGTGAGACTGTGTTTCCAAATGCTGAGGTGTGCCATTATTTCTGAGATTACTTAGCCTTTTATATGATAGCAAGTTATACTCATCTGATGCATTCTTTCAGGGAGGTCATTTACAACACAAGGATGAAACGTGGTCCGAGTGTGCAAGATCTGGCCTAGCAGGTAGCCTTCGGCCTCTTGCATGTCAAAAGAAATGTTTTTCCTTTGTGACATGACTTTAGCAGCAGTGGTGGTTTACTGTAATACTTGCCACCGCTGTTTTACGCACAAGCTTATCCTAAAACAAGGGTGTGCCTGTTCTCTTGCAGTTAAGCCGAGAAAAGGTGATGCACTACTGTTCTTCAGTCTCCACGTTAACGCTACAACAGATCCAAGAAGTCTCCATGCGAGCTGCCCAGTAGTCGAGGGCGAGAAGTGGTCTGCCACAAAATGGATCCACGTCCGGTCATTCGACAATCCTCCAGATGTAATGACAGACGCGCCGTGTTCTGATGACAATGAGCTCTGCCCCAAGTGGGCTGCTATTGGGGAGTGTTATAAGAACGCAAAATACATGGTCGGCACAAAGGATACCCTTGGATCATGCCGCAAAAGCTGTGGGATTTGTGATGCTTGAAACCTCCACCAAACTGAACTGAATTTGTATAGTGTAGTATTAGGCCGTTTGCTGTTTTTACCAACCTTTCTGTTTTAGAGTTATTGAGATGTACTCCCTCCGTAACGATTTATAAGACGTTAAGGTAGTTTAGCTTATCCCAACGTCTTATAAAAAGATACAGAGGAATTATATTACAAAACCAAGTAGTTCTTTAGTAGCACGTTACTAAAGGTTTACTCTTTGTAGCCTGTAGTTTGACCTCAGAGCATCTTAATATTAAGCGCAAAAACATCTTTTTTATCTCAAAACTTATTTGGATATGACCTGATGGTGTCAATTATTTCGCCAGCAATGTCCTGTGTAAATTGCATGCAGCTCTGATATCCTGGAGCAAAATGTTCGTGATCCATCTTACAAATTCCATTGTGCAATGTCTGGTACTTCCTACTCCATGTCTCAAGGTATTCCTACATTACTAAATTTACCAATATAAACCGGAAACTGTGGAGTAACACCTAAATGGTACTACTTGAAGTTATAGTTGTTTCCAGCCTTTGTTAGCCATCAACCACAAAACTGAATGTGCACAAATCTTCTTATATACTACTGCTCGGTGTTTTTTTTAAACATGCATATTATTTGGATTTGCTAGTGGCAAAACAACAGTAATTTTTCCAATTCACTTATTGCTTTGAAAAAAGGTGAGATATAGTAGTAACATGTAACTAGAGCATGCAAGTACATGGGGCAGCATCTCCGAGCCCTGCTCTGCTCTTGGGACCAGAAACAAGAGTGCAAGCGCTAGGCGCATGCCGGGACCCGGAAGGGAGAGAGACACACTGATCACTGATGCATATATATGTATATGTACAAATAGGACACATGATCTGTGCCCACTCTGGTCTGCACCCTCTTGCACTGAACAAAGCAGCCCATCCATCCAGCCACCATACACTGATCCACATAGCCATTCTAGTACATCTCGTCTCCAGGGCACAGCAATGACTGGTCAAGAAGAAACCAGATTTTTAGTCCCCACAGATACAGCCTTGCTTTGGAGCTCACTTTAGCTGCTGTTCAAAGCTACTAAGCTACAAGAAAAGAAGGTAAAGAGAGGAGGATGGAGAGGCAAATGGAGGGAGGGAGGGGGGTATCGGAAGGGTGGAGCAAAAAGCATTGTTTGCTTGCTGCTTTGGCATGGCTGCTGCTCCTCTGCTTTCTCTTTGATGCTTTAACCTTCACTTGTTTCTTCTTCTTTTCATTATGAGGAATTGTTTTCTTTATTTGGTGCCATGTTGAATGCAAACATGTTCTATCTGGCTCAAAATTTATGTACGAGCCAAAACAAACTGCAAAAATAATTATGGACAGTAAAAAAAAAACAGGCATAACATGCAAAGCAAGATGAGAAACTAGCAAAAGCCTCTTTAACAGTAGGTGTTACTAGGGCTGAAACGGCAATGGATTTTCCACATCTCATATGAAGATAAAGAGAACCTGCAAAGCCTAGACAACTGTTGGTCCTTGATTCTTTGCCTGACCAGTTTGCTTCCTCTGCACCAAAACCTATTTATATGGTGTTCAAACTCACACTGTGACAAGGGATAAAGATGCCTCAAAACCAAACAATATGCTAGTGGTTGCAGTAGTACTGTACTACTACCAAAGTCACTTCTGCCAAAAACGAAAGGAGCTCAGCTCTTGCCCACACCCCCATTGCCAAGAATCTCTGCTGCTTGTTTCTCGTGAGAGGGAAGCTTGGTTACTTTACAAAATTGAAACCCCCCACCACTAGAACAACCTCTGTTTTCGTGAAAAAGCTAAAGTTTATATGCTTAAACTCCTCTTAAATAGCAGTGCTTAGAAGGTGATGTGCCATGCCACCTCCCCCCTAGTTTAAACCACAACATCCAGCCAGACCCACCATGACAATGTAGCCCTTGTTTTGCTCCTTCTTGCAATGCAATGCACCATCTCTCTGTTCACCATATTTGGTCTCTCTCCGGTCGGAAGCTTCCGCGCCTCGGGATCCGCCACCGCTATGCTCTGCCCGGCGATCTTCCTGACTTGCCAGCACCCCTGAAGAAGATTCATCAGATTAGAGAGAGAAGTGCATTGTAGGAGCAGCATGTCAGTCTGTTTTGTTTCAGGTGACCCTACACTGAACCGTTAGACCATCTGTCTGTTGTGTAGATAATTTAATCATGGTTGTGTGCTTTGTTTGACTGCTTCGATGCATGTAGACTAATCATTTCAAGTATCATAACTTGTTACTCATGTTTGGAATATTTTTACTTCCATAGAAAGGGAGAATAAGACTAGTTTTACTTGCTTTTGCTGAAAGAATAGCATATCATCATCGGGGGCTGTGGCTGTGGGTATGAAGAGGATAAAGGGCGTGGCACCTTTGCTTACATTATCATATCTGTGTTCTTCTCATGCTTTTATTCTCAAACAAAATCATGCCTTAAGACAGTTTGATTGCCTAAGAAATTTTGCCTGCCTAGGAACATTTCAGGGAAATAAAGCATGTTGAATGGTAGAGTGAACTAATGGCCTATCAAATGGGATATTAAACAGTATTAGCCTATTGCATGACACATTAAACATGGAAGAAACAAAGAACTTATTAATGTTAAAGGATCATCATAACCATGGTGTATTATTTGAAATGTGGCCACAATCTTCAGTCTAATGTTTGCCCCCGGATATACAAAAATGCTCTGTATAATTGGCACATTTCATTATTTGAAATCTGGCCAGAAACTTCAGTCTACTGTCTGCCACCCCATATGAAAAAAGCTCTGTACCATTGGCACATATCATACCAACTAAGTTGAAGCCACTGTAAAATTTCACGCCAACAGTTCCAAACATCAATAGACTTATGTATGCGTGGCCCAAAACAAATATGGGAACTTTTCTTATTTGCCAAATCATATGCAAAACTATGACCCAGAAACTAACATTCGAACTGAAGTTGCATGAACAAGAAGAGACAGAGGAAATGAAGAAACCAAGTAAGAAAATTCAGAGCCAATCTTGCAATGCAAACACACAAGAAAAATAAAGGGAGTGAGTTGACGCACTTGTTGTGAATAGGATCAGGGCCATTGGGCACCTTCCGCTCGCTGTCCTGGAAAGGATCATCAGACTTGAAATCTTCCAGAGTCCTCCTCATCTCGCCTCCGTCACCTGCCAACAGCATCCTCCGCCCTCCGATCGCGGCGCCGCCGATGGCCGGCGGAGACGGCATCTCCTCAACAACCACCACCGCCAACGACATCAAAACAAGAACTCCGAACAAGATGGCTGCCGCCGCCGCCGCCCGCCTCCCGGACCCGGCCGGCCTTCTCATAGCACCAACCCGGTAGTACGATGCTCTCTTCGCAACTGCACTCCTCCTCCCTCTCCTCTGCTTCTCCTAATGCTCTAATGGAGGCGGGCAGATGGTGGTGCAGCTGGGACGACGATGCTGGTTGCTGCTGCTGCTGCGATGTGGCCGCATATTATAATGTGGGGCGAAGTGGCGAGTGGAGTAGAAGGAGCAGCACAGGAGGGGCAGGGATTTGTGTCAGTCGCTGTTGCCGGCGGTAGCATTCCAGCTTCTTGTTTTCTTCTGTGCTTCTTTTGCTTTGGCCTTCATTCTGCCTTGCTTTCCAAGGACTATAATGCAGAGGAGAAGCAAAGCAATGGAGCCAGCCATGCCATGCTTGTTTGCTTTTCTTTTGCCGATGCACTCTGCTTTCTTCTTTGAATTGGGTTGTTTTCTTTTTCTTTCCAATCTCTCTTGCTGAGACTGAGAGAAAGTAAAGTTTTAGGAGCCATTGCTGTCCCAAGCTCTGAATCCTGATCCGTAAGGCTGTACTTGGGTTCTCCATCTTTAATTTTTTGTGAACTTGAGCAAGCTGATGTCGACTCCATCGAGTACGTAGATTCCTCTCGGGAGGTAAAAATTCTCAGGCCGCGTGCGTGGCGTAGCAAAAGAAACGGGAAAGAATTTCATCTTTGGGTAACTCTAGGAGAGGGGCATGCATTGCCGTGGTAAAAGTGAGGTCCAAAAGCAGCTCCAAAGTGAACAGCACCCTGAAGAAATAAACACTACTTTCAGGTGATGTGTGACGACCCTTTTTATTTTGGGGGTTCAGATTACAATGCGGTGATCTCCTAAAAAAATCACTGTGGTGTGATTCTGATTCTTTGCCAAGCTCTAGGCCGTTTGAAATGACATATTGATATGTGATGATGTGAACTTGCTTCTTCAAATGGAGTCCGTCCGTTTCGAACCGTAATCGGATTTGTTGGATTTGCTTCATGCTGACGCCCGTACATGTGAAATCAACTTAGTGATTTCAGAATATTTTGGTGAAAAAAGGGAGAGTGGGTGTACTTAGGACCTCGGTGATGTGGCTAAATCATCTATGGTTTTTGTGCATACGAAAAAAACATAGCAAATCTTTATTTTCAATATCAACATTTTTTTATGGAGCAAGCTTGAAGTCAGGGTAATGGACCAAAGGCCTGGCATGGACAGCCCAGCCCACCAGGCCTGACCGAAATCCCAGCATCTCGATCGAGCTCGGATTTGAGCCGCATTTTTAGATGCCTGTGATACATTTGCTTAAGGTGGTGGGGGCGAGTGGCGCCACATGTGGACGATATATAGACGCTCCCCCAAAATTTACTATGACACGACAACAAAATGAAGGGAGACAAATACTGCTAGCATGACGATTGAATTCTGGAGCCAATTGCTAATCTCTAGACCACCATTTGCAGACATGAAATAGTCTGAGCGCCTAATTGCTAATCTAGACCACCAATTGCCATCTCGCTTGGATTGGATTTCTCCCTTGGCATGGCTTTTGCCGGGGATGTTCGTCGGATGGGTCTGGGTTACACACACCCTTTCAAGGATTCGAGTCACTTCACAATGGTGGTCTCCTTTGGTAGAACGTCTTTTCGCCTGGATGAGGAGTCTGTTTCTCTCGCTTTGGAGGCAGCCACATGAGGATTCTGACATGAAATCAAGGTATCTTGCATTCGAGATCGTGTTTTCTCCTTTGTGGTCTCTTAAAAAAGAGTTGGATTTGCTTCTTGAGAAAAAGTTTTATAGTTTCCCACAATTCAAATGTTTCTTTCATCTGTGGGGTTTTGGGGGACCCAATTGGAGACATGAATTTTCCTGTTGACAACATGAATGTACGGGAGAATAATGGATTCTAGCTTCTCGTCGTAAACCCGCAATCCCTCTTGAGCGGTCCCAGATGGTTTTTCGTCGGAAAGTTTTTCAGCAAGCAACAACATTGGCGACGACGTAGCCTGAGATCCAGATCCAGTTTGGATCGTTTGATCTAGGTCTTTCGTTGCAGGAGTTGGTTTCGCCGTCAGTTGCGGCGAATAGCTCTCTCCTCGCTCCGATTATGTAGGCGCGCCAAACAAATGGTTCAAATCAAGTTGATGGGCCAAACGCAGTTGGGGCTCTGATTCTCGCCGCCACTCTGGACAAGACTCTTTCTCGGTAGCTGACAAATGATAACGTGCCAGCAGCCCAGCCCTTGAAGCATAGTGCTTTGGTGGACTCACCCGTTGGGCTGACTCCTAGGACTGTCGAGATCTTGACTGCGAGTTCTCATGGGTTTCCTGTTACTGCACTAACCCGCTTACCCAGTTTACTTTCTCCTTTACCCCTTTCACTGATAATAAAAAGGGGCGTGGAATACCGGTTGGGAAAGACACAAGAAAAAAAAACGAGTTTCATCTTCGAGTAACTATAGGAGAGGGCCGTGCATGTCAAATGAGGGAGTCGATATTTAACATGGTAACTATGAGTCCAAAAGCAGCTCCAAAGCGGGAAAAAACTCTGAAGAGTTAACCACTACTTTGCAGGGGATGTGTCACTATCCTTTTTTTTACTTAGTGCCTCAAATTACAACACGGTGCTCGTGTAAAAAAATATTGGTGTGATTACATGTCAGCTAAATCCATCTGTTTTGATGCCCCCTGTGTGTGAAATCAATCGATCTCTTTGATAATATTTTGTAGAGAAATGCTCCTGTGCTTTCCTATAAGTTTTTTTGCACGAATTTTAAAGCACATCAATGACTGTGATTAGGGGTGGAGATTAATCACAACCATTGATGTGCTTTAAAATTCGTACAAAAAAACTTATAGGAAAGCACATGAGCACTTCTCACATAACAAAAAAGAGAGGCACACAAAAATGACTTAAGACATAGATGTTGTGATGTAGAAAGAATGGCATGGGTCTTACCAATCCCCACCGCTTGGGCCAAGTTCTTTATAGAGGTTACAAGAGAAGACATAAGAGAGTGCCGCCACCGAGAGATTGGGGTGGCTATCATGTTCTACATCTACACTATACATTTGGTTCCCCTGTTCCCGTGATAGCGTGCTATATATGATACCTTTTTCTTCCTAAACCAACTTAGTACAATTAGGTACAAGTTCAAGATTAATTATGTGAAATTCATAGGTCAGATTATCGATCAGAAATCAAATGACCTAGTTAGATGCCAATGTTACAATTTCTACTATATAATATGTCTTGGGGACTCCGGTCGTACGTCGCGGTTGTTTTGCGTTTTAGTCCCTCACAAACTATGAAATCAACCCGTGGTCCATTATTAAGTTACAGATACTTGCGTTTTAGCCCCTGGTACCTCTTCGATAACATACACCGGCCCAGAGGCGCAGGAGCAAATCCGGTTTACGACGCCTCCATCCGAGACCTGGCGCCGCCCCGGCCAGTAACCACCACGCCCCAACCCGCCGCCCCAGCTTCCCACCGTGCCGCCCTCGGGCCTCCCAGCGCGACGCCCCTTGACCGCGCCGCCCTCCGGCCTCCAACCGTGCCGCCCGGGAGGGCCCGACCTCCTCGCCACCAGATTCGGCGGCCGTCGGGCCCTTCTTCTCCAGCGCGCCGCCGTCGGGCCCTCCCCAGCGTGGCATCTCCGGCCCCAGCCCCGACGCGGCACCCCTACGTTGCCCATCCTTCACCCACGCGCTGCCGCCCCAGGAGATTGAAAACTCCTCACAACCGCTGCCATTGGAGGCCGAGGGAGGCATCTTTTTGCGCTTGTGACATGCTGCTGGGTGTGGAGCCACCGGATCTGCGTGCGCCGGTGTTAATATCCGTACTCCGGGGCTGGATTTGCATACGGATGGGAGCCAGCTCCGCGCCGCGGTGGATTTGGAGCGGCGAAGCAGCAGACCGTGGTTGTCCCCACGGTGCCCCCACCGTCGTCGTCCTCTTGTTCAGGTACTGCTGCCTCTCTCCTCCTCTTCCTCTCTCTTCTCCGTGGTACCGTGTTTGATCTCGGAAAGAGAGAGGAAAAGAGAACTTGCTGCTTAGTTGAGTGTAGTGTTTGGTTTTGCCCCAGCTTATAATTATTCAGCATTAAAGAGGTGCTCCCGATGGTTTCATTTGCTTCGTTCTGACCATCGACGCAATAGAAAAATATGGTGGAGAACTTTGCTTTGCATCAGGAATCATGCATGAACCTCTGTGCTACTCCGGAATGTGTACACTATATATTTGGTACTATTTGTACACTGAAAATTTGAACCGTAGGAATACTTAAGTTATTCAGTTGAATTAAGTATATACTCCTAGGAGTATACACACCTAGGAGTACTTAAATTATTCAGTTAAATTCAGTCTATACTACTACGAGTACTGCATAATTAGGAGTACTTAAGTTATTCAGTTGAATTCACTATGTACTCCTAGAAGTACTGCACAATTTGACTTGTTCTTTTGGTTGATACACAATTCAGTACCAATTAAAATTTGTAAATCAGTTAACTTTGTTCATCATATATTGTAGTAATCTTGTGCACCGGAGAGTGCACCGGCGACCTGGGATCCAGGATCCGATGGTCTTGGGCGCAGAGGCAATCTGCGCCGAACCGATGGAGCGAGGGTCAGCGGGAGGGCCGCCACAACGAGGAGATCTTGGGCGTAGAGGCGACTAGGCGAGAAGAAGGCTCTCAACAAACCAAGTCGACATCCGTTAAAATTAATCATATTTCGTCTAATTTTGGACATAAATTTTATGTTGTATTTTGGATTAATTGGGGTACGAAATCATTTTGCATTAGTTCGATACATGCATTTGCACTTATACGGTTATCCACATTCTTTATACATGATTAAGCATAACTTAAAACAGATTTTAAACACCATATTGATTTGCTTTAGACCCGTTGCAACGCACATGCATTTTGCTAGTGTATATCAAATTGTCTATTCCATATTAGCAACTCTGATTTTAGACATAGTGTATTTTGTATTAAAAGCTCCAGCCATAACTGTAAAATCCAAGGGTATACAAATAAACAACGAAAGGAACGAAGTAATAGAACTTTAAATGAGATAGAAACAAGAAGCTGAAATTAAAGTCCTGAAGATGTCTACTTTCTCCCCTTTGGAAACAATTTTAAAACAAAATGGAAGAGATATGATCACCTAACGACAATAAGCATGCAAGGCATCGAGAAGACTCAAACACAAATATTAGGCCCTAGTTGTAGATTGAAACACTAGTTTAGGATTTTCTCCATGACCCAATGCCCATATTAGATGCTATTGTTATTGTTCTTCTTGACTTGCTTTAACTCCCCCCCGTTGTATAAACGTATTGTGCATGTATAAAATTGTTGTGCGATTTTCTAAGACAATCGCGCAAGATAATAAGAAAAGGAAGGAATACCTAAGAACAATAGGCATGGGAGGCATCAGGAAAACACAAAATATCTTGGCCCGTAAATTTAGAGGCAAAGAAGTCTAGGCTTTCCTCCATGTTCCCATGCCCACTGCTCTTAGATACTCATGGCTTCCTTTTCCCAACTCACTCTCAAGGTCTCATGTCCTAATTCCTAAAGGACCTACATATGAATGGAAATTCTTAAGCTTACAACATGGAAAAAAATGAGAGGTAATAAAAGCAGCAGGAAGGAGAACCTAAAACACAACAGGAATGTGATGTATAGGGAAAAACCAATACAAATATCCACCTCTAGTCTAGAGGAACAAACAGATAGCTCAAGATTTCCTCCCTGCTCCCATATATTCTCACTACTCTTCGTCTTTGTAGCTCATTCGAAGACTTCAAATTCTAGATTAAGTAGCTTGCACCTGTAAGGTATATATAGGCCCCTTCTGAAGTGCTTTATAGAGTAAATTGTAATCATAATGTTTTCCAGAGTGCAATTTTTTCTCGTCATGTCAATGGTAGCTAGGATGAAATCAATGACCGCACACCCACATGTGCATGTTTGGATGGGGGTAAGGAACACACATTTTCAATACGTGCACATGAAGGAACATCTGTTGGGTACGTGTGCACGTGGAGGGAGGATATGGAGATTTCTTCATCATTCTCGTAAAAAATGAAATATATATCCCTGGCCTAGTACTCGCATTTACTGGAAACAAGGAAAATAGATGGTAAAGCACATCGTCGTTCAATTTATTTAATGAGAGCCAAGCATAAGAAGATGCGACAACGTACATGTCTATATTTTCTCATCCAAAAATCCCAACGTTGTTAATCACACACGTGATTGTAAGCATATCGTATGAACATAATCCATAAATAGTACTTAAATATATACTATGTAATTAAAGATGTAATTCTTGTTCTTAATGGGGAACGAAGCCCCATCTTTGCATCAAAATGATGGACACACAACCATTTTAATGCAAAGTTTAGAAAGATACAATATAAACCCAACCAATGCCACATGCCTCACGACAAAACTTCCATCAGATGACCACTAACTTCATGGTAAAATACAAAAAATAGAAAATTTTAAGCAAAGCATTCAAGAGGCAAAATTCACACGTGCACTGCTGATCACGAGTCCAGAGTAAGGTCAACCTGGGATTTTCATTCCGAAAGAGAAGTTTTGATCCACCATAGAACCTCCATCTATCAGACTACCATAACTCTATGGTAGAAGACAAAAAAGAAAGAGAAAATACACAAATTTTAAGCAAAATTTTCAAGAAGAAAAGATCGCATGTGCGCCATTGATAACGAGTCCAACATAATGTCGACATGAGATTTGCATCCCCAAGGACGAGGTTCGAGCCAGCTCCATCAAGGGCACGACGCAAGCACGCGTCAAAATTGTCGAAAATGTTTCCAACATAGTGTGCAAACACAAAGTTGAATCATCAACAATTATCACATCTCTAGACAAATCACTCAAAGTTTTACATGACATGCACTTAGTGTTAGTATATTAGATTAAATTATATTATATATTATTGTGTTGCACAAACCCGCATTATTATTTTGGTGGGAGTCAATAGCGAGACGTCTGTATGATGACTTCCTCTCAATCTCAATACGTGACTCGACGGCTCAGTCTTTTGAAGGTGCTAACATGGGATAATGTATGCGCGGGGATGAGTGCATGTGCATATATGTGAAGTCTGTATTCGTATTGTGTTCCTAAAAAAATTGGTATGACGCCGGCTAGAGTATTTTTGGGCACCCACAGCAAAAAAAAAAGCCCGTCATTTACTTTCCAGTAGTTAAATTGGCTGTTGAAATGCACTCAAACTAAGATGGATTCCAGAATGGCTGAGAAATGGTCATGCCTCCAAAGTGCTCAGAAGGTTTCAGTAAACCGAGAATAATCTTCTTAAAATTTACAAGCCATGTTTGAAAACTTTAAGTACGGGTTGAAAAATCAGGACATGTACTTAGAAAACTTAAAATGGAAAATGGAGCATTAGGGGTTTTCCCCTACTGTATCAAAAATAACTTATAAAACTTAACGGGTCAACTTTTAGAAATGTAGAAACCAACTTTCAAGATCATTGGGGTGGGCTTTCATACATGAATCCATGATACATATAGGGTAATGTTCATACGTACAAGGATGAGTTCTAGAAACTTAGAGGTCTCCTTATTTCAACTAAATATCCTCAATGTATTATAGACATTTGAAATAAAAGAGTGGTTCCTACAATTTTAAAATATATTTGGAGAGATAAAAAAAGGTTGTAAAAGGAAGACTTGTACGCTCGGTCATCAATAAAATATGAGAAAAATCGGTCTCCCACCTAACTAACCATAGAAACTTGCAGGACACATGTTATGCCCGAGACCCTTTCTTAATTACTGTGCCTCAAGCCGCTCAACGGTGCAAGCCACGACATGAGAAGCATAGACGAATAAAAAAAATAACACGGCAACACAACTGGGCCGTCACCTCCGCTTGTCCGAAATTTACCCTGCTTTATGAAGAAACCCCTACTTAAACCGCAGACTCTACCACAAGTGCAGCATCAACAACTTCACACACACACACACACACATCTCCTACGGCAAAGTAAGAATAGAATCTAGCGAGCTGCTAGAGTTAGAGTCATGTCTATGATCATTGCCCGCCTCCTGCTCTGCCTTGTGATTCCGAGACACACGTCGTAACAGCCATGACCTTGGCCGCTCTTGCTAACGGTCGCTATAGAGGATGGTGCCGCAGGCGGAGGAGCGGCAGACAAGAAGAACCTGTTTGTGGGCGTGGGAGGCATGCGGGATCTGATGGATCAGCTGGCGGTGGGTGGTCGCTATGGTTGGAGCTTTGACAGCAACAGAGCTGTTGTGTTCACTAACGTCACCGATCTCCCAAGTGTCATGAGAGGCGGTAGCGGGAGAGGACTTGTCTACGCGACAGAAGTGCCAATGCTACTATTCAATTGAGAGTGTTTGCCATTGGAGGCACTTTGTTCACCAGATTCAAAGGCATACTTGCGACAGAACCGGTGCCTTCAACGTCACTGCATTTGGTGGACTACTAGAGTGTTAGGGTGTGTTTGGTTCAGTGGCTATCCCTCATGTGGTTAGGGATAGCCACTTTTTAGGTGGTTATCCGCCGTTTGGTTTAGAGGATGCGAAGGATAGGGGCAACCAGATTCGGAGCATATTCCCACCAAACGGTGGTTGAGGCCATCCGGCAAAAATGGCGGACAACGGCAGCCACTTTTGGCTCGCTCACCCCACCTTCCCGAGAAAACAACACCTCAGTTTCCTCTTCTCTTTGATCAGGGCGAAAACTCCAGATCGAGCCGATGGCGGCGGCGCATCGAGGTTGACGGTCGCGGGGAAGCGACTCCCTTCATCTCCTATTTCCTCTCTTCCTCCATTTCTCCAGATCGAGGCGAAGGCGGTGTATTGTCAGAGGCCACGGCGGCAGATCGATAGGGGCCACGACGCCCTGATGTTTGATGGTCTCATGGCTGGGAGGCCATGGATAACGGCCGGTACTTGCAGATCCACGAGCCTTGCATCCTCCCGCCGGCTCTGTACCTGCAAATCGACCTGTTTACTTAGCGCCCCCACATGCAACTCGATTAGACAGCTAGTTCAGATGAGAGCATGTCCGCATCGTGTGTTTTTGTAGCTATGGCTCACTCAGATTCCATCTGAATATAGATCAGTGCCATGTGTTTTTCTAGCAGTTGTATCAGATTTTTGTGTACGACAGATTAGTTCTAATACTCAATTCTGAATACTAGCACAGGCACCTATTGGTTTCACTTTCGTTTTTGATTTGTAGAAAGCTAGCACAATCATGTATTTGTGTCATATTTTTTCGACGGTATATGCTTACTTAGCAACATGATATGAATATGGTCATATATGAATTTTGAGTATATACATTTGTAAAATTTCATTAAAACCTAAAAATATTTATGTTAATCAAATGTGAAATATGTATAGGGTAATCTCACCGGCTCAACCAAAGAGAGTCATCACAACAACCACACACTCTCATCCCTTTTAACCAAACAAAAAAGCGGTCATCCACAACCAGTTCTCATCTTTCCAACCAAACACAAAAAATGGCTATCCCTAACCAAGTGGTTGAGGGTGCCCTTATCCCCTAAACCATACCCTCTCAACCAAACACACCCTTAGATCCTGGATCGTGTCGGTCAACTTGGAACATGCACCTATTCCCTATATATCATTGTACTATGTTTAGTTCATTTGCATACATAGGTTCTTGAAATGCATTGACATGGTTTCACCTAAGAGGACTTGCGCCACCTTGGGAATTACATTCGATGTCAGTTTATCCAAATCCACTGGATTTCAGTAATTTCGGTTCGGTTGGCCATGAAATTATTACATATCAGCTTATTTTAGGTATTTTTAGAAATACACATGAATTCAAATTTAATTATAAAATATTTTTACAATAAATAATCGGTGGAATTTAAAAGAACAAATTCGAGACCACCACGCAATGTGAAATCACCCTTTTTACTAAATTTCGCGCATTTCACTAGTGTTGAAATATTTCTGAAATTGGAATTTAAAATCAGATGTGTGTACGCTTTGGACACGAGAAGGAAACATGGTGTTTTTATTTGCTTGCGTATTGAATGCTCTCGGTAATTATTGTCTTCACCATGTTTTCGGCTCAGTGTGTTCTCTGTGTTGAACTTATGATAAAAACTAACCCAACTATGTGCTTGGGTGATTGTATTGGTATAAGCCCACTGGTTTTCACACGCGTATGCATTATGCATCCCGCCGCCGTGCGACAGTGATGTATGGTACCCACCAGATGAACAACCGGAGGGGAGAAAATTCTAGCAGTTGGCAAATCAAAAGAATAACCCGTAGAGATGCTAACCAGAAACAAACGGTTTCAATTTCGCAAAGTTATTTTCAAGTTGAATTCAGAGACGGTACTATATGTAGAGTACGTACAATTCCTACCACTAGATATTTTAGCACTATTTACGTGCTACCTGTCGTTTGTGGCTCGTTAATTTCCAACGATTTGGTGTGAGTACTAAGATTTCTAAGCAGAGAATTCAAAGATCACTCCTGGGTACATTTAGTTGAGCTCGGTCCAATCCTCGAATGATCAAATTGAAGTTCAGTTCCGAAGATGTAACGTTGGTTTTGAACTCCTTAATTTGTGTTGATCTACTAGCTTCTCTGTGTCCTGAGTGGCGGGGCCAGGAGTATTGTGGATGATTACAGAAGGCATGGACTAAATTACTGAAATTTACCCTTCTTGAAGAAACATCCAGTGACCATCAGTTCAGTGCCCCACGGTGGGTCTCATTTACACCCTGCACCTGCCCTTGCCTCTCTCTTTCGTCCACTTCGCTGGCTCGCAGCCTGGCTCCCGACGCCTATTTAAACGGCAGACGCAGACTCTACCACAAGTGCATCGCTAGCAGCGTCAGTCACACGCGCGCGCACAACTCATATGGCAGAGCAGAAATCGAATCCAGCTAGCTGGTACTGGTTGTGGTTGAGCTAGAGTCATGGTCAAGATCGAGCACGCACGCCATGGCGGTGGCCAGGATCGTGGCTGGCTGGCTGCTGTATCTGGCGACGCAGAAGAGGCCCTAGTGACGTGAAGAACATATTCGTGGGCCTTGGAGGCATAGGGAACCTGCCGGGCTTCCCGTCTTTGAGCGGCAGCTACGGCGGGAGCTTCGGCGGCAAGGGTGCTGGTGTCTTCTCGAGCATCACTACGCACCTCCGCGGCATTTGGGGCAACGTCGGCGGCGTCAGAGGTCAGCCTTGAGAGTTGGGACAGAGGAGCCTGCTGTATCCGAACCACGCATAAACCCAGTAGCAGCACAGCCCGACGCTTGCTGCTCGCACTCCGCGATGAACTCGTCAGTCGTCACCAGCGGTGACCTGTATTCCTCCCGTGATCAATCCTCTCTGCCTATTTCGTGCACAAGGAGGAACGGTGGGGGCTGCGAGGGCATACAAAGGATGCGCGGGTTATGGACCTTGGACGCATCTCTGTATTATGAGTGCCCTTCTTCAGCCCTTCCTCTTCATGTTCTTACATCTACAATATACATTTGATTCCCTGTTCCCGTGATAGCGTGCTATACATGATGCATTTTTTTCTTCCTAAACAAATTTAGTACGATTGTTCATGTACAAGTTTTGGATTTATTCTGTGAAATCAGCATAGGTCAGATTATCGATAAAAAATCATATGACTAGTTAGATGCCAATGTTACAATGTGTATCGATTTGTCTATTCCATATGAGCAACTCTGAGTTCACACATAGTGTATTTTGTATTAAAAGCTCCACCCATAACTTTAAAATCCAAGGCTATACAAATAAACAACGAAAGGAACGAAGTAATATATAGAACTATAAATGAGATAGACACAAGAAGCTGAAATTAAAGTCATGAAGATGTCTACTTTCTCCCCTTGGGAATTTTTTTTAAAAAACAAAAAGGAGAGATATGATCACCTAACAACAATAAGCATGCAAGGCAACGAGAAAACTCCAAAACGAATATTAGACACTAGTTTAGGATTTTCTACATGACCCAATGCCCCTACTAGATGCTATTTTTCTTGTTCTTCTTGACTCGCTTTAAATTCCCCCAATGTATAAACTTCTTGTGCATGTATAAACTTGTTGTGTGATTTTCTAAGACAATCACGCGAGATAATAAGAAAAGGAAGGAATACCTAAGAACAATAGGCATGGGAGGCATCAGGAAAACACAAAATAACTTGGCCCCTAAATTTAGAGGCAAAGAAGTCTAGGCTTTCCTCCATGTTCCCATGCCCACCGCTCTTAGATACTCATGGCTTCCTTTTCCCAACTCACTCTCATGGTCTCATGTCCGAAAGGACCTACATATAAATGGAAATTCTTAAGCTTATAACATGGAAAAATATGTGAGGTAGAAGCAGCAGAAAGGAGACCCTAAAAACATCAGGAGTGGGATGCATAGGGAAAAACCAACACAAAGATCCACCTCTAGTCTAAATTAGGCACAAACAGCTAGCTCACAATTTCCTCCCTGCTCCCATCTCACTAGTCTTAGACATTTTCTTCATCTTTCTGACTCATTCGAAGACTTCAAATTCTAGACTAAGTACTTTTGAGGTATATATAGGCCCCTTCTGAAGTTCTTTAGAGTAAATTGTAATCATAATGTGAATTTTAATGGTAGCTAGGATGAAATCAATGACCGCACACCTACATGTGCATGCTTGGACCATTGTTTATCATTTAATTACAGTGGGCGTAAGGAACACGCATTTTCAATAGGTGCACATGAAGGAACACCAATTGTGTATATGTGCACATGGAGGGAGGATATGGGACATCTCTTCATCATTCACGTAAAAACAAAAACGAAATATATATTTGACCCCGGCCTTGTACTCGCATTTACTAGAAACAAGGAAAATAGAAAGTAAAGCACATTGTCGTTCAATTTATTTAATGAGAGCCAGACATAGGAAGATGCGACAACATATATACAAGTCTATATTTTTCTCATCCAAAGATCCCAACGTTCTTAATCACACCACGTGATTGTAAGCATATCGTATGACCAGAATCCATAAATAGTAATACCTGTATAGATGTAATTTTTGTTCTTAATGGGGAACGAAGCCCCATCTCTACATCAAATGATGGACACAACCATTCTAATGCAAAGTTTAGGAAGATACAATATAAACGCAACCAATGACACATGCCTCACCACAAAACTTCCATCAGATGAATACTAACTTCATGGTAAAATACAAAAGAAAGAAGCAAAGCATTCAAGAAGCAAAATTCGCACATGCACCGCTGATCACGAGTCCAACCTAAGGTTGACTTAGGTTTTTCATTCCCAAAGAGAAGATTTGACCTACGATAGAACCTCCATCAGACTACCAGAAGTCCATAACTCTATGGTAAAAGACAAAAAATAAAGAGAAAATACACAAATTTAAGCAAAAGTTTACAGAAGAAAAAATTGCATGTGCGCCACGACGCAAGTGAAACGGAAGTTGACCACCTAGAGGGGGGGGGGGGGGGGGGGGGAGGGTGAATAGGTGGTGACCAATTTTTATGTCTTTTTCAGTTTTAGGCAAGCGGAAAGTAAGTTGTCTATATGTGAACTAGATGAAGCAAGTGCTAGACAACGAGAAAGCTAAAAGGAAGATAAGTACTAAGACAATAAAGGAGAAAGTCTGGAATGAGATAACCAAAGAAGAACTCGGAGACGGAGATTTTATCCCGAGTTCCACCACAAATGTGTACGTCTCGTTGGAGAGGTGTGAGCTATCACAAAGGTCAGCTCAACGCCACAAAGGCCTCACCCTATTCTCCGTGAACTCGACCACAAAGGTACGAGCTCACTTTTCCACTAAGGACTCCTTTAAGGGCGGAGAAGATCCCGTACAATTCGTGAGGCACACACCCATAACTGAATTGGGGGCTCCCACAAAGACCACAAGAGGTCTTGACCACAAAGGTATCCAAATCAACAACAACAACCAAGTAAGAACCCTAGGTTTCCAAAGGAAAGGCTAGCTCTAGATCCCTCTTGATAGAGAGGGGGAGATTCTATTTCCTTCGGTGGAGAGCTAGATCTAGGTGTTCTCCCTCACTTCCCAAAAGATCAAGCGATTTGGGTGGAGGAGTAGGGAGATCCAAATCTTCAAAGCCCAGCAACAATGGAGGAGAGAGAGAGAGAGTGTGTAGAATCGTCACTTACTCTTGGAGAAGAAGAAGTCTTTAAATAGTGGCCCTCGAAAACGAGCCGTTGGTGTCTGGAAAAATCCCTCAGCGGTACTACCGCTGGGGCAGCGTTACTACCGCTGAACGGTATCCAGGCAGAATTACTCTCCAGCTCCAGCAGTACAACCGTTGAAGCTGGGGCAGCGGTACTACCGCTGCACGAGCGGTACTACCGCTGGGTCCTTAGCCGTTGCACGGAAAGGACTCCAGCGGTACTACCGGAGTGATACCGCTTGGTACCGTAGCCTATGCCGAGAGTTTTCCTAATTCCAGCGGTACCTACAGCGGTACTACCGCTACGGATAGAAACGATACCTAGGCAGATGAGTTCGTCAGCAACAGCGGTACCAGGGGTACTACCGTTGCTTCCCAGGCTAGCGGTACTCGTTAGTAAAAAAACGAAGGACACTAGCGGTACTACCGGACCTCTACCGCTTGGTACCGTAAGCTATGCCGAGAGTTTTTCAAGATCCGGCGGTACTGCCGCTGGAGCAGCGGTACTACCGCTGGACTGAAAAACAGAATCACACCCTTGAGAACCTTGGCCACTCTCTCCTTTTTCAAATCTTGATATGACCTGTAAACTCTGCAAATAACTTAGCACACTCATTAATCCTGTGAATGTGTTGTCAACAATCTCTAAAATCAATTTAGAGAAAATGCACTTTCAGCAAGCACACGTCAAAATTGTCAAAAATGTTTCCAACATATTGTGCAAACACAAAGTTGAATCATCAACCATTATCACATCTCTAGCCAGCGACGACACATCGCTCAAAGTTGTACATGACATGCACTTGGTGTTAGTATATTAGATTAAATTAACTTCTATATCATCGTGTCGCAAAAACCCGCAATATTATTTTAGTGGGAGACGATACTACCGTCAATAGCGAGACTTCTGTACGATGATTTTCTCTCAATCTCAATATGTGACTCACCGGCTCAGTCTTTTGGTGGTGCTAACAGGGGATACTATGGATACTATATGCATGTGTGTTACCATAATGATGAGTGCATCTGTGCATGTGCATATATGTGAAGTCTGGATTTGTACTATGTTCCAAAAAAAAAAATGGTATGACGCCGGTTAGAGTATTTTTGGGCACCCAACGGAAAAAAGCCCGACATTTACTTCCATGTTGAAATGCGTTCAAAACTAAGATGGATTCCAGAATGGCTGAGAAATGGTCATGCCTTCAAAGTGCTCAGAAGGTTTCAGTAAACCGAGAATACTTCTTAAATTACAAGCCATATTTGAAAACTTTAAGCACGGGTTGAAAAATTAGGACATGTACTTATAAAACTTACCGTGTCAACTTTTAGAAATGGAGAAACCAATTTTCAAGATCATTGGCGTTGGCATTCATACATGATACATATAGGGTAATTTCATACGTACAAGGATGAGTTTCTAGAAACTTAGAGGTCTCCTTATTTCAACCAAAGATTCTCATAGTATTGTAGACAGTTAAAATAAAAGGGTGGCTCCTACAATTTAGTACTCCCTCCGATCCATATTAGTGGACACAACTTTGTGTAGATACACATGTATCTAGTCTAAATACTTAACTAGATACATATGAATTTAGACAAAGCTATGCCCACTAATATGGATCGGAGGGAGTAATAAGATTTTCAGATATATTTGGCAAGATGAAAAGGGGCGTAGAAGGAAGACTTGTCCGTTCGCTCATCAATAGATTATGAGAAAATCGATCTCCCACCTAACTATAGAAACTTGCAGCACACATGATGTGCGAGAGAGCCTTTCTTAACCGGTGCTTTGGGTCGTTCAATCAAGCCACGGTCTGAGAAGCACAGTCGAAAAGAAAAACAAAACGACAACACAACTGGGTCGTCACCTCCGCTTGTACGAAATATTTTATCCCTCCTTTCTGAAGAAACCCCTATTTAAACTGCAGACTCTACCACAAGTGCACCATCAACAACTTCACACACACATCTCCTATGACAAAGTAAGAATAGAATCCAGCTAGCTACTAGAGCTAGATTAATGGCCATTGGCCAATATCATTGCCCACCTCCTGCTCTACCTTGTGATTCCGACACACGTCGTAGCAACCGCCATGACCTTCTACCGGTCGCTATAGAGGATGGTGCCGCAGGCGGATCGAGGAACGGCATACAAGAAGAATCTGTTTGTGGGCGTGAGAGGCATGCAGGATCTGCTGGGTCAGCTCGCGGTGGGTAGTACGGTTGGAGCTTTGGCAACAACAGCGCAGCTGTCTTCGCTAACGTCATGGATGGCGTTGGTGTCATCAGAGGCGGTGGAGGGAGAGTCAAGACTCATCATCAGAACGGAAGCGCCAATGCTATCACATGGAGAGAGTATACAAGTTAGCGCACCATGTACAGCAGGCTCAGATGCGGGAATGGCGGTAGATCTCGTGCCTTGGGCGTCACTACATTTGGTGGGGTACTAGCGTGTAAGTTGTTGTCAGTCGACTTGGGACATGCATCTATCCCATGTATGTTCGTTCAATATCTAGTTCATTAACACTAGTAGAAAACAGGCTATAGGACCAAACAGAAATACCACATTTGTCCCGATCATACTACAAACCGGGACAAATGGGGCCTAAAACCCGTCGAGCGCTCCAGGCGACACCCATTTGTCCCGGTTCCAGCCACGAAACCAGGCGCAGAATGCAGTATGATCCAGCTGAAAAGACCACCCCGAGGAAAAAATATGGTCTAATGCCTCTTCTGTCATGTAATGATCTCTGGTTATAAATATTTAGACATGATCTTACGGTTGTAAATATTTGTTTCGGAGAAGACGTGTATTACTAGTATTCGTGACCATCTCGAGAAAAAAATCGTCTATTCATGATATATTATATAGTAGCGTATAATATGCAACTCGATCTTGTTTGAAATGAAACATAAATATCAAAAATAGAAACGCAAAAGAATCAGTAAAATAGAAAACAGTAACAAAAAACAAAACATGAAACAAAAAAAGAAAACAAAAAAAATCATATAGACTGTCCCGGTTCGTATTACGAACCGGGACAAATGAGACCCAGTTAGAGGCTGGCTCAATTGGCCACGTGACCCCCCTATTGGTCCCGGGCCGTGGCGTGCCCGGGACAAATAGGGGAGGCTATTTGTCCCGAACACGGGTCCCGGGCGCGTGCCCGGGACAAAAAGCACTCTGGACACAGGACGCTTAACTCCTTCTGCTCTAGTGTAATTTGCATACATACATTCTTCGAAAGCATTGTCATGGTTTGACCTAATCGGAATTGCGCCACATTGGGAATCACATTCAATGAGAGTTATCCAAATTCATTGGATTTCAGTGATTTCGGTTCGGTTGGCCATGAAATTATTACATATCAACATATTTTAACTATTTTAGAAATACACATGAATTCAAATTTATTTCAGAAAATAATTCAAAAGTAAATAATTGGTAGAATTTAAAAGAACAAACTCTTGACCAAAATGCATTGTGAAATCATAATTTTTTACTAAATTTAGTGAATTTCACTAGTGTTCAAATATGTCTGAATCTAGAATTTAAAATTAGATGTGTGTCCGTTGAACCCGGGTTTAACATTTTGTTTTTAGTTTTTTCTTCCACCACTAATCAAGAATCACAAATTAAAAAAATTAACAGAATTTTGAAGAATTTCTTTAAATATTTCGGCCAGATTCAAATTTTAGCGTTTAGAAATATTTTTCAAAATATATGGAAAAGTTGAGATTCGAACTCAAACGACTGCAAATTATTGACAGAACGATCCACCAACAAACTAAAGCCTGAATTTTGATTAAATATTGATTTTCATGTAATATATCTATTGCGTCTTCAAAATTTTAAATTTAGCCAACAATTTTGATCGGCATTAGGTTTTCTCGTCCATCTCCGAGAATTGTTAATTTCACAAAACCCGTACGAAATTTTGATGAAATATGTTTCACTGTGTTGGACGCGAGAAGGAAACATGGTGTTAGTATTTGCTTCTGTGTTGCGTGCCCTCCATAATTGTTGTCTTCACCTTGTTCTCGGCTCAGTCTGTTCTCTGTGTTGAACTTATGACAAAAACTAACCCAACTATATGGTGGTACCCATCAGATGTGAAATCGGAGTGGAGAAAATTCTAGCATCAACAGAATAACCCGTAGATTGCTAGAAACAAACGGTTCAATTTTGTGAAGTTATTCTCAAATTGAATTCAGAGAAGGTACTATGTAGACTACAGCTACTACCACTAGATCATACATAAGCCGGATGTTCACACATCTAATCTTTTGTGTACTACACAATGATTAGCAGCATGTACGTGTTACGGTGATGTTTGTGGCTCGTTAATTTCCAACACTTTGGTTTGAGTACTGATACGTCTCAGAGAATTCGATGATCACTCCTGCATTCAGTTAGTTGAGATCGGTTCAATCCTCGAATGATTAATTTAATGTTCATTTCCGACGTTGGTTTTGAACTCCTTTGTGTTGATTTACTTCTGTGTAAAAAATGATGGGCATGCATGGAGTATTGTGGATGATTAAAGAAGGCATGGACCACATTTCTGAAATTTACCCTTATTGAAAGAATCATCCAGTGACCAGTACATGATCATCAACACTCAGCAGTTCAGCGCCTCACGGTGCCCCGCCGGGTCTTATTTACACCCTGCACCTGCCCTGGTCTCTCACTTTCGATCGTCCACTTCGCTGGCTCGCTCCCGCCTCCCGACGCCTATTTAAACGGCAGACTCTACCACACAAGTGCATCGGCAGCAGCGTTGGTCACACGCGCACAACTCATATGGTAGAGCTGAAGACTGAATTAATCTAGCTAGCTGGTACTGGTAGAGCTAGAGTCATGGCCAATATCAAGCACGTTTGTCCCACGCACGCCATGGCGTTGGCCAGGACCCTGGCTGCTGTACCTGGCGACGCAGAAGAGGCCCTAGCTCCGGTAGCCGCAGACTCGCAGAGAACGGCCGGGCTGACGTGAAGAACATAATCACTGTGGGCTTGGGAGGCATAGGGAACCTGCCGGGCGTCCCGTCTGTGAGCGGCAGCTACGGCGGGAGCTTCGGCAGCAAGGTGTTGGTGTCTTCTCGAGCATCACTACGCACCTCCACGGCATTTGGGGCAACGTCGGGATCGTCGGACACGAGAGTTGCGACGGAGGCGCCTGCTGTAGTCGGACCAAAGGTTTTACAAGTAGCAGCACAGTGCAGTAGCATACTAGCTGAGGTGTCCTGTTGGTCGACTTGGGTCTTGCACGTGCATCAACTATCCTGGTACTGTCTCTGATGTCTGATGTCCACACGTGTGTAGATGTGTCAGCCTTGGTTTTGGACCCAAGAGCAGCCGCACCACTTTGGTACTCACCGACATTCAGTTTCAATGTATTTAAGTAATTTGATCGCTCAACGGTTCAAGCCATGGCCTGAGAAAAACAGATGAATAAGAAAAACAACACAACAACACAACTGGGGTGTCACCTCCGCGGCTCCGCTTGTCCAAAATTTACCCCTACTTTCTAAAGAAACGCTATTTAGACCGGAGACTCTACCACACAAGTGCAGCAGCAACAGCTTCACACACACCTCTACTACGACAGAGTAAGAATAGAATCCAGCTAGCTGCTAGAGCTAGAGTCATGGCCAATATCGGTCATTGCCCGCGCCTCCTTCTCTGCCTCGTACTTCCGAGTTCCGACACGCGTCGTATTACTACTCGTAGAGGATGGTGCCCCATGCGTATGAGCGGCAGACAAGACGAACCTGTTTGTGGGCCTGGCCGGAGACATGCGGTGGCATCAGAGGAGGTGGTGGGAGAGTCAAGACTAATCAATACAATGGAAAGCTATTCCATGGAGAGGGTGCGCCAGTACGCACACGCCCCATTCAGCAGGCTCGGAAGCGGGAATAGCGGTGATCCGGTGCCTTCGGTGTCACTGCATTTTGTGGGGTACTAGCGTGTTAGTTGCTGGATCGTGTCAGTCCACTTGGGGCATGCAGCTATGCCATCTATGTTGTACTATGGCTAGTTCATTTGGGTACATGCATTCTTCAAATGCATTGACATGGTTTGACCTAAGAGGAGTTGCACCAACTTGGGAATCATATTCAACCAGAGTTTATACAAATCCGTTGGATTTCAGTAATTTCGATTCGGTTGTGCATGAAATTTATTACATATAATCCTATTCCAGATATTTTAGAAATACAGATGAATTCAATTTATTTCAAAATTAATTAAAAAATAAATAATTGGTGGAATTAAAAGAACAAATTCGATCTTTTGACCAAATGCAATATAAAATCACCTTTTCTTACGAAATTTAGTGAATTTCCCCGGTGTTGAAGTATTTTTAAACTGGAATTTAAAACCATATATGTGTACATTGGACGCGCGAGGGAAACAAGGTGTTTGTATTTGCTTGCGTGTTGCATGTCCTCCGTAGTTGTTATCTTCGGCATGTTCTCGGCTCAGTGTTGTCTCTGTGTAAACTTCCGATAAAAACTAATCCAACTATGTGCTTGCTTGATTGTATAGGGATGAGCCAACTGGGTTTCACAAGCGTATGCATTATGCACCCCACACCCGTGCTGCAGTGATGTATGCTACCTGGCCTACCAAATGATAAAAACGGAGTGGAGAAAATTCTAGCACTCGGGCAAATCAAAAGAATGGCCCGTAGAGATGCTAACTAGAAACAATCAGTTTCAATTTTGGGAAGTCATTTTCAAGTTGAATTCAGAAAAGTTACTACGTAGAGTACAATTACTAGCTACCACTGGATTATACATAAGTCGGATGTTCGCACTTCTAATCTGTTATGTACTACACAATGATTTTGGCAATATGTATGTGTTACATGTTTGTAGCTCGTTAATTCCCAACAATTTGGTGTGAGTGTGTGAGTACTAAGATGTCTCAGCAGATTCGCAGATCACTACTGCATTCAGTTAGTTGAGCTCGGTTCAATTCTCGAATGATCAAATTGAGGTTCAATCCAGCAAATGGAACGTTGTTTTGAACTCCTTTGTGTTGATCTACTTCTGTGCTCTGTGTTAACAGTTAGATGACTATCAGTCTATCATCCTATATAGTTAGAAAAGATGGGCATGGAGTATTGTGGATGACTAAAGAAGGCATTGGACTACGTTACTGAAATTTACCCTTCTTGAAGAAACATCCAATGACGATTAGATCGTACATGATCATGAAAACTCAGCAGCTCATCGCCTGGCCCATGGTGCCCCGTCGGGTCTCATTTAGACCCTGCACTTCACCTGCCTATTTAAAGGGCAGACTCTACCACAAGCAGCGTCAGTGACACGCACACAATTCATATGGCAGAAGTCGAATCTATCTAGCTGGTACTGGTAGAGCTAGAGTCATGGCCAAGATCAAGCACGTTTGTCCCACACACGCCATGGCGGTGGCCAAAACCGTGCCTGCTGTAGCTGGCGAGGCAGATGAGGCCCTAGCTAGTTCCGGTAGCCGCAGGGAACGGCTTCGCTGACGTGAAGAACGTATTCGTGGACTTGGCACTTGGGAGGCATAGGGAACCTGCCGGGCTTCCCGGCCATGAGCGCGCGGCAGCTACGGCCGGAGCTTCGGCAAGAAAGGGAAGGAGTCTTCTCGGACATCACTGCCCACCATCGCGTCATCGGGGGCAACTTCGGGAGCGTCAGACATGAGAGTTGCGACGGGGGCGGCCGGTGTATAGCGTTCGCCTAACGCAGAGGCGGGTACGGCGGCCGAACCGGTGCCAGTGGCGTGATGTCCTATATGGTGGTGCTCTAGCATACTAGCTGAGATGTCGTGCCGGTCGACTTGCGTTGTGCAGGTAGATCAACAGAAAGTAGATCAACATAAAGGACTATCTCTGAGGTCACAAAAGTAGATCAAACCTACTGTGTACTGTCAAACGTATTGTACTATGCAAACCAACGTGTTGTTGAATGATTGTGGTTGTACCTGTTAGAATTCGGTCCATTAGTGGCAAGACCAATAAGCAATTTCAGAAATCATAAAAGCCAAATTTATGGCAGCTCCCATAGGAGTGTAGTGGGAGCTAAAATTTATTCCCACACCACTAGTTTGAGAGGAGTATCATCAAATTATAGAGTGAATGTTGTGTTGCATGATAAGCTAGTGAGAACAAGAGTCTCTCTCACGCGCTCCTCCTCCGCCGCTCGCACGCCCGCCTGTCTTATACAGAAAAACGGTTTTGAGGGACGTGTCGTTGTTAGTTGGTTCGAGTCATTTTTTGGACCGTGAGCTACCAACCGACCTAAACGTGTGTGACGTGGATTCGGCCAACTCCGTACCCGTTATGGTTTTTTAAGTTGCCTTGCACTGCGTGTGCCAAAACACCAACTGAACAACTCTAGGTTTTGTTAATATCGTGCCTTACGCCGCCACCATAGTCAACTCCATCCGGTGCGGCAGCGTGCACCGGTGAACGGGACAGCAAGTCTACGGAAACACTCATCCTTATGATTCTGTACGAAAGAGGGCGAATAAGGTTTTTGGAAAGCGTTCCACGCGACTGGTCAAATTCTTTATCACGGCTCATCTTCCTGCACAATCGCCAGGTCCAGGCGACTCGTCTCCACCGTCGTCGTCTTCAAGAAGCTGCTCCCGTCGCTGCTGCAACAACTAATTTATCTACTACCGTTCGGTATGTTTGTTACGTTCCGATGTGCTTTTTTAATATGGCTGTGCTCGTAGATGTTTCGTTGTCGATCATGTTGATTAGTACATCTAGTATCTTCGTGTTTCACATGTTAGTATCTATTGTGATAATGTTTAATATACTAAAATTAATCATGAGATTATTGCCTAATTGTTCAACAGTATCTTCAGCCCACCAAAGTTCAAACCCGAGGTTTATGTGTGTTGTATTTTGGAGAAATATTCTTCAGTGAGAGGCGACATTCCCGTCGACAACGAGGCCACATGATGACTTCATCAATCTCAATACTCAAAGCCTAAAACACAAGCTTAAGGTGTTTAAGCTTTGATACAACTAGCTAGGTGTTGAGCTCTCACCTAGTCTAGCTTGACCCTAACAATATTTTTGTAATATCTAGTAGCTGGGCGTATATTTGAGTAGACATGTGCTTTAGGTTCATAACATTTCAACTGAACTATCGAGTTTAGGGCTTTAGGCTGGATTTTCTTTTCATTCCAAACTCTCCCTATGTTCAACAATCTGGATTCCTTAGGACATTCTACACTCTTGATAGTGCAACAAAAAATTGTCGCTGGGGGGTGTTTTCCATTACTAAGCGTTGAGAATGTCAAGTTCGGATTTCAGAAAAGCCCTGCATTATTGCATGCTTTATATATTACAAGCACGACAAGAGCTTTGCGCCTTTGCCGCTATTGTCCTCTAAAATTTATTCCTCGTGGTTACCTGAACAACCATTAAGCACAACTGTTTAACTCCCTGGTTTAAACACTCGAACCCACACCATGGCACCACATGCGGACATGCGCCAGGGCCTATTTAAACCGAGAAATCCACCGCACCATAGCACAAGTAGAGCAGCATCACGCGCACAACACAAACAATAGAACTAGCATAACCGATCTACATGAATGACTTATACTGGCTCTGCCTCGCGCTACCAGGCGCGCACTGGTGGCGGCAAGAAGGGTGCCTGCAGCTACTAGCGTGGCGAAGCCTCACTTTGCAGGAGCGCCGGACAAACTAACTTGTCCGTGGGCGTGGGAGGCATGGGGAACCTACCGGGCCTCCCGGTCATGCGCGGCGGCTATGACAGAGATCTCGGTAACACCGGCATCGAAGGTTTTGGTTCCCGGTCGGGATTTCGAGTTACCGGACGGTGACCGGGTTTCCCGAGCACCCCGGAAACGTGCTTGCCGATAAAAAAATTCGAGATTTTTTGAAAATTTTGAATTTGAACTCTTTAAACACTGATAAATAGAATGTATCCTCTGAGAATGTACAATTGCAATGATGGATCGAAGTGGCTGCAACCTTAGGTTGTGTTTGGTTTTGGAATGAGGTGGAATGGAATGGCATGTTCCGTTCTGTTCCATTCCTCACAAATGGTTCCATTCATTCTTGTGTTTGGTTTGGACCAAAAAATTATCACGGACCATTCTTTGTTTGGTTCTAAGAAGGGGATTGATAGAATGGGGGTTTAAAACACCTATTTGAACTGAATGCTGAGAATAACACTGATGTATTCATACCACTGTAGTAATTAAAATTTTGACAATATTTTATTTATATTTTCAGTAATAAACAGTAACAAATATACATTCAAAATCAAAAAAATAAGTATATGACAACAACACAACACATATTTCAAACCACAAAAATACATAAGTCATCCATATGTCATCACACATATTTCAAACCACATAAATACATTAAGTCATCTAGAATAGTTGAGATTACAGTCGATTCAACCATGTCTAGTCTTGGTCATGGCATAATAGTCATCCAAAAGCATACTTCAACTTCATTACAGTCCATATATTATACTAGACCTTCATTACATTCCATATATTATACTAGACCCAAAGACAATTGAAGTTCATACCATCACTTCAATTTAAATTATAGAGCACTCCAAAGACCTTCTCTACATACCGACTCGCCCTAATCAACTTGTTGGCCTTGCTAAGAGTAATGAATGCTTTCGCGGTCTTCAGATTGTCAACAAGATGGGCACAATAATGAGCTATGTGTCCCTCATCAAATCCATTAAGTGCTACCAAAGCATCCCACAGGCCATCGGGTATATCATCATCATCTCCACCCAACTTCACAAGAGCTTCAGCCATCATTTTAAACCCATCTTTGAGAGTGGCGACCAATGCATCATCTTCAATGTGCACAAGTTTAGCCTTCTTTTTTGTGGTGCTTTCCCAGCAGACTCGCCTTCATTTGGCGACATGTTTATCTCACTTTCATCATCAACATCAATAGACAAGGGGTCAGTCCCAGATTTGGCATACTTCCGTGTAGCTGTAGTGAAACCAAAAATTGTTTCCATTGCACGTTAGTGTTCAGTTGGGGTATTCAAAAATGGGCTATCAGATTTGATGTTCTACTTGTAGGCCTCTCTCACGCCCTAATGCATCAGGTAGAACGTTTGCATCGTGTGTTGTGCCCTCCCAACCAGCCAACATATATGTGAACCGGAGGTCAAAATCTACCGCTGCCATCACATTTTGAGTAGCAAAAACCTTTCTACCACGAAAAGAATGTTCCATATCTTTGGTAACAGATGCCCGCACATGTGTACCATCTATAGCTCCAATACAATCCTATATAGTGAATTTTTTTCACGTGATTTGAAGTATATCCTACATAGCTAAGTAATAGTTTCAGCATATACCTTAAAATATGGGTCACAGCGATGGTTTGCTGCTATCTTTTCTGGGGTCTCCGATGAAGGTGGCTTGATGTACACATTACGTAGCTCACTAATGGCATGAAGGACACGTCTAAAATATATGCTAATTGTCCAAAATGATCTAATACCAAAATTTGTTGCAACAACTCTATTCCGAAGGTTATGGCCAATTGTATGCAAGAACATTGCAACTTGCCGCTCCACACATAAATGCACAATATTTTCTAGCAAATTGCATTCTTTCAGTATGTCACAAAGCCTAAAGAAAGGAGCTCTGTTAAACCTCAACATGTTTATACACGTCAAATCAGAATGTCAAATTTTACTATTGAGATAATCAATTCTTTGCCGATCTCTTTCATGCATTGTCCCATATGATATACGTGATCTTCTCTTCCTTTTGAAAGCACGAACAGCTACAACAACCGCATCACAAACAACAAAAATAACAGCTCCCCTAATCATCATTTTCCTTTTATCCATGCTCTTGCCCATCTACAATGCATACAAACAATTTCTTTGGCAAATAAAGAAGACACCTGCAATCTGTCAATGATTTCATCAATTAACATATCAATATATTTCTAAGAAATTATTCCAAAAATATATGTTGCTATTCTTAGCACCAGCACCGTACATCAGCATATATTGCTAAGAAAGAAATCCGAAAATAATAAGTTTTTAGGTTGACATAGGACGCACGGGAGTCATAAGATGGGGAAATAGAAACGGATCGAATCAATACCTGGTGCCTTCGTGCTGCTAGCTCTGTCGCTTAACGTGGAAAAGATGATGCTGTGGAAGATGGCGTCCTTGTTGGTCTTCGTGCACCTAGCTCCGACCGTGAACTGCTCCAGCAAATCTCTTGCTCCGCCGCCGTGCCCTCTGCTTGCTCTGTTGCCGCGCCGTCCTGTCACTCTGCTGCCGTCGCGCCGCTCGCTCCGCCGGTGCGCGCCGTGGTGCCGGCGCGAGTGATGAGAGAGAGAGGCGCTCACGAGGGATAGGGTTGGAACGAGATTATGTCTTCTTTTTTTCCTGTTCGGGAGCAGTTTTTTTTTTTGAACTGGAACACTAGATTCCCTTAAATACTCGGCTCTACAGGTAAATCATTCGGCAAGGCATCATTCCACACCTGCTTGTCGACCTGTCTACGAGCACCATAAGCAGCGAGTTCATGGGCCACGCTGTTGCATTCACGAGGAACATATGAAACTCTGAAAGAACTGAAGTTCAGTCGCATAAAGACTCGAATGTCTCTGTATATTATTCCTTCCCGGGCTCTGTCAAAGCTGTCATTCTTCAGTGCATTCACCAGTTTTTATGCATCTGATTCGACATGGACATGGATCATTCCCCAGTCAGCTGCAGCCTGGATAGCTTCAGTACATGCATGGCCTTCTGCTTGCTCTGCACTTGCAACATTCTGAAGTCTACCAGCACCTGATCCTCTCACTTGGCCTGTGCTGTCGCGGATGACAAAGCCCCAGCCTCCCGTCTTGTTTTTCGGACTAAATGCATCATCAATATTGATTTTAAGATAATCTCCCGAAGGCCTGGACAAAACCTGCTGGGTTCTGTCAACCTTGTCTGATTTTGGTTGTCGGCAGAATTGCATGGCTTCAGCAGCCCAGTTTCTTGCCTGACGAACAGCCTCCTGTCGCTGGCATGCAGCTTCATTGGCATTTAATTTATTTCTCCTCGTCCACCAACGCCACATGAAGTTACAGATCAAGCTACATTTCTCTTCAGGTAGTTGAACAATTTCCTGGACAACTCCTTTTGCATCGCTACAGGCACATAGTATTTGACGGGTATCTTCCATCTTTAGTTCCTCCCAGGCTTTCTTCACCTCTTTACATTTGAGTAACAGATGTGCACCATCTTCATTGAGTCTTTTGCAGCACAGACAGAGTGTGTCACACTTAATGCCTTTTCTACTGAGGTTCATCTTTAGCGGTAGACTGTTATGGGCAAGTCTCCACATAAATTGCTTAACCTTGGGCTGGCTAGTGATATTTCAGATTTTTTCCCACTGCAGCTCATGCACTCCTATGTTGGATGATGATTGGGGTGGACCATATCGCTCCTGGATATATAACTTATACGCTGATTTTACTGAAAACAAACCCTTCTGGTCATACTGCCATCCGACAAAATCTTCAAATTCATCCCTAATTGGGATTGTCAGAATTAAGTCAGCATCCATTGCCCAGAAATTATCCCACACTAACTGCTCATCCCAAGTCATTGTGTCATGATCAATCAACTCCTCAACCTTGGTCAAAACACATTGTCTTCTTGGTGTGATTGGCATACGTGCATCATCTCGCGGCAGCCAAGGATCAGTCCATATCTTAATATTTGCCCCATCTCCAACTCGCCATATCATACCCTTTTTGACTAAATCCAGTCCCTTAAGAATGCTCCTCCATGTATATGACATGCATCTTGTTGGTACTGCCTCCAAAATAGAAGTTTGGGGGAAATACTTCGCTTTCAACACCCTGGCACATAATGATTCTGGAGCTGTCAACATCCTCCACGCTTGTCTTGCAAGCATTGACAAATTGAAACCATAAAGATCACGAAATCCAAGTCCTCCTTCTTTTTTTGATGTAGTGAGTGTCTCCCAACTAAGCCAATGAATCTTATTTTCCTTATCTTGTAGTTCGGGAGCGGTTTCTGCTAATTAGTAGCACCGGTTCCACGCCCTTCGGCCGATTTGGTCGAATGGGTACACTCCGCATCTAGCGCGAATATTCGCTCCGAGGAACGACTTCATTCCATTCCACGGACCCAACCAAACGACCGAATATAATCATCCCTAGGTGCGGAACGGTTCCATTCTGTTCCACCTAATTCCAGAACCAAACACACCCTTAGCTTTTCCACTGCAGGTCTTGGGTTCGACTTCTGCCGTTGCATGTATATTTTTGAGAATTAAAACATATTTCCCCGTTGTACATACATAATAATAAAAAATGTGGGCACCACGTTCAAACTTGTAACCTGCTACCTCTGTTACAAACGGAACAAAGCAATACCACTGAACCACGTTCATAATTGTGTCAATATTGAGTGTAGCGCATGAATAACCCTTTCGAGATAATTCTAATTCAAAATTTGGACTTTAAGTTCATCAGGTAACCATCCGGGATTTCTCGGTTACCGCGCTCAGGATTTTTTTGTTCGGGAACCAAAACCTTGCCAGCGTCAACGTATTCATCGCCTTCTCAGAATATGTCGGTGGTGACAGTGGTCTCGCGGCGATCGACGCATTTGGCAGCACCGGTAGTACAAAGTTGCCTTGTTCGGCGGCTCATTGTTGCGTACGATCATTTTTCGTTGCATGTTAGATTTAGTGATGATGCTCTTGGTGGTGTGGAGAGTTCCTTCGAAGATGTCGGTTCATAAACTTATAGTTCATCCATGTAGGAACATGTGGATGTTTGTGTATGGTGGTTGTCATGTTAGAACGTGTGATACGTTGTGTGAATGATGTTCGTGTATGCATGGAGAGTTCCTTTGGATATGTATGACGTTTGTGTGTATGCAACATGTTTGTAATCATTTGTGCTATGTTGTGTGAATGATTTGTGCTATACAATATCCTATATTCAAATATGCCCAGAAAATCAGCAAATGCAGCAGATTTTGGCTGCAATTATTCTGCCAGTCAAGCCCGACAGTAATACCGTCGGTGTGGAGCTGATGGAAATATTAGAGCATGGTGAGCCCGACGGCTTTTGCCGTCGGTGTAGTAACGTAATGGTGAGTCCGAAGGCAATGCCGTCGGGCTCACCGTGTGACCTGTGCTCGACGTACAGCTCTAGCAGCTGACGCGTGTGTCGTGACGCCGACGGCATTACCATCGGGCTACATGGCTTCTAACGGAGCGCAGTTACGTTTTTCCTGCGCCGAGGGTATTTTTATACCGACGGCCGAAAAACACCGTCGGCGTCGTGCACTAGCCCGACGGTAAAGGCGTGAGCCCGATGGATCATATAGACCGAGAGTTTACGTGATAAGCCTGACGGCAAATGCCGTCGGGCTGCGCTGTTACTCCTGTAGTGTGATGCCGCCGACCTGCGGTCCTAGTATGAGCGTAGGCGCCGCATACGTCCGCATTTTATACGCCGTATGAGCGTACGCACTGCAGACTCCCCGTATGAGTGTTCCAGATGTTAATACAGTGCTGGCCTCAACGATTAATTGATGGCAATTATGAGGAACCCAACTGAGATACTACACGAGGAGTACATGATATATTACCAGGGTCTTTCTCTTTGGGTTAACTGCAGTGCTCCTGATTGGGTAGACAGCCGAGGAGCTCCACGCCGATGATCTATAGAATGACACCGTCCTTAAGCAAGCAAATTAGGGCTCCAACATCCAGAGGAAATGAACAATAGCCGAACACTTCAGACTACAAAAGAAGAAGATCCAGCGCTAGAATTATAGCCCCAGCTGCCAGGACAGCGAATGCAACAATAAATACTTCACACTAACTCAAGAACTTCTAAATGCAGACAATGTATATGAATATAATATAAGATGTGACAACACAACTAAGAAACTGTGTAAGAAATTTGGATTTCGGAGTAAAAGCAGTTCAGCCAATTTTGGTCATTGTCCTTAACTTTGTTCCAGGGCAACAGCCAACAGGCTTTGATAAAGCAAAGCCAAACATATTCTTCAACTAAAAATGAAATCTCTAGGCACTAGCAACTAGGATTTTTTGATATAATAGAAACCCCACCCAGATGAGAATTCCCGAAAACTGCCCCCGACGGGGATTGAACTCGAGTCTCTAGGATTGCCACTGCACCCCCAAACCCCCGTTCTCATATTCTTCAACTAAGAAGTATGATATCTGATGATCTATAGCATGATCATGTATTAACTGAAGTACTGAACCTTGAGTGTGCTAACTTTATGCAAACACATATTTGATTCGTTACACATAACATTGCCAATAGGCACACTTAAAAGACTAAGTATGAAGTTTCTTGAGAAATGTAAAACGTAAAAAGCCCACAGAAATCATAAACTTCATGAATTAATTACAGAGTTGAAACATCATTGCAACTTACTTATTGCAATATTTTCTAATACTCCCTCCGTCCGAATTTATAAGTCCTCTAAGTATGCCTAGATTGTAAATTTGAGCAACATAATACGATATATATAGTATAAAAAGTATATTGTTACAAACCCGGACGGAGGGAGTATCTAGTAGCTCTGTTTCAAAGAGCCGGCTATAGAAAGTAGCCCCGACCCTTAAAAAGAGCTATAGCCGTGATAAATCGGAGCTAAATGGGGCTATAGCCGATAATTATACATGAATTTTTTAGCGCCATGATGCTCAAAAGGCTATAGCCGGCTATTTATAACATAGGTAGCTAGGCGTACTTTTGAGTAAACTGGTTGTTAAGGATCAAAACATTTCAACCGAATTGTCGAATTTAGGCTTTGGGTTTCCACTCAAAACTCTCTCCCTATGTCCAACAATCTGGATTCCTTAGGACATTCAACACTCCTGATAGTGGAACCAAGTAGATTTTTTAGCGCTGCGGGTGTTTCTCATTGCTAGGCTTTGAGAATGTCAAGCTCAGATTTCAGAATCCCTGCATGCATTTATAAATTACGATCACCAGCAACAGCTTCAGCGCCACTGTAGTCTGAAATTTACTCGTCGTGGTTTCCTGAACAAAACATTAAGCACAACTGCACTCGTGTTTAGTTCTTTGGTTTACACAATGGATCGACCCTTTACACATGCCTCTCCGTCGGCCTATTTAAACCGAGAAATCCACCGCACAACACCACAAGTAGAGCAGCAGCAGCACCTGAAGCGCACAACACACACCATACAGCTAGCATACTCGATCTACATGAATGACTTACTCTTGCTCTGCTCGCGCTAGCGGCATGGTGGCGGCAAGAAGCGTGCCTGCAGCTGCTAGCGCGGCAGAGGCCTCACTTCTGGGTGCCGCCACAGAGAGCAGCGTGTGGTAGGAGCGGCTGACGAAAACAACTTGCTCGTGGGTGTGGGAGGCATGGGGAACCTGCTGGGCCTCTTCCGTTCGTGGGCGGCGGCTACGGCAGAGATTTCGGCAACAGCAACACGGGTATCTTCACCGATGTGAACAACAACATGTTCCCCTGGGGCGCTCTGTCCCATAGAATCACTGTAAACGCCTGTCGGCTCTCGAGGGCAGCGTAGGGCTGTCGGAGAGGTGGTCTTCCGTTGTAACATTCCAACATTTTGGAATGTTCAAAAATCAATAAAATTTAAAACTTTTATTTTGATTAAAATAAAATATTAAAATACATAAGAAAACTAATTATAAAAGACTTCAACCAATTTGAAAAAGTCCATTATTTCAAAATTCCCAATGTGTCATTATTTTAAAAACTTATTTCCAATTAAATATTACATTATCCATTGTATTTCAAAAACCTTAATATGTAATTTGACAAATATTTTATAAAGTACAAACCATTTTTTTGAAGTAAATAGTTTACTTATAAGTAATTGATTTCAACCACTTAGCCTTAGCTATAAATAAATTAAAATAATAATTATAAGTGTTATTTTAAACTAATAAAAACATTGTCTATTTGCCAGAAGATTATTATTCATTTACCTGAGTTCAAAACATAATTTGGATATTACAAGTGTATAGTTTATAACTTAAAACCTCATAGATTTTATAATTACTTAACAACCCAAATAAACATTTCCTTAGCTTAAATGATTTTCATTAATGTTCAAAACATAAAATGGTTTTCATAAATATATTCAATAGAAGAAATGAAATAAGTCTAAAATCTTTTCCAAAGGTATGTTATGGAGTTTTCAAATTAGTTAGCAAAATATAAACATAATGGTTCACAAAATATTGGGAATTAAAAGTTTAATTTATTATATTTCTCATTTCCTTAACATTATCTATATTCTCTTATTTCACTATTATACCAAAATAAAGATGAATAGTTATTGAAAATGAGTTCAAGATAACTTAATATCAAACCTATAAGATTGTGGAAATTTCATAAATTTTATTTAAACCCAAATGAAATTATTAAAACCCTAAATTTCAAAATTGACATTAGGTGTCTATTTTGCAAATAATCAATTTTTCAAAAATATTATTTTGAAAAGTCTTCAAAACATAACCATAAGTGTTTTAAACGATAGACATTGATTTTATAAAATTAAAGAAACTAATTTGAGTTGATTTGGTTTCTTAATTTAAAAGTTATGTAAAAATTCAGAAAACAAAAAAAAAAGAAAAAGAAAAGCTAACTGGGCCAAAGCCCAGCATCTATCGTCCACGCGTGCAGCGAACTCCTTCTCTCACTGACGTGTGGGGCCCACACGTCAGGTTGTCTTCAACCTCCCGGAGACGGCGCCCACGTCCACGGCCGAAAACAGCCGGCGTTACCTCGCTTCAATTCGCGGGAATTAGGACCGGATTCAACGCCCCCTTCGACCCCTTTTAACCCCCTCCTCCTCCGCACCATTTCCCCTCTCGTTGCTCTCTCTTTCGTGCCGTCGGGCTGTCAGAAATCGTCGCCGACCATCCGCCACTGCCGCCGGCGAAGAGCTCCATTTTCGGTGGACGTCGACCACGCCGAGCCCTCCCACCTACTCCATCCTTCGTTATTCTTCCTCGGGCATCTGTTTAACTTAATGCGGTATTTTATTTCGCGCTAGGTCGAGCTGTGCATCCACGACCGCCGCCGTCCGCCGCCGTCTTCGTCTCCGGCGAAAAATCTAAGGACGTAGGCGACGCTTCGACAACCACTGCCCCACCACAGAGTTCCCCGCGACCTCCCGAACGTCAAGGTATAATCCGTTCTTCTCGGGGTAGCCTAGGACGCGTAGAACGGTTATCGCCGGTGATGGTGCCTGAAGGGGATCGTGTGCAGAAAACAAAAAAATTCCTAGCAACGATATCCTTAAACTAGCCAAGATCTATTCTATGCAGATATAGTAGTACGAACGGAGATTGGAATACGTACCCTTGTAGACCGAAAGCGGGGATTACGTTCCCGCACAAAAGTTGTCGATGCAGACTGACCAAGCCGACCTCAAGGTCGTGTAGAGGAAGCAGGCCTCCGAGTACCGCTAGCGCAGCACCTCGCAGGGAGTCGCACACGTACGGTGAAGACGACGCCTCCGAAGCTCCAGTCCAGGACGAGCAGCGGAAGACTTGGACCGGAACACCAGCAGCGCGGCAGCGGGCTATGGTGGAGGAGATCCCCGGATCCTCTTGCTCGGCGCGGCTCCAACTTGGGAACCATGAGATCGAGAGAGAAATCGGGAATTAATTGGTGAATTAAAAGGCTGGGGGTGCCCTTTCTTATATAGGCTCCCAAGGGGAGCCAACCTTGCCAGCCAGGCAATGTGGGACTATCCCCACATTGTCTGGTTCGGCCAAGGGAGTGCGCCGCCCCCCTGGTGGGCCCCTTGTGGCCCACCTAGGCCGGCCCTCCTGGCCCCCACCGAATTCCCTAGGGAATTTTCCCCTCTTGGGCCTTCTTTCGTCCGGAAGGCCCATTTAGGGAAATCTGCCTTAATAAATTCGAAATAAATATATAAAATCATATTTGCATATTAATAACACTAATTAATATCAAACATAATATATATAATATTTCCTAGCTCCGAAAACCTCGATCATCAATCGTGCAACGAAACTAGTCTTAGTAGAGGCTACTAGGGACCTGGTTGTTTGCGTATCACACCCGCATTAATGTTTCCGCTTAATACGGTTCTAGCATGACACAAAAACCTATTATGAACAAACGAGATATGATAAAGAATACACTTTATTAATTGCCTCTAGGGCATATCTCCTTCAGTCTCCCACTTGCACTAGAGTACAACTTAATCTAGATTACAACTTGGTAAAAGCCTAACACCCATAGCTAATTGGTGTTGTTCATGCTTATCAAGCGGGAGAGGCTTCGTCAGCGGATCTGCCACATTCAGATCCGTATGCACTTTGCAAATCTTCACATCGCCTCCTTGTATGTACTGACGTATCACATGGAAGCGTCGGAGAATGTGTTTGGCGGTGGAGTGAGACCTTGGCTCCTTGGCGTTCGCAATGGCACCCGTATTGTCGCAGAAGAGGACCACGGGGTCTTGCACGCTCGGGAACACTCCAAGTTCGATGACGAACTTCCTCAGCCACACAGCTTCATTCGCGGCCTCGCAGGCAGCAATGTACTCCGACTCCATTGTAGATTGTGCGACTATGGGTTGCTTCCCACTTCTCCAGCACACGTCGCCTCCACTCACCTTGAACACGTAACATGTCTGTGACTTACAGTCATCGGGGTCTGAGCAGAAACTTGCATCTACGTAACCCGTTACGCCAAGTTCCTCATCACAGCCACCATACACAAGGAACATTTCCTTTGTCTTATTGAGATACTTAAGAATGCTCTTAACAGCTACCCAATGCGGCATTCCAGGGTTACTCTGGAACCGGCTTGTCAAACTTAGAGCTAATGCCACATCTGGTCTAGTACTCAACATTGCATACATGATCGATCCTATGGCTGAAGCATAAGGATGTTTCGTCATTTCGGCCTTACCCAGTTCCGTCACCGGACACTGCGCCTTACGCAATATCTTATTCTTGATAACCGGCAGAGAACCCTTCTTTGCCTTCTCCATATGAAAACGCTTCAATATTTTATCAAGATAAGTACTCTGACTTAGTGCTAATAGGCACCTTGATCTATCACGATAGATTTTTATGCCTAAAACATACGCAGCTTCTCCTAAGTCCTTCATGGAAAACTTACTGTTTAAATATTCCTTCACGCTATTCAGAAGTTCCACATCATTCCCTATTAGCAATATGTCGTCAACATACAATGCTAAGAACACAACCGAGCTCCCACTCATTTTCTTGTAAATACATGTCTCTTCCACATTCTGGATAAATCCAAAACCTTTGATTACCTCATCAAAGCGAAGATTCCAGCTCCGAGATGCCTGCTTCAATTCATAGATGGATCGCTGAAGCTTGCACACCTTGTTAGCACTTCCTGGATCGACAAAACCTTCCGGCTGTACCATGTACAACTCTTCCTCAATGTTTCCATTTAGGAAGGCCGTTTTGTCGTCCATCTGCCAGATTTCATAATCATAGTAGGCAGCTACCGCTAACAAAATCCGAATAGACTTAAGCATCGCTACCGGTGAAAAAGTTTCATCGTAGTCAATTCCATGAACTTGTCGGAAACCCTTTGCGACAAGTCGAGCTTTATAGATGGTCACATTACCATCAGCATCAGTCTTATTCTTAAAGATCCACTTATTCTCGACGGCCTTGCGCCCTTCGGGAATATCCACCAAAGTCCACACTTTGTTATCATACATGGATCCTATTTCGGATTTCATGGCTTCAAGCCATTTCTCGGACTCTAGACTCTCCATCGCCTCCTTGTAGTTCGTAGGTTCGTCTTGCTCGACTAGCATGACGGTGCAAACCATATTGCCATACCATTCTGGTGCGATCCGAGATCTACCAGACCTATGAGGTAGAACATCTTCCTCGACAGTTTCTCCCACTTCTTCCACGGAGGACGTTTCCGGAATTGCTTCTGTTGCGCCACTCGGAATCTCGAGTTCAGGATCAACGATTTCATCGAGGTCTACCTTCCTCCCACTTACTCCTTTCGCGAGAAATTCCTTCTCTAGAAAGGCACCGGTCTTCGCGACAAAAGTTTTGCCCTCAGCTTGGTTGTAGAAGGTGTACCCAACGGTTTCCCGCGGATATCCTACAAAGACGACTTTCTCCGACTTCGGTTCGAGTTTGTCGGGCTGTAGTTTCTTAACGTACGCCTCACAACCCCAAACCTTCAGAAACGATAACTTAGGCTTGTGGCCATACCATAATTCATACGGCGTCGTTTCAACGGACTTGGACGGAGCCCTATTTAAAATGAATGCGGCTGTTTCTAACGCATAACCCCAGAAGGACACTGGCATATCGGTAAGAGACATCATAGATCGGACACTATCCAGTAGAGTACGATTACGTCGCTCGGACACACCGTTACGCTGTGGCGTTCCAGCTGGCGTAAGTTGGGACACTATGCCACAACTCTTCAGATGTGTGCCAAACTCAAAACTCAAGTACTCTCCACCACGATCGGACCGGAGATGCTTGATTTTCCTATTAAGCTGATTCTCAGCTTCACTCTGGAATTCTTTGAACTTTTCAAACGTTTCAGACTTGTGTTTCATCAAATAGATATAACCGTATCTACTCAAATCATTAGTGAAGGTGACGAAGTAACGATAACCATTGCGTGTCGAAACGCTCATTGGTCCACATACGTCTGTATGTATGATCCCCAATAAATCCGACGCCCGTTCAACGAAACCTTTGAACGGTGTTCTGGTCATTTTGCCCATGAGGCATGGTTCGCATGTATCGAGGGATCCGAAATCCAACGAGTCCAAGAGTCCATCGGAGTGGAGTCGCTTCATGCGCTTTATACCAATATGACCAAGACGGCAATGCCACAAAAACATGGCGGTATCGTCACTACACTTAATTCGTTTGGCCTCTATGTTATGGATGTGAGTACTACGATCGAGATTCAACAAGAATAAACCATTACTCTCGGGAGCATCAACATAAAAGATATCATTCATATAAATAGCACAATTGCTTGACACTGATTTAAATGAATAACCGTCTTGTAACAGGCAAGACCCACTTATAATGTTTACACTCAAGGATGGCACAAAATAACATTTATTTAAAACCAAAACTAATCCCGATGGTAGATGTAGAGGGAGCGTGCCGACAGCCACCACGTCGACTCTCGATCCGTTGCCGACGCGCGTCGTCACCTCATCCTTCGCCAGCCGCCTTCTATTCCGTAACTCCTCCTGAGAGTTACATATATGAGCAACAGAACCAGTATCAAATACCCACGTATTGCTCCGGGCGGATGTAAGGTACACATCTATAACATGTATATCAAATATACCTTTCTCTTTGTCGACCGTCTTGCCAGACTTCCTATCCTCCAGATACTTGGGGCAGTTGCGCTTCCAGTGACCCTTCCCCTTGCAGTAGAAACACTCCACGCTAGCTCTGGGACCAGACCTGTTAGTCCTGGTCTTGGCAGCCAACTTTGCCTCCCTCCGGGACTTCCAGCTCTGCTTTCCCTTGCCACCGGACTTCTTGAAATCAACGGTCTTGTTGACCATCAACAGCGTGTGCTCCTTCTTAATCTCTACCTCAGCAGTCTTGAGCATCACGAACACTTCACCCAGGGACTTAGCCATGCCCTGCATGTTGTAGTTCATGACGAAGCCTTTGTAGCTTGGTGGCAACGATTGCAACACCCTGTCAATCGCCAGCTCATCGGGAATCTTGCACTCCAGAGCATTCAGGCGTTGAACGTAGCCAGACATCTTGACTACATGCTCGCTCACACTGCTATGCTCTTCCATCTTGGCTGAGAAGAAAAGCTCAGAAGCCTCATATCTCTCAGCCTTAGCCTGCGGCGCAAAGACAACCTTAAGATCCGAGATGATCTCAAAGGCGCTCATCTTCTCAAAGCGCTTCTGCAGGTCGGCTTCCATGGCGTAGAGCATGCCACTCTGGACAAAGGCAGAATCCTCCGATCGGGTCTGGAAGACCTTCTTCTCATCCTCAGAGGCTTCATCTGCAGGAGGCTCACCTATGGCGGCCTCAATGACGTAGGCCACCCTATGGGGAGTGAGGAGGATCCTCAGGTTGCGGAACCAGGCCATGAAGTTTGACCCATTGGTCTTAAGCTTTTCTTTCTCAAGGAACAGACCTAGGTTAAACGAGGGGCGAGACATCTACAATGGAATTTGCAACAACATAAGACTTTGTTCATAATAATTTTGAGTTTATAGTATTTTAGAAAATGACTAACATAACTCCCACTCAAACGAACATCCCTCCTGGTCGTTTAAGCGATTACACGACCCCCATCCATTGCACCACCCCTCATCATCAAAGCCGGCGGCACAACTTCAAGAGTAGACAAAATCGTCCGTCACACCAATTTTGTGACTCGTGCTCGACCTTTCGGCCTTCCTGTTCCGAGGTCATACCTCTGAGTATGCTAGGCTCGCCACCAAAAACCTCCACGCTGACGCTTGTGCAACATGGCTTACACCCACCGTATGCGAACGAAGATATGTCTGACACCCGATCATCACGGCCTGCCTCATAACGTAGAACTTTATAGGTGGTGCGCGTTGGAGGGAGAACACTACTGGTATTTTGAAGGGATCATCTTATTCAGTTACCGCCGTGTAACACACACAATCACACAAAATAAGATGCACACAAAACATCAAATGTAATGCAATGTGATATAGTCTATCGCCCCATGGTCTTCTTGGCGCCCGCAGTTTATAAACAATTTAATAAACCTACCTTGACCATATCACATAGCCCCTGCAAAATAAAGTTAGACGCTTCTACTTTATCTTTTGCATATTTTACGTGGCTTGGGGCTTTCGTAAATAGAACCGCTTCATACCTACAAATCTTATGACCACAACAACGATCCAATAATTGCATGTTTAAGCATCCCTTTCGGGCCCTCCATTGAAAATGCGAAGACCAACTAAAGAGAGAGAAACTGTCACCCGCTAGCCACAGATACGGTACAAGCCGTATGTCAGTAGTGGAACCAGTCTCGCGTAAGCGTACGCGTAAAGTCGGTCCGGGCCGCTTCATCAACTCAATGCCGCTGGAATACACAAGTGCACGCTAGAGGGTAGCAAATAACAGGAACGGTGCCCCCGTGCTGAGCACGGGTTCTAACAGTGTACATCTATATCTACGATAGATCGGCTCTGATACCACTGAAGGGGATCGTGTGCAGAAAACAAAAAAATTCCTAGCAACGATATCCTTAAACTAGCCAAGATCTATTCTATGCAGATATAGTAGTACGAACGGAGATCGGAATACGTACCCTTGTAGACCGAAAGCGGGGATTACGTTCCCGCACAAACGTTGTCGATGCAGACCGACGAAGCCGACCTCAAGGTCGTGTAGAGGAAGCAGGCCTCCGAGTACCGCTAGCGCAGCACCTCGCAGGGAGTCGCACACGTACGGTGGAGACGACGCCTCCGAAGCTCCAGTCCAGGACGAGCAGCGGAAGACTTGGACCAGAACACCAGCAGCGCGGCAGCGGGCTATGGTGGAGGAGATCCCCGGATCCTCTTGCTCAGCGCGGCTCCAACTTGGGAACCACGAGATCGAGAGAGAAATCGGGAATTAATTGGTGAATTAAAAGGCTGGGGGTGCCCTTTCTTATATAGACTCCCAAGGGGAGCCAACCTTGCCAGCCAGGCAATGTGGGACTATCCCCACATTGCCTGGTTCGGCCAAGGGAGTGCGCCGGCCCCCTGGTGGGCCCCTTGTGGCCCACCTAGGCCGGTCCTCCTGGCCCCCACCGAATTCCCCTAGGGAATTTTCCCCTCTTGGGCCTTCTTTCGTCCGGAAGGCCAATTTAGGGAAATCTGCCTTAATAAATTCGAAATAAATATATAAAATCATATTTGCATATTAATAACACTAATTAATATCAAACATAATATATATAATATTTCCTAGCTCCGAAAACTCTTTCGGCGCTGCCCGATCTCCATCGGACCTCTCCCGGGACGCTCCCGGTGATCTCCTTCCTTTCCGGTTGTCTTGTCGAAACCCCTTAAGTGTGTTACCCTAGCGGTTCGATATAATATCAGGTATGATCAAGACTCCTCAATGATCAACGACTAACCCGTAGGCCTGGACCCCATGAATTAATCCCTGAGATATAACGAATGACTTTCATCTATCAAACCTGAACGTGAAGTCTTAGACCTTTTGCCATAGCGATACTTAGCACGTCCGAGTGTCGTTCCATAGATATCTCCATACCTAATCCCGACCTCGTTACCGACGATGCTATCTTCTACTCGTTCATGATCTCATGTCTCCGTGACCTAGTCACATGCTTGCAAGCTCATTAGACAAGATCTCACCGAGTGGGCCCGAGAGTATCTATCCTGCTACGCGGACTGGCAAATCCCGCTCCTGGCCCCTCGTCTCAATACTCCTTTCCAATACCCAAAAGTATCACCGTTATTGTCATACTAAATAAGATACGACGTTTGGTGCAATCAAAGCATCTTCCGGGAATATCAATAAGAGTTGATCTCACGGTCAAAGGCGTAACGACTACGTTCTCCAAATCTGGGTATGTCCATCACATCACTCTCTAGCGATATGACTCTCATTGCCGACCGGCACCATGTCCCATGACCGGGAAACCTCGATCATCAATCGCGCAACGAAACTAGTCTTAGTAGAGGCTACTAGGGACCTGGTTGTTTGCGTATCACACCCGCATTAATGTTTCCGCTTAATACGGTTCTAGCATAACACAAAAACCTATTATGAACAAACGAGATATGATAAAGAATACACTTTATTAATTGCCTCTAGGGCATATCTCCTTCAGCGCCGCCGCGAGTTTCGGTCACCGGAGTAACATCGGCCGGCCGCGACGCCAGTTTTTTGTCAACACCCCTGGATCGTCCGATCTAAATCCTACGGTGTAGATTAGAAGTTTTAATCCAACCGGTACGGGCAGATCTGGACCATCAGATCCAGATCTGACGGCCCAGATCGAGTCACTTATCCACATCGGATCCCAGTCAGCAGCCCAGTCAGCGCTGACGTGGAAATTGTTTTCTTTTAATTGTTTAAATGACAGTTTTGCAGAAAAGCCCCTACCACGTATATCTGTCATAACTTTTTAACCACTTATCCAAATTTAACAAACTTTATATTTTTGGAAAGCCCTCGACATGTAGAATATTTTAGATCTGTCAAAATTCAAATTTTACTTAGTGTAAAATATTCAAATTTCAAATGGATGATTTGAGTATATTTGTAATAACTTTAAATCTATAAATCCAAAAATTACAAATGAAATTGTTTTAGAAACTTTGGAATATACGTAAATGGATGCCTCTGTTATAAATTAATTTTGAATATTATTTTAAATGATTTCATAGTTGTGTGTTCAATTTGAATAGTTTGACTATTTTTGACATAACTTTTAAATAGAAACATTATTTTGATTAAATTCAATTGCAATAAATTTAATTAAATGCTCTATGTCTATTAACACTATTTATAAAATTTTGTTATAAAAATGTAATCATTGAAAACTTTAATCTTATATTTATTCCTTTTATTATATTTTGCAAAATTAGAAACTAATTGAATTGCAATTATAACTTTATGCATATTTTATAAATATCAAAAAAATTAGTATTATGTTTCTTGTGATTTAAAATTGCATTTCATTCATAGCATATCTTATTTTGTAGTTATATTTCTCATAAGAAAACTCCTCCCCCATTTTCTCTAAGTTAGGATTATTTTCAACTTAGTATTTTGGTAAAAGTGCTATGCACTAGACACTTAGTATTTTCAACATGGAGCTAGAAGGCCAATGAAGGACTTAGCCAAAACAAGACTTCAGAAGTATCTTTAAGGAGTAGAAGCACTTAGAAGAAAATCAAGAAGAAGTTCATAAAGACTAACCAGCAAATAGTTTCTAAGTCTTGCTTCCTCTCTCTTTCTTTTCTTCCTTCTTCTCTAAGACTTCATGAAGGACTTAGGAGGAAACAAACTCTGGAAGCATCCCCAAGATGTCAAGCACTTAGAAGAAAAGTGAGAAGAAGCTCAAGAAGGCCAACACCCTTTTATTCTCTAAGTCTTCTCTATGTCTTCTCTTCTTCTCTGAGAACTCATGATGACTAAGTTAAATTCAAGACCAGCCTCGAGGATACAAGAATTATCAAGTCTGAGGATTATTCAAGTCTACCAAGAATTCAATCAAGACATCACCAAGGAAAATATTACAAGTCTGAAGATGAAGCCTGGAAGACCAACTACATCTTCTTTCTACCTTTCCCTCTTTCCTAATCTTGCCTTTCAATTTAGACATAAACAATTTTTGATCATGATGTTATCATCTTTAAAGTCATTTTGACACCCATTTTCACTTTGCATATTTTCTTAGCCTGACATACATCTCTAGTCCTTAGGAATATTTTGCATCTCATGCATAAACATATTTTCCTTAGAAGTTTTATGAAACCTGTTTGTTCACTATGTATGTACATGTATGTTTGATGATTGTTGTTTGTTGATTGTTGTATTGTTGTTTGCTTATATTGTTTAGATTGAACGGAGATCAACGTTTATTGTTGAAAAGAGTTTGTGAACAACGACAACATTCAAAGGCAAGTGGCACACCTCATAAACTTCCTATTATTTTCTATATGCATTATTTAGTGTATTTTTATATAAGCATGTGTAGGATAGTATATTGCTATGCTAAACCTGTGTAGAGATTTCTTATTCCTGTGTCTAGACTCCTATACAATACTTAGTAGAATTATTGATGCTATGCAAATATTGTTTTGTGAAAATCTAAATTCTACTAAGTTAAGAATGAAACACCTGGGTGGTAAGTGGTTGTATGTTTTATGTTGGGTGGCTACTCAGGTCCATGTCTATGGTTCCTGGAGTATGTACACTTGTGAATGGCCACCCAGTAACAGAGGAATCTGAAGAACTCCGAGTGACGATTGCTTCCAGTGCAACCATTGCCATATGTGTTCTGGCTTGATCAATTATGTTGCCACGTTGTTGCAATATTTTCTTATTGCAGATTGATCAGATGACGAGTGAGGTTTCGATTAGAGGTTTCGAGTCTACAACCAACATCTTTTCGCCTGTGGCAACATGAAGTTGTTGGAGATCCACTGCTATTGTATTTTCGTTGTATACTAGTATTTCAAAGCTAGCTTTATGCTATGCAACTTGTAATGAATATTTTGTAAGTCTGGATCATCGATGTAATAAAATTGATTCTTTATTGTGATATTACATCATAAACTGTGTGTGCAAACGAATCGATTTAGTGATTTACACTATACACAGTTATCTATCTTATTTAAAATGCAGGTACGCTACATCCGTGAGTCACAGATAGGGCACCTCGGCCGGAGCCCGATCCGCGCCCCGAGCAACCGTACGCTCCCGGAAGTGTGCCTCCCGCCACCAAGGATGGACGCTCTCTCTACGTGTCCACGGTTGCTTACAAAAGTTTGTACACGATTCTAAAATCCGAAGCATGTGGGATTGCGAAGCCTTGAAACGCACATCCAAGCCTCGCACACGGCTTTAAATGCGAAGGGTCAACCATACGGGATATCACACAGAAGGGTTACTCCCGTGTTCCATTTTAAAGGTCTTAAATTATATTGACCGATATGTACTAGTGCGCCAATGTGGCCATCTATGCTTAATCAACTCGTTAGCAAGTTTCCATATTCACCTGAATGAAGTTCATTACCTTGGTCATTTAGTATGTCTGAGTTTACACACAACGAAGCATTATAGTGTCATGCATATTTTGTTGTACCCAAGATGCAGTTCAAATCTCTATCAAACTGTTGTTCAAAGAAGTACAGTTGGGCATGCTGGCGATAACTAAGAATGGCAATGAGGCGCGGCTTTGGTCGGATAAATCAAATCCATATCCAGATCCAAACCCATCAGCCTCACCATGGGAATGTATGTCGCCCCACATCCAAAGCCGCCAGATCCAAGGATATTTATGTATATCCACGAGTAATGCAGACTATTATCAACCCGAATTCAAACAAAAAAATACTTCAAAATATGAAGAAATCTCAACAATCATACATAAAAAAAATCATAATCCAAGTGGTTTGTGTGAGTTTGGACTAAGTTAAGTCCGGCCTTAGGAACATGGAGAGATGGTTCTAGAAAAAAACATTTCTTGCTAAAAAGTGGGACACCACATATCATGCGGGTATCCATTGGCTATTCATGGATTAAAAAATATTTGCACACGCCCTTCCATGATTAACCGATATCCGCCCCATGAAATACGTGGACAAAAACAACCCAAGATAAACTTGCCATCCATAGCGATAAGACTGGAAATCTGAAGTTGGAAACTCGCATAAATTGAAGGAATTTCTTGCTAGATTTATCGCGATGCGGTTGATGCTAGTTACTCAAAGCCTCAAACAAAAGTTGTTTAAGCTTTGATACAACTAGACAAGTGCGGAGCTCTCACCTTGATCCTAAAAATATTTGTGTAATTTCTAGTAGCTAGGAGTACTTTCAAGTAAACATGTGGTTAAGGATCAAAACATTTGAACCGAATTGTCGAATTTAGGCTTTGGGTTTCCACTCAAAACTCTCTCCCTATGTCCAGAAATCTGGATTCCTTACGACATTCAACACTCGTGATAGTACGGGAACGAAAAATATTATTAGCGCTGGGGGTGTTTCTCATTGCTAGGCTTTGAGAATGTCAAGTTCGGATTTCAGAATCCCTACATGCATTTATAAATTACGAGCACCAGCGAAAGCTTCAGCGCTACTGTCCTCTAACATTTACTCCTTGTGGTTTCCTGAACGAAACACCAAGTACAGCTGCACTCGGATTTAACTCTCCGGTTTACACAATCGATCGAACCCTTTACACATGCCCCTGAACTCTACGTGGGCCTATTTAAGCCGAGAAATCCACCGCACCACACCACAAGTAGAGCAGCAGCAGCATCTGAAGCGCAGAACACACACCATAAAGGCTACAGCTAGCATAATCGATTTACATGAATGACCTCTTGCTCTGCTCGTGCTAGCGGCATGATGGCGGCAATATGCGTGCATGAAGCTGCTAGCGCGGCGGAGGCCTCACTTCTGGGCGTCGCCACAGAGAGCAATGTGGTAGTTGCGGTGGACGAAAACAACTTGTTCATGGGTGTGGGAGGCATGGGGAACCTGTCGGGCCTCTTCCGTTCGTGGGCGGCGGCTGCAGCACGCAATTCGGCAACAACATCAGTGGTTTCCTCGTTCACGGTGAAGAGCATCACCCTAGGAGTCTGGGTTGCTCTGTCCCATAGAATCACTGTGCACGTCTGTCGGCTCTCGAGGGCAGCGTAGAGCCCTTCAACGGCTGGCCTGTCCCGTTGAAACGGTGGTATATATGTTTGGGGCTAGTAAGCCGTGTAAGCGTCGTGCTTGAAGAATGTATGTTAGTGTTTGGGTCACCTACTTGCTGACGCTATGGCCCATCCAGAATTTTGGGATTTTTGTTAACGCCGGCATATAGGAAGCATACTTGTTGGGCCTTAGGTGATGCCAGCACCCTGCTAACCTTTTTTTGTTCCTTTTGCGACGGAAAACATCAAGTGAACCTGACCGAACCTCGCCCTCTCGTTCGCTGCCTGCGTCGCTTGATCTGGCTCACACAGTCCAGCGCCGCCATGGCAACCTAGCTCGCCGACCCACTCCATCAGCTGACCCACCCCTCGCCAACTCGCTCCAATCTGGCCACCACCGCCGCTCGGCCAGCTTCAGGCCACCGCCGCCGACCGCCGCTCAACCAATCGCAGGTGTATATCATGAATTTTTCAGGGATTTTATTCAAAACCTGTATTCAAGTCATAGTCAAACATGAAAAATGCCCCAATTTATATCAAAATGATAATTACAGTTTGTAATTGACAACAAATTAATTGATTACACATGTTGTTTGTCTTGAATTCTTAATGATATGTGAAAAAATGATAAGTTCAAATGTGTAAGTCATATTGGTGAGCTCTCTACTATGCTTGTTGAAAAAAGCACCTTGTTTACGATTTGTTCTACTTACTTCTCATATTGATATTGATATTACCGTGTTGACGGTGAGTGTTCAAAGGGTCTTTCTACAATGACTCTCGTGAAAAATAAGTTGAGAAATAGCATAAGTGGCGATCTCTTGAACTATAGCTTAGTGAGATGTATTGAGCGAGACCTGTTCTTGGAAGTAAGTGGAGATAACATAGTTGAAACCTTCATGGCAATGCGATGGCGTAGAATTCCGAAATGATATTGATGTAATTTTCTATTTATGCTATATTGAATCATGTAAAACTTTGGTCATGCGTTGGAACTATTTTGTATCGAGATCACGCAGATTTAAAATAAATATAGATATATAATTCTATTTATCTTGTTCGGCATAAAATATATGATTTTTTAGAGTGTGCCACCTATTAATTTTGTTCCTACATACGCCACTTCATGTGACTATGTGAGTATGTAGCTTAAGATGCATATGAGAGCTGGGAAGTCATGTTGAGCCTGAGAGGATGCATGTGCATATTGAATTATTGATGTTCTTAAATAGCGTGAGCCACTAAGGGCCTCTGTATTTGTAGGGAAGGAAATTCAGAGGGAAGAGATAGGGATGGAAAGGACGGCATGTGAGAACCTGTCCTCGTTTCTTGTGTATAGTAAATATAAAATGAGGTCTGAGGGGTTTTTCCTTCCTGAATGTTTTGGCTTGAAACTGAGATGGAAGAAAAACAAAATCTCTACATGACGTCCTCTCCTCAAATATTGATAGTGTACGGGACGGCCGGGCTTCACTTTCACACGGATATGCATTCCATGCATCAATACATTTATTTAGAAAAGAGATAAACACAGGCTCTACATCAAGTGATGTACGCAGCTGTTTATTACAAAATAAAAAAGTACTTTATGATTTTACATCCATCAAAACATCAATGAAAATATGGGACCCACACTCCCGCAAAAAAAGGCACCATAGACTAGGTTCAACATAAGTCATCGAAAATCGGGCTCTAAACATTTAGCCTTTGTGCGCTAAGCCACCAAAAGGTCGACAAAAAATAGCTTGAACGACCGTCATTAAACAAGCAGAGCCGATATCAAAAAGTCATTGCCGACAAGTAGGTACGAGGAATACCCACATGTTATTCAGGTAGGTGACTCATAACCAACGCCTAGTGGCCACGATGATGGCAAACATAGTGGTAGGTGCTGGTAAAACCGAAATTGAATTGTTCAAGCACTTATCCGTCTAGCAAGCTCTAAAGATTTCATTAGGGTCAAGGTGACCGTTGACTGTACCGTTTTTTGTGTAATTTCAGTAGTAGTGTACTTCAAGTAGATCGACATACCCCAGTAATATAGCACAATATGTATCTTCTGTTTCTTTAGTATCACTTCAAACTTTGTCACTAGATCTGACAATCTACATAATATATAATTCCTTTGTATTATTAATCTCAATAGATTACTTAAGCTCAGAATTTGGTTCCTCTTATTCTTACTCTAAACTCTATCACATGATCTAGAGTTTACATCATTTCCAACAATTCAATGTTTTCTAAATCCATGCTCCAAGTTGGCGAGGGAAAGAGACCAACATGTATAAGTGCGATTATGTTTAGACATCTATCAAACAAGTTCTCTCTCGAAAAGAAGGGGAAAACTTATGATGCGTTGTGCTTAACTTACAAACTCACGAAAAATGTTGGGGTCCAAGCCTTATTTTAATCTATAATATGCATGTAATTCTTGCAGGTACTTTATTCTTTTGAAAAGGGTAGTTCCCGGCCATTCTTCCAGGTTCATGAACTCAATAGCCCATAGGTTTGGATGACCAATCAGGCACTAATCCATTTGGGCCTATCACTTTGTCTTTTTCCCTACCTTAACTTCTCTAAAATGCACTCCTCCTCCTGACCACCGGAAAAGGTTCTTTACACCTTAAACAATCCACGTCGCAGTCAGCTACCAACTGGCCAGTTACGGCTGGAATTTGCATAAAAGTGTCGGGCGGTATAATTGTTGATACCTCCTAATCCCATACCACACAGTGTGATTGGTTGCCAATTTTCACTCTTGATAATCACGTACATGTCGTCTCGAGTTCAACAGTTGGAAAGTCAGTTAGGGGCCCTCACATGTACGTGTACATCAAGCCCCTGTATATACGGTTAGGAAATAAATTGACTGCATATAGCAAAGAAAAGCCCTAGCTTACCGATTTTGCTTTTATTCACCTGAGAGAGCGCGAGCGATCGAATCTGGGCTGTACGCGTGTACCTACGAGTTACGACAGTTTCCTATTTCTTTTCAGTTCTTTCCATATAGCGATTGGGTGGGCCCATTATGTCTCAGTGATTGAGCTTTGATCGCAAAACGCATCGTCCATATCCTCTCGCCTCGCCGCCGCCGTAGTTCTGATTCTGTAATCCCTTCCGGTGTCCTGATCACCCAATGCGCCACGGCGCCAGCAGATCCAAAAGGCCAGGCATATTGCCTCATCTACAAAAAGGTATATTGTCTCTAATCTCTAGTGTAAGTGAAATCTCTTTTTTGTTTGACTTTCTGAAAAAAATCGTTGAATAATATTTACTAGATCTGGTATAAGTATCTCAATCCGTTTACTCAGAGAAGGTTTAACATAGATTCAATATCTACACTACTGTAGTGTGCTCATACTTTTATTTAAATCCAAAATTACAAAAATAATTTGCATAAGAACATATGGGGCATGACAATGGACTAGCTAGATTGATATGTTAACATCAATGATTATGTATGAAGGAATGGAAGGAGAAATTTTTAGGGTTCTCTTGTCTGATCTCTATTTAGCTAGCATACATATATTTACTTAGTTAGGGGCCCTAAATTGTAGTTTCGCTCCGGGCCCTCAAAATCTCAGGACCGACCCTGCCCCTGGTGACCAGCCTTTGTAAATGCGATAAAATGAAAGACTTGTAACTTTGTAAGTACGTTCGTTCATCTATAAATTCTAAGAAAAACCGATCTTGCGCCTAACAGTAGAACCCTATTAGCCCTCACCGACCTAAGGCCTCATTTACACCCTCCACCTACGCGGTGTCTCTCCAACTCGCTGGCTGGCTCCCATCGCCTATTTAAACCACAGACTTTACCACAAGTGAAGCTGCATCAGCATCACACGAACACAACTCGTAAAAAAAGAAGAGTAGAGTCTAGCTAGCTGCTAGAGCTAGAGTCATGGCCAAGAGCATTGCCCGCCTTCTAGTCTGCCTCATGCACTTGTGGCTGAGAGGCCAGCCGTGACTGCTGCAAATGGCGGCGCGGCGTAGGCCTTATTTGCGGTTTCCGCACTAAACAATGTTACTCGCGCATGAGCAGCGAGCAAGAACCTGTTTATGGGCGTGTGAGGCATGCGGGAAGTGCCGGGCCAGCCGGCGGTGGGCGGCGCCTACGGTGGGGGTTTCAGCAACGACAACGCTGACATCTTCATCTGCTCCAGCGGTCCTCTTGGCCGTAACGGAGGAGGTGTCGTGAGGAGGAGGTAAAATACGCGTGGCTGTCGTACCGGTGGTATCCCTAGGTGCACCTGTGTGGTAGCACTCCGTTTGGAAGACACGGAGGCGGGTACGACGGCAGAACGGGATTAGCTGTGGTGCACCTGCGGCATCGCGCCGTGCGGGGGGTACGTATTAGCTGCGGGTGGTAGGTGTTGCACTTAGGACACGCACATAGGCTCTGGAACGGGATCCTCTCACGTATACTGCAGAGGGACGTAAATGCACTATCACTGTTCGTTGTGCATCCAACAGCAGGAGATGGAACCTGTGCAAACACGCATGACTCAGCTCGCTGGCCCGCCTAGCACGATATATTCCAAAATCATCTAAAGTGTGATCGAGAACAATACACAACAACCCTTGGTAGCATCAGGATCATTTCATAACGAGCTACCGTTACATGATGATCTACAGCGACATATGAACAAAGTTAGGAATTAGTCCTCCGTAGCGTAATACTGTGGAGTTCAGCAAGCCACAAGGGATCGATCCGGGTTAGATTCTTGATGTAATTTTGGGTCGTCCGCACAAGCTCGTTGAAGATGACGCTGTCTGGCTTGGCCCTGAAGAGCACTGACGAAGGATGCATATTTAGTTTGATACAAAAATATCTAAACAAATGCTTATTCATGAGTACGTGTTTTACGGAAAATTATATTAATACATGTTAATCAAAAAAATTGTTACCGTGTAATCACAATATTACTCCTTGATGGTTGATGCCAGGTAAAGACAAATGATGATTTGTCAGGAGGGGTTCATGAAGACAAATGTTAAAAATATAGGGTCTTGACCGTAAAGTGGTTTGCACGCATCTTAAGATATATTGACGGTTCTAGTCGTGGGAGGGCACCCTCTTAGTTGTGGAAAAACAACTTCCATTATTTAGTGATGTTCTCAGTTTAGTGTGCTTGTTGTCCGGACTACGGATAAACCTATCTAGTTATGTGTTGCGGGTCAATATACTAGCGGTTAGGTTGTGGGGCTTGCCATGTTGGCTTCCACATCGGCATTCAAAACTTCCTCTAGTGGACGAGTTAACTAATTTTAAAAGGGGCCGTGTAATCTATTTGTAGAGTCAAAACTTTGTGATATGGGGCGGCCTCAGGTCGGAAAGTATCTTAAACTCGCTAAAATTTACGGAACGATTTTAGGGGATATGTTCCAGCCGAGCTCGCACGGTACCACAAAACAAATTTAAGCTTACCAAAAATTACTTACCAGAAAAAGTTAAGCTCACACGTTCTAGATGCACACTTTACAAAATATATTCTAAATACATTTTGAATCCTAAAAAATTTAAGACTAAAATTTCAAAGCTACATCTAGACATGCTATGTTCGCACAAAAAGTTTTATGAAAAGAGGATATTTTGTGTAGGTTTTGCAAATAAGACAAAAAAAAGATACCTCGTATAAAATCATTTTAGAACACGGGAGACAAAAAGATACCCACAAATAATTCATAATTCATGTTTTCACTAAACTTTATGCACTAATATGGATGTCCATATGTTCAACCAATGTGTTTGTTTGAAAAAAAATTACATCTTATAATATGGTTTTAAGTAGTGGGATCATATGCTCCTACAAACCGAAACTTATAAATAAAGCTCTTTAATGGTCCGGTCCGGGCCAGTGACCAGTGTACTTTGTACAGGCCGCACCGCTATAATGAGCCTGCACCATGAATTTTCTACTATCGGTTCTGGCACGCTGGTCCAAACTTTTTTTATGAGAGTCGCTGGTCCTAACTTGAGCTCGAACAACGTGGGTATCCGTAGTTGTCACCGTGTACATAACTGCGAAGAACCAATCAGTCCTACTGGACAGTGGACAGGGCCATCAATGGAGCTATATGCAACCGAGCTGGCACACGGTCCCGACGAATCTTCCGAGTTGAACGTTGTCGTCAACGTTGGGTGAAGTCATGCGGTCATGCCCACCACCCCGTCCAATGAAACAAGGACTTTAGATGAGGCAGGTACTCTGACATTAAACACAACAGTTCAGTACTCCACGGTGGCACGACTTTGGTCGCTTCCGACGTCTATTTAAACCGCAAGCTCTACCTCACTACAAGCTGCAGCAGTAGCAACCGTTCTCACGCCCACAACACCGAACACATACTAGCTAGTTGAGCTCAACCTAGAATCATGACCAAGAACATTGCCGCCCTCCTCCTCTGCCTCGCGCTTTTGGCGCATGCCCTAAGTGGTGGCCTGGACCGTGCCTGCTATAGCTTTTCGTGTGTCGGAAGCATCCTCGCTTTTGGTCGTCCCAGAAAACGGCACCGCTGGCGCTGGAGCGGTGGCCAAGAAGAGCCTTTTTGTGGGCGTAGGAGGCACTGGGGAGCTGCTGAGCGTCGCGGCCGCGGACGGCGGCCATCACTGGGGCTTCGGTAACAACGGCGCCGTCGTCATCGTCGGTACCTTGGAACTGCTTAGCCGCTTCTGTTATCATTGTAGTCTCAAAGGACTCAGCGGCGCGACCACCTCGGTGATGGGTCGTTCACTCGTTCGACGAGATTGGGGGCGGGTACGGCGGCGTCATAGCATGAGGTCGACTTTTTTAGCTGGTGGGCATACTTAGCGACCTTGGATTATAGCCTTAATTACCAGCTGAACCAGCACTTCGAATTAAACCTGGGTTAGACGTACATAGATGAACACTCGAGCAGTCGGAGTGTTGACTAGCTAGTCGTCGCTCGTCAGTCGTTTTTAAGTACCGTGTACCTTGGATGTGAGAATGAGCGAGTTGTTGGAGAGGAGCAATTAATTATTATTTTACTCCCGTGGTATATAGTGTGCACTGTGTTTTATTTGGTTTTAATTCATACAGTTTTTGTACAGTTTACTAAAACATGGTGAAACATTCCAGCATAGAAATTATCTAAGCACCAAATCAAAAATTAAAAAATATACCGTAAATACCGTCCACTCTTGAAAAGCCGCGTAAAAGTTGGGGTTATGCCGATTGTGTTTGTGATTTGGTGCGTTACGTGCTCATTCATCTATGAGACTAGCTAATTATATGTCATGTGATCTTCATGTGCCTTTGTCGGGTTCCACACCATATTTATCGTGTGGTTTTTCTGCATGGTAAAGAAGAGATTTCTGGTAGTGAAAGCCCATATATGCATCAAATCAACTCTAGTAGATTCCGCAAAATACCCCAAAACGCCCATATACACCCGTGTGCTCCTTCTCCTTGACTCGGGAGATATCCTAACATGAAGCGTGAGTGTTGCGAGAATTGAGCTTGGAACGATGGCCTGAAATGTTTAGTGTGGTGGTTACGCACCGCCTTCTCTACGATGGCTAACATGCCATAGTAAGCACGGAGGTAGTGAAAACAAGATGAGATTTGAACCATATTTAATATTTTTGTCCATGTAATATCACCTTGTATAGAGTGCAAAAAAAAAGTCAATGAGTGAAGTTTACACCAGCTGAGTATCTAATTGTTTGATCGTAGATAGTTTTCCACTACAAAGTTAGTTTGTACTTCTAGGAAAGAAGTATCAGCCTTGATTGTCATATTGTATATATATATATTTGTAAATTAAGCTGAGTTTCGTGCTTTGTGTTATGATGCTTAGCTCATAGACGAGACCAAAAGGTTCAGTGGCGGATCCAGCTCAGTTTGCTAGAGTGGGACACTCTGTAGTTCAGCACCATAATTTGCCCTGGTTAGCCTCATTTACACCCACCAAATGCACGGGTCTCTTCCACCTCCCTGGCTCGCTCCCGGCGCCTATTTAGACCACAAGTGAAGCATCAGCAGCATCACACACGCGCACAACTCATAAAATAAAAGAAGAATAGAATATAGCTAGCTACTAGAGCTGAAGTCATGACCAAGAGCATGCTACTCCGTCTCCTACGCACGAACGCCGTGGCAGCGACCAGGACTGTTGCTGCTGCACCACGCCACACAGCAGATGCAGCAGTTTCGGTAGCCGTAGAAAACATCGCGGCTTATTTGAAGAACCTATTCGTGGGCTTGGGAGGCATGGGGAACCTGGCGGGCCTCCTGGCCGTGGGTGGCGGCTGTTGCAATGGCTCCTACAGCAACGATGCTACCGTATTCGCCTGCGCCATGGGAAGTCCTGGCAGCATCCAAGTCGGAGTCGAGAGATTTAGTCCCCTTCGTCACAACGGAGGCGCTGCTGGTATCCCATCCAGAGAGGGTTCACCGGTGGCGGCACCACGGTTACCCAGGCTCCAGGGAGGATATGGCAGCGGAACCGGCGCATGCGGCGTCATGTCATGAGGTGGGGCACTGGCTCTGCCTCACACTTTTGGCATCTTGTCGTCCCAGAAAACGGCACCGCTGGCGTAGGAGGCGGGCCCAATATTCGTGGGCGTAGGAGGCACTCGGGAGCTGCAAGGCTTCGGTAGCATAGGGGCTGAAGTCTTCGTCGGCATCACTGAACTGTTCAGCCGCTTCGGTTGCCACATTTGTAGTCTCAAAGGAGCCGGCGGCGCGGCCAACGTGATGGCTCGTTCGGCATCATAGCATGACGTGGAGTTCTAGCTGGTTGCGCGTTTTGACCTACCTTGGGTTATAGTCTTACCGGCCGAACCAGCACCTTCGAATACTGGGTCAGATGCTAGTTAGCTTTTGCGTACGTAGTAGATGAGCACTTGAACAGTAGGAGTAGTTGACTAGCTAGTCTCATCAGTCTAGTGGTTGGAACGGAGCAATGATTAATTTTCTCCCTTGGTATGTAGTGTGCACTGTGTTTTATTCCGTGATAATTTGTACATCTTTTGTGCAGTTTCCTAAAACTTGGAACATGCACCGTAAGAGCACCAAATCTAAGAGCACCAAATCAAACATTGAAACATGCACCGTAAATACCGTCCACTCTAGAAAAGCGGTGTAAATGTTGCGGTTATGCTCAATCGTCTACCGGACTGGCTAAATGTATGGCATGTGATCTTCACGCCGGCCAGTCTCGAGTTTGGTTTGAATAAAGGTGGCAGTGCTGGATCTTTCTAACACCAAGACGAAACTTTACTTGATGCAGCTCTTCATTGATATGGACTGTTTGTCGAGTTCTGGAAGGCTCCACCGGTGAACTCCATTAAGCAAATTAAGCCTAAAGATTGACGGATCGGGTAGGATTCGGTCGCACGCAGCCTTATTTTTTCTAACAGTTTGGTTTCAGAGATAGTGTTGCGAATCTCTGCAGCCTGTTGCCATGATGGATTTGTGTTTTATTCCATGATGAAGTCAAAATGCGGAGAATGACATGGGAGCACAGATTTGAGGACTTGCAATGTGGTTCCAGTCCTGGTGGATGAGGGATTGGCTAGGTGCGTTAACTTGGAACAACAGCAACGGCAAGAGGGAGCGACAACACAAGATAAGTTCAAAGTCTAAACTTTCAGGGTGAAAACCCAAGGTCTGGCCTTAAGTGGTTGTGTCTGACATTTGCCTTGGTGAAGACATTGTTTTTACGAGTATGGATTTTTTTCGGGGCGAAAACCTATGGTCTATGATCAGGGCGGCGAGGGCGCTTGAGCACTGTTTCCTTCTTGGAGGCGTCGCTTTTGGAGAGGACTTCTGGTACTGTTTTTGGTGGGGTTGGGTTTGTTGTAACAAGGAATGCATCACTATAGCGGGACTTTTTTTTGTAATTCTTCTTTTTATTCTAGGTTGTGTACATCCGTGGGGCCGCTAGGGCACATGTTGTTGTCTGGTATAATTGGTATCATCACGATATTAATATACACTTTTTATCTAAAAAAATGTGATCTTCACCAGTTTGGTACTTTCATTCTCCTGAACTAGTCATACACCGATCTAGTTATGTGCTAGTGCATGGATGTATGGTGGATTCGGCGTAACGTAGAATGTGAAAAATCCCTTCGCAACATTGTTTCCAATACTGAGATATACTTATTTATAAAATATGAGAACATTATCACAAACTATGCCCTGAGAATGACCATAACTTGGTCATTTGGTTTGAAACTTATAAATGCTTATACACGGTAGAGCTTTTTTGTGTAGATTTTTTTAAGTTAGTCAAAAATCATGTATATCATTTTCATATGAACTAGTACACATAAAAGGTCTCCATGCCAGAGGATATGTTTTCGAGGTTTTCACATTCCTTGAGTTTTGTAAAGAAAAAGGTCAAACTTGCCACCGCGGCTATTCATCGAAAGGGGTCATTTTTTTAAAACTATCGATATTTCCGTGATATAGTACCTGAGAATATTTTCTAAATAATTTAGCCCAAACTATCAAACACTTATAGTTCAAATTCGGTTTAGTTTCGAAAAATCAGTATAAACACATTTAACTAGGCGAAAGGTTCCGTAGCAACTAGTACAAATAGAATGACTCCGTTCTCGTGGATATGTTTTTTGAGTCTTTTTCACTTTCTTTGATTTATAAAGGCAAAAATCAAGAAATATCATATTATTATTATTTATTTAAAACAATTATTCTGTAATCATTGTTATTTATGCAAATAATTTTCTATAATTTAAACAGTAAAGAAGAGTAACATATATAGTGGATTTTGGTTTGTGCAACTAGAAAAGTACATCCTAGTTTTGGTCCATGTTATGTCATATATAGTGGCTTTCTATAAACTCTGTAAATGGTGCAGTACGAATTTAAAAGAAGCATGGCAACATAACCAGTTGGACGTCACCTCCGCTTGTCCAGTATTTACCTCTCCTTCCCGAAGAAACATCTTGCAGTAGTACTTGCCGGCCTCATTAACACCCTCCACCAATGCGGTGTTTCCTCCACCTCGCTGGCTGGCTCTCGACCCCTATTTAAACCACGGACTCTACAGCAGCTTCACGCACGTCGTATACTCGTATGCTCTCTCAAAGTTGAATTGAATAGAATCTAGCCAAACAGCAACCGTCAGGCCTTGCTTCCGCTCTCGCCGCACCGAATAGGGAGAACCCGTTTATGGGCGTGGGAGGCATACGCGGGAGCTGCACTGTACTAGCTGATGGTCTTGCGTGTTGGCAGACTTGACTTGGACACGGCACGTACACCCGTTGTACTGTATCTGTGAACTGCACTTGCATACGGACTCCAGTAGTAGCGTCGACATAGGCAGACTTGAGTTGGACACGGCACGTACACCCGTTGTACTGTATCTGTGAACTGCACTTGCTTACTTACTTCAGTAGGCGCATCCACATGGTTTGTTGACGTAAGAGCAGGTGCACCACTTTGGAAATAAATTCAGTACTGTGAGAGTTGATGAAAACTCAATAGATTTGAGTAAATATGGTTCGGTTAGCCAGAGAATTATTAAATCTCAACATATTTCAGATATTTAAGTAATACTCGTGAATTCAAATGTATTTCAAAAATAACCTTTAAGATATCTAATGTAAATGTTATGTTGTTGTTTGTCGCCTCTTAATTTAAATTTGGTGTGAGTACTAAGATATCTCAACATAGAATTAGAAGATCACTCTTACTTTTTATAAAAAAAAGGGTAATCCCGGCCTCTGCATCAAGTGATGCACACAGCCATTTATTAAAACAACGTAATAGTTTGAGTGGGCTCTGTGAGCTTCCATTCACTTTTGTGCGTTTGGAGAAGATCACTCTTACATTGAGTTAGTTGAGTTTGGTTAAATCCTCATATGATCCAAAGTTCAATTCTGTGGATGTAGTTACGTTGCTTTTGAACTGCTTCTGTGCCACGCTAATGTGAGCATTTTGGATAATTAACATGCGTTTGGAACCTCTCAACGGTTCAACCCACGACCAGAGAAGTCGAAATGGATTAGAAAACACAGTTCGACAGCACAACCGATTCACTGTCACCTCCGCGTGTTTCAAATTTACCCCTCCTCCCCGAAGAAATATTCAGTACATGAGCAGCAGCACTCAGTAGCTAGTTCAGCACTCTCCACAGTGACCCTGGTGGTTAGTCGGCCTCATTTACACCCTCCAGACCTGCTATCCACTCCACCATGCATATTAAAACAGCGGACTCAGTCACAAGTGCAGCAGCAGCTTCACGCATACACACTCAGTTCATACGAGAGAGCAAGAGATCACAATCTTCCCGAAAAAAACACAACAACACGATCAAGCTAGCTTCTAGACGTAGAGTCATGGCCAAGAGCATGGCCACAGCTGAATCCAACCCTTCCTCTGAGAAATCCATTGGATAAAGTTGTGCCTTAACTAAATTGGACATTTGATAAGAAGAGAAATAAATTAGTGGGGTTGAAAGATGCCATGCAATGAAGTAATTCGGTGTTTACCACATCAAACCTATCTCCAATCTCTTTAAGTTGTCTATTAAGGAGATACAAAAGCATCTCAACATGAAAGCGATGTAGATTCGTGAGGTTTTTGTAGAATCTTGAGGGTCTTTTAACCGGCTTATAAGGACCTTCCATTTTAGGAACTTTGACTCTATGCTTGAGACAAAATGCAGTGACCTCTCCAAGAAAATCTTTCCATCCATCATATTTTCTGAGTAACTCCAATTCAATTTTTGTCAATTAAATGAGTTCAACGGCATTGACAATGTCTTGATCTCTCCTGTTGCAAAGCATTACTTAGGAAATCATGTTTACGGAAAAAACAACATGTATAACTAACAAATACCACCATCATACGTATGCCTATATGTATAGAGATTTCTGCAAAATCTTGGGGGTACATCTGTACACCCATGACCCACAACAGCTCTGTCATGCTTCCTACGCCTTCCATGGCTTTGGACCGATGGCCAGGACGGTGGCTGCTGCAGCTGGAAACATAGAAGAGGCCCCAGCTCCCGTACCCACAAAGAACGGCACGACTGGCGTGAAGAACATGTATGTGATCTTGGGGGCATGGGTTACTTGTCGAGCCTCATGATTGTGGGCGATGGCTATGGTAGAGGCTTCGGCAACAACGATGCTACCGTACATGCTTCATGGGCTCTCTTGTCAACATCTGAGTCGGGGTGAGGATATTCAAGAACCTTCGTCGTGAGGGTGGCACCGATGGTATCCACGGGTTCGGGGGAGGGTAAGGTGGCAGAACCGGTGCTGGCGGCATCACTGTATAATAAGGAGGGGCACTCGTATACCTGTCATCCGTACCGTTGTACAGTGTCCTCATTGCTTCCCACGTACCTACGTGGGCAAATCCATGTACATTGTTTGACGTAACAAGAGCAACTGGGCCAACTTTGGAAACCACATTCAATGAGATTTCATCAATATTCAATGCATTTTAGATATTTGACAGTAAAATAGTTACATTTCTGCCAAACATTTGAGATTTTTCAGTTTTACATATTTATTCAAATACATTGCAAAAATATTTAAGAAAACATTGGTTTAATTTCAAAGTTAGTTGCACCCGAGGTTTTGCACGATGCAATAACTAGAAGCAGGGCTAGAAACGTGATGCAAATTAAAACCGTGCGAACAAATGTTTTCTCCTTTCTCTCATTTGCTGAGTATGATTTGTAGCCCTTGAAACCGCGAGAACCAGACGGAGAAATTCTTTCCTCTCTCTATTTGCTGAGTATGTGAGATGTTTTATCTCTCCTTTTCCTTTGTACTATGTACTCCTGTACTATATAATCAAACAAATGAAAAATCATGGGCCTGCCTTTTTCATCAAATTCAAAAAATACACCTCTTTGACTCACTCCTTTTTACACCTTTGTACTCCACGTTCCGTGTCTCTCGTCCACCTGTCTCCGCTCCTTTTAAACCGCAGATTCCACCACGAGTGCAGCATCTAGCATCCCACACGCACGCACAAGGTCCGACGCTACACGAGACAGCAATAGCAGAATACTAATCTCTATCTAGCGGCTAGAGCCGATACTCTTGGCAAAGAGTGTTGCCGCCATCCTGCTCTGCCTCGCGCTTTCGGCGCACGTCTTGGCCGCGGGTAGGATCATGTCTGCTGGGCATGGGAGGCATCGGGGAGGTGCCGGACCTCGCAACCGTGGACGGCGGCCACGACGCTTGCTTCGGCAACAGCTGCGCCGGCGTCATCACTGACGTCAAAGGCCCGCTCCGCCGTTACCCTTACCCATTTCGTAGTATTAAGGCCAGTGTATGGCGTCGTCGGCGCCGGCCGTGGCGCGCCCAGTCCTATGCGGAGTCACGCCATGGTGTCGTGAACATCTACTTCTAGTTCTGTACTACTAGCTACTTGCGTTTCATGGACGGGATAAGGAAGCTCTGGGTTAGTACAGTATGCTAAGAAACATTTTGATGAGTTTGTTGTCCTGAACTACTGATGAAGCGATCCAGTTGCTTGTTGTACGGCGGTGAGCCGGCGTCAAAAGTCTCAACAGTCACCAACACGATGGAAGCGCCGGTGTTATCCCATCCAGAACGTATGACGGTGGAGGCAAGGCAACCCCTTCGACGGGCTCGGAAATGGGTATGACGGCAGAACTTGCGCCTTCGTCGTCAGTCGTCACTGCATGATGTTAGATACTAGCGTGTTATATGTTGGATCGTGCCTCTCAAATCGGGATCCTTATGCTCTAGGTTTGAGCTCCGAATAGGGTCGATCTGCTCCTTAAAAAATGGATTACCGATTGAACAAAACTAGTAGAGGTCCACTTGGGACGTGCAAGTACGCCCTATATCCTTCTACTGTACATCTGCGTACATCACTTGTGTATGTATACATTTGCTGTATTGACATGGTTTGACCTAAGAGCAGCTACGACACTTTGGAAATTACATTCAGTGAGAGTTTCTTGAGACTTCAATTTTCATTTGATTGGCAACGAAATTATCACTCGTGGAAAACTGACCTTAGGTTCGGCCCTTAAGTCCCCAATTCGGCACGAACCGGGACCAAAGGGGGCACCCTACCCGGTCATGAGCCCAGTCCCGGTTCGTGAGGGACATTTAGTCCCGGTTCGTGACATGATCCGGAACTAAAGGGTCACCGCATGCAGCCGCAGAGGCGGGGCCTAGCGTGAGACCGGGACTATTAATTTAACTACGTATCAGCTCCCACCCCGAGCCAGCTCCATTTTTCTAGCTCGAGTTCATCTCCATTTTCACCTCCATTTCTTCACCCGAGCATGATTTCGTCCCTTTTTTTTCCACCATTTGTCAAGATTGACGACGCCTGCATCTATCCAAGGGTTAGCAAGTGCAGGCTTTCTTCCGGCCCTCGTTTCGTTGCTTGTTTAGCTCATTTCATATTTCTAGTGTAATCTAGTGTTCGATAAAATGACTAAGTTAGAATTTTATTTGTTTCATATGCAATTTGAACTCGAACTAAATTATGATTTATGTGTTTTAGCATTGTCCCCGTCCTTATCGCCGTCGATCGCGTGCGTCGTTCCGTCACCGGCACCACCTCGGTGAGCCTCTTGTTTTTTATCTTTTATTTAAAAAAATGGTTTCGGTGCATATATAGTTATTACTTGTATTATATGTATAGTGTCATGGTTCTGATATCCGCCCTCGTCCTTGTCCGGTCTATGATTTGGATATGGCATTTCTTAAAAACTATTTGTTTCATTTTGTGTTGATGACAATTCTGCCGACCAACTTGACATAGATATATTTTTATTTAGATGATAGTTGAACCGGAAATTCCAACCGACCCTATTGTCGAGAAAAAGAAAAATAATGATTTGAAAGCAAAATTAAAAAGAAGTGAAGATCTTTATCTCCAATGCTTAGACGAGAAGATGAAATTGGAGTTGAAGTTTGCCGACGGTCGTTGATGCTAACAAGATCAAGATGGATGCAATGCGCTTGAAGATTAAAAAGATTAGAAAATATGTCATTAATCAAGAGTCTTGATATCATTATGTTGTTGGTTCAGTAATTACCTTAGTTGCGATTTGGATCGAATTTGTTGTTAGATTTAAATTAAATTATTTAGATAGTTTTTATGTTAGTTTTAATTAATGTATGTTTTATGAGAACGATGTATTACATTTGGTCACTATTCTACTTTGCTTTTAATGTCATGAACTTGTATTAATTAGTTTGGTCACGCATCTATTCATGATGTAATGTAATGGTTTTTATATGCTTTTATTGAATGTAGATGAGCCGTCAATGGATGTACGGTGACCGACGATGTCCCGAGTTCATTACTGGCATGCGTAATTGTCTCCGTGCGGCTGAGGCAAACAAGCATAAAAATGGTTTTATTCGTTGTCCCGGTTGCTTAACCGGGGCTAGAGACCCTCTAGAACCGGGATTAAAAGCCCTTTTTCCACCTTGTTGGATTTAAATTTAAATTATTTAGATAGTTTTTATGTTAGTTTTAATTAATGTATGTTTTATGAGAACGATGTATTACATTTGGTCACTACTCTACTTTGCTTTTAATGTCATGAACTTGTATTAATTAGTTTGGTCACGCATCTATTCATGATGTAATGTAATGGTTTTTTTATGCTTTTATTGAATGTAGATGAGCCGTCAATGAATGTACGGTGACCGACGATGTCCCGAGTTCATTACTGGCATTTGTAATTGTCTCCGTGCGGCTGAGGGTAACAAGCATAAGAATGGTTTTATTCGTTGTCCCGGTTGCTTAACCGGGGCTAGAGACCCTCTAGAACCGGGATTAGAAGCCCTTTTTCCACTAGTGTATTACATATCATCATATTTTAGTAATACACGTGAATACATATGTATTTTGTAAGTAATCTTCAAGTTATCTAATGTACATGTTATGTTATGGACTTATGGTGTTGTCGTTTGTCTGTCCTTAATTTCTAATTTGGTGTGAGAACTAAGATTTCTCAGCAGAGAATTTGAAGACCATTCCTTCATGCAATTAGTTGACTTTGGTTCAATCCTCTCGGATGATACTAATTTCAGTTATGTGGATGTAGTTTGCTCCAATTATATGAGTAGCACCGTATAATTAGTAAAAAAGATGGTCATGGAGTATTGGGGATTATTATTGAAGGTACGGAGTTACGAGAAATCAGTCCAACATCGCCCACTGGGAGGGTAAGCTTTACCTTGTTATTCACTGAATTTGTGTTCTCCTGTAACATATCCAGGACCATGCAAGATATCTCCGGGAAATTTCTATGCATGATGAATTAACTAAGCATCTTGCGTCTCCTTTTTATTTTCTACTTCTTGGTTGGAATAACAACCAACAAGCTCAATGTGTTGTTGGGTATACTCACAATTAAAATCTATTTTCCAGAACATAAAGGTAGATCAATGGTGATGTTTCAATGGGGAAAGGGTCATCTAGTACTATTGTAGTTTGGAGCCTGATAACTGGTTGTTTAACCTACAAACAAAATTATTATCCGTGATAATATATTTTTGAATTATTTTTTTAGAAAAAGGGAAGTCCCCAGTCTCTACAGGTACACTCTTTCAGCCTTCAGGTCCTTGGGGTATGATGAATATCGTTCTCAACCTTAACGTAAAGCCTTTTTATAGCGAGGAGCGTTGGCTATCTTTATTAGAAGAAAGCCTCAATCAATATTCTCTACGTATCTTTTACCATTGATACCCTAACCTCACAGTCTATTTGCATGAAGCGGGCCCAACAATTTTTCAGTTCAAAGGTGGCGTGAGCGTTTTCTTGGTTGCCGATGTCGACATGACTACTTACTATTTAAACCGTGAAATCCACGGCACGGCACCACACCACACCAACAGTAGAGCAACAACAGCCCCTCACGTGCAAAACACACACGAGAGCGCTAGCAGAATCCATCTAAATTAGTGGCCTGCTCCTTCTCTGTCGTCTCTCACTGGAGGCGCAAGCCATGGTGGCGGCAAGTACCGTGCCACAGAGAGCGACGCCACCATGGCTGGGGGCACTGGACGAAAATAACTTTTTCCTGGGCATGGGATGCATGGGGTATCAGCCGGGCCTCCCGGCCGTTAGCGGTGGCTAAGCGGGTGTTTCGACAACAACAGCGATGGCATCTTCACTAGGGTCACTCGCTGACTTGGTGGGGGTCAGGACAGTCTTGACGGGCGGCGGTGTTCGCTGCGCTAGTGATATACGTTCTCCAGCCGTGGCGCCCCGTTTGTCGCCTCAGTTGCTGGTACATTGTGATCCGACTGTGAAAATACCTAGGCGGAAACGATGCCTCTCTCTGGCTCGTGCTTCATGTTCATGTTCATATAGGAAGATTGTTATAGAGTCCAGAGAGTTTACATGGGATATGGGAGAGATAGGATCGGTTACTAAACCGTATCAAACACCTATACATGTAAAGAGATATAACCGAATAATGTTACTAAATATTTCTAACACTCTCCCTTAATCTGAACCTTTTGAAAGGTTTAGATTACGCTTGAATTCATTCAAAAGCTTAACCGGAAGCGCCTTGGTGAACCCATCTGCAACTTGATCGTTACTAGAAATAAACCTGATGTCTAATCTTTTGTTTGCAACTCTTTCTCTCACAAAGTGAAAATCAATTTCAATGTGCTTTGTACGTGCATGAAATACTGGATTTGCAGATAAATAGGTGGCACCTAAATTATCACACCATAGACATGGTTTCTCCTTTAGAGTTATTCCAAGTTCACCAAGAAGAGCTTCAACCCATATCAGTTCAGCAGTTGCATTTACCAAGGACTTATATTCAGCTTCAGTGCTAGAGCGAGACACTGTAGCTTGTTTCTTTGCACTCCATGAAACTAGATTTGGTCCAATGAATATGGCAAAACCTCCTGTGGACCTTCTATCATCAAGACATCCTGCCCAATTGGCAACTGAAAAAGCACTTAAGAGAGTAGAAGATGACTTCTGAAATGTGAGACCGACACTCAGAGTATCTTGTACACAGCGCAATATTCTCTTAACAGCTGTCCAGTGTAGTGTAGTTGGAGCATGGAGATATTGACACACTTTATTAACAGAAAAGGCTAAATCCGGCCTTGTCAGGGTCAAATATTGAAGAGCTCCAACTATGCTTCTATATTGTTTGACATCATCAGGACCAAGAGGTGTACCTTTTGCAAGAGACAACGGTTCTGTAGGAGACAACAATGTTGGAGCTATTTTGCAACCGTCCATGCCAATTCTTGTAAGCAGATCATTTGCATATTTTTCTTGAGTTAGTAATAACCCATTATGTGTCCTCCGAACCTCAATGCCAAGAAAGAAATATAAATCACCAAGATCTTTAATGGCAAAGTGTTCATTCAAATCTTTGAGTAAAGCAGAGATAGCATGATCTGAGGAGTTCGTCACTATAATGTCATCAACATAAATCAGAATAAACACTGTGATACCTGACTTTGCATATAGGAATAGAGAGGTGTCAGCTTTAGAGGGTTCAAAACCGAGATCATGTAGCTTCGAACTCAACCGAGAGTACCATGCTCTAGGTGCTTGTTTTAACCCATAGAGCGCTTTATCCAATTTGCATATATAGTTTGATGGAGCATTAGGATCTTCAAAACCTGGAGGCTGTCTCATATAAACCTCCTCTTCCAGAACACCATGAAGAAACGCGTTCTTGACATCTAGCTGCCGCAAACTCCAACCTCGAGACACAGCAATGGACAAGACAATTCTGATAGTTGCTGCCTTAACCACTGGACTGAAAGTGTCTTCATAATCAATACCATATCTTTGCTTGAACCCTTTTGCAACTAATCGTGCTTTGTACCTGTCAATTGTTCCATCAGCCTTTTTCTTGATGCGATACACCTATTTGCAATCATTGATGTTTCTATTGGAACTTGGTGGCACAAGATGCCACGTTTTATTCATGAGCAATGCATCATGCTCCTCCTCCATTGCTTTTCGCCAATTCTTGTCATCAAGAGCTTCCATAAGTGAAGATGGTTGACCTGAGGAGGTGAGCATCCCATATTTGATACAACCATCTTTGTATATTTTTGGCTTTCTTGTGCCTTTTTGCAGTCTTGTTGTGACACCCGCAGCAGATGAAGCTACAGGAACTATAGGCACAGAGGATCCGATCAGATCAGCAGCATCACAATGATTGCTCCCATCATTCTCATCATCATCGGCATGCAAATCATCATCATTGATGTCATCATTGCGGCTGTCCCCCCATCATTGCTCTGCATCGGACCGGCAGCATGCAAATCATTGGGCGAATCATTGCTAGCCTCCTCATCATTGCTGTCGGCATGCATGGGCGAATTGAAGGAGATATGCCCTAGAGGCAAATAAATAAGTAGTATTTATTGCATTATCTCATAAGTTTATAATAGGTTTGTGTATTATGCTATAACTGTATTAATCGGAATTGTTAATACACGTGTGATACATAGACAACCAGGTCCCTAGCAAGTCTCTATATGAGCTAGTCCATTGGGCAACAGTTGATCGAGATTCCCGATCAAGGACAATAACGTCGGTTGACAAAGGGGTCATCTTGTTAGTTGAATAAGGTGGTGGACATACGCAAAGTATTGCAATAAGATCGTATTACGATGTTTGTCATTTGCAATAGATAAGAGTGTGATAGCTTATTCCTTAGACCGTGAGACCGTACTTATTGTTGCTTCGTAGGAGTGCTTTGAGAGCATCAAACGTTGTGTCTTATATAGCATGACAATAACGGTGTCCATCTTGGGTATTCCGAAAGAGCATCGAGACGTAAGGATCAAGAGCGGGATTTGTTCATTCTTGTAATGGAAAGATACTCTGGGCCCACTCGGTGATATTGCATCTATATAGCTGCGCAGCTTATGACTAGGTCATGGAGATGTAATATCGCAGACGAGTTAATAACCTTCATCGGTAACGAGATACAGCAAAGGCATCGGTGTGTCTACGATCATATCTCGGACAAGGTAGTATCGCAGAGACAAAGGGAATGAATATCATACTTATGGTTCAACGACGATATTCGTGGAATGCACAGGGGTCGTCATATATTTCCAGGTATCCCTGACGATCATTGGTGAGCGGAGTGTCTCGACCATGTCTGGAGTGTTCCTGAACCGTAGCGTAACAAACTTAAGGTCTTAGCGACGCTAGGAGATAGCTTCTGGAATTTTATGGGTTTTTTATTGGAGAGAGAAAATTGATCCGGAAAGAGTTCCGGGGAGCTATGGAAAGGTTCCGGGAATGTCCGAAAGTTGTTCGGGTGGATCCGAAATAGTTTCGGAGTCATGGGATATTGAATTATATATAAATATATTAATTATGAAATAATGGGATTTTTATATTAATTTAATATTAATTAAATAAAGGAAAAAAGGGGGCTCCCACCTAAATGGGCCCAAAGAGGGCCCATGAGGGGGTGGCGCACCAAGCAAGGGGGCCTTCCCCCCCCCTAGTCCGAATTGGACTAGAAGAGGGAGAGGCCCAAGGGGGTTCGGCCGAACCCCCCTCCCCTCTCTTCCTTTAGTCTCACATGGGGGAGCCAAGGGGGTTGGCACACCCCTTCCCCCTTTATATAGCAAGGCATATTAATTGATTTAATTCATAGGAAATTCAATTAATTCCCAATTTCTCTCTCGATCTCGTGGTTCCCAAGTCGGAGCCGCGCCGAGCTGAGGAAAGGGGAATCTCTCCACCTAAGCCATACCGCAGAGCGCCGTTGCTCTGCGGGATTCCAGATAAGATCTACTCCTGCGATTTCAGCTGGATCTGAATGACCGGGAGTCGTCGCTAGGCTCCGTATGTTTGCGAGTGCTCGGAGGCTACTCTATTAAGGAGCTTGGGCGACGTCGTCTCGCCCCCTGCAGCCGCCGCGCCTTCCCCCTCTGCTGCCGGCGCACCAGCCCCGGTGCTGGCGCTCTGCCTTCTTCCGCCCGACGCCCGTCGACGCAGATCATCGTCGACACCCCGGCGTCATCGACTCCGACATCGCGACAAGTTCTCCGCGACCTCGAGGTCGGCTACGTACGACTTCATCGTCAACGCTTGTGCGGGAGCGTAATCCCCGGTATCGGTCTACATGGAGGTAATGTAACCCGTTCCGCCACCGTTATCGCATGTACTAGATAGATAGATCCTGACTAGTTAGGGTTTCGTTCGCTAGAAAATTATTGTTTTCTGCACCGTAACCCCTTCAGTGGTATCAGAGCCGATCTATGCGTAGTGCTGCTGGTACGGTTAGAACTCATGTTGAATGAGGACGTCTTTCTTATATTTGCTACCCTCTAGCGTGCACTTGCGATGCCTTCGGTATTGAGTTGATGAAGCGGCCCGGACCGACTTTACGCGTACGCTTACGCGAGACTGGTTCCACTACTGACATACGGCTTGCACCGTATCTGTGGCTGGCGGGTGCCTGTTTCTCTCTCTCTAGTCGGCAAAGCATTTTCAATGGAGGGCCCGAAAGGGATGCTTAAACATGCAATTATACGATCGACGTTGTGGTACAAAGTTCGTAGGTAGGGAAGCGATTCTCTTACGAATAAGCCTATTTGCCACGTAAAACTTGCAAAACTAAATAAAGCTAGAGGCGTCTAACTTTGTTTTGCAGAGGCGTTATTTTATGTGACATGGTTTCGGTAAGTTTTGATATTACTCGTACTGTCGGAGGCAATGGAGGGCTCTGTAGACTCGGAGCCATGCCGGGGCGCCGGGGGCCAGGCACATGGCGCCATGAAGGTCCAGGCGCATCGACCATGTCACATCGCACTTCATTGCATCATTATTGTGTGCTGTTGTGTGTGCATCCTATTGATTGCTTATATGCTAGATATACAACGGTAGCATCATAAATAGGATGATCCCTAACAAATACCAAAATTGTGTTCTCCCTCGTTGCGCACCACCAAGAAAGTTCTACGTTATGAGGCAGGCCGTGATGATCGGGTGTCACACATCTCGTCGTTCGCATACAGTGGGTGTAAGCCATGTTGCACGCGCAGGGTCTTCGAGGTTTGATTGGCGAGCCTAGCATACTCAGAGGTATGGCCTCGGAACACGGGAAGATCGAAAGATCGAGCACGAGTCATAGAGTTATGATCGACATTTTATGTCCACCTTTGAAACTGTGCTGCCGGCCGTGATGATCGGGGGTGGTGTAGTGGATGGGGGTCGTGTCATCGCCGCTATTATTTTAGGGATAATAATATTGGTGTGGTGTGTTTTTGATAATGAGATTATAGGACTAAAACTCACCTACATATTATAAACTTAACCTTACCTCTTTTGCGATCACATCTGTAAACTACGCAACTATACTTTGGTTACTTCCTCAAGAGCCCGGATGCTACATTAGAAGCCGACGGGTCCAACTTCATCAGATGGTACAGGGGTTTTAGAAACATTCTCGAACACAACAACATTCTATATGTTCTCGATGAACCGTTAGGAGAAGGACCAGGAGATTCTGCAAGCGAGGAGGAGGAAGATGATTTCCGTAAGCGTCGAGACATATTCATTGAAGTGGAGATCACCATGACCGTATGCCTGGCACCCGAGTTGAAAGAGATGTTTCGACGCAAGGAGCCAAGCGTCATAATGGATGCGATAAAGACACACTTCGGGGATGAATTAAAGCGTGAGCAATTCAGGCAGCTTAGAATGTTCCAGACCATTCACATGGAGGAATATACCTGTCTGAAGACACATTTGAAGAGATTGTATGACATCTACTTCCAGCTGACGATGGTCTTCGATTACTGGATGGCGGATTCTTGCGCCATTCGGACTGTCCTGATATCTCTACCTCCCAGCTATGAGAAGCATGTACGTAAGTACATTTTGAAAGCCGACGATATGAACTTCTACGTATTCATACGTGAGTTCCAGTCTCTGAAGGTTGATTCCATCGAAGGAGAGATCTTCGATGCTACAGGTATATATTTGATATATGCAGAATTATGAATTCGCCCATGGAATATGATGAAATTTTGATAATTGCTCTGTTTGTGAAACAGGTCCTGATTATCACGTATATGCGGCGCAGTTTGATGTGACCAGGCGCTAAAGCTGGTAGTCAAGGAGTTGATGGCCTTTTGGTGTTCACGTCCTCAAGTTATCATAGTTATCATTAATAGTTTTTGATACGATCTTTTGTAATAGTGAGCGAGTGTGTGTGTCTTGATTGTTGCAAGACAAAGTTATTCATGTAATAAGACAAAGTCAGTTGTTTTATGTTATGGAACAAGTCAGTTGTTTTATCTTATGAATAAAGTTTCCACATCTCAGTTACATTGATTGTATGATAAGTATTCATAATTGTAGATATGATAAAATAGCTTGTCCCATGAACAAAGGTTCTATTGCTAGAATAAACACCGTTCGAGTTTAGTCATAAAAGCAATGAAAGAAGTAATGGATGTTTTTTGGTCCATTTAAGTATTTCGAGTGCTGAGTTGATTAAGCTTGAAATCAAGTATTGAAGTTGCAATACTAGCGGAAATTAATTGAGTATCATTTTTAATGATTAATTAATGGTGTTTATTGGTTGATTCGAATTCCTCCATGACTTTGGCAAATAGGAGTATTTGCCCGATGAATCATGGAGTCTGAGATTAATTTGATAACATATCAAATGGGGTTTTTCAGAAGAAAGATTTGTGAACATTGTATTCACAGAATTCGATCAAAGGACAGTATTTTTGAATTATGTTTTCAACACAAGAGACTTGTGGAAATTTGCTTCACGGAATTATAATGTCATATATAGTGATATGTGGGGAATTATAATCATGCTCTATTTTAAATAAAGTATGGCCTGTCAGAATCAGTTTTAGAATCTCCTAATACGTTCGAAACATTATAGTCGATGTCCACTTTAGAAAATAGATATATTTCTCAACGAGAATTCGTAGGATCGATAGTAGTGTCGACATGTATATGGTTATGCGATAATTCGGAATATACATGAGTAGTTCTTTGTAGATTGCTCGCATTGGATGAGAGTGTATTCCAAAACCAAATAGAAACAAAGTTCAGTTTGTTGTCTGTGTAATTCCGAGAAAAGATGACTTTTCGAATTATGGTTTATGGATTGGAATTAGAAGTTTAGAATAAAGTGTCAGACTTATGTTGGAAGGTGTTCCAAGGAGTATATGTCTGCTAATGAAAGTTTAGTGATTAAGAGTGAGGGAGACTAGAAAATTGTTTTCTGCTTGCAATCCTCTTCATAAAGATCATAATATTTTCATGAAAGAAACTTTTAAATAAAATGCTGTTATATTTAATATTGTTGTCAGGTCACAACACTGTATTAAGTATTTCGGATCTTGTTGACAGATCAAGGTACACTTTATGAATACAAAGAAAGTTGAGAAAATATCGGAATACGAACAAAGGCTTTTCAGCCTGGAAATCCAAAGTTGCATTTGAAAGGATTAAGAGAGTAATTGTTGCTGCAATTCTTAGGAATAAGATTGTTTAATCGTCATATAAGGTGTTATATGAGAAATGTGACTATAAGAAAGACGCGGTAGCATGTATTGTCAAGAAATGTGTCTTGGACAAGATCAAATTTGTTGACTACATTCATGTAGACATGCTTGAAGTCTGAGGGATTTGTATTAATGTAATACTGTAGTTTGTATTAAATTCGAATTGATAGTAGATCAATGATTTTGGTTTAACCAAGATGTCGAATTAAGTGGGAGTCGTGGTTAGTTTACTCAGGTGGAATATGTATGGAACATGTTTTTGAGTGGGAGCTCAGGAACTCAAATATGTGGATAACACGTTTTTGAGTGGGAGCGTGTGTTGTCAAATATGTGGAGACATAGTTTTGAGTGGGAGTCGAATTCATTTTGTGTAGTTAACACATTGTGAAACAGTACCAATAGAATAGGATGAAGTTGTAAAACTATTTAAAAGTTAGTGTCTATTTTGAAATAGAACGGGAATTTTAAATAGTTAGTCGAGTTGTGTTGGACTATATCTGAGGAGTCAGAATAGAATCAAAAGGATGGTCCTTTGGAATCCAATTGGTCATTAAGAGTAATGATGCATGAAGGTAATGGTTGTATGACATGTGGGTCTATTATGTATATATTAGACATCATACAGAAACCAAATTATCTGCTCGATAAAATATAACCGATGTTCTTGGAGTAAAGAACAGTTATGAAAGTAAATTTGGAATTTAATGGAAGTAGAAGGGCGTTAGTTAAGGGATTGACATTTGAATGTCAAGTTTTCTACATTGATGTGAAAGTATGTAGATATCGCGAGTTTGTAATTGTTACAAGGGGCTCTGCATGGCTGAGTGTGTTTTTCAGGGCAGTTATCTGGTTAGTATAATCAGAGTAAGCACTGGGAAGCAGAAGTCTCACTTAGTTACGGTATTTGCATGTATGTTGTTAGACAACATGGTGATATCAAGCAAGTTGATGCCAGTGAATCGCAAAAGCATGTACAATCATGGATTGTGCAGTAACACTTTTCCACGAGCAAGCATTATCAAATGATTCTTATTTGATAAGGGATTCTGATAAAGTAAAATGCAGCTAGTTTATTTGTACTCTAGTGCAAGTGGGAGACTGAAGGAGATATGCCCTAGAGGCAAGTAAATAAGTAGTATTTATTGCATTATCTCATAAGTTTATAATAGGTTTGTGTATTATGCTATAACTGTATTAATCGGAATTGTTAATACACGTGTGATACATAGACAACCAGGTCCCTAGCAAGCCTCTATATGAGCTAGTCCATTGGGCAACAGTTGATCGAGATTCCCGATCAAGGACAATGACGTCGGTTGACAATGGGGTCATCTTGTTAGTTGAATAAGGTGGTGGACATACGCAAAGTATTGCAATAAGATCGTATTACGATGTTTGTCATTTGCAATAGATAAGAGTGTGATAGCTTATTCCTTAGACCGTGAGACCGTACTTATTGTTGCTTCGTAGGAGTGCTTTAAGAGCATCAAACGTTGTGTCTTATATAGCATGACAATAACGGTGTCCATCTTGGGTATTCCGAAAGAGCATCGAGACGTAAGGATCAAGAGCGGGATTTGTTCATTCTTGTAATGGAAAGATACTCTGGGCCCACTCGGTGATATTGCATCTATATAGCTGCGCAGCTTATGACTAGATCATGGAGATGTAATATCGCAGACGAGTTAATAACCTTCGTCGGTAACGAGATACAGCAAAGGCATCGGTGTGTCTACGATCATATCTCGGACAAGGTAGTATCGCAGAGACAAAGGGAATGAATATCATACTTATGGTTCAACGACGATATTCGTGGAATGCACAGGGGTCGTCATATATTTCCAGGTATCCCTGACGATCATTGGTGAGCGGAGTGTCTCGACCATGTCTGGAGTGTTCCCGAACCGTAGCGTAACAAACTTAAGGTCTTAGCGACGCTAGGAGATAGGTTCTGGAATTTTATGGGTTTTTTATTGGAGAGAGAAAATTGATCCGGAAAGAGTTCCGGTGGTCCGGAAGGAGTTCCGGGGAGCTTTGGAAAGGTTCCGGGAATGTCCGAAAGTTGTTCGGGTGGATCCGAAATAGTTTCGGAGTCATGGGATATTGAATTATATATAAATATATTAATTATGAATTAATGGGATTTTTATATTAATTTAATATTAATTAAATAAAGGAAAAAAGGGGGCTCCCCCCTAAATGGGCCCAAAGAGGGCCCATGAGGGGGTGGCGCACCAAGCAAGGGGGCCTTCCCCCCCTAGTCCGAATTGGACTAGAAGAGGGAGAGGCCCAAGGGGGTTCGGCCGAACCCCCTCCCCTCTCTTCCTTTAGTCCCACATGGGGGAGCCAAGGGGGTTGGCACACCCCTTCCCCCTTTATATAGCAAGGCATATTAATTGATTTAATTCATAGGAAATTCAATTAATTCCCAATTTCTCTCTCGATCTCGTGGTTCCCAAGTCGGAGCCGCGCCGAGCTGAGGAAAGGGGAATCTCTCCACCTAAGCCATACCGCAGAGCGCCGTTGCTCTGCGGGATTCCAGATAAGATCTACTCCTGCGATTTCAGCTGGATCTGAATGACCGGGAGTCGTCGCTAGGCTCCGTATGTTTGCGAGTGCTCGGAGACTACTCTATTGAGGAGCTTGGGCGACGTCGTCTCGCCCCCTGCAGCCGCCGCGCCTTCCCCCTCTGCTGCCGGCGCACCAGCCCCGGTGCTGGCGCTCTGCCTTCTTCCGCCCGACGCCCGTCGACGCAGATCATCGTCGACACCCCGGCGTCATCGACTCCGACATCGCGGCAAGTTCTCCGCGACCTCGAGGTCGGCTACGTATGACTTCATCGTCAACGCTTGTGCGGGAGCGTAATCCCCGCTATCGGTCTACATGGAGGTAATGTAACCCGTTCCGCCACCGTTATCGCATGTACTAGATAGATAGATCCTGGCTAGTTAGGGTTTCGTTCGCTAGAAAATTATTGTTTTCTGCACCGTAACCCCTTCACGAATCACGCGCCGCTGCGCTGCCACTGCCATGCATGGATGTGCTGCTGCTGCTGCTGCGCACGGGTGAATCCTGAAGGAGATATGCCCTAGAGGCAATTAATAAAGTGTATTCTTTATCATATCTCGTTTGTTCATAATAGGTTTTTGTGTCATGCTAGAACCGTATTAAGCGGAAACATTAATACGGGTGTGATACCAGGTCCCTAGTAACCTCTACTAAGACTAGTTTCGTTGCGCGATTGATGATCGAGGTTTCCCGGTCATGGGGCATGGCGCCGGTCGGCAATGGGAGTCATATCGTTGGAGAACGATGTGATGGACATACCCAGATTTGGAGAACGTAGTCGTTACGCCTTTGACCGTGAGATCAACTCTTATTTTTATTCCTGGAAGATACTTTGATCGCACCAAACGTCGTATCTTATTTAGTATGACAATAACGGTGATACTTTGGGTATCGGAAAGGAGTAGTTGAGACGAGGGGTCAAGAGCGGGATTTGCCAGTCCGCATAGCAGGATAGATACTCTAGGGCCCACTCGGTGAGATCATGTCTAACGAGCTTGCAAGCATGTGACTAGGTCACGAAGACATGAGATCATGAACGAGTAGAAGATAGCGTCGTCAGTAACGAGGTCGGGATTAGGTATGGAGATATCTATGGAACGACGCTCAGACATGCTAAGTATCGCTATGGCAAAAGGTTTAAAACTTTGCGTTCAGGTTTGATAGATGAAAGTCATTCGTTATATCACAGGGATTAATTCATGGGGTCCAGGCCTACGAGTTAGTCGTTGATCATAGAGGAGTCTTGGTCATACCTGTTATTATATCGAACCGCTAGGGTAACACACTTAAGGGGTTTCGACAAGACAACCGGAAAGGAAAGAGATCACCGGGAGCGTCCCGGGAGGGGTCCGATGCAGATCGGGCAGCGACGAAAGAGTTTTCGGAGCTAGGAAAAATTATATATATTATGTTTGATATTAATTAGTGTAATTAATATGCAAATATGATTTTATATATTTATTTTCGAATTTATTTAGGCTGATTTCCCTAAATGGGCCTTCTGGTCGAAAGAAGGCCCAAGAGGGGGAAAATCCCTAGGGGATTTGGTGCGGGCCATGGTGGCCGGCCTGGATGGGCCAAGGGGCCCACCAGGGGGCCGTCGCACCTAGCCTAGCCGCACCAGGCATGTGGGGATAGTCCCACATTGCATGGCTGGCAAGGTTGGCTCCCCCTTGGAGCCTATATAAGAAGGGGCACCCCTGGCCTTTTAATTCACCAATTAATTCCCAATTTCTCTCTCGATCTCGTGGTTCCCTTGTCGGAGCCGCGCCGAGCTGAGGAGGGGGATCTCTTCCACCATAGCCCGCTGCCGCGCTGCTGGTGTTCCGGTCCAAGTCTTCCGCTGCTCGTCCTGGACTGGAGCTTCGGAGGCCGTCGTCTCCACCGTACGTGTGTGACGCCCTGCGAGGTGCTGCGCTAGCGGTACTCGGAGGTCTGCTTCCTCTACACGACCTTGAGGTTGGCTTCGTCGGTCTTCATCGACAACGTTTGTGCGGGAACGTAATCCCCGCTTTCGGTCTACAAGGGTATGTATTCCGATCTCCGTTTGTACTACTATATCTTCATAGAATAGATCTTGGCATGCTTTTAGGATATCGTTGGTAGGAAAAAATTTGTTTTCTGCACACGATCCCCTTCAGTGGTATCAGAGCCGATCTATCGTAGATATAGCTGTACGCTGTTAGAACCCGTGCTCTGCACGGGGGCACCGTTCCTGCTATTTGCTCCCCTCAAGCGTGCACTTGTGTATTTCAGCGGCATTGAGTTGATGAAGCGGCCCGGACTGACTTTACGCGTACGCTTACGCGAGACTGGTTCCACTACTGACATACGGATTGTACCGTATATGTGGCTGACGGGTGTCAGTTTCTCTCTCTTTAGTTGGTCTTCGCATTTTCAATGGAGGGCCCGAAAGGGATGCTTAAACATGCAATTATTGGATCGTTGTTGTGGTCATAAGGTTCGTAGGTATGATGCGGTTCTATTTACGAAAGCCCCAAGCCACGTAAAATATGCAAAAGATAAAGTAGAAGCGTCTAACTTTATTTTGTAGGGGCTATGTGATATGGTCAAGGTAGGTTTATTAAATTGTTTATAAACTGCGGGCGCCAAGAAGACCATGGCGCAATGGACTATATCACATTGCATTACATTTGATGTTTTGTGTGCATCTTATATTGTGTGATTGTGTGTATAGTATACATTAGTTACACGGCGGTAGCTGTATAAGATGATCCATTCAAAATACCACTAGTGTTCTCCCTCCAACGCGCACCACCAAGAAAGTTCTACGTTATGAGGCAGGCCGTGATGATCGGGTGTCAGACATCTCGTCGTTCGCATGCAGTGGGTGTAAGCCATGTTGCACAAGCGTCAGCGTGGAGGTCTTTGGTGGCGAGCCTAGCATATTCAGAAATATGGCCTCGGAACAGGAAGACCGAAAGGTCGAGCACGAGTCACAAAATTGGTGTGGCGGACGATTTTGTCTACTCTTGAAGTTGTGCCGCTGGCTCTGATGATGAGGGGTGGTGCAATGGATGGGGGTCGTGTAATCGCTTAAACGACCAGGAGGGATGTTCGTTTGAGTGGGAGTTATGTTAGTTATTTTCTAAAATACTATAACTCAAAATTATTATGAACAAAATCTTATGTTGTTGCAAATTCCATTGTAGATGTCTCGCCCCTCGTTTAACCTAGGTCTGGTCCTTGAGAAAGAAAAGCTTAAGACCAATGGGTCAAACTTCATGGCCTGGTTCCGCAACATGAGGATCCTCCTCACTCCCCATAGGGTGGCCTACGTCATTGAGGCCGCCATAGGTGACCCTCCCGTAGATGATGCCTCTGAGGATGAGAAGAAGGTCTTCCAGACCCGATCGGAGGATTATGCCTTTGTCCAGAGTGGCATGCTCTACGCCATGGAAGCCGACCTGCATAAGCGCTTTGAGAAGACGAGCGCCTTTGAGATCATTTCGGATCTTAAGGCTGTCTTCGCGCCGCAGGCTAAGGCTGAGAGATAGTGTTCGATCTATGATGTCTCTTACCGATTTACCAGTGTCCTTCTGGGTTATGCGTTAGAAACAGCCGCATTCATTTTAAATAGGGCTCCGTCCAAGTCCGTTGAAACGACACCGTATGAACTATGGTATGGCCAAAAGCCTAAGTTATCGTTTCCGAAGGTTTGGGGTTGTGAGGCGTACGTTAAGAAACTACAACCCAACAAACTCGAACCGAAGTCGGAGAAAGTTGTCTTTGTAGGATATCCGCGGGAAACCGTTGGGTACACCTTCTACAACCAAGCTGAGGGCAAAACTTTTGTCGCGAATTCCGGTACCTTTCTAGAGAAGGAGTTTCTCGCGAAAGGAGTAAGTGGGAGGAAAGTAGACCTCGATGAAATCGTTGATCCTGAACTCGAGATTCCGAGTGGCGCAACGGAAGCAATTCCGGAAACGTCCTCCGTGGAAGGAGTGGGAGAAACTGTCGAGGAAGGTGTTCTACCTCGTAGGTCTGGTAGATCTCGGATCGCACCAGAATGGCATGGCAACATGGTTTGCACCGTCATGTTAGTTGAACAAGACGAACCTACGAACTACAAGGAGGCGATGGCGAGTCTACAATCCGAGAAATGGCTTGAAGCCATGAAATCCGAAATAGGATCCATGTATGATAACAAAGTGTGGACTTTGATGGATATTCCCGAAGGGCGCAAGGTCGTCGAGAATAAATGGATCTTTAAGAAGAAGACTGATGCTGATGGTAATGTGACCGTCTATAAAGCTCGGCTTGTCGCAAAGGGTTTCCGACAAGTTCATGGAATTGACTACGATGGAACTTTTTCACCGGTAGCGATGCTTAAGTCTATTCGGATTTTGTTAGCGGTAGCTGCCTATTATGATTATGAAATCTGGCAGATGGACGTCAAAACGGCCTTCCTAAATGGAAACATTGAGGAAGAGTTGTACATGGTACAGCCGGAAGGTTTTGTCGATCCAGGAAATGCTAACAAGGTGTGCAAGCTTCAGCGATCCATCATCTCGGAGCTGGAATCTTCGCTTTGATGAGGTAATCAAAGGTTTTGGATTTATCCAAATGTGGAAGAGACCTGCATTTACAAGAAAATGAGTGGGAGCTCGGTTGTGTTCTTAGCACTGTATGTTGACGACATATTGCTAATAGGGAATGATGTGGAACTTCTGAATAGCGTGAAGGAATATTTAAACAGTAAATTTTCCATGAAGGACTTAGGAGAAGCTGCGTATGTTTTAGGCATAAAAATCTATCGCGATAGATCAAGGCGCCTATTAGCACTAAGTCCGAGTACTTATCTTGATAAAATACTGAAGCGTTTCCGTATGGAGAAGGCAAAGAAGGGTTCTCTGCCGGTTATCAAGAATAAGATATTGCGGAAGGCACAGTGTCCGGTGACGGAACTGGGTAAGGCCGAAATGACGAAACATCCTTATGCTTCAGCCATAGGATCGATCATGTATGCAATGTTGAGTACTAGACCGGATGTGGCATTAGCTCTAAGTTTGACAAGCCGGTTCCAGAGTAATCCTGGAATGCCGCATTGGATAGCTGTTAAGAGCATTCTTAAGTATCTCAATAAGACAAAGGAAATGTTCCTTGTGTATGGTGGCTGCGATGAAGAACTTGGCGTAACGGGTTACGTAGATGGAAGCTTCTGCTCAGACCCCGATGACTGTAAGTCACAGACAGGCTACGTGTTCAAGGTGAATGGAGGCGCCGTGTGCTGGAGAAGTGGGAAGCAACCCATAGTCGCACAATCTACAATGGAGTCGGAGTATATCGCTGCTTGCGAAGCCGCGAATGAAGCTGTGTGGCTGAGGAAGTTCGTCATCGAACTTGGAGTGTTTCCGAGCGTGCAAGACCCTGTGATCCTCTTCTGCGACAATACGGGTGCCATTGCGAATGCCAAGGAGCCAAGGTGTAACGTACCTGCACTTAAAAATATGGCAGGTACCTGTGTATAGTGCAAACCCCTGGATCGATTCGTTTGCACACACAGTTTACGATGTAATATCACAACAAAGTATCAATTTTATTACATCGATGATCCAGACTTACAAAAATAAATAGTTCGATACATCTTTGCATAGCTTAAAGCTAGCTCAAAACAATAAAGCAACGGAAATAAATCTTCTATGAGCCTCCAACTTCATGATACGCCACAGGCGAAAACATGTTGGTGCAGACTCGAAATCCCTTAACGAAAACCTCACTCGTCATCTGAACAACCTGTATCAAATAAAATTTTGCAACAGAGTGGGTCAGATTCCATTAAAAATGGAGTCTGGCAAGTGACACTATGGTGGACACTTAATGGAGTAACTCTATAGCCTATATGCATATTTGGCTGGTGGAGTTCAAGGCTAATTTGCATAAAGACAATTTTTCCTACTTTTTTTGAAAACACTTTTCTTAAAATCAAGACGAGTATGGCATGAAAACCATAATCTCATCTTCCCTTGTTCACCCATCAACTTTTAACTTAGAAATTGGAATGTTGGGAGCCTCCGTTGAATCCTTGATCAGCTGCTCAGATTGTCCGTAACCGGGGACACGGCTAAGTACTTAGTTTTACACTCTGCAGAGGTTGTGCACTTTCACCACGAGACTCAAACAACACTTCTGTCCTTGACCCTCATGTAGTGAAAAGGAAAGGAGAAGCCTGAGACGAGACCTTTGGGGAAAAGTCAAGGCAGAGCCATTATACCACGTGGCTGCACTGGAAACATCTTCACTTGGAGAAAACTTTGGTCCCTTTTTCCTGGGTGGCCATCCTCAAGTGTACGTACTCAGGTTCACTCATCTAAATGAGCCTGGGTCTTAGCCAAGTGCACCCACCTAAATGAGCCTAAGCAGCCACTCAACTCTAACCCCCATCCTCTTGCCACATCCACCCAGAACTTTCTTTAACTTAGTAGAAATTTACTTTCCACAAAAAAACTTTAGCATAGCGTCAATATTTCTACCAAGTTACCCATAGGATTCTAGACACAACTAGTGTAAGGGATATAGTAGTTTCAGCATAGCAATACTATCCAACACATGCATATAAGAAACACACTAAGTAATGCATAGAAGATACTTAGGAAATTTATGAGGGTGTGCCACTTTCCTTGGCAACAAGAAGAATAGCAACAGCAGCTGCAACAGTTGTCGTTTCCCTCCGAAATTTCTAACACATCAAACAAGGCACAAATAAACATACAAACAAAATAACAATACAAAATATGTTATGCATGACGTGCAAAAATATTTCTCAGAACTAGAGATGCATGCCATGACAAGAAATTATTTTAAGTTAATGCAAGGCAAGTGTGTCAGTCAAATATGACTAAGGACCAAGGTCATAAAATCAATTGCGATAAGTCAACTTGACTAAGTTGTAAGACTGCTCCTAGTCTTCATCATGTTTGATCTTGAATTCTTCAACTCCTTTGTAGTTTCCTTCATCTTCAATTAGCACTCTAAGGACATGGTCAAAATCACTAAGGACCTGGTTTATGTCCAAAGTGGAAGAAGAATAGGAAGGCAGAAAAAGATACAGAGAAGATATAGTTGATCCCCCAGGCTTCATCTCCAGACTTGTAACTTTCTCCTTGGTGATGTCTTCATTGAATCATGTAGACTTGATGGTTCAGACTTGATGATTTGTATATCACTAGGGCTGGTCTTGGATATAACTTAGCCACCACGAGGTCCAAGAGGGAAGAAAAGAAAAGAGAGAAAGACTTAGAGAAATAAAGGGGGATGTTCTTCCTGAAGTTCCTCTTGATTTTCTTCTAAGTGTATTTTGCTTCTTGGAGATGCCTTCGGAGTTTTGTTTTCTTGGCTAAGTCTTCATGTTGAGAATCCCAAGTGTCTAAGTGTATAGCACTTTACCAAAACAACTATTTCTAAAATAATCCCAACTTAGAGAAAACAATACTATGCTATGCTATGCATGCAATGCAATGTTTAATCACAAGAAAACATCAAATTTGATAAAGTTTTCTATGTGCTATATTTTCTAAGGAAAATGTTGTCAAATTTTTATCAAATATTTTCTAAGGAAGAAATTACTTTGTTGAGAAGGCAAAATATTTCTAAATACTTTTTGTAACCAAAATAGTCATAATATGACTAAGTCATTTTATTATTCGAATAAATAAGAAAAAAATAATTTTAATCAATTTTAATTATTAAAATATCACCTACAAAGCATTTAATCAATCTTAATTACAAAACCATAGAAAATTATTCTACAAAAATTATTTGATTATTCCTATGGCCGTACTTAGACATTTTAAATTTTATAGCAAAAGAGTTTGATAACTTAAAAGTTTTAAATTTGAAGTTATGTTCAATTTACCATTAATGCAACTTTTGAATTTCAACAATTTTTAATTCAACAAAACATAGAAATAATAATGCCAAAAGTTTCTACACGTAATAAGCTTTCCAAAAATATAAAGTTTGTAATTTTTGGCCAAGCCAATAAAAAGTAGTGATAGATCTAATATGCAGGGACTAAACTGTGAAGAAAACAAATAAAAATCTTGCACTGGAGCCCCTGGCCACGTGTTCTCTTCTGATTGGTGCGGAGCCTCTGACTTCTGGAGATGTGGGATATGCGGGCGCGGGCGGACAGACGCGGGACGAAGACGTGGCGAGTTTCTACTGGCCAATACCCCTTCGCAAAACGAACAGATCTGGAGCGTCCTAAGAAGATCTAACGGTCCAGATTACGCGATCTAAAGCTGGCGGCGCGGCCGGCCGGAACTACGCCAGAAACGAGTTCTACGGTGGCGCCATCGCCGGAAAAATGAGACGGCGCGAACTGGAGGATTTGGCGCATACCGAGAGGTGCAGGGCGTCGCGTCGAAGCTGAAGACGTGGTCTAGGACGTAGCGGGCGTCCTCCTCCGTGTATCACTCGCCGACCGGCGGCTGGAGCTTCGGGTCGAGCACGGATTGCTTGACCTGCTGCGCAATAAGATACCGCGCCAAGTCAGGGAGGTGCGTAAGATCAAGGTCAAGCTAGGGGGGTGGATGAGAGGGGCTAGATCGATCGAAGCTCACCGGAAATTGTAGAAGACGCCGACGGCAATGGCGACACGGCGGAGACGATTGTGGACAGCCTGGAGGCGATGAGCTAGGGTTTTCGGGTGCGGGAGAGGGCGGTGGAGGTGGGGTTTAAATAGGGGGCGTCAGGAGAACTTATCCCGCAAGAATCGTGGCGTATCGATCGTTTCCGGATCGGTCTCTTCCGGTTCATGAGCTGTTTGGTTGAGATATGGGAGGAGGGAGATGACAGGTGGGGTTCGCGCGTCAGTGAGAGAGGGAGAAGATGGGCCGCTGCTGGGCTACTGCGCTGCGCGCGCGGGAGAAAGAGGATAGGCTTCGGCCCAGTTAGCTCGAGAAGGCGGCCCGTTCTATTTTTTTTTGACAAAACCTTTCCGTGTTTTCAAACTTTTAAATCAAATTTGATTTTTAAATCTTACCAAAACATTTCAGAAAAAATAATAAAAATATGTTTTGGAAAGCTAATTTAATTTAGAATTTTATGGTAGTATTCTTGCCCAAAACAAAATTAATAAACTGGAATATTATGAAAGATACAATTAACATGTTTATGGAATAATTTCCAAAACAAACATAAAATAAATATTAAATTCAAACCCTTATTTAATTTAAGAAACATGATGAAATGAGGTTGATGCATGAATGCATGAGTGCATGAATGAAATGCTTGAATTTTCTTTTCAAAGTAAAATACTTAATAGGTTTTCAAAAGTTTTAAATTTTTCTGATTTTTCCAAATTTGAAAATTTCCAGGATGTTACAGACTACCACCCTTAAAAGGAATCTTGTCCTCGAGATTCGAGAAGGCTAGCAAAAGGTTGTGACTGGTTTAACTGGGTGAGCTACCACCCTTAAAAGAAATCTTTGTTGGTATTGAAACTTTAATATGAAAACTTGATTTAAAATGTACCGTTCACTTCCTCCACGGTGATGTGGTTTACATATCCTTTATCAAAAGGATTTGGCTTGACACCGGCTTCGGCCCCTTTCTTTTCTGGGCAGTCAGTGGAGTAGTGTCCTTGCTTCTTGCAGTTGTAACATGTGATATGATTGATGTTTTTCTTGGGTTCCACATTTGGACGGTGATTGTGGTTAGGAGCATCGTGTCCGTTTTCCTTGAATCCACCATTGTGTTCATGATGCTTGTGGTTGCCTCCTCCACTATGGTGGTTTCCAAGTTTGTGACCATGGTTCCCATCATGAACAAAATGTTTCTTGAATGAGGTTTCAGAGGAGTGCTTGTTCATCTTCCTCTTCCTGTTTTCAGCTTTCTTCATGCTATCTTCAAGGGTGATTGCTTGATCAAGAAGTATCTGATAGTTTGGAGCATAAGCAACCGTAAGAGGTATCTTTAGCTCATCACATAGTCCCTTGAGAAATTTTGCCTTCCTCTTTGCATCTGGATCAATGTCCTCAGGAGCATATCATGACAAGGCATGAAAGTCATCCATGTACTCCTTAAGACTTCTGTTACCCTGACGCAGATTGCGAAACTCCTCCTGTTTCAGATTCATAATCCCCGTGGAGACATGAGCATTACGAAATCCTTCCTTGAATTCCTCCCAGGTCAAGGTGTCCAATGGATGAGTAATCTGATAAGTTTCCCACCATTGGGCAGCAGGTCCTTCGAGAAGATGTGCGGTGAACCTGACTTTCTCAGCATCATCACATTCAGTTGTCACCAGATCCTTTTGCACAGAACGCAGCCAGTCATCAGCTACCATTGGCTCAGTTGAGGTTGAGAACTTGTTTGGCCTAAGCCTTAGAAATCTGGTAAGCCTGTCCACTTGGGGAGGTGGTGGCGGTGGAGGATTGTTGTTGTTGTTGTTGTTGTTGTTGTTGTTGTTGTTGTTGTTGTTGTTGTTGTTGTTGTTGTTATTGTTGTTGTGGCTCGCTGCAATAAACTGAGTCATCATAGTCATCAACTGGGCTTGGGCGGCCATCAACTGCTGCATAGCATCATTGTTGTTGTTGTTGTTGTTGTTGTTGTTGTTGTTGTTGTTGTTGTTGTTGTTGTTGTTGTTGTTGTTGTTGTTGTTGTTGTTGTTGTTGTTGTTGTTGTTGTTGTTGTTGTTGTTGTTGTTGTTGTTGTTGTTGTTGTTGTTGTTGTTGTTGTTCCGAGGAGCACGTCGGAGAGGCATCTGTGGGTTTTAGCATAGATGAGTAAAAGATAGAAGGGTACTAGGGAAAATTTCTACCCCAAACTCAACAAACCGAGGCAAATCATCTTACAAACAATATCTAACAAACATCGAGCAACAAGTTTCAGCACAAACAAGCAATCTAGTATTGTCATACCACACTGAGTTGGCATGATCAATACACTATCACGGTGTCGTTGTTCTAATTAAATGGTGGTCTCTTGTCTATCTCCTTGTTGAGTGCTTCAAGTTCTTCTTTCTTCAAAAATCTTCTAAGTGTTTGAGCTATGAATCTGGATTATTCAGTGTTCTTCCATGTAGGTAGTTCTTCATGTTGACTTGTGTAATTTCATATGAAGTATCGAACTCAGACATTACGAACATGGTCAAATACAAAAAGATAAGATACTCTAGGTCCCACTCGGTGAGATCATGTCTAACGAGCTTGCAAGTATGTGACTAGGTCACGGAGACATGAGATCATGAACGAGTAGAAGATAGCGTCGTCAGTAACGAGGTCGGGATTAGGTATGGAGATATCTATGGAACGACGCTCGGACATGCTAAGTATCGCTATGGCAAAAGGTTTAAGACTTTGCGTTCAGGTTTGATAGATGAAAGTCATTCGTTATATCACAGGGATTAATTCATGGGGTCCAGGCCTACGAGTTAGTCGTTGATCATAGAGGAGTCTTGGTCATACCTGTTATTATATCAAACCGCTAGGGTAACACACTTAAGGGGTTTCGACAAGACAACCGGAAAGGAAAGAGATCACTGGGAGCGTCCCGGGAGGGGTCCGATGGAGATCGGGCAGCGACGAAAGAGTTTTCGGAGCTAGGAAAAATTATATATATTATGTTTGATATTAATTAGTGTAATTAATATGCAAATATGATTTTATATATTTATTTTCGAATTTATTTAGGCTGATTTCCCTAAATGGGCCTTCTGGTCGAAAGAAGGCCCAAGAGGGGGAAAAATCCCTAGGGGATTCGGCGGGGGCCATGGTGGCCGGCCTGGATGGGCCAAGGGGCCCACCAGGGGGCCGGCGCACCTAGCCTAGCCGCACCAGGCATGTGGGGATAGTCCCACATTGCCTGGCTGGCAAGGTTGGCTCCCCCTGGGAGCCTATATAAGAAGGGGCACCCCTGGCCTTTTAATTCACCAATTAATTCCCAATTTCTCTCTCGATCTCGTGGTTCCCTTGTCGGAGCCGCGCCGAGCTGAGGAGGGGGATCTCTTCCACCATAGCCCGCTGCCGCGCTGCTGGTGTTCCGGTCCAAGTCTTCCGCTGCTTGTCCTGGACTGGAGCTTCGGAGGCCGTCGTCTCCACCGTACGTGTGTGACGCCCTGCGAGGTGCTGCGCTACCGGTACTCGGAGGTCTGCTTCCTCTACACGACCTTGAGGTCGGCTTCGTCGGTCTTCATCGACAACGTTTGTGTGGGAACGTAATCCCCGCTTTCGGTCTACAAGGGTATGTATTCCGATCTCCGTTCGTACTACTATATCTGCATATAATAGATCTTGGCATGCTTTTAGGATATCGTTGGTAGGAAATTTTTTGTTTTCTGCACACGATCCCCTTCAAATCCACCCCGGGATCCGTGCTGCCAGGAGCGGGAGAATCCTCCTCAGATTACGAGTTGATTCTGTCTTCTTCTACAGAATTCGAATCTGCACTCTTTTCTGCATTTGAACTATCAGTTTGAGCCGAATTTTCTGGAGTATCAATATTTTCACCAGTGTTATGAACCAAGCCTTTAGGATCTGCACCATGCTCGTAAACATGATTAGTAACAATAGGCACAAAAGGTAAAGGCATATGATCACTATTTTGTGCATCCCCATGAGTGGATTGTGAAGGAAAAAGAAGGATGTCATCTTTGAGACGTTTTCCTGCATTTGGATTTAGGGAGGCAAAAGGAAAAATATTTTCATCGAATACTACATCCCTAGAGACATATACATGACCTGTGGAAGGATCTAGACACCGTACCCCTTTATGGCGAGGACTATATCCAAGAAATACACACCGAGTGGAACAAAAAGTAAGCTTTCGTTTATTGTAGGGACGAAGATTGGGCCAACAAGCACAACCAAATATTCGCAGAGAGTCATAATTCGGTGTAGTATTTAAGAGACGCTCAACAGGGTATCAAAGTTTATGACCTTGCTAGGAAGAAGATTTATAAGAAAGTTGGCTGTAAGAAACACATCATCCCAGAATTTAAGGGGCATGGAAGCATTGGCAAGTAAAGAGAGACCAACTTCGACAATGTGGCGATGTTTTCGTTCAGCTGAACCATTCTGTTGATGAGCATGAGGACATGATACATGATGTGTAATGCCAATTTTTTGGAAGAAACCATGGAGTTTCTCATATTCACCACCCCAATCAGTTTGCATAGTGATTATTTTTCTATTAAATTTTTGTTCAACTAGTGCTTGAAATTTTTGAAACACTTGATAAACTTCAGAACGTTTCTTGAGCAAGTAAATCCATGTAAATTTACTAAAGTCATCGATAAAGCTTACATAGTATGCATGCTTGCCAACAGAAAGAGGTGCAGGACCCCATACATCAGAGAACACTTGTTCCAAAGGAACAGTGGAAACACTCGTAGATACAGGATATGGTAATTGATGACTCTTAGCTAGCTAGCAAGGATCACATATATAAGGACTAGTTTCTGGAGAATAAGAGATATTGTGCTTCCTAAGAATTTTATTGACTATGAACGAAGATGGATGTCCTAGACGACGATGCCACGTTGATGACGAAGGCTTTATTGTAACAAAGGCTTGCTTGGCGACCCGGAAGAGACTGGCACTAGCGGGTAGAGACCACCATGACAGGGACCTTCAAACAGGGTTCTTCTTGTGGCTTGATCCTTATTCAAAAAGAAGTATGGGTGAAACTCAAGAAAGACATTATTATCAAGTGTAAGTTTATGAACAGATAAGAGGTTTTTGGAAGCACTGGGAACATGAAGAATATCATTGAGATGCAAGGAATCATGGGGTGTACGTAAAATAGAATGACCAATATGACTTATGTGCATACCATTACCATCAGCCGTGCGAACGCAATCGTGTCCCTTGTATTTTTCAGCTGTTGTGAGCTTATGTAGCTCCCCTGTGATGTGGTTTGTTGCTCCTGTGTCGGAATACCAGTTGGTATCGACACCATATGATGCAACCTGAGCGGTCTTGGTGTTGGCGTCACGGTCATCCTCATCATCCGATCCGTCACGCTGATAGCGCCACCAGCAAGCATCAGCCGGATGGCCATGTATTTTGCAGATCTGACAGTCTGTGTTTACATAGGGAGTAGGGGCACGGCTACGACGCCCATCTCTGCGGCGGCGATCACGCCTGTCATCATCTCGGCGAGGACGATCATCTCTGTTCTGACGTCCTCCCTTGTATCCTCCATTGTCACGGCGCCGGTCCTGGCCACGGTCATCACGAGCATCATCGTAGCGACCAGCCCGGCGGTCATCATCACGATCGTCACGACGGTCATCACGATCACGACGGTTTCCATCATCACCACGGTTACGATCTCCATAATCACGGCGGTTGCCATCATCACCACGGTTACGATCTCCATAGTTTCCCTGTCCACCATGATCACGGCGAGCGGCATTGGCAAAGGAAGTAAACGCCTCTGGAGCGGACTGTCCGGAGGCGCGGAGCATCTCCTGACGAGTGTCATGGGCAGAGACCTGACCGAACAGATCGGCAAGGTTTGTCTTCACGGCATTTGTTGTGGACACAATGCTATCGTATGATCCATCTAGCCCATTGATTATGTACCCAACGAGCTCATCTTCATCTATTGGTTTTCCCGCGGCGGCCATCTCGGCACTGAAGCCCTTCATCTTCGTGAAGAACTGCGCGGCGGTGAGATCTTCTTTTCTGGTGTTATTGAGGGCTGATCGAAGGAATTGGATCCTCGAGCGAGATTGCGAGGAAAACATCCCTGTGATCTCGGCCCAGACTTCAGCGGTGGTGGCGAGGCCCAAGACGTGCGAGAGCACATCCGGCGACATCGAGTTCAGGAGATATCGCAGCACCAGCTGGTCTCGTGCAAGCCAGTCAAAGTATGCTGGGTTGTCGACGAGTTTCTTCTGTTGTTTTTCATCCTCGACCTGCAGTTTTTCCGGCGGAGCAGCATCGGTGCCATCGAGCAGACCCAAGGCACGGGCGTCGCGCTGAAAGGGAATCCGGCACCTAGAGGGGGGGGGGGGGGGGGGGTGAATAGGTGCTATTACAAATTTTAGGTCTTTTCAAATTTAGGCTCAACACAAAGGTAAATTCTCTAGATATGCAACTACGGTGAATTTACCTAAATGACAATCTAAGCAATAACAAGATAAACAAGCTAACAAGACAAGCAAGTAAGAGAGCTAAGATAAGGGGAACCGAGTGAAGCACGCGGAGACGAAGATGTAATCCCGAGTTCCACAACAGGTTAGCCGCAACGCCACAAAGGCTCACCTTCTTCTCCGATGAACTCAACCACAAAGGTTGCGAGTCCACCTTCCACTATTGATCCCCTTTTAGGGCGGAGATCGAATCCCTTACAAACGCTTGAGGCACGCACCCACAACTTAATTGGGGGCTCTCAAGATGACCACAAAAGGTCAAGGACCACAAAAGGTCAAGGCAACACCAAGATTACAACAATGGTGAGCTAGGTTTTCCCACCGGAAACCCTAGCCACGAAATCCCCAAGTGAATGGGGAGGAAATGCAAATCCCTTCGGTGAAGATGTAGATCCGGGCCTTCTCCTCCAATCCTCCAAAGATCAATGAATTTGGGTGGAGGGATTGTGAGATCTTGTTGATTTGAGCTTTCAAGAATAGTAGGAGAGAGAAAATCTGAGAGCTCACTGTTCTTGAGTGAGTGAGGGGGCTTTTATACCCCCTCCCAAAATCTGGCCGTTGGCTGCCTCGGGGAGCCGGAAATTCCGGTATAAGTGACACCCGGAAATTCCGGGTCACCCGGAATATCCGAGTCTGTGAAATATCCGAGTTGAATTTCCGGTTGAGATCAGAACGTCTTCGACATCTTGACTTTGCCAAATTTCTGAGAGTGACTCGGAATTTCCGAGTCAGTGAAATTTCCGAGCTGAATTTCCGGTTGAAGTCAGAACCACTTTGACATCTTGATTTAGCCAAATTTCTGTGGGTGATTCGGAAATTCCGAGTCAGTGAAATTTCTGAGCTGAATTTCCGGTTGAAGTCAGAACCACTTTGACATCTTGACTTAGCCAAATTTATGAGGGTGACTCGGAAATTCCGAGTCAGTGAAATTTCCGTGCTGAATTTCCGGTTTGAGTCAGAACCACTTCCCGATTTTTCCTTAGCCATTTTTCTGTTAGGTATAGGAGACCCGGAATTTCCGATCCTGGAAATTTCCGGTTCCAATAATCCGATTCTGGGAAGAATTCTATAAACTCTTTTTCTCTATATTTTGCCTTTAGGATATGTGATATGCAACTCACACAAAGTGAAATACTTAGCAATAGGATTAGTACATCATTGGTATTGTTAACTAACACTCAAAACTAGGGATTAAGAAATGTTCTTTCACACGTAGAGCAGGGATATTACCTTGCTAGTTTCTACCCCATTCAAGTAGCATGCTTTGACCACAGTCCAACTTTTCATATAAACCCATTTTATCTTTGAACATATGACTTTAAAAAACGATAAAAAATTCCCAAATACACAAAGAGATTATTAGTAAAGCTTCATGATGATCTTTTCAACTGACTGCCCTGCATGCATGACTAGTGCGATATTTCCTTGCGGCTGCAATAGTGTGGCAATGGCTTTGATTGCTGCCCTGCGTAACATGGTTACCATTTATGCAAGTCAGCCAGTCAGTCAGTATAACGTGTGCTAGCAAAGACTGGGAAGGTGTCAGCTAGTTTGTAGGTGGTCCAGCGATTAACTATTAACCTACAATGTGTGCATCCGAATCTAGAGGCTACATCCGACGTCTCTGGGAGGGGTGGTATAGCTCACGGGTGGTAGCTCCGTATTTCCCATAACCGAATACTGTTACTAAATATTTCTAACACCGACTTCTAATCATAGCCTTACACGTAGGGATGGTAACTCTCCACCGGGAGTGCTCTCTTATCCTCATCGTCATTTCACAATCATTGAGAGTTTTGCCCGATCTCCATTCCTATCCGAATCATGGCGGGATCGGGTTCCCCACTAAATGCAAAATTTAAATAATTTTGACACAATTTCATCAACTTACAATTCTGATACCGGAAAATACACAACCTATGCAAACACATATACACTAAAAATAAGAAACATTGTATCAAAATTTTAAACACAATATTAGAACATATTTAATATAAAATAAATCTATTTGCATATCTATACGTACATATCGGGTATAGCGGGGAACGGGGTTGGCAAAACTTTTTATCTCATCCCCATTTTAGATGATGGGGATGAAAGTTTTTCCATACCCGTCTCATAATAGATGGATATTCAGGGAAGGGCCCTTTGCAAGAGAGTGATGCCTTCTATGTCAAAAGTTAAGTTCATCAATTTTCTTAAAACTGCGATACGGGAATGTCAATAATTTAGTCATTTTACTTGAAACCTATTCATGTTTATAGATCATAAACCTTTTTCTGAAGGTTTTTTTGGAACATTTTGTCAAATCTCAAGTTTGTATCATCCTATCAACTAGTACACATAACATGACTCCATGCAGAATGATTTCTTGTTTTGATTATTTTTCAATTTATTTAACTGTTTTTAATGGTCAAAATGGCCACCATTGCTATTCATTGAAAGTGGTCGAAATAGTCAAAATTATAAAATGATTTTTATAAGACAATTAGAGCAAACTATCACACACTTATAATTAAGATTTGAATTACTTTCGGAAAACCGACAAAATTTTATTTAAATAGGCGAAATATTAGGTACAAAGTGAGAAAAATCTACTAGTTGTTGATTGCCCATCATTTTTATGGACTATTTTGTGTGAAAACCGGATTGGAACAATTTGGAACCATATTTTTGTGTACATGCTTCACAAAAAAATTATTTTCCCCTCTTAGAAATAGAAAACTAGATTTTTAAAAATAATTTGAAAACCCATTTTTGGCAACAATGGTTCCATATCTCTCTCTCTCTCGCGCGCGGATACTTGGATCTAACGGTGGACATTGGAGTGGGATATAAGTTTTGTAAATTGTTATAGTTGAGTCTTGAACTCAAAACGTCTTTGTTTTGGTACCATTTAGTTATACGAAGTAGTACATTCACACATAAACTCAAGCTAACAAAGATAGAGAAAATATCATTCCTGCCTTAGAGTTAAAATAAATCTAGTTGTGAAGAATCACCTATAGTTGGCTAATGATGTAGAAAATGTGATGGGTAGAGAGAAATCTAGTTGTGAAGAATCACCTATAGTTGGCTAATGTTGTGAAGAATCACCTATTGACATTGATTTTTCTATTGTAGTATACTATTTTGTCCATCAACTCTACCTTTTTACTGAACCAACTGGTGTAGAATTCTACACCTTCTTACCCCACTAACATGTATTTGCGGTCACCTCCGCTTGTCCCAAGTTTACCCCTGTTTCTAAAGCAACATTTAGTACATTAGCATAAACAGTCAGCAGTTCAACCCCCCTCGGTGCCCTGCTCAGCCTCATTTGCCCTCCACGGCCTCATTTCTTTCCGGACACATGTTTAAAATACATATCGCTCTACCGTAAGCGCAGCAGCGGCAGCTTCACACACGCGTACAACTTCTACGACGTAGCAAGAATACAATCTAGCTAGCTGCTACTGCTAGAGCCAGAGTCATGACCAAGAGCAATGCACGTCTGCTACTCTGCCTCATGATTTCGAAGCACGTAGTGGCTGCTGCAGCTGGTGGTGCGACGGAGGGCTTGCTCCCCATCGCGGCACCGGACGGTGATTGCGGCGTAGGAGCGGCGACGAGAAGAATCTGTTTGTGGGCATGAGAGGCATCAGTGGCGGAGCTCCGTGAAGGCCGACATGGGCCGTGGCTCGCCTAGGGTTGGACCAGTTCTTCCTATTGGTTGTTGGGCCGGCCATTTTAGAGTCCAATTTTAAAAAAAAATCTTGCTCCGTTGAATCTTGGCCCGCCTAGAATTTCTAGTGAAGCTCCGCCAGTGAGAGGCATGCGGGACCTGCCAGGCCAGCCGGCTGTGAGCGGCGTCTACGGTGGGGGCTTTAGCAACAACGACAGTACGTTTCCCAGTGGCGTCACGGGGCGCCTCATCGGAATCGGAGGCGGCGTCAGGCGTCTGAACTGCCATCGCCGCGACGGAAGCGTCGCTGGTATCCCATCCAAATTGTATGTCGGTGGAGGCATCCCGATCAGCAGGCTCAGAGGCGGGTATGTTAAAAGAACCGGGGCCTTTGGTGTCACTGCTTGAGGTGGCGGGTACTAACAAGTGTGGAGTGAATCTCAAAAAAATAAAAGCAAGTGTGGAGTAGATGCTGCTCGGATCGTATCGGTCGACTTGGGACATGCACATACTGACATACACCCTGTTGTTGGTGTACTGTATCTGAGAACTGTACTTGCGTGCAGATTTGCGCATATGAATTGACACAATTTGATCTAAGAGCGACTGCGCGTGTGCACCACTTTGGAAATCACATTCAATTATGGTTTATCCAAATTCACATGATTTTTGTTATTTCAGTTCGGTTGGTCACGACATTATTACATATCATATTATTTAAGATACTTCAGTGATAACTATGTATTACTTTGGAAATCACATTCAATGAGAACAAGAAATTCAAATATAATAGAAATAATTTTTAGAATATTAATAATTTGTTGAATGTGAAAGGATAATGTCGGTCCTTTGACCAAAATTAGGAAGCAAAGTCACTTATATCAACTAAGGGTATATTTTTTTGGGCTGGCTGCGGCTGGCTGTGGCTGGCTGTGTTGCTGTGCAGGGAAAGCTACTGTGTGGGAGAAGCTGTTGTTTTAAGTTTTAGTGTTTGGCAACTAACCGGCTGTTTGGCTGTAATATTTGAAATTATCTTTGACACCCCCATTATGATAAAAGTGTATATTCGGTACAAATACAATACGTGAATACGTGTAGGTGAGTACAATACGAGTATGCTAGTTGCACACATACTGTGCTGCCGGGCGGCCGGACTGTACATACTTTTGCCTTATACATGTGAACCTAGCTTGCCTCTGTGGACGTCTCCGTGACACATACACATGCTAGAATGAATTATGTACGCACGTCGGACGGATACAGGTAACAACTAGTCAGGTGCAAAGTCATGCAAAAAAAGTCAGGTTGAACATTTGACTCGCTGTATCGCTCAGTCAAAAGAAAAGGGAGCGGACCGCGCTAGCCCGGCGTATGTGCGTCCCTCGCTCAGGTCCTTCGGTGGCAGGAGTTTGGTAATTAAATGAAACTAGCAAGGTGGGTCTCGTAAATATGAGGGCATCATCTTTAACATGAAAGGCTTCAGGGAATTCCCCCATGTTGAAAAAGGCTCCAGGGAATTATATTATATTTTAATTTGATATCATATTATCTCCTAAGAACAAATACAGCTCTACCACTACTAACACAAATTTAGGTATGACATATGTAAACATAATTTCATGGCCAAGATTATTATGTCATTTTCCTAAACACACATAGGTATTATTTTTGTGTGATATTAGATGACTCAACATATTGTATTTATATGATGTAGTTGGCGAGGTTAATGTAGTATCATATATATAGTTACAAAATCTTTGTATTTTGAAATAACAATAAGAGTTGTGATTGATCGACTTCAATATGTTAAAATTTTCCGATAAAAAATTTTGTTTATCGATATCACATTATGTGAGAAGAAATAATACAGTTCTAATGCCAACATAAACTATATGCTAAATTATATATCACATATGCTGACAATATCTTTAATTCCGAACCACAGATTATTGTGTCATTTAATAAACATATTTACTTTTCATTTTTGCTACATGTTATATTAAACATTATATAAGTGAGGTTAATTGTATTATATAGAAAGTTATGGAAATATTTCTGTTATGGCCAAAATAACAATAACGGTAGGCAGGCCAATGTCTAGCTGATGTTTTTCCTGATCTTTTATCCAATTAATTTTTCTTGGGTGCGGTAATTAATTAATATCTATCAAATGTGATACTGTGATACGTTCCATTACAGCTGTGATTACCGACTGGTTAATGTTGTATATATAGTTGTGAATAAAAATCATTTGGGGCATAGAAACATAATATAGTACTCAAGATTCATCATTCGTATACTCTATGTTTTGAAAGAATATTTTGAAATGTAGATGGTTATAGAACAAATGTACGCTTGGATGGCTAGAACGGGGCTGGTAGCTCATATTAAAATGTCAACGCCGTCGATGATAAGGAACATATGGAAACTGTGAGATCCATTAGGATTCCAGGTCACACCTATATTAGTTCGCTAGTCTCTCATCACAACTTCTCTTCGTGCCTTTAGTCACTTTGTATGCTCCATAATCGTTTTTTTTACCGTTGTCGATTCTAGTGTTCGCATCCTATCAGACCCCTACTTTGTATTCTGAAATATTTTCTCTGGATAATGTATTGGTGGTGGTACTTATGAATATGCATAATTTAGGGTCTACAAATAAGATAAAAAAGATCCAACAAATCGAGAACCAAAAGTCTGGTATCTCTCTGTTTTTCAAGTTTTACTATGATTTATCATATAATAATTAATTTGAGAAATACATGTTTCTTTTTATTGTTCGCTATTAAATCAATATAATATGCCCATACAGTCTAGATGCTTTAAATTCACAAAATCACTAATCAGGGCCATGTTCTTATAATTTAATTGAAATTAGTGATGATTGTTTGTTTCTTATGTTGATGTAGAACTTTCAAACTTTGTCTCATTAGTGCAGCCCTTAGAACAAAAAAGTTATGAGTTCATTTTCAGACTATCCATATAATCGTCTATGTCTTAAAATCGAAATTAGTAATGTAGATATCTTAGAAAACCATAGTTAGAAAGATGCTTGTGTTCCTAATCACCACATATTAACACCCCAAATTTCTACCATGTGTGTCTAATATACGTTAAAAAAATTAAAAACGTCAAAAAAATCATGGACTTTGTTGCGCTCAAAGATGATAGTCTCTTGTATTCATAAAATTGGACATGAAATTATTCTCATATAATAAATGGGTGGAAGATGATGGCCCCATATTAAATATTATATTAGTGGTAGCTTTGAGTCAATGTTAAGTTACCCAGCATGTCTCACTAAAACAGATATTTTGAACGCAGCCAACATTGTCATGTATAGTGGTGTATTAATCCTCAACATTGAGGTTGCACAACTCTAGTCCTTAGAAAAATATTTTCTGAGTTTGTATATGGTGGTAGTGTATACAGACGACACTATTGACTCTTTGGTATTAGCATATCTCACTAACGACTCTCGGGTATTAGCGTATCTAGTTAAAAAAATTAAAAAGGTAAAATAAATCTTGGACCTTGTTGCGCTCAAAGATGATAGACTCTTGTATTCGTACAAAAAATTTGGACAGGAAATTATTCTCATATATATCATGACAGAAGGACAAATCTATGAAACTATAGCGTGTTTATAGGACAAAGGTAAAATAAATATTTATTGCATCAAACATGTTATATGCCTATTAATATTTCATTAAATCCCTAGCCATATATTTCGATCTAACTACTAAAAATAATTTAGATGATATGGCTTAACGTGGTGGCTATTAGACACTGCTATATTTCTTTTAAGTATATAACAGATAGATAATTTGTCCACGTCATTTTTTATTTTATCGTTTCAATAATATGATCACACAATTCCACAATATAATTATCAAATTAAATTATGTGTTAGGGGAACAACGAAATTTGTTTGCCAATCAAGTGAAATTTTTTGCTTGCATATTTCTATAGAATGCTTCAACCTTTATGTTTTATTAGTTTTCTAAGAGATACCCGATGCAACGCACGGGGTGTCATTCTAGTAGATCTAACGATCAATGCTTGAACACCCACAAAATCCAATTGTTAGTGCTATGATGTTGCATAGATTAGTCTGGAGTGAAGTCTCGCAAGATAAATCCTCCACAATTCAGTTGTTGTGTTAATAAACTCGTGATCACCAAAGGACAAGAATATTTCTAGATTCTACTCGAGTTCGAGTTCATATGCTTAGAGTGTCTCCCTAATAGAAATTATTTAATTGACACATAGATGTTGCATTAGCATCAGCTAATCATGAAAGAAATTAGTGAGACAACAAATAACAACCTGTAGCCAAATATGAACCGGGACTTGCATTAGCATCAGCTAATCATGGAACCGAGGCTAATGTCTTCAGTGCTCCACGTAGATACGTCAGTTATGATTAGGAGATTCCATTCATGCGGCCTGATCTGCATGCATGCCTTGTCCAAGTTCAATAGTGGGCACATGATCCATGCGCAGCCCTGACATGCCCTAGCTATGGACGTGCATGTAGGATTTTGGACTTCCAATCTCTTTTTAGTGATTCTGCTGTTGAGACTCATGATGTAGATGTCATCATCTGTTGATTGGATCAGAGCCAGCCATATCTAGGTCAAGTGAACGCGTGAGGGACTCAGGGTATAGAATCGAGGGAATGCGGCTTTCCGGTTGTCGATGAAAAATCAAGAGGGTCACTAGTAGAAAACAGGCTAAATGACCAAACTCCAAAACCCCATTTGTCCCGGTCGTACTGCAAACCGGGACAGATGGGGCATAAAACCCGCCGAGCGCTCCAGGGGACACCCATTTGTCCCGGTTCCAGCCACGAACCGGGACAAATGAGGTAGCAACCTCCAAGCGCTTCAGGCGACACCCATTTGTCCCGGTTCCAGTCACGAACCGGGACAAATGTCACGGAAGCCGAGCCATCGCCGTGTTTTTTCGACGCGCACGGAAGACGAGCGGAAATACGGCGCCGCCGGCGATTCCTCTGCCCCCCGGCGATTAATTCCTCTGCTCTCCGCCGGCGATTCTTCTTCCTCTCCGGCGCTATAAAATGCACTGCACAGTACGACTCCTGCACACACCATCTCTCCGGCTCCTTCACACACCATCTCTCCTCTCTTTTCTCCGGTCCTATGGAGCCACTTGCGCGTCCACCTCGGTCCGAGTTGTACTACTACAAGAAGGAAGGCATGCGGTTCAAGGTGCGGGTCACCCTTCGTGCATGGCGCGTGGAGAAGTGGATCCGCGACGTGAAGAACTACTTCCTCGACGCCGCTCCGATCAAAGCCGTTGGACTCGATTGCGAGTTCACCGACCCTCGACGGAAGGATACTCCGCAGTGCGCCGCCGTCCTTCAACTCTGAGTGGCGACCGAGACTCTTGTCTTCCAAATTTGCAAAGCTGATCGGGTGCCACAGGTCCTCGTGGATTTCTTAGGTGATGAGACAATCAAATTCTACGGCGTGGCAATCCATAATGACATGAAGATGCTAGCCTACTACGGAATTATTATTCGGTCCGCGGTCGACCTGCAGAGGGATCGCCGAAACCCTACCGTCAATTTTACTCCTAGTCTGTATGCTCTCTCTAATGCGGTCATTGGGACAAATCTTGAGAAGAAGAAGAAATACAAGAAGAAGAAGAACACGGACGACGACAAGGAAGACACGTTAGAAGAAGACCTAATTTTCGGATGGGGCAACGTTCCATTGAGCTACGATCAAGTCGTATATGCTGCTTTAGACGCTCGCCTTGGCTTTGAGATTGCACGGAAGTGGGATAGTCTACGCGGCTATAATACGGAGTATGATCATCTTAATGTCGTTGATGAGTAGACTATCTATGTATTCCGTTACGCAAAAATTCTGTGTGCGCGTGTTCTCTTGTATTGACCGAAATATATCTAAAGTTTGCAAAAGTGTTTTCAAATTCCAAAGTTTGCAAAAGTTATTTAAAACAGAGAACAGAAAATGGTTTTGTATTAGTTAGTCAAATTCAAACATTTTTCATATTCATAGTTTTTCCAAAATCCAAAGTTTGCAAAAGTTATTTAAAACAGAAAATAGAAAAAGAAAATAAAAAAAATGAAAAAACCTCCATCTGTCCCGGTTTCAGTCACAAACCGGGACAAATGGGCCTCCTTGTTGTCCCGGTTTGTGACTGAAACCGGGACAAATGGGGGGGTACCTATATATACTGATCAGCTGCCCCCTCCCAAAACCATTGGAGGCATTTTTTTTTTGAAATGGAAGGAGGGGGTGTGTGCTAGTCTGTTTTTTTTGTATGCATGCAAGGTGTTTGATGAAATGCCCGAGAGAGTTCACGAAATGATTTGATGTACACTTAAACAAGTTTATTCTTCTTTTCGATCAAGGTTAATTTTTCTCTCATTTCATTTGTAATTAATTGATACCGTGCATGTTCAGTGTTTATTTGTCGATGTTCTGTAATGGTTATTGATGTAGTTCATTATATAATGCAGATGGACCGACAATGGATGTATGGTGACCGACGCACTGCCGAGTACATGACAGGTTTGAGGAAATTTCTAGAGAAAGCCCAGGCCCACAGTACCAATGGTTTCATGTGTTGTCCATGTGTCAACTGTCAGAATAAGACAGATCACCCAAACGTGAGAACCCTTCAAAGTCATCTTATTCGGCATGGTTTCATGCCCAGCTATAATTGTTGGACGAAGCATGGAGAAAAATGTGTTATGATGGAAGACAATGAAGAAGAGGAAGATGATGACAACTATCCTATGTTCCCGGAGTACGGAGATTCTGCAACGGGGGAAGCTGAAGCTGAAGAGGCACCAGATGAGCCCACTGACGATCTTGGTAGGGCCATTGCTGATGCAAAGAGAGAGTGCGGAACTGAAAAGGAGAGGTTGAAGTTCGACCAGATGTTAGAGGATCACAAGAAATTGTTGTATCCAAGTTGCGAAGATGGTCAGAAAAAGCTGGGTACCACACTGGAATTACTGCAGTGGAAGGCAGAGTGTGGTGTGACTGACAAGGGATTTGGAAAGTTGCTGCAGATAATTAGGAAGATGCTTCCAAAGGTCAACGAGTTGCCCGACAGCACGTACGAAGCAAAGAAGGTTGTGTGCCCTCTAGGATTAGACGTGCATAAGATACATGCCTGCCCTAATGACTGCATCCTCTACCGCGGTGAGTATGAGAATTTGGATGCATGTCCAGTATGCACTGCATTGCGATATAAGATCAGACGAGATGACCCTGGTGAAGTTGAGGGTGAGCGTCCCCGGAAGAGGGTTCCTGCCAAGGTGATGTGGTATGCTCCTATAATACCACGGTTAAAACGCCTGTTCGCGAATAAAGAGCATGCCAAGTTGTTGCGATGGCACAAAGAGGACCGTAAGAAAGACGCGATATGTAGACACCCCGCTGATGGGTCGCAGTGGAGAAAAATTGAGAGAGAGTTCCCGGAATTTGAAGATGACGCAAGGAACTTAAGGTTTGGTCTAAGTACAGACGGTTTCAATCCGTTTGGGGAGCAGAGCAGCAGTCATAGCACATGGCCTGTGACTCTATGTATTTATAACCTTCCTCCTTGGTTGTGCATGAAGCGAAAGTTCATTATGATGTCATTGCTCATCCAAGGCCCGAAGCAACCCGGCGACGACCTTGATGTGTACCTCAGGCCATTATTTGAAGAACTTTTACAGTTGTGGCGGGAAGAAGGTGTACGGGTGTGGGATGAGCACAAACATGAGGAATTTGACCTACGAGCTCTGCTTTTTGTAACAATTAACGATTGGCCTGCTCTTGCTAACCTCTCAGGGCAGTCGACCAAGGGGTACAATGCATGCACACACTGTTTGGGTGAGACTGAATGTTTATATTTGGATAAATGTAAGAAGTGTGTGTATCTGGGGCATCGTCGATTTCTTCCGATCAGGCATACCGCAAGGAAGAAAGGCAAGCATTTTAAAGGTGAGGCTGATCACAGTAGGAGGCATGTCAACCGTACTGGTGAAGAAATATTTGATATGGTCAAGGATCTAAAAGTAATCTTTGGAAAGGGTCTTGGAGGACAACAGGTTCCGAAAGACGCTAACGGGCACGCACCCATGTGGAAGAAAAAATCTATATTTTGGGAGCTACCATATTGTAAGGTCCTAGAGGTTAGATCTGCTATCGACGTGATGCACGTGACGAAAAATGTTTGCGTGAACCTGCTAGGCTACTTGGGCGTGTACGGGAAGAAAAAAGATACATAGGAAGCACGGGAGGACCAGAAACGTGTGAAAGAACGAGACGGCCTAAGTCCCGAACACTACGAAGGTCCTGCCAGCTACGCTCTTACCAAACAAGAGAAAGTAATATTCTTTGAATGCCTGAGCAGTATCAAGGTCACGGCTGGGTTCTCGTCGAATATAAAGAGGATAGTAAATGTGAGACTCCAAAAATTTCAGAACCTAAAGTCTCATGATTGCCACGTGATTATGACGCAATTGCTTCCGATTGCACTGAGGGGGCTACTACCGGAAAATGTTCGAGTACCCATTGTGAAGCTTTGTGCATTCCTCAATGCAATATCTCAAAAGGTAATCGACCCGGCGATTCTACCAGGGTTGCAAAATGATGTGGTCCAGTGTCTTGTCAGTTTTGAGTTGGTGTTCCCTCCATCCTTCTTCGATGTTATGACGCATCTCCTGGTTCACCTAGTCGAAGAGATTCAAGTTCTCGGTCCTGTATTTCTGCACAATATGTTCCCATTTGAGAGGTTCATGGCAGTCTTAAAGAAATATGTGCATAACCGTGCTAGGCCAGAAGGAAGCATCTCCAACGGCTACGGTAACGAGGAGGTCATTGAGTTCTGTGTTGACTTTATTCATGACCTTAAGCCGATAGGTGTTCCACAATCACGACATGAGGGTAGACTTAGTGGAAAAGGCACACTAGGAAAGAAAACAAAAATTTGTATGGATGGACATTCTTTCACTGAAGCACACTATACAGTTCTACAAAGTTCTACCTTGGTGGCCCCGTATATCGATGAACACAAGAATTTTGTACGCTCTCTACACGCGGGGAAGTCTGACAACTGGATTGTACGTACACACATGGCCATGTTCGGCGGTTGGTTGCGAGCACATCTTGAAAATAAAGACAAGGTTGATGAACAGTTACACTTGTTGGCCAGGGCACCATCTACAACTATATGTACTTTCCAAGGGTACGAGATAAATGGAAATACATTTTACACGAGTGTCCAAGATAAAAAGAGCACGAACCAAAACAGTGGTGTTCGCATTGATGCAACAAACAACAATGGGCAGAAGAACACATATTATGGTTGCATAGAGGAGATATGGGAACTTGACTATGGACCTTCTTTTAAGATCCCTTTGTTTCGGTGCAAATGGGTCAATCTGAAAGGCGGGGTTGAGGTAGACAAGATGTACGGAATGACAACAGTGGATCTAAACAATCTTGCGTACAGAGACGAACCATTCGTGCTAGCCAATGATGTGGCTCAGGTTTTCTATGTGAAAGACATGTCTAGCAGACCCAAAAAAAGAAACATCCTGGGAGTGGAGGAGCCGAGGCGTCACATAGTTCTTTCAGGAAAAAGAAACATCGTGGGAGTGGAGGACAAGACAGACATGTCAGATGATTATAATAATTTTGATGAAATTCCGCCTTTCGTAGTGAACATTGACCCAATCATCAAGTTGATTGAAGAAGATGCTCCATGGTTCCGACGCAGAAGAACTGGCGGTGTTGTGTGATGGAGATGTTGATGCGATATGTAATAATTAATATATTAAACTTTTTATATGAAGAAGATGCTCCATTTTTACCTGCATATCAAATGGATCCATCGGCGTTGATAGAACAAAACACACGATTTCACCTGCATACAGCCCCACGGTGGCTCTTGATGAGTGTCTGCATATCAAATGCACCGTGGGTCGTATGCAGGGAATCCGAGTAATTTGTATATATTCCTCAGTAGATGAATTGAACTATTCTTTTGATAGAACAAAACACACGATTTCACCTGCATACAGCCCCATGGTGGCTCCTGAGTGCCTGCATATCAAATGCACCGTGGGGCGTATGCAGGGAATCCGAGTGATTTGTATACCACACACCACCCGGCTAGGCACTAGAAGGAGGAACCACTGAGTGCTCGCCTCGTCCGAGAGGGGGCTATATATAGGGTCACGGGCTCAACCAGTGGTATTGATAGTGTTGATCCAACAGCTCTCAAGTGCTCAAAAGAAGCACACCCCTGATCCAACGGCTAACAAGTGTTTCAAAGAAACACACGATCTGTGTGCTTCTTTAGTCCCGGTTTGAAACTGAAAGCGTTAATCGAACAACTCAGAAGCAATCAAAAGAAACGCACACCTGATCAAACGGCTTACAAGTGCTTGAAAGAAACACACGATCCGTTTGCTTCTTTAGTCCCGGTTTGGAAGTTAAAGTGTTGATCGAACAGCTTAGAATTCCAAAGTTTGCAAAAGTTATACAAATTCACATTCAAAATAGTTTTAAACTAATTTAAATAATGGTTATAGAAAAGAGAAAATGTTTTTGTATTAGTTAGTTAAATTCAAACACTTTTCATATTGAAAGTGTTTTCAAATTCCAAAGTATGCAAAAGTTATACAAATTCACATTCAAGATAGTTTTAAACTAATTTAAATAATGGTTATAGAAAAGAGAAAATGTTTTTGTATTAGTTAGTTAAATTCAAACACTTTTCATATTGAAAGTTTTTTCAAATTCCAAAGTATGCAAAAGTTATACAAATTCACATTCAAAATAGTTTTAAACTAATTTAAATAATGGTTATAGAAAAGAGAAAATGTTTTTGTATTAGTTAGTTAAATTCAAACACTTTTCATATTGAAAGTTTTTTCAAATTCCAAAGTTATTTAAAACAGAAAACAGAAAAGAAAAAGAAAAAGAAAAAACCCCATCTATCCCGGGTGGTGGCTCAGCCCGGGACAGATGGGGTGCTATCTATCCCAGGTGGTGGCTCAGCCCTGGACAGTTGGGGTGCTATCTGTCCCGGGCTGAGCCACCACCCGGGATAGATGACCCCTATTTGTCCCGGGCTGAGCCACCACCCGAGATAGATAGGGTGTTGCTATATAAGCAACACTTAGCGCTCCGGGCCGAGCAACCACCCGGAGCAATTCCCCATTTCTAACGAAGTGCTGGCCAAATTTTTCGTCGACCCTAGCCGCCGCCGTCGTCCCGTGCCTCCGCCACGCCTTCGTCCACGCCTCCGTCCGCTCCGCCACTATCGCCCGCGCCTCTGTCCGCGCCGCCGCTGTTGCCCGCGCCTCCATCCGCGCCTCCGCCGTGGCTCCGTCCGCGCCGCCGTCGCGGCTCCGTCCGCGCCGCCGCTGTTGCCCGCGCCTCCGAAGGTTAGCGTCTGTAACATCCCAGAACTTAGGGTCCAGAAATAGAGTGGAAACATGAGTGTGCATTGCATTCATGCATCCGAAAATCTGGATAATTTTCGCGCGTTTAATTTTTGAAACACTAAGTGATTGAAGTTTCACTTGAGTTGGTGGAATTGAAGTAGATCATCAACTTGAGCGTTATAAACTTCGAGATGATCTTGGCTTAAACCTTATTTTGGGGTAAAGAGATACACGATGAGAGTTTACACTAAAGAAAACAAAACTTGTTACATCAAAACAATATTTAGGAGTTAATGACCAAAACAACTATTCTTAGTATTCTCTGAGCATCTATTCTTATCAATGTTGCTAGACATATTTCTAGTACATGGAAACCATGACATTCTTGGAGACCAAACTGAATTACCTAAACCTTAAACCAGATCCTCTTACTTGATCTAGACATCATATATTCTTATCTCCTAATCTTCTCGAAGGCATCAACAAGAGAAGATATCGAGAAGGGAAGAAATACAACAAGAAGACATAGAGAAGCATTCATTTGATGGACATAGAAGTGTTATGCCAATCTATCATGAAGAACTGGAACTCTTACATCCTAATCCATCCATGTTAATACCTCTGGAAATTATATGACATTACAATGTTAGTGTTATATAGAAATAGGTTGATAACAGGCTTTGCAACCTTGTTTACAACTCATTTTGGTATGCACAAACAATGGAGTGCCATATACACATGAATAGTAGGATAGATCATCCAGTACATCAAGTTCTTGGATGTCATAAAATACACATACATTCACATACCACCAACCAAGAAAGTTGGTTTGGTTAAATTGAATTGTCCTCACCACAAGGGTGAGACAAGTGATGTTGGAAATTCAATACAGGACAAGAAGAACTTGTCTTGAATATCTACTTCTTGTTCAAAAGGATCAATGCCAAAGTAAAGTCACATATGGATTTATGGTGTTTCTCCAAGGGGATTATAACCGAAGAGAAAGTAATGCCAAATCATAAGTGTATATAATCAATATACATATCTCAGAGTCACATGTATCATCTCTCAAGACCATGTGAAGGAAGAATCATATAAGAGAGGAGCCACTATATCACTAATGGATAATCATCCACTGGTTGAACCAAGAAATCATTTTCAACAAAAGATAACCGTGGACATATGGCAAATGAATCATCTAGAAGCATTAGCTGATATATGTTCAAGAATACCCATTTCACAAACTCAAATATACCTATTATTAGATATATTCCTAATAGATTAACTATATCAAGAAAGAATGTATCCTTCTTACTCCATCTTAACTGGAGGATGGAATGAGAAGAAGTCTAAACCCATCATCTTATCACCATACGACCTAACCTTAGGCAGCAATTCCTATCTTGTGCTTTCATAAGCAATTGATAATGTTTCCACATGATTTATTTGTTAAGGATCACAAATAAAAGCCATCTGGCAATATCTCATGCTTAGCAGGGATTTGACATAAAGCATTGTGTATACCTTCTTAGGAATCACAATGACCTATTTTGTTATTTCCATCAAACCATAATCTGGTGTGGTATGAAATACTTAAATCATCATACCACCAATTGGTGTACTCCAATATTTCGATATTTTAAAAAACCATAACCTAGATCATTTTAGAAGTTGATGGAAACAAATTAGAAATAAATATATAAGGCCATAGAAATAATTTCACATGGTTATAATGCACCATAAAAATGATTTAGTGGGAGCAACAAAATATAACACAATGGAATATTCATGTTCACATATATTCTTTGAAACAAAATCTCAAACCAATTGATAATTTGGAAACAACAAATTCCAAATTAAATGATAGCATAGGAAATATTCTCATATTCCTAAATGCATCCTAAAAATTTAATCAAGTGAAAGTTATACATTTCAATGGAAGGAAAATAACTAAATATGTCCAAACTCAATTAAAAGGATAAAATAATTCAAAATATACCTAGCAATAAAATTATATCAAGCAATGAAAATTATATAAAGGAAATAAACATTTTATCTCCATTATAAAGCTTCCTGGACTCAACTGTAAGTTTCAGAATAAAAAACAGGTCCAAACTTGGAGATAGGGGCCTGTTTCAACTGAATTTGTAGTTTTGTGGAAACCCAGGGGGTTTTCTGCAAAAAAGCTTTAAACGTTTTCTTCTTCCTCCGGCCAGAAAGCAGAGGAGCTCGTGTCGCTGCCGCTGTGCTGCCGTGCTCCTCTTCACTTCACCTCGCGCATGGATAAGGAGGCCGAGCGCCGTCCTCGTCCCTATCCTCTCACTCGCTCTCATCCTCATCTCCTCCTCTCTCCATTCCTCTCTGAACCCTAACCCTATCCGTCTCGGGTCGCCGCCGTTCGCCGTCTATCGCCGCCGACTCCGGTCGTTCCTCGTCGCCCCGAGCCACGGCGGAGAAGCGCCTGGCCGTCGCCTTACTTCTAGCCAAGCCACGCCTGCGGGGATGGCCGCAACCAGTGGAATCAGAGCTTCTTCTCCAACTCCGGCCGCCGACGCCGCGGACGAGTTCGTCGCCGTCCGACCTCCATTCGCTTCACCGAGCCTCGCATCGCGCTCAGGGTGAGCTTGTGCTCCTTCCTACACCCTCCGTTCCTCCCAAATCGTACTGAGTTTGTGGCCCGCCGGAAGCCGAGCGCCGCCGCCGCAAACCTCGCCGCCGGCGATGTTCCGGTGACCATATGGTCCTTCCTCCTCCACCAAACGGTCCGCTGTGACCCTCTCTATCCTTTACACACCTCGGTTTGTGCCAATTTGGTCGAAATCGATGGATTTGAGCCCGGCAGAAGGGATCTGCTATAGTGACGTCAGCATGACGTCAGCGTCTTAATTTAATTAATTCCTCGTAATTAAATTAGAAACGGATGAGTCTATGACATGTGGGACCCCCTGTCAGACTTTTATTCTTTTAGGAAATTCTGTAAATATTAAAACCCTGACATGTGGGCCCAACCTTATTTAATAATTATAGAAATTGATTTAAATTGAATAAACTTTGTAAATTCAAAACTAATTCATTTTAAATCAGAAAAATATAATCTTTATACCAAAATGATCAGAAAAATAAAATCTATATTTTTGTATCAGTCTTATTTGTTTTTTTAAATAAAATTGTAACATAATAAAATTTAAAATACAAATCACTTAATCTTTTAAATATGAAGCTTATTTGAAATGCTATTTTGGATGCATTTCAAATTTCATTTAAAATGTCTCACATAATTAGCTTTCAATTTTAAAATGTGTTTTCATTATAACATGTAATATTAATATTTCAATAATTTCATTTTAATATGATATTTTATTTAAGAAAATAATTAAAAAAAATATTATTTTCATAAATTGAAAAATAAAGTTATAAACTTGTAAAGGATGATCCACTCCTATTTGGTACTCATTTCAAATAAATAAAAATCCAATAACATCTGAAAACTACTTATATCCACTTTGTATGAATGATCCACTTATTTCATGTATTACCTACTTCTTGTTGCTTATAATTTGGTAAAGTGAAAAATCATCGACAAACACCTAATGAATTGTTAACACTATGGTAATTTGTAACTTATTATGTTCCAAACATAAATCATTCATCTACAAGAAACAAATCTAAGTTTAGAGGTAAGTGCTTAACTGAAATAAAATCTTATTGCAATGTCTTGGGTAAAACACACAAAGAAGAATAATGTTATACGATCTCTATTAACCATGTGTTTTGGTATCAACAATGTTAGACATTATTTATGCTCTTCAAAAGTTATTCTTTTTGCCATCATATAATATAACACTAGGACTCTTTAATTAAAGTTCATACATGCTTTCTACCAACATTAAATGAACACAACCTAAAGCGACCATTGAGTGTTCATATGTGGTTTTACGTTACTCTTAAGCTTAATATGATACATGAACATTAATGTTAAACAACTCATCTTGCTTGTGAAGTAAACTTGAAGACCAAACAACTCTAAATGAAAACACCCAACTCAAATAAAATACAATCTCCGAGAGTGAGATACGGGGTACTTTGCGATGCATCTCATACTTATGCATTAATCATGCTGCTTCTTTAAACATTAGTCCTTATCGGACCAATGATGTTGTTTCCAGATTTCTTGGAGTTTATATTATATCGAAGACCCTGGCTGCATAATCTTGCAGTCAAAAAGGCAAGTTCATCCCTTTTATTCATGTCCTCTTGATGTAATTGTTAAGAAACTATTTTCAAAATGTTAGTAATGCATATCACACAAAAAGGGCAAAACTTATTTTATAATAATATGACTACGGTTATCCACCAGTGAGGTGGTAATCTCATATGGCTGGCAGATGGGCCCACGGTAAGAATGTTGTGGTGGAGGTTCCATTTGCACGGGAAAGTATCATCTAGGATTTAATAACAAATGTCGCCAGTGATTCTTGCGCCGAATATTACGCGCAACCATGAGATCTGAAATGGGACGGAGAAGTCAGCTGTACCCTTTTCCTCTCGTACACCAACGGGTGACTAGATCAAAGCCGGGCGGTGTGTAAATCCGCTGAGCTTGAGGTGGCCAGGATAATAACCTCACCTTCGGGTTGTGGCTTCTAGCATCTATTGAAGGTTGGCTTCAGGACTAGGTTGGGACGGTGCCCACGAGTCAGCAAGTTGTAGGTTGGGATGGTTCCCACTAGCTTGCAACTAAAGTAATGGGGGGTGTGCGGGGACGATGGAAAGGCGCAGTGATTGGCTTGGATTACTGACTGGGCCCCACACCAAGGAAGTGTGGACGGGAAAGTACGCCCGGTTGAGCAACAAGGTCTTGATCTCCTATGGGTAAAGCAGCGCACCTCTGCAGAGTGTATGAATTTGACATGTTACTCCACGTTCCAGGACGGAACGACGAACGCAGCAGGAAAGGAGGCTCCTCAAAGCCCTAGCCCTGTGACTCCTGACGGACATAGCTCTTCAGAAATAAAAGCAATCTTTGAAGAAATGTTTTCGAAAACTTGTATTAGCCTACGACAATCCATTGTCTTTGGCTGTATTTATGCATCAAACTTCCCACCTTGCATAATGAACTTGCTGGGTAACGCTGTTACTCACCCTTGCTTCCTAAACCCCTGCTAGACCTGAAGAACCACCAGAAGGCAGCACTTTAGGCTATGAAGGCTCTGAAGACGGATAAACTCAAGATACCAAAGAAGGCAACTACATCGAGTTGAAACAATTGAAGGAAGACGGAGGACAAATGAAGGTGTAGTGTAAAATAGGATAGATCCCTAGTCATAGAACCTATCTCTGTAGGCATTGCTATAGTGCAATTGCAAGCCTAGCTGTATTAGAAGTAGGCTTAGTATAGGTTAGTTCCTCCGAGATTTCCATTTGATGTTCCTTTATTAGGGCCTTGCCTCAATCTTTCGAGGAGGTTCTAAAGATCTGCTGTTTTGGATCTTCTGTTTGTAATCTATAGTCATGCCTTGGACCTGCGATGTTTCTGTTGTACCACTCTGATGACGTAACACTGGTGGACGGTGATCCATTGGTGCTATGTCAATGACTATAGCATACTACACCATGCAGTGGTATGCTGGGTCACCACAGCGTCGTTGCCGCGCCGCCTTTGTTGCCGTGCCGCCCGCTGATGCCCGCGCGCCAGCACGCCTCCGTTGCCGCGCCGCCGCTGCAATTGCTGATGTCAGCGCGGCGGATGCGTGACGTCAGCCCCGTGTCTCCGTTTTTTCTATTCAAGTTTTTTAGAATATGTGTTACTTAAATTTTGCGTTTAGTTAGTTAATTTTATGAGTCGAAATATTAATATAGTTAACTCCGTGTGCCAGCAGTTTGTGAGTTGAATATGTGTTAGTCATTTTTTTAATTAGTTTTTTTAGTATTTGTAGCATGCGAATTAGTATGTGTAGTATGCAAAAAAAACTTATACATGATGGTTATTATTTTATTTTTATTTTTAATATTTGTAGCATGCGAATTTGTATGCAAATGAAAACCTGTGTATGCAAATTAGGGTTTCTGGCGGAGTTTGGCCATTGTTAGGGTTTCCGCCATTGTTAGGGTTTCCGCCGGAGTTCGTCGCCGGTGACCGCCGGAGTTCGTCGCAGTGAATCAATAGATTGATCTCGCACGGGAGAGGAATTGCATCCGTGATGTCATGCTTACGTCATGCTGACGTCATTGAAAATTTGATAATTCATAACTAATTGATATTAAATCAGACAAATGCAAACTTTATATCAAAATGTTCAGAAAAATATAATCTATAATGTTGTATCATAAAAATGTTCATATTAATTCATATCAACTGGATTCATATCTATTTTTCTTACTTGGATTTTGCGTGCAGGTACTCGGATTTGTCACCGCGTCGTAGTCGCCGCCCTCTCGGAGCCCTAGTAAAGTTCGAGAGACTTCAAAAGAGAAATGTAAATAGAAATGAGATACTCGATATGATTGAAATGTGTTTGTAAAATTGAAATGTCTTAATGTATTTGTACTATTCAAATAACTTTGCTTCAGGTTGAAATTGAAATGTGTTTGTACAAATAAATGATAAAAGATGTTGAGTTAGATTTAGTTGTATGACATATCGGTAAAGTTATTTAGATGTTGAGTTATTAAAATTATTTAAATGGATTGAAATCTCTTGCAGAAACTATGGACACCCATAAAAACCTTCAACAAGAAGAGGACATGTTCGGCATCATTCGCGAAGGTGATGAATTGGACCCCGGTAGAAACCACGAACAAGAAGAGGAACACTTAGACGATTTCACCGGGCAATTTCTGAACGAGTCCGGTGATGGACTGGAAGGGCATTCAGACGGAATAGACGTCACCGACAGTTCACCGACTCTAGTGTTGGAAAGTTGGCCGCCGAGGTAGATATATGTCCTCTGTCTCCGTTGAATAGATTTGTGTGTATACATATATTAACTATCACTTTTTCTTGTGTTTAGCCGTCGGCGGGCCATGAACCGGGACCAAGCAAAAAAGCAGCGGTGAAACGAGGCGGGCCACGAACCGGGACCAAAAAGCTCCAAGGGAAACAGAAGTACCACATCGAGGAGATCAATGAAAAAGGAAAACCGATTGCTCCCGCTAACCACGCAAGGAAATTTGTAGCTCAGTGCGGAGTCATCGTTCGGGACAGACTCTCCATCAGGGCTCAAGAATGGTATAAGCCAAAGGTGCCAAAAGAGGGGGTTATTTATGTAAGGGATGAAGACAAACAACTCCTTTGGGTCGAGCTCATGCAGAATTTCACTTTACCGGAAGAGGAGGATGTAGAGAAGCCGGTTATAGAGAATCGATGCAAGGCCTGGACTTATATTGAGATGGGTGAATTGTTCCGCAGCTGGAAGAAAAGGCTAAACAGGTTCATAACTGAAGGTAAGACTCCAGAATTTGTCGGAGTCTATGAAAAGATAAAAGATGAGTGGCCCAAATTTAAGGCGTACAAGCAATCGGAAGCCGCTAAGAAAATCTCAGCGAGAAATAAGAAAAATGCAGAGAAAAAGATATATCACCATAACATGGAGTCAGGTGGCTACCTGACGGCCATGCCTAAGTGGACGAAAATGGAGGATGAGTTTTTGGCTAAAGGTATAGACATCGAGACATTTGGCTGGCCAGACCGGCTTAAGGCTTGGTTCTATGGGCATGGTGGAAAGTTAGACCCTGAAACAGGTGACTGTCTTTTTACCACGGAGCACAGAGCTGACCCTATTAAAGCTCTCAGAGAGGTATGGAAGGAGGTCACAGAAGGCAGGTTCCACCCTAACAGAGAGAAGGACGAGCTATCGCGAGCCCTTGGGAATCCTGAACACAGTGGACGAGCACGAGGAACCGTCGGCTCCGTACCGTGGATAATTGGGTTTCCCAAAGATGTTGGCACTTACAGAAGCCGATCTAGAAAGAAGAAAGCGATTGCCGACCGGGCCCAGTGGATGGAAAATAAATTACTACAGCATGAGAAGGAGATAGCAGAGCTGAAGGCAGCGCAGACTCGACGGATGCCCTGCGAATCTGAGACGCCCGAAGATCCTTCTCCTGATCCAAAATCAATGCGGAGAAGCAGCGTGGCTTCGACGGAGCTCGATCGCCACAATGATATGCCGGGTCCTCGTCACCCCGTGGATAATATCATGCAGCGGGAACTTTGCGACCTACATGTGCCATGCTTGAACATAACCGTGAAGGTGGCGCACGGCTTTGCCCTACCGCCTAGACCAAATGGAACTTACCATTGTCGCCCTATTCCAGATGGCTATGCTGTTGTCGGGGTTGATGAGGTTATCAAGACATATGAGGGAATTAAGCTGGACTTCCCTACGGGTGAAGACGAGGTTGAGTTGAGATTTGCCCTCAAGAGTACCTGCTTATGGAAAAAAGAATACATCGTGTTCCCACACATGCAGCAAAATCGCCCTCCCCTCCACATGTCAGTCCACATAACTACAACAACGACAACCAATGCGCTAGTCCAGACACCCCCCACAACGACAACCAAGGAGCTAGTCCATCCCCGCCGCCGCGTGAGCGTACTCCGCCGCGTCAACGGACTCCATCGCCTCCGCAAAAGAAGCGGAAGTGCACCGCTGCGTCGACTAGTACTCAGAAAAGCGAAACGGGGAAGTCTCGCTTTGTGAACTCTCGCGAAGATGTCGATACATGGGTTGAGGAGATCCAGGCTTCCCAGAGAAAGAAGGCAAAAAAGATGTCTTTGCCTGTTCCGGTTTATTCTTCGGATGCGATACGGTGGGCCATAGAATTTCTTACGCATCCGTCGCAATATGAACTAAATATGGACAATGACTACACACGCGTTCTGGTGCGTACATCTAGGAGAGTGCGGGAAGAACAAAAATCTGCTGCCACCCAGAAGAGAGATATTCCACAGCTCGGAATGCAGGCGGGACAATCGGCCCCTCCACTCATATTGGCGCCTTACAACCGGAACCCGGTCGATGATGTACTTTCGCAGCAAGCTAGAGATATGGGTATAACTCTGGCAGAGCTTAAGGCATTGCAATCTGGCGAGAGTGTCACCATACATGAGGTGGTGCGGACATATGTGAGAGGAGAAGATCTTGTCGACCTTGCAATGGTGCGCACTCTACCAGGTAGGTTGCACCAACTAAATGCATGGTACATGCGTACTACGAAAAGTCAAGAAGGAGACTGGCTCTATGGGAAAAGTCCACCGGATTTTTTTGGCCCAGGTGATGATAAGATTCAAATTGAGTATTGTGAATTATGGCAGTTATTCAATTTTGACGCGCTCGATAAAATCTATCATCAGTGCCTTTTGCATGTAAGTAATTAAATTATGTATATATGTCAGTAATTCTCTAGCTCAACTTATTTTTCATTGCTTGTAGTTATCCTTATCACTATATTACTTTTGTACTCCATTATGCAGGCTGAAAATTATACAATCTCGAAAGTTGGGACTCAATCACAAGATTGGATTCATTGACCCTAATCGAGTTCATCATCATGGTTTGTTACATTACCCAGATCAAACGGAGGAGCTTTTGCTTACTTATTTGATGGCGCAACATTACAAAAGCACCATAATTTTTCCGTTCAACTTCGAGTGAGTTGTTTACTTTCTTATACATACTCGATGTTAATTAAGTATATGTAATTGATGATTTAGTTATTAACAAATATAAACATATGGCAGATTTCACTGGGTATTATTTGAGATTGATGTTGAAAAGGCAATCGTTAATGTCTTGGACCCATTGTCGAAACCTGAAGAAAAGTTCGACGACACGAAACAGATGCTCCAGAGGTAATTTCGTTCATTATCACAATCGACCTCGTCTTTTCTAATAATATATAGTAATTAGTTAACTTCTTTACTAATTTTCCATACCGTAAACTTCAGGGTTTGGGACAAGTTCACCGGTTTCCACAAGGAAGTCGATATAGCTAAGAACCTCACTTTTAAATGGCGAGAGGTAAGACGTACTAGCTAGGTTCCACGTATGCATATTCTTAATTTCAGTCACACAATACCACGTATGCACCCTCATTGAAGTGCGCGAAGCAGCAACAAGGCACCAATTTGTGTGGATTCTATGTCTGCGAGTTCATCCGAATTCACTTCAATGAGGGTGCAGACTGGAATAGGGTACGTTAACAATTCATTCAAACTTGTTCACTTTTCAAATTGAATTATTTTCATAATGGTTGATATATTGGTGTTGATCTCTCCTTTTTAGTTTGAGACGATCCGGAACAGGCTTGATGCAAAAGACCGCCTACTACCAATTGCGGAGGAAATTGTTGGCTTTCTGCTTGACTATGTCATAAAGCCAGGCGCAGAATGCAGTATATTTCGGCCGCCAAAAAGACCATCCCGAGGAAAAAATAGGGTCTAATGCTTCTCTGTCATGTAATGATCTCTGTTTGTAAATATTTAGACATGATCTTCCGGTTGTAAATATTTGTTTGGGAGAACTCGTGTACTAGTAGTATTCATGACTATATCCCGAGAAAAAAATCGTGTATTCATGATATATATTACATAGTAACGTATAATATGCAACTCGATATTGTTTGAAATGAAACATAAATGAAAAAACACAAACACAAAAGAATCAGTAACATAAATAGAAAACAGAAACAAAAATAGAAAAAGGAAACAAAATAAAAGAAACAAAAAAAACATATATATTGTCTCAGTTCGTATTACGAATCAGGACAAATGAGTGACAGCCAGAGGCTGTCTGGTTTGGCCACGTGACCCCCCTATTGGTCCCGGGCCGTGGCGTGCCCGGGACAAATAGGGGAGGCTATTTGTCCCGAACACGCTGTCCCGGGCGTGTGACCGGGACAAAAAGCTCTCCCGGCCCGGGACCAGTCGCCTGTTTTGCTCTAGTGGGTCTGTCTTTCGTTTCCAGCCGCCAACGAACCCTGCCATGGTCACGGACTCACAGTCCTACGCTGTGATAGATTAGATTGGGTACTGACGTACGAGAGATAATTTGGTAACGCTATGTGCCTGTGGATCTGTGTTCTTTAGAGTTTGTTTGGTGCACGTGTTGTCAAAGAGAAATAGATTTTTTTAAAACTGCCTCCTGTCTACCGAGGGATAAAACGTGGTAGACATCCACGTGTGTACCGATATAATTATGTGACGTTACGTTAAATGGTTAAATCCTAATCATAGATTTTAGATCTAACTATCAAAATTAATTTTAATGATGTGGCTTAACGTGGTGACTCGAAAAACTAACCCATTTTGCTTTTAGTATATAATAGATGATAGGGGCAGAGAGATATACCCCTTCGGGGCTGAGGAGAGAAAGCTCGGGAAGCACCTCCCCGAGGTGCTTTTTCGGCTCTGAAGAAAACGGACATGCTTCTGTCGAAGCCTAAAACAAAGCCAAAGCGTTTGTTTCGTTTCAATGACTTTTTATTGTGGAAAGCGGCTAAAAGCCGAAACAAATACACCCTAAAATGGTGAATTTCAGTAGTGGTTGAAATATTTATTAAACTGGAGAATTAAAACCAGACATATGTGTTGGACTTGAGAAGGAAACAGGTATTTGGAGTAAAAGTTATCCGGCTTTGCACGGGTTAGATGGTTGCGTTTGGAGTGAGCGTTATTTTGTTTCATACGTGGACATCAACATGCCTCATCAATCAGCTCTTTAAAACATTATTTGTTGGAGGATAGCTCGGCATCATTATTCATGAACAAGTACGTTTTGTGCAAACACACATCAATTTCAGACGGATGCAGTCCATTCATGACTGCATAATTGCATCCAGTTCACATGGACTATATCTATTCATTGCAATGCTTATTGATAGCTTGAAGCTATGATTGTCTCCTTTAGTTCATATTGGCTTTGAGCGCCTTACCCAAACTTTATGTCAAATTCAAAGCTTCGGCATTAACCCTGACATCTTTACTTAGAAAAAATAGCTATGCCCTAGCCAGGTGGTTGGGGTTTCCCCCATCCCCCAAATCATATCCCCCAAACTAAGCACACCGTAGTGTAGTAATATTATTTTTATGTTTTAGGTAAATCTACACCGAGACTCATATCATTGTTGTACTACTTTAGAAATCACATCTTTTAAATCGAGACCACACAGTGCAGAAAAATTTTGGAAGTCCGTGGGGGTGGATTTTGCTCTGTATTAATATTTCCAAATTTCCCTTCTCAATAAATCAACCTATATGTTACGGCAAATATATCACCCAATAACACAAACTTGGAAATCAGTGTACTTAAGAGTACACAAATAGGCATGCGGTGCAAATCTTCATTGAGAAATCGTTAGAAGAAGGAAATTTTGGCAAAGATGTTGGGCATGCTGTGACAATAAGAATGGATAACGGTACCTAGTTGGAAACTCACAACATTTCAAGGAAATGTTTCTGTGGGAAATGTTTTGGGTAGACTTGTTAAAATGCTAAAGATACTAATTGCCCAAACAAAATTTGTTGAAGCTTTGATCCAAGTATCCAACTAGTTAGGTGGGGAGCTCTTTCCTTGATCCTTACAGAGTAAACAAGTAGTAACTGAACTATCAAATTTACAACTTGTTCTCACTCCAAACTCTCTCACAACAACCCGGAATCTGGATTTTTTAGAACATCCAACAGTCTTGACAGCTAGCGGAACCAAAAAGATTGACCCTGTGAGTTTTTTTTCATAATCTAGTCCTTGTGGAGCTCAGTTTAGAATTCAGAAGCCCTGTCTCTATAAATTGCAAGAACCAGGCACAACTTCTCCACTACTTTCCTGCCGAAATTTACTACTCCTGGTTTTCTGAACAAACATTCAATAAATCCACACTTGATCGAACTTATAAGTCCCTAGTCTACACACCCTCTCTGTCGATCGTAAGTACTCGTCGTCGCGCCCTATTTAAACTGTGCAGCTGCATCTTATGCGAATAACAGACAACACACACAAAAGAGCACACAACAGAGAGCACACATAAAAGGGGGCTACTGCCTACTGCTCACTACAGGAAACACAGCCCAGCCTGACGGCCATTTCAACGCCGATGGCAATATGTCGGGGCCGTCGGCGTCACAACACGAAACCGACGAAATGAAAAAACCATCGGCGTCGTTTTGCCGCCGGCGTCCTAGTTGTAAGGCCGACGGCCACCGTCGGACTCACAGTGCCGTCAGCGTTCATTTAGTGAGCCCGACGGCCACCGTCGGGCTTACAGTGCCGTCAGCGTCCATCTAATCACATAGTTTTTCAGTTTTTCTCAAAAAATTAGATTACATTCAAAAAAAATGAAAAAATACTAAAAAAAAGAAAACCCTTTGGCATGTAGTCTTTTGACGTGTACTAGTTCTTAGAAAAATGATAAACTTGAGTTTTGGCAACTTTTTAAAACAAAACTTTATAAAAAATATCAATCATATACAAACATTCAATAGTTTCAACACATATGTGTGACCATTATCATGTCATAGTTTGTGATAATGTGCTCATAATCAACACATATGTGTGTCATGGTATGGAAAACAACGTCGCCGAAGCGATTTTCAAAATTCTTTTTAGAAATATCATTTTCCATTTTTTAAGTGTCAAAAATGAATTTTTTTGTGAAGCAAGTACATAAAATATGGTCCAAAATGACACCCATTTAATTTTCATAAAGAGTAGAACAAACTTTATGTATAATACCTGAATATGAGGATTTTCCTTACTTTCTATCTAAATTCGCCTCTTTAATTTACTTTATGTCAATTTTCCGGAAGTAATTCAAATTTGAACTACAACTGTTTGATAGTTTGCTCTGAAGTTCTTAAAAAATAATTTTAAGGTACACAAGTAGTGGTTACAACATAGAACCGTCAATAGTTTTGAAAAATTCGACCACTTTTGATGAATAGCCATGCTCTCTAGTTTGACCGTTTTTTGAAAGAAATGAAAAAATATGAAAAAGTACTCAAAAAAGAAACCCTTTGCCATGAGGTCCTTTTACGTGTACTAGTTTATAGAAAAATGATAAACTTGATTTTTGGCAAACTTTTCAAAACGAAACTTCACAAAAATGTCAATCATCTATAAACATGCATAGGTTTCAAAACAAATGACCAATGTATGACCATTATCAAGTCATAGGTTGTGGTAAAGTGCCCATATTCGACACATATGTGTGTCATGGTATGGGAAACAACGTCACTGAAGCGATTTTCAAAATTTTCTTTCGAAATATCATTTTCCATTTTTTAAGTGTCAAAAATAACTTTTTTTGTGAAGCAAGTACATAAAATATGGTCCAAAATGACATCCATTTAATTTTCACAAAGATTAGAACAAATTTATGGATAATAACTGAATATGAGGATTTTCCTTACTTTCTATCTAAATTCGCCTCTTTAATTGACTTTATGTCAATTTTCCGGAAGTAATTCAAGTTTGAACTACAACTGTGTGATAGTTTGCTCTGAAGTTCTTAAAAAAATAATTTTAAGGTACACAAGTAGTGGTTACAACATAGAATCGTCAATAGTTTTGAAAAAATCGACCACTTTTGATGAATAGCCATGCTCTCCATTTTGACCGTTTTTTAAAAGAAATGAAATAATATGAAAACGTAGTCCAAAAAAGAAACCCTTTGGCTTGGAGTCCTTTTACGTGTACTAATTTATAGGAAAAATTATAAACTTAATTTTTGGCAAACTTTTCAAACCGAAACTTTACAAAATGTTAATCATCTATAAACATGCATAGGTTTCAAGACAAATGACCAATGTATGATCATTATCATGTCATAGTTTGTGATAAAGTGCCCATATTCAGCACATATGTGTGTCATGGTATGGGAAACAACGTCACCGAAGCGATTTTCAAAATTCTTTTTCGAAATATCATTTTCCATTTTTTAAGTGTCAAAAATGACTTTTTTGTGAAGTAAGTATTTAAAATTGAAGGAGATATGCCCTAGAGGCAAATAAATAAGTAGTATTTATTGCGTTATCTCATAAGTTTATAATAGGTTTGTGTATTATGCTATAACTGTATTAATCGGAATTGTTAATACACGTGTGATACATAGACAACCAGGTCCCTAGCAAGCCTCTATATGAGCTAGTCCATTGGGCAACAGTTGATCGAGATTCCCGATCAAGGACAATGACGTCGGTTGACAATGGGGTCATCTTGTTAGTTGAATAAGGTGGTGGACATACGCAAAGTATTGCAATAAGATCGTATTACGATGTTTGTCATTTGCAATAGATAAGAGTATGATAGCTTATTCCTTAGACCGTGAGACCGTACTTATTGTTGCTTCGTAGGAGTGCTTTGAGAGCATCAAACGTTGTGTCTTATATAGCATGACAATAACGGTGTCCATCTTGGGTATTCCGAAAGAGCATCGAGACGTAAGGATCAAGAGCGGGATTTGTTCATTCTTGTAATGCAAAGATACTCTAGGCCCACTCGGTGATATTGCATCTATATAGCTGCAGCTTATGACTAGGTCATGGAGATGTAATATCGCAGACGAGTTAATAACCCTCGTCGGTAACGAGATACAGCAAAGGCATCGGTGTGTCTACGATCATATCTCGGACAAGGTAGTATCGCAGAGACAAAGGGAATGAATATCATACTTATGGTTCAACGACGATATTCGTGGAATGCACAGGCGTCGTCATATATTTCCAGGTATCCCTGACGATCATTGGTGAGCGGAGTGTCTCGACCATGTCTGGAGTGTTCCCGAACCGTAGCGTAACAAACTTAATGTCTTAGCGACGCTAGGAGATACGTTCTGGAATTTTATAGGTTTTTGTTGGAGAGAGAGAAATGATCCGGAAAGAGTTCCGGTGGTCCGGAAGGAGTTCCGGAGAGGTCTGGAATGGTTCCAGGAATGTCCGAAAGTTGTTCGGGTGGTCCGAAAGAGTTTTCGGAGTCACGGGATATTGAATTATATATAAATATATTAATTATGAATTAATGGGATTTTTATATTAATTTACTATTAATTAAATAAAGGAAAAAGGGGGCTCCCACCTATATGGGCCCTAAGAGGGCCCAAGAGGGGGAGCCGCACCTCAAAAGGGGGTGGGCCCCATTGGCTGGTTCGGCCAGCCCATGTGGGGGCCGAACCCCCCCTCCCATGTCCTTTGTTTAGTCCCACATGGGGGAGCCAAGGGGTTTGCACACCCCCTTCCCCCTTTATATAGCAACGCATATTAATTGATTTAATTCACAGGAAATTCAATTAATTCCCAATTTCTCTCTCGATCTCGTGGTTCCCAAGTTGGAGCCGCGCCGAGCTGAGGAAGGGGGTCTCTCTCCACCTAAGCCATACCGCAGAGCGCCGTTGCTCTGCGGGATTCCAGATAAGATCTACTCCTGCGATTTCAGCTGGATCTGAATGACCGGGAGTTGTCGCTAGGCTCCGTATGTTTGCGAGTGCTCGGAGGCTACTCTATTGAGGAGCTTGGGCGACGTCGTCTCGCCCCCTGTAGCCGCCGCGCCTCCCCCTCTGCTGCCGGCGCGCCAGCCCTGGTGCTGGCGCTCTGCCTTCTTCCGCCCGACGCCCGTCGACGAAGATCATCGTCGACACCCCAGCGTCATCGACTCCGACATCGCGGCAAGTTCTCCGCGACCTCGAGGTCGGCTACGTACGACTTCATCGTCAACGCTTGTGCGGGAGCGTAATCCCCGCTATCGGTCTACATGGAGGTAATGTAACCCGTTCCGCCACCGTCATCGCATGTACTAGATAGATAGATCCTGGCTAGTTAGGGTTTCGATCGCTAGAAAATTATTGTTTTCTGCACCGTAACCCCTTCAAAAATATGGTCCAAAATGACACCCATTTAATTTTCACAAAGAGTAGAACAAATTTTATGGATAATACCTGAATATGAGGATTTTTCTTACTTTCTATCTAAATTCGCCTCTTTAATTGACTTTATGTCAATTTTCCGGAAGTAATTCAAGTTTGAACTACAACTGTGTGATAGTTTGCTCTGAAGTTCTTACAAAAATAATTTTAAGATACACAAGTAGTGGTTACAACATAGAACCGTCAATAGTTTTGAAAAATTCGACCACTTTTGATGAATATCCATGCTCTCCATTTTGACCGTTTTTTTAAAGAAATGAAAAAATATGAAAAAGTACTTAAAAAAGAAACCCTTTGGCATGGAGTCCTTTTACGTGTACTAGTTTATAGGAAAAATGATAAATTTGATTTTTGGCAAACTTTTCAAAACGAAACTTTACAAAAATGTCAATCATCTATAAACATGCATAGGTTTTAAGACAAATAACCAATGTATGACCATTATCATGTCATAGTTTGTGATAAAGTGCCCATATTCAGCGCATATGTGTGTCATGGAATGGGAAACAACGTCACCGAAGCGATTTTCAAAATTCTTTTTCGAAATATTATTTTCCATTTTTTAAGTGTCAAAAATGACTTTTTTGTGAAGCAAGTACATAAAATATGTTTCAAAATGACACCCATTTTATTTTTTCCTTGCTTTCTTTTTAAATTCGCCTCTTTAATTGACTTTATGCTGATTTATGTTGGTTCTTGTTTTGTTTAAAAGACATCATTCATTATGAAAATGATGGCATGTATGTCATATTTGGATTTCTCTCATTTTTATGATCTACATAGACATTTTATTTAGTAAATTCTGATATATAAATATGAAGATATGAATTATTTCTTATTAAATGGAAAATACAAAATAAAACTAAAATAATTAATTATTATTATTATTCAAGTATTATTAAACATAGTTATTTTGTTCATTCAAATCTTATTTTTGAAATTTTAAAGATTAAAAAGTATAATATCTTAAATGATGGTTAATATGATTGATATCATACTAATAGCAGCAAGGTATGATATCTCAACTGGAATCTGATTTGAATAGAATTCAATAGTTAAGCGTGCTTGGCCTGGAGCAGTATAAGAATGGGTGACCGTCTGGGAAGTTTGACTAATGGTGGATAGATTGAGCTAAGATTATGATTAAGTGTGTGAGTGGATAGTTTGAGCTAAGATTATGATTAAGTGTGTGATATGAGATTAAATATATGATTAAATTGGAGTTGAAATAATAATAAAAGAAGTTGAAAAAAAATAATTTTGAATTTTTTTGGTAGAGCTAGCTATGAGCCCGATGGTATTTGCGACGCCGACGACAAAGACGTGAGCCCGATGGATTACACGTCGACGGCCTTAGCCCGACGGCCACCGTCGGACTTGTGTACGCCGACGATTTTCAGCGTGACCCCGACCCCGACGGCAAATGCCGTCGGTCTGGCCTGTTAGTCCCGTAGTGGCTGCTTTGTGTCCCGCTTGTCACGCCGGGGATGGGGGCGGCAAGAACCGTGCCTGCAACTGCTAGCACGGTGAAGGTTTCATTTCCAGCCACCGCCAAAGAGAGCGGCGTCGCGGTGTCAGGAGAACCGGTCAAAGGAACATATTCGTAGGTGTAGGAGGCATGGGGAATCTGCCGGGCTTCCCGGCCGTGCGCGGCGGCCAAGGCGGGAGTTTTGGGAATAACAGCAATGGCGTCCTCGCTCAGGTCACGGGCCGTCTCGGCGGCGTCGGGAGTGTGTGTGAGGTCGGCAGCGTTGACAGCGCCTACGGTATATCGCTATCTGCTTCAGATGGTTCGCCAGCGGCTACGCCCCAATAAACGCCTCCGTTGCGGCTTTTTCGTCGTCGCACTTCAGCCATGTGTACCTCTTCAGCCATGGAGTACACACGTACATAAAAGGAAAGGGAACAGTGACAGAAGGTGACCATTTGCAGGGTGTATTCAAGTGTGTGTACGTTGGAGTGACAATGGATGACAATGAAACCGATTGGCTTGAGACTTGGGTTACTATAGTTTGTACAAGTTTGGGTTTGTGGAGTTGTGTTTTGATTCATGCGATTCGTATTGAGTCATGGATGTATATATGAATACGCAGTGGTTGAATGTCATGTGATTTCACCCCCTTTTCTATAAAAAAAGACGCAGTGGTTGAATGCCATATGATTTCCTTATAAGCAGAGCTCTTGCTGTTCAGTTTAAAAAATGTCATGTGATTTTCATGATGTTCTGAACTTGTATGTCTATATCCAGAACTAATAAACTGTTCAAGAGTTTTGTGCGTTGTGTGTTTGGACTTTGCATGGCTGTATGGCTGCCAAGTGCGGTCATGGTGTACAAGCCGGTCGAGTTTCGCACGCGTATGGAAAATCCATGCATCAACACGTGGACACGTACGGACCGTGATGTTTCATATATGTGTGTATGGAGGAACGTCGATCCGAGCCAATCCGCCATCAAGATTGGACCAACTCACACCGAGCAATGTGCAATTAAAGTTGGAGTGGAAGTGTGTCCTTTCACAAGTGTCACGAGGGCTGGTGAACCTCTAAATATTAAATTCCTTCGGGAGGACCGACATAAATTTAACGGGATGGTGAAAATTTCAGTTTGAAAATAACATCCCAGAGCAACATATATCTCATGCTTTCAATGAGTAGGGTGCAATTTAGAATAAAAATTTCATCAGTAAACTAGCAACAAAATTCAGGCACACAAAAACGAATTGCATCTTTGAGTAGGGAAAGTTATTATTGAACCCCATAACATTTGACTTATGCATCGAGGTATCTATTCCATATCAGTAACTCTAAGTACAAGCATAGCGTTGTTTTGTATTAGTAGAAAGCATTAAGATGAAACAAAGTATACCAAATGTGCTACCAAGAACATAAAATCCATGACTACCCAAATAAATGGCGAAATGAACGAAGTAATAGAACTAAAGATAGAAACCAAAAGCTGAAATAAAATTCATAAAAACATCTCTTCCTTCTCCCCTTTGGAAAACAATTAAAACAAAAAGGAAGAGGAAGGAACACCTAAAATCAATAGACATGGGAGGCGTCGGACACTCCGAAACGGATATTAAACTCTAGCTGTAGAATAAAACACTAGTTAACAGATTCCTCCATGAGCCATATGCCCAATGCTATTAGATGCTCTTTATTTACTCTTCAAGAACCACTTTAAATTCCCCTTTGTCTACACCTATATGTGCCTGTTATTTAGATAATCATGCAAGATAATAGGAAAAGGAAGGAATATCTAAAAACAATAGGCATGGGAGGCATTGGGAAAAAACAAATCATCTTAACCCCTTAAATTTAGAGGCGAAGAAGTATAGGCTTTCCTCCATGTTCCCACGCCCACTGCTCTAAGATACTCATGGCTTCCTTTTCCCAACTCACTCTCAATGTCTCATGTGTCCTTAAGGACTTATAATATAAGTGGAATTTTTTAAGCTTTCAACTTGAAAACACGTGTTTTTTAAGCTCTCAGGAGAACCTGAAAACACTTGTGAGAACCTAAGAACAGTAGGAATGGGATGCATAGGGAACCGATGGGACAAATATCCACCTCTAGTATATAGGCACAGACATATATCTCAGGGTGTCCTCTATGTTCCCATTCTCACAGCTCTTAGACAATTTCTCCCTCTTCCTAGTTCACCCCAAGATTATACAATCTAAATCAAGTAGCTTGCACTTGTGTGGGTATATATATGCCCCCTATGAAGTGCCCTGGAGTGTGAATTGTACTCATCATGTAAAGAGAAGGACTAAATCAATGTCCACACCCCCATATGTTCATGGTGAACCATAATGTATTAGTGTTGTATTAAAGTGCGGTAAAGGAACATGTATAGGTACTAACACATGGAGGAACCATATGTTTTAAATATGAGCACATGGAGGGAGGATATGGGACTTTTTGTCACTCTCATCGAAATAGAACAAATTAGAACTTTTCCTCGTCCTTGAACTCACATTTATAAAAAAATGTAACATAACAAATTGAGCATATTTAATAAATTTATTCAATTCTCCATGTGTAGGAAGATACAATAGTACATGTGATTGAAGCCTAGAACGAATCACATACATCTGGCAGCTAAACCTAACAAACAACTGTCTAAAAAATTGGTTAGATGTATTTCATGTAATAACTTTGGCCTAAAGAAAAAAGATCTTTTAAAAAAATGATACTAAGGCTAACAATAATACAATATCACTAGTACATTATTAGGAAGTATGCAGTTCACAGGAGAGTGAGCCTTTGATAAAAGTATTGGTAATCTAGAATTTTTTGAATTCATCATTAATGCTTCTCATAGTAACTTAAAGCTATTTAATTTTGGCAACTAACTACAAATTCACTTGTTATGCTCTATGAGATGGCACTCGCTTTGTCATGTACTCTCTCTTTTCCCATATGTAGGGTGTATAGTTTTCTGAGAAAAATTCTGAAATATAGGTTTTATTATGATTTATGGACAATTTTATCCATCCAAAATTGATTTCCAATCTTGAACTGAGTGATTTTACGAATTGTTTTCGTTTCGTGGCTAATAGGAACTCCTCTCTTTCAAAAAAATTCAGAAACAAATAAATCCACCCTATGCCAAATACCATTGTCTTAATATTCGTGCGGAAAACAAATAAATCCACCCTATTCAGGAACGGAGAGAGTATTAATTGACGTCAAATGGGATGTATCAAGATCTATTTATTGTTAGATACAATCATTTTGGCGTCAATTTATATGGGATGGAGGTTGTACAAGAATTATGCTATAATCTAGTACCATATACACAAAATTTTTGAATCCTTACAATTGGAATCATGTATTTCTTATGGACTTCATACACCACGTTTGATGCTTTGGTGCCAATTGATGTACATTACAATATGTGGTATGCGCTTTTAGAATACACAAATTTGTGTATATTTGTATTCAATAGATAGAAATAGTTTTAAGATGGAGCCAATAGTTATACATCTTTATGACAACATGATAGGAAAGATAACACGTAAAAAGCTCATATAAAAAAAGAGAATCAAGCTAGCTTAATATTTTAGAAGGAGCAATCATAGTGTGCTCTCAGCTCTGAGTTATTAGTTTGTAACAAGATTGATGTGTTAGGTCCCTAATAAGTTCCTTTATGATGGTTGCAAGATCTTATCTTAACTGAGATTAAAATACATTAACTCTACATACATTTCTGGGCTAGATGGTACACCTGAAGGATTCATCATTTATGTTGGTAGCTTGCCACTGAGATGGCTTTTCCTCAGATTATACATTATACAAAATAATTCAAATGATATGGAGGTCAATGGTGAAGATGGTAATAATGACTTTCAAATTATGTCTTAGATATTGAGAAGCAGTACTATTATTTTAGATGCAGTTATTCATAGGATAGCATGTGAACGATTTTATGTTATTGATTAATATGTTTTGAGGCACATCACAAACAATTTTTAAAATTATCCATTTGTAGAGTCCTGGTACTCGTATAAACTACTAGGTTGATTGCACTATCGGATGGTTCAGAAGTTTAATTACTAAAAGTGGCTAACTATTTTGAAATGGTTACTAATCTTTTATATCTAAATAGGAATGACCCACTAATTGATTTTCCAGCCCTCTCATGCTTCCACGTCACCCTCTATTTCCCCACAGCCCTCGCTCGCTTCTTTTGTTAACCGCTTGCTCGCTCGATGCTTTTCGTACATGGCCAGGTCGTCGCTAGCTGGGCTGGATGAAAAGCCCACAAATAGGCTGGACGAGAAGCTTATTCGCCCACGCCCGCTCGCTTCAGTTTCCGCAGAGCAGTTTCCCATCACATTAGTGGAGTCAGCCTTACACTTCGTCTACTCCATTCATTACCCCATTTGTTCATCTCCCTTGGTTCAACTCACGGAATAGATTTAGAAGGCATTGATGGTTTTCTCCTTCCGCTTCATCTTCTCCCCGCGAGAGGAATCCTTAAATAGTGGAGATGGCCCTTATCTCCCATCTCCATTGCAGTTAGGTGGCCGAGATCCTCCTCAGTCACCAGGGGTGGGTCATTCATTACCCTCCTATTCCTCTGTTTACTCAATTTTTGATCTGCTACGTTTTGCTTTTAGAGAGACAACGGGCTAGACAATATGATGCCCTGGTCGTCCGACCAGATCACCTGAACGGGAAGAAACTCTGAATCAGAGCCCTCGCCTTTCTAGAGCCGCAGTTGAATCCACTCACCGTATCAGGTAAATCTGGATCGCCAATTCCCAATTTTTTTAATTCTCCTTTACGGCCACAACTACCTAAAGCTGGTTGTTGATTGATTTTTTCAATGTAGAGAGTGTGTATGTTTCATGTACCTCTGTACTTCGTTTTGATGGAAACTCGAATGCCTATATGAAAACAATGGTTCAGTTTAGTTGCAGATAATTGTATCCTCTGTTTCAATAATTGAGCTAGCACCAAGAATGATTACTTCCCTAATATTGATGTTTATGGTGGATTCAATTTCAGCAAATAATCAAGATGTTCCTGCTCCCGTTTTTTCTGTTTGTATGATCAAGAGTATTTTCAGATCTATTCCATCCCCATGGAACACGATAATAAAGTATGTGTATTTTATCAATTATCAAAACAGGTATAGCTTTTGTACCAACCTGTTACAGATGTGATAGAGAATGAGTTGAATGTGTAAATACAGGTTCAACAGATCGTTGTATTTTTACATCTAGATATCATGTTAATTAACACAATTTCAAGGTATCTTCCACGAGTTCACATCTTCAAAAAGTCGGAAAGGGTTGTTTTGCAGTTAGCCAGTTTATCAACAAACTAGCCCTATATATTTGGCAATTCAAATAAGACCCTAATAGATTCGATAGGCACTCCTGATCATAGAGTGCATTTTCATGTTATTATTATGATTATTTGTGTGTTGCAGACTGTAATGTCAGCTGCCGTTTGTGAGCCGTGTGCTTACTGAGCGTAATGCCGGTTTATCGCTGATTAAATTCAACTTCAATGCATTTCTTTTGCCCTTCCATTTCGTTAGTGGGATGCTATGAAAAAATCAGTAAGTTGTATGCAGAGGATGGAAGTTGAGCTGAAATTCATTGTGTTTCCTGGTAATTTTCTTAGAACATGTCATGATATTTTGTTGTCTCGGGCTATAGGTTGGTTCTTGCAGATGTGCGAAAATTGTAACTGATGTTGTCCTTCACGCGCAGTAGGTTCGAGCTTGCAAGAAGCCCACGTTTAACCTCAAGACTTGGTTCATATTGTAATGTATTTAGTTATCTCAACCTATACCCCCTTACATGATTTCTTCTTTCTTCCTTGACGAAGGCAGAAAGCTTATTTTCATTCATATGAGGGGAAAGAAAATCCCTGCTTGGCAGATGACAGGAACAGGTTACAGAAGCCGAAAGAACATGTTACATGATTTTTTCTCTCTGAATCAGTTATGTACGCCTAATTGATTCTTAATGCTTATGAGTTGTAACCTGTGGCATTCTGAATTTTATCTTTCGCTGCCAGAGAGCAAAAATATGTTTGTCAATCCCTTGAGCAAAGAATGAAAGCTATTTATGTGTCATAATTGTTGATACTCTCTCCGTTCCAATCCCTTGAGCAATCAATGAAAGCTATTTATGTTTCATAATACCCCGTCCATTATTATTAGTTGACATTCTAATTGATGTATTTAGTTTTTATTAGTGCTAAGGACATCCATTTTAATGGCAGCTAATAGGAAACGAAGGGGGTGCTTCCGAAAAGGGATACCGAAGTGTCCGCCCTGCTGATTGCAAGGATATATATAGAAAATGGATAAGTTGGCATCCACGGATGCTTAACTCGAGAATTTGCATTCTTCAACATGATATCTACACCACGAGCTCCTCCATGTTTTTTATGTGACATTATTTTGTTAGGTCCTACATGTACACAAATGCAAATTATATGGATGTTGTTTATTTCAACAACTTTCGTTTCTATACTTTTTACTTCATTGAATCTCTAAATTTTTATAAAAACTAGACTACAAATTTCCGCAGCAACGCGTGGGGTATCCTCTAGTTTCACAACACGTGACCCTTGCTACTTGTTGTGCAGTTTTTAGAAAACCGATGGCGGCATGCCTACTAACAATCATAACTTGCCAGGGGTTGTATTTGAATTCTTGATGGTTCTATGTTTTTTGAGTTGTTAACAGTAGCAAAGACTCGGCAGTTCAGAACCCCACAATGCCATGCCCGGCCCCATTAACTTGACAGGGGGTTGTATTTGAATTCTTACACTATGCACGCGCACGGGCTCTCCTCCACCTGGCTGGCTCGCTCCCGACACCTATTTAAACCACATACTCTAGCGGCAACTGCATTATACATGCACAGAACGCATACATGAGAGCAAGAGTAGAGTGTCTAGCTAGCTGCTAGAGCTAGACCATGCCAAGAGCATTGCTCGCCTCGTGCTCTGCCTTGTGCATCCACACGCTGTCGCAGCGGCCAACGGTGGTCCGCTACCAACGGGAGGGAGGCCTTATTTCCGGTCGCCGCACCAAACGGTGATGCTGGCGCAGGAGAAGAACCTGTTTATGGGTGTGAGAGGCATGCGGGAGTTGCCGGGCCAGCCTGCGATGTGCTGCGTCTTAAGTGTGGGCTTAGGCGAGAACGCCGCTAGCCTCTTCATCAGATTGTTGGATTCTTCAAGCGGTATGGGACTCGGTGCCGCGAGAATCACAGTACACACTCGTGACCGAGGTCCCGGTGGTATCACTGTGTAAGGCTGTGGAAGCACCTGGTTCAGTAGGATCGGAGCTTCAAAGGCGGGTAGGACAGCAGAGTAGGCGTGTGCGTCCTCACGCCATGATGTCCGTACGCATTAGCTCGGATCGGTGTTGTTCGACTTGGGTACCGTTTTACATTGGTACTCTGATGAAGGTCCCGTCGGGTATATGGGGTAAAAATCTTCGAGGTCTAGGTGCTCCTCTCTTACCTCAATATGAAGCAAAAGCTGTTCGTTTGTAATAAAAGAAATTGTTATATTGTAGCAAATTTCAAATTCTCACAAAATTAACACAAATACATCTATGAAGGAAAAACGGTTCGTTGTAATAAGAACAGTGAGTCTCGACGGCGTGGCGCAGCGGGGTCTAGGGCTCCCGGCGACGTATACAGGATGGACTCACGTATTGGAGGCATATTCTAACATCATGGCGGTGTCGATTGCAGACTTAGCGAGGGTCTTCGCTTTGATCTACACCATGAAGATGGGTTATTAGTAGAAGACGGAGTAGATGACTTACGGAGCATGCACATGAGCCGCAATATCTAGAGTTTTCCGCAGAGACGATGGCAGGATACAAGGTCCCGTTGATTCCTCTATTGTTTGTTAAGTTGTAGCGTTTTCACTCTTTGGTGGCTTCGTCTTGTATGATCATTGATGTAAGGCTTATTGTTAACTTTTCTTGAATAAATAAAATAAAATTTGTATGCATCTCTTCAATATAGAGGTTGGGGCTTCTCTTTTTCGAAAAAAGTATTTATCCAGTAGTGTTAAATTGTTATGTGAATTCTGGAGCAGATGATGATTACGATTCAAATAAATCTTACTTGATTGTTCGTTTGATATACCTTTAATTTTCTAAAGTTCATCACTCGATCGAATCAACCTAGATATATAGTTCCAATAGAAAAAAAGGGTCTCACGCCTGTTGAGTATATAAGCAATTTTTTGATTATATTAATCCAAATATTAACTAAAATCATGACGCATATGGTGCTAATGACATACTGAAACTTAGCAGTGTAATCATGTACTAGATATACAATAGATACATCTATGCAAATCTCTAGTACAGTAAATAAGTAAATAACTAGGAGAGGTATGAACACATCATACCCGACAGTTGGCCAATTGGCCGAAGCGAAAGTAACAGCATCGTCGGCAGCCCTCTTGTCAACGGCAGCCTTCTCAATCTTGACGTCAGTGCTCATGGTGATGACGAAGGCGACGAGGACGTAATTGATGTAGAACAAGTAGCCGACGTAGTGGATGAAGATTGGCGAGCAGTCGCGTAAGAGACGCTTCCCAAAAATCTGATCGCCCCTCTCCCGTACAGGAAACGGAGAGGCGGAGTTTCGGAGGCCTGCTCTCCCGTCGACCGTGTACGCGGCGGACGGGATGGGATCAACGATGGCAACTACAGCAAGGAGGAACGACGGTGGCGGATGGTTCTGTTGTATGGTGTGTCTTTGGAGAGGAGCGACCTCTCCTTTTATGCACACAGCGGGAGACAAAGGGTCCAGCCTAAACGCACGTAATGAATGATCGTTAAGACTGAAAACGCACGTACTTAAGAGCACTTAAGACACGACGTTTCAGCTAGCAATCAATCTCCATTACCGCAGAGCGTTTCGTGACCGTTGACATTTTATTCCTGCGTGACAAAAAGAATACATCGTCTTGGCGAGATTCCCGTAACCCGCGGCGCGTCGTGACGTGACGTGGCGAGGCGTGGCAAGGCGGGCGGTGGAGGAGGAGGAGCGCGCGTGTGGTACACAACCATTCTCCTCATACCTCATACCAACTCATACTAGTAGTAGAATGCCTCACTATAGAAGCTGATGCACATCTCATCCAACTAGCAGTATGAGACTAAACTCCCACCACATGCCATGACAACATGTGTCTTAGGGATTTTTCAGGAATTGATAATAGGCTAAAAGCCCAATATTTCAGCAATCCCCCACCAGATCCCAAAGACCCATGAAGTTGTCATCCGTTCCAAACACTATTTTGATATACCAATATTTTCAGTAGAGAACTGTTAAGGTTGAACTCTACCTAGAGCAATCAGCTACACTCCTTCACAACTAACAATGGACTAGGACTTGAATTGTCAGTGTTGCGTAAAGTAGTTTCACCAACTGTCTTACCAGTACTAGGCTGCCAAAGGCTGACCACTCGGGTGGAGCATATTAGTCACTCCAGACATATTCATAAAATTATTAGAGATCACCCTAATCTCATAGACTGTGACCAACAGTCAGGTTCATATAGGTGGGTTCCTCCAAATATCGCTCTGTGGATAGCGTCTTGCTTATGCAAAGCTTTGGAACACATTAAGACATACGTCAACCTGCCATACAGTTACCGAGAGTATTGCATCTCTAACGGAGTGGGTTAGTAAAGGTTTTACTCTCTTCAGTTAACCACTAGCTTGTTTTCCCAGGTCCTAATTCAAGGGATCTCGGATCACAAAGGTTGGGTTACTACCATGGCAACTCATGTGGGTTTCATACCCATCTCTCTTGATGCATTTTCTATCACAACACGTGATAGCCCTTTAGTAAAGGGATCTGCCAGATTCTTAGCCGACTGGATATAACCCAACGCTATAACTCCGGAGTTTCTTAAATATCTGACATATTTTAATCTCATTCTTATGTGTTTGTTGGACTGCATGATGTTCTTTGAACTCTTAACCTTAACAATCACTGTTTGGTTATCACAATTCATAAGGATAGCCGGAACTAGCTTTTCAACCACTGGCAAGTCCATCGAAAGATCTCAAAGTCATCCTGCTTCGACACCAGATGTGTCCAATGTTGTTAATTCTGCTTCCGTTGTGGACCTCGTCAGGATCGTTTACTTGCAAGACTTACAGGAAACAACACCACCTCCAAGGGTAAACACATACCCTGTTGTGGCTTTCATCTCATCAGCATCACAGATCCAATTCGCATCACAGTATCCTTCAAGCACTGACGGACTTCCAGAATAGTGAAGTCCGTAGTTCTCAGTACCTTTCAAATAGCGCATAATTCTTTCGACAACATGCCAATGCACATCACCCCGATTGGAAACAAACCGGCTAAGTTTGCAAACCGCAAACATGATGTCAGGCCTTGTCGCGCTAGCTAGATACATGAGAGAACCTATTACTTGAGAGTACCTCAGTTGATCCTTAGCTGTGCCAGTAAACTTTCAAATCTGCACACTAGGATCATAAGGCGTTGGAGAAGCTTTACAGTCCGAATATCCAAATCGACTCAAAATCTTCTCAACGTAATGGGATTGCAAAAGTGTTATACCACTCTCATTATCTCTCAGTAGCTTGATGTTCAGAATAACATCAGCCACACCAAGGTCCTTCATCTCAAAGTTCTGAGATAGAAAAGACTTGACCTCCTCAATGACTTTGAGGTTGGTCCCAAAAATCAGTATGTCATCAACATACAAGCACAGTATAACTCCTTCGCCCCCACCATGGCGATAGTATATGCATTTGTCAGCCTCATTAACAAAAAAACCAGCAGAGGTTAAAGTTATATTGAATTTCTCATGTCATTGCTTAGGTGATTGTTTCAGGCCATATAAAGATTTCAGTAACTTACATACCTTTCCTTCCTGACCATCTATAACAAAGCCATCTGACTGTTGCATATAGATTTCCTCGTCTAGCTCTCCATTTAGGAAAGTCGTCTTAACATCCATTTGATGGACGAGAAGACCATGCCAAGCCGCCAACGAGAGTAAAACTCGTATGGTGGTCAGTCTAGCCACAGGTGAGTAAGTATCGAATAAATCTTCCTCTTCTTGCTGGGCATAGCCCTTGGCCACAAGCCTAGCCTTATACTTTTCAATCGTACCATCAGGACTAAACTTCTTTTTGAACACCCACTTACATCCCAACGGTTTACAACCATAATGACGTTTAGTAATTTCCCATGTCCCGTTAGCCATGAAGGAATCCATCTCGCTACGGACTGCTTCTTTCCAGTAATCAGCATCCAAAGATGCATAAACCTCTGAAATAGAAGTGGGAGTGTCATCCACAAGGTACACGAGAAAATCGTCGCCAAAGGACTTTGCAGTCCTCTGTTGCTTGCCCCTACCAAGGGTTTCCTCATCATCCTTCTCAGGATTTTCATCATGGGTTTGTTCATAATATTCCATAGGAATGGCAGGCTCAGGAGTTTGCTCAGATTCCTGTCTAGAAGTGTTTTCCATATCTCTAATAGGAAAAATATCCTCAAAGAAAGTAGCATCAATAGACTCCATAATCGTACCGACCTTCACGTCAGGTACATCAGATTTCACTACCAAGAATCTATAGCCAACGCTATTCTTAGCGTAGCCCAAATTAACACAGTCCACGCTTAGGTCCAAGCTTACGCTTTTTGGGCATCGGCACATTGACTTTCGCCAAACAGCGCCAAGTACGTAAGTATGAGAGTGTTGTCCTTCTTTTTTCCCATTGTTCATAGGGAGTGAGTTCATTATCTTTTGTTGGAACCTTATTCAGGACATGACATGACGTCAATAGCGCCTCCCCCCACCATGCCTTGGATAATCCCGATGTATCTAACATGGCGTTAATCAAATTAGTTAGAGTACGGTTTTTCTGTTCGACAACCCCATTTGACTGGGGAGAATAGGGAGGCGTCCTCTCATGAATAATTCCATGTTCCATACAGAAAGAGTCGAACTCATTAGAGAAGTACTCTCCACCACGATCAGACCGGATGTGTTTAATTTTCTTTTCAAGTTGGTTCTCAACTTCTGCCTTATAGATTTTAAATTAGTGTATAGCCTCATCTTTAGTACTTAACAAATATATATGGCAAAATCTAGTGGAATCATCTATTAGTGTCATGAAGTATCTCTTTCCACCTTTAGTCAAAACATCATTCATCTCACAAAGATCAGAATGAACGGTGTCAAGTGTCTTTCCTCCGCAGCTTTATGAGGCTTGCGAGATTGCTTTGGTTGAACACACGAAAGACATTTAGAACCTTTGGCTAAAGTGAAAGATGGGATTAAACTTAGTTTTGCTAGCCGCGTCATACAACCGAAACCAATGTGACAAAGACGTAAATGCCAAACTTCTGTTTCATTAACATTCGAATGAATATTGTTCACGACTTTATTACAGAAATCAGCAAGAGAAAAGCGGAACATGCCTCCACATTCATAACCTTTTCAAACAAATAGTCCATATTTCGTAACAACTGCTTTATTAGACTCGAATACCAACTTAAACCCTTCTCTACATAAAAGGGAGCCACTAACGAGATTCTTCTTGATGACGGGGACATGCTGCACGTGCTTGAGTTGCACGATCTGTCCCGAAGTAAACTTCAGATTGACCGTGCCAACACCAAGAACAGAAGCACTCGCGCCATTCCCCATCAATACGTATCCGTTCCCTGTGACCTGATAAGAAGAAAACAATGAAATTTCAGCACACACATAAGTATTTGCACCAGTATCAATCCACCATTCGTTAGACTGAAAAACTGAAAATACAGTAAACAAATTACCGTACCCGGATGCACCGTTCTCATTGTTGCTCACGATCATGTTGACAGACTTGGGGTCTTGTCCTGGTTTCCTGAACTTCTTCGGGCACTTAGGAGCCCAATGTTCCTCTGAACCACAGGTGTAGCATGCACCTTTCTTCTTATCCTTCTTGAAAGGTTTGTTACCCTTCTTGAAGTCGGTATTCTGTTGGACGACAGTTTTTCCCTTGTGCTTGTAGGGGTTGAAGTTCTTCTGTACCATATTGGCAACAGAAGCACCTTCGCCTTTTCCATGCGAGTCCTTTGCCCTTGAATTCTGTTCAACACTCAGATGGCCAATGACATCCTCAACAGAGAATTCACGCCTCTGATGTTTCAGAGTAGTAGCAAAGTTTCTCCAGGAATTGGGCAGCTTAGCGATTATGCATCCCGCGACAAACTTGCCCGGTAACACACACTTTAGAAGCTCAAGCTCCTTAGCGATGCACTGTATCTCATGAGCTTGTTCCAATACAGAACGGTTATCAATCATCTTGTAATCATGGAACTGCTCTATAGTGTACATCTCGCTTCCAGCATCAGTTGCGCCGAATTTAGTTCGAGCGCCTCCCACAAGATCTTGGCAACCCGCACATGTAAATATGCGTCAACCAACTTATCTCCGATCACGCTTAGAATGGCTCCAACAAAGACGACGGTGTCATCCCTAAACGCCTTCTCCTGTTCAGGAGTAATCGTTTCAGTGGGAGTGACACCGGCAACCCAGGACACATTCATCACAGTGAGCCATAAGATGGTTTTGGTTTGCCAACGCTTAAACTATGTCCCCGTAGCAGCAAAACCATTGACCGAAAATTGCCTACACACATTAGGTTTTTGGATTGTTGAGTATATAAGCAATTTTCCGATTATATTAATCAAAATATTAACTAAAATCATGACGCATATGGTGCTAATGACAAACTAAAACTTAGCAGTGTAATCGTGTACTAGACATACAATAGATACATCTACGCAAATCGCTAGTACATTAAATAAGTAAATAACTAGAAGAGGTATGAACACATCATACCCGACAGTTGGCCAATTGGCCGAAGCGAAAGTAGCAGCATCATCGGCAGCCCTCTTGTCAACGGCAGCCTTCTCGATCTCGACGTCAGTGCTCATGGTGATGACGAAGGCGACGAGGACGTAGTTGATTTAGAGGAAGTAGCCGACGTAGTGGATGAAGATTGACGAGCAGTCGCATAAGAGAAGCTCCCCAAAAACCTAATCGCCCCTCTACCGTACAGGAAACGGAGAGGCGGGGTTTCGGAGGCCTGCTCTCCCGTCGACCGTGTACGTGGCGGACAGGATGGGATCAACGATGGCAACTACAGCGAGGAGGAACGACGGTGGCGGATGGTTCTGTTGTATGGTGTGTCTTCGGAGAGGAGCGACCTCTCCTTTTATGCACACATCGGGAGACAAAGGGTCCAGCCGAAACGCACGTAATGAATGATCGTTAAGACTGAAAACACACGTACTTAAGAGCACTTAAGACACGACATTTCAGTTAGCAATCAATCTCCATTACCACAGAGCGTTTCATGACCGTTGACATTTTATTCCTGCGTGACAAAAAGAATACATCGTCTCTGCGAGATTCCCGCAACCCGCGGCGAGGCGAGGCGTGGCGCGGCGGGCGGCGGAGGAGGAGCGCGCGTGTGGTACACAGCCATTCTCCTCATACCTCATACCAACTCATACTAGTAGTAGAATGCTTCACTATATAAGCTGATGCACATCTCATCCAACTAGCAGTATGAGACTAAACTCTCACCACATGCCATGACAACATGGGACTTAGAGATTTTTCAGGAATTGATAATGGGCTAAAAGCCCAATATTTGAGCAAAGCCTTCTTCAAAATTGAGAGCTTTGAGACGCTTAATATATAGACATATATATAGCTTGCATACAAAAAAAAAGTATAACGGAACAGTGGTAACACTACACATCATCAATGCACCCACATGCCCCTATCTACCTAAAGTACGTACTTCTCCGTTGCCTATTTAAAGTTCTACAAACGATGAACTCCGCCACAACACCACAAGTGCACCATTAGCACAATCTCGGGCATACCACAAGAACGAGCGGGTGGAGCCGGTCTATATATAGCTGACGTACAGAACTGGCTAGCTAGAGCTGCTCCATGGCCATGAAATTGCCTTCAGAAGCGGGAGACGTGGCGGATAGTACACTCGCTTCCTGCAATCGCAGAGAACGACGCTACGGGCGCACGAACGGAGGAGGCGAAAAACCTAATGGTGGGGATGGGAGGCACTGTGGAACTGTCGGGCCTTTTGACCGTTGATGGCGGCTACGCCACGAGCTTCTTCGGCTTCCTCTTTAGCCTCTCACCTTCATTTAGTATAGTCGGTGGCGTGGGGAGTCGAACCAGAACACGACGTTGGCTGTTTTCCCCTTTATAGCCGGCTGCCAGCGCTCCGTTCCATGGGCTTTTGTACCGCGAAGTATGAGTTATTGACTCGATGTGTGTATCCGTGTGTGTGCACAATGGACATGATGAGGAATTCATGTTTTTGGGGGTACGTCTTTAAAATTTTGGATTAGTTGCCTGTGATTTCTTGACATTATCAGTTCGTGTGTTAATTGTCCCGAGCTGACAAATTCCAGTGTATGTGTTTGTGCACGTTCTGTCTACATGGAACATGATGTTCGAAATATTGTTTGAATATTATAATAATTTTCTTCATACATATATAAGGAAATTAATGCTCAAAGTGTAAGGCCGTGTAAATACAAACAACATTTATTTGTGATGTAGAGAGAGAACTCTAGAAGTTCAATTTAAAGAACAAACATAGATAATTAATCGCTAACACAAGTTAATGGAAGTGATATTACTGTCATGTACGGTGTGTCCATATCAAAGACTATCAAATTAAAGGCATATATTATATTACATTATTTCAATGAATTACAATTTTTACCTTCTAGTTGTACATTTGTCGGGAAATTTACTCCACTTATAAAATTCTTTTGAATCACCCCATTTAGTGAATCTTGCCACGGATATACTTTTAGACATTTGTCTTGCTCTTTGTATCATTGTATGTGTCAGGTCAATGTGGCATCATAGCTATAGGCATGTTACCTTGTGCGTGTCAAGATCATGATCAGGTATGATCACATCCCTACTTTTGGTATGTAACAAACTCAACCATTGTGGCTCTACTGTATATCTTTTTTTAGCAATGCAACGGAGCGCGGAGAGCCCACCTGAACTTTTTCATTAAAACATGGTACAGTGAAGGAACCGATGTAGCCGGGCAGAAGCACATCGGAGATCAAGGGGCACAATTAATCAAGAGGCAGCGGCTGATAATTATTTGTAGTAATAATTGGCTGCTTAGCCATTACACCATGCGCAACCGGATCACCATGGTGACATGGCCCACCCGATAGATATACAGCAAAATGCCAAAACAGAGTAGAATTTGGGACAAAGTTGTAGTATAGCATGTGTCTCAAGACCTGATCCGTCGGTTCAAACGTCTCTCGGAGGTGCTCATATGGGTAGAGTGTGCGTGCGTGCATTCATAGAAGTGAGTGTATGCGCGTGTATACGAGCGCTTTCGTTGTACTGTGTTTGTCAAAAAAAAACATTTGCACGAAAAAACTAAAAAGGGCCATTACAGTTACACAATTAATATAGAAACTACAGGGTGAAAGCAGGGTGAAAGCAGGGGCGAAGCTCCCCTTAGGGCAACCATATTCATATGCATGTGTTTGTCCTGAACTATTTGAGTGGTTGAACATAAAAAACTGGCTCTGTAAAACCGATTCTGAATTTAAAAACTAGCACTCCAACTCTTTTCTTCACATTAGCTAACTCAATCTAACTAAATACGACTCTAAATAATGTCCTTTGTATAGTAGTTATGAAGATAAAACATCATTTCACCGTTGATTATTTTGATTATTTTACAGTATAGACGTCTTCTATATTACTATAGACCATGTTACTATCGATTTTGACCATTAGTTAGATGAGTAATCTTCGTAGTTGAGAGGATCTTCTACAAAATAAAGATCAAGACCGAATTGTGTAAAAAATGTTCACAATGGCTTATTGATGACTTGATAAGATGCTAAATCGAGTATGAGAAAATAAGTATAGCTTTGTAATTAGCATGTTTTAAATTTTATTATATTTAACACTTTATATGTCTATTTATCCAACAATAATAAATCATACACGGTGTGCATGTTTTGACATTATTTCTCTCTTCGCATTTTCTTTAAAGTTCGCCCTACCTCAATTTTTTTCCGTCCTCCGCTACTGGGTGAAAGTGGAGTTCGGTGACTAATTGCTTTCTAGTTGTGGATAGTATGGGTGTGATATAGGACCGGCAACTTCAAGACAAATAATATGGGGTTTTACCGAGTAATTGTTTGAACTCGAATCGTACTCCTCCACTGCCTATTTATAGTCTTACAAATGGTGGCATCCTATTCCACCACAATATCCAGCACATCACGAGTCCACAAGTGCACCAACATAGCAACAATCTCACGCGCATACCACACGACAGAGCGAGTAGAACCCATCCATTCACAAGTGCAGCCGCAGCAGCTTCACACACACACAACTGACAACTCATGCAAAGCACAATCTTCCCTGAGAAAATGGCAATCGAACAATCAAGCTAGCTTCTAGAGCGCCATGGCCAAGAGCATTGCCCGCCTTCTACTCTCCCTCGTGCCACCGACGCACGCCATGGCGATTGCCGGACAGAGGGTGCTGCAGCTTGCGACGCAGCAGAGGCCCGAATTGCAGAGAACGACGCGGCTGTCGTGTGATTCGTGATACTCTCAACTCTCAAGTCGTGTGTTTGTTGCCTCGATTTGTTAGACTATGTGTTTGTGCACGTCCGCGTTGCTGCAGTGACGTGATCGTAACATGATCCTCACAGTTTTAGAGACGTGAATGTATGTTCAATTGTTAAAATTTAGACTGGTGTGTTTAATCTGAGGCCTTCTCACCTTAATGTCCGTTCACCGCCCGTATTACAATTTAAACAAACGAAGCAGCCACCTTAATAAAACAGTAAACCAAGTCTACACATATCGTACTCTGCCACTCACCCTGGTGTAAGATGGCCTGAATCAGTGCCATAACGAGTGCATCCGGTATCCATAAGTGCACATTTAATTTCCAGTGAAGAAAGGAAAGAACAAGCGTGGATGCAATAGGTAGCCCTGTTTATCCATGAGCATTCCAAAACTTGTTAATAACATTGTCATTTTGATACACTAGTGGAAAACGTTCAACTTGTCCCGGATCGTAAACCCCATTCGTCCCGGTTCGTGATGCGACCGGGACGAAGAGGGTATTTCGCCTGGGTTCTATTGGCTGTTTTCTACTAGTGATAGTTTCATATTTCCTAAAGAAAAGCAGATATGTCAAACGTCCTTTAGTTTGCTTATCAGCCCCAGAAAGCCAATCAACAAATATAGTGGCCACACTTGTTGGTGGGGAGCTATTAAAGTGAAATGTGTAAACCTCCAAATATTTCTCATAAAAGAACAAGATATAAACATAAGCTTAATAGACTCCTCATCTTGACAAAAAGCGCAATGTTTAGATCTAGAACAAGATATATAATCAAACTGTCTTTAGTGAGTAAAACTTTGCGATGTAGAACCACATAAAAATCTAAATCTTCAGTGGGAGTTCAAGTTTCCAAATGAACTTATGTAGATAGGGTGTACGCTCGTTAAAAAGTCTTGATACATAAATTGAACCGAATATTTTCATTGGAAGGCAACCTCCAATTAAAAATGTCATTGTAGTTCGTTAAAGAACCTCTCATAAGACGTTCAACCTAATGAAACCTAGAAAGCAATTTGTTGCCGGGGAAAACTCATCTAAACTCAATATTTAACGGGGCATTTGACAAGGACTTGAGTTACCACCATGTTTTTGTTCTCACGATGCTAAAGAGTTTGTGTCCTCCATGGATTAAAAAAAATGCTTGGTTCAACGATGTGCAAATACTTGAAAATCTCAGCCATGGGGAAGTCATCGGCGCTTGGTTGTGAGGTGCGCTTCAAGACGATAATGTGGGTTTTGCCAAGTAGTTGTCTTAACTCCGAACGTACTCTGCCGCTGCCTATTCAAAGTCCTATAAATGGTGCACTCCACATCACAACTCCACAACACGCCGCTGCCTATTCAAAGTCCTATAAATGGTGCACTCCACATCAGAACTCCACAACACACAACTGCACGGTAATAACGGTCGCATGTGTACCACGCGACAGAGCGAGTGGAACCGATCAACGGTTGGCTAGCTAGAGGGCTTCATAGCAAGAAGTGCGAGTGAGACCGTGCAAACTACAGCTAGCGTCACGACGGAGACATCGTTTCATGCCATCATAGAGAGTGGCGTCACCGGCGCAAGAGCGCAGGGGAGAAAAACCTGCTTGTGGGCATGGGAGGCATTGTGGAACTGCCGTGCCTCCTGGCGGTCCGCAGCGGCTTTGTCGGGTACATTGGTACCAACGGCACCGGCGTCTTCTTCAGTCTCAAGAACTCAACCGGTATTTTCGGTGGTAGCTTGGAGAGATGTCCATCACGGTAATGTCGGCGGTATTCCATTCACCGAAACCTGCCAGCAGCAGTTTGGTAGGCTCTAACACAATACTGCAGTGAATCTGGACATGACCGATTGTACTACAAGCTCGAACATGTTGAAGTTATTTGGCCATTTGGGTCAATGATTTACATATGTATGTTGTGTCGTACGTGTAGGATACATCCTAGATCTCACTTCACATGAGTTCACTCGATTTGTGAGACCTAATTATAAGATGGACACGATACGGTGTTCACTGACGTGATGGTAACATAATACGTCACATTTTTTACTCATTTTCGGTCAAGTTTGAGGATTTTAAAATGAATATGTCGTATTACTATCTTCAGCTTGGATTTTTCAGGATTTTCTTAAACTTAAAAATGCAGGTTTTTTTTAAAAAAATGCTATGTGTAGCCCGGGATTCAAAACACACCCTACTAGGGTTCACCTTTCTTCTAGAAAACAAATTTCATAATACTCATGTTCCAAGGAACAAATTGGAATAGTCAATGAAATTTAAAGTATTAAGAAACCGCAAGACCAGCAGCAACATGTTATCTATAGCCATGTCAATTGATTAAATGACTTATTTGGAATAATTCCAAAACATAATGCACTCACTAAAATACAGATGTTTACACGTATTTGTTTATTGAGTTTCATATTTAATTTTATCACTATAGTCATTTATAATAGGGTCATTATAATAGCTGATAAAGTAATTTCAGTCCTGCAATATGCTTCTATTCTTAGGAGGTATATTATGATAATGTTATTCTTTTGCACATAGGTTATGCATCATGTATACTTGCTGATGGAACTGGCTAGATAAGTGTCGCGCTCTCACCTTTGACCGCTATGAAATTTACCCACAGTGCTACTCCCTCCGTTCCATATTAATTGATCCAGATTTAGTACAACTTTGAACTAAAACTGCGTCAAAGAGGGGGTACAATATTGTTATGTGGAGTAGATTATGATTACGGTTCAGCATAATACCACTTAATTGTCCATTCTATGTACTCCCTCCGATCCATATTAATGGACTCAACTTTGTCTAGATACGAATGCATCTAGTCTAAACACTTAACTAGATACATACGAATCTAGACAAAGTTGAGTCCATTAATATGGATCGGAGGGAGTACCTAAAACTTTTTGTACTTTATCACTCGATACTTCAACCTAGATAGTGGCACACGGACCCCCCAATGAATTGCCCATCAGCCTTCTTCAATACTGTGCATTGAGGCGCTTGATAAGTCCATTGAATCCACTAAAAAGTGCAAGGAAATAGCGGTAACACACACAACACATCAACACCCCACATGCCCTGGTCTCCCCAACGTAGTACTGTCCTCACTGCAGCTGGCTCACTGCCTATATACAGTTCAACAATCGGTGAAGTCCACCACGCATCCACACCACAACTCCTGAAGTGCACACCGCATGACATATCGAGTAGATCCCATAGATGATAGCTGACTTGGTAGATAGGCCCCATGAACAGACTCGTGTAGGGAAGGACCGTGCCTCCTGCAGCTGCTTGCCCCGCGGCAAACACCATCGCGTGGAACGGCGCCGCGAGGGCAAGAGCAAAAGAGGAGAAAAACCTGTTTGTGGGTATGGGAGGCACTCTGGAACTGCCGGACCTTTCGGCCGTCAGCGGGGGCTACGCCGGGGGCTTCGATACCCAAGCCTCAGGCGTCTTCTTCGATGTGAGCTGCATGTGGTGATCCGGATGCACATGCATCAGGGTCCAAAAACAAATTTAGCCTAAGATCGATAGTGTATAAATGGAACTTTGGCATCTGAGGCAATAAATGTGCATCAGGCATCACGGTTGTCATTGCTTCAGCTCTACCCCTGTAGCTGACGGCGCTGTTCCGTTCGGCACGATGTTTGCATGGCAACGCCAACGCCCAGGGCCATGCTATGGCCTTTGAACGGACCATATCATCGGACCATGAGGAAGTAGAATCGTTTCAAGGCTCACGTACGCATCAGAGATCACTCTATCAGACCTCAAGTACGGATGCTTTATGTTAGGCTGTTTTCCTCCTATGAATATATCAATGAGTACGTAACAACTATATGAGGTTAAAAATTCATGTTGCGTTTGTATTTATTAGATTGCATTTTGTTTGTTTGCAAAAAAATATCCTTATGTTCTGCGATGACGGACGGATGATGATTTATGGTGTAGCATGATCTTAGATTACTGCTTTAGTGCTATATTTAATATTTTAGCATTACTATTTGGTATATTACAAAATCGAAACAGGCCACATTGAAGTTATTTAATAAAGCAAAAAAATAAGCTTTATATTACTATTGGCTATATGATGTCTTCTTCAAATTTAGGGCCGCACTTAACATGTACGCACAGGGCCCCCAATTTCTAGAGACGACCCTATGTACGGTGACCACGAGTTTACAGTAGTTAACGTTTATTAAGATGTGGGTAACCCCCTTCTTCGTACTCGAACGTGCATCCGACTAGCTAAAACGGTGTGTTATGTGATTTCACGACATTTGTTCTCCCGTGCTGACAAACTAGTTATTGTGCTTGTGCACGAGCTGTGTGCGTGGACGCACCGATCGGGATGCTAATTAACATGATGTTGTAGAATCTAATATGTGTGATGTCAAACTTTTAGGAAGTTATCGCAAATATCACTTTTATTGCTAAACTAAAAAGATGAAAATCATGCTGAAGGGACATGCAACTTTTTTGAGTTAGAAGTGGTCGATATCCGCCGCTCAGTTACATCAAAGAAATGACCCGGTTTATGATAGGATGCACAAATCGTACAAGCTATACAATATGTCCTATTTATAAGGAAAAACATGGAAAAAATCCTCAAGGCAAGAAGACCCGCCGCCCACACAACGCAAGCCCTAAAACACCATAAACACAGACACCTTCAGACCCGGGGCTACCGTCCTCTCAGCATCAAATCCGCACAATGCCCGTACACCTTGAACACCGCAATAACCATGGGGCCGCCGCTCCGGCGTAGCAATTAGAACAACCTTCACATTGACCGAAGACGATATAGCATGGTCGACAAAGCCTCCACCTGCGCAGCCCCTTGTTTGCCACATAGCCCCTCTGTATCAAAATATATAATGTTTTAGCATAAGGTATGTCCAAGTTGAATCATGGCAGCAGAAAGCCTAGCATCCGTAAACATATATTAGTATAAGTTGTTAAAACATTTTATATTTTGATACGGATGGAGTACCAAAAGTTGGACAGGCAACTTGAAGACGATAACATGGTGTTTACCGAATAGTGACTCCGAATGTACTCCTCGACTGCCTACTTATAAAGACTTAAAGTACTATAAATTATGAACCCCGTTGTATCACAACTTCACAAGTGCACTAGTATCACCGTGTGTCTGCTGCAGCCGGAGACCTCGCTTCCCACCGGCCAGCGCATAAGTGTAGAACTAGAATGCAATCAGTAGAGTAGGTAGCGGTGTGGGGAGTCACAGCTGTGAACAGCGTCGGCGGTGAAACCTGTCGACAGCGCTCCCGTCGGCGGGCTTGGGCGCTGGTACTGCAGCGAGGTCGGCCATGACGTGGATTGTCCTACGAGCTTGAACCTGTCGGACCAAACTCCATGAAGAACGTACGCCCGAGGTGCTTCTTACATGTACATGAATCCCATATTGTACTGTACTTCGTACAATCTTTGTCTCCACTTGCGAGACCAACGATGATGACGGCGTCCTTGTATAAGGGCGTCTCCAATGGTTATTTTTGAACCAGGCCATAAGCTGGCCCCACCTCTTATGCTTACGACCTGCTATTACTCCCGCAATGTTTAAAGACAATCTGGGCCTTAGCTGGAGCCCAATACTGTCAGAATGACTTTTCGTTTTACCCAACTGCTAGCCTTTTCTTGCACAAACCCATACCAGGAAAATCCTAAAATCGAGCGATCTTCCTCACACGGCGTCGCTCCAGCCGTTTCTCAAGACATCGAGAAAGATAGCGCCATACCACATCCTCTGATTCCAGGTCCTCGTGGATCTGGCGTCTCCGCGTCGGCTGCTGGGTGTGTCGGCCCTCGTCGACACCGTCGTCCCGACCGCTGGGTGCGGCGGCGGCCGTAAGTTTCAAGATTTGGCAGCGGGTGCGGTGGGGTGAGGCGTACGTTCCGGGTAGCGAGTCGGAGGAGCGTGGTGCACACAGCCACGGACGCGCGACGCCTAGGGAAGGTTGGCCGCGCATGGCGGCAGCGGTCTGCCCGCCATGGTTTTTTGGGCGTCCGAGCATGCCGTGAGAGCGCTCGAGTTCTGCTTCGTCATTGTGTGTCGCAGCCTCCTCCGCGATGGGCGACGCTATCAATGGTGTCTGTCGTCTCCGTGCCTGGCCTCCACCTCTACCGCCTCAGTAACGGCGTTGTTCCCCGAACTCGCGGGACTGAGAAAGCATCTTCCAGGGCCGGTGTACTGTGCGGAAAGAGGAAAGGGAAACAATTGTTTATTCGCTATGGCCGAGTCTCACCGATGCGGTCGACCACAAGAGTTTTCAGCTTAAGGTCGAGGCTCACAATGGTTAAGGATGAGCCATAAGGCTACTTTTCCTCCTATGGGCGACCCTTAAATCAACATTGGAGACGCCCTAAGCACTCGGAGGTACTGCTGAAGAACCGAGTAGTATGGCCACATGTTCGTGTGATTAAGTTGTGGTTGTGTGACTTGTATGACTGCTCTTCGCACTCGATCGTGCACTGTTGTGTGATTTTTGACGTGAGGACTAGATATGTTTAGTTGTGCACCTCGTTTTGAGTGGTTCATCTCTCTATCCAGTTTTAAGTAATTAGAGAACTGTTCTAGTTCTAAAATACTAATACTATGCAATAAATTGCAGAGTCTGTGTGCGTCATTTTAGGGCGTGTTTGGTTACTCACATCCTTTTTTGGTCCTCCATTCTCCATAGTGTAGCTATGTGTAGCCCGGGTTACGAAACACCACCCTCTTGGGGTTCCCCTTTCTTTTTCAAAACGAAATCTCATAATACTTACGTTCCAAGAAACAAACTAGAATAGTCACTGGAATCTAAAATTCTAAGAAATTATAAAAGGAGCGAAAATAAAATATATATATTAAAATATCTATAGGCATGTTAATTGATTAAATGACTTATTTAAATAATTCAACAACATAATGCATTCACTCAAATACAGATGTGTAGGACCATTTCTGTATTGAATGTCATCTTTAATATATTTTTAAACTAAAGTCATTAAACAATAGGGCTAGTATAGTAGCTGATAATATAATTTCAGTTGTGCAATCTGCTGTTATTCCTAGAAGATATATGTCTATAATTTTGACGTTTTATATTTAGTGTGCTTGCTATGTAAGGTTTCTTTTGGGCAGATTTCCCAAATGTTATTCATGCTTGTTGAAGAGCCAACGAAGTTGAGTGGTTCAAAGAGAGTGAATAGAATGCTCCCGGGTACATGTGTATGAGTTGCAAAACATGTACCATATGAATTTCATGCCCAACATGTTATTTCATGCCCAAAAGGAGAAAAAATATGTGCTATATAGTAGTGTATATGTGGCGCATTTTTTTTACACGGGTCAAACGAAAAATTATTTTTTCACTAAACTTACGAGCATGTCTAGTACATGCGAGATCTATGTGCCCGTATTTTTTACATACCTTTTTTATATTTATTAAATAATTTTTTCAACCGGGTGCACATGCACCCGGGAGCAACCGATGAATTTCCGTTCAAACTCTGATCCAACTAGCTAGCTAGGTGTTGAGCTCGCACAACTTGACACTTGCAGTATTTATCCACTAGTAGTGTGTTACAGTACATCGAATCAACAACCCACCTGCCTGGTCTGCTCCGGTGCCTATTTAGTGCTTCTACGGAGGGGGAACTCCACAACGCCACATGCCACTACTGCACAAGTGCACCGGTAGCAGCGACCTCACGCGCACAACACCACACGACGACAGAGTAAAACCGATCCATAGCAGATGGCTGGCTAGCTAAAAGGGCTCCATGGCCACACATGCCTGCTGCATCCGGTGGCGAAGCGGAGGAGAGAAGGCTGTCCGTGGGAGTGTGAGGCATTGTGGAACTGTCGGTCCTCCCGGCTGTCCGCGGCGACTATGTCGAGGCCATTGGTACCAACGGGGCCATCGTCTTCTTTAGTGATCTGATTTCTGATATCGAGAAGTAGAGTCGGTGGCTGTGCGGGGAGTCCCATAAGTCGATGAAGTCAGCTGGGCAGGCGGTAGCCAGTATCCCCTTTTCTTCCAGCAGTGCAGCGAAGCCGGTCACGACGTGAGTTGTCCTACAAGCTCGACCCTATTGAACTAACTTGGGTCAAGCACGTACGCTTGAGGTGTGTCATCCGTATTCAAGCTTCCCCACATTGCACAAGGCGTCAGCTCGATTTGCCAAACCTAAGTTGAAGACGGTGTCCGCCTTGCATGAGCACTGGGAGTTTGAGTAGCTGAGCCATAGCCCATATGATTCTTGTGTACTTTCAGTGTTTCTGTTAGTCCGACAATCAACATGATCCACAACTCATCAGTATTACTATGGTTTTTTTTCTCATCTACGCACTACGGGAGTGGCAGCCCAGCCCGACGGCAATTATAACGTCGACGGCCAAACGTCGGGGCCGTCGGCGTCACAACTTAACACCGACGGCCCGAGAAACACCGTCGGGCTCAAAGCCCCGTCGGCGTTCTAGTGGTCCATCCAATCCTAGCCAATAAATTCCATTGTCCGAGTTTGTACTTCATGATGCATGGCATCTAAACTCACTTGCAGACGCTTAGTACGGCAATGAGAGAGGGTACTCCACTACCCGAGCCAGTACCGGTTCCGCCACCACCGCCGTACCCTCCACGGCCGTGCTACGCCGATTTCGTCGCACACTACACACAGGCGACTCCTGTTAGCACTTCACCAAAACTTCACTAAGTCATTTTTTGTACATCTAGATATTTACACTTAGTCATATTTTGTTTAAACATGTAGGGATCGTCTTCTTCACGGGCAATGGCTCCGTTTGGTCGAGCTTCTGCCTCACCCATGGCCACTCCGTTTCACTCACAAGGTCCTACCCCGGGTGCTTCTACCTCGCTGCGTCGATTACCCCACCACGAGAGCCGCGAGATGCGTCGACAATCGCCAAACCCGGTTAGTTCATGAAAAACTCTGATGTTAGACATAAAACTTGTTATATTTGGCATGCTATTTAAAAATTGAGACTTGTTAGATTTCGCACGGAGTTTCTTTTTCATCTTGTAGTGATGATGCTCTTGTGGAGTGGAGAGTTCCTTCGGAGATGTCGCTTTGTGAACTTGTAGTTCATCCGTGTAGGAACATGTGGATGTTTGTGTTCCGAGCTTGTCATGTTAGGACGTGTGATATGTTGTGTGAATGATGTTTGTGTATGAAGAGTTCATTTGAATATGGATGATGTTTGTGTGTATGGTAGTTCACAACATGTTTGTGATCATTTGTGTTATGTTGTTTGAATGTTTTGTGCTACGATATCCTGTATTTAAATGTGGCAGAATTAGATTTGAAATATGCCCAGAAAATATTTAAAATATGCCCTGCCAATCTAGCCCGACGGCAATGCCGTCGGCGTAGAGCTGGTGGCATTTATCAGAGCGTGGTGAGCCCGACGGCATTTATCGTCGACGTAGTAACGCAATAGTGAGGCCGACGACAATGCCGTCGGGCTCACCGTATGGCCTGTGCTCGACGTGCAGCTCCAGCAGCTGACGCGTGTGTCGTGACGGCCGGAGCGCCGTTACGTGTTTCTGCCCCGAGGGTATTTTAACACCGACGACCTAAAATCACCGTCGGCGTCGCGCACTAGCCCGACGGCATTTGCGAGCCTGACGGCCACAGCGTGAGCCCGATGGATCACCGTCCGACGGCCTGAGGCCGACGGTGGCCGTCGGGCTCACTTAGGCCGAGTGTTTCGGTGATGAGCCCGACGGCAAATGCCGTCGGGCTCGGCTGTTACTCCTGTAGTGACGTGCATCAACCAATAACAATCTTGTATAAATGCGGCTAGATTAAAAAGATTTGGGTTTCTATTTGCCGTCAGGCTGGGCTGTTACTCCTGTAGTGACGTGCATCAACCAATAACAATCTTGTATAAATGCGGTTAGATTAAAAAGATTTGGGTTTCTATTCCGACCATACAAACTGGCACCAAAACTTGTAACCATGTGCCTTCATTAATTAGTGCCTTGAGCCACAATTTGTTACTCCCTCCGTTCTGAATTAATTGACTCAGATTTAGTATAATTAATTCAGAACGGAGGGAGTACTTGTTTGGATCCACAATTTGCTCGTTATGTCCATACTAGTACTTATCGCTTATTGCATAGCGTTTATGAATAAATTATAAGCATCATCTTTAAGCGTCATATTTTACTCTACTAAGGACACACATTACTGGATATCCATATCCACAACGTAAACAACCGTTTTTTAGATGTCTCTTTTATGTACATTCATATGTGTATCGTCTAACATATGATTAAGTGGCATACATCAATGTTTTGTTAATCTAGAGATCACATATCACATGAAATCAGCAGAAACTTGAGACCGGCAAGTGTAAAGAGCTCCCATATGAAGTGGATATTGCTCCATGTTCAGATCTCAGAATTTCTTTCTTAATAAATTATCATCCAGCTGTAAAAATTGCACACAGAGTTGAAGAATCATCACCACACAAACAACCCTTACTTCACATCTCCATCAAGAAAAATGAGAATGTTGGGCATACGGATGATATATGACTCAACAATCATAAGTTGGGAACTCAATACGAAGTTATGAACTGTGTTGGAATGTTTTGGGCAAATTTCCCAGGTGCTATTGATTTGTTGCATAGTCGAAGTTGAATGGTTCAAACTCTGATCCAACTAGCTAGCTAGGTGTGGAGCTGATCTCACCTTGACCGCTGCAGTATTTATCCTGTAGTGTTACAGTACTGTTATGTGGATCGGAGTAGATGACGATTACGGTTCAAAACAATCTTACTTGATTGCCCATTACATGTACCTTCAATTTTCTAAAAAAACACTCGATTCAGCAACCTAGCTCGTGGCTCTCAGACTTTGGTAAAACTGAGCTTTGAGGCGCTTAATAAGGCCATAGCTACCACTTCAAAAGGTACGATGAAACACCAGTGACTTTACACAACATGAACATACCTGCCCCTGGTCTCGCCGACGTATGTACTCCTCCGCTGCCTATTTAAAAGTTTGTATGGACAGTCAACTCCATCAAACCTCAACTACACAAGTGCCCCAGTAACATGATCTCACGCGCACACCACACGACAGAGCAAGTTGAGCTGTTCCTTATCTGATATCAGGCTAGCTAGATAGTCTCCATGGTCAGAATCGTTCCACTGCAGTTGGCGGCCGACAGACGGAGACCTTGCTTCCCGCCAGCGTAGGAGATGAGGAGGAGAAAAAGGCGGCTCATGGGCATGCGAGGTATCGTGGAACTGCTGGACCTCCCGGTCGTTGGCGGCGGCTACGTTGGAGGCCTCGATACCAATGGCGCCCGCGTTTAAGAAGAGGCCGCCCTTTGGTGGTATCGGTGACGACGTGGGTAGCAAGACCCAAGGACAGTGTCCATGGTATCCCCTTCACTAACCAGTCGGCAACGCTCCATCGGCAGGCTCATGCACATTGGACCTGACATCCAATTAGTGGTGGTTCATTGTGAAAATTGGGGGTACATTGTGGTTGTGTATGTGTGCGTTTCGATCTAGTACAAGAACTGCGAATATTGTAGGTACATGCGCCGCCTGATTTTCTGACTTTATGATATCTTTTTTTCATTGAACACGCCAGCACGTGTGTTTTGTTGTGGCCTAACCGACAAACTCCATTTTTTTACATGTACATGTTGTGTGTGTGAGTGTAGCTGCGCTGACGTGATTGTTACATGGAGGCCATGTGTTCGGTCAAACTTTCAGCGTATATGGTTCTTTTTAAGTACTAGGAATATATGGTTTATTTTAAAACTTATAATTTGAAATACCGGTACTGCCCAATCGGGATTGTTGCCCCCAATATCAGTACCGGTCGTGTTGCGACCGATACAAAAGGCCTACGCGTGGGGTCGCGGACTGAGATTTCGACTGGAGACCTTTAGTTCCGGTCGGTGTTACCGACCGGTACTACTAAAGTTTTTTCAAAATAATTATTATTTATTGAAACTATCAAGAAAAAATAATATTTAGAATTTCGAAATTTCTCACTTAATTATCCACTAACCACACTTAATCTCTAGTCTAACTCTACACACTTAATCTCTACACATTTAATCTCCACATACTTAATCTATCCGAGAACTGTCAAATTTCCGGATTGGTGACCCATCTTGAAATTACTATAACACTAGCACGCTTAACATTTAGATTCCTTTCAAACTAGATACGAAGAGAGAAGTGAGAACTTACTAATAGTTTTATCTTATCAATCATGTTAACTACTTGGTCATGATTAAACACTTATTCATTTTTTATACTATAAAAAATTACTTGATTGAACAATTATATTATATAATAATTATATTGAAATAAATAATAATAAAAAAAAATACTTTATTAAAAAATGATTATATAATAATAAATATTTAAATAAGGAAATAATGTGATAAACACTTCAAATAAAGAAATCTTTCTTTGGAAAATTAAACAACTAGTGGTTATATTATATAGTAATAATATTGAAATAAATAATGATAAAACAAATATTACTTTATTTAAAAAATGATTATATAATAATAAATATTTAAATAATGAAATAATGTGATAAATACTTCAAAGAAAGAAATCTTTCTTAGGAAAATTACACAACTAGTGGTTATATTATATAATAATAATATTGAAATAAATAATGATAAAACAAATATTACTTTATTTAAAAATAATTATATAATAATAAATATTTAAATAATAAAATAATGTGATAACCACTTCAAATGTGATAAACACTTCAAAAAAAATCCAACTAGTTATTGTTTGCAACAATAAGACAACTCACATCCAACAATAACACTACTATAAAATATTAGAGAGTTCTTGTTTGCAACAATAACACTATACTAGCTACAAAATATTAGAGATAATTTTTTTGCAACAATAAGACAACTCACATCCAACAATAACACTACTACATAATATTAGTGCTAAATTGTTTGCAACATAACACTACTAGCTACAAAATATTAGAGTGTTTGCAACAATAACACTACTAGCTATAAAATATTAGAGTGTTTGCAACAATAACACTACTAGCTCACATCCCAACAACAACAGTACTGCATATATACATGAGTAGACCCTCAAGGCACTACAAACACTAGCTAGTAATCGTCATCCGAATAATCAGAATCAGAAGGCTCTTGGCGCACCGATCGCGGTACGAGGTGACGCTGCCCGTAGTTGATAATTCTAATCTTACGGTACACCTCGTATGCAACATACGCATCTATGGCTGCATACTCAATGTTGCAACCGTCAAGTGGGTACTTCTCCCAAAGATAATGCTGCCCACTATTGTATCTTTTCTTCATATCCTTGTACGCGTCCTCGTCGAGCACGACGCTTGCCATAGCAGTCATTCCAGTCTTGAGATGCTCAAGCCTAAAGATAGCCTGGAGATCAATGTGAAAGGCAGATGGTATCTCAAGTCCCGGCCAGGTGCATTTCATCTTTATCTTGTCATTTGTTATATCAACGCTAGCAGTGGTTGACATTGTTTGTCACTTCTGCAACAAAAATGGAACACATGTTAAAAATACTTACAACAACTATGTACATTGCAATGCAACAACAATGTACAATAACTATGTAATATATATATGCAACAACAATATAGAACAATCTAACCAACAATGTATAATAATAACAACTATTTAACCTATTGAAAACTATGCAGCAATAGAACGATCTTTATTTCGGTCATCTATTGATGAATAACAACAATTTCATTTCGGCCAATATATTGATCAACACAATTAATCTCATTGGAACTATATGTATACACAACAACAATCTCATTTAATCTCATTTCGGCCAACTATTGAACAATCTTATCTTATTTCGGCCAACTATTGATGAACAACAACAATCTCATTTCGGCCAACTATATATATTGATCAACACAATAATCTCATTGAAATGTATAATTAACAACAAATCTCATTTTATAATTCGGCCAACTAATTTATTGAACAATTAATCTCATTTTGGCCCAACTATTGTAATATCTATTTCGTCCAACTATATATGAACAAAACAACAAATTTTATTTCGGCCAACTATATATATTGATCAACAATTAACAAATTAAAGTAAAATTGCGCCAAAATATAACAATTGGATCGGATGCATGAGATTTTTTGTACCTTGCCCATTGGAAGACCAAGGCATACTTCTTAAAACATAGTTGGATCACCGCAACCTCTTGCTGATTGGCGGTGTACTCGAAATCGAGACCGATGAACTTCTCTTGATCCCGAGCTTGACCAATCCATTTCTTGAAATCGGAGAGATAACCGCCCACCAACGTGCTATCATTGCTATAAACCACCTTCAGATTGGCGGTGTGTGCAAGCACCGGTCCACAACACGCGATTGGTGGCGTCGGATAGTGGATGAAGAGATCAGAGGAGAGAGAGAGTATCGCCGGAGGGAGAGAGGAAGAAGAGAAAGCCCCGGCCGTATCAAAAAATGAAGAGACATGGAAGAAAATTGTCCACTCCCGTCTAAAATCATGGCGGGAGTCGAACGGTTAGGACCTTTAGTACCGAACCGTAACACATACCGGTACTAAAGCTCCCCTCGCCAGGCCCTCGCGGCTGTTGCCATCTCATTGAGCTTTAGTACCGGGCGGTGTTACGGACCGGTACTAAAGGTCCCTTACGGACCGGTAGTGTTGCCCCCCTCCCCTCTGACAGTTCGAACCGGTACTGATACTCATTAGTACCGGCCGCAAATATAAGCAGGACTAATTATCCGGACGGAAAGTCCTTTTTCCACTAGTGAATGTAACACCCCAGCCCACCCCGAACCGAGCTTGTCACCCCTGACAGCTCTCTAGGATCTCCAGACTGACCACACATATCAACACTGCTATTTTCTACGCACTTTGTCGTGACTCATGTGCCGAGATCGTTAATTTTGGCATGTAACTAACAAACTCATCCAGTGTGGCTCTATATCAACATCTATGCGACCCAAGACAAACGGTATCGTTTCATGCAAAACCGATGAGGCAATTCAGTGGCGTAACGTAGATTTGAGAATAGGTAACGACTAATTATGTCTAAGAGATGTATGCTTATTTGTCTTGTTGGAGGAGATAGAATGTAGAAATGAGAGGTTGCCTTCTCTTAGGGCATGTGCAATGCTCTCATGTTAGCTTTCCCTTAACATGGCCACCTAGGACACGACTGACGTGGAGAGGAGCGAGAACGAGAAAAGTCGTGAGTCTTCCCTTCCGTGAGGACATCTCCTACGGGGCTGCTCAATTGCCCCGGACAGGCCGGATTTGAGCAGGCCCGGACAAAACCAGGCCCCTGTGGGGCAGCTCATTTCTCGAATCTGTCCGCATCGTGCCCGCGGCTGCTCAAAACTGGACCAAATTTGGTCCAGGTTTGAGCAACCGCGAACGCCCGCGCGCGCCCTCGCCTCTTCGCGGTCAAACTGCCCGGCCCCACCGGTCAGTGACCCGTGGACCCTTGGCATCCCCCCACCGGTCTTATTTAATGTGGCCACCGCCCCCACCGTCCCCCACACTGCTCCCACACCGCCACGCCACCACCGTCACGCACCGCACCCCCCCCCCCGCCCTAGCCGCCATGGGGAAGGGGAGATGGTGGCTCGGCAAGGGCGCCAACGACCACGAGGGGGGAGCTCTCGCCGCTCCTCGCGGTCTGCGGCTCCACCAGCATTGCCGCCACCGCCCGCGCTCGCCGCCGCACCTCCGGCACCTCCACGACGCGTCCGGCCTTACCTCGGCAAGAGGAAGTGCCAGTGGTACTGGGACAACGCGATCCCAGTACCATGGTCGGACGTCCACCTCTTCAAGGGGTGGCACCTGAATCCGGAGCGGATTCCGGTGCCGCCCGTCCCGAAGTGGGGACTCGAGAGGGAGGTGGAGATCCTCCGGCGGCGCGACCTGCTGCCGGACGACCTCCGCCACGACCCTGCCTACGCCGTCAACAACACGAATTGGGACACCTGGTTCCATGCCGAGCACGACCAGCGGCGGAGGGGCTACTTCGGGGCGCGGCACGCCAGCAGCCCAGCGCAGTACCCGCCGCTCTCCCCACCTCGCGGCGACAACAGGTACGCGCCGCCGCCTCCCCCGAGCGTCAAGATGGAGGAAGACGGTGACGACGCCGCCGCGGAGGAAGAGGAGAGGGCCCTCGCCCAGGCCATCGAGGAGTCCAAGCGGGAGGCGGAAGAAGCCGCCGCGAAGGAGGAGAGGGCCCTCGCCGCCGCGTTGGCCGCCGTCGCCGCGCAGCAGGACATGGAGCGGCAGGAGGCGCGGCAGGCGATGGAGGAGGAGGAGGACCACGGCGAGGTCCCCGACTGGTTCATGCCACTAGTTGGCATGCGCTGGCAGTGGACCGGGCCAGCGGACGTGCCGCCGCCGCCGCCGGAGCAGCCGCAGACTCCACCGCGTCGCCAAGGGCTGCATGCGCACCTCGTCCAGGACCCGGACTACGTCATTCTTGAGTAGTCCGGCCACCGGCCGCCACTGGCTTATCGAGTGGCTAGTTTATATTTTATTTCTTTTTTTAAAGTGTTAAAACAATGGGCATAGTGGCCCCTACGCAATTGTTGCCTCCTGTCCGGCCTGAAATGAGCACCCCCGTAGGGTTCACCTGTTTCGACACGTGTCCGCGCAGTGTCCGGGGCTGCTCAAACGGACAAAATTCGAATTAAATCGGTCCGGATTTGAACAGCCCCGTAGGAGATGTTCTAAGGGATCGTCTCTTGTCAAGGAAGCAAAGGTACAGTTCCGCTTTGTAGGAGTTGCTCTCCCCTATCCACGCGGTCTTCAGATCCCTTCTCCGATTGCTAATTTCGTTATTTGACGCGAATTGTTTTGCTTTGCGCGCGCAATCCCTCCTCTCTCGATGTCATATATTCACGCCCAATCGATGGAGGAACCAAACCCTATCGTCGCTGCTACCATCGGTGCTAAAAATCCATCCCGTCCACCACTGCTCTGGGCATGTCTCGTCGGCCGCCGCGGATTGGAGTGCCTTCAGCTTTGCGCATGCGCGCCCAGGCTTCTACTTCCCCAACGCCCATGTATGCTTCACCACCGTCAGACTATGCAAGATCTGACACTGCCGCCTCACACGTTTGGTGGGATGGGGCTGCCGCTAGTTGCCCCAATCTTCTTCATATTGATTTCCCTGATTTGGCGATTCATTGTCGTGCTATTTTTACTGATAGCTGAAGCAATAGGATGCGGTCTGTAGTCTCCATCCTAATCATTGTTGCATGCTAGATCTCAGTAAGTGGGAGATTGTAGATGGGATGGGCTGGTCGGCAATAGGATTTATATAGATTAGATGTGTTTTAGAGAGCCGAATGATTTGAAGAGCAGATTTTTCTTGGTTTCTCTACAGGTTGGCTCCGTATACTTTCACATTTGCTTCAGACCTTCAGTTTCTGTACAGGTTTTTTTAGTCTTTTCTACAATTATTGTTGATTTGATCCAAGAATTGTTGATCCTGCAAAGTAAAGCAGAGTAATGTGCAGTTGATCCTACAGTGGCTTGTACTGAACCTGACTTGAAAGGAACCGTAAAATAATTTCATGTTCAGTCATCATACGCTTGTCTCAAGTATCCTGTGTATACCAACCAGTTTCAAGCTGCCCAGGACTTACAAGTCTAAGCTCAGACTAAATTTGATTGCTTTGGGAAGCTAGATAGGATCACGTAACACAAAACAGTCTATAGGGATATTATTTATACTCCATCCCTACTTTCTTGCACGCATTTAAAGCTATAGAGTTAACCAAACTAATAAGGCGTTGTACGGTTTGTTTGCTTTTCCTTCTCTTGCTGACATGGCAGGTTAAGGGAAGGGTTAAGGGAAGGCTGCACTGTACATGCCCTTAGATAAGAGATTAACTCTTACGAAATAAGAGAAGACTAATTTGACCATTGTACCATTTGCTTTCCCTTAGGCATATAATTTCTTACTAAAATATAATTAATTCTCATTAATTGCTAGTGATGACGCTAAAAGATAATGCGTTATATAACTTATGATTATACCTTCTCTAGATGATGTGGATGGCTAAGCGAAGACGTGCTTTCTCTACCATTGTATATGGCCTTATCTTTCAACATAATCTCACTTGATTGCCCATTCTATGTTATGTACATGGGGTTATACTTTGTCACTTGATCCATCAACCTAGATAGTTGCACTTGCACCCATAAAATGATCAACAACCTTCATCAAAACTGAGCCATTAAACAGTAACCGACCTACTTAATTATGAACGTACTCCTCCGCTGCTATTTGAAGACCTACAAATGGTGAACCCCACATCACAACTCCACAAGCCACAAGTGCTCTGCAACGATCTCATACATAGCAGATAGCTGGCTAGCTAGAGTGCTCCATGGCCAGACGTACGAGCAGGAGACCACGCCGGCTGCAGCTAGCGAAGAGGAACAGACATGGCCTCCCGTCACACAGAGAACGGCCCGGCCGGCCGGCGCAGGAGCGGAGGCGGGGAAATCCTGTCGTTGGGCATGGGAGGCACTGTGGAACTGCCGGGCCTCCCGGCCGTTCACGGCGGATATGTGGAAGGTATCGATCGGTATCAACGGCTCGGGCGTCTTCCCTAGCGTCTAAAATCAAACCGGTAGAGTCGAGGGACTCGAACTGATAAATTCTTGTGCATGATGTGTATTCGTGGCTGAACTACTTCTTGGTTTTGAGACACTTCTACGGTTAAAATTTTATATGAATATCAGTTTAATTATTGAAAATTAAAATCATGTGTACTCCATATTTGTATCAAAATATATAGTTCACAGCTTTAGATATAGATGGATTCATAAAAAAAATGCAATTTACAGAATTTAAGAAATTAATTGCCATACATGTTGCTTGTAGGAAACTAATTTAATTAATGATGGATATCAACGGTTCGATATTCAATGACACACAATTGTTTGTACTATGATCTAGCTGCACCATAAAAAACCGCTGTTATTGATACAACGTACGATAGAATGAAGCAACAATTTCAAGGCTTATAATCTATCTATCTATTATATACTAAAAGCACAATATGAGGGTCTAAAATAGAGACACCACGTTAATCCACATCATCTGAATTATTTGGATGGTTGGATCTGAAATTTGTGGTTAGGATTTAATAAAGGATTAGTAGCGTAAACGTGTTTTTTATTTGAAATTTTGTAAACGTGTTACTTACTTGACACGATCCATGTTAGAGATTGTTTTTTTTTTGAAATTAAAGAGATTGTCTTCTGTTCAAATACTTTTTTTATATCGGTTTCTCAAAAAAAAACTCTACATATCATAACAAACAATGACCGCCGGCCGTGTATATCGTAACAAATAATGTCCGGCGTGGCCAGCCAAGCTATCCATCGGGAAAAAAGAGCTAACAGCTAGCGGAAAAAAATTGATAGTACAGTTCGCGGAAAAAAATGTTCAACAGATCGTGTTTTAGATAAAGGGAATTTTATTACTTAAGAGTTTTAATCATTACACCTGGCCTCTGCATAACTAAGATGCACACAGCCACCAGTTCACGAGTAGCCAACTCAAACAAAAATAAATAGGCGAATTACATATCATAAAAAGCAATTGTAGATCCGCCTAAGGTACTGGTAGGTCTATCCGGAGGCTATGCTGCCATCCATGCCGGCAGAGAATCTCCCTGGCCGCGGACTCCAGCCTCGCCGCCACCTCCAAAAAAAGGTCCCGGTGCTCCACACGCTGCATCGCGGACCAAACTCGTAAGGTAGCCGTGCACCGATATATGACCTGCAAAACAGTAGCATTTGAATTGTTAAAAACCTTGTCATTTCTACATAGCCACAGCGACAAAATAATGGCAATCGCGCCCATCCTACAGAAACGTTTAAACCTAGGATCCACACCATTTAGCCAACTGCCAAAAATGTTAGCAACTGTATTTGGTGGATGTAAGGTAGAACCTATCTGGATGGCTGACCATATAGACCTCGCGAATTCGCACTGGAAGAACAAGTGTGTAATGGTCTCGTCATGAAGACAGAAAACACATTTTTTACTTCCGTGCCAATTACGCTTTGCAAGGTTGTTTTTAATAAGGATGACCCCCCGACGAAGGTACCACGTAAACACCTTCGTTTTAAGCGGTATTTTCATTTTCCAAATCTTATTACTATCCTTAGTATTGACTGGGACTTCGGGTAGGATAAGTGCTCTATACATAGAATCAACTGAGAATTTACCATTCTTGGTGAGATTCCATTGAAATTTATCTGGACCTTCCGACAATTGGACTGTGTAACGTACCTGCACTTTAAATAAGGCAGATACCTGTGTATAGTGCAAATCCCTGTATCGATTCATTTGCACACACAGTTACGATGTAATATCACAACAAAGCGTCAACTTTATTACATCGATGATCCAGAATTACAAAATATTCTTTACAAATTGCATAGCATAAAGCTAGCTTTGAAAAGTACACAGCGGAAATACAATAGCAGTGAGGCTCTATAACTTTCATGCTGCCACAGGCGAAAACATGTTGGTTGTAGACTCGAAACCTTTAACGAAACCTCACTCGTCATCTGATCAAATCTGCAATAAGAAAAATATTGCAACAACGTGGGTCAGATTCCATTAAAAATGGAGTCTGGCAAGTGACACTATGGTGGACACTTATGGAATAACTCTAAAGCCTATATGAATATTTGGCTGGTGGAGCTCAAGGCTAATTTGCATAAAGCCAATTTTTCCTATTCTTTTGAAAACACTTTTCTTCTATTCGAGACATCCGTGGCATGAAATCCACTGCCTCATTCTACCCTTGTTCACCCATCAAGTTTTATTTCTGAAGTTGGAATGGTGGAATCCTCCGTTGACGTCCTTGATCAGCTGCTCAAAATTGTCCGTAACCGAGGACACGGCTAAGTACTTAGTTTTAACTCTGTAGAGGTTGTGCACTTTCACCACGAGACTCAAACAACCCTTCTGTCCTTGACCCTCATGTAGTGAAAAGGAAAGGAGAAGCCTGAGACGAGACCTTTGGGGAAAAGTCAAGGCAGAGCCATTATACCACGTGGCTGCACTGGAAACATCTTCACTTGGAGAAAACTTTGATCCCTTTGTTCCTGGGTGGCCATCCTCAAGTGTACGTACTCAGGTTCACTCATCTAAATGAGCCTGGGTCTTAGCCAGGTGCACCCACCTAAATGAGCCTAAGCAGCCACTCAACTCTAACCTCCATCCTCTTGCCACATCCACCCAGAAGTATCTTTAACTTAGTAGAAATTAACTTTTCACAAAACAACTTTTGCATAGCATCAATATTTCTACCAAGTTACCCATAGGATTCTAGACACAACTAGTGTAAGGGATATAGTAGTTTCAGCATAGCAATACTATCCAACACATGCATATAATAAACATACTAAGTAATGCATAGAAAATACTTAGGAAGTTTATGAGGGTGTGCCACTTGCCTTTGAATGTTGTCGTTGTTCACAAACTCTTTTCAACAACGAACGTTTGCTCTCCGTTTAATCTAAGCAATATAAGCAAACAACAATACAACAATCAACAGCAAGCAAAACTCAAAATACATACAAACACATACTAGATGAATAAATAAGTTTTATAAAACTTTCTAAGGAAAATATGTTTATGCATGATGTGCAACATATTCCTAAGGCTAGAAATACTTTTCATGCCATGGAAATCTTTTAAGTTTATGCAAGGCAAATGTGTTGGTCCAAAAGGACTAAGGACTAAAGTCTTAAGTTGGATACTCATACTTTGTTTTATAACTTCTTGAAACAAGCACTCAAATGGCTTAGCCATGATGTGCAAAATACTTAGGGAAAAATACTAAGTCATTTGTTCATGATGATCACAATTATTATCAACTCTTTGTAAATTGGACATTCACTATAGTGAGAGAGACAGACACCCGGCCAACCACTTAAATTGTGGAACAGGTCTCATGTACGTGGACATGTAAGGTTTGTTTCCAGGCCGCTTCATCCCACTATGCTGCTAGGATCCAACAACTTCAAGATGATAACATCATGATCAAAATTTGTTTAAGTCTAAAAGGACAAGATTAGGAAAGAGGAAAAAGATAGAAAGAAAGATGTAGTTGTCCTCCAGGCTTCATCTCCAGACTTGTAATATTCTCCTTGATGATGTCTTGATTGAAGTTCTTGGTAGTCTTGATGAATCTTCAGACTTGATGGTTCTTGTATCCTCGAGGCTGGTCTTGGATTTACTTAGTCTTCATGAAGTCTCAGAGGAGAAGAAAAGACAGAGAGAAAGACTTAGAGAATAGAAAGAGATTGGTCTTCTTGAACTTCTGCTCACTTTTCTTCTAAGCGCTTGACATCTTGAGGATGATTCCAGAGTCTGTTTTCTTATAAGTCCTTCATGAAGTCTCAGAGAAAAGAAAGAGAGAGAGAGAGAGCAAGACTTGGAAAATATTTCTGGTTGGTCTTCATGAACTTCCTCTTGATTTTTCTTCTAAGTGCTTCTACTTCTTGGAGATACTTCTGAAGTCTTGTTTTGGCTAAGTCCTTCAATGGCCTTCTAGCTCCATCTTGGAAATCCTAAGTGTCTAATTGCATAGCACTTTACCAAAACACTAGGTTGAAAATAATCCTAACTTAGGGAAAATAAGGAAGGAGTTTTCCTATAAGGAGTATAAGTATACAATAGATATGTCATGCATGCAATGCAATTTATTTCTAAGGACAAAAATAAAACAACTAAGTTTTCTAGATGCTAAAATTTTCTAAGGAAAAGATTTAGCATCTTTAAGATGTTGAAATTTTTCTAAGGAAGAGTGTTGTCGAAAAATATTTATCAATATTTTCTAACAAAAAATTTATTTTGTTTAAAGAGGCAAAATATTTCTAAGTACCTTTTAATACCAAAGTGGTTATAATATGACTAAGTACTTTATAATTCGAATAGATGATGAAAATAAATTTTAATAAATTTTTAATCAATTTTAATCATTAAAACAACACTTAAAAGTATTTAATCAATATAAATTATAAAATCATAGAAAATTATTCTACAAAAATTAGTAGAAAAATACTACTGCCAATACTTAGTCATTCAAATTTTATATCAAAAGAGTTTGACAAGTTTTAAATTTCAAATTTGAAGTTATGTTCAAATTACCATTAATGCCACTTTTGAATTTCAACAAATTTTAATTTGACAAAACATAAAAGTAATGATGCCAAAAGTTTCTACTTTTCATAAGCTTTCCAAAAATATTTTATTTGTAAAATTTGACCAAACCAATAAAAAGTAGTGATGGATTTAAAATTTAGGATTTTTCTGCAAAACTGCCGGTCTTCGGTTGACTGTTGACTTTGACTGCTGACGTGGGAATTGACTTGCTGACGTGGCAGGCTGACTGGGATTTGACTTCGAATTTGACCAAAAATAAAGTTGCTCGGATGGAAAAATACTCTTAACGAAAGTTGTAGAGAATTACGTGCTCTTTCTAATTATCACAATTATAACATAAGTGGATGAATAGATTGGTCACAAATCTCAAAATACCTTTCTGGTCCGAAACTTCAAACGCGAATATCTCTCAGCTCGCTGAACCAAAAGAGGTGAGGCTTGGGGCAAAAGAAAGGTCTTGATCAGAGGAACAACTTTCGTATTGTCGTCCGAAAGTTTTGAGATGATTTGGTTACTCGAACAACATCAAACACGATCTGTATTATACAGAAAATTACGTACGTTAAAATAAAAAGTTGTCAACAGGAAAGTTGTAGATATGGAGTAGATCTACCTTTTCACTGAAGGAATTTCGATTTGGCGCAACGAGCGCGAAGAGATCTGAGAAATACGACTTCAGATCTGATGGATGACGATTCGAAATTCTTCCTCCACGCTTGATGAAAAGAGTTGAGGCTTATTGGGATGGAAAGGTATCGACGAGATCTACAACAATGATTAAGGCCCCGTCGCGATTGGAGATGGTTTTGTTCGTCGAACGAACGAAATACTATTTTGCTGATTAGGGTTTCGGTGGAACGAAAAGAGTAAAAGAGATGCCGGCGGCTACAGGGGTTTATATAGGCGGAGGGATGGTGGAATAGATAGGGCTCGGAGTTGTGAACGCATAGGATCAAACGGATCCGGATTTGTAGTTATATATCTTGAGATATATGGTTGGAAAAACGAATTCAAACCGAGTTGGATACGAATCGTTCGGTTCGGTTAGTTCCTGGGCCGGCCGGCTGGCCCGATTCGTTTTTTTTTTTTTTTTTATTCATAACTTTTGTTTTAGAACTCCGAATTAAGTGAAATTAATTTCTAAAAATTTCTAAAAATCATATCTTTATTTTAAAACATTTATGGACATGTTTTGACCACTTTTTAAAAATATTAACTTTGAATATTTGATTTAATGCAAATTTGACACTTTTGTCAAATTTGGAAATAGAAATTTAATTAATTTATTTATGGCTAAATAAAATTTGGTATCATATAAAAATAATTATTTCTAATAATTACAATCAAATTATTAAAGTAAAATAAGATAAATAGCATAATCGTTATTTTATTTTTTTAATATTTTCTCAAATAGGTTTTCAAGTGGAAATAATATTTCAACCATTGTAATTTCAAATATAGATAATGCAAGAAAATGATGAATGCATGCATGAATTTTGTTTTCAAATCGACATACAAATAGTTTTCAAAAAGTTTTTAATTTTTCTGATTTTTCAGAATCTGAAAAATCCTAGGATGTTACAGACTACCACCCTTAAAAGGAATCTCGTCCCCGAGATTCGGAGAAGCTAGAAAGAAAGCAAAAGCTTGAATGATTCTGATAACTCGAGAGGTTTGAGAAATGTAATGTTTTGACATGGAAATTTGAAAACTGACAGTGAATGGTTTTTCTGATTAGAAAGATGAAAGGAAAGATAGTTTGAGATTTCTGGGTTTAAGTGACCGTGTTTAAATTTTCTAGGTGGCTACCACCCTTAAAAGAAAAGTTTTGTTAATAATTAAACCTTCTAATGCACAACCAACAATCAAGATAATCCACTACAAACATCATCTAATAAACATCAAGCAACAAGGTTCACAACAAACAAACAATCTAGTATTGTCATATAGCCAAGTTGATATGATCAATACACTAACACGATATCGTCATTCTAGTTTTGGTGGTGGTCAAATCTATCTCCTTCATGACTACTTCAAGTACTTGTTCAACTTTCTTGGATATCTTAGAAGTGTTGGTCGAATCCTGGTTCTTCAGTGGTCTTCCATATATGCAGAACTTCATGATTAATCGTAGCTTTTCCATATGAGCCAGCAGAAGCAGACTTCGACTATAAGAACATGGTCATCTAGAAAAAGAAAAGAGGTTTTTTGAAGATTGATAGTAGATGAGAATAAGAGAAAGACATAGTGAAAAGATTTGTTTTTAGAAAAGTGAAGAAAAATAGATTTTCAATCCTATGGTCAAACCTATTTCTATCCAAACCTAGGGTTTCGAACCTACAGGCAACACAGTGCTCTGATACCATCTGTAACGTACCTGCACTTTAAATAAGGCAGATACCTGTGTATAGTGCAAATCCCTGGATCGATTCATTTGCACACACAGTTACGATGTAATATCACAACAAAGCGTCAACTTTATTACATCGATGATCCAGAATTACAAAATATTCTTTACAAATTGCATAGCATAAAGCTAGCTTTGAAAAGTACACAGCGGAAATACAATAGCAGTGAGGCTCTATAACTTTCATGCTGCCACAGGCGAAAACATGTTGGTTGTAGACTCGAAACCTTTAACGAAACCTCACTCGTCATCTGATCAAATCTGCAATAAGAAAAATATTGCAACAACGTGGGTCAGATTCCATTAAAAATGGAGTCTGGCAAGTGACACTATGGTGGACACTTATGGAATAACTCTAAAGCCTATATGAATATTTGGCTGGTGGAGCTCAAGGCTAATTTGCATAAAGCCAATTTTTCCTATTCTTTTGAAAACACTTTTCTTCTATTCGAGACATCCGTGGCATGAAATCCACTGCCTCATTCTACCCTTGTTCACCCATCAAGTTTTATTTCTGAAGTTGGAATGGTGGAATCCTCCGTTGACGTCCTTGATCAGCTGCTCAAAATTGTCCGTAACCGAGGACACGGCTAAGTACTTAGTTTTAACTCTGTAGAGGTTGTGCACTTTCACCACGAGACTCAAACAACCCTTCTGTCCTTGACCCTCATGTAGTGAAAAGGAAAGGAGAAGCCTGAGACGAGACCTTTGGGGAAAAGTCAAGGCAGAGCCATTATACCACGTGGCTGCACTGGAAACATCTTCACTTGGAGAAAACTTTGATCCCTTTGTTCCTGGGTGGCCATCCTCAAGTGTACGTACTCAGGTTCACTCATCTAAATGAGCCTGGGTCTTAGCCAGGTGCACCCACCTAAATGAGCCTAAGCAGCCACTCAACTCTAACCTCCATCCTCTTGCCACATCCACCCAGAAGTATCTTTAACTTAGTAGAAATTAACTTTTCACAAAACAACTTTTGCATAGCATCAATATTTCTACCAAGTTACCCATAGGATTCTAGACACAACTAGTGTAAGGGATATAGTAGTTTCAGCATAGCAATACTATCCAACACATGCATATAATAAACATACTAAGTAATGCATAGAAAATACTTAGGAAGTTTATGAGGGTGTGCCACTTGCCTTTGAATGTTGTCGTTGTTCACAAACTCTTTTCAACAACGAACGTTTGCTCTCCGTTTAATCTAAGCAATATAAGCAAACAACAATACAACAATCAACAGCAAGCAAAACTCAAAATACATACAAACACATACTAGATGAATAAATAAGTTTTATAAAACTTTCTAAGGAAAATATGTTTATGCATGATGTGCAACATATTCCTAAGGCTAGAAATACTTTTCATGCCATGGAAATCTTTTAAGTTTATGCAAGGCAAATGTGTTGGTCCAAAAGGACTAAGGACTAAAGTCTTAAGTTGGATACTCATACTTTGTTTTATAACTTCTTGAAACAAGCACTCAAATGGCTTAGCCATGATGTGCAAAATACTTAGGGAAAAATACTAAGTCATTTGTTCATGATGATCACAATTATTATCAACTCTTTGTAAATTGGACATTCACTATAGTGAGAGAGACAGACACCCGGCCAGCCACTTAAATTGTGGAACAGGTCTCATGTACGTGGACATGTAAGGTTTGTTTCCAGGCCGCTTCATCCCACTATGCTGCTAGGATCCAACAACTTCAAGATGATAACATCATGATCAAAATTTGTTTAAGTCTAAAAGGACAAGATTAGGAAAGAGGGAAAAGATAGAAAGAAAGATGTAGTTGTCCTCCAGGCTTCATCTCCAGACTTGTAATATTCTCCTTGATGATGTCTTGATTGAAGTTCTTGGTAGTCTTGATGAATCTTCAGACTTGATGGTTCTTGTATCCTCGAGGCTGGTCTTGGATTTACTTAGTCTTCATGAAGTCTCAGAGGAGAAGAAAAGACAGAGAGAAAGACTTAGAGAATAGAAAGAGATTGGTCTTCTTGAACTTCTGCTCACTTTTCTTCTAAGCGCTTGACATCTTGAGGATGCTTCCAGAGTCTGTTTTCTTATAAGTCCTTCATGAAGTCTCAGAGAAAAGAAAGAGAGAGAGAGAGAGAGCAAGACTTGGAAAATATTTCTGGTTGGTCTTCATGAACTTCCTCTTGATTTTTCTTCTAAGTGCTTCTACTTCTTGGAGATACTTCTGAAGTCTTGTTTTGGCTAAGTCCTTCAATGGCCTTCTAGCTCCATCTTGGAAATCCTAAGTGTCTAATTGCATAGCACTTTACCAAAACACTAGGTTGAAAATAATCCTAACTTAGGGAAAATAAGGAAGGAGTTTTCCTATAAGGAGTATAAGTATACAATAGATATGTCATGCATGCAATGCAATTTATTTCTAAGGACAAAAATAAAACAACTAAGTTTTCTAGATGCTAAAATTTTCTAAGGAAAAGATTTAGCATCTTTAAGATGTTGAAATTTTTCTAAGGAAGAGTGTTGTCGAAAAATATTTATCAATATTTTCTAACAAAGAATTTATTTTGTTTAAAGAGGCAAAATATTTCTAAGTACCTTTTAATACCAAAGTGGTTATAATATGACTAAGTACTTTATAATTCGAATAGATGATGAAAATAAATTTTAATAAATTTTTAATCAATTTTAATCATTAAAACAACACTTAAAAGTATTTAATCAATATAAATTATAAAATCATAGAAACTTATTCTACAAAAATTAGTAGAAAAATACTACTGCCAATACTTAGACATTCAAATTTTATATCAAAAGAGTTTGAAAAGTTTTAAATTACAAATTTGAAGTTATGTTCAAATAACCATTAATGCCACTTTTGAATTTCAACAAATTTTAATTTTAAAAAACATAAAAGTAATGATGCCAAAAGTTTCTACGTGTCATAAGCTTTCCAAAAATATTTTATTTGTAAAATTTGACCAAACCAATAAAAAGTAGTGATGGATTTAAAATTTAGGATTTTTCTGCAAAACTGCCGGTCTTCGGTTGACTGTTGACTTTGACTGCTGACGTGGGAATTGACTTGCTGACGTGGCAGGCTGACTGGGATTTGACTTCGAATTTGACCAAAAATAAAGTTGCTCGGATGGAAAAATACTCTCAACGAAAGTTGTAGAGAATTACGTGCTCTTTCTAATTATCACAATTATAACATAAGTGGATGAATAGATTGGTCACAAATCTCAAAATACCTTTCTGGTCTGAAATTTCAAACGCGAATATCTCTCAGCTCGCTGAACCAAAAGAGGTGAGGCTTGGGGCAAAAGAAAGTTCTTGATCAGAGGAACAACTTTCGTATTGTCGTCCGAAAGTTTTGAGATGATTTGGTTACTCGAACAACATCAAACACGATCTGTATTATACAGAAAATTACGTACGTTAAAATAAAAAGTTGTCAACAGGAAAGTTGTAGATATGGAGTAGATCTACCTTTTCACTGAAGGAATTTCGATTTGGCGCAACGAGCGCGAAGAGATCTGAGAAATACGACTTCAGATATGATGGATGACGATTCGAAATTCTTCCTCCACGCTTGATGAAAAGAGTTGAGCCTTATTGGGATGGAAAGGTATCGACGAGATCTACAACAATGATTAAGGCCCCGTCGCGATTGGATATGGTTTTGTTCGTCGAAAGAACGAAATACTATTTTGCTGATTAGGGTTTCGGTGGAACGAAAAGAGTAAAAGAGATGCCGGCGGCTACAGGGGTTTATATAGGCGGAGGGATGGTGGAATAGATAGGGCTCGGAGTTGTGAACGCATAGGATCAAACGGATCCGGATTTGGAGTTATATATCTTGAGATATATGGTTGGAAAAACGAATTCAAACCGAGTTGGATACGAATCGTTCGGTTCGGTTAGTTCCTGGGCCGGCCGGCTGGCCCGATTCGTTTTATTATTATTATTATTATTTTTTTTTTATTCATAACTTTTGTTTTAGAACTCCGAATTAAGTGAAATTAATTTCTAAAAATTTCTAAAAATCATATCTTTATTTTAAAACATTTATGGACATGTTTTGACCACTTTTTAAAAATATTAACTTTGAATATTTGATTTAATGCAAATTTGACACTTTTGTCAAATTTGGAAATAGAAATTTAATTAATTTATTTATGGCTAAATAAAATTTGGTATCATATAAAAATAATTATTTCTAATAATTACAATCAAATTATTAAAGTAAAATAAGATAAATAGCATAATCGTTATTTTATTTTTTTAATATTTTCTCAAATAGGTTTTCAAGTGGAAATAATATTTCAACCATTGTAATTTCAAATATAGATAATGCAAGAAAATGATGAATGCATGCATGAATTTTGTTTTCAAATCGACATACAAATAGTTTTCAAAAAGTTTTTAATTTTTCTGATTTTTCAGAATCTGAAAAATCCTAGGATGTTACAGACTGACTCCAGTCGGATGAGCAAGGCATGCCAAGATGCTTGTCTCGTACCAAATAAGCTTCGTCGAAACGAAACATCTGGTGGGGAGGAACCCAACACCCTGGCAATCGTGTCGCTTTTGTTTCGTACGATAGAGTAAAGTGCGGAATATTGTTCTCTAAGGGTAACATGGCCAAGCCATTTATCCTCCGAGAACCGAATTTCCGATCCATCCCTAATTGAGAAAGAACCATGTGGGAAAAAATACTTCTTTGTAGCCATAAGACCAGCCCAGAAGTGTGAATCACCCTGTTTCCACTGAATCTGGGAAACAGCTTGGTCTCCCACATACTTTCTCCTAAGGAGGGTTTGCCAAACTCCATCTTCTGATAGAAGTTTGAAGAGCCATTTACCTAGCAAGGCTCGATTCTTGACCTCTAGGTCGTGAATTCCAAGCCCTCCTTGGTCTTTAGGGTAACAAACCACACTCCATTTTGTCAGACGATACTTTTTCTTCTCATAATCCCCTTGCCAAAAGAATCTAGACCGGAAATAATCCAGCCTTTTCAAGACTCCTTTGGGCAATTGAAAGAAAGAAATCATATACAGTACCATATTTGTTAGCACTGAGTTTATGAGTACTAATCTTCCACCTAGGGATAAGAGTTTTCCTTTCCAACTGTTTAACCGAAGTTGAAGTCTTTCTTCCACCTATTTCCATTCAGCATTTGTAAGTTTCCGATAATGAATCGGAATACCCAAATAGTTGATAGGAAATTGACCTTGTTGACAGCCAAAAAGTTCAGCGTACAAGGTGGCGTCCTCTTGAGCCTCGCCAAAACAAAATAATTCACTTTTGTGGAAATTTATCTTAAGACCCGAAAGGAGCTCGAAAGCTGACAAGATCAGTTTTAGGTTACGAGCTTTTTCGATGTCATGTTCCATAAAAAGAATTGTATCATCGGCGTATTGGAGTATCGATAAACCACCATCAACAAGATGTGGAATCACTCCATCAAATTGACCCTCAGATTTAGCACGTTGTATCAAGATAGCCAACATATCAGCCACTATATTAAATAGAATTGGCGATAACGGGTCACCCTGTCTAAGGCCTTTCTTCGTTTGAAAGTACTTGCCAGTGTCATCATTGACCTTGATGGCAACGCTACCCCCCGAAACAAAGCTATTAATTAACGCGCACCACTTAGAAGAAAAACCTTTCATTCTGAGTGTCTGCTGAAGGAAAGACCATTTGACTTTATCGTATGCTTTCTCAAAGTCAATTTTAAGGATTACCCCGTTTAGCTTTTTCCTATGTAGTTCGTGAACTGTTTCATGTAAAATCGCAACTCCGTCAAGGATATTGCGACCTTTCATAAAAGCCGTCTGAGACGGACGAACCACATGATCCGCCACACTGTTCAGCCGAATCGTAGCCACTTTGGTGAATATCTTAAAACTAACGTTAAGGAGGCAAATGGGTCTGAATTGTTGAATCCTCTCTGCCTCGTTAACCTTAGGTAATAAAATTATCTCACCAAAATTTAGACGAAACAACTCTAGCTGTCCAACGTGAAGACAGGCGAACAGTTTAAGCAAATCAGACTTGATAACATCCCAAAAGTTCTTGTAGAACTCTGCCGGGAAACCATCAGGTCCAGGTGCTGAATTATGTTTCATTTGGAAAACCGCCAACCTCACTTCCTCTTCTGTGTAGAGTTTAGTTAGCAGACTATTTTCCGCATCTGAAACCTGGGGGATATCTTCTGTTCGGGACTCATCGAGAGAGAAGTTTCCTTCCTCTGGGTCGCCAAACAGTCCCTTATAATAATTTGTAATGTACAACTTTAGTTGTTCATGGCCCTCAATCGTTCCCTCGTCCTGAACTAGAGAATGAATGCGCTTTTTCCTGTGTCTGCCATTGGCAATACTATGGAAATAGCGTGTATTCGAATCCCCTTCCAGAATGAATTGGGTTTTAGACCGTTGATACCATTTTAACTCTTCCTCTCGCAGAAGTTTTGCTATTTGTGCATTGGATTGGCTTTTGAGCTCAATCTCTTACGCAGATAGTAAACGAACTTCTGCTGATGCTTCTAGAGCATCAATTATTGAGGAAAGTCGAACCTTTTCCTTTTTAAGAATGCCAGAGGTATGACGCGCCCAACCAACAAGGTGCGTGCGTAAAGCACGTATCTTATTGTTCCACCGCTGAATAGGCGTATCACCCGTAATCGGTAAATCCCAAATCCTTTTGACCATCTCATGAAAACCTTCACGATGTAGCCACCCAAGCTCGAACTTGAAACGTGGCCTACACTGTGGGCTAGGTAAACCAGTAGTCAAAAGAATAGGAGCATGGTCCGACAAACCCTCAATACGTTCTAGAGCACGTACCGACACCAGTGGGAACCTATCTTCCCAATCAGTATCCATGAGTACACGGTCTAGTTTTTCGTATGTGGGTTCCGGGAGAGAGTTTGCCCAAGTGAACTGTCTCCCCCCCCATTGTAACCTCTCTAAGGTCCAAGCTGTCAATGACTGCATTGAACAAAATAGGCCAACGGTTATCAAACCTACCCTTACTCTTCTCAAACGGAAAGCGTAGCAAATTGAAATCCCCCCAATGATAAGAGGGTGGGGGTTATCCTTTGCCAAGTTTACCATTTCGCAGAGAAAAGAAGTCTTAGCCGTTTCCTGAGCCGGTCCATACACGGCAACAAGACTCCAAATGAAGTTGTCGGATTTGTTACGGATGTGCATTTTGATATGAAAAGCACCATCCGTAACCTCCAACACTTCCATGGTATCAGTCCTTACACCAAGTAGAATGCCCCCTGAACGGCCATGAGGTGGACGTGAGTACCAATCAAACTCTATACCGCCCGAAAGTCGGTTCAGAAGCGATTGGGAAAACTCACGTCTACCCGACTCGGAAATAGCCAAGAAATCCAAATTATGGTCCCGAACACAACCAGCAAAATGCAAATGTTTAGCCAAGTCACCAAGACCTCTGCTATTTGCAAACATGCCATTCATTGGGAAACCATGGGGGATTTGGATAACTTGGAACGTTTCCGAAACTTGTTGTTGGTAGTTTTAGATTTCCGACCAGTCGCTTTTAAGTCATACAATGAACTCAAGCCGTCGTCATCCAAACCACCATCCAACACTTCACCAATTAGATGAGAAAAAAGCTGACCATCTGATGTGGCATTCGCTTCTTCTTCATCCAAATAGGTGGCAGTCAACCCAGTCGAAGTTTTAGGAATGACCGTGAGACGGTCGAATTCCATATGCCTCAAGACTTTAGTTGACAAATCAACTTGTAAAGTACCACTACCAAGATTAAAACCTATACTCGAAAGCTTTGACTGAATGGAATTAGGAGAAAAAGAAAGAAAAGATTTAGAACCCAAATTCGTACCACTATAGTCAAGGTTGCGCGCAGCCTTGCGGCGCATGGCCTTCATCATGGAGTCCTCATCCGACGCAGATGCCCCATCCACCTCCACTCCGAACCTCCCGCTGCGTCGGGGTGGCGTGACCCCATCAGGGGATGCCGCCACAACAGGAGGTGGGGTGTAAGGCACGACGGAGCCATCACCTAGCGGCTCCAGAATAGGCGTGGCAGCCTGGGACGACAGAGGCGAAGTAGCAGCCGTCCCAAACGGCCCCACATCCGGAGAAGTAGCAGCGTCAGACGGGTGAGTCAGTGTCGTAGTCGAGACTACACCCATCTCGCCCGAGCCCTGCGTGGAAGCATGGGACAGCAGAGTCGAAGTAGCAGCCGTCCCAAGCACCCCCGCATCCGCAGAAGTAGTAGCGTCAGACGGAATAGTCCGAGTCGTGGTCGAGACTACACCCGTCTCACTCGTGCCCGAGGCCGATCCATCACAGGGGGGCTGTAGGGAAGAAGACACCCCCCCGGAGATCAGCCCCACGACAACGTCCAGCGCCGCATCCCGCTCAAGCACCTCCTGCGCCCTCGCTGCAAGCGGCAGCCCAATAGAGGCACTGCCCAACCCGAGCTCTGGCAAGACCTTCTCTAGGGGCAGAGAATCAGATCGAGACGTCAACTCCCCTCCTGGGCCGTGGTCAGGCACGGACACGCGGCGCGCATCCTCCATAGCCAGGGAAGCCAGTGGGCGGTGGACATAGAGACAGTCCACCGGTTCAACAACCTGAGAATCCTCCACACGAACCAAGCTCGGGAACTCCCTGCGAATCTTCGTTAAAATCTCAATCCCCCGAGCAGATTTTGGGAAGGGATTATACGGAGTGATAGCACGACTCAACGACTGTCCAGCAATACCAAAGCTGGCCGCACCCGCGGACTGACTGGAGTCAACATCCATACTAGAATTCAGTAACATATTACCAGTGGAAGCACCTGTGGGTTCCTCCATACCCTCATCAGCGCCCCCGAAGTCACCATCAGCATCATCTCCCTTTCGTCGCCAGAAATATGGGACGAACTCCGCATCCGGAATAAAATCTGCAGACTCACGGCGGAAGACAAAAGCATATTCCTTCAGCTTCACAACACATGCTGTACCCAAATAAGGACCATGGAGATCCTGTTGCCTATCCAAAGGCTTGGAGGAAGGCATGGCCACCAGAATACGCACAATACCTCTACTCCTCAAGGTGACAAGATCAACATCCAGAGTTTGTCCAATCAAGGACCCAACAGCCCAAATACCAAGGAAATGCCTCACTGGGTACGGGACCCCCTGGACATGGACCCACACCTGCTCAAGCACTCTCATGGGGTGAACAACATACTTCTTCCAGAATGAAATAGTGGTTGTAGCAGAGAAACCTGGCACCCCCATCTGCATCCCCTCCATCCGCTGCAGGTCCCTGACAGAAGGGAACCCAACCAGGAAAGCGTCTGTGCCATGCGATACCGCTTCCCATGTCCAAGACGAGCTCGAGGGACACATCCTGGAAATCAAACTCTGAACAGCTGCTGCCGACACCTGATCACCTACAATCCGCACAAGAGCTGTGGGCGAGCACGTAGGAACCAAGTGGGGTTTGTACACACTATCGGGAAGCTGCGTGAAAATCGTCTCCTCTCTGCCATAACCTGAAGTAAGCGCTGTGGGTCTTGGGAGCCGGAGAGTCGGACATCTGATGGTCGGGTGGGCCTCGTTATCACAAACGAGACAATAGTGTTTCACCGGGCAACCCTTAGCTGAATGAGTATCCACCGCACACTTCCAACACCTAGAAGATTTCTTTGCTTTGCCACTGACCCCATCCTGCACCACGTCCTGCAGCTCGGACCCGACAGCCGACGAATCACCTTCCGGGGTTGCAACAACACCACTGACCCCAGAAAACTGCTGGCCCTGCACCACTCCAGGAGACGGCATAAAGAACTGCGGCTGGAACAATTGTGGTGATTGTTGTTGACCAAAGTGAGGCGGCTGCTGCGACTGCTGCTGCACAGGAAGTTGCGGGTATTGAATTAGCGGAACCCCTTTCTTCTTCTTCCTCTTGGGCCTAGGACCTTGAGCTCCCGGCAATGCAAACTGGGACTGTTGTTGCACCGGAGGGAACCCATATGGTTGCATAGGGGCAAAAGACGACCCTTGGAACTGCTGTTGCTGCGGCATGGGCATGTACGCCGGCGGCCCCCCTTGGCGAGACGGCATCTGCAGAGGTTGAAATTGCGGCGGGCGGAACTGCGGGACGGAGAACGGCACCGAGACCTGAACCGGCAGGGCGCCGGTGGGCTGTCCCCCTGCCCCAACTCCCACTGCTTGCGGAAGGGAAGGAAGCGGAGCAACGGGGTGGTTTAGCTGCTGAAGGGGCGGCTGCGTCGCGGGGCGCGCACCAGGCATCCTTGGATTCCCAGCATGCTGCGGACGAGGCGGCGCCGCCATGACTTGCTTGGACATGGCGACGACCGAGGCGAAGGAACGAGCTCGAGGATGGCGCAGCAGGGAGACGGCGGCAGGAGGCGGAGTAGACGGCGCGACTCGAGGGCGTCTTGACGACGAAGCGAAGGAACCGATACGGAGCACAGCAGAACTAGGTCTGGGCCTTGATGGACGGTGAAGATACGCCCACTGATTTGGGCTTCCGAAACCGTCTCCATCCCGTAGGCCCACTTGCATGCAATTTGAAAACCTCTCCGACTCTGACTCCGTGATTGCTGGATCGACGAACGACGACGAGCTCTGTCGTGAAGGACTCGGCGCCGGAGAGCGAGAAGGCGATCGAAGCTCCCGAGCCGCGACGGCCTTGTCGACGAAGGATGCCAAGACAGGCGGTGGCGTGATCCGTCGTGGAGGTAGAGGACCACGCCACGGGCCCATCCTCGGCGGCATCCTGGAGAGACGCAAGCTCGCCGGCGAAGTGCTCTTGCCGCGACCATCCAGCTTCAGCGTAGAAGGCGCCTCCGACCTGCACAGAACGTCCGACGAACCGTTAGAAACTTTACCTGCACACGACGAAGCGCCTCGCTCCCATGTCCGGCACGACGGCGACGGGAAGCCCGCAACTGTCCAGAACTCGTCGACTAGGGACTTCTCGGAGCGAGCAGGACTCCGGCGCGGCGCCTCAGCGTCAAGGATCGGGTCCAGAGCCACTTGGACGGCGATGTGCTCCGGCAGTGGCAGCGGCCCCAGGTCGTCTTCCGCCGAGGAAAGCTCGGCCACGATCCCACCCAGCACATCAAACCTCGAGCCAGAGGGACGACGCCCCCAGGCCGCCGGCGCCAGGGAAGATCGGCGGCGACGAAGCGCCGTCGCTTCCAGATCGCCTCCGTCCATCACGGTCATGAACACCTCAGGTAGTCAGTCATGTAGCTCGTCAATCAACTATAGATAGCTGGAAATATGCGAGGATCCTAAATTTATTGAATTCGCCAAAGAGAACATGGAAGGAAACGATATGATGTCAGGCTTCCTCAGCTGGTAACACTATAGATCGTGTTAGCTCTTTTGACACATAATATCGATCGTGTTAGCTCTTTTCGATAGTACGGTATGTGGAGAAAAGTTGATTGTACATAGTACGAGGGAGTGACTCTTCTCCTACCAGCGTGTGTAAAAAAAACGCATGCCCTAATTATGCTGAACATCGTAAGAAAAGTGTACTTCACTCCATCCAGAAATATTTGGCACGTATTTGTCTTAATATAAATATATTTACGCATTAAAATACGTCTGTATAAATCTATATTTAGACAAATCTGTGTATTATATTCCTTTACTAAGGATGGGTGTGGTTGTGTCATACTTCAAACAAATTACAAGTAATATGTTACCACACATGTTGCCACCAATCTTATCGTGCGTACATCTATCAACTAAAAATATGCCACCACACTAGATCTCTCTCACTAGGTCTTCTGAATTTTAGTTACGGTCGAGTGCCATGCAATAAAATCAGAGAAAACATGCACAATCGTACCAATATAATGTGGTTACAGTCTCTCACGGATCTCTTTTATTTTCGGACACTCTGAAATATGAGGATTGAACAACGCTGAGTTGTCTGTTGATGTAACAACTAATATTGCTAAAGTTGAAACAACTAAGAACAATTGTCTGCATATCATACGTACTTTCTAAAAGACTTATAAATACAGATTTTTAGAAACATTGATTACAATGTAGATATATTCATGAGTAAACTACAACCATATATATGAACATACTCACAATTTGAGTCGAGACGCTTCGAGATTTAAAAATCTATCACTATTGGCCCGCTTTCGACAGAAATAATGACTCACAATCAAGATAATTATCTTCATTTATACATACAAAGCGTAAGGTTTGATTATAAACAAAGAGTAAAAAGACAAGCTACGAGAAAAGAGGAACCATACAACTTCTCGATGAGCATAGATCCATTTGAAAACATGAAGGATAAGACATATTATATAAGATTTTATTTCGTACGCCACCATCTCAACCAAATGACATGTTCAGAAGGAAAAAACTTAACATATCTAAACTATATTTACAACATTGATTAGTGCCTCCCACATCTCTAAGAGCTTTTTATCTGTTGTAGAGGGTGAATGGAGCTTGATTGAAATGGAAACAAATTCCTTTTAGTTTTTGGTTAAATGGCACATCAGAGATGAGTTTAGAGGCAAAGGAAAGTATGGAGTTGTAACATTCCAAAATTTTGGAATGTTTAAAAAATCACTAAAATTTAAAACTTTTAATTTATATTAAAATAGAATCACCTTTAACCAAGAAGATCAAACAAAAGGGATTTTATGACTCATTCAAAAGCATTATGATATTAATTGAATCAAGTAACTTCCTCTTCAAACTTAAGTGTTGAACCTTAAATAGACATCCTAAATATTTATTTAATACTAACACCATATTTGTAAAGTACCTTCAATTATTTTAGATATGCTCATTTCAAAATGTTTTGTATAAGCTATTAATTAAAAAACATTACATTTGGAATTCTTAATAAACCCTAGGTCAATATTTTAAAGTCATAAAACTATTTGGAATATTTTCCTATTCTTAAATATAGATTTAACTCAAGTATATGATTTCGAAAATGGATTTTTAATTGTTATTTTTAAACATGGGTATTGTGATATCCTTTTTGATTTTCTTTAGACAGAAATCCTTTTCTTAAAACTCTAATTTAAACTCTACAAAAAAATGTCAAGGAAGGTTAATTGAAAAGTTCATAATATGAAATGTATTGAAAACATATGTATGCATGTTTTAAATGAAAGACATAAGTTTTATAAATTTATAGAAATTTGTTTGGTATCTTTTGGATAAATAAAATAAAGGATGTAGAAGAAATAAGAAAACAGAAAAGGAAAATGAAAAGGAAAAAAAAGAATAACCGGACCAGCCCCGGCCCAGCTCCTTTCTTCCGCGCGAGCGGCACCGAGAAGCCCAGCAGCCGCCCACGCACGTGCACCGCTCCTCCTCTCACTGACTGCGGGACCCACCTGTCAGGCCTTTCTTCTCCAACTGCCCACGACGCCCACGACTCAGAGCACGTCGCCCACGATCCTCGCCAACGGTTCGCAGTCCATCCGCGTCCCCGGTCGCCCCCGAGCCCCTCCCTAATTAGCCCAAGACCCCGGCTCCATTTCCCCCCCTTTAATCTTCGATTCGCGCATCCAAACGACCGAAAGAGCTCGCCGGAGTTCACCTTGCCGCCGCCATTGTTCATCGATTCCGGTGAGGTCCTTGCGTACCCGAGCACGGTTTCCCCTCTATTCTTTTCCCCATGCCAAGGCGCACCTCCTGACGCTCTCTTTCGGGGTTTTCCGCAGCACAAGGGAAGAGAACGACTTCGGCCAGAGTTCACCGACGCCAGAGCCCCTCCGTTCACTCCTCCACGCCGTCCCGAGAAGCTCCGCTGGACGCAGTCGCCACCATCTCCTTCCCCGCGTCGCGCCGCATCTCCCCGTGTACTCCCCGAGTCAGGAACGCCACTGGAGCGCCGTCCCCGCCTGCAGCCAAGACGCCGGCCACCGCACGACCATTTTCCGGCGAAGCCCACCGTCGGGTTTTGGTCAAAATAACAGCAACCGTTCGATCCTACACGTACGGGCACAATCAGCTCCGTCTCGAAAAGGTACGGTACGATCCGGTGCGTTCATTTTAAGTGTGATCCAACGGTCCCTGTTAACCCTCGTTTTGTAAAAAAAATCAAACTAAAAACTCAAGTCGGCTGAATAAACATTTACTTTGCACTAAAGCAGCATCAGCACCCCCAACTACTCCAGCCTCTCTATTGTTTTCTTCACGGCGTATTTAAACCATTGTACTTTTTTGGCGGGGCCTATTTAAACGAAGAACTCCATCACACTACAAGCGCAGTATAGTAGCATCAATCTCTTACAGGCAGTGGCGCACAGCACAACAGTTAGAGAAGCTAGCTAGAGCCTTGCGGGCTTGTGGCCAAGAAGCTAGCTAGGGCTAGCCGCGCACTGCGGCCCAGGACCATCCCGGCTGCCTGCTGGAGTCCTGCCGTCGGTGCCGTATTCACGGGAGCGGCGGACGAGAGTGGAGAAGAAGCTCTTCTTGGGCGTGGGAGGCATGGGGAAACTGCCAGGCATCCCGGCCGCGGGAGGCCTATACGGCAGGGCCTTCAGCCACAATAGCTCCGGCATCTTCAGCGACGGCACTTACCCACATGGCGGTGTTGGCAATGGCGTCAGTAGAGACTTCGGGGTCGGTGACATCGGTGACGCTGACTGTGTCCCAATCAGCGGGACTTCGAGTGGCGGCACTCTGTTCGGCGGCGTCGGAGGTGGTGCCCGACGGTACGGCGCGGGAGGATCAATCCGGTCAAGCAGCCTTCGAAGTGCTTGGTAATTCATCCTATCAGAAGCGCGTCGGGCCATAGATCGCGCGCGGGTGCTAGCTTTGTCCGCGTGGCTCGTGTACTTGGTGTTACTATGATACTATCTATAGGATGTATGGGTATAGCGAGAATATCTTCATGTCTGCATCTCTGTTCGCTATTTCGAACTCCAGTTGACATGATGTTGCTGTATCTTTTGACTTCGTGGCTCTAAAATGGAAAAGACGATTAGACAAGGTTATACCAAAAGTTGTCCTTGGAGGCTTCTACATGTTTGTTTGTGCAGCACCTGGTAATCTTATAGCAAATTACCTGTCTTTATAAGTTGATTAAATAAAATAGATCACATCTAAGAAACTAATTCAGAACTGTACAAACAGGAAAAAATACACCAAAGGTCATTCGAGATCAAAAGTGTGATTTCTAGCCCATCTTCTATATATCTTGATATTGATTTCTCCATGTTTATGGTGAGAAAATTGCAAACATATCCCTGATACTGTCAACTTTTCCACTTTCTAATGAGGATTTTTACAGTACCCAGGTACTCCATAATCATGCACAGGAGTACCTAGCCGTCGTGGAAAATGACAATTTAGACTATTACTCTCTATTATATCCAGATGGACGCAACACATGATCGGTTTGAACTTTTCCCCCAAATCAGATTGAGTCTAGTAGCAGCCGTGCCTCCGTCACGATCCCCGGCCTAGCGCCGCGCCCTCTGCTGCGATGGACCGATCATATGCTTGTTGCCGACGTCCGGGCTCCGTCTTGACCGACTGCCCTGGCGCCGCAATACCGACGCGGCGACGCCATTCACATCAATCAAAGCAGAAACTGAACTGAACGCATTGGATTTCGATCAGAAACTAACCATGACAACAATCAAAGCAAAGATAATCTCATTTAGATCCACTAAGCTTGAGCAGTCCGGCATGGCAGCAAAAACTGAAAGATCAAATCAAAAGTGATCACTTAGTTAAAATCAAGAATCATGGCAGGGAGCCAAGGTCCGTCGCCTCCTCCGGCGTGCTACTGCAGCTAGCAGGAACGATTATTGTTTGGTGAGCATCTCCGGCCGCGCTCAACAATGGTGCAGGCTGGCTTGGGGACAAACGGCGGCGCATGCCAGGCTGTGGCATGCGCGGGCCCGGACCGACAGCAGGAGCTGGCGCGGATGGGTGCTCATCCTCCCATTCTCCATCTCATCGACCAAGAGAAATAGCCCCTACTCCCGCCATGTCAGCAGCTCAGCGCTCCTACGTCGGGGGCTGCTGGGCGCCTCGTCCTCCTCCTCGCCGCGCGTAAATTTTTGGCCCGGCCGGCTCCTTCTCCAATTTATTTCGCATTAGCGAAAATACTCCTCAGATAGAGGTACTCCGTCAGCTTTTTCTAGATTTTGTAGTTGGTACTCCTGGCGAGACGTGTGGAGTACCGGACAACACGAACCATTGGATAGGTAGAAATGGACGGCTCAAGTTAATTTTGGGGTACAGTAAAAGTCCTTCTTTCTAATAGTTTTGAGTTTGTTAATAGAGTCGTGCTACCCAAGAAGGGAAGTCAGACAACCGAGGCAGATCGTTCAGTTCGAATCCACTATCTAGCAGAAACACACTGCTAGCTCTGAGCTACTCTTGTTTTTTGTAGAAAAAGAGGCAAATCACTCAGCCTCTGAAGAGTTACTCTTTCTTTCCGATACAATTATAGGCACAAAGTAGTAGTAGGTGATTGATTTGTGTCTAGAAAAAGTGTAATCAAAAACCAAAAACACTAGTACGGAGTACACAACATCAAGCCATCAACACCCCACCTGCCCGAACGTTCATACTCCTCCGCTTCCTATTTAAAACTCTACAAACGGTGAACTCCACAACCCCACAACTGCACCAGTAGCAACGATCTCACACTCACACAACACAGATAGATACAAGACCGAGCAGAACCGATTCATAGCTGGCTAGGTAGAGCGTCTCCATGTCTAGAAGTACGGGCAGGAGACTTTGCCGGCGGGGAGGCATTGCGGAAATGTTGGGCTTCCTGGCCGTCGCCGCCGACAACTCCATCCGGAGGTTCTGTACCAAGGGCTCCAGTGTATTCTTCAGCGTATGGAATCGCCTAAGCTGTGTCGATGGCAGCGTGGGGAGAGTGACTGTCCGCCGGCGCCAGCAGTGCCCCCTTCCCAAGAGCCAACTAGAGGCAGGCTCGTGTACCGCGAGTACGATGAGCACTTGAGTACAAGTTCGTATTCGGGTGTGTGCACGTTGGACTTGGCGTGAGGGCATATGATTCATGGAGTCTTTCCTCTCGTTTTTAGGTTTTTTGTGTATATACCCAACTGCAGGGACGGAGACAGCATTTAGTATTGGCAGGGGCAAAATTAAGTTGGAGGGGGCAAAATAGCTTAGCATTGCTAATTCTAAGCATGATTATAAGGATATTAGGAAGAAAATCAGATTGTTGGGGGTGGCTAAGCCCCTGCTCGTCCCCCCTTCCTCCGTCCCTGCCCAACTGTAGGTCACCTATGTGACCAATCCTCGCCATTGGTTTCACATCACTTAGTAAGCATACGTTTGAAGACCGAGTTGGTTGATTTGGTCTGTCCATTCGCTCTAGGAGGGGCCCGACTTCCTTTGTCCAACGGCCCGATGCATTTCGGGACCAAATCATGTCCGATTTGGTCCGTTTACGTCGGGCCGCGGATAGGAAATAGGTGAAGTATGTCCCAATGTCCGTTTGGGACGCGCCCGAGCCTAGCGTCCCAACGTATTTTTGAACACCCTGTTTTTTAGACAGAATGAGTAGTATAGAATTGCCAAATTCATCAACTCAAATATTCAAATAATTTGAATGATCCAACAATAGGAAGATAAAACATAGTTTGAGCAAATATAGTTTATTACAACAAATATAGTTAAAATATCCAAAGATCTAACGATAAAACTAGTTGTCTCCGGAGATGATTCCTGCTAATCACTACGGGAGTCGTTGAGCACGCCGACGATATTTGCCGCCGGGCTCATAACAGGAACTCTCGGCGTACACGGGCACCGACGGCCTCGCTCCGTCGGTGTACAATCCATGGGGCTTGCTCGGCGTCAACGTAGTTTTTGCCGTCGGGCACATTGCTACGCCGACGGCATTGCCGTGCCGTCGGCCTAGCTCCGTCGGCATTGCTCTATCAAATATTTTTCGAATTTTTTCTAGTGTTTTTTAACTTTATATTATTATTTCAATTCCAATTAGTCATATATTTAATCTCATATTACACACTTAATTTAATCTCAAACTATCAACCATTAGTCAAACTTTCCAGATGGTCACTCATACTCAGATTGCACCAGGCCAAGCACGCTTAACTATTAAGTTCTATTCAAATGAGATTCCAATTAAGATGTCATACCTTGTTGCTATTATTATGATATCAATCATATTAACCCTCATTCAAGATATTATACTTTTAATCTTTAAAATTTTAAAAATAAGATTTGAATGAACAAAATAACTATGTTAAATAATACTTGAATAATAATAATAAATTATTTTATTTTAGTTTTGTATTTTCCATTTAATAAGAAATAATTCATATCTTCATATTTGTATATCATGATTTACCAAATAAATGTCTATATCGATCATAAAAATGAGAGGAATCCAAATATGACATCCATGTCATCATTTTCATGATGAATAATGTCTTTTAAAACAAACAATAACCAAAATAAATTAGCATAACGTCAATTAAAGAGGCGAATTTAGATACAAAGCAAGGAAAATCCTCATATTATGGTATTATCCATCGAATATGTACTACTCTTTGTGAAAATTAAACGAATGTCATTTTGGAACATATTTTATGTACTTGCTTCACAAAAAAGTCATTTTTGGCACTTAAAAATGGAAAATGATATTTCTAAAAATAATTTTGACAATCGCTTCGGCGACATTATTTCCCATATCATGACACACATATGTGTTGAATATGGCCACTTTATCACAAGCTATGACATGACAATGGTCATACATTGGTCATTTGTCTTAAAACTTATGCACGTTTGTAGATGATTGATATTTTTGTAAAGTTTTATTTTGAAAAGTTTGCCAAAACTACTTTACTTTGCTAATCCAATAGCAGGACTATATGTTTCAACGTTTAATGGCCATTGAAATTATTCTATATCATTTTTTCTAAAAACTAGTCCGTGTAAAAGGACTCCCTGCCAAAGGTTTCTTTTTTTGAGTACGTTTTCATATTTTTTTCATTTCTTTCAAAAAACAGTCAAAATGGAGAGCAAGACCATTCATCAAAATGGAGATCATGGCGGTTGCGTGCAGGTCGGCTGCTGAGCAAGGGGGAGAACCGAATGTGTAAGTGAGCAAATGTTTTACTGAGAGTTTTCGACTACTCATATTCGAACAACGGACGCCACTTTTCAAATAACTGAGGAGTCACAACTTTTGAGGGTTAAATTTGGAATAGTTGTAAGTCCTTATAAAACATAATCTATTAAAATTTTTTTAAAAGAAAAGAATCTATTACAAGTTAACTCTTCTAAAGGTTGGGCTAGATAATTAGAGTGCCCTATGAATTCAGAATCCCTATATTTACATGCACCGGTCACATCTTTACTTTTCTTCTCGAGACTTGTGGACTTGTAGAGGTTGTATGCATCTTTTTTTTTTAAATTTCCCATATATATAAAATAGGCAAGCAGGCCGCCTCGTTAAAAACCTTCCAGGCCCCTTAGGCACCCTGGTAAGGAAAAGAGCACGTATGAAACCCGCCGCCTTACAGTTCAAATACACTTACATCATGTAGCAACATTGGTAAAATAAAACTAGGGGATCATCGTCCCACTTACAAGAACTATTGGATTGAAAACTAAACTTAGCAAGCTCATGTGCTACCGAATTAGCTTCTCTTTGGCAATGTTGAAACGTAATCTTGTTAAAGCCCGAAGCCAGGGTCACGCAGTCATGAAATATAGCAGCCACTGACGTGGCCGAGAAACCACCCTCCTTCATCGTACTAATCACCTCCGCGTTGTCCGACTCAAGAATAAACCGATTACAACCAAGAAAGTGTGCCAGGCATAAACCCTCACGCATGGCATAGGCTTCTACTGTCATTGCGTCAACAACGAAAGGAATTGTTACAATTTGAGCTGCAACAAACTGACCTTTATAATCACGGACGATAACTCCAGCACTCCCCCTTCCTTCATCCTCACTATAAGCAGCATCAACGTTTATTTTTGCCATGTTTTCAGGGGGCAAATCACGCTTCCATCTTCCTCATCACCAGATGCTTCTTTGCTCTCCAATAGTTAGTAGCTAGAGCACCGATAAGCATCGCAGATCGTTGAGGCGATTGAACTTCTTCACCATGTGTAACTTGATTTCGCTCCCACCAAATGTACCAAGCTCCTGTTCCTGTTAGAATTAATTATGGTATGCCGACCCCTCCCAAAGGATCCCATATCCCCTGCATGCATATAATGTGCTCTAACGCCACAGCTCCTGCTCGGGAATATGTAGAGTCGGGATATAATGCTTAAACTCTTTAAGTAATAAAATCTCTTTTATCAAAAAAATCATACCCTCTTCCTTATGGGAGCGACTGGAGCTCAGTCGCCTGAGAACTCATGAGTTCTCAGTCGCACAACATCAGCGTGTTGATTAGACCGATTTAGTGTAAATCGTTCGATTAGCGATAGGAATCAGCGTAAGTGATGTTTAACTTTTATGTGAACGAGGCCTCTTCCTTTCTTGTTGGTTATCTGGGCTTTCTTGTCGATGGGCCTTTTTAACATATTGGGCTAGTACCGTAGGATAGAATAATGGATTTTTTCTATACTTTTTCTACTTATATCGATGGATGAAAGGGACTGAGAGGTATAAAGTTAATCTTTATTTTTATAGTAAAATATAAAATATCAGCTGTAGCCCCAATTACATTTAGAAAAAAATATAGTTACAACTCACTTGCAACTGAAAAATTATCAATTACAACCCACTTATAATTGAAAAAAATCAGTTGAAATCGGGTTGCAACTGGAAAAAAACATTCACCTACAACCTACTTAGATAGTTTTGGTTGCAACCGTTTGCTACTTGAAAAAGAAACTCAACCCAAATGCATTTAGAAAATCTCAATTTCAATAGAAAAATACGTGTTTTTTTCAATTCCAACATACGTGCAACTCCCGTGTGACCACGAATCATGAGTCAAAAGCCAAAAACTAATGGTTTGGTCAATCTTTTGTCTCGTGTAACCCATTTCAAACTCACATCTAGCATTAACCACAAAACATAAAGATGAATATTTTTCTTATAGTTGCAACACACTTGCAACTAGAAAATCTCAGTTACGACCTACCTGCAACTGGAAAATATCAGTTGCGACTCAGTTAGAACTAGAAAAATATTAGTTGTAACCTAATTACAACTAGAAAATATCAGTTGCGACTCACTTGTAACTGGAGAAAATAGAGTTGAAGGCACTTAAAACCGGAAAGTCTCAGTTGCAAACCACTTGCAATTGGAAATAATATTGAGTTGCAACTCACTTGCAACTGAGTTGTAAAAAAATATTAGTCGTGACTCACTTGCAACCGGAAAAAATTGAGTTGCAACCAGAAAAACTCAGTTGCGACCCATTTGCGACTGGAAAAAATAGTTGCAACCCACTTGCAACCGGAAAACCTCAGTTGCGACCCATTACAACTAGAAAATGAGTGAAAAAATCCCCTCATATATAAGGTTATTGCAACTAATCACATCACGCCCCCTAATAAAAAATGTCAAGCCGACCCCCCCACCCCCACCCAATTACAAGTGAAAAAAATGTAACTAATTACAAGTGAAAAATTCCAGTTACGAGATAATTGCAACCCGTACGCTAAAGTTAAGAGGGGCTTGCAACTAACCGAAAAATATAAAAGTCCAAAAAGAATAAAAACTGGACAAAACATAAAAATACAAAAAACACACAAAAAAAGAAATACGTGCACAATCCGCGAAAAAAAAACCCACGAAAAAAGGTACAAAAATGTGCGCGCGGCGGGCGCGAGCGAGGCCTGCGCGTCCAGCACAGCAGCCATCAGCACAGCCAGCGATCAGCACAAGCACAGGGAAAAACAGAAAAAAAAGGGAAGCGCACAAATCTTAACGCACACGGGATCGGACGGTTCCACGCATAACTGAGATCTCAACAGTTCTAAGGCGACTTAGAATTAGCAATTCCGCTTCCTTATTCATCATAGCCGCACTACAACATAACTCATTAATTGTTTATACCCTCGGATCCTCTCCATCTGCTCCGGCTTCTCCCTCGGTACTTACTCGTCGCCTTGGCCTATTTAAACCGTGCAATCGACCGCACCACACCACGAAGTGCATAAGCAGCACTGCAGCAGTGTGTCACGCGCACAAAACACATCGAAGGAGCTAGCAGAATTTATCCACATCAGTTACCTAGCACTGCACGCTATGATCCCTTCAGCCGCTAGCGCGCCGGCCGGAGGTCTCACTTCCGGCCACCGCTGCATAGAGCGGAGTGCCGAGCGTGGCTGGAGGGCAGGGCAAAATAACTTATTTGTAGGCGTGGGAGGCATGAGGAACCTGCCGGGCTGCCCGGTGGTGGATAGCGGCTACGGCTTCGGGTCCATGAGCACGGGCGTCTTTACCGGAATCACGAGACTTCTCCGCAACACTATAACCGGATGCGTTCTCAAGCACCAGCGGTGGTGGGATGAGCGACGACGCCAGTATGCTAGTAGTAGGATTTGAAGGAGGAGCCGGCCCTCCTGCTTTCTTCGTCAAGGTTGCCCCCAGGACCTCGTAGTCTTGAGTATGCCGCCGGCCATGGAGCAGCACCTCATCAGAAAGTACAAGCTCAAGTTCGATGGGCAGTCGGTGTAGGTAGCTCTGTACTTGGACGAGCACTGGGTGTATAAGTTGCAGCTCTACTGCAAGGGTGATCGCGCTAGCTTCATCAAGGGGTGGAGCGGCTTCTACACCAAGTGTCAGCTCAAGAATAAGGACACACTCGTCTTCACCCCAAGGACGACGGCTTCCAGCTCCCGATCTACAGAGTGGCCTCGATCCTTCGTGGAGATCGTCTATGGCATGTCGTAGGCATCGCCAGGGCCCTTGGGAGGAGGCACACATCACACAGGTGAAGGCGGCGTTGTTGTGATGTTTATGTTTAAGTGCTTGTAGTTGTAGTGTTGGACTCTAGAGGCTGTTGAACAAAGCTTTTGGGTGCGTATTATGAATATGCCGGTTGTAATGTTGGCTTGTTAAGGCTGGTGAACAATCCTTTTAGACCTGGTAACTTTGTCCCAGGTTTAGGTAGGCGTGTTAGCGCACTGCTGTTAAAATTAAATGCTAATTGCTATGTTTAGTGTGTATGATATTTGTTGTGTGCTTAAGATCCTCTATGTGCTTTTGGTAGCCGTTGTATGATGTTAAGACTACCATATTTGAATGTGATAAGAAGAAGCAAGAGTTGTATGCCTAAAATGGCAACCAACCCCATGTCCTTTGTGTGAGCAACAGACGACACTCTTTTTTCAAGTAACCAAACAAACTATAAATTTCATGCATGTGCAAGAAGGCTAGCTAGTGTCACACCTTCAATCGATTATGTTTAGTTTGGACATTGACATGCGACTAAATGTCGAATAAATGAATTACAAACACATAATGCGGTTGATGCAAGTTTTTGCAGATACAGCCGGAGTTACTATCCAATCCCACTTGACAAAATATGCAAAAATGAGGGAAGCTTCTGTACAACGAATGGTATATAAGACCAAACTCAATCAAGTTTCGCAAGTTGCCAGAATGTTCCATGCACGGCTTTGGGAGGCTAGCAGGGGGTTGATCTCGTATCCTTTAAGTTGTCACACACTTCTAGCTTGGCCAGCTTGACATAGGCACGCACAGAGGTAAGGCAGTGGTATGCAAATGGTCGTTGTCGTTCACTCTCCGGAACGAACATCATCAGCAATCCAACAGCAATCGATGCTGGACCATTGCACTCTTCACTCTCTATCGAAAAATTGCACTCTGTCACTTGCTCGACCCTTGGGTTCCTCCACTAATTTAAAGCAAACTCTGTCACTTATTTCTGCGATCTAGACAGTGGCCCAAAATACTGGGCTAGCCGCTTTCATAAGTGGGCTTTGAGGAACGGAATGTGGAATTCGGAAGGCCAGCTTTTACCAAAGCACCAGTGACAGGATCCAAAATTTACTCCTCTCGTTCCTGAACAAACATGCCCCGCCTCACCGACCATACTCCTCCATCGGCTATTTAAACCACGGTTTTCTTAATAGTAGAAAAGGACGCCGCACCAGTGTGATGCTTACGATTTTTATTGCTTTTATTACGAAATATTTAACCCACCAGCTACACCACACCACACAAGCGTAGCTTTTTTAGCTAAAGTGAATTTATTGATATTAAGCAAGTATCAATTACACTCAGCCTCGCGGCATTACGGATGCACGCAGGCAAAAAAGGAAGAAGAAATACAAAACAAAGAAAAGTTCCGCTACAGTGATCTAAACTTTTAAACATCGGTACTAACACCACCAAGACAGCATCAGAAGTTCAACTTCTTCAAAAGTGACGCCTCCAAGAAGGTAATAATGCACATGCGGCTGTCGTCGCCCCGATCATAGATCTTAAATCTTCACCCTGAAGAAAGCCTAACTCTTAAAACATTGTCTTCAACAAGAATATTATCCTTCAACAAGAACATTGTCAGACACAACCAAGCGCAACTAGCGGTAGCATTGACCTCTCACACACACGCAACACGATCCAGCTAGCTGGTTAGAGCGCCATGGCCAAGAGAGCTCTAACGCAGCTACCTCGCTCCTCCTGCTCTCCCTTGTGCTAGCGGCGCACGCCGTGGCGGAGGCAGGACCACGCCTGATGGTGTTGTGGTTGCCTCTTTGCGGCCACGGCCTCAGCAAAAAACGTGTTCGTGGGTGTGGGAGGTATGGGGAACCTGCTGAGCCCCGCGTTCTTGGGCGGGGGCTACCACAGCATCTGCGATGCGCTTGCGTGTTCACCGGCGTAACGGGACAGCCTAGCAACGGTATCAGAATGGATGTCGCAGTCGGCAGCGCCGGTAGTATCCTTTTCGGATGGTTCTTCAATGGTCCATACTATCCAGCAAAAAAGTTATGCACGTCTCCAGTTTTTTCTATGTATGCGATATGCAATGTAAATAAAAGTAATTTCAAATAAATTATGCAGCCGATCAATGCGATACATATCCCATGTTTTCGCATGTAAGTAGGATGTCAATGGGCAGGGTAGAGCAATATCATACACATACCCGTGTAGTAAATGGGTACAAAGTCTTACCCATACCCGTACCCGTGGGTATAAAACTTACCCATGCCCATACCTGACGGGTACCCGTACCCATTGGATACCCGACGGGTCGATCAAATAGTACACAAATTATTCAATTGTAGCATATTTTAGCAAAATAAAACAATTGTCTCAAGTCAATAATAGATAGATGAGTGCATGACAATTATCGAAGTTTAGAAGTCGCAGTCTCATACTCGGCCCTGTGATGCTCACTTGCATATGTCGGAACTCTATAGGTAGGTCTACATATAAATTTTCCCTTAAAAAAAATCTATATGTCAATTTAAATGGGCAGGGTATGGGTATACCCACGGGTACAAGGCTATACCCATGCCCGTACCCGTGACTGAACGGGTAAGGTATGGGTATTACCCGTGGGTAGAAAAATGTGCCCATACCGTGTCCATGCGGGTACGGTACCCGTGAATACCCGTATCCACGGATAAAATTGCCATCCTTACATGTAACATTGGTTGCATCAATTTCCCCGCGAACATGAAAAAACGTTCAACGATAGCAAAAATAGGGAAGTTGAATGGTTCAAACTTTGATCCAACTAACTACTCCCTCTGTTTCAGCTTAATTATAAGACCAGCGCTATACCTAGATTGCTATTTTTTCCTACATAATGTAAATTGTATGACATAAAAAATATCATTTGGAAATATAACATCTGAAATTTTTAATGGGATGATATTTGTAGTATATACTTTAAAGTATGGTAGTCAAATTAACGAGTTAGGGGTACATGTATGCCCTGAAAACTAAAACGGAGGGAGGAGGTACGGAGCTCTCACACCATGACGCCTACAATAACCAGTAGTGTTAAAGTACTTTAATTTGGATCCAGTAACCTAGAAAGTGTCACCCCCCAAAAAAAAAGCCTGGTGCCTTCTTTCAGAACTGAAATGTGGGGGGCGCTTAACGAGTCCATAGCTTCGACCACAAGAAAAAGTGCAATCAAAAACCAAAACCACTACTTAGTACACAACATCAAGCCATCAACACCCCATCTGCCCGGACGTTCATACTCCTCCGCTGCCTATTTAAACTCTACAAACGGTGAACTCCACAACCCCACAACTGCACCAGTAGCAACGATCTCACAGTCACACAACACAGATGACACAGGACCGAGCGGAACCAATCCATAGCTGGCTAGGTAGAGCTGCTCCAAGGCCAGAGGAGACTTTGGCAGTGGCATGGCAACAGATCGAGATCTCCCTTCCCGCTGTCACAGAGAAGCACAGGAACGGAGAAGAGGGAATAATCTGTTGGTGTGGGCGTGGGAGGCATAGCGGAAATGTTGATCTTCCTGGCCGTCGCAGGCAGCTCCATCGGGAGGTTCGATACCAACGGCTCCGGTGAATTCTTCACCGTCTTGGCTCCTCTCACTCGTGTCGGTGGCATCGCGGGTAGCGTGGCCAGTCCTCGGCGCCGGCAGTTTCCCCTTACCCTGGCTACAGGCTAGTGTACCACGAGTATGTTCAGTACTACTTGAGTAGATGTTTGTATTCGGCTGTGTGTACATTGGACGTGATAAGGAATCGAGTTGTTTGTGACTTGGCGTGCGCCTATCTGTGATACTCGTATGTCAGCTTTTTAACAAGCTTCGTGTTGTTTGGATCAGCGGTTTAAGAGCATTTTCTAATTACCGAAGGGGACAAATCTGTGATACTCTACTTTTCTAAAATTTGGCCTCTTGTGGTTGCCCCGCCGAACTGAAGATGTTCTAGAAAACTCTTCCTCGTGTTAGACAATACCGTTAGACTTTCCAAGTCTGTTAGACAATACCGTTAGGCCTTCCATGTATGTGATCCGGAGTACACCGTATGGTGTAGTACAGCACCGGTTGTACATCCCCAACGGTCACATACAAGGATCACTAGATTTGCTCATTTCCTTCTTTTGCTTTCCTTATATATCCCTTACCATGTAAGTGCCACAGATGGGGCTTTTCCATCTCCTATTTAACACGTACACGATGCCCTCAACAGGACAATCGATTCCACCAACATGGTATCAGAACAAACTCTTCCTTGGCGTCTCGTTCGATAGGAAAACAACCAGGACAACAATCCCCTAGCGATTTTTCGCCCCTCCCTCCCTCCACACGATGGCGGTCTCCCTCACGGCCGCTCTTGGAGCTCCACCTTCAGAAAAACTAACCATGGCTAATTACCTGTACTGGAAGGCACAGGTGGTTCCGGTTGTGCGTGACGCCTTGGTCATGGGGCTGCTTGACGGCTCCGACCAGGCCCCCGGGGAAACAATGGTGGGAGAGGACTCGGAGAAGAGAAGGATCAGGGTCCCCAATCCGGCCTACGCGGCATGGATCGCGAGGGACCAACAACTCGTGAGCTACCTCATCAAGACTATCTCCCCCGACATCTCCAGCGAGCTTCTTGATTTGGAGCACGCCGTCGAGATCTGGTCTGCCATCACCGACAAATTCTCGGCCCAGGTCAAGGTGCGGCTAGGAACTCTCACGGCCGCCCTCATCAGCACGAAGAAACGCGAGCTCACCGCTACTGCCTACATCACCAAGAAAAAAGGATTTGCCTCCGAACTTGCTTCGGCTGGGCGGATTGTGCAAGACGCGGAACTAAAGGAGTACCTTCTTGCCGGTCTTTCCGGTGAGTATAACGGTCTCGTTGCTGCCATTAACGCCCATCCTTCTAGCACTTTCACAGATGCATGCAATCAACTCCTCGCGTACGAGCACCGCCAAACAATGTTGTCCAAATCTTAAGAAACCGCTGCCCACTTCTCCTCCTCCGCCAATGCTGCCGATCGTCGGGGTGATGGAGGTGGTGGTCATCGCCCCAATCATGGTGGGGGTGGCTCCTAGCGTCCGCACTCAGGAGGTGGCCGAGGTGGTGGAGGCGGCTATGGTGGCGGTGGAGGTGGTTATGGCGGGGGTGGTGGTGGCTACATCCACAACTCCGGCCGCTCACCTCGTCATGATGAAACACGCCGTCCCCAAGCACGAGCAAACCGTGGGCGTGGGCGTGGAAACCGCGTCCCCTCCCCTCTCCAAGATGTCACTTGTCAAATTTGTAAAAAATATGGGCACCCCGCCACCGAGTGTTGGTGGCGCTACGGCGACGACGACCATGATGATCCACCAAGTGAAGATAAACATGCCCATATTGCCGCATACGGTGTGGACACAAATTGGTACGTGGATTCGGGTGCTACAAATCATCTCACAAGCGAGTTGAGAAAGCTCTCCACTCATGAACAGTACAAGGGCCATGACCAAATCCACACCGCTAGTGGTCAAGGTATGGCAATTAAACACATTGGTCATTCTATTATTCATACCCCTAATAATCCTATTCATCTTCGTAATATTTTACATGTCCCTAATGCCTCCAAAAGTTTATTATCTGCTCACAAAATTAGTCTAGACAACAATGCTTTTATTGAAATTCATACTTTTTTCTTTTTGATTAAGGATCGGGCCACGAAGGAAATCATGTTTAGAGGTCCGTGTCATGGTGGCCTTTATCCCCTTGTTCCCACATCCACGGACTCCACCAAGCACGCCTTCATCACCCTCACACCTTCGTCTTCCACGTGGCATCGCCGTCTAGGACATCCATCCTACTTCATCGTTCAACAAGTTCTTCAGAAAAATAATCTTAGTCACTCGCATGAGATAAATCCTTATGTTTGTAATCCCTGTCAACAAGCCAAAAACAAAAAATTACCTTATCCTACATCCACTAGTGTTTCCACTGTACCATTAGAACAATTTTTTTCGGATGTGTAGGGACCCACTCCTCTTTCAGTTGGAAAACACTCATATTATGTAAGTTTTATTGATGATTTTAGTAAATTTACTTGGATCACTTTACTTAAAAAACGTTCAGATGTCTATCAAGCTTTTTTAAACTTCCAACAATTTGCTGAACGCAAATTTGGACGCAAGATAATAACCATGCAAACGGATTGGGGTGGTGAATATGAAAAACTTCATTCTTTTTTCCAAAAAGTTGGCATCACTCACCACGTCTCTTGTCCTCATGCTCATCAACAAAATAGTTCCACCGAGAGAAAACATCGCCACATAGTTGACGTTGGTCTCTCTCTTCTTGGCAACGCATCCATGCCTCTAAAATTTTGGGATGAAGCTTTCTTAACCGCCACCTATCTCATCAATATGCTTCCCGGCAAGCCTCTGAAATTTGATACTCCCACCGAAAAACTCCTCAATATTAAGCCAAACTATAACTCCCTCCGTATTTTTGGATGCGCCTGTTGGCCCAATCTTCGTCCCTACAACACAAGAAAATTATCTTTTCGCTCCAAGCAATGTGTTTTCCTTGGTTACAACCCTCTACACAAAGGAGTCAAATGTCTTGATGTGAGTACTGGACGAGTTTATATCTCTCGCGATGTTGTTTTTGATGAAAATGTTTTTCCATTTACTTTGTTAAATCCTAATGTGGGTTCTCGCCTTCATCAAGAAATTCTGCTCATACCCTCATCTCCATCTTCTAACCCTTCCAATCTAGAGGGTATGTCTAATGATGACCATATGCATTTTGTACCTGCTACTAACACTACTCACGTACCCGAAGACAGTGGCGCACCCACAACCGCGAGCCAACCCTCCGCTACTGAAGAAACCAGTGACACCAGCGACGAAACAAGTGAAAACGGTGAAGAAATCAGTCAAAACAGGCCAAATCTGCCAAATTCGGAAGCAAGCAGCACCCACACCGATCCCAGTGCAGATTCTCCCGCCCTGACGCCAGAATCGGCCTCGGATCGCGCGTCCGAGCAATCAGCGCCCGCGCCATCTCCTCCGGGATCGCCGCCCGTCAGAAGATCCTCCCCTCCACCAACGGCTACACCGCCCGGGGCTCACCAGCCCGACCAACCGCCCCCCCAAACCACGGCCCTCCACGACGCATCCTGGCGAAACGTCCGCATCGCACCCCGCGCCGAACTGTTCCCTCGCGGAGACGCGTCGCCGCGCCAATCCCAGGCGGCCACGTCGCCTTCCACAACCCCCGCGGGGACAGCCGGGTCCCACTCCTCCAGCTCTCCCGGATCCTCTGCATCAACCGGCTCTACTAACTCGGCCACACATACGACCACGGGATCCCCTGCTCCGGCCGACTCTGGGGGAACAAGATCTTCTTGAAGGGGATCGTGTGCAGAAAACAAAAAAATTCCTACCAACGATATTCTATAAACATGCCAAGATCTATTCTATGCAGATATAGTAGTACGAACGGAGATCGGAATACATACCCTTGTAGAACGAAAGCGGGGATTACGTTCCCGCACAAACGTTGTCGACGAAGACCGACGAAGCCGACCTCAAGGTCGTGTAGAGGAAGCAGACCTCCGAGTACCGCTAGCGCAGCACCTCGCAGGGCGTTACACACGTACGGTGGAAACGACGGCCTCCGAAGCTCCAGTCCAGGACGAGCAGCGGAAGACTTGGACCGGAACACCAGCAGCGTGGGAGCGGGCTATGGTGGAAGAGATCCCCCTCTCAACTCGGCGCAACTCCAAAAAAGGGAATCATGGTAGAATACTTTCCTCGACAGTTTCTCCCACTCCATCCACGGAGGACGTTCCCGGAATTTCTTTCGTTGCGCCACTCGGAATCTCGAGTTCAGGATCAACGATCTCATCGAGGTCTACCTTCCTCCCACTTACTCATTTCGCGAGAAAATCCTTCTCTAGAAAGGTACTGGTCTTCGCGACAAAAGTTTTGCCCTCAGCTTGGTTGTAGAAGGTGTATCCAATGGTTTCCCGCGGATATCCTACAAAGACGACTTTCTCCGACTTCGGTTCAAGTTTGTCGGGCTGTAGTTTCTTAACATACGCCTCACAACCCCAAACCTTCAGAAACAATAACTTAGGCTTCTGGCCATACTATAATTCATACGGTGTCATTTCAACGGATTTGGACGGAGCCCTATTTAAAATGAATGTGGCTGTTTCTAACGCATAACCCCAGAAGGACACGGGCAAATCGGTAAGAGACATCATAGATCAAACACTATCAAGTAGAGTACGATTACGTCGCTCGGACACGCCGTTACGCTGCGGTGTTCCGGCTGGCGTAAGTTGGGGTACTATGCCACAACTCTTCAGATGCGTGCCAAACTCAAAACTCAAATACTCACCACCACGATCGGATCGGAGGTGCTTGATTTTCTTGTTAAGCTGATTCTCAACTTCACTTTGGAATTCTATGAACTTTTCAAAAGTTTCAGACTTGTGTTTCATCAAGTAGATATAACCGTATCTACTCAAGTCATCGGTGAAGGTGACAAAGTAACGATAACCATTGCGTGTCGAAACGCGCATAGGTCCACACACATCTGTATGTATGATCCCCAACAAATCCGACACCCGTTCATCGAAACCTTTGAACGATGTCTTGGTCATTTTGCCCATGAGGCATGGTTCGCATGTATCGAGAGATTCGTAATCCAACGAGTTCAAAAGTCCATCGGAGTGGAGTTTCTTCATGCGCTTTATACCAATATGACCAAGACGGCAATGCCACATATACATGGCGGTATCATCACTACACTTAACCCGTTTGGCTTCTATGTTATGGATGTGAGTACTACGATCGAGATTCAACAAGAATAAACCATTATTCTCGGGAGCATCAACATAAAAGATATCATTCATATAAATAGCACAACTGCTTGATACTGATTTAAACGAATAACCGTCTTGTAACAGGCAAGACCCACTTATAATGTTTACACACAAGGATGGTACAAAATAACACTTATTTAAAACCAAAACTAATCCCGATGGTAGATGTAGAGGGAGCGTGCCGACAGCCACCACGTCGACTCTCGATCCGTTGCCGACGCGTATCGTCACCTCATCCTTAGCCAGCCGCCGTCTATTCCGTAACTCCTCCTAAGAGTTACATATATGAGCAACAGAACCAGTATCAAATACCCACGTGTTGCTCCGGGCGGATGTAAGGTACACATCTATAACATGTATATCAAATATACCTTGCTCTTTGTCGACCGTCTTGCCAGACTTCCTATCCTCCAGGTACTTGGGGCAGTTGCGCTTCCAGTGACCTTTTCCCTTGCAGTAGAAGCACTCCGCGCTAGCTCTGGGACCAGATCTGTTAGTCTTGGGCTTGGCAATCATCTTGCCCTCCCTCCTGGACTTCCAGCTCTGCTTTCCCTTGCCACCAGATTTCTTAAAATCGACGGTCTTGTTGATCATCAACAGCGTGTGCTCCTTCTTAATCTCCACCTCAGCAGTCTTGAGCATCACAAACACTTTACCCAGGGACTTAGCCATGCCCTGCATGTTGTAGTTCATGACGAAGCCTTTATAGCTAGGGGGCAACGATTGCAACACCCTGTCAATCGCCAGCTCATCGGGAATCTTGCATTCCAGAGCATTCAGTCGTTGAACGTAGCCAGACATCTTGACCACATGCTCGCTCACACTGCTATGCTCCTCCATCTTGGCCGAGAAGAAAATCTCAGAAGCCTCATATCTCTCAGCATTAGCCTGTGGCGCGAAGACAGCCTTAAGATCCGAAATGATCTCAAAGGCGCTCATCTTCTCAAAGCGCTTATGCAGGTCGGCTTCCATGGCATAGAGCATGCCACTCTGGACAAAGGCAGAATCCTCCGATCGGGTCTGGAAGACCTTCTTCTCATCCTCAGAGGCATCATCTGCAGGAGGGTCACCTATGGCGGCCTCAATGACGTAGGCCACCCTATGGGGAGTAAGGAGGATCCTCAGGTTGCGGAACCAGGCCATGAAGTTTGACCCATTGGTCTTAAACTTTTCTTTCTCAAGGAACAGACCTAGGTTAAACGAGGGGCGAGACATCTACAATGGAATTTGCAACAACATAAGACTTTGTTCATAATAATTTTGAGTTACAGTATTTTTAGAAAATAACTAACATAACTCCCACTCAGACGAGCATCCCTCCTGGTCGTTTAAGCGATTACATGACCCCCATCCATTGCACCACCCCTCATCATCAGAGCCGGCGGCACAACTTCAAGAGTAGACAAATGTCCGCCACACCATTTTTGTGACTCGTGCTTGACCTTTCGGTCTCCTTGTTCAGAGTCCATATCTGCATATGCTAGGCTCGCCACCATAACCTCCACGCCGACGCTTGTGCAACATGGCTTACACCCAATGTATGCGAACGACGATATGTCTGACACCCGATCATCACGGCCTGCCTCATAACGTAGAACTTTCTTGGTGGTGCGCGTTGGAGGGAGAACACTAGTGGTATTTTGAAGGGACCATCTTATATAACTACCGCCGCGCAACTAATATATACATATATATATATATATATATATATATATATAATCACACAATATAAGATGCACACAAAATATCAAATGTAATGCAATGTGATATAGTCCATTGCGCCATGGTCTTCTTGGCGCCCGCAGTTTATAAACAATTTAATAAACCTACCTTGACCATATCACATAGCCCCTGCAAAATAAAGTTAGACGCTTCTACTTTATCTTTTACATATTTTACGTGGCTTGGGGCTTTCGTAAATTGAACCGCTTCATACCTACGAACCTTATGACCACAACAACGATCCAATAATTGCATATTTAATCATCCCTTTCGGGCCCTCCATTGAAAATGCGAAGACCAACTAAAAAAAGAGAAACTGACACCCGCCAGCTACAGATACGGTACAAGCCGTATGTCAGTAGTGGAACTAGTCTCACGTAATCGTACGCGTAAAGTCGGTCCGCGCCGCTTCATCAACTCGATGCCGCTGGAATCACAAGTGCACGCTAGAGGGTAGCAAATAACAGGAACGGTGCCCCCGTGCAGAACACGGGTTCTAACAGCGTACATATATATATATGATAGATCGACTCTGATACCACTGAAGGGGATCATGTGCAGAAAACAAAAAAAATCCTACCAATGATATCCGAAAAACATGTCAAGATCTATTCTATGCAGATATATTAGTACAAACGGAGATCGGAAGACATACCCTTGTAGACCGAAAGCGGGGATTACGTTCCCGCACAAACGTTGTCGATGAAGACCGACGAAGCCGACCTCAAGGTCGTGTAGAGGAAGCAGACCTCCGAGTACCGCTAGTGCAACACCTCGCAGGGCGTTACACATGTACGGTGGAAACGATGGCCTCCGAAGCTCCAGTTCAGGACGAGCAGCGGAAGACTTGGACCGGAACACCAGCAGCGCGACAACGGGCTATGGTGGAAGAGATCCCCCTCTCAACTCGGCGCAACTCCAACAAAGGAAATCACAAAATCGAGAGAGAATTAGGGAATTAATTGGTGAATTAAAATGCCAGGGGTGCCCCTTCTTATATAGGCTCCCAGGGGGGAGCCAACCTCCTCACCAGGAACTGTGGGACTATCCCCACATAGCCTGGTGCATCTATGGCTGGTGCGCCGGCCCCCTGGTGGGCCTCTTGGCCCACCTGGGTCGGCCACCCAAGCCCCCACCGAATTCCCCTAGGTAATTTCCCCTCTTGGGTCTTCTTTCGACCAGAAGGCCCATTTAGGGAAATCAGCCTAAATAAATTCGAAAATAAATATATAAAATCATATTTGCATATTAATTACACTAATTAATATCAAACATAATATATATAATTTATCCTAGCTCTGAAAACTCTTTCGGCGCTGCCCGATCTCCATCGGACCCCTCCCGGGACGTTCCCCGTGATCTCTTTCCTTTTCGGTTGTCTTGTCGAAACCCCTTAAGTGTGTTACCCTAGCGGTTCGATATAATAACATGTATGATCAAGACTCCTCTATGATCAACGAATAACTCGTAGGCCTGGACCCCATGAATTAATCCCTGTGATATAACGAATGACTTTCATCTATCAAAGCTGAACGCAAAGTCTTAAACCTTTTGGCATAGCGATACTTAGCGTGTCCGAGCGTCGTTTCATAGATATCTCCATACCTAGCTTGACCTCGTTACCGACAACGTTATCTTCTACTCGTCCATGATTTCATGTCTCCGTGACCTAGTCACATGCTTGCAAGCTCATTAGACATGATCTCACCGAGTGGGCCCCAGAGTATCTATCCTGCTATGCGGACTGGCAAATCCCGCTCTTGTCCCCTCGTCTCAACTACTCCTTTTCGATACCCAAAAGTATCACCGTTATTGTCATACTATATAAGATACAACGTTTGGTGCGATCAAAGTATCTTCCAGGAATAACAATAAGAGTTGATCTCACGGTCAAAGGCGTAACGACTACGTCCTCCAAATTTGGGTATGTCCACCACATCGTTCTCCAACGATATGACTTCCATTGCCGACCGGCGCCATGCCCTATGATTGGGAAACATCGATCATCAATCGCGCAACGAAACTAGTCTTAGTAGAGGCTACTAGGGACCTGTTTGTTTACGCATCACACCCGTATTAATGTTTCCGCTTAATACGGTTATAGCATGACACAAAAACCTATTATAAACAAACGAGATATGATAAAGAATACACTTTATTAATTGCCTCTAGGGCATATCTCCTTCACTTATGCGTCTACTACACATGTCGTCCCGCCTATGCCTCCCCCTCCTCCACAAGCTCGCACACGCTTACAAAAAGGTATAAGAAATCCTAGAATCTATAAAGATGGTACCATTTGCTATGGCTTGTTAACATCCACAGGTGAACCAAGCAAATTATCCGAAGCACTTGCTGATGACAAATGGAAGGATGCCATGCAAGAAGAATATGATGTGCTCCTTCAAAACAAGACATGGCACCTCGTCCCTCCCGGCTCCAACAAAAATATAATTGATTGTAAGTGGGTATACCGTATCAAGAAAAATTACGATGGCTCTATTGACAGGTACAAAGCACGACTTGTCGCCAAGAGTTTCAAGCAATGCTATGGAATTGATTATGAAGACACCTTCAGCCCGGTTGTTAAAGCTGCTACTATCCGACTTGTGCTTGCTCTTGCTGTCTCTCAAGGCTGGAGTCTTCGCCAACTTGACGTCAAGAACGCGTTCTTACATGGCGTTCTGGAAGAGGAAGTTTTTATGAAACAACCACCTGGATTCGAAGATCCCCATGCTCTGCACTATCTCTGCAAACTTGATAAAGCTCTCTACGGTCTCAAGCAAGCTCCTCGTGCCTGGTACTCCAAATTAAGCAACAAACTCACTACTCTTGGTTTCCATCCTTCCTAGGCCGACACATCCCTTTTCATATATCACAAGTCAGGTATCACTATTTTCATGTTAATTTATGTTGATGACATTATTGTGACTAGCTCTTCAGATGAAGCAATTTCGGCTCTCCTCCATGACCTCCGTACGGATTTTGCCCTCAAGGATCTTGGTGCCCTTCATTTCTTTTTGGGCATTGAAGTCAAGAACACAAACCGATGGCCTCCTCTTAACACAAGCTAAGTATGCTAATGATCTTCTTGTTCGAGCAGAAATGGCTAACTGTACTACATTCCCCACTCCTCTCTCCACCTCGGAAAAATTGACTCTCACAGGTGGAACCCCCCTCGGCCCGGCTGACAGCACTGAATACAGAAGCATTGTGGGCGGCCTACAATATCTCACTCTCACACGACCTGATATCTCTTTCGCTGTCAACAAAATATGTCAATATCTTCATGCTCCCACGACAGTCCATTGGACGGCTGCCAAACGCATTATGCGTTATGTGCAAGGTTCGCTTCATATTGGCCTCACTTTTCAACGATCTCACTCTACTCTCCTTAGTGCATTTTCAAATGCAGACTGGGCCGGGTGCCTTGATGATCGACGCTCTACTGGTGGCTTCACAATATTTGTTGGTCCAAACTTGATCTCGTGGAGTGCCCGCAAACAAGCCACCGTCTCTCGCTCCAGCACAGAAGCTGAATACAAATCTCTTGCCAATGCCATTGTAAAATTAATATGGGTCGAAGCCCTCCTCAAGGAACTTGGCATTTCTCTAAAAGAAAAAACATGCCTCTGGTGTGATAACCTTGGTGCTACCTACCTCTCTGCCAACCCGGTGTTTCATGCTCGCACAAAACACATCGAAATTGACTTCCATTTCCTTCGTGAACGGGTTGCCAACAAGTTACTCGACATCCGTCACATCTCCACAAAGGATCAAATCGCTGATGGCTTCACCAAAGCGCTACCCGTCAAGGAATTTAATGAGTTCAAGCGTAATCTCAACATTTCCAATACTTACAAGGCTTAGATTAAGGGGGGTGTTAGACAATACCGTTAGACTTTCCATGTCTGCCAGACAATACCGTTAGGCCTTCCATGTATGTGATCTGGAGTACACCGTATGGTGTAGTACACCACCGGCTGTACATTCCCAACAGTCACATACAAGGATCACTAGATTTGCTCATTTCCTTCTTTTGCTTTCCTTGTATTTCCCTTACCATGTAAGTGCCACAGTTGGGGCTTTTCCATCTCCTATTTAACACGTACACGATGCTCTCAACAGGGCAATCTATTCCACCAACACCTCGCAGTGAAGCTTGTGTGAACCGGTTGGCCCACACCGTCACTTTTCCTCCTCGTGTTAGGCAGTTAGGGCGAGGTTTTCCACGTAAATCCGTGTGTGACCTATGCATTTGCTTGTGTGTTTTTCCGTTGCATATTGTTGTTCCTTGAACATATCTAGAAAGTTCATTGCAGATCAGTTGCATGCGGGAGTGTGTATCCATCACGACTCAATTCTAATGGCCTATATTTTTTTCCTCATATGCAAATCAAAAAATCGGAAAAAATGTGAGTTGCAATTCATGTGCAAACTGAGAAAAATCTCGATGAGTTCTGCTATGCGTCCGACACTCTGGCGTCCGACGATCGTCCGACACAACAGCATGGCCTTACGATCAAAACACTCGATCAAAGGTGTCCAAGAGATCCCAATGTCGTACAAAAATCGTGCGTATACTATCGGACGCAAAACAATTCCGAATCTCGATTAAACTCCATATGGAACTACCGGTACAGACTGAATGACGAACCAAACATATGATTTTGAAAAAAATCTTAATTGCAACCAATATGCGCAATTCGGAACTATCTCAAGTTTCATCCCATGTGTAAATGAAGTGTGCAACAAAATTAGAGTTGTACCACGTGTGCAACTTTTTTTTTGAAGGTCCACGTGTGCAACTGAGTACCCAGTGTTTTTGGTATTACTAGGGTCGAACATTGTGCCTAGTAATTTGTCCCCATCTATTTCTTGTGTGTGCATATCATCCCACCCAGGATCTTGTGTAATTGTCATTGTGGGTTTATACACGGAAATGTTATCTCTTCAGGAAAACTAGCAAGGTGGCCCTCGCAAATGCGAGGGCATCGTCTTATTTGTATTGAATATGTTTGAGAACTTTAGTTATGCTTTCATAGACACTGGAAGAACGAAATATAAATCATAATTATATAAAAATTATAAACTTTATGATAGATGCAATACCTTTTTTACAGCCAAAAAACACCATGTAACAACGTCACATATTTTACAACACCTTTTAATTTTAAATCGTAGGTAGTGCTATTTCCAGAATATACTTTGGCTCTCGTCCAGCCATCCCCTATTTTTCATTCTAGCGTCTTGCAGATTTTTTTTATTTTATGACAATGACTACATAGACTTTGATAGCACATAATTTTATGTAAAATAGTTAATTTTTAAAAAAAACTTTGATGGTACGTAGTTATAGAACTTTTAAACCATCACCAATTTACTTCAAGTAATCTTACAAACTATGTTTTTATTTGAACCACAAAACAATGTAGTGAGGTTAATACTGCTTCTTGGAGCATTCTCATAATATCCAGTAATTTAGACGATTATATAATTCACATGGTTTCATTCTCTCCTTACTAAAGTCACTCTTCAATCCAATAATCATACTATCTCTCCCATGTGTATTTATCGTGTCACGAAACAACATTAATTTGGTAATTTCTTTTCTCATAATTTTGTATACATGTATGCAAATTCCAATGAAGTCTCCTATTAAAATCTATGAATAATAAACCAAGGAACGTTCGTAGCAAAAAAAAAGGAAAGGAGATAAGCAAATAGTGTACTTAATCACCATATAGAAAACCATATGGACTCATTAGTTAGGGTTATTTTCCAAAGGGTCATACTCAAAGAATTTTTTATTTCGAATTCATTGATTGATAGAAACACTTACTTATATTTGTTGTTCTCAAACTTACTAAATCTTGAGCTATAATTTTTTTTAAGATGACGTAACTGTAACAACATTGGAATTATATTTAACGGTAGAAAAGAAAATTTAATGATGACACAAATAACCTATTTTGTTGGTATCCGTAGTTCAGCTTAATCCTTCAAACTATAGAATCATTAGATTACATTTTATGTCGCATGGAAGTGTACTCTTGAAATATTTCGTACGTGATGATTTTAAGTTATACTGCTCCTTATTAAACTTTATACGCTTAGGAAGATATATCTCTTGGTACAAATATCTTCATCTGTTAACCATGATTTTGTTAAATATAATTATGAGAATCTATTAACTTTCCATTTCTTCAAACACAACTCTCATCATATGTTGGTTTTTATCTTTTTTATGAATAGTTATAATCATATGCTATTTATTGATATACTAACGAAAGCAGATTATGCTAGATTAATGAAATATGTTTTTATTTCATGAGAACTTCTTGCACGTCTATCGTTCAAATTGTTCTCATTTATCATACATTTTGATTTTAATGTATACTTTCTTTTGTGAAACATATAGTTGGATTATGGTTATGCATTATAAAGTAGAAGCTTCTTCAACTTTTAGAATCCCCTTTGCATCGAACTTAATCTTCCATTTTCCTTCTCATTAAAATAAATGATTTCAAATTCGGCCAAGCTCGGTTCACTACCAACATTAGATGAAGGCTCTAAGAGGTCATAGAATAATCCATCTCATATGTCTGTTTTAGGTATTATGTTAGGTTCTCTTAATTACAATGTATTGGAGTTTATATATTCAATAAGGACTAAAAACATATTCGTCCACCTAATTATTTATGTTTTCTATCGATAATCGCTTATCATGCAGTGGTGCATGAAAAAAATGGTCCTCTGATCATTCTTCTATGTCTATTTTAGGTATGGTATGATAATGTGTTCTCCATGACAATGTCTTGGGTTATGATGGTAACATACAGTATAAAAGCTCATTGGCCCGCCTATAATGTCTTGAGATTGATATGGTGCAATACAGTATAAAAAGCCTATTGGATCGGCTTAATTTTTTGTGTTTATGTAAGAATTAACGTTTATCAGGAAGTGGCGTAAGAAATAGATGGTTCCTGGGGCTTGTCTTTTTCCTTTTTAATCAAATCTTGGGCTTTGCACCATAGTGTACAATTAAATAGGATTTAACTTCCAATTAGGCGTTTTGAGAGCATGCCAACATTGATAATTTTATAATATTGGATGATCATCGCCTAAACTCATTATATAGTGTGGTGTAAGTATGTGCATATGTATGGTCGTATCATGCTAATGTTTTCATATGCATGTCCACATCAAACTCAATATTTCTATTAAAGTAGATATTTTGCGGTTCAGTTTTCTGTTCTCCATCATGGCATAACATATATGACTATACAACACTCTAGGTAGTGGTATGACAATATTCTTTTTATTGAAGAAAGGGAAGCTAGTTACCTATACGCTAGATGTCTAGAGGAAGCTTATGATCAGCTTTTTCTAAATTGACCGATCAGGTTTTTTATATTAAAAAGAAGAAATGAATAGTCATGTATTGACATGCATGAAAGCTGAGTAGGATCAGCCTTTCAAAAAAGCGATCGGTACATTATTTATTGATTCGGATTAGCACATGCATAGATTACCCAGCAGCCATCACATGGACAGCCGTACCAAACAGCCGGCCAGCTAAATATTTTTCTGCCTTTGATTTCTCGTATCACGTGTCAGGTGATTACGTGTATTTTTTCTATGGCCCACCTAGTTGTCACGATCCGTATTTCTGTAATATCACGTTAAATAATTGTCATGCTAAATATTACCCACAGATTGTGTCAAACTGTTACGTAACGTTAATCTCTGATTAAATCTTAACCATAGATTATAGATCTAACAGTCAATATAATTAAGATGATGTGGCTTAACCTGATGCATCAAAAACTAACTCATTTTACTTTTAGTATATAATAGATAGACAAGAACAGCTCCTCCTTAAGACTTACAAACTGTCAAACTGGGACCAAGAAGTTTTGTCCTTCAGAATTTGTAATGATGTGTTCAGTTGCTCACATCCCATACTTAGAACCTCGGTATTCATCACCAGCAAGGCTAAGTAAATCCGTGTGTGGCTCCACTCAGACGCCATGCGTACCTCCATTTTTCCAAACTTAGACCATTACGGCGGCTCGCAAACAACAATCACTACACCATTAGCAACCCATGCCGCACTCTAAGAGCTCTTCAGCAACAGTTCTCAGTCTCACACAGATGTCGACTGTAGTTCCCGTTACCTCCTAATCCCATGTGATCTGTTGCTCCGTTTGCAACGTGAATATGACTTCTAGGTGAACTAATAATGCTAAGAAATATTTCTCGGTGTTTCATTTAGTGGCGGAGCAAGCACTAGGCAATCTGCAGCGTCTGCCTAGGCTTAGGATCGGGTAACTGAATACTAGATGAGAATTACTATGTATTCATACATCAAAATTGGCTTGTGTTGGCAAAAAGTTCATTCATGTGGACACAATCAAGACTTTCCCAGGATCCAATGAGTGGCTGGCTATGCCTCTGATGATCTAATTCGCGATACCAACCAATATATATCTGCCACGCTACCATTGCAAATGAACATGCACATGCCTCAAATTTCACCTCCTTAGTTAATTCCAAATACATTTAGTAGATGCATGACTGTTGTCATTGTTATTAATGAATGGACGTCTACGTGTGGTGTGCAAATTAACAAAACATACATCCAACTCACATGGAAGTTTTTCATTCAATATGTTACTTGTTTAATTCTACTACTTTTGATGGTATTACTTCGAGTTTATTGCATGTTCAGAGCTTCATCCTTAATAGTTTCATATGTTAATGCAGTGGGAGGACACATGATAATGGCAACGTTGTCGTTCATTTGATGTCTTGCTTGCTTAATTCCAGCAAAATGCCCAGTGATGGAGTCGAGGGGACCAACGGGGGAGAAAATTGCACATAACACCATGGTTTAGTGCCATTGTTGCAGAGAACATAGAAACAAAACCAGTTTTGCAGCAAACCCCAAGTGTCCGTCTAATGAGTTGCGGCAAGCCCAAATTACTGATTTAGAGGCTAAAATCATTGCCTGACACGTGGGGTCACCGTCTAACCTCTTGTATACTGTTGGGTACTTAAGCTATTCACATCATTCGTCTCGCCCAAGAAACAATCAATACACTAATCTCGTAACAAACAGAACGAGCAGCCATCGGACAGTAGCGCACAAGGGCGTGAGATGAGATCAGACTGTGCTCTTTTTTAAAAAAAACTAGCAGATGTGCCAACGTGAGAAAAGAAAATAATTTTTTAAAGGAAAAACTTGCGCGACCTAAATTTTGCTTCAAATAAACTGAGGCTCCAACGTGAGAAATTTGATATGATCCTTATGGGGGTTTAATCGTTGTCACTGGTGCTTCGCTGGAAGAGATATAATGGTAAACTGAGGGTAGGTTTACGGGTTACATTAGTCAATTTATTTGAATCAAAATTTGGTTCGCGCAAGTTTTGTTTTTACGAGATTAGCATTCTAATTGTTTCTCGTGTGGGCCCAGTAAAATGAATAGCTCACGTACCCAACAGTACACTGTACACGAGAGGTTAGAAGGTGACCCACATGTCAGGCAACGTCTTTAGACTATAAATCAGTAATTTGGGCTTGCCGCAACTCATTAGACGAACACTTGTGGTCTGCTGCAAAACTGATTTTGTTTCCGTGTTCTTTGCAACAATGTCACCAAACCATGGTGTTGTGTGCAATTTTCTCCCAATGGGTCTGCCGCCCCACCAACATGCAGAAAATTTCTTTTGGACCCCTAATTTATTTGCTAGAAGATGCTCAAAATATTGTATTTCACTAATTCCGCCCTCCCAGTAAGTAGCATAGGGTTAAATCTTCCACTGGCCCCTCTCATATCAATGTTGGGTTAGTATAAACTTCACAAACGACTTCATAGGGTTGAAACCTTAGTTCCACAAGTGTGAGGACTTTTTGGATGGTTGTGTTAAGGGACGACATTCCGTATTACGATTTCACAAATTATTTATGTATCAGAAATTATGATAATGTGAAATTCACAAACAAACTTGACCTTGTCATTTTGAAAGCACACAAATATGCATACACTTCATATTTTCCATCATGCAACTGTATGAAGAAACACTGCAAGGGGAGATTTTGGCAACATAGACGAAAAGAGTAGAAGTGTAAGTTGCGAACTAGCCAGAGTTTGCTTGAACTTCCAGAGATGATGTTCCAGGTCAATTTTGTAAAGGCTATTAGATTGTGCAATTTTAGTGAAAGGCTTCCACCGTAGTGTTATTTGGCGTCGATGGAACCATAAATTTGTTACTTTGGTACTAGTGTTATATTTGTGGTTGATGAGTGATTAATGTCCAAAAAAGACCCAACTGAATTGCCTATGTTATATTTATGTATTTGACTTCCTACTTTTTATTTGGGTAGATGTCAAGTAAGGTCATTGCCTAATTGATACACTTCATTTCCTCTAACTTCTTTCTCTCTTCCCTGGATTCAGTGATCTTGGAAGAGGGGCACGAAAGAAATTGGGCCAGCCTTTTTCAATACTGGACTTGAGACGCTAGATCAAGAATTTAGAAGCCCAGCATTCACCAAGCATGAACCTCTGCTAAAAAAAAAACATGAATGAACGACACGATTCGCCATCTTTGCCCGCTCACCGCCTTGCTCTCGCCTAGCTTCACTCGTCCGAAATTTACCACAGCAGCAGCGGCCCACGCCACGATCGCACTCGCACTCGACTCGAGCCTCATTTACAGCCATCCACCTGCCCTCGTCTCTCCGCCGTACTCCTCCGCCGCCTATTTATACCGCGAACTGCACTACTCCACTCCATTCCACAAGAGCAGCAGCAGTAGCATCGATCACTCACACGCACAACACAGAGAGCTAGCTTTGAGCCTAGAGCGCCATGGCCAAGAAGTGCTCCGGCACTGTCACCTCCCTCCTCCTGCTCTCCCTCGCGCTAGCGGCGCACGGCGTGGTGGCGGCCAGGACCGTTCCTGGTGGTGGTGCGGCGGAGGCCTCGCTTCCGGCCGCTGCTGCCGCACAGAACGGCGCCGGCGAGGCGGACGCCAAGAACCTGTTCGTGGGAGTGGGAGGCATGGGGGACCTGCCGGGCCTCCCGGCAGTGGGCGGCGGCTACGGCGGGGGCTTCGGCAACAACGGCGCCGGCGTCTTCACCGGCGTCACGGGCCCGCTCGGCGGCGTGGGCGGCGGCGTGGGGAGCGTCGGTCCCGTCGGCGGTGTCGGTGGCACCGGCGGTATCCCGTTCGGAGGGTTTGCCGGCGGCGGCGCCCCGTTCGGCGGCCTCGGAGGCGGGTACGGCGGCGCAGTCGCCGGCGGCGTCACGCCTTGAGTAGCTGTACTGTACGTCGTAGCATTCGCCTCCAGAGTAGCTGTCTGATCCAACTGCTGCGTACAAGAGGAGCGTTCGTGAGTAGCTAGCTGTTAGCCTGTTCGTGCAGTAGCAGCAGTGTATCCGGTGTGTTTCAGTGTGTGTATGGCAGGGCAGCGTCGCAGCGAGACGTTGGAGGGTGTGTTCCAGTGTGTGTGGAAGTCGCGGTTTCTCTGTCATTCTGAGGTTGTGTTTAGTCAGTCTAGTACTCTAGTTTCATGTATCAGACAAGTTAGTAGCGGTATGTCGTGTGATTTACGTGATGTGTCTCTAAACTCAGTGTGCTTGCTCTTCAGAACTGGCATTGATGCAACCCGAGGATGTGTCGAGTCATACGTGCCTAAAAACCATATTTCAAATTGTCAAAAAAAAAATCAGGCAAAAACTACGTTGGTACATCCAAATTTCATCTTCGTACACAAAGAAATGACATTTTTCGTGAGATGTGTAAGAAGACAAATCCTAATGTCTCAACATAACTTCATACGAGACATCTTTTTTGTCTTTTTTACACTGCCCAAAAGAATCTTGAAACTTTTTTGTGTGGACCTAGAATATCCAGATGTACCCTCAAAACTTTTTTTCAAAAAGTTCGACCTCTTAAAATGAATATAAAATACATTTTCATAATGGTCTACCATGAGTTAAAGCGCCAAAAATATGCAAACCATTACATTAGCGCGGTTGTCAAAGTAAAATTACTATTCTTGTTTATCCTGATATATACCTCGAAGTTTGAAATTGAGGTCATCGCAAAAATCAAAAATCGGTTTTGGGTGTTGGTTATGTGTGACGTGTGTTCTTTGATTGTCCATGCACGATATAGTCGTGTGGGTGTTATTTGTCCTAACTAGTTCTTTGTAGAACTTTCTCTACTTTTACTTCGTGAAAAATATTCAACCACTTCTCTCCCCTCGAGTCTCCCCATGTTGGCGTGTTGGCTGTTTTTAAGTACTTAGTCGAAAACAACCAAGTCCTCCACTTCCAAAAACTTTCACTGTTGTTTACATCATGGAAATCGAGTGACGAGAGGAGCTCCACGCCCCACCCTCTTAACGCCGCGCGACAAATATATGTGTGTAGGACCAGATACAATTCTATCAAAAAAGTTCAGGAGTTTCATGAGCCAGACCAGATACAATTTTATCAAAAAAATCAGGGGTTTCATGAGCCAATCCGTGAAGATCTCTGACAAAAGATCCGAAACATGTCGATGGCCAGATCAAAGAGGGGCCATAATTTTAAATAAACCATACTGTGATTTTGCATGCTTATGAAATGTACAGTACTGTTGAGTAGATCTAGAGTTTTGACAGTTTTCGCTTGGATTGGGGTCCACAGTTACGCACTTACGCTACTCCCTGCTGGCTGTTGGTCATGTACTCGTACAGTAGTTTGTACGTACGTGTTGATCTACCTCCACGTACGTACTGTAAAGAGTCGTAGGCAGTCGATTCGATCGCTCTCCCATTGCACCATTGCACACACAGTACCCACACGAGTTGTCCGGCCGGAGCACATACGTCGCACGGGCCGGTAAACCCGAGCCAAGCGCGCGCCACGGCGGCGACGAGCATGCATGCACGAACCCGGCCGTACGGTCCTGGCTCACGGCATCTACTTCCCGGCGAAACAGAGATATGCATTAACCCACCGGCGGCAATGGAGCGGCAGCCGGCATTGATTCCTTTTCTTTCCTGGGATAGGATGAGATCCGAGCGAATCCGGCATCGAGATCATCGTTCCGACTCGGCCCTGTGCACCGCGTTCTTTGGCTTTGGCTGGCATGGAAATGTGCTCCTTTCACGGGCGGCCATTCATGGCGCCCGGTCAAGGGCAGGCCGGGCTCTGGAGCGGCGCACCTGCTACCTTGCTTGCACCACTCCGTTGGGTCTTCCAGGTACGGCACCTGACATTATTATGAGCTTGGCAGGCAAGCGAGCTATGCCAGGAACGGATAGGAGAGGGGCGGTGCTGCGGCGGGCTAGGAGACACCACTATGGACTGCTGGTCTGAGTCGGGGGAGCGTCTTCAATTCGCATTGCGGCAGATGCAGAATGCAGCTGCGGCAGGGAGACGAGTGAATGCGGCTCACCGGCCGGCTAGGTGACTACAGGTCTCGACGGTGCGCGAACTGCTGGCACCACGCACGGATCGACGAGCTGTTGGACGCCCACGCGTGTACGGTGTACCTGTCGACGGCGGATCGGGCGCCATCATTCCGTCTTGCTGCCAGAGATAAGATCGCCGCTCATGGTAGACTCTCCTAGTCCGTGCATACAGATACAGTGCTCGAGGATACAGCAGCAGCCAGTGGTAATTATCAAGCCTCTGTGCTCGCTCCTGCCCAAGGTACAGAGCACGCCATCGGATGCAGAGCCGCCAATGAACGCTTTGATTCTAGCCTTCGATCTGCGATCGCTCTGGTTGTTCTGTGAACAGGCTCACCGAGCAACGTTCGTGCGTAGCAAACTAGCAACAGCACCTCAACTCGTACGGCGGACGTCGCTTCCTGGAACAGTGTACACAGATCAACTGGACCAGGTGTTCCTCAGTTTAAACACGATGGACAACTAAATTTACAGCTTCGCATCAAGCAAGGAAACCCCAAATGCCGCCAGCATATGAGAGGCTTGGCTTGAATGGTAAACCCAGAGATATCGCAAACAGCCTGCTTTAAAACAGTCGTATGCAAAATGTAAAAAACAAAAACAAGGAAACGACATCTTCGTCGACGAAAATACGCCAGATGTATGAGAGCAACTCATGAAAGCCAAGCTTGTGGTGCTAGAGGACATTCTTCTGAGGTCAATTTACATAAATCTACTGAATATATAAACAAGCAATTCATCAATTGGTTTGGACCACGAAATCTGGAAACAATTCATTACAAAAGCTACTAGCTACCGAAATAATCATGGGGGGTCTAGTAGAACAGTCGATGGAGAGATCACATCTAAAACATTACAAGTTTTAGAGTGGTTGGCATTTTTTAGAACCGTTAATCCACCTGATCTAACGATTTTACAATATATGGTACCAGATTGACGGTACCGAACGGTACCGCGGTACCGAAATTGTGTGGGACCAATACCAAAATTACGTGGGATCGGTACCAAAACTATATGGGACCGATAGCATAATTATTTGTCTACAATTATTTTTAACGATAAATTTGTCAATGGTCACTTTCTTCCGCCGCTCGTCACACCCACTAAGGGCATGTTTGATCGAGAAATACGCCTACAGAAAAGTCGGCACTTCAGGAATTCACAATGGCACATGGGATCAGTAAGGGGAGGTAGAAGAAGCCCCGGTCATAAAATTATGAGAAAATCCATATATACATAAATTGGGCACATATAATTGAATTTTTTTCGAAAAAATTAAATTACATGAATTCTACAAATTCCAGAAATAACTGATCGCAGCACACATAATATGTACATTGTACAGAAAAATCCAGCACATTGAAATCTTTACAAGATTATCCTGACTCCTGAGATCAAAACAAATTATTCTTGCAATCAATTCGTTGGAGGCTTTACAACTCCTCCAGCCGCTCTTCTCCCGCACTGTTGTTCCGCTGCTCTTAGATTGTTATTTCGCTCGGCCCGCGACCACTACTCCCCGTCGCTTTCGGGCTCCACGGGTTGCTACCGCCGCCAGCCGCACTAGCTCCTCTGCCCATGATCGTCACATGATCATCAGTAACAGCAGCAGCTCCGTAGCTCGCTGTGCGTTTGGTCGTGCTCAAACTCCAGCGAACAACGTGCTCTCAGGCATGGCGCCCCCGCCCTCTGCGCGACACGCCGCAGCTCACCATTCTCTGCCTGTTAAGTAAAGTTTCAGCGAGGAAGGCGCCTTGCTCTGCAATTTAGGTTGTTCTTGTTGCATCAACCTGCGGGAAAAGCTTTGTAAAATTAAATGAAAGTAAAAAACAAATAAGCATGATGATTCTACTAACAGCTGAATGCAACTACTAGTATTGTGCAAGCCATGTGATCAGTGTAACTACTGTTATACAGATGAAAAGATCAGTGCACTTAGCAGTTAGCAAACTATCATTTCCATGTATAAGAAATACTTTACTTGAAAAGAAGAATATACTCCACATCTGCTGCCTATCTCTCAGTGATCTACGCTGCCAGGCGACTTTAGCGTGTTCATCATTATTAGAGAAATCTGTCTACTGGTTGGTATTGAGATTTTCTTAATTACAGATGCACTTGAGAAATAGAACTAGGAGAAATAACATTGAATATTACCCTCCATCATCGCCATGGTGTGCAAGGACAACCATCAAAGACTCCTCATCGGAGGACGCCTGCAACTTGTAGTGGGGACAATATAACATCTGGTTCAGCTCTCCATTGCTTATCTTCCCGACCACGACAGAGGGAGCCGCAGCACCATCCGGCTCACAGGATATGATCTGATGAACACCAGCATGGTTCAGTTATTCAGTCCACCATGGCAGGGGGCTGTAGTTTAGCAGAGAGGTGGATAATTGGGGGATTCAGTAGAAATTTCAGGATATCTAAGCCCAGCAAAAATTAGATCATTTGCCATTACCAAAATCCCAACCAAGCACACTGTTCCTCCATCGCCGGACAACACAAGGAAAAGAATCCTAGCAACCAAACCACCAGGAACAACACACACATGGCTCATATAATCTCTGTGTTCAGATATGTGAGGCGAATGAGAGGCATCAGTGTTCAGGAAGCATGTCATCCTGTTCTACGCACACATCAAAAGCTATGCGAATCAAGTTAATTCAATTCATAATCATGGAATTGGAAGCAGCTCACCTAGCTTCGATAAGACAGAGAGTCCAAAATCGCATGCCTCGAGGACCTGTGATCTGCGGTGGCGGAAGCAGCTACCTTGCGACCACGCGATGCAGATAGTCGCACGTCGGCGCCGCGCGACCACGCCAAGGGGCCGCCTCCTCTCTTACCTCCGGCGACCAGGCGGGTGCGCACCCCGCGACCCACTCCACTGCTCGCGCGCCCGCCGGAGCACCCCCGCAGTCTGCAGAGCTCCTCTGCACCCGCCCTATTCAACCGGCAGGCGGCAGCCCGCCCGAGCTCCTCTGCCCCTGCCCTCGTGAACAACCCGCACGCCCAAGCTCCTCCGCACACGTGAACCAGCAGCAGTAGAGGAGTCAGCGACCACCTGCCCACCTCGATTTCCCCTGGACGTGGCCTTCTGTGGACTCGGCGGCGCCGACGGCTGCGGCAGTCATTGGAGGGAACGGCGGCGGAACCCTATTTCCTGACCGACCCGAACAGAGCGGCTTCTGTTGGACTAGAACAAGAATCGATCGGGAACCGGTGTAGTACTAGTTTCGAAAAAAAAGGAATAGATCAAGATTTAATCAATGGTTAAAATAAATCATATGGTAATAAACGGCTCAGATAAATAGTAGTAAATGGTACCGACGGTACCACCCGGTACAGTGCCAATCACCGTAAAAGAGCTCCTAAAACATATAACTGAAATCTGGTAGGTTTCTATAATTCAAACCAAAAATAGGTGTCAAAATAAAATAGAATCGTCAAAAGTGATAGGTTTATGCTATTATCTGACGCCTTACCTAACTCCATTTTTTGAAACTTTATCCTTCCAGCGCCTCCCGAACAACAATCACTATATCAACAACCCATTCCGCACTAGACCCCATCTCTTGTCACGACTCCCAATCTTAGATAAATTTTGATTGTAATTCCTGTTACCTCCTAATCCCCCATGTGACTCGCTGATTCGATGCCAAGTGAATGTGACTTCCAGGTGAACAACTACTGCTAAGAAGGCTAAAAGCTCGATGGTTCAGCTAATTTAGTAGCTCCAGGTGACCCTGGGCGGCTACCTAGCTCGCCCACTGAGTGCCCATGAGAAACACCACATACTTATATATCAAAAGTTAGCTTGTGCTGGGAAAAAGTTCAGTCACGTGGACACAATCAAGATTTTCCCAGGCTACAATGCACTGACCTAATTCACGAGAACATTCAAAATTATATCTACCACATATTGTTGTAATTGTGGACATGCACATGCCTGAAAATCCACCTCCTTAGCTAATTCGAAATTCATTTAATATTATGGTCGTTGTCATTATTTTTCATGGATGGACGTCTATGTTTGTACCAAACATATATCCACCTCACATCGTTGTGGTTCACTCAACCCCTTGCTTGTTAAACTATACTACTTTTGGTTGCTATTAATTCGTGTTTCAATGTTCGGAGCTCATCTTTAATAATTTTCATATTTTAATGTACTGGAAGCAAACATGAGTGCACATATGTATGCACATCATCCTTGCTATAAATATTGCAGGATGCGGCAGCAAATGTTACAGTTTTATAGGGTGGATTCACTTGCATATTACCTAAAACCTGAGTTTTAGATTCCAATATGAATGTTAGGTTAGTCTAAAGATCACATAATCGATATGGTAGAAATCTTGGATGCCTACATCACATTCCATATTACGGTTAAAAACTTATCTTCTTTATCTGAAATTTGGTTACAATGAAAGTTCATATACAGATTTGGTAATCATTGTCCTTTTGAAGCATACAAATATGCACGAACTTCCATTATGCAACTATACGAAGAAGCGCGGCAACAAGACGAATTTGGCCATATAGACGATACTCTAATTAGTTGCAGGCAGGCCACAATCTGCTAGCTGGAACTTCGAGACTGTTGATGTTTCCTTAATTTTTACAAAGCCGTTTATGTATATTTACTGTCAATTGTCAAAGGCTTCCATAGTAGTGGTATTTTGCGTCGATGTATCAATAAAATTGTGACTTAGGTACTAGTGCTATTTCGGGATCATGAGTGATCTATGTCCAAAAAATTACCAACCGGATTGTTTTGTAGTTGACAATTTGTTCTGATTTTCACTGAGAACTCGATCGTTGGTTATATTTGTGTATTTTGATTACTACTTTTATTTGGGGAGATACAAAGTAGGATTGGGCCAGCCTATTTCAAATCTGGACTTGAGGCGATCTTAATAGTTGCACGAAACAAGTTGGGCAGCCTATTTCAAATCTGGACCTGAGGCTCTAAATCCAGAATTCACAAGCCCATCTGGGAGTAGCAAGCATGAACCAGCGACATCTTGGCCCGTTACCTCCTGGCTCCACTGGGTCCGGAATTAACTCCTCCTGGTTCCTGAACAAAAACATTCACTGTAGCACCGTCCCGGTCTTTTATTAGTTCTAAAAAAAACTGCCCCGATCTCTCCGCCGGCTATTTATATACCGCGAACTCCACCACTCCACTCCACACGAGCACAGGCGATCAGCAGTAGCATCGATCTCTCGCACCACAACAAAGTTACACAAAGAGAGCTACCAGAGACAATGGAATCTAGTTACAGGTAGAGCTATGTCAATGTCGCCTCCCTCCTGCTCTGCCTCGCCTTACCGGCGAACGAAGAACCTGTCCGTGGGCTTGGGAGACATGGGGAACCTGCCATGCCTCGCGGCCGGGGGCAGGGTTGTACTGTTAGGGCATCTCCATCTATTGGCCCCCAGGACACCGATCTGAGTACATATTTGCCCTCTCAAGGCGGGGTTGTACATAATTGTCGTCCTCAGGAACGTCGACTCCCAGTCGTCCGCCAAACCGACGCCCCTAGCCGGCAATTTTTTACCGAAATTTGGAGAAACATTGATATATTCATAGATTTTTTCACATAATTTAAAAAAGAAAACAATATATAGGTAGTTTCACATACAAAATCATACAAAAAAAACATATAAAAGTTTATAATGTTTTGACACACAAATTATAACAAATCAAACTAGGCATTGCCTTTGAGGGTCCATAGATGGGCACCAAATCATCTTGAAGTTGCTTGTGCACATGTGGGTCTCGAATCTCCTAGCGTATAGCAAGAAACTCTGGTCATATTGGCGGCACTTGTTGATCAACATCCGCAAGCGGACCCTGTCTGTAGTATGCTTCAGTGTTGAGCATCGTCTCACTCCGCTCTCTCTCAGTGATCATGTTGTGTAAGATAATACAACAGTTCATCGCCTTCCACATGTGAGTTTTCGACAAAGTCAGAGCAGGGTATCGAACAAAGGCAAATCGAGACTCCAGCATAGCAAATGTCCGCTCGACATCTTTCCCGCAAGGCTCCTGGCACTTGGCAAACCAAACTTTCGCACTTCTAGGCACAAGGTTTGAGATAGCCTTCACAAATGTTGACCATCTTGGATAGATGCCATCAACCAAGTAGTAGTCCTTTGTGTAATCGTGCCCATTGATCTCGGAATCCACCGAGCTTTCTCCTGACCCTGAATCCAAAAGGTTTGGCGTTGCAGTCTTTGATCCACTCTTGCACAATACTTTCCAGAAAATAAAACCCAAGTGCATGATGCCTCACATGGTCTGGTATCACCCAACTCTACTCACTTAAGAAGCAAGGCATTCAAGTCAAATGAGATCACGGTGACTACCTAACGAACCCAAAGTTGACTAAAAAGAGGGGAGTGTGCCCTTCAACAAGCTTGGTAAGGACGGGGAGCATTGCAGAATGTTGATGTCGTTGTGAGATCCTGGCATTGCCAAAGAACGAGTGATGGATCCATATGTCATGTGTAGCAACTGCCTTAGGTATCACATTACAAGCTCCTATGTGGACTTTGTACATCCCCTGCCATTCGAAAGGGCAGTTCTTCCATTACCAATGCATGCATGCTTCCGAGCATCCCAGGAAACCCTCTTGCTGGATTGGTGGCTAGGACTCGGGGTGTCTTCCGCATTTAGTGTTCGCAAGTACTTTGGTCCAAACACCTCCACCACTGTCCTCCAGAATTTGTTCTGAGTTTCAATGGCCGTGAACTTGGACATGCGTAGGTAATCGTCTTGGACGTCACCGGGAGCATCATATGCAAGCATCCCCATCGTCAGTGTGCACTTCTGAAGAGATGTGAATCCAACCATGTCGGTGCAACCCTCTTGCACTTGAAGTAGGAGTCAAACTCCCGAATGGCATGAACAATGTCGAGGAAGAGCATGCATTTCATCCTAAAACGATGCTTAAACGTATCCTCGTCATGGATTGGATCATCAGCGAAGTAGTTAGCGACTCGACGTAGAGCATGCAATAGGCCTCCATCATCTGCCTCGGCCTCACTTTCCGGTGAACCGGCTTCAAGCCACCTCGCCACGGCTGTGCCTGTTAGACCATGAGGTCGACAAGAGCGACGATGAATCAATGTTCTTCGTCCTTGACCTCAGCGGCAGCTTCTTCTTCAAGCAGCTAGACGAGCATCTCTTTTCTTCTTCAAAATCCATGCCGAGCAGGCAAAATACCGAGCACCTATCGGGCGAGTCAATACAGCGGAGGCACCCTTGCGGCCAAATCCAGCGCCAGCGCCTTTTTGGGCTCCTGGGGCACGCCTGAGTAGAATTCAGCGGAAATCAACGATCCATAGGCCAAAAAAGCGACCTGGGGGCACATGGACATGCCCTTACCTCATGGAGATCATACCAAGTCATCTCTCTCACAATATACGTACTGATGCGAGGAAATCCCGGAATGCCTCCAGCTGACTTGTACATAAGCAAACTATGGGTCCGAATATGGAGCCTGTGTGGCATATCTTGACCTGATAATTTCAAGCTATCTCAAACAGCTTGCTTTTCAACAATCAGTGTGAAAAAAATTAGTGTTACATCCATGCATAAACCAGATGAAAGCAACTTCGTGAAAGCCAGGCACGTGGTGACAAGAAGACATTCAGACATCAATTAAGTAAATCTACTCATATAATAGAAAAAAGGTGTCAAGATCCAAGCTATACATACATAGCGTCCAAAAATACACGTCCCGCTGACCCAGCCCATCGGCATCAAGCAAACTCCCCAACACGACGTACCACACCACCCCAGGGGCCATGAACCAGGCCAGAGCACACACACTAGAGAATAAAGAACAAAACACCATATGGTATTCGCTCGAAGCAGCAGCAGAGTAATATAGTGACAGGTTGAATGGGTTTGACGACGACCTCGTCGCCCTTATTTGTTGCACTTGAATCCATGGCACACCGACAGGATTATGATCAGGATGAGCGCCACAATTATGCCTAGGACTATCAGCTTGATCTTCATGTTCTGTAGCCACATCTTTCTCCTTACCTGTGTTCCTTGCTGCCTGAAATCCTGAGCCTGATATATTGTATACGCAAAGAAAATTATTAGATAACAGACAGTTATTGTTTCAGACATATTCAACTGAATCATAACTGGTAGCATATTTGTTTACAGAACTTCTATGAAACTGAACATTAAGCTATGTTTTCTGATCGCCAGGATCAGACATCCATGTGTATTAGTACAGGACACTAATTCCAAATTGTATTGCCCGACCTTAAGAGTAACATTCCAGCTTTTGTTTTACATCACAATAAGACACCAACTTGGAGATATACTCCCTCCGTTTTTTAATATAAGATGTTTTAGCCTTTTGCCACATGCATATGTCCAAAATTGTATATAGACATGTTTTAGTGTTCACATTCATTCATTTTGGTGTGTATCTAGACAACATGTACAATAGCTCAAACATCTTATATTAAAAACCGTGGAGGGAGTAGCTGGCATTACAATTAGAGTAATATAATACAAAAATATTAGAAACTCCCTAGATGGAAAATGACAGTTAATTTATCGCAACAGTAAAAAACAATGATGATCCATTGATAGAAATCCTACAGATTGCAGGTAACCTGAACAAATATGTGGTTGTACCAATGGAAGCATTATCATAACCATCACCGCAAGTCCTAAAGACTAGAGGATAAGCGAGGGAGGTTTCTGGTCATCGTTAGTAAGTATTAGTCACTGGCAAACTAATTTCATCAAATATAGCCATCACTAATATCATGATTGGCGCATGAGTAGTTTGGGCATATCCAGAGCGCCGAATCCAGTCTGTCACTTGTGCAAATAGTTGACTTGACCAGTTGGCCTACCTATATTTTAGTATAAAGCTGGATCCAGCATAACTGCATCAATTGAGTACTCTTTCTAAAATATAGTAACAGCTTGAAACTAAACCTAATTATCTTGCTAATATATAATAACAGCTTGGAACCAAGACTAGTGCTCTTGCTATTATATAGTAACAGCTTGAAAGCAAACCTAATTAAAGTACACTACCCAGTACAACGTGGGATATAAGAATGTGTCAACTATCAAGACCTGTGATCGCAGATTCTCTGTCTTGTCCACAAGCAGCTCAATCTTCTCTCCACGATCAAGAACCTGCATTTCAGAAGTAGAATAAGGATCAGAAACGTTCTCCAAAATTACCTTCAATTTCAAAGCATACAATTCATAAGGTAATCCACAAAGAAAAAAGATGTACCTTTTCAATATTTTCCATCATAACATTTTTTACTTCTGAAACTTGTGCTTGCACTTTAGCGAGCTTGTTTATCTCTTCGGGGTGGTCTACGCAGTACTGCATGTGTTCTTTAAGTTTTGATCTACAGACAGTAGATATTCGCACACAAATTAGCACAGATAAAAGGCTATATATTTAAACAAGCCCCACAGTGGCAACAACATATACCCAAACTCTCTGTTGAGGCTGCTTGCTGCAGCAGTAGCTGCTTTCCCACCACCATATCTTTTGCTGAAATCATCCTTTATCCGCACCAAGAAAGCAATGGGCATCTGTTGCCCTACTGATTCAACAGCAACTACACAGTATGCTGCAGAAGAAGGCATAATGTCAGCATTGTAGCTTTTTTAATTGAGAAGTTAAAAATGCCAAAAAATGTAAAGTAGTCTTCTGGAGTAATAAATTAGGCAAGAAGAAAGACAAGCACAATCTTAAATATACGGACATTACTTCCTGATTAAATTGTTAAGCACAATAGCCACTGCTACAGGCCATGTGTGATAACAGCTGGGAAGTTTGAAGGAATGGTACATTAAAAGTCCACATGGTATCACCAAAATAAAGAACACATAACAGTATAAAAACATTAAGAAGTAATGTTAAATTCCTACACATCATCCTCTCTTGTAATACATCCGTTCACAATCAGTTGTCAGTTTTGACTTAACTACTGAAGGTTTGACCACTGTTAAATTCGAATATGATCGATCACATATGATTGGTATTCTACTCGTATTCTGTACTTCAAAATTGTGCTTCTGCGTTCATTAAAATGTTACGGTTGAGCATTGATAATTGGGAAGTCAAAAATCAAAAGTGACAAGTGAATATAATTTCAACGATGATCCAAAACTCATGCTATTTTTAAAGCTGCAAACAGTCATATGCAACAGAAGCAAAGACCAGTGTTGCTGCCAAGTGCCAAAGACTAAGGTTGACTCGCCAATACATCGGACCTACAGTCCAATCAAAGAGGGCATCTGATTTCAACATTTAGTAGTGTAATTTGGGTCACCCTTGAACCGGCCGATCCTACTTAGTTCAAACAAATGAGCCAGTTAATCAAATCTGATGTCATTTTGTAATTACAGTTCATTTGATTGAGCTCAGTCGGGTCGGAGGGCACCCTAATGCTGACCAACTTGTATCTCCATACATAGATCCAAAACTTGGTCTAGTTTTCAAAGCTGCAACTGGGCATATGCAAGATAAGAAAAGACCAGTGTTGCTGCAAAGTGCCAAAGCCTACAGGATACACTTGACTCTCCAATACACCAGATCTACAGTTCAATTAGAGAGGAGCATGTATATGATTCGACTTTGCATAAATAATGTCCATGGACAGTATAGGGTGCTTGCAGATCAGTGTTCAGATTATTTATTAAATGTCTATAGCGCCTTAGATACACCATTATGATGTGTTGGAGAAGGCTGAAATTTCTAATATACAAATCACTTAATTGGTTAATTTAATCCATCACTGGTGAAATCTTCTTAACCAGTTCCTTACTGCTTACTCTTCAAATAGATCAAGGGTTGTTTCACCAATTAGAGAACACGGAAACATTGATACATCGGTGTTACTATTTAATAGGTTAAGGGGCATTACTTATTTGGAATCATCAAACTATGACATGCATAAATATGTGCTGGCATTTGATACACATGTCTAGCAAGCCAGTAATAAATCATCTACCCTTGTACTATAAATAGATATAGCAGTATGGAAGTAACACTTCCAATGCCAAGCGCAGTAATCAGAATGCACAAAAACGTTGATACATCTACAGTACGTCGCCTTTTATTTAGAGTAAGGAGGTATATTACCTATTCGAGAACACCACACCAAGACATGCATAAATTCGTGCTGGCATTAGCTACGCATGCCTATAAAGCCAGCACCCGATCATATATCCTCCTACTATAAATAGCATGAACATCTACTAGTAGGAGCAACACTACGTAGTGGTGCGCTTTTATTGCTGCTGTCGGCTATTGCAACTTTTAACACATGTCCGCCCCGTAGGATGAGACTAACGACCATTAAGCGCATGCCACGACATTGACTACCTCCCGAAGCAACACGGAACTCGAATTGACCGATCGCAGGCAAGTGAGTAGGAAACAACTAGTACGAGAGCAGCTTGTAGCACGAAGTTGGCACAGCAGCAAGCCGATCGCGGGCGCTAGTCAACAGCTCGAAGAAAAACGGCCTAACGACACACCCCGTCAAATCCGCTAGATCTACGCGGAGGCAGCTCGAATCGAGCGCGGGCCGCACCAGATCCGCCGCGAGCAAATCGGATCGAATCGAGCGGACGAAAGCAAGGAGGAGGAGGAGGAGGAGGAGGAGGAGGGGGGCGGGGACGACTCACTGAATCCGTCCTCGACGAGGTAGTTGAAGGTGTGTCCGTCGCAGTTGTAGGTGAACTTGTTGTTGCTGGCGGGGAGCTTGACGAGGCACTGGGATGCGATGGTGGTGAAGTTGCCCGTGAACTCGGTGTACTCGGCCAGCACGACCGTGCCGCGGGCCACGAACGCGTAGATCAGCGACTGCTGCCCCATGGCTGCTTGATCCTTCTTCGGCCCTGCTGCTGCTGCTGCTGCCTCTCTCCCCGCCGCCCGTGGAGGTCCGAGCTCGGCCACCCGCTCCTCTCCGCCGCGGAACCCTAGGAGGTGAGGTGGGTAGATCTCGGCGGAGGAGGGAGCGCGAGCGAGGGGAGGGGGAAAGGTCGGTTTCGCCTCGGTGGAGTGGAAGGAGGGGCAATGGTGGTGGTGGGGGTGGTAAAAGGAAAAGAAAAATCAAATTTGGTTGGTGGGATTTTGCGGAACGGTCCTCGGAATGTTCTCCTCCAGCGCGTGGAGGCCCTCGGCGAATGCCGATGTTTCTTCAGGGTTAAGCGATGGCGATTAGCTGCTTCCTGCCTCGTTGGACCGGACTCTGTCTCCAGTCTTTGCGTTTCTCATCTCCATTTTATTTTGTACTAGTTGAATGCCCGTGCGTTGCTACGGCTGAGTTGTATTGCATTTGTCGCACATTTCAATATAAAATTAAATTAAATATATGTACATATAAAACTTAGTCCGAGAAAACTATATATCAATCTATACCTAATAATAAAGGCACTAAGCAATCTATCAAAAAATTTGTCGACCCGTTTCTTGGACGGTTTTACTCCTGTGAGTTTGGTGATATTACCCCCATTACCATCGATAAGTGGGAAAAACGGTTCCAGATATTTACTCGATCCCTTCGCACTGGACTTTTCCCCTTTCCTTTAAGAGCCGACGCCACCAAGCTCCCACGCCCCCATCAGGGCAACCTGCTCCATCGACCTCATCCCCTCGCCACCCAGATGCAGAGTTGTCTGGATACTTCCCAGCGCTACACCGAGGAGCCCGCCATATCTCAGCTCCATCGGTGTCGGTAGGGAGGCCGTGGATCTGAAGGCCGGTTGGGTGGAACGCCCACGACCTGCAAGATGCTCGCCCACCGAGGCGACCTTTAATAGAAGATATCAAAGATTAAGAAACGGAAGGCCACTGGCGCCCCAATGAAGGTTGCATCATCTGTTGTGGTAGCGGCAGCCGTGGCGACCTCCGCCACCGTATCTGAAGGGTCATCTGCTGCCTAGGCACTGACACCAAGCCACACGTCGCTGAAGCATCAACTCCAAAGCTGAAATCAAAGCCGACTGATACTATAGTGCGTCTTCTCAACAAATCCAATCGACATCTGTTAAAATTAATGTGATTTCATTGGCGGAGTATGTAGTGTCGCCAATGTTGGAGAGGATGAATATGAGCTTAAACGGGCATTTTTTCTAGTATAGAATATGATTATACGAATATACATAGAATAAGACAATTATCTCCGTTGCACCTTTCTAGGGTTCTATATTTCCAATAAGAATAAAATGACTTTATATAGCCATTTAGCTATGACTTCAAATACTTCATTCAGATCGTAAAGTTGACGATGTTGTCGCTAATTCATCCTACTCCACCTTACTTGCTTGGTGCATCAATGATCTAATGTTGGCGCATTTGGTGCTCTTCTTACCCCATCGTTCTCTTTAACACCAATTAATCTGAATATTATTGATGGAGTGAAAATTGTAAAATAATGGTACGACTTACGCATTACATAATCAAACAGACAATATAGTAAAATGTCCGTGCGGAATTATATATATTTTTAGTTACTTTATGATAGGTGGTACGTTATTTGTAAATTCAAGTCATTAAAATTTGTCAGAAACATGTTATAATGAATCAGAGCCACTCGTTTTGAAATCTACGACGCACCTTGTGTTTCGCGTTTTAACAACCTGAAAAATAAGCAAATGTATATTAACTATCATTTATCATTTACATGTAGTATCTAATTAGGTGAGACGACCAAAATTAAACTATGATATTTTTCTTATGACTTATATTGTTGGTACCAAAATTATGAGATCCAATTCAGTTATTTTTAAAACAGAAATAATGCTCGTGCGTTTCAACTATTCGTTAAGTAATAAATAGAGTGAACAAATTTAGTCGGTGTTACTCTAAGAGCAGTTTACAGTATTGCTTGCATTCTTTGTTTTATATGAGAGATACCGGTGGAACGGTAGATAAAACTTATACTTCCCATATTAAAAAAAGAAACGCATGCCAGCATGAGCAGCGGTGGCACGGTGGCATACGTAATGCTATCACACCTTTTTTTTTTCTCTTCCTCTTCCTCACACATTCCCCTTCCACATTCCCCATCGTAAGTGAGCATGGCAGCAAGAACACCACAAATCTCCCCTCCAAATCCATGATGCTTCCATGATTCCATCCCATTCCCTCAATTATGGTGTTGAAGCTCACAAGTCACAATCCCTCTCCTGCTACCAGAATTCCAATCGCCATGGTCCTCACCTTGAGCTGCCGCGGCCATGGCCAGATTTCTGAGCGACTCGTCTGCTACTCCATTTTTGACTCCCCACAGGTCTGCTACTCCCTTTTTCCCCACCGTCGGCGACCGGCAGCTCACGCCCCTATCTCCAAGCTGCTGGCCTCGACATCTCCCATCATCTTTTCCCCATCGTTGGCGACCGGCAGCTGACACGGTCACACCCCTGCCTTCTCGCTGCTGGTCCACGTTTTTGTCGACATATGCCACCTCCATTCCGTTGGACTCGAGGACTTCCCTCTCGCCGCCACTTCAGCCAACCCCATTGGAGGCGGCACGACCCTGCTCTTATCGCTGATTGGTAGGCTGTCGGTGATGCGCGTTTAGTTGATGGGGTGAGGCTGAAGAAATTCCTTCGGTATGCAGCAATTCCTTCTTTAACTTGAGCTATGCTTCTTCTGCAGCTTGTATGATGAGATTTTCCGTCCAAGAATTTTCATAGGAAGTGCATATTTTCATTTATTCAAGGCTGGACCAAAGTGGGGAAGACGCAGAGTGTGTAAACTGAGGATTTACATGTACTTCTTATTGGTGCGTCATTCATCATGTTACTTATTGGAGTATAAGTTATAAAGAAATTTAGTATTCTTTTATTGCCAGAGCTTAGTGTCATGCTGTTTTTAAGTAAATAGCAACAAACTTCCAGTACTTGCAAGTAGTACAGGATAAGAGATCTATTTATTTTCTGGTGCACTTCATAAGATATATACTTAGTTATGGCCCTGATAATGATAAAGATGATGGGAGCAAATAAGTTTAAATAAGCTACTTTAGCTAGAGGTAAATCATCTCTTGTTACTATGTCATAAACAACTTAGGCACCATTGGTTTTTGAAGTGAGAACGATGAGACAAATGCTGGTCCATAGCTTCAGATTGTATGAATGCATCGCAGTTTGCACCAAAGTTTCTTCACAGAAGTACGATAAGCGGTAGCAGCAAGTAATAGTGGCAACTAATGGTATATATTCCAGTAAAAGTGGATCTGCACAAACAAGTTATATTCTGAATGTCAGTATGCATAATAAAAAAAGTGGTGCTGGAGACGAGAGATGAATTGCATAAAATAAACATTGTACATTTCCTTTTTTACAATTGCTGCAAGCTTCTAATAATTACATATGTACTCGAAGAAAAGGAAAAATAGTACAAAAGATAATTAAGATCTCTCATAGTAAGAATTAGTTATGAATACACATAATTGTACTTTTTTCTGTTGGTTGTTGTGCAGTATGCTCGTAAAGAAGCCCATGTATCAAAAGTAGCTTTCTCATGTAGTGCCGGGGTTTGAAAGCCGATTGAGGTGGATGTCCGCAGGAGCAAGGTATGATGCATCCGATGAGGAATTGATTTTCTATACCCTCCATTGTTATCATCACATCATACTTTGTGTTAAGATTTATCATTTTCGGCAACCGTTTAATGTTGTCATGCCACCAAAAATGTGTTTATATGATTGTTTCTTATTGTGAAGGTGAGCCAGACGAATAAGGTGCTCCTTTTTGGTTCAGGATTTTACTTATGCGCGTTTGGTGGCAAGATGATCCGGGGATTGTCTTCCCATCGATTATGCTGATCCCGGCCCGGTTCATTGATCTTGGAGAAGGCTTGCTGGGCTGCTTCTGATCACCATGGATGGTATATGACGTTGCTTGCTGATGTGCGTTTCTTCTCCTCTGTTTGATCAACCTTGGGCAAGTGCTTCATGACATAAGAAGATGTTCATTTGTGTGCAATTTATGTGCCAGATCATGGTCATTCAAATTCCTTCCAAGAGTGAGTCTTCGTGCTGTTATGATTCAGTCTGGCTACATCATCAAATACTGGGATTACATAAATAGAGACAATGTCCTGTGAGAACGACCTGCTACAGGTAATAATATTCTATAGCATCATCTCAGTAACCTTGTGCCTCATGTTTTAATGCGCTTTGTGGGCACACTTGTTATTTATGTTTTCTTAAACCTTCTTGTTGTTTCCAAATAAACTTCTGGTTTTCCGAAAGTAACAACAACGTCGATATACATGGGTGGTGTATGCTCTTTTGTAGTGCACACTAATTTGCAACCTGGTAGATGAATGATTGAACCACCATTCATCTAATTCCTTATAGAAATACAATTATCCAATTGAGGTAACCGAAAATATAACACATTGTCTAGGTCATGTTCAATCTAAAATGAGCTGGCATCTCCCATGAAATGAAAAGTTTGACATTGTTGGAACATGAAGTAAACACCGGAATATCTATTACTCGATTCTATTCAGATATTGTCGTACAATATCAGGAATGTTGTCTTGTGCTTCATTTTTATTGTACTTGAGAACATGCAACAAAAATTTGGTTCTCAACTTGTAACCATCCTACAAAAGAGCACTTGACATTAGATTGGATATTTCATGTGTAAATGATCAAATGTGCAATGTAGAACACTTACAATGCATACAGGATGGACCAATTCATCACCATTCCATGATTGCATACAGTAAAAAACAATCTAACCAGACAAATTCCTGTAGATACATGTGAAAACATTAAGTTGAAATAAGTATAAACAACTGGTGCTTTACATGCGCAGAAGACCAACCGTTTAACTTTTATTTTTCAAGCATAATTACCTGTCTGGACTGTTTGGAAGACCAACTGGTGCTTTACGTGCCCAGAAGAAGATATCAGAATCCCAGTTAGGCTGTGCTAATGAAAGTGCATCATTTAGATAGATAGAAATTCTCTGTAATTTCAATTCCAGGCTGTGATTTCTCCTCATCGTGCTCTCCAGCGACGTCGATACAGATAGAGGATCCAAAACATACACACGAGTTGTGTGCTTGTTGATGGAAAAGAACATAAAATGTCCGATGGATGCATAAGGAAGAAAAATCTAAATAGAGGTAATAATTAGAACGACATAAAACATAAAACGTGACAGACAAACAAACACGTTAACCATATTTACCATTTTGCGTGATGAGATTTTGTAGTCTATCCCAGGCCAACTTTGGAACAATGTTGCCAGAGATGCTACATTTGGCTTTATGCGCCACTTATGCCCTCGTGTGGAGTTGACCATCGCCGTCTAAGAAAAAAACTATTTAGAAACATGTATTGATACCGTAGATAATAAAAGATCATGTTTAAATTACACAAAACTGTAGATCCATGTAGTGGATATCAGTTTCGACCATCTGGATGAGCTCATCGCATGCGAAAATCCGTATGGCCAAGTTAAAACAATCAGTGTCCATAGGCTGGTCCGTCCTAATTATGTCCTGTATTTTCTTAAGACTCAAACCAATTGGATAAGGGCTGGAACTCCGTACCCATTCCTTCCTGTAAGAGAAAAGTTTAAGAATTATCATTTATCAATCATAAAAAGCATTGTAAAGGGTTTGTCTCTTAAGATGTTGCTTACTCCAAGGACTCGGCGTCTTGAATGGACATTATTTTCTTGCGAAGTCCATGAATTAACTCTCGTGGGTCCATGGGCATGATTAGGAGTGGAGATCTGCATATGTCCTTTTCAGGTGCAGTTAAGTCTAATTGCTTAGGATTGTCCACTATCATAACGTCAGAATTAGACTCTTGAGAATTAGATTCTTCTTCTGGAATATAATATTCGGGTGCTCCTTTTATTTCATTCAAAACAGATTCATGCAGAACGATAGCTACATGCTCTCTGAAGGGTTTGATACCCTCCTGCAAATATGTTATTATCATTATTTTATCATAAAATTGCATTTCATATATATTCTGCTTTGTTGATGTGTGTCTTATAATACCTGTGTTACATCATGTGTTAGAGCTTCACCCGTAAAACGTCCCATGTATTGCAACATGAAAAATCCACATGATGAGCTGCCATAGTTTAAAATCAATCAATATGTTAACATTAAGATTTGTAACTTATAATGTAATAAGCTCTTGACATACCCATCTGTTTGTACTCGCTTATGGATTTGCTCGAATATTGGCCATTGAGTTACCTGAAGGTCCACCCATTTATTACCCATGGCAAACTCACTCATATGTGATGCAATCATAAAATGGTTCTCGAGACCCATAAGCTGTTGGATGAAAATATTTAGTATTAATATGTATATATAAACTTAATGTTAGTGCACATAACTAAGGATGAGTACAATTGCAGTAAATTCTCACAGTCGTCTTTAGGTCAGCCCGGTTCCCCCGAGAACCAAATGAATCGAAAATAAGTATGCGGCATTGTTTGACATCAATATAACATAGATACCAATGGGTATCGGTCACATTAATCGGAAGGAAGAGCTGTCAAAGTTGTACCATATAGAAAGCAAAATCAATTGTAGCTAAAACTGATAATTATAAATAAACTTTCAAAGTTATGTAGACGTCTAACCATATCATGCTCTAGATAAGTATGAATCCGTTTAAGAATGTTCTTATGTTCTGCTGGACTTATGGGAATATTGCCGTCTCGTTTTAATATCCCAGTAATGTTGCTACTCTCCATAAAAGCATGTCCACCTGCTCGCTTTATTAGATGGTCTTGAGTCCGCATGTAGTAAACATATGCAGTTACAACCTATTGACACAAACAAAATGTGAAAATAAATAAATCTCATAAATGCGGATGGGCACCTAGTTTAATTTGACTGTATTTGATAACGCTAACTTACCTCGCCATCCAACCATTTACCATTTTCTAACAAACACTCTAAATCTCGACGTGTCAACCATTGATCCTGGATCCGGACCAATTTGGTTTTTGGATGGAAGGTTTTGATGTAGTCTCTAAGTTCAGTAAAAGTAATATTAGTATCAACCTTATTATCCCTGGTATCATAGGTTGATCCCATCTGTAAGAATGATAAGATAATTATCCATTAGGATCATAATAAACATTAAACTAAATATACTGTATGTATAGAATAAGAGTCAATTATCAATACATACCCGTTCTAGCTGTGTGAGTCTCTTTGCGTTTTTATTTTCTTCCACCAACACCTCATCAGAGTTTTTGTCGTTTGCTTTTTTCATGGTATGGACATTGATGACTATGTCATTAGAGTTGTTCGCATCACCAACCATATTTATGTTTGTCTCGTGTATGGTCTAAAAAAAGAGACACAAAACATGGAATTAAGCTATGAAAATATGGTCGCATAGGAGTAGTTTTAAGTTGCTCACTGCACCTCGTCAAACTGTGTAGATTCGGTTTGGCTTATGTTTCCTTCGACAATCATCGGGTCAGGGGCTATTTTGTCCATACTATAGGCAAAATAAAAAGGCAATTTCTATAAGGCTTGAACAATGAATGCATAGTCAATATGGTTACAGGCAACAGGGTTGAGTCTTGCTTTAAGTACTTTAGTGATTCCACATTTTTTTCTCTGTACATATATTCATGCAGCCTGCATGTCTACAATGAAGAAAATATAAAGCAAATTGTTTAATTTCGAAACCATAGTGCGGTTGCAAGTCTGTTGGTACATTGAGTATGCTAAGTTTTCTGGGACATATGGTATACTAATTATGCATACAAAAACATACCTGGTCGCCAAGTTGGTGATGGTTTTCTTGAGTAACTTATAAATCTGGGCGAAAAGAGGTTGTGGTCGCGAGGAAGACTAAAAAGATGGAATCCCTGCTCCGTATCTGAATTTTTTCTTCCGTGGAGTAAAGTCTATTGCGGGAGGGGGTAGGATTGATCTGGTGAAGTGGCAAAAATGACAGATGCAAGCTGAGAGGAGGCGAAAATAACAGAGGCAAGCTGAGATGAGGCAAAACTGGCAGATGGAACTTATTCCGTGAGAATTAATGTCCTGCTTACCGTAATTCATTCCTTCTTTTCCGTTCTTTATTCTTTCCGTAATTGATTTCATGAGAATTAATGCCCTGCTTACCTTAGTACGTTTGATAGCAAGGAAGGATTCATTCCTTCTTTTCCGTTCTTTATTCTTTCCGTAATTGATTCCGTGAGAATTAATGCCCTGCTTACCTTAGTACGTTTGATAGCAAGGAAGGAAATCGGGCGGTGATTGATCAGGTGGATTATTGCGATCGATCCTAATTTGTGTCTATATGGGCTGGGCCGACTTAATTTCCGTAGCCTGTTTTTGCAGTCTGATCGTTCGCGCGGAACCGTTGAATTAATGTCATGCTTACCTTAGTTCAGTAGCTCTATTTTACTTGCATTTTTCTGAGTGAAAGATTGCCCCAGTTTGCTGCTGGGTTGCAAAAAATGTACAGATACTTGGATGATGATAACAGTTTTTCTTGAAAGGCTCGTTTCAAAAGAAAACTTGAAAGACTAAGATTAACTTACCAAATCTTGGCACCAAAATTTCTGAATCCAAAAATAATGGAGGCGCTATGTTTGTTCTCCACATGAACATAGTGCTGACTCTTTACATGCAATATTTTCTAAACTGAGGTGCACTATTTGACCAACATAGAGCTTATTTGAATAAATCTCTAAAGCAAGATGAAAAAACATGCAAAAAATTCCAGAGGCTCATCAAACCATATTCGTGCTGAATCATACATATTACAATATGTTCCTCCACGACGCATCACCAACACAATGGAGTTGATCTGCCGAAAATAAGTTAAATCCATAATATAAGTATGCATAACTAAAACATTAAAGTATGATTACTTAAAGCTGAAGTCACAAGTATCTCACCTATGCAGTAAGGATCTCTCTGTATACGATGTTTTTCGTGTAAGTACCAACATGACGAACGGAGCTCTTGTTTTGGCTATCATTTGTGTTCTTCTTCTTACCAGCATCAGGGACGACAAGAATCTTCACGTTGTTTCTGGCAGTGGATCTAGATAGCGCAACATATAACTGTCCGTGAGAGAACACCGGGTCGGGCAAGTAAATACCAGCATTTGGGATGGTCTGCCCTTGTGCCTTATTAACCGTCATGGCGAAGCTGAGCCTAATAGGAAATTGTTTCCTCTTGAACTGAAAAGGGAACATTTCATCATCAGAGGGGCAAAGCGGAATCCGTGGCAAAAAGATCCTCTTTCCAGCATGTTGACCCAGTACAATTTCTGCATCGATGACATTCCTTTGAAATCCTCGAACCACCAACCTCGTGCCATTGCAAAGTCCATTCGCGGGGTCAATGTTTCTGAGCAATATGACCGGACAGTTAATCTTGAGCTTCAACAAATGTGGGGGCAGCCCATTAGGTGTCAATGTGTTCAGGAAATCAGATGGGTAGTAGTTATGAGGGTCGTCCACAGCAGAATCAAAGCTGTGGTACACCATCTCATCTCCCTGAAATCTATTGATCATCTTCAAGTTAACCCTATCTACGCAATCATTTCGTGTTGACAAGATTGCTCTCGAGGTGATGTAGTTTGGGTCCGACATGTTAGCACCAAGATTGGGAAAAACATTTTCTATTAGTGCATCAAGATCAGTGTCCTTCCCCATACATGACACACATATCTCTTCTGGAAGGCGAACTTCGCCATCACCATTGGTCTCCTCCTTACCATCGCCGATGCGCAATAGGTATTCAGCAAACCACGGGTCACTATGTGCCCTCATATTTCGTACCAGCTTGAGGTGACGCATGTAGTCCCAAAGGTATGACCTACGCAGTGATGCGTCAATTATCTGAGCTCTTGATCCCTTACGAACAACAGGGAGGACCTGCCTGAAATCTCCACCGAACACAACCGTCTTTCCACCAAATGGCAGGTCTGGTCGGCTCATTATATCGCGCATACTGTTGTCAAGCGCCTCAACAGCTTGTCTCTTTGTCATGGAAGCCTCGTCCCAAATAATGAGAGAAGCAGACTGTAGGAGCTTGGCAGTTCCGCTTTGTTTAGTGAAGCTACAAAAACCACCATCGTCAATGCTCAATGGTATCTTGAACCGTGAATGAGCCGTTCTCCCTCCGGGCATTATGGAAGCTGCTACACCAGATGTTGCTGTTGCCACAGCAATCTTTTTTTTTCCGCGTACTGTTGCAAGCAGTGCTCTGTATAGAAAAGTCTTTCCAGTGCCACCCGGTCCGTCCACAAAAAACACTCCACCCTCATCTCTATCAACCGCTGACATAATTTCATCATATGCGACCATTTGATCTGTATTAAGTGAGTTCCATAGATTCAATTCCGCATCGTTGATCTCGATGGTGGACTCCTCGAAGACCTCTCTTGTCACACCGGTGGCACTGTCAAAATCCTCATCGATATCAGGAAGAGGAAATGATTTTATGTCCTTCCCCATTGACTGAAGCATGTTCCTGGTATCTATGAGAACCAATTGCTCAAGTACAAGTTTGGATGGATTGTTACGGCGATAGTCTTCTGACATTGCGTCTAGGTGCTTCTCCCAGAGTCCACGCACATCGCTAGGCTCACAAAATACCAGTATTGTTGCAAAGAGCCTTCGTAGAGATGACGGCATCTCGTACAATGTAGATTCCGTAAGGGAGTCATCCAGTGTGTTGTCCCCTTCTATCAACCCCATTCTCTCTGCAGCTTCACGAAAGGTTGGCATAATCTCGCCATTAACCGTCCTTAGATCCTCGTAGGAGGTGGCCCCGGTGACATTGTTTAGAAGAATACGCAGGTAGTAGCGTTCCCCCTCGGCTGGATGAGCGGACACAATTCTTCCAACTTGTCCACCTGTGTCATATTTTCTTCTTCTCCAGTATTTATCCTTACCTGTCTGCCAGGTATACCATTCAGGAAAGTCTCTATACAAGATAGAACGAGCCTGAGAGTACAATTTGTTTGCCTCAAAGTACTCTGTAAGCATTGACTTCTCAACACCTTCACGGTTAACTACTCCTTGTATATCTTGGCCCTGTTTGAACGACACCATGTGCATGTTTGGAAGATGGAGCTGCAGCTGCATCACGGGTGGACCGTTCTTACTCAACGGAAAGCCATATATCCTCCACAATGCTTCTGGAGGAGTCACCCACCTCGCATCTCTATATTGTTTGATCTCATCTATGTCTCTGTTGCCATTTGTCTTGTCAGCTTCGGTCATTGAAATAGACGCCCGATCATGGCCCTTGTATATGTACTTGAAAAGGTACTTCACGGCCTTTATGCTCCCGCATGCCTCAACATTGATGTGGCAATTGAAATGACGTAGAAGGTGAGGATTGTATGGGACAACCCACCTATTATCAAGCCATTCCTTTCGAACCATTACTGTATGGCCATCTTTACGTCTTCTGTATAGAGGGTAGGAGTCCTTGCCCTGTATGGTAGCCGCATTGAAAAGCCGAGGATAGTGATTCTTGCAAGCAGGACGACCCTTTGTGCACGGGCAATTAGGGTTTAAAGCACCACATGGCCCATGCATCATGTGCTTCACGACCATCTTGTATAGTTCTGGGTACTTCTTCTTGTTCGGGAGTTCGGCTGAGATAAGGCGGTCATATTGCTCAGGACATGTGAGCTTGTATTTTCCTTCCATGATTAGCAAGAAATGTGCATGGGGAAGACCCCTCTTTTGGAATTCCACCACATACACATAGGCTCGCACCTTGCCTAGGATGTCCTTTTTCAACAACTTATCCTTGAGTTCCTCCAATTTTGCCCTAAAAACACGGACAACAAGGTCTGGACGATCCTGGGGTGTTTGGCCAGGGTAGAGTTCGCGCTTGATCTCATCCCAGTTTGGATTGCACGTCATTGTGAGAAAGACGTCTGGCTTGCCGTACTTCCGCACCAAGGCCATAGCATCCATGTAGCGACGCCTCATGTCCCGTGGACCACCAATAAATGATGTACACAACACCGTACGCTTTCCAACAGCGTCCCCCCTACCCTCACCAGCATGCAAGCTATCCACTAAGCCTTGGTATAGGTCTGCCCTTAACTTATCTTGATGACCCCATATATAATCCAATCTGGAGTTCTCGATCTTGATATATGTGTCGACGGCGAACTGTTGGAAAAGACGCTTGCCGTAGAGGATGGGGTTGAATATCCCAGGACGCATCTGGAATCTGTAGCAGTAGTAGTCCCGCACAGACACACATAGTCTGCCTCCAGCGGCTGCATGAGAATGGAAAATTAGTGGTTCCGAGACAAGAGATTATATAGCATACCATGGAATGTGCATGTAATAACTAATTTGAACACAAACCTGCATCATCGGCATCGCCCTCATCAGGTGTGAACTGGGTGGACCCTCCGTTATCACGACGAGCCAGACGAGCGGCACGAGCTGCCATCACAACATCATAAGATTTTTTTGCCTTTGGGATATCGGTATGCCACCCAAGCTCGCCTCTAGGGAAGAATAGAGGGTAGGATAAAGCGTCATAACATCCGTGATAGGACTTGATACCATGTATATCTCTGTTCTTCCCTTGCAGGATGACGCTATGCTCGAACTGTCTTCTTCGTTCGCTCCCCTCCACCCAAACAGCGGCTACCTCTGAAGTGGTTGGTGCATTGTATCTTCTTTGGTCCATCCTTGGGTCAAGGTTTAGTGTGATATGATAGTCATCAACATTCTGAACATGTCTCATACTCCGGAGATGTTCAGAGTATGGGTTTTCACGAAGTATGTCCACGAGAGTGCTTCATGACATAAGAAGATGTTCATTTGTGTGCAATTTATGTGCCAGATCATGGTCATTCAAATTCCTTCCAAGAGTGAGTCTTCGTGCTGTTATGATTCAGTCTGGCTACATCATCAAATACTGGGATTACATAAATAGAGACAATGTCCTGTGAGAACGACCTGCTACAGGTAATAATATTCTATAGCATCATCTCAGTAACCTTGTGCCTCATGTTTTAATGCGCTTTGTGGGCACACTTGTTATTTATGTTTTCTTAAACCTTCTTGTTGTTTCCAAATAAACTTCTGGTTTTCCGAAAGTAACAACAACGTCGATATACATGGGTGGTGTATGCTCTTTTGTAGTGCACACTAATTTGCAACCTGGTAGATGAATGATTGAACCACCATTCATCTAATTCCTTATAGAAATACAATTATCCAATTGAGGTAACCGAAAATATAACACATTGTCTAGGTCATGTTCAATCTAAAATGAGCTGGCATCTCCCATGAAATGAAAAGTTTGACATTGTTGGAACATGAAGTAAACACCGGAATATCTATTACTCGATTCTATTCAGATATTGTCGTACAATATCAGGAATGTTGTCTTGTGCTTCATTTTTATTGTACTTGAGAACATGCAACAAAAATTTGGTTCTCAACTTGTAACCATCCTACAAAAGAGCACTTGACATTAGATTGGATATTTCATGTGTAAATGATCAAATGTGCAATGTAGAACACTTACAATGCATACAGGATGGACCAATTCATCACCATTCCATGATTGCATACAGTAAAAAACAATATAACCAGACAAATTCCTGTAGATACATGTGAAAACATTAAGTTGAAATAAGTATAAACAACTGGTGCTTTACATGCGCAGAAGACCAACCGTTTAACTTTTATTTTTCAAGCATAATTACCTGTCTGGACTGTTTGGAAGACCAACTGGTGCTTTACGTGCCCAGAAGAAGATATCAGAATCCCAGTTAGGCTGTGCTAATGAAAGTGCATCATTTAGATAGATAGAAATTCTCTGTAATTTCAATTCCAGGCTGTGATTTCTCCTCATCGTGCTCTCCAGCGACGTCGATACAGATAGAGGATCCAAAACATACACACGAGTTGTGTGCTTGTTGATGGAAAAGAACATAAAATGTCCGATGGATGCATAAGGAAGAAAAATCTAAATAGAGGTAATAATTAGAACGACATAAAACATAAAACGTGACAGACAAACAAACACGTTAACCATATTTACCATTTTGCGTGATGAGATTTTGTAGTCTATCCCAGGCCAACTTTGGAACAATGTTGCCAGAGATGCTACATTTGGCTTTATGCGCCACTTATGCCCTCGTGTGGAGTTGACCATCGCCGTCTAAGAAAAAAACTATTTAGAAACATGTATTGATACCGTAGATAATAAAAGATCATGTTTAAATTACACAAAACTGTAGATCCATGTAGTGGATATCAGTTTCGACCATCTGGATGAGCTCATCGCATGCGAAAATCCGTATGGCCAAGTTAAAACAATCAGTGTCCATAGGCTGGTCCGTCCTAATTATGTCCTGTATTTTCTTAAGACTCAAACCAATTGGATAAGGGCTGGAACTCCGTACCCATTCCTTCCTGTAAGAGAAAAGTTTAAGAATTATCATTTATCAATCATAAAAAGCATTGTAAAGGGTTTGTCTCTTAAGATGTTGCTTACTCCAAGGACTCGGCGTCTTGAATGGACATTATTTTCTTGCGAAGTCCATGAATTAACTCTCGTGGGTCCATGGGCATGATTAGGAGTGGAGATCTGCATATGTCCTTTTCAGGTGCAGTTAAGTCTAATTGCTTAGGATTGTCCACTATCATAACGTCAGAATTAGACTCTTGAGAATTAGATTCTTCTTCTGGAATATAATATTCGGGTGCTCCTTTTATTTCATTCAAAACAGATTCATGCAGAACGATAGCTACATGCTCTCTGAAGGGTTTGATACCCTCCTGCAAATATGTTATTATCATTATTTTATCATAAAATTGCATTTCATATATATTCTGCTTTGTTGATGTGTGTCTTATAATACCTGTGTTACATCATGTGTTAGAGCTTCACCCGTAAAACGTCCCATGTATTGCAACATGAAAAATCCACATGATGAGCTGCCATAGTTTAAAATCAGTCAATATGTTAACATTAAGATTTGTAACTTATAATGTAATAAGCTCTTGACATACCCATCTGCTTGTACTCGCTTATGGATTTGCTCGAATATTGGCCATTGAGTTACCTAAAGGTCCACCCATTTATTACCCATGGCAAACTCACTCATATGTGATGCAATCATAAAATGGTTCTCGAGACCCATAAGCTGTTGGATGAAAATATTTAGTATTAATATGTATATATAAACTTAATGTTAGTGCACATAACTAAGGATGAGTACAATTGCAGTAAATTCTCACAGTCGTCTTTAGGTCAGCCCGGTTCCCCCGAGAACCAAATGAATCGAAAATAAGTATGCGGCATTGTTTGACATCAATATAACATAGATACCAATGGGTATCGGTCACATTAATCGGAAGGAAGAGCTGTCAAAGTTGTACCATATAGAAAGCAAAATCAATTGTAGCTAAAACTGATAATTATAAATAAACTTTCAAAGTTATGTAGACGTCTAACCATATCATGCTCTAGATAAGTATGAATCCGTTTAAGAATGTTCTTATGTTCTGCTGGACTTATGGGAATATTGCCGTCTCGTTTTAATATCCCAGTAATGTTGCTACTCTCCATAAAAGCATGTCCACCTGCTCGCTTTATTAGATGGTCTTGAGTCCGCATGTAGTAAACATATGCAGTTACAACCTATTGACACAAACAAAATGTGAAAATAAATAAATCTCATAAATGCGGATGGGCACCTAGTTTAATTTGACTGTATTTGATAACGCTAACTTACCTCGCCATCCAACCATTTACCATTTTCTAACAAACACTCTAAATCTCGACGTGTCAACCATTGATCCTGGATCCGGACCAATTTGGTTTTTGGATGGAAGGTTTTGATGTAGTCTCTAAGTTCAGTAAAAGTAATATTAGTATCAACCTTATTATCCCTGGTATCATAGGTTGATCCCATCTGTAAGAATGATAAGATAATTATCCATTAGGATCATAATAAACATTAAACTAAATATACTGTATGTATAGAATAAGAGTCAATTATCAATACATACCCGTTCTAGCTGTGTGAGTCTCTTTGCGTTTTTATTTTCTTCCACCAACACCTCATCAGAGTTTTTGTCGTTTGCTTTTTTCATGGTATGGACATTGATGACTATGTCATTAGAGTTGTTCGCATCACCAACCATATTTATGTTTGTCTCGTGTATGGTCTAAAAAAAGAGACACAAAACATGGAATTAAGCTATGAAAATATGGTCGCATAGGAGTAGTTTTAAGTTGCTCACTGCACCTCGTCAAACTGTGTAGATTCGGTTTGGCTTATGTTTCCTTCGACAATCATCGGGTCAGGGGCTATTTTGTCCATACTATAGGCAAAATAAAAAGGCAATTTCTATAAGGCTTGAACAATGAATGCATAGTCAATATGGTTACAGGCAACAGGGTTGAGTCTTGCTTTAAGTACTTTAGTGATTCCACATTTTTTTCTCTGTACATATATTCATGCAGCCTGCATGTCTACAATGAAGAAAATATAAAGCAAATTGTTTAATTTCGAAACCATAGTGCGGTTGCAAGTCTGTTGGTACATTGAGTATGCTAAGTTTTCTGGGACATATGGTATACTAATTATGCATACAAAAACATACCTGGTCGCCAAGTTGGTGATGGTTTTCTTGAGTAACTTATAAATCTGGGCGAAAAGAGGTTGTGGTCGCGAGGAAGACTAAAAAGATGGAATCCCTGCTCCGTATCTGAATTTTTTCTTCCGTGGAGTAAAGTCTATTGCGGGAGGGGGTAGGATTGATCTGGTGAAGCGGCAAAAATGACAGATGCAAGCTGAGAGGAGGCGAAAATAACAGAGGCAAGCTGAGATGAGGCAAAACTGGCAGATGGAACTTATTCCGTGAGAATTAATGTCCTGCTTACCGTAATTCATTCCTTCTTTTCCGTTCTTTATTCTTTCCGTAATTGATTTCATGAGAATTAATGCCCTGCTTACCTTAGTACGTTTGATAGCAAGGAAGGATTCATTCCTTCTTTTCCGTTCTTTATTCTTTCCGTAATTGATTCCGTGAGAATTAATGCCCTGCTTACCTTAGTACGTTTGATAGCAAGGAAGGAAATCGGGCGGTGATTGATCAGGTGGATTATTGCGATCGATCCTAATTTGTGTCTATATGGGCTGGGCCGACTTAATTTCCGTAGCCTGTTTTTGCAGTCTGATCGTTCGCGCGGAACCGTTGAATTAATGTCATGCTTACCTTAGTTCAGTAGCTCTATTTTACTTGCATTTTTCTGAGTGAAAGATTGCCCCAGTTTGCTGCTGGGTTGCAAAAAATGTACAGATACTTGGATGATGATAACAGTTTTTCTTGAAAGGCTCGTTTCAAAAGAAAACTTGAAAGACTAAGATTAACTTACCAAATCTTGGCACCAAAATTTCTGAATCCAAAAATAATGGAGGCGCTATGTTTGTTCTCCACATGAACATAGTGCTGACTCTTTACATGCAATATTTTCTAAACTGAGGTGCACTATTTGACCAACATAGAGCTTATTTGAATAAATCTCTAAAGCAAGATGAAAAAACATGCAAAAAATTCCAGAGGCTCATCAAACCATATTCGTGCTGAATCATACATATTACAATATGTTCCTCCACGACGCATCACCAACACAATGGAGTTGATCTGCCGAAAATAAGTTAAATCCATAATATAAGTATGCATAACTAAAACATTAAAGTATGATTACTTAAAGCTGAAGTCACAAGTATCTCACCTATGCAGTAAGGATCTCTCTGTATACGATGTTTTTCGTGTAAGTACCAACATGACGAACGGAGCTCTTGTTTTGGCTATCATTTGTGTTCTTCTTCTTACCAGCATCAGGGACGACAAGAATCTTCACGTTGTTTCTGGCAGTGGATCTAGATAGCGCAACATATAACTGTCCGTGAGAGAACACCGGGTCGGGCAAGTAAATACCAGCATTTGGGATGGTCTGCCCTTGTGCCTTATTAACCGTCATGGCGAAGCTGAGCCTAATAGGAAATTGTTTCCTCTTGAACTGAAAAGGGAACATTTCATCATCAGAGGGGCAAAGCGGAATCCGTGGCAAAAAGATCCTCTTTCCAGCATGTTGACCCAGTACAATTTCTGCATCGATGACATTCCTTTGAAATCCTCGAACCACCAACCTCGTGCCATTGCAAAGTCCATTCGCGGGGTCAATGTTTCTGAGCAATATGACCGGACAGTTAATCTTGAGCTTCAACAAATGTGGGGGCAGCCCATTAGGTGTCAATGTGTTCAGGAAATCAGATGGGTAGTAGTTATGAGGGTCGTCCACAGCAGAATCAAAGCTGTGGTACACCATCTCATCTCCCTGAAATCTATTGATCATCTTCAAGTTAACCCTATCTACGCAATCATTTCGTGTTGACAAGATTGCTCTCGAGGTGATGTAGTTTGGGTCCGACATGTTAGCACCAAGATTGGGAAAAACATTTTCTATTAGTGCATCAAGATCAGTGTCCTTCCCCATACATGACACACATATCTCTTCTGGAAGGCGAACTTCGCCATCACCATTGGTCTCCTCCTTACCATCGCCGATGCGCAATAGGTATTCAGCAAACCACGGGTCACTATGTGCCCTCATATTTCGTACCAGCTTGAGGTGACGCATGTAGTCCCAAAGGTATGACCTACGCAGTGATGCGTCAATTATCTGAGCTCTTGATCCCTTACGAACAACAGGGAGGACCTGCCTGAAATCTCCACCGAACACAACCGTCTTTCCACCAAATGGCAGGTCTGGTCGGCTCATTATATCGCGCATACTGTTGTCAAGCGCCTCAACAGCTTGTCTCTTTGTCATGGAAGCCTCGTCCCAAATAATGAGAGAAGCAGACTGTAGGAGCTTGGCAGTTCCGCTTTGTTTAGTGAAGCTACAAAAACCACCATCGTCAATGCTCAATGGTATCTTGAACCGTGAATGAGCCGTTCTCCCTCCGGGCATTATGGAAGCTGCTACACCAGATGTTGCTGTTGCCACAGCAATCTTTTTTTTTCCGCGTACTGTTGCAAGCAGTGCTCTGTATAGAAAAGTCTTTCCAGTGCCACCCGGTCCGTCCACAAAAAACACTCCACCCTCATCTCTATCAACCGCTGACATAATTTCATCATATGCGACCATTTGATCTGTATTAAGTGAGTTCCATAGATTCAATTCCGCATCGTTGATCTCGATGGTGGACTCCTCGAAGACCTCTCTTGTCACACCGGTGGCACTGTCAAAATCCTCATCGATATCAGGAAGAGGAAATGATTTTATGTCCTTCCCCATTGACTGAAGCATGTTCCTGGTATCTATGAGAACCAATTGCTCAAGTACAAGTTTGGATGGATTGTTACGGCGATAGTCTTCTGACATTGCGTCTAGGTGCTTCTCCCAGAGTCCACGCACATCGCTAGGCTCACAAAATACCAGTATTGTTGCAAAGAGCCTTCGTAGAGATGACGGCATCTCGTACAATGTAGATTCCGTAAGGGAGTCATCCAGTGTGTTGTCCCCTTCTATCAACCCCATTCTCTCTGCAGCTTCACGAAAGGTTGGCATAATCTCGCCATTAACCGTCCTTAGATCCTCGTAGGAGGTGGCCCCGGTGACATTGTTTAGAAGAATACGCAGGTAGTAGCGTTCCCCCTCGGCTGGATGAGCGGACACAATTCTTCCAACTTGTCCACCTGTGTCATATTTTCTTCTTCTCCAGTATTTATCCTTACCTGTCTGCCAGGTATACCATTCAGGAAAGTCTCTATACAAGATAGAACGAGCCTGAGAGTACAATTTGTTTGCCTCAAAGTACTCTGTAAGCATTGACTTCTCAACACCTTCACGGTTAACTACTCCTTGTATATCTTGGCCCTGTTTGAACGACACCATGTGCATGTTTGGAAGATGGAGCTGCAGCTGCATCACGGGTGGACCGTTCTTACTCAACGGAAAGCCATATATCCTCCACAATGCTTCTGGAGGAGTCACCCACCTCGCATCTCTATATTGTTTGATCTCATCTATGTCTCTGTTGCCATTTGTCTTGTCAGCTTCGGTCATTGAAATAGACGCCCGATCATGGCCCTTGTATATGTACTTGAAAAGGTACTTCACGGCCTTTATGCTCCCGCATGCCTCAACATTGATGTGGCAATTGAAATGACGTAGAAGGTGAGGATTGTATGGGACAACCCACCTATTATCAAGCCATTCCTTTCGAACCATTACTGTATGGCCATCTTTACGTCTTCTGTATAGAGGGTAGGAGTCCTTGCCCTGTATGGTAGCCGCATTGAAAAGCCGAGGATAGTGATTCTTGCAAGCAGGACGACCCTTTGTGCACGGGCAATTAGGGTTTAAAGCACCACATGGCCCATGCATCATGTGCTTCACGACCATCTTGTATAGTTCTGGGTACTTCTTCTTGTTCGGGAGTTCGGCTGAGATAAGGCGGTCATATTGCTCAGGACATGTGAGCTTGTATTTTCCTTCCATGATTAGCAAGAAATGTGCATGGGGAAGACCCCTCTTTTGGAATTCCACCACATACACATAGGCTCGCACCTTGCCTAGGATGTCCTTTTTCAACAACTTATCCTTGAGTTCCTCCAATTTTGCCCTAAAAACACGGACAACAAGGTCTGGACGATCCTGGGGTGTTTGGCCAGGGTAGAGTTCGCGCTTGATCTCATCCCAGTTTGGATTGCACGTCATTGTGAGAAAGACGTCTGGCTTGCCGTACTTCCGCACCAAGGCCATAGCATCCATGTAGCGACGCCTCATGTCCCGTGGACCACCAATAAATGATGTACACAACACCGTACGCTTTCCAACAGCGTCCCCCCTACCCTCACCAGCATGCAAGCTATCCACTAAGCCTTGGTATAGGTCTGCCCTTAACTTATCTTGATGACCCCATATATAATCCAATCTGGAGTTCTCGATCTTGATATATGTGTCGACGGCGAACTGTTGGAAAAGACGCTTGCCGTAGAGGATGGGGTTGAATATCCCAGGACGCATCTGGAATCTGTAGCAGTAGTAGTCCCGCACAGACACACATAGTCTGCCTCCAGCGGCTGCATGAGAATGGAAAATTAGTGGTTCCGAGACAAGAGATTATATAGCATACCATGGAATGTGCATGTAATAACTAATTTGAACACAAACCTGCATCATCGGCATCGCCCTCATCAGGTGTGAACTGGGTGGACCCTCCGTTATCACGACGAGCCAGACGAGCGGCACGAGCTGCCATCACAACATCATAAGATTTTTTTGCCTTTGGGATATCGGTATGCCACCCAAGCTCGCCTCTAGGGAAGAATAGAGGGTAGGATAAAGCGTCATAACATCCGTGATAGGACTTGATACCATGTATATCTCTGTTCTTCCCTTGCAGGATGACGCTATGCTCGAACTGTCTTCTTCGTTCGCTCCCCTCCACCCAAACAGCGGCTACCTCTGAAGTGGTTGGTGCATTGTATCTTCTTTGGTCCATCCTTGGGTCAAGGTTTAGTGTGATATGATAGTCATCAACATTCTGAACATGTCTCATACTCCGGAGATGTTCAGAGTATGGGTTTTCACGAAGTATGTCCACGAGATGTGCGATTACTTCTTTGTCTTTCTCCAACTGCTCTTTGCGACAACTGCGGTACCTGTGCTCTAATCTCGGATCGTCATCATAGAAGTAAAGCTCAAGGTGACTCTGCTCCGAACCACATTCTTTACCAAATGACCGTATGTTATGGTACATTTGTCCATGGGCACGGAACGTGTAGATAGGATGCATTGATGTGTTAGTGGTATCACTATCAAGGTTGCAGTATAGTGAGGTGAATGAGAAATGACCATTAAAAAACCTGATGTTGTCACGGAAATGCCTAGCATCTGGCTCTGCACTTGTCCAGAGCCTCATGAGCTCGGGTGGTGTGTCCAAGTTTGCTAGTTTGATCTTCCCCTTACGGCAGCAAAACCCCTCGGTCTCATGCTCGAACTTCTTTGCACAACACCATTTGCAGTCCTCAACAGACTTCAACATGTGTGTTTTTGTTGGCATTTTGTTATACACCTCATCATATGGATCTAGGACACTTGAAATTGAATCAGAGTCATTGCCGACCTCATCTATTTGGACATCATCATTATCATCATCGGTGTCCTCTTCTGAAATGGTAGATAACAACATGAATCCAGGAAACATGCATGTGTACAATATACACACGATGACAGGAACATTATAATTTTACCTTGTCCAGCAAATATGTAGCCTTCCTCATCTTCGGAGTCATCCTCCAGTACGACACCCTCGTCCTCACCTATCATATATTACTTATGAGCCCATGTTTCAAATATGCGGTCGGAATGAATATGAGCACAAAAATTACCATCATCATTGGATTGTGAGCGTCTGGCTTGATGTATATCAACAATATCTCTTGCTGGAGACATAGTTTCTGTGAATAAAGCACGACAATATGATCATAGTTCATTAATAAATGAAAATTACGTGAGGACAAAATATACATGAATAATGAAAATTACCGTTGTTAATGACGACTGATTGTGTTGGCTGTTCAGAACCATTGACACCTTCCATGGCGATCGACGGGTTTTCATTGGACGATATAGTCCCATGCTTCTTACAATTTTCATAGAATGCTTCGTTTCGGAGACCTAGCAAAGAATACCTTTCCCCAGGTGTTACATGTTTTCTCCTTGGTATATTATTTAGATCAATATCAGGGGTCTCCTCCCCTGACATTTGTTGTGCAGTAGATTGGAGATAAATAGGGGTTCCACTAAGCTCAGGAATATGCCAATCACATGTGGGTATGAAGCCATGAGAGCCAGACGCATCCACATTACTATGAACGACCTCCGGGGTCCAACATGGGTTCTCCATGGCTATGGATTCTTTGTTCAGGTTGTTGTTCTGTAACTTACGGAGAGCCTTCTTTGAACTCTTTTTCTTAGGAGTCATATCAGCATAATAGAGCCTCTCCTTTGCACGCTTAGCTTCAATATTCTCTGATTTTTTACAGGATAAGAAGTAAGATTTTGTTTTCATTGATATATATTTTCTTGTTAAATGTGCATTCAAGTTACCTGCTAATGATTTAATTTGTTGATAGGCTCCATGTTTTCTTGCTAGTAGTTCACCTTTCTTCTCGGTACTCATCCGTGCATATCGTTCCCTTTCCCGCTTCCTCTTTTGCTCTCGCCGATCTATGAGTGTTGGCTGACTGAGGGATGTGGGTCCATCATTACTACAATTGCTCATGTCATACATATCTACATAGCACAACAAACCAGATTAGCATAGTTATATTCATTTATTTACCACCAATCAGATATCACATATTTAGCTAATGTGTTAGTATTACTTATTTTCGACATTGCGTTCATCTTTATCTTTAGCATGAATAAATTGTCGTCATACCATTTGTGATGCTTTCTTGTCCTTCAAATGGCATATGAATTGAACGTCTCTCATAGTTGTCATTCCTCCTTAGCCATTCAGTATCTTCAGCAAGAACTTCATTCTGAATGTTGATCATTGACAATTTTCCTTTTTGACGGCCTTCACGTCGTCTTTTTAGCTTCTCTTCCTTTTTCACAGGATCCATCTGCGCATACTGTTCCCTGTCTCGTTGCCTCTTATGCTCCTTTGAATCCATTTGTTGTGTCTGAACGTTTAATGATGGGAGTCCATCATTACAACTATTGTTGATCTCAACAAAATCTAGATAGCAAGGGGGGCATACCAGGATCCTTAGTAAAGAATATTAACATGATTGCATTTATTTTATACCGGAATATTTCACATTTTACCAGAAGAGATCATGCGAAATGATTGCCTGCTGTATGTGTCATTATGACCAGGGACGACATTTTCCTTGTTGAAAGGCGTATCTGTTTGGTAAAAATCAAGGATCATGTTGGTTAGCTATAAATATATATAAGGTGCACCTGTAACAACGGGCGTACTTTGTAGCTGAGAGAGTGCGGATGAACCGTCACGTGTCTCCTGTGTATTAACTAATGGTCGAGCTTTTTTTTGTTGATAGGCTTCACGTCTCTTCCGTAGTTTTTCCTCTTTTTTTTGGGGATCCATCTGCGCATATTGCTCCCGAGCACGTTGCCTTTTGCGTTCTTTTGCAGCATCGTTGTTACTTGTGTTTATGGTGCTGGACAAATCTTTGAATGGAGTGCGTTCACCGGACCGTGTCGGAGGATCCATCTGCTGGCGAAAACATAGAAATACATAAGTATATCACAAAATAATTCATTAGGTAAACATATCATGATAATATCACAAAATTCGAAATTTATTTAATAGTCTGAGAGACTCTCTCAGCCATTAAGTATACCAATATTTGTTATTTTGCCAAAATTTCTCATGAATTGATGCTAAGATGCCAAAAAAATCTAGAACTTAACCAAACAGATACGCCTTGGAGTTCTAGAATCTAGAACTTTTCATCCCAGTTACAGCAGCAAAATCATTCAAACAACAATATGTAGTAGGGGCGACAAAAAATAGAAGTTAAAACAATCAGTAAATAGCAAGCAGTAGGCTCCTATTGCATCACTAATTAGCTTGCAGGTCGGTCTCTTCTCTCCTGATCCGTCTTACTCATGAATCAATCTCTCACTCACGACCTGCTGCTCGATGTCGGAAGCTAATTAGTTTGCAAAACAAGTAAGGTGTTGAACTTACCCGAGAAGAAACCGATTAGTCGATAGGAGAATCAATTTTTCACCGTGTTAGCTGTTTTCATCTGCTTTGTTGTGGTACGAGTCCTGATTGGATCAGAGTCGCAGAAGGATTTTTTGGGGAGAAAGATGCTGCGTATGATCTGGGTGCAGATTTGTTAGGAAAGCCTTTTGGGGTGGCGCTTGATTAGTGGAAAATTATCCGTCGTCAATTTAGGAAGGTGGTCTCTCATGTCAATTAGTCTCTCCTAAATCAATGTCCAGTGCGTGCGGGATTCTCGGTTATCCTAATTCACCACAGTATCCCTTAGGAAACTTTTAATATCTTTTAGGAATTTTTTTTTGCATGGTGAAACGATAGGAATTTGAATTATGAACTACTCCAAATGTGACACTTTGTAGTCCGATCATCGTTTTTTATAGGAACACAGGCATTCTATTGTCGCACGACTAAATCGTGAGCGACAAGACTGATACACTTTTCCAGGAAAGTGGAAACCCATAGCTGCTAAAACGTGCGCAGGTTAATTTCAAGACTGATACACTTTTCCAGGAAAGTGGAAACCCATAGCTGCTAAAACGTGGGCAAAACTCCACACTATGTATAGCAGGACTCATTGGATAACCGTTATGATGTGTTAGAACTTTATGTATGCAACATCTAGAAAATTAACCCATTAAACTCTGATGTGTTAGAACATTATGTATTGGTGTGAGCATTTGAGCAATGCACTTCACTGTCCCTAGTACACGCACGGCTATAAGATTATCTTATGTTCCTGTGTAATTCCTATGTGTTCGACACAATAATACCAGTTTTTTTTATCCCGGTGCCTTTCTGTTCCCTACATGTATAATTTTATTGGTCTTTATACGTTGGTCTTTAAGCAGAGAAAATTATGTCATGGGATGGTGCAGCGACATTCACTGTCGAGAGTTCATACACGTTCATGACTGGTCTGCAAACACAGAGGTCAGTAGAGCGACACTCAAATTCTCCGGCATACTTTCCTCGCACTCACCGCATTAAATATTTTATTTTATGATCACAGTAGATACATATTTTTTTATATACATGTGTCCGTGAAGTGTTTGTCCATGATCTTAGTGTTTTTGCATATTTTCACACATGCCTGCGTGCAATGTCAGAAAAAAGTTGGGAATTGATTGGAAATAACAAAGCATGGTTTTTGGGTACTGCCCATTGCAACCTATCCCAGAATACAACAAAGGTTCAAGATTTGGCTTTTATTTAAAAGATAGCAAACTCAGAATAGTACGACTTACACATTACAGAACCGAGATTACACTTTTATATCTGACATTGCACGACATATTTTATTCCAGCAGTAGCGGATTCAAAATACTACGTCTTCACGAAACACATGTTCGTTTCCAGGATTCAAAATCAGCCATCACGGCCTTACAACCTTGATAGTCTGAGATTCATGTATAATCCCATATTTGCCCTTCTTCGTGCCAACTTTCTAGCACGTGCTTTGAGCCCGTTTCTTAGGGGTCGCCCTAGTGTTTGACTCCAAGCGGATAGCTCACGCCCTAGCTGAATGTCTGGCTGAAAGACAATTTGGCTTTCCTCTTTTGATTTCAACGCCCCTACAACAATTGGAGAACGATGTAATTGATAAACATAATATAATGTGTACTTCATCAAATTTAATTCACAACTCATAGTAAACGCACCTTGCGCCACGCTAACCTCTAGGAGGGTTGCAGCCATTGTCCACAATTCATGTTGTGCGCGTTGCCATCGTGTGATGTGACGTGCAATGTGCTGGTCCCATATGCGTAGGACAATTATCTCCTGTCTGTTAGAGATACATTCATTTATAAAGATAACAAAGAATTTTCCGCTTGCAACAACTAAATATTTACGAATTAGTATTCTTTAAACTTACGTTTTGTTGATCAGAAAGACATCCCTGCATGGCGTGCTCCGACCGTTTGACATGTGGAATCTTATGGGTTCGACATGCAGGACGACCCCAATCACATCTATGAATGTTCAACAATCATTGTTTGCACAATTTGAATATGCATTGAGCAGAATTCGAGTAAGTATACAAACCTGTCCGCATCTTGTTACGTAGTGTCGCTAAGTCGATGAAACTCAGGAATGTGGATGGCAGTGTAGGAATGTATACGCTAGGTTCAGCAGCCCGAAACTGAGTGCCATTGTGCATGAGGAGATAATACAGGTTTGGCATGGTCAGTCGAGATGCTGAACGCATGTACTCAGGAAAGGCAGTGGGCTGGAAGCCCACATATTTGAACACATAAACCTGGCCGGTTTGCAGGTCATTGTTGCAACGATATGCCTGTTGTCCATATGTTTTTGCTTCCATTTTGTCTCCCTGGAAAAGATGAATGGTTAAACATCAAAGATTGATAGTTACTGTGTTATTAGAGGTAGCATCTAGTTTATCTTACAGACTGATCAGAGAGGATGGCAGAGTAGATTATGTTTCCACTCGTAGTATGTATGATTCGAGCGAAAACAACTTTAGCAGTGACCTCCCAGGAAATGCTGTATATGTGCTCCGTTTGAATGTCCTGGAATCTAACTTCCCTGCGCAAATAAGATAATGAACGACAATTTATTAGACGATGCAACTCAATGAAGTTATGCATAACTCTAATATGATTCATGAAAACGATGCAGGACATTGTGTCATTGTTGACCGGAGACCAGGCGGCGGGAGCTGGGACTGGTGGAGGTGCCGTCACCCTCATGGAGCATGGGCGTCCCATCTTGCCGGCAAGGATCAATTAAGCTGGAGGGACCTGTTCAGCGGGAGGGAGTCTGTTTGGATCCGGCCGGAGGTTGTTGGGTTTAAGTAGTAGAGAGATGGCCTGCCTCAGCGATAATTCCGGGAATTGCTTTAGCTGATGTTAAGGCGTAGGCATGGTGATTTGATTGATGTTTAGGCATATGCCTAAATCTTGGAGGAACATATTACAGGGACCTGTTCAGCGGGAGGGAGTCTGCTCAATGCATATTCAAATCCGGTAATTGCTTCAGCTGATGTTTAGGAGAGATAATTGCTTCAGCTGATGTTTAGGAGAGAGAATCTGTGCGGGAGGATACTAATTTGTATTAATTGGCATGCATGGGGGAGGGCCGTACCTAAGGCGTGCTAAAGGATACTAATTGTATTATTAATTGGCATGCATGCGTGAGGTAAGGCTAATTTGCATTGTATTATTAATTGGCATGCATGTCAGAGGGAGGCTACTAATTTGCATGCTGGACGAAAGTGGTCCGGTAAGGCAGGAAATGGAACGAAATCTTTCTTTTAGATAGCAGAGAAGAGATAAGCTTGTGCAGTTGGCCGTAGAAAAAAAGTTTGGTCAAACACATCTAGAACGGACGGCGCAGATGTCACACGCAGAAAATTAAGACTGACGTGGTTGACTTTCTTTAAAGAAAACAAGGCTTGCTATAAATTTTGACAATGAAAGGGAAAATTAGCCTAGCTTTACATGTCTCGTGTCATGTCAGAGCTATGACCTCCCGGTCTCGGGAACCATGTGATGTTTTTGTGATGGCTTCATGTTTTTATTTTCTCCACCACATGTTAATGGGAAAACAAAGGCGGTACAAAAAAAAAACTTCCGTATGTATAGTCACCATCTACTACCGGTCCACAATGCGTACTTCTTTAAGAAAATCATCTTTCGCAATGCACTGTCATGTAATTTATAGGCGGCGTGATTGATGCATAACCATAACAAAGTTGATTCCCCAACAGCAACATCGAGACTTAAACAGATGAAGGGTTGGAGTCCGATGACGATTCTTCAAATAGAGTGGTCGTCTCAAGTAAAATATGTGTTTTTCATCTTTGAAGTATGCCATGGTTCATGGTATTTGTTATTGTGTTTAGAGTGACCATGTATTGTGTTAATAAGAAAACCAAGCTACAAAAACAAACACAAATGAAAAGACGGTTTTCCCAAAAACTTTAAAGAGAACAACCTAAAAAATACAAATGATTCTATATATTTGGATGGGGTTGGTTGTCATCTCTTTATTAATGGACATATATGCTTGGTGCAAACATACATGCAACTCATTCGGATGCAGTTCATTCATTACCTTGCTTACCCATAGCTTCGAGCCATTAATTGCTTGCTTAATTCATATGAGTTTGGATAGCATATTATTTGAGTTTATGTATAAATTTGGAGCAATATCTTCGGTAGTCTCATATTTTTAATGAACAGGTGGACATATCCTCAACATTCTTGACCCATGAATGTCATACTGCTAGAAATATTGTGATACAAAATGGCATGTATTATAGTTTTCTTATTAGTGTTTGATTAGTCTAGAAATCACAAATCGCTTAATTCAATAGAAACTGCTTTTGACCGCCAGTTGTAAGGAGTTCTTAGATGTCTGTGAAGTGGACGCTTCTCATTTTGAGAATCTCCAAATTATTATATTCTATACCCAACTTTATGATACAACGTAAATTGCACACAAACTTGTAAAATCATTATCCTTTCAAGCATACAAACATGTATGCACTCCTCTGCCTTGCAACTCTTCGACACCGCTCCAAAGTTTCTCTCGAGAACTAGCTTTGTCGCTCGCCTCCATATCCCCATGTTCCATCTCTTCTCCGCTCATCGTCAACATCACAGTATGCGTAGGTCACACGAACTACATTATATGGAAGATGCTTCTCCCTTTCCAACATGTCCGACTACAACGTCTAAATAAGGGTTTTACACTGTTTAACTATTACCATCTCTCGGGTTTTTTAAAGTTTGTTTATGTAAATTTAATTTCAACGTTTAACATATACTCCCACCGTGTATGGACACTCATATTCCTTCTTTTGACAAACTTAAGACACTTATATGTGTACGGAGGGAGTATATCGTTTAAAGTTTCCTCAAATTTTTTGACTTATATTTCTTCTTTTTTTTAAATGATGTATATTTGGGTGTGTAACTTCCGTGAGGCGTCAGGCAGAATGGTGATACAGTTCCCCCCCCCCCCCCCCCCCATTCTGCACTTATTAAGTACTCTCTTTGTTCTGATTTCATTGACTCGGATTTAGTATAAGTTATACTAAATCTGAGTCAATTAATTTAGAAACGAAGGAAGTATAATCTATTGTACCATACATAGAAGAGATACAGTATCAACAGGCATCTCTATGAAATTGATGGAATGATCTGACCCAACAACATCTTAAGCCGGGTTTCCTCTGTCAGATTAGGACACCATCCTGACCAGTGCTGGGCTAGGCCGAATTCAGTTACACGTGGCCCAGGTCGGATTAACCAGCAGCAGCAGCAGAACCTTCTACTGAAAAAACTGAGACAGACTGAACCTGCCGACTTGCGGTTCCTCCTGCCTCCCGTTCCACCCCGCCATGGCAGTACGGCACGGCGGCCAGAGTGAGCACCCTCGCCGCAGCATACAAAGATGAACTCGTATGCGTTCACCTGCTGCTGCCTCCGGCCGACCCCCGCTCCGGCAAAGACATCAATCTCAAAGAGCAACACAAGAATTGGCCGGAGGTATCCAATCCAATCAATCTCATCCCCATATATGTTCATCTATCTCGAGCTACACACGCTTCTCATGATAAAGATGATGGTTTCTGTATGTTTGTTCCTGGGAGGAAGAGACCTCGTGCTCAGGAGCAGCGAGCTTGCCACCCTCGCCGCCATCTTCGATCAGCTTCAGGTAGCTCTGCTTCTCTGTTCGTTTGGAACTCTGCTCTGGAGCGCTCAATATAGTGCACCGTCTCACTCTCACACATTTCTCTCACGCATCGCTTTTGTGTTGTGAGAAGTGTACCGCAGAGTTGATTTCATGTACTACTTCATAGTAGATTGTTTCATCCAAATTTGGATTCATCGGTTCCAGTCGGTGTCAGAACCATATGAATAGGATCATATCCACGTCTTACAGCTTGTAACAATCGCTGATTGTAACTTCCGATACCTTCTAATCCCATGAGGCTTACTGATTGGTTGCCAGGTGAATGTGACCTCTTACATCACTACATCAGACATTGACTAGCCAGCTGCTCATTCACTATATGGTTGAGCAAACTAATGCTAACAAGACTAAGATCTCGGTTGTTCATATGATTCATATGACCACCCTATATACTGTATATTCATGGGCATGGTGCAAAACTTGGTATATATCACTTCTTGTTGCCATATATCACGCTTCGTTGCCAACGTGGACATGCAGATGCATCATTAAACACTTTTGTACTAGCAAGTACTAAATCATTTGGATGGGGTTGCTTATCATCGTTATTCATGGACATGGTGCAAACTTATATCCAACTTGCACGGATGCAGTTCATTCATTGCCCTGCTTACGAGTTTATGTACAAGTTAGCAATGTCTCTTCAACAGTTCCAGATATTTTTAATGTACACAATCACATATCGACAACCCTTTTGAGCCATGCATGTCATACTGCTAGAAATATTGTGATATACAGTAGCACGTATTACGGTTTTCTTATTAGTCGTGGATTAGTCAAGAAATCACAAACATTAGTTCATTATAAATTTTGACCACCAAGTGTAAAGAGTTCTTAGATATCTATGTGAAGTGGACACTGCTCAATTTAAAATCTCCAAATTATCATGTCCTATACCAAATCTATGTTATATCGGAAATTGCACACAAAATTGGAAGATCAATGTCAAAAGGGGATGTTGGCCATATTGACGATAAGAGTGAATCGCAAGTTGAAAAATGTGATCATTCAATGGGATTTCTCGGTGGGTAAAGTTTCAGGTCCAGTTCTCAACTTCTTTTGGTTCTAATTATTGTCAAATGTCGATATACCCCCCTCTAATTATTGTCAAATGTCGATATACCCCTCGCTGTAACCGCCATCAATTACCACCTCCCACTTGCAACACTTCGGTACCGCTGCTGCGTTTTATCCAGCATGTCTGCATCTCTTTTTTTAAAAGGAAAACAGTGAGGTTGAACCTGGTTGACTGGGTTGTATATCCAGTAACTAGCCATGTGAGTTTGGCTCACTTCTTACCTCCGTGTGTCTTACCTCCGGATGCTCCTCTTCCATCTCTTCTACGCTTATCAACAAGTCGACAATCTCAGAGTTTGTTCTGAATATTGATTTTTTTGTGTATGAAGTAATATTTCAATGTGTAACATGGTATATCCTGCCAAAAATGTCTAACACATTTTTCTGCTTTCAAATGATTGTTTTTTTTGTGTGTGTGGATAACATCATGAGGCTGTGATGTAGCTTAATACATGTCGGCAGATCATCCCACAAAACCACGTTAGAACTACAGAAGACCAGCATTAACAGTCGAATGTGAGCATATCCGGTCAAATATGGGACACTTCTGCACTTAAACAATAGTTCTCTAGGCATGGTATACCAAACAGGGAAGAAATATAAAGGTGCATATATATTTTTTTCCATAAAATTGATTTTTTAAAGCTCCATAAAATTGATTTTTTTTTAGAAAATAAGATTGTTGTGGAGTAGATGGAATGATCCGGCTCAACAACATCCTTGATACTGGTAACTGGGCTTCGTCTCCCAGATTAGGACACCAGCCTGGCCTGTGCTGGGTTAGACCGAATTCGGTTACACGTGGCCCAATTCGAATGAACCAGCCAGAATCTTCTGCTGAAAAAAAGAGACCGACTGAAGCTGCGGTTCCTCCTGCCTCCCGTTCCACCCCCATCGATCCCCCAACCACGGCAGTACGGCACGGCGGCCGGAGCGAGCACTCTCGCCGCAGCATACAAGGATGAACTCGTCTGTGGTGACCTGCTGCTGCCTCCCGCCGAATCCCGCTCCGGGAAAGACATCTGTCCCAAAGAGCAACACAAGAATTGGCCGGAGGTATCCAATCCATTATCTCATCCCCATATCTTCTTCCCTCTCAAACTACATAGCATAGAAATCTGATAATGATGATGATGGTTGCCGTCTGTATGTTCTGTGAGGAAGGGACCTCGTGCTCAGGAGCAGCGAGCTCGCCACCCTCGCCGCCATCTTCAGCTTCAGGTACGTACTTAGTCGGCTTGGCTTCTCTCTTCATCTGGCACTGAACTCCAGTGGAAAATGCTAGTTTTGTCGGAAATTCAGAATCTGACCTGACAAGTACTGTTCGTCTCTAGTGGCACCAAGCCGAGCTATCTGGGCGTGCAGAAGAATCCCCCCTCCCTCGCGCTGTGCCCTGCCACCAACAACTGCATCTCCACGTCCGAGAAGATAAGCGATTCGAATCACTACGCTCCCCCATGGTAACCATCTGTTTACTTCTTACACATTGTTCTCCTCCTAGTGCGTGCCATCTGTGTTGCAGCTTGCTTTGTGCAGTGCCATGTATGTAGTCCTGACTGCATATACCGGACGAGCTGATGATGGACCTCAAAGCCTTAAGCAAGCGCACCCTAAACTTTCGGTTCGACAGCAGGCTGCTAATTTCCTTTGAGCACTGCTGACAGCTTGCGTTGCAAATTAATTTGTTCATTTGAAGGAAGCTGTATCACATACTATCCTTTAGTCATCGATTGCTCCATCAAGAGCACTTTTATAATGTCTCAGTTATGTAGAATTTTCATCTATTCATCTCTTGTGTGGAGCATTTAAACCTGGCTTTGTTCTAGGAATTACAACCCCAAGGATGGCCCCAGGGGTAAACCCATAAGCAAAGACGAGGCCATGAAAGAGCTCATCGAAGTTGTAAGTATGACCATAACATCGCAAAGAAATATCATGGTCCTGTTTCTGCCATGAGCAACTGGAGGGCAAACTGAAGCAAAGCCATATCAACGTGTTGCATTTATTTGTGGAGTTCTGAACCCGCAATGTCTGTCGGTAGGTGATGAAGACAAAGCCGGACAAGTTCAGTCCACGTATAGTAGAGAAAGAAGACGACTATGTTCGAGTTGAATATGAGAGTCCTATATTCGGGGTAGCACCTTGTTACTCTCGTAAGTTAATTTTACGATACGTAGATTGCGCTGTAATTCACTGTGATTGTCCATTCTTCCGTGCAGTATGTAGACGATGTCGAGTTCTGGTTCCCTCCTGGCAAGAAATCAATTGTTCAATATCGATCGGCATCTCGGTCAGGATTCAAAGACTTCGATACCAACAAGAAGAGAGTAAAGGCAAGCTCATATACTCCCTCCGATCCATAAAAAGTGTCGCCCATTTTGTACTAAGCTAGTACAAAGTTTGTACTAGAGGAGCGACACTTTTTGTGGATTGGAGGGAGTATGTCATTTGATCTTTCTGTATAGATCCTGCCTAAATCCATCTACATGGTATGAGTCGTATGACGTGTCATTCTTGTTCTGTGGCAGGCACTGAGATTGGCACTGGAAAAGAAGGGTTGGGCTTCAGAAAGCAGCTTCTGAATGTGAACTAGCACACCTGTAAATTGATCAACTGGTACAGCGCTGTTCCTCATAATATATCACCCTACAGAATGTTTCTACTGGAAAATTGGTAAATTCTTTTTGCATTACACCATTAATATCATGGAAGAAAAAGAGCTATGCGTGCGAGGATGCTTTGCAGAGCTCATCCTAACGAGTAGCAGCACTAGTCCATATTTGAGTGCACGCCGCATCGTTAATTTGCACTCCAACAAATTAACAGCACTGTCATGATACCATATGGCAATGCAATTTTCTGAGGCATTCGTGAATGGAATGGCAGCTCCTTCATTGAATCTGGAGGTGCCCATCTATGTAAAGGCGTTGACTTTGGTTGCTGGCCACGCAAAGTGGGGTTTGGAGATGTCAAGTGCTCCATATCTCTCTACAAAGTCTACTTTAATTTCCTTGTTTCCAAACACCTCCTGATTATCTTTGGTCAGCGCTGCCGCTGAGCGTTGGCTTTGGTGGCAACAACGTAGCCTATAAGCTCTGGACCTAGCGCAGCACTAAGCACCTGGAATCCTATACTATAGACTGTAGTCACGGCCATTTAAGCGCCAAATGTCTTAAGTAATTACATTGCATCATCAAACATGGCATCATGATGAAATAATAAATATGATAGGGTACATATATATATGATGTACACACAACTTTTTTTTTTACATGATGTGCACACAACTACACAAGCATTATGGTTTGCATATAAATATTTGCATTGTGCTGGAGGATGGTGCATATATATCAGCATCAGTATCATGACCCATGACTGCTTTTCCCAGCCCAAGCCATGAGGACCAGCTGGGCGCACTCACTACTCAACAATGGAATGGAGTCAAAAGGAACCATGTATCGATCCATGGGCGCCATTGGGGAGTCAAACCCAACAAAGTCTAGTGTGCTACAACGACATTTTTTATAAAGAAATTGACTGCCTAGTGTACTGCTTAACTCACTTATGCATCCGTGCGATAGTTAGTGGGTGGCTAGCTTTCGTTGATTGATCGGCGGTCGATCAGGTTCCGACGAAAAAGAAAAAAAAGCATGAACTCACTATGTTTTTTTTTCATTTTCCACGTGTCGAACCAGTGCAAGCGCCAATTAGGATGACATGTCACCAAGTTGGTTTCGGTAGCTGGTGTTCTTGTAAAGATACTATAGATTATTTGGGGTGCTTAAATTGGAGGTAAGGATGAAAATTATACTCGAGAAGAGCTAGACTGACCACTGAAATTAGTGTCTTCTTTTCTGCTTCTTTTGGGCTATTGCACATGGTTGACAAACTGAAAAGGCTTTAGCTTCTTTTGCACAGCGTGGACCGAATGCCATGATACGGAACGGTGGGTGCAGATGCAGATGCAGTAGCTCACCTCGACTCCATCTACAGCTAGCTAAGCTAGGTTGTTATCTGCATGATTGCCTGTCCTAGCTGCTACTAACAACTTTCCTAACAACATCACAGACGATTTGAAGCACAGCCCTTGATTAACATTCTGACCTGACTATGCTCCATGTATGCACTTCAAACCATGCTCCTCACAAATCAGACATTTGACAGGGTTTAGTCTGAACATTAATGTGAGTGTGATGGTGACTGTCAACTAATAAATCATCCAACAATGTGTAGAAGCAGGAGGATCTAGCTAGAAAGATTAGCTAGGAAGCCATGGGTTGCCATGTCCATGTCCATGTGATTCTGGCTTGGCTGAGGTCAAAGTAATCAAAAGATGATGCCGATGGATGGAGATGGATATGGATGCAGCACCGATCCACCACCTTCAGTTGTCTACCTTGTGGTCAGCTCACTCAAGCACCAGAATCTAATCCACCACCTACTGTCCTGTCCAAATTAAAGCTCACGCAAATGTTGTCATAAGAAAACCCAAAATGTGATGAATAAACTCTAATAATCGGGGAGAATAAACGTGATCGGATATTTATTTTCAGTTTTTTCCGGGGATTGGGTGTCCGGAAAATTTCTTTCAAACGGTAGTTTTTGACTCTCCGGATATGTGCACAACCATTAGTTTTTGGGAGATTTCATTAACCTTATCTAATAATTTTTTGGGATGATCTACGTGACATGCAAGGCGTGTCATTTTCCTCACAAACAAAGGTTGACACTTGACACAACCCATTGCCCCATTATCTACACCTCATCCTTAAACCATGCGTCTCCCTTCCGTTGAATGAGGTGATCTGCATTCCTACATCACTATCACCACTGACCTTTCACACATCACGATTTCGCACTCGATCCAGATCTTACTACCAAACATTCCTAGGCAAGATTCAAACATATATTTACATACTAATTAATGTAGAAATAAGGCTACTTGACATATATGTCAATCATTCTAAAGGTTGCTACTATGGCCTTCTTAAAATAAAATAAAAAATAGTGTGTACATAGCCGAAATCCTTTTGGGCCACCGAAGCCGATGCTCCCTTTATGTTTAATAATTAGAAATTATATTTAAAAATTGTAAAAATGCTAGGTGTAGTCAATGATGTATCCTACAAGCATGCGAAATTGCAACAGTAAATTATTGTAACTAGAAAAGAAAAATCTTATTAAATTTGTAGTTTTAAAAATATGCATTGTTCACTACACTCGGACCTATACTTTTTAAATTTTTGTGTAGCTTAGATTACAAAATATTTTAAAGTGAGATTATCATGTTCATAGGATACATCACAGAGTAAATCTATAAATTTTCTTTCAGATTTTCTAAAACTCTTGGATATGATTATTCATTTTTAATTAAATAAAAAAAGCACCGGGTTCATAGTAAAATAATCCCTACTCGTTCATAACTTCATATTCACATTTGCGGCTCGTATTTATGTACCTTTCACACATCCACATTACTCATGCACTCTCTGGATCTTACCACAGCATACAGGACATTCCAAATCAAATTTCAACCATGTGTTTATTTTGATCAAAACTTTGATCAACTTAGCATACACTTTTTCCTCTTTTTACTTGCCCAATATAGTGTTTATACTAGGATAGTCTTTAAACCCATGAACACCTTCCGTTCCTATATTATTCTCCTCTCATATATATGGAGGCAAGTGGCTGGGTCTTGCTTTCTTCTTGGTGGTGCGTATCATAGCTTAGCTTCGCCCACTTTGCTTCTATACGCCAGATCAATCTTGACGCCCATGGCGCGGGAGTCATGGCTCACCAAGGTCCGGTCGGCCATGTCCTCCTCCACAAAGTCGTCGCCATCTTCCTCGTCGTCGGGGGTGCCGCCACCGGCCGGCGCCAACAGCAGGAAGGGCAACGTCGGCATCCTGGCCTTCGAGGTGTCCAACCTGGTGTCGAAGCTGCTCCACCTGTGGCGCGCAGTGGGGGACGCCGCGGTGGCGCGTCTCCGCCACGAGACCCTCTACCTCGACGGCGTCCGCAAGGTGGTATCCGACGACGACGCCTTCCTCCTCGGCCTCGCGCGCGCCGAGCTCGTGGACGCGCTCCGCGCCGCGGCCGACGCCGTCGCCGCGCTCGCCGCGCGCTGCACGGACCCCTGCACCCGCGAGTTCAGAGACGCGTTCCTGGAGTTCGCCGAGGTTGGTCGTGATCGGCACCGATGGGCGGCGGCGACGTGGAAGGAGATGGACGCACGGGCGCGCAAGATGGACAAACAGGTGGCCGGTACCGCCGCGCTCCGCAGAGCCATGGAGGAGCTGGTGGAGGCCGAGCACGGCCTCCGGAAGTTTATGCGCTGCGACGTTGGTGGAGGCGGTGGCGGAGGGTGCCATCGGCGCAGCCTGTCAGCCAGCAAGATCTCGGTGGCGGCGGAGCAGCAGCAGCTGATTTTCTCCAAGAAGCAGGACGTGAAGCACCTCAAGCAGACGTCTCTGTGGGGATGCACCTTCGACGCCGTCGTCTCGTCGCTAGCGCGCGCGGCGTTCACCGTCCTTGCGCGCATCAAGCTCGTCTTCGGCGACGGCGGCGGCCGAGACCACCGGCACACGCCGCTCCATCGGAGCCTTACCCTCTCCTCGGCCGTCCACCCGTCCGCCGACACGCAATCCACGCCGTCGCGCAAGTCCATGTCGATGGAGGCGTTGCCGCCTTTCGACGTTGTCGCTGACGTGCAGGTCCAGAGCGCGAACAAGCGGCAGCGCGGCTTCTTCGAGTACAGCTCGGCGACGCTAGTACCGCCGGCGGGAACGCTGGGAGCGGCGGCCCTGGCGCCGCGGTACGCCGGGTTGGTGATCTCGATCGAGCGGATGGCGCGGTCGCCGCGGCGGCTGGTGGGGCCGGACGAGCGGGACGAGCTCTATGGCATGCTCCCAGCGAGCGTGCGCGCGCAGCTCCGTGCGCGGCTGCGCGGGGCCGTGGCGGAGGCAGACGCGGGGCTCGCCGGCGAGTGGCGAGCCGCGCTGAGTGGCATCCTGGAGTGGCTGGCCCCCATGGCGCACGCCACGGTGCGGTGGCAGGCGGAGCGCAGCTTCGAGCAGAGGAAGACGACCACGACGTCGGGGACGACGGACATAAGCCGGCTGCCGCCTAGAGGCGGGGCCGGCAACACGTTTCTGCTGCAGACGCTGCAGTTCGCCGACCGCGACAAGGTGGAGGCCGCCGTGGCGGAGCTGCTCGTGGGACTCAACTACGTGTGGCGGTTCGAGAAGGAGATGAGCTGCCGGGCGCTCTTCGCCGTCCACCGCCAGCTCCTCGACGGCGCCGGCGCCGCGGAGGACACAGGCGGCAATTGCCGAGTTGCAGGCTACGCCGTGGACGGGAGCGGCAATGGAACAGTAAGCTCGTGTGCGTAGACCGCCGGATCACAAACCGACGGCGTCGAAATTTGTGTGTTTCAATTGTTTCTTATTTTGTCGGCCCCTAGCTAAAGATTTTTGTGGTAATTGGGCCAGATGGGATTTTGATGTGAGTGATTAACTAGCTCCTCCTCCTGCATGTAAAAGCACATAGAAATGAAATATTCTCATATGAATACACAGTATATATTTTGTGGTTGAGATGAGAGCAACAAGCATGCCCATGTCTCTGATGAAGCTCCAAGATCATGACAGACAGCAACCCTACAAACAGTTCAACAGGATGATGATCATGATGATGTGTGTGTCCACTCCAGGGGAGGCAAATGGCTACAACAGTAAACCGAAAGCTCTAGATTTGCTCCTCAATTAGTTGCTGCAAATCCTTCGAACCACCCCAAGCATTCACCCTTCTACACCCTCAGCAACTTCTTAGTTGCTGCTAATTGCCCCCAATTAGTTAATTAACCTGCATGTGCTGCCTGTGACTGGAATTGGGGAACACATGGGGATGGTTAATGGTTGAGTCAATCATGATGGAGGATCATGCATCACATGCTAGGCTAAGCTGCCACTGAATCAAAGAGAGACTTGAGCTGCTGTAGATTAATTATAATTAGTGTTATGCTCTAGTCCAGCTAAAGCTACTGGATGCTGCATGAGAGGTCAGACCAACCATGCATGCACCTACCAGTATTCTACAAATAAGCATCCTTGTGTTCGTACAATGGAAGATCTCAATCTCATTTGATTACTGTAGAAGCCAGCTCTCCACAGCTGTCTAATTAGGTGCTTCAACACTTAGCTATTTGTCCTTACATGTATGTTACTGGGTCTAGATTTCTGAAATTGTCCCAGCTAATATTAAAAGAAAAAGGGAATTTATTATGCTGTGTCAAGTAACAATCACATTTTTTAGCTACTGACTACAACTACGTCCCTTCAGGTTTATACATGTCTCCATCTTGCACATATGCCAGGTACTGATGGAAGAATCATGTCACATGTTGTGCTTGTATCTATGAAAGCATGAACATTTCCTTTTGATGCCATGGCATTGTTAATCTGGTGGAGAACACTATCATATCTTCTTGAAAAGTCTATCCAGGCAGACATAAGAAAGAAAGAAAGAAAGAAAGAAAGAAAGAAAGTGATATTTTTTCTGAAACAAAATGCTTTGTGCAACTAATGTAAAATGAAGAACAGCTACTTTAATCATGGCATAGCTGCTGGTGGTTACCTGAAGCTTTAATTAATTCATATATACTAGTGTCTAGTGGTTAGTAGTAGCTGCTCTAATCTCATCTCCTGTAGATAGTATAGTACATACTATAAAAGCATATAGAGAGATAGACACTTAATCCAAGCACTTACCTACCATCTAAAAGGGGAAAATATGGTATAAATTATAATTTTCTAGATTACTCCAACAACAAGAAATATATAATCTCAACTCATAAAGTTAGTAGAATAACTGATCCAGCTACAAGGAAACCATATGTTATGAAGCATGATTTTGTAGCCTTTGTTCAACAACTGAAAATAATCTTGTAGCACTACAAAACAGGTGTGTGTGTGTGTGTCTGTGCATGATTGGTTATGCGAAAAAATCTTTTGCCAAGATTTTACTGGAACAGAATAACAGATCCACGAAACAGGCTTTCGCCCCGCTTTATAGATAAAGCCACACGGCCGAACCGATACAAAGTGATGAGAGGACCCTCTTACAGAGCAGATCAAAGATTAAAAAAAAAAAAGTACACGGAGAAACAACAAGCCACCGAAGACATCAAAACGTGCAAATGAGACTCCATGACGACGCCCCCAAGAGAGTAAGGACGTGCCACGCCCCCATCGTCGAGACCAAATGGTCAAGGGTTTTCACCCGGAGTCCCAAACTGGCTAGGGTACCATAACAGCGCCCCCAAGAGGGAAACGGTACCCGCGGGTATCGCCGCCATTGGCGCCGGAGCGCAAAACTTTCGTTCGGACCCTATCCCAGTGTCTGATAATCGTCGTGCCTGGTCACCGGATCACGATCTGGGAGCAAACGATGCCGAAGCGCCGCAAACACCAGGAACCCCCGCCGCCCGCTCCTTGCCGTCCAAACAGCCAAAGAACCGACCACCACCACCGTCACGTCGCCCGCCGAAAGACGACCGTGCAGTCCACCTCCTAGGGCCGCCGCCCCAGCTTCCGCAACCTCAACCCGAGGAGCCACCAAGTCGCGAGGTCAACATGGCGGTTAAGTGAGACCTGCGACAGACCAATGCCCAACAGGTCGACAACGCAACCAGGAGAAGAACCCCATTCTCCACTGCCCCCGCCTGGGACAGTCGCCGACCGGACGCAACAGTAGGGCCGGTCAGGCCCAGATCAGCCCGCCTGGCCAGATCAGGCACGAGTAGCCCTGCTGCAGCGCCAAGGTGGCCGATGTCATCCTGCAGGAAGATTCATGGACGCGAGCCGGCCGAGGCCCGCACAACCCAGATCGGGCCCAAAGGGCCCAGATCTGGGCCGAGCATAACCTGCCATGGCCCCATCCCGAAATCACCATGGCCGACGCAGGAGCTCTCCCCACTGCCGCCACTGTCGATCCCCACCGCCAGGGACGCCGTCCTCCACCGAGGGGCGCAGCCATGGCCTTGAGTGGTTGGTCGTCGGGAAGAAGTTGTGCGCCACCCAGCCGCCGCCGCCGAGAAGCGCCGCCGCCTGGATGCGCAAGGACGTAGGCCACCACGCCGCCGCCGGAGCAGCCGCAGCCCTAGCCCACCGCGGCGCCCTCGCCGACACCCTCGTCCCGCGCCGAGAGCCCCACGCGAGGGAGAAGGAGACGCCCCGCCGCCGCCAGCGCCCGGCCTTTGGCCGGCGACGCCGTCCGGCGGCGGCGAGGGGAGGGGAAGACTGGGTGGGGGGGCTAGAGCGGGAGGCGGCGCTAGGGTTCCCCCGTCGCTCGCGGGAGCGACGAAGGGGAACGAGACGAAGGGTGCTATCAACAGAATAACAGATAGCAAGCAAGATTTATTTATTCATAATCCGGGTTGCTTGTATATATAGCCACGCATTGTCGCTTTAAATTCCACGCGTCTTCTTAATTTTTCAGAATAGTGCAGTGCAGTGCACAGATTGCACAATGAAGAAGAATGTACCAAAAATGAAAGCAAATCGGAACCTTTTGCATACTTAGCTGCTAATTGCTTTCTCAAGTTGTGTTTAAATTAATAGTTGTGGTTCTACCTTTGTAGGTAAACTTAAACAAATAAATTAAAGTCACTACTTGTGGAAATAGATTACAGATAAATTAAATCTAGTCACTCATGATTGGTCAGCGAGCCCTTTGACACGAAAACACTCTAACTAGCTCGAGCGCGTCCATGGCAGTGGAGCGAGGGCCCTCCAAATTACAAAAGAGAAGCTATGGATTTTCATTCTTTGTCAACAGAAAAAGCATAGCGAAGCATTGATTTGGATCCCAGAGCATGGTTTTCGTTGATTCTCTTTTTTTTTGAAAGAAGAAACAAAGGGAAATAAAGTCCAAAAATGTGTGCTCTGATTTGTCTAATCCAATATATGAGGATGTAGACGATGGCGGATCCCTGAAAGTGAAGATGCTCGATCGTGTGGGTGTATAATTAAATTCAGAACATGGCTAGATTCATGATGATGATCTCCATGACCGTGCTTTCTGATGGTAATTAAGTAACACTAATTAAAATTTGGAGGGCATTATTATATAATACATGAAGCTGATAACTACCGGACATATCACACTGGATTCCAAATGTTCCTGATCAAGACTGGGGTTTTGAACAAGTGTCAGTTTCAAAATCAGATAAGCTGATATTTACTTACTGAATATGTATTATTCTTGTTACTCGCAGTATCTTTTCCTTGTAGCAAATTATAAGAGAAAATTAAGGTACTCCTATATAGATTCTGCTGATAGTCAAATTAATTTTCACAGGAGCGCCACCCAAATAAAGAAGAATTGATATGTTGTGTGCTATGCGAGTATATGTGCTTTAATAAAGTACAATGTTGAAAGGTTGGAGCGTAGGCTTTATTCGACATTCTCAAAACATTTGATCTCCCAATGCTTTGTTTATCGTGTAACGCTTTCTTCAACCAAGGATTACTATACTGTTTATGGGGATTAACCTTTGTCTATAATGTAAACTCTGAGCCTCTAGACCAAGGTTTTGGTTACCGGCCTAACCGAGTTATTTGCCGACCGGTAAACCAAGCACCGTGGGACATATGTTTACCAGTCAAAACGTCCAGAGATTTTCTGAATTTTTGGAATTCAAACGTCAAACATTAGGACAAACATTACCTCCCTCCTGACGGGTAAATCCTCCGACTGCCTCCACTTCCTCTTTCTTCTCTTGTTGTTATTCAGTGTGCACATGCTTATGTTAATTTTTTCAGCATCCAGGTTTGGTTTTTTGTCAGTGCTTTTGACTGACGTGTTTTCTGTAAGCTCAAGGCCGCTATTTCAAGTGCTGAGTGATTGTAATGGCTGCACAATGGCACATCAATCTAAAGTACTCGTACCAAATAATATGATTCGAATTTCAATTCAGTGTATTAGACTAGGCTTACTGTACCTTGTATTCCATCCGAATTACTAATTAGACATCTATTGGGTAAATCTGCTAAAGTGCAAACCTGTTTGTAGCATATCTCTACTATATATATATATATATATATATATATATATATATATATATATATATATATATATATATATATATATATATATATATATATATATATATATATATATATATATATATATATAAAATATAATATCCGTTACGGTGAGGCGTGGTACGTCGTGGTCGTTTTACAGATTAGTCCTTCAGTTTTTGGAGAATCAACCCGCAGTCCAAGTGTTTTGCAATTTGGCCCTTCACAGTCTAGCTCCACCAATCCCGCGTTGGCGTCATCGTCGTTCCCCCACCCGTCCCGTCCAAATCGACCTACCGTCGCCGCAACAGCCATGAAGCGATCTTTGGAAGCCCGTGAAAAGCGCAAGCACCTCGCACTCGACCGACGCAAGGCCGCCGTAGCCGACCAGCGCCGCGTCCCGATTCGCCGTCCCAAACCCCTTGCGATTCCTCCTCCTGCGGTCGGGGACGCTCCTGAACGGCGGCGGGAGTTGCGCATCCGAACTCCCTTACATCGACCCGGCCAGCCCTCCGATCCCCTCCAATCCCTTGCATCGAGCTTGGCATGCCGCCCCTTCCTTGCCTTCCGCTCAAATGGCGCCGTCTTTCCAACTCCCGCATCCCCTTCTCCCTGCACCATATCCGTCGAGGGCCACGAGGGCACCATATTCGTCGCCACCACTATCCGATCCCCATTTTTCTAGTGCTGAAAGAAGGAAGAATTGAAGGGGCTCGGAGGCCACCATCTCCGACACAGCCACACGGGTGCTCCGTTGAGGGAGGGCAAGTGGTGCATGCACGTGGATCCTGCCCACCAACCATGTTGCCTAACGACGTTGGCCATAGAGCAACGCAAATCGAGCTGAGTATTGGAATTGGATCGAGTATTCAACATGCATATGCATATGATCTGTAATGTACCTGCACTTTAAAAATATGGCAGGTACCTGTGTATAGTGCAAACCACTGGATCGATTCATTTGCACACACAGTTTACGATGAATATCACAACATTGTATCAATATTACACGAATAATCCAGACTTGGTAAAATAAATAGTTCGATACATCTTTGCATAGCATAAAGCTAGCTCAAATAGTAAAGCAGCGGAAATAAACTTCAATGAGCCTCCATCTTCATGACACGCTACAGGCGATAACATGTTGGTGCAGACTCGAACCCAAAACGTATTCCTTACTCTTCATCAGAAACATCTGCAATAAATAATAATTTACAACAGAGTGGGTCAGATTCCATATAAAATGGAGTATGGCAAGTGACACTATGGTGGACACTTAGTGGAATAACTCTATATCCTATATGCATATTTGGCTGGTGGAGTTTAAGGCTAATTTGCACAAAGCTATTTTTTCCTACTCTCTTGAAAACACTTTTCTTGAATTCAAGACGAGTATGGTATGAAAACCATAATCTCATCTTCCCCGGTTCACCCATCAAATTTTAACTTACAAATTGGAATGTTGGGAGCCTCCGTTGAATCCTTGATCAGCTGCTAAAATTGTCCGTATCCGGGGACACGGCTAAGTACTTAGTTTTAACTCTGCAGAGGTTGTGCACTTTCACCATTAGACCCAACTAACCCAAACTATCCTCAAGCACACCATTTGTGCTAAGGAAAAGGAGAGAGTTGAGACGAGACTTTTCAGAAGCATTTTCACGTCCCTTGCAGACTTGACGCGCTCCAAGCTAACCATCTACCACCACCTGTCAAGTCGGGCCGAGTCCACGCAGCTTACTCCATCTAGCCAGAGCCCATTGACTAATGGTTGCACGAGAAGCAATCTTCACTTAGAGAAAACATTGGTCCCTTTATTACCCTGGGTGGCCATCCACAAGTGACTATTCCTTAGAGGTCACCCCTAATGAATAACACTCAACATAAACCAATCAACACCAAATTCCACCCAGGTGTTACATTAACTTAGTAGAATTTAACTTTTCATAAAGCAACTTTTGCATAGCATCAATAATTCTACTAAGTTATTACATAGGTTCCTAGACTCAAGGGGTGGAGGGTTCTAAGGTTTTGCATAGCAATCTACTAAGTCCTACACATGCATATAGAAAATACTCTAGGTAATGCATAGAAAATACTTAGGAAATTTATGGGGGTGTGCCACTTGCATTGGCAACAGGCAGAACAACAACATCAACTGAAGTCCTCGTTCCTCTCCGAAAATTCTAACACAACAAACAATACAACATAAACAAACAAGTTTCTTAAAAATACTAAGGGAAATATGCCATGTATGATGAGCAAAATATTTCTAAGGACTAGATGCATGCCATGCGATGAAATGTGAGTTAATGCGAAGCAAGTTTTGTGGTCCAAAACTTTACCAAGGACTTAGGAGTTTCCAAAAAAAAATCTAAAGACAACACTTAGAGAAAAATTAGCACCTCTAGCCCCATAAAAGCTCCTCACTTATTTTCTAAGTATTTTAGGTGGTAAGGATTCTATAATATAATATATATACTTTTATATTTCGAAAATATAAAGTAAACAATTCTTTTTTTTAATCTTCATATTTAATTTTATTTATTATACAATGTCTAAAAAGCTTTTAAGCACAATAATTACACAAAAGCTCATAAAATATTCTAAACAAAATATTGGAAAATTTCTTCAGCTAGTACTTAGCCTTACAAGTTCATAACAAAATAGTTTGATGAAAAATAAATTTTATATATGTAGTTATGCTTAATTTACCATTAATGCCACTTCTGTTTTTAAACAAAATTTATTCGATAAAATACCCATGTAATGATGCCAAAAGTTTCTAGACTTCATAGGCTTTCCAAAACAATTTTTTTAAATTTTTTGGATAAAGGAGTGAAAATTAATGATAGAAACAAATTCATGGGACTAATCTGTGATAAACAGAAAAATAATCTTCACGTAGAGATCCTCGGGCGATGTGGCCTCCTCTGATTGGATCCGGTGGGTTCTTCGGTGACGTGGCGCGCTCTGGTTGGTCGATACCTCTACGCGATGAGATCTAATCTGGCGCGTCGATAACAGATCTAACGGCGCAAAACAAAGGGGGCAGAAAACCGGCGGCGCTGCTCGCCGGTGAACTCCGGTGAGCCCAACCCGCGCAACGGCGAGCTTCGTTCCGATCGATCCAAGAGGGTTGGAGATGAAAGAATCTTACCTCGACGATCGGGAGGTCGATGAGATCTCGGTGGCGTGCTCGAAGACCCTGGCGTGTCCCCTTCGTCTCCCAGTTGCTCGCCGGAGTTGAGGGCTACGGCGGCGAGCTTCGGTTGCGGACGAGCTACTCGATTCCGTGCGGGAAATTTAGGGAAAAACTGTCAGAAACGTGCGCAACGATGTGTCAAGGAGTTTGAGAGCAAGGAGAGGTGCTCGGGTGCTCGATTCTCACCGGAAGACAAGGACCACGGCGGCGGCAATGTCGACGAGGTCGAGCTCGAACTCGAGCAGCCTGGAGGCGGATTCGCTAGGTTTTTTTTTGAGGTGCGAGGCGAGGAGGGGTTCCGGGGTATTTATGGGGGGCGGGGAAGGGATAGAATCGTTTGAAAACTGCCCGGGATCGATCTCCGGATCAACGAAGGACTCTAACAGCAACTCGCTTCGGAGGTTGAAGAAGATATGATTCGTCAGAGGGTGGGACCCGCGTGTCGGCGAGAGAGAGAAGATGAGCTGGGCCTGGGTCGTGTGCGCGCGTGAGAGGAAAGAAGGGGGTGGACTGGGCCGAGGCAGGCCGGCTCGGTGGACTCCCGTGTTCTATTTTTTTTTGTTCTTTCTTTTCTTTTCTTCTTTTCAAAATTACACATTTTTTGATTTGCAACTCCAAAATGATTCAAACAAATTTGTAAAATTTTGTAAAATTTATCTTTAGCAAACTAAACCTTTTAAAGTATTTTATGACATTTTTATAATTAATAATTTTTGTACTCTTTCAGCATTTATAAATAATGATGCAAATGCAAAATGCAATGACATGATGCATGCAATGATATGAATTTGGAAGTTTAATTTTTTTTGTGAAATTTGGGATGTTACAAGACTAACCCCCTTAAGATGAATCTCGCCCTCGAGATTCGGACTGGCTAGCAAATAGGTGAGGATGTTCTTCCTTGAGATCATCTTGTCTTTCCCAAGTTGCCTCTTCTTCTGAATGGTGATTCCACTGTACTTTGCAAAACCTGATGGTCTTAGTTCTATTAACTCTCTCAGCTGTCTCCAAAATTTTTATGGGTTTTTCCTCATATGTGAGATCGCTTTCAAGCTGAACTTCTTCTAGTGACACTGTATCCCTCAGCGGAGTTTCTGCCATTTCCGGGTGACACTTTTTCAGCTGACTAACATGAAAAACATTGTGAACTAAGGAAAGTGCTTCTGGTAGTTCCAACTCATATGCCACTTCTCCTTTACGTGACAAAGCTTTATAGGGTCCAATGAATCTTGGTGACAGTTTTCCCTTGATTCCAAACCTCTTCACTCCACGCAGGGGTGAGACTCTAAGATAGGCTCTATCTTCAATATCGAAGGTGACTTCTCTTCGTTTGGAATCGGCATAACTTTTTTGTCGCGATTGAGCTGTCTTCAGTCTATCTTTAATCAACCTGACCTTTTCTTCAGCTTCTTCAATTATATCCGGACCAAACAGACTCCTCTCCCCTACTCCACTCCACAAAAGTGGGGTAGTACACTTTTTTCCATACAATGCTTCAAATGGTGCCATCTCTATGCTGGCTTGATAACTATTATTATAAGAGAACTCAGCATAGGGAAGATTGTCATCCCAACTAGACTTATAGTCTAAAGCACATGCTCTCAACATGTCCATCAAAATTTGATTTACTCTTTCAGTCTGTCCATCCGTTTGTGGGTGAAAAGTTGTGCTGAACTCGAGCCTAGTTCCAAGGACTTCATGCAGCTTTTTCCAAAAATGAGAAGTGAATTGAGTGCCCCTATCTGACACAATCTTCTTAGGGACTCCATGCAAACATACTATTCTCTTCAGGTAAATATCTGCTAGCTTGGCACTGGTGTAAGTCGTCTTTACCGGCACGAAATGAGCTACCTTGGTCAAACGATCAACAATAACCCATATAGAATCATAACCAGACTTGGTTCTAGGTAGACCTGTGATGAAGTCCATCCCAATCTGATCTCATTTCCAGTCGGGTACTGGTAGAGGTTGAAGTAATCCTGCTGGCTTCTGATGTTCAGCCTTCACACGGCTACACACATCACACTTAGCAATATACTCTGCGATATCCCGTTTTCAAATAGTTCCACCAGAACCTTTCCTTCACATCCATATACATCTTAGTATTACCCGGGTGTATGGAGTAGGGTGAGTCATGGGCCTCCTGGAGTATCAACTTTCTGAGATCAACATCTTCTGGAACGCAAACTCGCTCCTTGAACCACACCGTGCCTCCTTCATCTAATTGAAAACCTTTGGCCTTGCCTTCACTTAAGTTCTTCCTGATTTCTTCCATCGTTTTGTCTTTCTTCTGACCTTCTTTGATTTTGTCCATCAAAAGAGTTGCACTTCAAGAGAGGCTACATAACCTTCTGGTACTATCTCTAGTCTCAGATCTTTGAGTCCTTTGCATAGGTCTTCTGGCAATTCCCCTGCCGTGAGTCCGTTAACATAAGTTTTACGGCTCAAAGCATCTGCTACCACATTAGCCTTTCCTGGATGATACTGCAAACTCAAGTCATAATCCTTAATCAATTCCATTCATCTCCTTTGGCGCATGTTCATTTCCTTCTGCGTGAAAAAGTATTTAAGGCTTTTGTGATCCGTGAAAACTTCACAACGTTTTCCCCAAAGATATGGTCTCCATGTCTTCAGTGCATGTACTACAGCTGCTAATTCTAAGTCATGTGTGGGGTAGTTCACTTCATGCTTCTTAAGTTGCCTTGAGGTATATGACACCACTTTGCCTTCTTGCATCAACACACCTCCGAGTCCCCGATGCGAGGCATCACAGTAAACTTGGAAATCCTTCTCTAGATCAGGCAAACATAAAACAGGTGCTGATACTAAGCGTTTCTTCAACTCTTGAAAACTAGTTTCACACTCTTCAGTCCCCACAAACTTCTTATCCTTTTGTAGCAATTCTGTTAAGGCCTTAGCAATCTTGGAGAAATTTTCAATGAATCTTCTATAATATCCTGCTAGTCCCAGAAAACTACGAATTTCTCCCACATTCTTGGGTGACTCCCAGTCGGTGACAGCTGAAACCTTTTCTGGGTCTACTGCTATTCCATCCTTAGATACGATGTGTCCTAAGAATCCAACTTGATCCAACCAAAACTCACATTTACTGAACTTGCCATATAGCTTGTGCTCTCTAAGCCTTTGCAAAATTTGATGTAGATGTTCCTTATGTTCTTCATGGCTTTTGGAGTAGATTAAGATGTCATCGATGAATACAACGACAAACTTATCTAAGAAATCCATGAACACTTTATTCATCATATTCATGAAGTATGCTGGCGCATTGGTTAAACCAAAGGGCATAACTGTGTACTCATACATACCGTAACGGGTGGTGAAAGCGGTTTTAGGTATGTCCAACTCCCTAACCTTCATCTGAAAGTATCCAGATCTGAGATCAATTTTTGAGAACACACATGCTCCTTTCAATTGGTCGAAGAGGTCATTGATTCTAGGAAGTGGGTATTTATTCTTGATGGTTACTTCATTCAAAGCTCTATAGTCTGTGACTAGCCTCTGAGTACTATCTTTCTTCTGAACAAACAAGATTGGTTCTCCCCAAGGTGAAGAACTTGGACGGATGAATCCTTTCTGCAACTGTTCTTCTAACTGTTTCTTGAGTTCTTTCAGTTCATCTGTTGCCATTGGGTATGGCCTCTTTGCTATGGGCCCTGTACCTGGTTTAAGCTCAATAAGAAACTCAACATCTCTATCGGGTGGCATTCCCGGTAGTTCTTCAGGAAACACATCTGGGTATTCTCTTACTATGAGTACATCGCCAAGGCTAACCCCCTTAAGAGAATTAAGCCTAACTTTCTTCATTTCAATTTTTGACTTGAATCTGATCTTCTTGTTTTCTGGAGTGGTGAGGGTGATTGCTCTGTTTGCACAGTCTATGATTCCTTCAAATTGAGTCATCCAATCCATCACTAGAATGACATCTAGACCTTGGGTCTCCAAGATGATTAAGTCTGCTGGAAACTCATGCTTTCCAGTCTCAAGTCTAAGTTGTCTACACCCAGATGATACTAACATTTCTCCTCCCGGGGAACTGACTCTAATTGGACACCCCAAATTTTCGGTTGCTAGCCCATGTTTGTTAACAAAAGCTCTTGATATGAATGAATGAGATGCTCCGGTATCAAATAAAACTAATGCTGGAAAAGAATTGATTAGGAACATACCAATCACAGCATCAGGTTCATCAAGGACTTCTTCAACATTGATGTGGTTCACATGTCCTTTGTTGAAAGGGTTGGGTTTGGTAGGAGTGTCCACTCTCTTCTCAGGGCATTCATTAGCATAATGTCCTTTGTTGTTGCATTTGTTGCATAGCACTTGACTGAGATCCTTCTTTTCAAAATTTGGGCGTTGCTGACCGTTGTTATGATTATTTCCCACATTTCCATTCCCTTTGTGTCCTCCATTGGATCCTCCATTATTTCCTTTGTATCCTCCATTATGATTGTGTCCATGTTTGTGGAAGTTACCCCCAGTGTGGTTTCCATGTTTGAAACCCTGGTTCCCATCATGAACAAAGTGTTTCTTGAATGAAGGTTCAGATGAGTGCTTGTTCATCTTCCTTTTCCTGTTTTCAGCTTTCTTTATGCTATCCTCAAGGGTGATAGCTTGATCAAGTAGTATCTGATAGTTTGGGGCATAAGCAACAGTCAGAGGTATCTTCAGCTCGTCACTAAGTCCTTTGAGAAATTTTGCCTTCCTCTTTGCATCTGTGTCAATGTCCTCAGGAGCATATCGTGACAAGGCATGAAAGTCATCCATATACTCCTTAAGACTTCTGTTTCCCTGACGCAGATTGCGAAACTCTTCCTGCTTCAGATTCATAATGCCCGTGGAAATATGAGCATTACGAAAGCCATCTTTGAAGTCCTCCCAGGTCAAGGTATCTAGTGGGTGAGTAACCTGATAAGTCTCCCACCATTGTGCAGCAGGTCCTTCTAACATATGTGCGGTGAACCTCACCTTCTCAGCATCATTACATTCAGATGTCACCAGATCCTTTTGCACAGAACGCAGCCAGTCATCAGCCACCAGTGGTTCAGTTGAACTTGAAAACTTATTTGGCCTAAGCCTAAGGAACCTGGCAAGTCTATCCACTGGAGGAGGGGGTGGTGGTGGATTGTTGTTGTTATTGTTGTTGTTGGTTGCTGCAATGAATTGAGTCATCATGGCCATCAGTTGGGCTTGGACGGCCATCAACTGCTGCATAGCATCATTGTTGTTGTTTTCGGGAGCTCGACGGGGAGGCATCTGTTGTTTAAGCATAGATGAGTAAAGATAGAAAGGTCTAAGGGAAGTAATTCTACCCATGCAAACACAACAACCAAGCAACAAAATTTCAAACAAAACTTTTACTAATCTTGGTCCAAATAACAAGAAGCAAAACGAGATAGTTCTCTTACCACACATTTGGTAGATCCTAAGCTTAGAAAATTCGAAATTCTAAATGCGTGTAACAACAAAAAAAATGGTATTCTCTCTAACTATCCTAGTCTTCAATCATGAGAACTTCTTCTTCATCCACTTCTTCTTCAACGTCTTTGATCTCATAGCCTTCACGGGTTAGCATGTTTCTGAGGTCTGCCACTTCCTTCTCCAACTCTAAGTTCTGGTCTTGGAGGTACTTCTTCTCAGCACGAAGACGCTTGATCAAGTCGCTATCAACTTCAAGTTCAACCTCATTGGTGGAAAGTTCTACCTTCAACTCTCTTATTTGCTTATTTCTCTGCTTGACCCTCTTTTCTTGACTTATAAATTTCTTATCTTGTAGCTGGAATTTCTCCTCTTGTTCCTTGGTCTTCTCCTCTTGTTCCTTCATCTTTTCTTCATTCTCCTTGACTTTGGCGCACATCTCATCATTCTTGTAGAGTTCTTCAAAGGAATCAAAATAAAGTTCATAGACTAAGAATTCTAAGCCTTGGAAGTAATCGCTCACGAACTCATCCTTGCCCATGTCCTCGGTGCCATAGCAGCAAGGATATCCATCTTCATTACGTCTTCCAAAAGGGAGGGAGTAGTGTCCTTCAAGTTCCTTGGAGTAGCGTCCACAAAGACGACCTATTGTGTATTGCATGACGACGTCGATTCCTCTCTCTATGGAGACTCCCATTATTCTTGTCTCAATGGGCGCTTCACCTTCACGTCCTTGTTGACAAATTCTGATTCCCCAAAGGTCTTCACTCTTGAACTTCTTTAGTATGCATCCCTTGATCATGGGTGTTGGTAGCTTCAGATGCTTGAGTATGTCGAACAAGATGCTGCCAAAACGAGACACCGGGTAGTCTTCCTCGCAGGTGTACTCGAATCTCCTCATCTTAAGTTATGAAGGAAAGATATGAGATAAAATAAGAGAACAAAAAAGAAAGTACCTAGAAGAAAAGCAAGAATATTTTATAGAGGTTTTTATACTTGGTAAAATTAAGTTTTTGGCCAACCTATTTCTAACCAAACCTAGGGTTCGAACCTACAGGCAACACAATGCTCTGATACCATCTGTAATGTACCTGCACTTTAAAAATATGGCGGGTACCTGTGTATAGTGCAAACCCCTGGATCGATTCATTTGCACACACAGTTTACGATGAATATCACAACATTGTATCAATATTACACGAATAATCCAGACTTGGTAAAATAAATAGTTCGATACATCTTTGCATAGCATAAAGCTAGCTCAAATAGTAAAGCAGCGGAAATAAACTTCAATGAGCCTCCATCTTCATGACACGCTACAGGCGATAACATGTTGGTGCAGACTCGAACCCAAAACGTATTCCTTACACTTCATCAGAAACTTCTGCAATAAATAATAATTTACAACAGAGTGAGTCAGATTCCATATAAAATGGAGTCTGGCAAGTGACACTATGGTGGACACTTAGTGAAATAACTCTATATCCTATATGCATATTTGGCTGGTGGAGTTTAAGGCTAATTTGCACAAAGCCAATTTTTCCTACTCTCTTGAAAACACTTTTCTTGAATTCAAGATGAGTATGGCATGAAAACCATAATCTCATCTTCCCCGGTTCACCCATCAAATTTTAACTTAGAAATTGGAATGTTGGGAGCCTCCGTTGAATCCTTGATCAGCTGCTCAAATTGTCCGTATCCGGGGACACGGCTAAGTACTTAGTTTTAACTCTGCAGAGGTTGTGCACTTTCACCATTAGACCCAACTAACCCAAACTATCCTCAAGCACACCATTTGTGCTAAGGAAAAGGAGAGAGTTGATACGAGACTTTTCAGAAGCATTTTCACGTCCCTTGCAGACTTGACGCGCTCCAAGCTAACCATCTACCACCACCTGTCAAGTCGGGCCGCGTCCACGCAACTTACTCCATCTAGCCAGAGCCCATTGACTAATGGTTGCACGAGAAGCAATCTTCACTTAGAGAAAACATTGGTCCCTTTATTACCCTGGGTGGCCATCCACAAGTGACTATTCCTTAGAGGTCATCCCTAATGAATAACACTCAACATAAACCAATCAACACCAAATTCCACCCAGGTGTTACATTAACTTAGTAGAATTTAACTTTTCATAAAGCAACTTTTGCATAGCATCAATAATTCTACTAAGTTATTACATAGGTTCCTAGACTCAAGGGGTGGAGGGTTCTAAGGTTTTGCATAGCAATCTACTAAGTCCTACACATGCATATAGAAAATACTCTAGGTAATGCATAGAAAATACTTAGGAAATTTATGGGGGTGTGCCACTTGCCTTGGCAACAGTCAGAACAACAACAGCAACCGCAGTACTCGTTCCTCTCCGAAAATTCTAACACAACAAACAACACAACATAAACAAACAAGTTTCTTAAAAATACTAAGGGAAATATGCCATGCATGATGAGCAAAATATTTCTAAGGACTAGATGCATGCCATGCGATGAAATGTGAGTTAATGCGAAGCAAGTTTTGTGGTCCAAAACTTTACCAAGGACTTAGGAGTTTCCAAAAAAAATTCTAAAGACAACACTTAGAGAAAAACTAGCACCTCTAGCCCAGTAAAAGCTCCTCACTTATTTTCTAAGTATTTTAGGTGGTAATGATTCTATAATATAATATATACTTTTATATTTCGAAAATATAAAGTAAACAATTCTTTTTTTTAATCTTCATATTTAATTTTATTTATTATACAATGTCTAAAAAGCTTTTAATCACAATAATTACACAAAAGCTCATAAAATATTCTAAACAAAATATTGGAAAATTTCTGCAGCTAGTACTAAGCCTTACAAGTTCATAACAAAATAGTTTGATGAAAAATAATTTTATATATGTAGTTATGCTTAATTTACCATTAATGCCACTTCTGTTTTTAAACAAAATTTATTCGATAAAATACCCATGTAATGATGCCAAAAGTTTCTATACTTCATAGGCTTTGGAAAACAATTTTTTCTAAATTTTTTGGATAAAGGAGTGAAAATTAATGATAGAAACAAATTCAAGGGACTAATCTGTGATAAACAGAAAAATAATCTTCACGTAGAGATCCTCGGGCGATGTGGCCTCCTCTGATTGGTGCGCTCCCGGCGATGCGGGACAAGTGGGCGCGGACGGCGGACGGTGCGGCGCGGACGGACGCAAACGGGATCCGGTGGGTTCTTCGGTGACGTGGCGCGCTCTGGTTGGTCGATACCTCTTCGCGATGAGATCTAATCTGGCGCGTTGATAACAGATCTAACGGCGCAAAACAAAGGGGGCAGAAAACCGGCGGCGCTGCTCGCCGGTGAACTCCGGTGAGCCCAACCCGCACAACGGCGAGCTTCGTTCCGATCGATCCAAGAGGGTTGGAGATGAAAGAATCTTACCTCGACGATCGGGAGGTCGATGCGATCTCGGTGGCGTGCTCGAAGACCCTGGCGTGTCCCCTTCGTCTCCCAGTTGCTCGCCGGAGTTGAGGGCTATGGCGGCGAGCTTCGGTTGCGGACGAGCTACTCGATTCCGTGCGGGAAATTTAGGGAAAAACTGTCAGAAACGTGTGCAACGATGTGTCAAGGAGTTTGAGAGCAAGGAGAGGTGCTCGGGTGCTCGACTCTCACCGGAAGACAAGGACCACGGCGGCGGCAATGTCGACGAGGTCGAGCTCGAACTCGAGCAGCCTGGAGGCGGATTCGCTAGGTTTTTTTTTGAGGTGCGAGGCGAGGAGGGGTTCCGGGGTATTTATGGGGGGCGGGGAAGGGATAGAATCGTTTGAAAACTGCCCGGGATCGATCTCCGGATCGACGAAGGACTCTAACAGCAACTCGCTTCGGAGGTTGAAGAAGATATGATTCGTCAGAGGGTGGGACCCGCGTGTCGGCGAGAGAGAGAAGATGAGCTGGGCCTGGGCCGTGTGCGCGCGTGAGAGGAAAGAAGGGGGTGGACTGGGCCGAGGCAGGCCGGCTCGGTGGACTCCCGTGTTCTATTTTTTTTTGTTCTTTCTTTTCTTTTCTTCTTTTCAAAATTACACAATTTTTGATTTGCAACTCCAAATTTGTAAAATTTTGTAAAATTTATCTTTAGCAAACTAAACCTTTTAAAGTATTTTATGACATTTTTATAATTAATAATTTTTGTATTCTTTCAACATTTATAAATAATGATGCAAATGCAAAATGCAATGACATGATGCATGCAATGATATGAATTTGGAAGTTTAATTTTTTTGTGAAATTTGGGATGTTACATGGTCCAAGTGCATTGAGCCGAGTATTAGAATTGGAGTCTTCAAAATACATGCATATGCATATGGTTCAAGTGCCCTGAGCTGAGTAAATCCGGTAGCCAAGACCTGAACTGCCTCCGATTGATTCATCAGCAGAAGGTCGAGTAGTCGTGTCTGCCTCGACGCTATCTCGCTCGTTAGTAGCAGCGGACAGACCCAACATGTCCAGCTCGTTAGCAGCAACAACTCAGCTCTTCAATCAGAGGTAATCAAAGACAGACATACACCTTCCTTTTTAAAAAACAGATCTGTTCTGGTGTGTTATGCTATTGACACCAATTAAATTTTATGGTTTAGTGTAAACACAACAGAGTTTTACTTGCGATAACCTGCATATGTATTTGGGGAAGAAAAACTTCAGAATGTACTGACCAATCTCACATTGATCATTAAGGTTAAATTGCTGACGTTTTTTAAAATGCAGGGGTGTAGCTCTATCTTAAGATCATATTTGCGCGTTAAATCCAAGAAATATTACGAAGCCATACATAACCCATTTCAAGCTTTCCAGGGCATATTTAGATATTGTTAATGTGCTCTAATTTACGCTTGATATTTCAGTTCAGTTTCAACTTTCAAATGGCGTGCAGTTCACTGTTTTTTTTCTTACATAGGCGCTGATGGCCAAAAATATGCCTTCTTCAATCGTCAATCCCTTTGATAGCCTGAATCTTTTTGTAGTTTCTTCAACGGGGATTGCCTCAACAGTAGGTAAATATTGTGGTTTATCAGGGTTATTGTGCTATTTCTTTTCAAGTACTAGATTGCTACTTCACGGTTTTTTCTGTCAGCTTTTCGGTGTTGTCTCAAATTCCCACTAAAGAATATTAAAACGTCTTTTTTTTACAACAGATGTGTGTTCTAAGTTCTATATTTTTTAACTTGCTACTCCATGAATGCCCATGCTCATTTTTGTGCAGGACCGAAGGTGGAGGTGAAAGAGAATTTGTGCAAAAAAAGCATCATGACATCTCATGTATAAGGTATACCATATGGGTTGTCATTAACTCAATCCCTGTGATTAATTTTCTTGAGAGAGAAACGGTATGCAGTCATAAGTAACATGGTGTGCTCATCCAAGGTGAGAATAGTCTCAAGATTATGTGGTACTATGTACCGTTCTGCATAGCAAAAGGAGATTCACTATACTATTCCTACTGCTACATTTTTTTCTAGATTTTTACTGGAACCATGAAACACATTGAAAGGATTCTGATCTGTATGTAGTTATATATTTCAATGCCTATTGTTTAAATTTTCATCATTGTTGTGCTCTTGTTTGTACACTTCGTTCAATTGTCTGGGAAAAAAATCAGTGGAAAGAACAATATAAGCATGGAGAAGTGCACACCTTTCACAACGGCAGTACTTTATGTTTGTATTGGGAAGTGCAACTGTTTAAAAAGGAAGAAGTAATGTAATTTACTGGTTATAAGTAGAGCCATCTAGCTGTTTGTTGACTTGGCTATAAGAACTGAACATTTTCAGTGTTGTTCATTCCTATATAAGAGCAGGTGTCTTTATTTTCGTCTCTATTTTGCTTAGCTTTGGATCGTTCCTCTTATTAACAACTCTATAAAGAAAGATCAATAATTTGAATTATAATTGAAATGATGAATGTGCTTTTGTTGAAACGCAGCCTGAAAACTGAATAGTACTTGATGTTTTCTATGCTATAGAAAGTTCATACTTGATTGCTAATTGTTTCTTTGTATCTTTTAGGAAAGTAAGAGCAATGTAACAAATAACTACATATATAGTTTGCATTAGTCGATACTTGAATTTGCAGTTATACGATTCTCAACATTCTTTATCCATGATTAAGCATGGAAAGTCATGTAAGCAAGTATAAATGCTATCCATAAGGTTTAAATACGTATATGTAAATTTTGAAAAAATTCGTCGCCCGTTGCAACGCACGGACATTTTACTAGTTACTCGTAACACCCACCCTCTCTTCTCCACAACCAAACGTGTCCGGAACTCGGTCCAGTCCGGTCTAGGCTGCAATCGATTTCCATCGCCGATTCCGACTTCAATCCAACCACGGTTCCTTTTGTCTATATAAAACTGATCGATACCCTACAGTACCAAGTCAACAAAAAGGCAGTCATAAACTCCCTAGCTTACTTCTTAACTCTCTCATTAACGATGTAACAACTTAATATGTTGGTGAAGGCGGCAGGTTGGTGACGCACTCTTTCCCTAACCAGGGTACCAAAAGGGACTGGCAGGGTTTTAATGAGGCGGCCTGCTGACCTAATATATGTGGTTGAAAATTTAAAAAAAAAGGCAGTCATAAAATATCGATCTGACGTGAAGATGAGCAATTTCTCTGGGAGGACGTAGAGGAGGATATGCAAGGCGAGGATGGTGCGTATGAGAACGACGAATACGCCATATTGCCCGCCTCCCTGTGTCCGCCTGCTCACGACGGCTCTTCATGGAGCGGCTTCGTGCTCCTCGAGCTCGAGGCATACTTCTCCGATCGCCGCAACGCCACCACCGCGTGCTGCAAGATGCCGGGGGACAAGGGGGTCATCCACGTCATCTTCTGCACCGCCGCCCCGCCGCTTGTATCTTATCTCTGCGTCCACTAAACCGGCGGCCTGAAGCTGTCACATTTCGCAATCGAGCCCGAAATACTGGCCACAGAGGGCGGCCTCGCCCTCCTCCGCGCCCCCCTCGGCGATAGCGATGACAGCTCGAACCATGATATCAGCGAGTACTTCGTCTACCACGCCGCCGGCGCCATGGGGCAGGTCCCAACCCTCACCCAGCTCCCGCACCCAACTCCCTACAACCTTCCAAGGCATTATACCTGCATCCTGCGCCACTGCCCCAACCGCCAGCCCGACCGTGGCCTCAAGCACGGCAGCCATGGCGCCAGCGACTACCATAAATGCACCCACTGCAAATACACTATGGCCTCACTCAGTCTCAAAGAGACCACTCCCCAGTATTCCTACCAGCTCCTCCTGCTTCGCTCCGACACCATGTCGTGGAGCTGCGAGACCATCTTGACGGAAGCCCATCAACATTGCACCTCCAACACTATCACCATTGGAGGAAAGCGTGGCAAGGTGGGCTGGGTTGATCTCTAGCGGGGCATACTCTTCTGCGACGTGCTTGCTGCGGAAGGACGGCGCACACTCCGCTACGTCCCCCTGCCACCGTCTCTCGTGGAGAAAACACGCGTCGGGCCGCCTCTCATGGAGGAGAATGAGGGTTTCTCGCGACATTGCTTTTGTCAGTGGTTTCATCAAGTGCGTCAGCCTGAGTGTCCGGGTGGTGCCGGGGTTGTCCACCTTCGATGGTGGATACACCTCGGATGGGTGGTCGGCTGAACTATGGAGCATCAAGATCACCGATTTATTGTCGCAGAAATGGAGGTTGGATCGTCACGTTGATTCCACCGAGCTGTGTGATTCTCTCCCCAAGCTGAAGGTCGACGAGGGTATTGCCCAACCAACACTCAAGACACTCCACATCGGCCAGCCCACCCTAAGCCTGGAAGATGATGGCATTGTCTACTTCCTCACCAAGATCGACCGTCGGGATGATGACCGCAACGGATGGGTGCTCGCTGTTGACACGGCAAAGACGGCGATACAGGACGCTGCTGAATTTGGTTGTGAAAGAACAATTGGTTTAGGACTTTTTTAAAGTCTACACTGCAAGTAATATCAGAATATCTCCAAGCCACTGCAGGTGGCTAATTACTTTTGCCATGGATTAAACTATGTTTGACTACTTGTATACACATGTTTTACTTGGCTGGCTTACTTGCTTGGTCAGGAAACTAACAAATCTTAATGTAACTTGTTAAATGATTTTTATACATACCGTCAGTGACGAATTTACCATACCTCCGCCCTGGGCACGTGCCCGGGCTCGTCCCCGCCGGATGGCTGATCGCCGGCGAGTTCATACGATGGCCGCACACTGGAACCTGCAGGATTAGCGATGTTGATTTATTTTCTTAGTTGGGCCACTTCTCCTAGCCTTAGTAGTGGCCCATTAAATCTTTTTTCCTGTCTAGTCCAGTACAAGCAGTCGAAGCCTCAAAGGGACAATCGATCCATCAATTCCCCATCCTTGTATGACCACTTCCACGCACGAAAACCTAGTTCTAGCATGAGCGAAATTTCTCAGCTCCAGTTCGCCGGTCGCCGGTCAAGGCATCGCCGTGTCAGAAGCTACTATTAGTTAAATCTATCTTTTGGACACCTTTCTATAAAACATCAAACCATTAGTCCAGTGATGCATTGAAGTGGTGAATTTTTCAGACTTTGTTCTTTGTAGATTAAATGAAATATTTTGCTTGTTGTGTGCCCCGACTCGATAAATCTCGATAAATCTCGATAAATCGCTAGCTCCGCCACTGCATACCCTGTGTGTGATTTGCAACATGATGTATATACGTAGAAGATGATGCACTAGCCCAGTGGTGGAGCTTGCCGATAATGTCTTGTGTGTGTGATTCGTAGCCACAGATTGCACCATGGATAATCGTTTTTCCCGTCACGGGTCCATTCTAAATCCGGTCGGCCCCAAAAATTTGCGACGAAAGGGCTCTAAACGTCAACGATCTCTAAGGTTTGTGTCACAAGCTACTTGGGGCCTTGGGGGCTATCTAGTGGAAGGGGATTCCCTAGGGGCACCCACAGTGTGTGTTATAGCTAAATTGACAAAAGTTGAATTTGGTTTCACCATGTAATTTGGCTAGATCTCTACAATGTACAAATGCTAAATTTCTGAACCATCCGGACCTACTGCATGCAAGAGCAGGCTGCTTTCTACATTTCACATGGGAGAGAGAGTGATGCATGTAAAATATACCCTTGCTAATTCATTTGGAACCACATTTGGCATCGGAGCGTTGCTCCGGTTCTCAAACTATTTGGTTTTGGAACTATCTTCACAATGTAGGAAACTAGTTGCAAAAGTTAAAAATTGAATATGGAACCACTTTTGGCTACACATTGTGGGTGCCCTAACGTAGCACGTCCTGCCATTTGTGCCACTGAAATGTGGGGCCTACCATCCGTGAGACCGAGCTATCAACAACAAAAAGGCACGGAAATATTTGGTCAACTATGGCATAGGAGCACGTCCCTAACTAGTACTCATCTGGACGCAAACTGTCACAAAAAACTGAGGTTCGACAACCAACACACTTTCACCCCTTTTTTTGGATCGTGTTCACGTACATGTCATGTAAGGCGAAACCGGTCATTTGTACGATATAAAAACTAGTCGCCAAGACCAACGTCGTAATCGCCACGACATACCGAAAAATTAAACAAGCCCTGCAAGACCAATCTCATCCCAATAATCAAGGTGGGAAAGCCATTCTATGTATGGTGCATACAACCAGATGACAACCACAATAGTCTAGCATAACCACATCCCTAATCGGACGGATACATGTATGACAACAAACAAAGAGGACTTAATTGGGAGGTGCTGCACACATATTCTAGTGCCGGTGGAGATGCATGGTAGAGTATCCCCATTGGCACCCCCAAACGGTGCCTGACAGAGGCGCTGACAACGGCTTTGGGGGCTGGCGCTCAAAATGCCGACAATTGGGGGGCTGGCGTCCAAAATGCCGATAATTGGGGGCTACTCCCCGCACCGGTCGCGCCCAACGTTCTCGTCTGCGTGCCACGTTGGATCTGACGGGCGGGGCCTTACTCGTAGCGAGTAAAACGTCTCTTCCGACTGCCTGTGATGGCTCACCTACCCAAGCCGAAGTAATGACGAGCTTGCTGCCCACCTACCCGCCGCTTCCCATGCGCGCGCCACGTTCCCGCTCGGTTTCCCGCCTTCCCGCCCCGCTTTCCCGCCCAGCAGCAACCACCTATAAAGGGCAAGCGCGGCGGAGGGACAACAACACCCACACCACTATGCCTCGTCGTCTCCCAACCACCTGGGCGAAACTCACGAACGCTGCTCACGCCGCCTACCCATCCGCTCCTGAGGAGAGGCCTTCGCCGCCGGTGGAGTTGGTGGAGCCCGTGGAGGCGGAGCAGCACCTACCGTCGGAGGAGGAGGTGCGACTACCCATGGAGGAGGAAAACGACGACCTCGACGATGTCGAGTGGGACTAGCCGCTGTGCCAGCCCCACGTCGACCAAATCCTTCTCAATGGGCAACTGGCGGCTCACACAATCCGCCAGACCACCGACACCATCGAAGTCGCCGTCTTACGCGAGTACATGATGACGACGAGGAAGGAGGCTAAGGGCATCTCTAGTCGCCCCCCAGCGCCCCCCCCCAGAGGCCTTTTTGGCGCCGGCGGAAGCAAAAAACGTTATTTTTCTACCAGTCGCCCCCCAGAACCCCAGTTAGCGCCGTTTCGACGGAAAATAGCGTCGACGCCCCCAGGCGAAACCCAGCCCACTGGGTTCGGCCTGGGGGCGCCGGCGGAAGGGAAAACCACGCGTGGGCCAGCACTGTCGGCGAGACACCGCCTTTCCCCACACATCTGGCTCACCTTTCCCCTCCCTTCCCGTGTTGCCGACGGAACGCCGCCGTCCCCCATCCCTACCTGCAACGCTACGCCGCCGCCGCCACACCAGTTCGATCCGCCACCTAGCCCTACCACGCCGCGCCCCGTCGGCGCCGCCCACTCCTCCACCGCGAAAACGCCTCTGGGGCGTTCTTCAGTGTGAAAGGGCGACCACCCCGCACACAAGGTGTTCGGCGAAAAGCCGGTACAACAATGGACTCCGACGAGGAGATATTCGCCGATCTCTTCGACGAGGAAGATCATGCCGCCGTCGACGACGAAGAACACCTGCTGATCTTGGCCTCCCTCGCCGGCTTGCTCGCCGAGAATCAGGGTGGGCCACGGCGTGTTGGATCAAAAATGGGTCGCCACAAGACCAAGCCGAGGCAGCGGTACGAGGGGTACTGCATCCTCTACTCCGACTACTTCGCCGATAATCCCACCCAGGACGCGAAGGTGTTCCAACGCCGTTTCAGGATGAACCGCAAGATCTTTCTCAAGATCATGCAAGAAATCCGAGAGTTTGACACCTACTTTAAATTGAAGAAGGACTGCACTGGCATGATAGAGTTTACCTGTATTGAGAAGTGCATGATGACCATGAGGTTGTTTGCATACGGTGCTCCTGCAGATGCACATGATGACTATCTGCGCATGAACGAGTCCACGACCATTGAGTGCTATTTGTTTAGTACTATTTGTTTTATTTTTTTAAACATTATAAACTATTTATTTGTGTGCGAATTTGTATGATTAAACGTGTGAATTTGTATATCAAAATGTTTAAACGTATGAATTTGTATACCAAAATGTCAAAATATAGCCGAAAACGCGCCATCGGGGCAGCGGGGCAGCAGCCTGGGTTCGCGGCTGGTAAACGCACCCGCAGTTCCGGATTCACGCTAATCGTCGACGATTTCAGTCCTATGAGGCGTAACGATTAGAGATGCCTAACAACCGCGATTTTATGACCACCCGACGGGCTTGAGGACAAAGAAGGCCCCCGGATAGGGCCGGGCCGGGCCGGGCCAACTCCCCAGGTCCACTCTAAACCAGCTGGCATCCAGATTCGATCTCCCCTTAAACAAAAGAGAAAGCGGAGCAGAAGTAGATCCAGCCCCACGCCCGCGCCCGCCAATCACCGCGTGGCCAAATCCCGAGTACTGTATTAATTTCCTTCCTTTCTTCACGGCTCCCTTCCACTCTCCTCCTCTGAGCTCTGACCTCTCTCTCTCTCCCCTCCCCTGCGCAGCTGCACAGTAGGTCAGTCAGTGGCGCTGCGAGCTCTACCCAGTACCCAGCCTCGGCCTCCCCACCCGCCCGATCTGGTCGCCTCCCTCCTCCCCGCCCGCGAAACCCTAGAGAGCCCCCGCCAGGCGCCTGGCCGCCGCAATGGACCTCGCCGCCGAGCCGTGGCGCCCGCCCGGCGGCGGCGGCGGGCGCGCGGCGGAGCCGTCCTCCGCCGTCACGGGCCAGAGCAGCGGCTCCCGCGGGGCAGGCGGCGGCGGTGGGCGGAGGAGGCAGCGGGAGCCGCCCGCGTCCGAGGACGACGCGTCCAGGCTCGTCTCCACCTCCGGCGGCGCCGGCGGCCAGGATTTGGTAGGTTCTCCTCGGCATTTCTCGTGATCCGTGCGGCGTCTACGTAGTTAGGGACAATGAGTGGTAATTTTGGTGTCGTGACGGCGTTCATGTATGGAAATTGGACGCGTGCTGGTGGAAAATGGCCGCAAATTAGTTTGGTGGTGTGACCTGCTCATGTGTATGGTTGGGCGTAACGTGTTCTCGATTTGTCCCGAGTCAGCAGGATTTGTGGATCCCCATTTTGGTTATCTTGCTCTCAGATGAAATTGGATGCTTAGCCACTGTGGCCGTGTGAACTGTTCATGTGTACGATTGGGCGTAGTGTGGTTCTTGATTTGGTGTCAGCTTTCAGAGCGGGACGCCGCCTGACACCTTTAATTTGGTGGGTATGACCGTTTTATTAGCTTTGCTTAGTTTAGCTACATAACGTGGAGCGAATTGAGACCCCTGCTGGCTGCAGCTAGCATTGTTGCAGTGTGACAATGCCTCTAACTAACTAGATTTGGATGCTCGTGCATCATTTAGTTCAGATAGGGCCGCACAAAAAAGTCGGAACACTCCCTAAAAGTATCATGAAGGTTATTAGGTTAACATCATCGATTTCCATTTTCCCTAATAACAAAATGCCCTTGAGTCAGCTGCAGGGGTTGTCATGGTGGTATCGTAGAATGTCCATGTTCATATGTACTGTTTCATCAGAGAAGGCTTTGAACCTTTGGTCGAAATCCTTGCACGTGGGAACAGTCCCAAAGGCGGGAAAATAATCTTAGCACATCCACTAAGAGATCCCAGAATACTGGCAGAAGTCAAAGATATGATTAAGCATGTGCAGTTTTGTGTACATTCCATGATCCCTCAGTCATGCTATAGAGTTTCTCATTGATTCCACCATAAGTAGTGTTTGAGTTTGACTATTGCTAAGACTCACTATTAGATGTATGAAAGGCACCATTACACTTTAGCTACATTTCATCAATATTGTAATAACACACTGCTGATTGCAGTGACAGTTTTCCAAAAAATTTAGCACACCACAGTTTATTATGTCCACATCGTTGGCCTGGATGCTGTTTTTGACAAAGACATCTTGTTGTGGCTTGCACAACTGTGATTCGCTTTAGCATTCTTTCAACGGAAAGTATGTATTTAATTTGAACGTATCATAACTTGGTACTGAGCGGTGCTGTGTATACGCGTCTAGTGCTAATGGCTGTAAGGCTGTCTCACGCGAATTTTGACAGCATATGATTGCTCCTCTCAGTATTTAAGTTAACAGGACTAATTTATCTTGTCAACACTTTGTCAATCTTTGTAATCTCTGTTTGTTAGGGGAACAAGTTTCTGAGCCAGCAGTAGATGTGAATATGTCACCGGACTTCTGTATGTTCCTTATGTATCCACAGCTTGCAGTCAGCACTATGCTACTGCTGGAATCTTTCTGGCACTGTAGTATAATCATAGCGTTCTCCCAATTATCTTCTTGCTGTACCATAGGCAGTAGCTTAGAAAATGAAACCATCAATTGTTATATTGTATTTATCTAAACAGTAGATATGTCGAATAAATATACCATACCAAGTTTTTAGGTGACAACTGGTTTAACTATTTGAGCTGAGTGCTGTACCTCCAGTTTCGATGCAATACTTTTATCTGTGCTTGCTGGTTAAAGATTGTTACTAGACAAACAATTAAGCCCAATCAACTATCTCCAGCACTAACTATTGAGCCAACAACATTTTGGTCCATGGAGCGTTCTGCATTTTCTGCTTGCATTTAATAACCCAATGTTATTTTAGCAGCCATCACATTGGTGTTAGTCTACAAGCCATCATTATTACGATCTTTGATTTTACTGGTCTATTCTATGCTCTTGCCCCCTTTATATTGAGTGGTAATATGCTGATTGGCAGATTAAATAGTTTTTTTTTCTAATTTTGATGCCAAAAGGTGGTAATATTTTGTATGCATAATTTACGCATAGAGCAAGAAATAATCTGTTCCTTCTCTGGTCTATCCTGATCTTTTAATTAACTGGAATCTTATGCGTAGACTGATTCCGAAGCGAAGCGTTTCAAGGGGAATAAATCCAGTGGCAGTGATGATAATGGTAGTTTCAGAAAAGATGCTGAAGATTCAAGAATTGCTAGTAAGGCTGTTGATCAAAATCCTCCACCGCCGGCGCCACCAAAACAAGATTTCATCCATGTGAGGGCAAGAAGGGGTCAAGCAACTGACAGCCATAGTCTTGCAGAAAGGGTCAGTTCAATGAGTTCTACAGTTTAGACTATTCTAAATGTATTATTTTCAGTTTCGACTATTCTTATGCACACACCCATAGACTCACATTGGAACAGCCCACTAAATGAGTTACAAATCTGGTCACAAGTTGAAGTGCCCAGAAATATGTTCTTGCTATACAGCAACTGCAAGTAAATAAGACCATTTGATCTCTGAAGTTTCTACTTATCTTGGCAGGCACGGCGTGAGAAGATTACCGAGCGGATGAAAATTCTTCAAGATCTCGTCCCTGGATGCAACAAGGTGCATTTTAATCTCAACAAGCATTCACAATCGTTGATGTTTCTGTTTGGTCCCATTGATGTGCCTTATACTTGCATAATCTAGCTCTTAAGGCTCCCTAGTTCTTTTTTCTGTAAATGATTTTCTTTGGAAAGCTTCTGCCTTCTTGGTCAGGTTATTGGTAAAGCATCAGTCCTTGACGAGATCATCAATTACGTCCAAGCTTTGGAACGCCAGATTGAGGTATGCTGTTTCACGATTGCCGCTTCTCTGGAATTGTGTTATCTGCAGTGCAGTTAATAGCTACATAATTGCTGTCATCTGCAGTTCCTGTCCATGAAGCTCGAGGCGGTCAATTCCCATGTGAATAATGGTGCTGAGACATTTCCACCTAATAAAGATGTAAGTCAAGCTGTACATCCACTGGCCAAGCAGCAACCGTCGATTGCTCCACCAAAATATATCTTAGCTCCAATGTCTTTCTGAAACAAGCTTAGGTCCAATGTTTGATTTTTTCATACTTTGTTGCTTCTATATAGCTTTGCATCTCATCCCTTACTCTGAAACCAAGCCTGCTATAACGACATATGGAGTATACATCTTAGCTCTAGAAAGTTTACCTTCGTGATCTTTCTCTTGCAGTTTGGCGCTCCCACATACAACACGGCTCCTGGGCTCACGTTCGACCCGCAAACACCAAGAGAATACGCCCAGGGCTCGCCTGCATCCGAGTGGCTTCACATGCAGATCGGCGGTACCTATGAAAGAGTGACATGAACAGAAGAAAAACTTCAGGGCCGATAAAGCGTACCACGACCAATCAACTCCCGGCTTTGCTAGACTATTAATTCTTTTTGCGCAATCCCTGTTCCAAGAATGCGGTTATATTCGTAGTTTTTCTTTTGGAGCTGTAATTGCTGGTAGTCAGAGACATCGAAAACATGTACGTATCTATCTGGGGATATCATCGCAGTGTTTCTCCAGGACTATGTTTTACTGGATTTATGTAATGTACTAGCTGACTGCCGTTAGTAGATGAATGGATGAATGGATGAATGAATGGAACCACTTCTTTCAGTTCTCCTGATGAATTTCAAAAGTTCATGTCATCATCGTTCTGAATCTGACGCCCTGTTCAAAGGGCAGTACGTACTATCTGTCAACCTGATGATCGTGTCATCATCGTTTGAAAAGCGATTCCCTGGCGATTTTATTTGAGTTGAGTTGACCGGTCCAACAACCAAAAACCCTCCCAGAAAACCCGGCAGCGTTCTGTTCTGTTCCCCTCTCCCCGGCCTCGGTTCAGTTTAGCTTTGCAGCTTTGCTGCCCGACGCGAAATCCCTCTTCTACCCTCCCCACTCATTCCCATCCCCCCTTGACATCCCTCCTCCCCTCCCAGTCCCCCCCGCCCCTCGCCGCCGATCCCACCGGAAAGCTCGCCGGGGATGGCCGCCGCATCGCCGCCGGAGGAGCATACGCCGCCGAAGGCGGCGATTTCCGCGGCGCCCACACCGTTGAGGACGCGGCCGCCGCGCGCGTGCAACAGCCGTCCCAAGGCGCTGCCCCCGCCCCCGCCCGCGCCCGCGCCGCGGCGGCCGGGGCCGGGGAGGCCGCCGCGTAGAGATAAGGTGGAGGAGACGCTGGAGATCGAGATTGAGGAGGAGGAGGAGGCGCAGGCGCCGCAATGCCGCGTGGTGACCCCGCTCGTGGGGGAGCCCGCGGCGGCCGCCGAGCTGCCGCGCTGGAGGCTCCGGGGCATGTGGGAGCTCGCCTCCGTCCTCAACTTCCTCCACGTGAGTCACGTGTCCCCCCTTCCTACGCTGCTATGGGCTCCCCTCCGAGGGTTTAGGGTTTACGGTCTGCTCCGTTTGAAATTTGGCGTGTGGCCGTTGATTGATTGATTGATTGCCCCTGCTCTGCTTCGGAGCTGCTGCTGATGCAGGTGTTCCGGCCGCTGCTCAACGTCGCGGTGGAGTTCACGGCGGAGGAGCTGGAGGACGCTATCCTAGCGCCCAACGCCACCCTGGAGGACTTGCATATACCGCTGTTAAGGGTGAGCTCTTAGCTATTTGTGCCTGGAATGCGAGCATAATACCCAACGGCATGTTTGGATTCTATTTACTCATCTCATCACTAGTGTTCAGTAGATGAAGAACGCACATGCCCTTGTTGTTCTCCAGGAGTAAAATGAGCAATGACTTTTGGTGGTCTGGGGCACTCACACACCCTGGTGTTACCGTGTTAGTATCACTGTAGTTGTTCAGTATATGTGCCCTCCATATAGAACGGAAAAATCAGAACTAAAATACTGATGTTGGGAATTCTACCACATCACATTTTACTTGGAACTAAAATACTGATGTGCTAGAGTAGTGCTTGATAAGCTTCTCAAATATTATGCATGAGTTCTGAGTGCTTTTCATTTGCATTTTGCAGTCAATTCCTCCTGTAGCTCGAATTGGCATGGATAACGGAAGATGGGTGACTGTGTTATGTAGAAAATTGAAGGACTGGTGGCATCTGGTATGTGACCTGGGCATTGTCAATATTGTTTTTTATACTAGGGGTAGCACTGCATTTGGTTGATGACCTAAAATAGGCCTGATCTTCAGGTTGCAGAAGGCGATCTACCAATCATTGCCTCACAAGGGTGAGTTCTGTACCCAAGCAATTACTCAGCTGAATCGCTTCCTACAATTGAATAATGGATGACTTGTTGTTTTTCCTTTCTCAGAGTGGAAATTGAAACATACAAGGACCTTGAGCCAGCAACTCGATTAGTGATTCTGAAAGCAATATGTGACATACGTTGTGAGGTGTGTGCCCTTTTATTCATGCGGATCATTTGCAGTGATAGAGGCGAACCTCATAGTGTGATGTTATCATGTGGAATAAAACCCACATTCTAGGTTTTCTGTGTAGCATCAAATGTTAACAGTTGAATTTTTATGCTTCATTTTGCAAAAGGTTACTTGTTGTCAAGTTACCTAGGAATGTCCGTAAATAATTTATTGAAACCTTCTCAATATACTTGCATAACTCCAGATTTTAAAATGTATATATTTGTTGCCTAGCTGTAGGTCTGGGCATGCAGCTTACAGTTATCTAAAACATATTATCAATGATTTGAGCAGTGCTCTACAATACACTTATGTTGCACCCATATAAGCCATTAATGGGTGGCAAATGTTCATTAACTGCTGTTTAGAACTGTGGCATACTGGCTTTATCAGCCTGTTATTTTAGACATCTCTTTCTGGAAAAATTACATTTCGACATGTGAAACTGTGAGTGTCGATCGATTTAATGGCCTGTTGTAAAATAAGATGGTCATATGTATTTTTCATGTAAATCCTGTGTGAATGGAATGTGCGGTTCCTAGCAAGGCTCAGTGAAGTGTTTGTTTGGAACTCCCATGTGTACAGCACCTCTCTTGACTCTTGAGCCTGTAAATGTTCTCAATATCCTCAGGTTGGTAATTGCTAAGAGATGCCTACAAGTAGGTGCAGATGTGATTGTTATGTTTTCTGGTCATAAGTGCTTTATGCAGTGCTTTAAGATCGACAAATTAACTGATCCATTACATTTATTTCACAGCAAGAGGATGTTCGGAACTTCATAGATAGTTCTTTGAAGAAGGGTTATCAGCTCCCTGCTTTCTGCAAAAAAAGAATTGGGGGAGATTCTCATGGAATCTCATACTGGTGGGCAAAAGACTACTTTGAACAGAAATTATTAAATGAATCTTGAGTTACTTGCGGTGGCCAAGGATATTTCTAATCAACTAATGCACTATAGGTATGACGAAGATCCAATTCTTGGGCATCGATTGTATCGCGAAATTAGACAAGTGGAGTATGTGAAGGAGCAAACAAGAAAATCTAAATTAAAGGGAGTCTTAAGTGTTCCAGTTGTATCATATCAGTGGGAGACTGTGGCAACCAACTTTGTCGAATTTGAAGTAGCAGCAGTAAGTTTTAACTTCCGATTCCATCACATGCATATTTAGGTCTTTTGTTATCGAATGTAGTCATGGAATTATGCCTCTTTTGTCCACACACACATGCACATGGTAGAACCCACAAGGCAAATGAGCTTACTGTGAGGATCATTTAACATCTTCAGTACTGTCGAAACATGATACTGGCATGATTTTATCTGCAAAACATGTTGATCATGAATGGAAACAGACTCAATGAATTGGCCAAACTCAGTATCTCACACTTGGGCTTGCTTTTCTTAGATGTTCATGTTACTAGTTTAGGTTCTCACGTGACATCTTTGGGACAAGATATTCATGAATCATGACAAATTGAGCAAGGTCCTTTACGATCAATTTAGATCACTCTAACATCAAATGTAGTATTTAACTATATGTTGTTTCATGTTATGCAACGTAATAGACAGGGAAAAAAGCGACAAGAGCACATGAACATTTGTGCTTTAGAAGCTAGAACTGAGAGATGGCCGTGTTACAATGAACCATGTAGTGCATGCAGCCATCTAATGCAAGAGAGAGAGTAACAAAGGTCACCATATTATTCAAGACCAATTATTGTGGGGGTTTTGAACTTCTGACGTGTATCCTTTTGCACCCATCACCCAAAAGTGTCCAATGATTTGCCCTCCGAGTCTATCTGTAGAAAGCTTACACAATCTTTAGTCAGAGGCGCACTGGAAGAGCTTACCGAAATAAAAGTGCAAACTTCTGGAATCAAATTGCATACAAGATTTTAGCAAAATAAGTTTAGATCCCTTACTTTTACGACACTCTATGGAAGTTTTATGACATTAGTTGTTTTCTATCTATCTATCTTATGTAGGAAAAGCTCTTTTCAAGTAGTAACAGGACAGAGGTCTCAGTTGGAAAGAAGTTGAAGATCCATTATCTTCCAGAGATAGAAAAGATTCACAAGGTAAACCATACCTGTCAGGTAAAATTGTGTTCTATAGCCTATAGAGTAGAATAGCTCTCACTCGTATAAATCCTCTTGCAGAGCAAGGAGAGGCTGCTAAAAAAGCAACAAAGACAAGCCTTTGTCCTTAACAGCTACTTGACATTTGATGGATTCACCTCTGGCCGCTCCCAGCGTGAAAGGAAGCGTGTCACTTATACTTTTGGTAAGCTTAAGACTAAAGTCAACACTGCTGTTAGCCTGTTAATTAGTTGTCCTTACTATATAGCATTTCTCCCATTACATGTTGACCAGTTTTTACAGTTTGTTGTTCATTTAGCATTCCTTCCCATTAGATATTTAACTGGCAATTCATGCTTTAATATCGCTATAATGGTTGAGACATGGCAGGGCTGCACAGTTTTTTCTGAGAGAGAAGAGGCTAGGAATGAGAATGGACTTTTTTTCAATTGATTCTTGCTTAACTTGGAATAACATATGGCAGTTCTTTAGATGGATGGAATACCCTTAACAAACTTAAACTAATCTTAAGCACATGCCGAACAAGGCAACATATCCTGTGCATCCCGGTCTTTTGTGTATCCATGCATCATTCCGCTGTCAATATCATAACTTTTGTACCCTTAGGCACCCGCATCTACGCTCAAGTCATTAATATCATCCCGAAAGACCCCTGCTCACACGAGCGGCTGGCGGCGACCACATAACTAGTGTCTGGCGACGCCGGAATAACGGTACCAACTCGGAATATTGGATCATACGCACATCCATAAGTTTTTGGTACTAACAAGTGATGTTGCATGTATTTTACGGCTCCTCCTAGAGGCTAGAGCCATTGATGGTCGCCACAAACCAAATGCACTCCGACATTGCCCGCCGCCGGCCGCCGCGCTATGTGCAGCCGTTTGTTTCACAGTCGCCGCCAGCCGCCAGCCGCCGTGTCATGTGGTCTGTACTCTCTGGCTATCTGCTGCCGTGCAAGCCCCGTTGCGTTGCTGGTATGAACCGATCTTCAATCAATCGGCATACCTTCCGTCAATTTATCGATCTCCGCTGGCCACCGAGTGATGTGCAGACATGTTGAGCAAGGTTGTCGCCGGCCGTCGTGTTGTATGGTCTCCGGCTGTCCAGCGCCGTTGCAAGTCTCGTTATGCGGCCGGCCGCCGGGTCGATCTGCACGTACCCTTGAACGCCTCCTAGTTAATTCATCAATCGCCGCCGGCCGTCCTGTAATTTGGAAATGGAGACGCCTTTGTGAGGGGTTTATTGCAAATATACACTGGCTTTGTAGGCAGGCGGACGGGTTAGTGCAAATTAGTGAGGGTTATTACGTTGAGCGTGCGATTTGGATCAAAGGGTTGAGGTTGTGCGGATGCATGGATACACAAAGCACTCTGGGTGCACATGATATGTTGCCGCCGAACAAATAGAAACTAATTGCTAACTTCCTAGCAGTATAATCCTTATCTTTATTTGACTGGCCGCTACCTGAATTGAAGCTAGCTTCTGTGAAGGCTTTTGTCTGCACCTTCTTGTGTGCAGCACCGTGCACATAACAAGCGACATGTCAATACTGTCTCAACTTCGTCAGCTTAGTTAAACAGTTGTAAATCTGTTGCCTCACTTCTCTCATGCACGGAATAATATTTAACTTCGGATGCGCTTTAACTTAGGTTAAGATGGATCTAAACTAATCCATTTTTATTGTCTCTGATTTTGGTATTCTGGCACTTGTTAAATAATAAATGTTACCACGCTATTCTCAGTAACTTGTATAAAACTTTGTACTGCAGTTATGACAGCAGTGCAGTCGTTCATAAAGATCTATTAAACTAAATGATATGTGCATGCCAAGTTTGTTGACGTGGAGATGATATTCTGAAGTCTTACTGCCCACCTTTTCATTTGCTGCATTGGACAGTTCCCATAGAGCAAGATCAGGGTACAGAGATGTATTGTCCTCCTAATGGAATCTTTTTTCTAATCATGCAGATGACTATGATCGTTCAATAAATGAGGCCATAAAAGCAATAAAGTAGGTGGATCATCTATGCTCCATTGTTCCATTATGTTTTTTTTCCTGGAAACAACCGAAATGATGACAAGTTTCTTTACTCTTATGCTGACAGAAAAAGTGAGAGCTCCATTCAGGTAGTTTCCACTATCAGCAGAAGAGTACTTGACCCAACACAGGAGGCATCAAATGACTGTATGTTACCTGGTCCCTCACCTGTATGCAATGGATTCAGTGGAGAATCCCCTCTGGAGTCATATAGCTACCAAGCGAAGGATGGTGAGGAAAAGGCCGAGCCTCTTGACCGCAGGTAAACTCCTTTGACTCTTGATATTGACCTGATTCTCTGCAGAAGCTTATCACTATCAGCATATAAACGTGCTTTGCTACATTGTAGGCGCCGTCAGAGAAAAAGATCTCAAAGGTACACACTGGACTTTGTTGAGGATGTCTCAGACATTGACCTGAGCTTTGACAGTGATGATGATATCATGGGCGAAGCTGTCTATGACGAGGAGTATCTTAGAAGTCGAAGACAACCCAAGGCAAGTACGTCAGAGGACGATGGAGAGTTTAGACTGGAACAGGTTGCAGGTGATGGCGTCGACCAAGGCAGCGAAGATGAGGAGGGGGCTGGACGGTCCAAAAGATTGCCAACTCGCAGTCCTCAAGCGAACAGGCTGATAGCTGTGGATGAAATCCAAATAGGCATCAAGCGCAACAAGCGTTCTGCTCGGCCCCACATGAATCATCATCAGCATGGTCTATCTGGTACAGACACCGTATTGGGAAAGCCAGGTGAAACCAATGCGTCCGATCTAGATGCTGGCTCTGACGCGGTAGCAAACGATGCGGAGACCTCGGCAAGATGTCAGGACCAAGAGCAGCGCCTTCTGCAAATAGTGAAGATGCACGCCCCTGGCAGGGATAACAAAGGTGTTGAGAGAAGATTCATCCACCTTAGCGATCTTCCGCCTGTCAGTGGTTTTGCTGGTGCGCCAGCAGTCCGGTCTTGACGGTGGCGAGAGCCGACCCTGTGATGGCTAATAAATAGTTAATAAACATCCTCTTTTGTGTTTTCACCCTGCGGCGGCGCCGGGTGGAATTTCTGACTGGAGGTGCAGAGACTGACGGGCAGCTGTGGAGCTGGTGATGCGTCCCTCATCCACGTTATGAAGCTGATTGCCGGTTCTTTTGGTGGAACCATTCAATGTCAGTGAGGAGATGGTGCCTGTGTGGTACTTTTTGACGCTGCCTGCTCACCGTGCGTGCGGCCATTGATGTTTGTGCTCCCCTCCATGTAATCATATGTAGTACTCTATTCTTTAGGAGAGCGACGATGTTGACATCAGTTATGAACTGTTGGCATCGGTTGGAAGCTGTGAATTTCTTCAGGAGGGCAATTCTCCATGCAATTGGTGGAGAATGTTTCTTTGGTTCGTTCTATGTGAATTGCCAGATTTGAGCTGATGCACTTGCATGCAGCTGTCCTCTTTTTTTTTGTTTCTTGGGGCAACGCTATTACTACAATGGTGTGATCTTCGTGTAAAGCAACTGTGGTTTTTTAGTGGTAGTTTCAAGAAAAACTGTGGTTTTCTAGTGATAGTCAGACAGTAAAATACTAGGGCAATACTATGTCTGCATGGAAATGAATACTTATTCACTGGCTTTCGAGTACGTTCTGTATATTCCTAGGAAACGTTCATGCGCGATTTTTCCTCAAAATTTGCCGGATTCCTGCGAGAATTTGAACAGTTCCTGCGAAATTCTTACAGATTCAAAGAGAGGCCGTAGAGGTTGCAGAGTCATTCCGTCACACACGTATCAGAGAGATCATCGAGCCCTAAGTGGACACGTCAGGGAGAGCAGGGCACGTCAGGGGATCCTTGCCCAAGTTAAACCCCTTCTTCCTCCCGTCGCCACCGCAATGTCCGCCGCTGCGGCCGCACCAATGAACCCCGCGGGGCCGCCGCCAATGAAGCGGAAGCGCCTCTTCGCCGCCGCCCCGCCGAAGTCGGCCGACGCCGACGAGAAGGTGGAGCAAAACCAGCGGCAGGAAGAGGGCGGCAAGGACGATGAGTCGGGAAAGGAGAGGGGGAGAAAGGAGGGGTCGGGGATCCTCACGAGCAGCCTCTTCTCGGAGCTCCCCATCTCCGACTTCACCGCCAGGGCCATCGCGGAGATGGAGTACACCCGCCTCACCCATGTGCGTCCCCTGCCTGCCTGCACCCCGTTCGAACAATTCACCACTCAGCCTTCCCTTCCCTTCTGCTCGCGCAGTTCGATGACTGCACTAGTTCCCTGTCTCTGTTAACTGTTATGTTGGTTCATTTGTTGTTAATTGTTACCACTCCATCAGATGATATAGACATATAGTTTCACAAGCAAGGATTTAGTTTTAGAACGTGGTCACATGTGAATTTTAGTTCAGTTTACTATACTTTACTAGGTGTGCTCAATGAAATTGTTGTTCAGCTTAATTAATTACTAGTACTATGATGTGTTCAATGGAATCTGTTGTTCAGTCTAGTACAAATGTGGCCACATGACGCATGGGATTGCTGCTCTTTATGTGCTTCGCAGATTCAGGCTCGCTCGATACCGCCTCTCATGGAAGGAAGGGATGTGATGGGCGCTGCCAAGACCGGCTCCGGAAGACCCTTGTGTTCCTCATACCAGAAATTGAGCTGCTCTATAACCTGCGTTTCTCACCGCACAACGGAACTGGAGTCGTGGTGGTTTGCCCCACAAGGGAGCTTGCCATCCAGGTATGATTTTCAGTTTAGGTATATGTTAAGAGTGAGGACATTCAAAACCTGCCGTGAGAGAAACAGTTGAAGTCCAGATGTGTCAACTGCGATAAGAGTATACTTTGTTTAGCCAGCTGGCGTGCAAATGTAGTGCACAGGGGGTTGTCCACTCACTCTAAAATGTTCTTTGACCTCTAGGCTTTTCGGTGGTAAAGGAGGCTACCTTTTGTTATTTTATTCAGAAATATTCTCAAGTCAAATTATTTTATCTTGGAAAATTAGTGCCTTACAGTCGAGAAGCATAATCAACTGTTGATGAAATCTTCGTAGTTCTGTATTTTATTGTTACTAATCACGTATTTATATATTTGCTCCAGACGCACAATGTTGCAAAAAATTATTGAAGTACCACTCACAAAGTCTTGGATATGTAATTGGTGGTAACAGCCGGAGAGGTGAAGCTGATCAGCTGGTGAAGGGCGTCAACTTGGTAGTTGCTACGCCAGGAAGACTTTTGGATCATCTGCAGAACACCAAGGGTTTCATGTATAAGAGCCTAAAGGTAAGGAATTCCTTCCTGTCAAAGGATGAAGGGGTTTGCCTGCAGAAACAACATGGATATGTAGTTTTTCATCACATTGAAGAACCAACGATGAAATGCAAATTTCAAACTTGTGGTGTGGTATACAGTGTATATGTGGAGTCATACTTGTGTCTTAATATAGAACTAGTGTTTGGATTAATCTGTAGCTTGGATCATGCAATATATTCAGAAAACCAATTCGTTTATTTTTCTGAAATCATTTATATATTTTTATTGTCATTTTTAGATCATAAAAATTTATTTAGTTTTTCATGATCCCCACCCTCTTAATTTGTCTGTTGAACATACCTCATCCTTTTTTTTTGCAGTGTCTTATAATTGATGAAGCCGATCGCATACTCGAGCAAAACTTCGAGGAAGATATGAAGCAGATATTTAGGCACCTTTCTCGGGTATATGATCATCTCCCCATCTTGAATTCCCACTTGAGATTCGTACATTAGTTTGTATTGGAATTAACATTTTTTAAATCATTCTGCGTGATAACAGAGTAGGCAGACTGTTCTTTTTTCACTTCAGAGGTTAGTGCAATTGTTTTTCATCCTATTTCGACTTTTAATTCCATCTATTTGTTTCTTCCTTCTGAGTGTATCTGCTAATATTTTGGTGCATTCCACAGGTTGTAGATTTTGCCAAGATGTCATTTGAGAAAAATGAAGAACAAAAAGGAACCCCTGTTTATATCTCAGTTCATGATGTTAAGTCAAATGTAAGGAACTGTTTCGTCAAGTTGGTGCCCTCTCTTTATTGAGAATGTCTGTAAGAAAAATAACGATGATGCCCCTACAGGCAACTGTTGCAGGCTTAAAGGCAACGACAAGTTTCCTATTCTGTATTCATTCCTAAAAAAGAAACGTTCTAAGAAGATCATGGTGTTCTTTTCATCATGTAGCTCAGTCAATTTCCATGCAGAGCTTCTAAATTTTCTCCAGATAGAGTGTTCTGATATCCATGGGAAACAAAAGCAGCAGAAACGAACTACAACATTCTTTAACTTTTGCTAGGCAGAAAGCGGTATCTTATTATGCACTAATGTTGCTGCACGTGGTCTTGATATTCCTGATGTGGTGAGATTTTGTCTAATGATTTTTCTTAAGCCAGCCCAACTTTTTCCCTTGCTAACATAAGGTGTTTTTGCACCTGTGTAGGATTATATTGTGCAATACGACCCTCCCGATGAACCAAAGGTGGTTGTCTGGGCTGTCCCAGTTATTTTTCTATTTTTCTCGGGGTTCTTTTACAGCACTGAGCAATTTTCCATTTTAGGAATACATTCACAGAGTTGGCCGTACGGCACCTGGTGATAAGGGCAAAGGAAGTGCATTATTGTTCTTACTGCCACAAGAATTAAAGTTCCTTATATATCTGAAGGTAATAGTTGTATGTACACATAATACTGTATTTAGGTGATAATTTTATGTACACATGATAGTGTATTTTCTGAAGTTAAAGCGACTTTACATATTTAACGGCGCTGCAGGAAGCCAATATATCTCCCACAGAATACGAGCTTAATAAAAAGCACGTGCCAAATTATCAGTCATACCTTGTAAGCGTGTTCTTCTGAATTATTATTGTATTGTTTCAATCATTTCATTCATTCTAATAGGTGTAGAGTTCCGAACTGAATTTGTTGAGCAGGAGAAGATCGTTGGCGAGAACAACATCCTCAAACAGTCAGCTAAAGAGGCCTATAGATCCTACATTTTGGCATACAACACACACTCTATGAAAGACATCTTTAGTGTTCATGGACTTGATTTAAAGGTAAAGCGCTCTTGGAAGGCTCTTTATGTATTTTGTTCATGTGCCCTGCTCATTCTTATCCACTCCATTTTTTTTTGCTTGGTGCCACATTCACGTTTTACAGTGAAGCTACCGTCTGGGGACATATTTGTCTACTCTGCACTGTAGTGTGTTGAACATCAATTTTCTCCTGTTTTGCACCAAAGGAACCAGATTTATTGTGCCTAAACTGGAGTTCGAGACTTGCAGAAAAGTAAAAAAAAATGCCCTCATGTACAATTCTCTATCATCTGGCAGGACGTAGCAGCATCATTCTGTCTCGGTGAGCCTCCAAAACTGAACCTGAACCTGGCGAGCAGTGCCTCTAAACACAGGAAGAAGATGAGGAAAATGGATCTTGGAAGGAGGCGCTGATGATGAAAGGTAGCAGCTTGCAGATATTGTATAATTTTCAGTGGTTTTCAGAAGTTTCTCTGCTACGGTGGTAATGTTGATGTCAGAAGCTTCAACGTCACCTAGCTGTAGGCAATTTTGATCGATACCTAACCATGGCACATATGTGTAATGCATTTTTCATGTTGGATGTATTTCCATATGACTTCCTCGAAAAGCTTGATTATTTGGGTCTGCACGGGAAAGTGTTTCTTTTTTGCCTGTTAAAGAAACACCTTTCGCTAATTCTGAGTTTCCTGGAATTTTCGTAAGAGTCTCTATCACCTAAGAATATGCACATTGGTTAGAAAACGGAACATTTAAAGTATGTAAGTGCAGCAAAATAAACCTACAGCCTGTAGGCTATATAAGTGTAGATAAATTTGGTCGGATGTTGATCTAAAAGACTTGTCTTTTCATGTTGAAAGAGATAGCTGACTAGCTGTGTGCCTGTGCTGGTCGGATGTTGCAATCACCTAACCGTGATAAGCATAAGACTTGTATTTGTTTGTTTGTTATCTAGTTCACAGATCTCTGCAATCAGCCAATCTTCTCCTAGTTGGAATTGCTTATCAAATAGATTCAGTGAACTTTTTTAGATCAAATAGATTCAGTGAACTTGGAATCCCCTATCAAAATTCCCCAACCAGCATTCCCGGTTAGATATCAGGTACACATGGCATGATCTAAAAGGCTTGGCAAAGTGACTCCAATTTATGAACTCTCCGTGAGAAACTCTTAACAGTATAGCATCATCAGATGTCGACAATAGGCTCGTCAGCTTCAGTTACATTGGTGCCCAACATCCGCCACAGCTGACAATGAACATTTCGATTCTGAACATCATGCACTAGCATTTTCCTGCCAAACTAAACCTCGTCGAGAAAATCAGCTTATTCTACTACCCATCACCACTTGCAAGAAATCGAGAAAGAGTGACGAATCTTGGGTTCATGGATGGCACCGATGATCCATGGATCCTGAGCTTCTTCCTGGCCGGCAAACAGTAGTAGTATCAAATTGAGTGTGTCTGTCGGTCGCAGCTCGCTCACTCCTGGCCGGCAACCACTCCCTCGTCTTCTTCTTCCGGCTGTTGCCGGTCGACCTTGCCTCGTCCGTTGGCCTTGTCCTCCTTGGCCTTCTCCAGCGCCGCCACCAGCCCTCGGAGGCACGAGTCCGCGTCGTCGTCGGCGCTCTTGGGCGTGAGGTTCTCGGCGACGTCGGCCGGCGTCATGTCCACCTCCCGCAGCAGCGCGCCGACGGCGGCGAACAGCTCGTGCTCCTCCACGTCGAGGTAGGTCCTGGCGAGGAACTCGAAGGCGGGGGCGCCGCAGTAGGACATCTCGATGTGCTTGTCCATGCGGCCCCTCCGGATGAGCGCGGGGTCCAGCTTCTCGATGTGGTTGGTGGTGAACACGATGAGCCGCTCTCCGCCGCACGCCGACCACAGACCGTCGATGAAGTTGAGCAGGCCGGAGAGCGTGACCTTGCTTCCGGTGTCGGCTGTGGCGCCGCCGTTCCTTCCATCCCGGCCGCCCCCCTTGGCGGAGGCTTCGTCCTGATCAGAATCCTTCTTCTTCTTGGTGCGCGCACCGGTGAGGTCGAGGGAGCAGTCGATGTCCTCGATGACGATGATGGACTTGCTGGTGGTCTCGATGAAGAGCTTGCGTAGCTCGGTGTTGGAGTGGACGGAGGTGAGCTCGATGTCGTAGACGTCGTAGTCGAGGTGGTTGGCCATGGCGGCGATCATGGCCGACTTGCCGGTGCCTGGCGGGCCGTAGAGGAGGTAGCCGCGCTTCCAGGCCTTGCCGACGCGCGCGTAGTAGTCCTTGCCGTTCTTGAAGGCGTCGAGGTCGTCGACGATCTCCTTCTTCTTGGCCGGGTCCATGGCGAGCGTGGCGAAGGTCTTGGGGTGCTCGAAGGGCACGTGCGTCCAGGAGGAGCGCATGAAGCCGCCGTCGCTGAACTGGTGGGTGGAGATGTTGGTGGAGAGCTTGCGGCGGCGGTTGCGGACCATGACGGCGCGGCCCTGGCGGCGCACGCGCGGGAGGTAGGTGTTGAGGACGACGTCGCGGTGGCGGTCGAGGAAGAAGAGGCGGTAGAAGCGGTGGTTGTCCTGGTCGGCAGAGCCGCCGCCGCCGCCGCCCCAGCGGTTGCTCTGCTGCTGTCCTGGCGGCGGCTTGGAGTAGGCCCACCAGAAGACGGTGCTGCCGCCCTCCTCGGGGAGCAGGACGTCGGCGACCTCCTCGCCGTCGACCATGCTGAGCACGAGGCGGTCGGCGTCCCTGGCGCCCTCGGCGCGGAGGTGGCGCGCGTCGCGGGAGGTGGTCTCGGCCAGGTAGGCCTTGAGCTCCTCGTAGGCCTCGGCGCGGCGCATCCGTCCCCCGCCGTCGTACTCGGCGACGGTGACGGAGAGGTAGGGGTCGACGAAGGCGGCGAGGCGGCGCGCGTGGCGGCCGACGTGGCGCTTGAAGAAGTGCTGCAGCTGCAGGTGCTGCAGGTTCTGCCACACCACCGTCCACAGCACCGCGATGAGGCTCAGCACCACGCCGGAGTTGAGCCCGCCCCAGAGTGCCCCCAGCCCCGCCGACGATGCACCTTCCGTCGGTCGCATGATTCCTTCCTCTCCCCGCTAGCTGGCTAGCTCTAAAATCTCCGTTCGTTCGGTCTTCTACCCCGTCCGTGCTTGGTCGGAATGAAAGATCGAGGCAGCCAGCAGCTGAGGTGTGATCGAGCTGAATCGATCCCCGGTTGGCTACTTATGGAGTGATCAGTTTCTTGGAGACGAAGGTGATCGGCCGACATGGAAGATCGGCATTTAGTGCACGCAACTGCTGGATTACTTCCTTTCCTAGCGACGACGTAGGCGACGACGACGACGAGTTGAACTGATGCCGGCATTCGCAGTTTTTTTTTTCTTCCGCGACGTCGCCGTCGACGTCGACTACGGCAATGGCGTCATGCCCGGTTTTGTTTCTGCGATCGACGTCGCGGTCGAGCATGGAGGGAGGCGGTGCGCGGTGGATGGAGGGTGGACGTGTTTGGAGGGAGCGTTGGTCGGTCGTCTCCTCTGGATCTTTCCGAGCGGCCATGGCGTGGCTTCGATTACGAATGAAACCTGTGATGCGGATGCCGCGCGGAGACAAGGACATGTTGACGCACAGTGCTCTCTAGTACTAGGTGACAAGGACCTTATTTCGTTTTTTGTACATAGATAGACAATCACGTGCTTCTAGAACGGAAATAGATGAATAAACGCAGTGCCATGCCGTCATGCCGGCCCGATCTCGTTTCTCCGACGTCGCCGTCGACCATGGCGGGACTGGAGGCGGTGGCGATCCATGGATTGGTTGCCAAGGAATGAGATGGGCGATCGAGTCGACTAGCTGGGAACGGGAAAAGATTCCAGTGATGCAGACGGCGACGTTTTTTGTTGGACCGTAGTCCAGAGGAGTAGCTGTTTTGGAGCTAGCATACTCACAGTGGAGAGTTACTTAAACTACTAACATACACTAGTACCATTTTTATAGTGTAAAGTAACATAAATAATAAATATAGTACTATCATATATGGTCTCATTTATTACCCTATGCACTCATTTCTCTAAAATAAAGTACTCCTATTTTAGTAATAGAGTTGCCAAAACCAAAAAAGTGGAGCCCGCACAAGCAGCCCATGTCAAACTTATCAAAAAAATAAAAAAGAGATGGGGGCAAATTGGGTGAAAAAGTAATACTTTTCTATTGCTAGAGCATTGAGAAAGTAATACTTTTCCATTTCAACTTTGTGTCAGTAATTGAACCATGCATACAAATTTGGCATCAATAACGTCGTGGATAATTTGATGGAGTAACAAAGATGATGTGGATACTTCCATGTAGAGATGGAAAATAAATAATAAATGATAGTGGGATGACATGAAAAATTGATTGGTTAAAGAGCAAGTGATATGGATAGCTTGCTTGTAGATATAACATTTAGTCGGGTTTTGCTTTATAAGAAGTATAGATAGATAGAAACTATTCTTAAATATGGGAAGAGAATGGAATGTGATTGCTGTATAAACCGAGTCGAGCCCAATAGTTGCTATGTTCATATTATCATACACTACAAAAAATGTATGCAAGTCTTATATTGGTTGGATTTGTTTTTCATAAACTGTAAAAAATATTTAAAGCCTTCGAGATATGACACTTTCTACATCAATAAAAACACCTTGATTGTCTATGCTACATAGACTCTCTTCAGGATATGAATGCCATTTTAGGGGCACAATCGGTGCATTGCAAGCCAATGGTTCATGGGTGTACCATTTGTGGAGCAACACATCCTTGCCACCTACGGTTAACTAATTTTAGTTCAAACAAGCATATCAAATAAAGCCTTTTTTTTGTCAAATGATGATTCTGTTGATTTGGTTCAAAACAACATTGTATAGTGTGAAGATTATGGTTTCTTAGGCTCATTTCTACTCGTTATGTAGCAACCCGAGATGGGGAATTCAATGGCCTTCTCAAAATGCGGTGATACAAATAAACTAGAAGGTAAACTTGAATCGTCGGAACCTCTATTGGGTAACTACTTCATTGATTGAGGCGATGTTAATAATAGTACAAAAATGCCCATGTGCTTCTTATGATCGCATATCAAAGCGCATGTAAGAATCCATAATACGGTTGTTGCACCACAAGATATCTAACATGTTCCTATTTATACATGAGAAGAGACATCGATCATGATCATAATTCACAGAAAAACTACAGATAAATAGAGGGTTGTGCAAGGAGTAGAGAGCCCAGCCGTTGATAGATTCATATTAGCATACACCACATAGCAATGTATACAAGTTACCCACACTTTGTTAAAACTGATTTTGCGATGCCTTTGAAACCACATAGTACATCATATATAGGAGTTGGAAGCATTGGGATTTTTGACGGTGTCGCCCCGTCTCTGTATATAAAATCAACACTATGGTTGTTGGTTGGATACAAAATCACTTCCCTCATTTAGGGTGTTGACGATGACCGGATGAAGTTGGATCTTTATTAGCATGACTATACCAGCACGATCATCGCATCTCCAACGATATTTACAATACCAAATACTACAACTGGTGATAGGCACGGGGCTAGTCTTTGGTTTTTGGTTTTCGTAAGTTGACTGTTTTCCTTTTCTAGTCTTTTTTAAGGAAGGAACACGAGCTAGTTGCTAGTATAACCTGCTCCTGACGTAAAACAGAATATGCATGTCAACCATTCTATAGCATATTTTACTTATTTTTACGATATCCACATTTAGGGTTTGATATCTACTGTACATGTTTTTTAGTGAGTATCTAACTGTACATGTTATTACTACTATGCTGATTTAACGAGTGTACTGCCCTCATGCGAAATACCTTTTTTCAAGGGAAATAGAAAATACTTCTACAATACAGTTTTGTCATAGCCTGATAGGGCATGTTATGGCTTATGCCGGCCTAATAAGGGACACTTAAGTCTTGATTCTGTTCAAGTCACAACTTTGAGCATGCCACTGGTAGACACTTAATGGTGGTAGATTGAATTTGATCACTGGTTCTCTAAACCGGACGGGACGTAAGGAGCGCCCCGCTCCATGCTCGTACGATTTTGAGGCGAAAAGACCAAATGACCAATGCACGCAAATCCCCCCGTATATATCGATAGTCCGTAAAGTGGTAGATTGTTGCACTTTCCGATCCAAGTACAAAAGCACACACAACAATACTTGAGTACGAGAAAAATAGAGCACATTGTATATATGACGATGGTTAATATCATCGCCGTTGGGAACCTCAAGAGTAAGATGTAGATGGTAAGTTTTTTCCTCGGTTATGAAACCAACCTTATCGAAACAATAGGACTTGAGTGGTTTCAACTTAAGGTGATGTTAATAATAGTACAAAATGCCCATGTGCATGTTCGAGGACATATAAAAGTGCACCAAGAGATATGTAATGTGTTCCTATTTAAGCATGAGAAGAGATATCGATCATGATCATAATTCACAGAGAAAGCATGCATAAACCGAGGTAGTGCAAGGAGTAGAGAGCCCAGTCCTTGATAGATTCATATTAGCATACACCACATAGCAATGTACACAAGTTACACACACTTTGTTAAAACCACATAGTACATCATAGGAGTTTTTTTTGCGCTGTCATAGGAGTTGGAAGCATTGGGATTTTCTACGGCGCCGTCCCGTTTTTGTAGATGAAATCAACACTCTAATTGTTGGTTGGATGCATAATCACTTCCATCATTGGCGGTGTTGACGATAGACCGATGAAGGTAGACTGCTATTAGCATGCATATGCCACCACAAATGTCTTCATCTCAACTGATATTTACAATAACAACCACTAAAACTTGCCAAGAAGCACGAACTAGCTTATCTTCTTAGTGAAGGAAGACGTGCTAGTTTGTAGTACTAGATAACACCCCGCGCGTTGCTGCGGAATTTCATAGGGATATTAGAAAACCTTCTATTGTAAGGAATATGAATTGAGTTGCTTCATTTTTTATTCAAAGATTAACTCATAGGCTAAAGGTAAATATGGATGACTTAATGAAGTGAGTTGCTTCATTTTTTTTGTTCAAAGATTAACTCTAAAGGTAAATATGGATGACTTAATGAAATGGACCAATCAAACAGTTGATGATGTGGCATGCTTGCATGTTGAGAGAAATCAAGTAGTGGGGTGCTCTTATTTAGATAGAGAAGATAACCTACAGCCCCACTAGCGATTTCCCTTCTTCTGACATAAAATGGAATATGCATGTGAAACCTTTCCTATTACATATTTTACTATTTTTATGATATCTACATTTTTTTGGAGATTGGGATCTACTGCACTTTTGTAAGGGAATAATGCACTTCTTTTTTAAATTTAAAACACACTATATTAAAGCAACCAAGCTATCTCATTAAAAACCTTGCAGTCCCCTTAGATAATCTGGTAAGAAAAATAGAGCGTACAATACTTGCTGCTTCGAGTTCAGAGTGAACTACAAAAGGTAAAATAAAATCTAAGTCAGGGGGCACTTCTTTCCAGCTACTAGTCCTCTGTGATTCATGTGAAGGAGATATGCTCTAGAGGCAATTAATAAAGTGTATTCTTTATCATATCTCGTTTGTTCATAATAGGTTTTTGTGTCATGCTAGAACCGTATTAAGCGGAAACATTAATGCGGGTGTGATACGTAAACAACAAGGTCCCTAGTAGCCTCTACTAAGACTAGTTTCGTTGCGCGATTGATGATCGAGGTTTCCCGGTCATGGGCATGGCGCCGGTCGGCAATGAGAGTCATATCGCTAGAGAGCGATGTGATGGACATACCCAGATTTGGAGAACATAGTCGTTACGCCTTTGACCGTGAGATCAACTCTTATTGATATTCCCGGAAGATACTTTGATTGCACCAAACGTCGTATCTTATTTAGTATGACAATAACGGTGATACTTTTGGGTATCGGAAAGGAGTAGTTGAGACGAGGGGTCAAGAGCGGGATTTGCCAGTCCGCATAGCAGGATAGATACTCTTGGGCCCACTCGGTGAGATCATGTCTAATGAGCTTGCAAGCATGTGACTAGGTCACGGAGACATGAGATCATGAACGAGTAGAAGATAGCGTCGTCGGTAACGAGGTCGGGATTAGGTATGGAGATATCTATGGAACGACGCTCGGACGTGCTGAGTATCGCTATGGTAAAAGGTCTAAGACTTTACGTTCAGGTTTGATAGATGAAAGTCATTCGTTATATCTCAGGGATTAATTCATGGGGTCCAGGCCTACGAGTTAGTCGTTAATCATTGAGGAGTCTTGATCATACCTGATATTATATCGAACCACTAGGGTAACACACTTAAGGGGTTTCGACAAGACAACCGGAAAGGAAGGAGATCACCGGGAGCGTCCCGGGAAGGGTCCGATGGAGATCGGGCAGTGCCGAAAGAGTTTTCGGAGCTAGGAAAAATTATATATATTATGTTTGATATTAATTAGTGTTATTAATATGCAAATATGATTTATATATTTATTTTCGAATTTATTAAGGCAGATTTCCCTAAATGGGCCTTCCGGACGAAAGAAGGCCCAAGAGGGGAAAATTTCCAAGGGGAATTCGGTGGGGGCCAGGAGGGGCTGCCCCAAGTGGGCCAAGGGCCCACCAGGGGGGCCGGCGCACCTCCCTAGCCGCACCAGGCTATGTGGGGATAGTCCCACATTGCCTGGCTGGCAAGGTAGGCTCCCCCTGGGAGCCTATATAAGAAGGGGCACCCCCAGCCTTTTAATTCACCAATTAATTCCTGATTTCTCTCTCGATCTCGTGGTTCCCAAGTCGGAGCCGCGCCGAGCTGAGGAAGAGGGGATCTCCTCCACCATAGCCCGCTGCCGCGCTGCTGGTGTTCCGGTCCAAGTCTTCCGCTGCTCGTCCTGGACTGGAGCTTCAGAGGCGTCGTCTCCATCGTACGTGTGCGACTCCCTGCGAGGTGCTGCGCTAGCGGTACTCGGAGGCCTGCTTCCTCTACACGACCTTGAGGTCGGCTTCATCGGTCTGCATCGACAACGTTTGTGCGGGAACGTAATCCCCGCTTTCGGTCTACAAGGGTACGTATTCCGATCTCCGTTCGTACTACTATATCTGCATAGAATAGATCTTGGCATGCTTTTAGGATATCGTCGGTAGGAAATTTTTTGTTTTCTGCACACGATCCCCTTCATCATATGCAAATTTTGCCAACTCATGAGCTACCATCTTTGCTTCCCTTGGACAGTGTTGAAATCTGATCTCCGCCATCAAACTTGCCTTCACAAAACAATCTGCCAGGGTTGCAGAATACGGACTCAAAATCTCTATTTCACCGTTAAAACAATTCCAGGGAGTCCGATTCTACCACAACCTTCGAACAACCAATGTTCTCTAAGAATTCCAAACCTTTTAGCAAGGCCACTCCTTCTGCCGATGTTGCATCCGATAGGTGTTGAATTGGGCTATAGGAACCTCTCAACACTTCACCTTTGTGATTACGAAGCACTGTACCCGCCGAACCCGACCCGTCTCCATGAAGGATGCATTGATATTCAACTTCAGAGAACCCACTAAGGGTTTAACCCAGGAATTAGTCTCTGGTACCGCTTTAGGATGAGTAGCTCCATAATTTGCAGTTATAGAATTTATAACAAAAGCGGAGCTGATAGGAGAAGCTACATTTTCACCTTTTACCGCTTCTCATCGCTGCCACCAGATATACCAACAACCAACAACCACTGTTTCTTGTAACCCAAGATGTATGAGGGAAGCCTATTTTTTTCTTGGGGTCACATAGAATGTGTTCTAGGACAACCGATCCCGAGTGGTCTACCTTCATTGCCTCACCAATCATCTCCTGTAATCCTAATGCTGTCCACACTTCTCGTTAGATAAACCTGCACATTTTTGGAGATGATATCTTTTTTTTTAGAATAGGTTTTTTTTTTAGAACTTTTTTTTAAAGAATAAGTGGAGATGATATCTTTTTTTTTAGAATTTAGTGGAGATGATATCTGCATGTTCGACTTATCAGGCTGGTCGTTTCAGCCCAGCCATATGGGCCAGCCACTAGTTTATGATGCCCTAACCAGGCCTTAGCGGAAGCAGACCCAAACGGGCCGAAATTCTCCACACACACGCGCCTTCTTCGTCCCCCACTCCGGCCGTGCTCCGACCGAGCTACCTCCCCGCGACGACCGAGGAGATCCCGCCGCTCCGCCCGCACGCCCAGGCCGACCCGACCGGATGGCGGCGGCGCTGCTGCTGGGCGAGGACGGGCGCGGCTACGAGCTGGCGCGGCGGCTGGAGGCGTGCGGCGCGTGGCGCGCGTGGCTCGGCGACGGCGCCGCGCACGCCTCGCTCGCGCAGCACCTCGCGTCCCCCTCCGCCTGGGACGCCTTCCTATGCCCCTCCCCACCGTCCTCCTCCTCGGTCCCGCGCCAGCTCCTCCTGCTCCAGCTCCGCGTCCGCGCGCTCCTCTTCGACAAAGCCTCCGCCGCGCTCGTCCCCACGGCCCGCTCCTCACCCGCCGGCCCTCTCTCCCTCAGCGCCAGCTGTGAGTCACCCCTCGTGCTCCTCCCCCCTCCCCCGCTGCTCGCGCACTGAGATTTGGGGGTCCGTTTATAACTATGTTCTTGTTAGCACAAGGTGCTGCCTGTTTTTTCCCAATTTATCAGTAACCGAGTATCGAAATGTTGGTCGTGAGCAAACAATGTTTCATGTCTGGTTGGATTCGATACTGTTGTTGTTGTAGTAGTAGTAGTGCCTGTGGGCTTCTGTGATCATTTTGATTTCAAAATGATATCTTGCTGTGCTGTGAAATCCAGCACATCAGTCTTACGTGTTTCTTTTTCTTAAGAGGTGTTAAATGCTATAGAATTTAGCCAGGATTCGAATAATAGCTAATAGGGGTTGATAAGAAATGATCGCGTCTAAGTTTAGGCGTGGAAGGAATGGTGGGATATCAGTCTAGGATACTAGCTGCCAGTGCTTACCTTCATTTTCTTTTCTTTTCGTTGATCCAGATCTTCAGCTTCATGGAGATGATATTTATTTCTCATTGGAAGATGAGCAGGAAGATGGCACTCATCATCAAGTATAGTTATACTCCCCATCTAGTGCTTGTTTGTGGTAGTATTCGCTGAAATATGTGAAATATCCTTTTGCTAGCCTGATTTGTTGAGTGATATGCTCTTTCTATGCAACAGTGGAGCTGCTCCGATTATGATAAATAAGTTGCTTGTATTGTTATCTTATTTGATCGCAAACTTCTTACAGTAACTTTCCTAGTTAAGTACCCTTGTCACTGTTTCTTCATGGCATGTGCAATTGTTTATCACATTTTACTACATAAAGACCTTTTCTTAAAGAGAGTCGGTTATTGTTGCTTTTCTAGATTGTAGATTGTTTGTTTCCTGCAAACCTCACTTCACGCTATTAGGTTCTACTAGGAATTGTTTCCTGTAGCCATAGTTCGAAATTAGGTTCTTGATGGGACATGTATAAAATATTCACCTCACTTCACGCTACATGTTATAATCTTCTTAATTGATTTTCGGATGCTACTCGTTTCTCTCCAATTAATTGTTACATATTTCATGTGCCAACCTAATTACATCCCTGACGGTTGAATGTTTCCTTAATCGGTGGAAACCAAATGTGTATTTCTTTTCATTTTGCCATGTTAACTCTGTATAGCATCTTTTTTTGGAACTTGCTAGCTAAAGCTTAAAGATGGCAACAATCTCATTCATATATAATCTCCTGATGGTTATAACTGCTGCAGATGCAATCTGGAACTGCATTTAGTCCAGGCAGGGAGAGTTCGATGTTATCTCAAAGGCATAAGCGACATGATGAGTTACCTGTCACATGGTATAAGCAATATGCTGAAAAGTTCAGGACATGGCATGGCAAGTTTCACTCAGATGACAAAGAAATACCAAAGAGAACATCAGAGGGAATGTCTAACTATCTTAAGGTTTGCAGTGTACATAAAAGGAAGAGGACCGTGTTTATGGATGATCAGGGTTCCAACATGAAGTTGGAAAATGGCCCTTCCCTACAATCAAAGACTGCTGGGGAATTCAGTAATTCAACAGATGATGTTTTTATTCCAGAAATTCGATTTCCGGCTGATTGTGTTCCAGAAAGTGCAATTCCTAGAGAGAGTGGGATATCTAGGACCGACAACATAGAAGTTCATGGTATTCTTGATAATTTACCGGCACCTCTTAGTCGCAACACTGCAATGCTCGAAAGGTTTGGCATGATGCCTGAGTACTACAAGACAGGAAACAAATATAGAAGGAAAGATGGATCTAAAGTAGACGGAAAATCTTTAAGTCAAGAGCAAGCATTGCTTATCACACGGAAGTTGGTTGCTCGATACTTAGCGAATGCAGGCTTTGAAACTGGAACTGCAGTGTCTGTTGATGTTTTTTCAGAAATAATAATTAAGCATGTCTCTAAGCTAGGGCGCAATTTGAAGCTTCTAACTGACAGCTACAGGAAGCAGTTTTCATCTATCGAGCTCCTTAAGATGTTCCTACAGACAGTTGGCTACAGGTATGGTGACCCTTGTTGGTATTCCTTGTGTTCTTGACAGTATTTCTGTAGACGGAAAAAACTGTGTGCCATTTGACTTGCTTAAATAACCATGCTGTTTTTCTACCTGAAGTCATATTACTGTCAACATGAATTATGCCTAGTTATAAAAGAACGGTCCATGTTTGCCTCTTCCACTTGTGCGCAGAATTTTGCTCTAGTTAACGCATAAACAGGCATGTGACTGATGTGAGGCAAACTAGTATTTAATGGAGCAAATCAAATGCACTTCCATGCTAGTGGTATGTTCATGCTGATGTTGTCATTGATCTTACCTTCCCCTGCAAACCTGCCATGGTCATGCACCCTTTCAATTCACCCACACTTGGTGAGGAAGAATGAGAGAGGAAAGGGAAAGTAAACACAAGGATGGCAGGAGAAAGGAGAAGTTGTCTTCTCATAGGCAGGGTTCCGGATCTTTGGGTACATCTTTTGCATGTTCCCACATACATGGACTTAAATTGGCCCAGATGGCCAAACATCTCAGTAGGGCAAATGTGACTCCGTTCTTTATGTAGTTCTATCTTGTTGTTAACTAATCCATAGTATGCCCTCATAAATTTCTTATTCCTCTAATACTGCTTTGAGTGATGCTAGATTGTACCAACTCCACTAGGCGATACTTTTTTAGGACAAGGTCAATATCTGACAATATAGATGTTTCTCTAACAACATTTGGCAAAAAAATACACCATCACTGCGCCTTCTCAATGATAAATTACCACTCTTTGTGTAAACTAGCATAAATGTTTGAGCTTTGGAGCGGATTCAGTTCTGTCCAATGTAAAAGGTACTAGATAAGTATTTAAAAAGGAAGTAGGGAAGAGTGCCTACTGGTTATATTGGCATTTATTTCTACAAAAGTATATTGTGCACCTTAACAAATTGAGGTACTCTACTACTAGAATTGATTTTTATGATGCCAGAGCTATACATATTCAATGCATATGTTCTTTAGCAAATAAGCTGTGGAGGTCATGATCTGTTTTTTATGTGATGGTTAGCAACATCGGACCCTTGATGGAGATTACAAAGATGGGGAATAGAGTGGTTAGCCACCCAAGTCATCAAGATGCACAACTACAAAATCAAAATAATCTTCTTCAAGCCCAACAGGTAGGCAACTACTCTATGTAGTCTACTGTACAAGTTTTCCTTCCTGAGAAGGATCAGTTGGTTATTAGATTAAAACAGTCTGTACCAAAAATCGTGAAATGATGTGTTGATTCAGGCAACTAAATAAGCTCTTTGGCTAAGCTGTGCCAGTGGATTCACTTGATGAGAGTGTATATTAGTTCTGGCTGGTCATCGTGAGAACTGTGTAATCCTGCTGACATATTTATATGTTGGAGGCTTTGCTGAGAATGGTTTGGTCAGTATCTTTAAAGTTATAATAATCGCAACTCTATACAAAATTTGGCTAAAACAGGTTGCAAACCAGTTTAGGGATTCCTTATTCTTCTAATTGTCACCACTTGCAGCCAACTCCCGAGCTAAATGTTTGAGTCAGTGATTGGCCACACAGTTGAATTTTGCACAGAGACTGCGATTGGCTGTAGGATTCAGCCCCTATTATATACCCACTAACCAGCTGATTTTGTGAGACCAGACTTTTTTGAGTATCCTAGTCAAATCAATTAATGATCACTAATCACAGCAGCCCCCGGTGGGAACTATTTTGCTATATGTAAGTTCGTTTGAATAGCATCTGTTTGAAGGAAATGATTGCTGTTTCTTTATTGTCGATGCACGCACTTGAAATTGTTAGTATTCACTGAAATGTCTTCTCTCGGAGACCATAATTGATTCTTCATCCTAATACTAACGCATAGTCACTGCATAATTGACAGCTCACAAGGCAGTTCCCTCCCCAAATGACAATTCATAGCCAGAATCTGACACCACAGCAGCAGCAGATCCTGCAGCAGCAACAGTGGCTGAGGCGCAACCAAATGGCCCAAATGACCAGCCCCCGTGGCGCTCTTACAATGGCGGACAAAAACCAGTCCATGGTAAACGTGAAGCTTGAGAACACCATGGATTCACAAATTGACAGTTCTTACGGATCTCTCGCTAGACAGCAACAACATATGCAGCAGCTAAGGCAGCAGCAGGCACTGCAACAGCAGCAGCAACAACAGATTCAGCAACTCCAGCAACACCATCAGCAACAGCAGCAGCAACAACTCCAGCAGCAGCATCTGCAACAGCAACAACATGTCCAGCAGCACCAGCAACAACAACTCCAGCAGCAGCAGCAGCATCAGCAACAGCAGGTTCAGCAGAAGCACCAGCAGCAGCAACAGCAACTTCAGCAGCAGCAGCAACAACAGCAGCAACAGCTTCAGCAGCAGCTTGCCATGTCAGGTAACCAGAATGCCGGCCTAGCGCAGATGGCAATGCCAGGAAACCAGAATGCCCAACTAGCACAAATGACAACATCAGCAAACCAGAATGCCCAACTAGCGCAGATGGCAACATCAGTAAACCAGAATGCCCAACTAGCACAGATGGCAACATCAGGAAACCAGAATGCCCAGTTAGCACAGCAGTTCATACAAACGCCGCAATCAATGTAAGTACCTCCAAGCTCTTCGATGTTCTTATGTTGTCGTCTGCTCCATCCGCTCAACCCGTCACGTTGTAGGAACCTATATGGCCAACGAGTGCCGCCGGTGAAGGTGGAAGCATTCCACGAACTGGTCAGCGGAGACTCGTCCAGCGATACCAGCAAACTCACTTCTCCCAAGTAGATCAGGCGTTGTACCGAGGAAGATGTAGCTACTTGTAGCTGTAATGTACAAAAAGGAACATACGACCCACTGTTGCTGTTTATTTTTGTATAAGCCTGCCGTGACACCTGTTTTCGCCGGCTTGTGTATTGTAGATGTATAAGAGATTAACTAATTGAGGTGTTACAAGTAACTCTGTAATTCATTATTAGCTCAGAATATGATTTTTGCTTGATGAAATAGAAGGCCTCTGTAACCATCGATCCATCACCATACTATCATAGTCCGGAAGTTACTGTTGGCTATTTGTCCATCAGCTTGAACTTCTTTAGCAAACAAGGAAATTGTTTTTCTTGTCTAATGGTTTTGATTCACCGATTAAACGATGTCTGCCTTGCGGTGCATCTCGTCTGCATGGCTGAGGTCTTATTTCGTCAGTTTCACAGAAATTTTATACTCCCTCTGTCCAACAATGTTGGATGTCTTGAATTTGTCAAAAAGAGCATGTATCTAGACATTACTTAGTGTATAGATACATGTTTTTTTTTACAAAGTCAAGACATCATTTGTTGGACGGAGGGAGTAGAACTGTCTTTTTTGTTCGATTTGCAAGACTAGTCTCTGTTTTTTCATCTGCAAATATACAGATGCATCATGTTCATAGCAGAAGTTCTTGTTATCCTTTTCTTTAGGGTAATCATACAACCTTGATCCAACTTTATTTTCTGCGATACCATCCAATTGATTCTCCAACCGTTCATTAACCGCTCCTAGTCCATTATAAAATCAGAGACTCTACGGTGATGGTGATCTACCGTTGCTATCAGACGACTATGTCAGGCTGTTCTTTTTTCTCGTAAATGTTACGCCCTCGCTCGCTCTTTCTGGAGAGAGTCGGAACTCGTACATACTTTTTTACTGTTTTTGTTGCTTGAGAAATGCTCTTATAATTTCCACGGACTTTTTCTAAGAACTTTTTTTGCACGAATTTGAAAGTACACCGACGGCTGTGATTAGGTGCGGGACTTGGGTTTGAACCCTTCCACATCGCTAGGTTTATATGAAATTTAGAAATAACGTAAAAGAGTACTAATCACAATCATTGATGTGCTTCAAAATCCGTACAAAAAAATGTCTCGAAAGCACTGGAGCACTTCTATCTTGCTTTAGCATTTATACGAAAATTTGTTGCATTTCACTCCGATTTCCTGTTCAGAGGTCTCCCTTGCCCTCCAGTTGGGCTGGAGTATCGTATATCCACTGAATGGCAGTAAGAAGAGAAAACTTAATGAGAAGTCATTGCTAATAAAGAAATGTAGAATCTCACAAGTCATAGCAGCACAGCAATGATATCTGGATAAATCTTGCTTTAGCATCACTTCTAGCAAATTGTCGTTGCCTTTCACTCTCATTCCTCTTCAGGAGTCTCCCTCGTTATTCCCCCCAATCACAAGAAATCAGTCGAGCAAATAAATGCACTGGGGAAACAGTTCATGACAAGCACACTTGCAACACTCACAATCTACACACATACAGGGAAGGGAGACGCAGGGAAAAGATAAGATCATATAATCGAGCACTCGTGTTTACTAATTTGGAGACGAGACACACACACATATAGGCACCATAGTCACAGACTCACAGTGGAGTAACAAATTAGCAATATATAAGCTAATATATGTAGATCATGGCGTAGCAAGAACTTGGTGATTAAATTAAGCTGGTCTCCTTGGCGCCATATTTGTGCCTGTGCACAGTTCACGCACTGATCCGCGGGCCAAGACGGCCGGGTGGTTCCACGGTTAACTAGTTTAGCCGACGAAGATGATTGACGGGTCGCAGCAGCACTCATCGATCAAGCAGCAACAGCAGAGCGCAGCCAAGCTACACAAAAGAGATTGATCACAAAGTGAAGATGTTAGCTAGTAGTGTAAGTTTTAGCTTCATGATCAATTGATAATTGCCGTTTTCTAATCTAATAGCTGTGTGTACTTACCAGCCTTCGAGGAAGCTGGGCTGCGCCCTGGGCGGCGGCGCGGCGTACTGCGGCGGCGCCATCACCGGAGGCCCCTGGTACGGGCCACCCTGGTACTGCGGCCCTCCCTGGTAGTACCCTGCATAGCCAGAACAGATCAAACAACCCGCGTCAGCTCATACTCATATGCACTTCGATCGATCATCTTCCCAATTCCCAGTCCTTTCAAATCAAGAATTCAAGATGAAATGAACTGACGCGGCAGCAAGAAGTGTCAGGCAGCATACCTTGCGCCGGGTAGGGGTAGGCGTACTTGGGATCGCTCATCTTGATCGACTTCTCCGGTTCTCCCTCAAGGGAAGGACGTACTCACTCTGTAATCTGTGTACACGGTGGTCGGTAGGGCGGTGGAGCAGGTGATCGACGGGTAATGGTAATGGAGCAGGTGAAATGGAGCTGGGTAACTAATGGCGTTTTCTGGGCGGCGGGTGCGTGTACTTATAGCCGGCCGGCGACGGCGAGCCGTGTGTAATGGGGAGAGAGACGTGGCGTGCGAAGGGAAAGGTGGTGTAGGAGTAGGGCATGAGCGCGTGTCGGCCGGGCACGCCAAGGAGGAATTTGATTGGCCGGCGTGGATGAGCCAGACGACGGAGGCGAAGCATCTCGAAAGCGCGCAGAAAGGGCTGGCCGAATCTGACCTCACCGGGAAGGAAGACGATGATGGATTGGTTATTGCTTGGCAACGAGGTTTTGGCATCCGATTCTTGATTCTTCGCACGGTGACTTCAGGCTGGCGATCCAGCAGCCCAAACCCAAAGCCGTGTTTCCATTGCGCTTTTGGTTGTTTGCTTTCATGTTCCGACGGTGTATGCATGGTTGGTGTTTTTATTTTTCCTATTTTGCCCGGCGATGTGTCCGATAAAAAAACCATGGCCAACACGGCAGCGCATTGGCGTCCGTTTCATGTTATGTTCGGTGGAAGAGAAGTCTGCATGTCTTCTCGGTGTCCGCCCTGATCCAGCATCCTAACCAGCCCCATGTATCCTTCTTGAAATTTTTATATGCCCCTTTTTCGCGAGGGGCTGCTCATCCACGCATGCTTAACTCGTCCCTCCCCCCGCCGCCCCTCCCCACCACCGCCAACAGCTAGAGTGAATCCTAGCCCTAACGAGAGAGCAATCAAATGGGTTGGCAAGGAGAAGCACGACAACGAGGCCAGCTCCTTGTTGAGGCGCCACCATGTGCCCCCGTTCTAGGTCAGCCCGCCTGTGTTGGCATTTGAATCAGAGAGAATTGCAGTGTCGCACGTTCCAATGAGCGGTTGTGCGCGGAACTGGAACATTCACCGCCGCCTAGTCGAGCTCGCGGAAGACCTCTACGATGACCCTGTGTTTAATGGAGAACTCCCTACACTGGGCTATCTTGTTCGCCGACGCACACGAGAAGCAACGCATGCCATACTTCACGACCCGTGCTCCCAGATGTGGTGGTGCTCTAGTGCCACCACCAATGCACATAGTGAAGGACGAGGCCGATGAGGAGGACGCTCCTCTGCTCCATGCAGTGCTCCGGTACTCCGTCGACATAGCCAGGCAGGACGAATCTAGGGTTCATTATCTTCTTTTTTGTTTTAATTAAAGTAACCTATATAACCGACAAAACATAGTTTAATTCCAAAAAAACAAACACTGAAATGTGTACATGTGCAGGGGGCATGACCGGACATTTGGTGTCCTAAACGGACCGATTTTGCGTCCGTTTGGGCCGCCACGTTGGAGTTTCCCTAAGGGTTCAAAGAACCTCAAAGTTCCTTTCAAGCTGTGAGAGAAAATTGCAATGTAGGACCTAAAACAATTAAAATTGCAATAGAGTCCTCGCAAATTGTAAAAAGGGCCTTGCAAAAGATGCTTAAACGTGATCCTGTCCTTCTCCACCGAATGCTGGGCCTCGAAGCCACGACCACCAAATCCTGCACCGAGAGAATACACTTTAGCCAAATATAGCGGAGGAGATCCTCACTGTTTGTTTGGGAACTTCTGTTGATGTAACCTAGCACACATCCCCATCATTGTTAGATCCCGCCGCCCCTAAATCCTGGTTGCCACAACATAGATCAGATTTGAGATGAGCAGGAGCTTATTTAGACACGGAAGGAATAAAACTACACTTCCGCTCCTCGTCTCTGCACTCCTTAACTCAAAGGCCAGTTGTAACCACCTCCTAACCGAAGGCAGCTCGAGTACCTCGTTGGCAGAACTTTCCTACATCATGATGCCATACTGCACTAGGGTAAACCAACCACTAGATGGACGCAGCTCCCCTGACGTGTCGTGCAGGCACTACCATGTGGGCCTAGGGCCCACCGTTCAGTGACCCCACGTCAGGGGTGACGTACGTCAGAGGATCCACGTCCCCACTAGATCTACTCCAATCACTAGTAGTATGAACAGTGGGCCAACATCCTCCCTCCCATCGACACCAGACGATAGAGCCACTGAAAAAAGCATGAGGGGGGAGGCTGAGGCAAGAAAGAAAATGGAATATTTATGCTTAGAAGGCAAAAATGTTACATAGTTGTACTTTCTTAGAAAGTCGTGGCTTTGATGGCACACATTTAATTATTGAAGTGATCTTTGATGGAGTCATGGTTAACATTAGACTCATCATGTAAAGAAAACATGGGGTTCATAGTTGCAAACCAACATGGTTCTCATTATTTGTTGATATATCTTTTTGATGTTTGCAAACGAACTATACTCCTGCTTGTTGACTAAATGCTTTTGGCCTACCAGCTAGCTATCAGGCGTGTCAAGTTGGCTACTTCCCATCTCCGTGCATGTGGACAAACATGCGCATCAGTGCAGCTCGTGTTCATGCGCACCAGAGGCACCGTGTAATTGTCTATCCATGGCTGATACTACGTCACGTAGCTATGTTGCTACCATGGATTCACCAAGTTACACCCGGTGCGATTAGGTTGTCGAAAAGATATTGGGTCTACTGAATTCTCGATGCTTCCTAATCCCAATAGTCTACCTACGTAGGCAGCGAACAATGACGCATAGTGTTCTACATGGTTACCAACATATACCAAAGTGTTCTCACAGAGCTTATTTATATATCATCTCAGCTAAATGAGGGCACACATGTACAGTGCAGATAGGCATTTCGTGATTGACATCAAAGTCATGATAGCGAGTTAAGTGGATCTATACTTCTCAACCACACTTGGTACAGTATGATGTATCTTGCTGAACGTCGTAACAATTTGACATGACCTGAAATTTTACAACATTAATGCACAAACCCATATTTTCCTAGCCCTGTACAATTTTATACACTTTATTTTGGTACATAGACCTTTCTCACTTGTTTTTCCACATTCGAAAAAATTAGTACTTTTGCTTTTTTCAGCTGTATGCAATTTCTTATAATAATAGTCAACTTAAACTGTAATTTACATACACGACTACAATTTACCCATCGAAATTGTACAGTATTATTTATAATGTTAGGACATCTCTAGCAGATCTGGTGAATGTGAAACATTTCTAGTAGATTCGCGCTATGATCCACATCTCAAACCATTGGCGTGAGTTATTCTGTCAAATCCATCAAACTTTGTAGGTGACAAGAAATCAGAATTTACTCTTTTGGCAATATATCTATGTGTGATGAACTGATGACCGGATCAACGCCCCTTCCCTGTACAGCCGCTCAAAGGCGACTGTGAGGGCATAGCACCTCCTGCAGCTTCCTGTCCAACATTGCGGCAGTATATATGATCCATCTCGGCCGATTGCTGCATATCCGTGCACAAAACATTTCATGGAGCTAGCATAGAAGAGAACATTACTCCACAGGGAGAAGTCTCTTGACGAAAACATGCTAAAAAATTGTGATCACGAGACAAAACTGCACAGCACTAAGGTTCTGAATAAAACACTTGTTGCGGCTCTTACCAGAATATTTTTGTCGGAAAGCAACCACAATAAAATGCGAATAGGCACACACACATACACAAAAGGTCCCAACGAAGCACAGGGTTGTGAAAGGGGGAAATCTCTGGAAACTTAACACGAGCAAAGAAAGAACGTACTACCGAGTATAGAACAGTCACCATCACCGTTCCAAATATAAGATGCTTTAGTTTTTTTTTCACATTCATATATACACATATGTATCTAAACATGTTTTAGTGTACATGTAGACTTATTTTAGTGTGAATTTAGATAACATAAGTTACACCTAAAACATCTTATATTGTGTAACATAGAGAGTACTTCCAATCTGAAAAGGATCTAATGGGATGTCTTATACCATCAGTTCCTAGACAAAACGGCTTAGCAGTCTTCATTTTGACAAGAGCAGAGTTAAGACTCATGCTCTGTGACCACAAAGCTACCGGCAAACACAAGGCAGAAGAGCTTTCTCATGCTTCTTCGTCATCTCATAGAAGAAACACAATATCCTTCTCCAGCTTAGCTCAGTATTGTTAGAATTGAGCCCATTAGTGCGGCAGCCCAATAAGCAATTTCAGAAATCTTAAAGGCCTAATTTAGTGGCAGCACATGTGAGTGGAGTGGGAGCTAAGTTTAGTCCCATACTGCTAGTGTAAGAGGAGTAGCACCAACTTATATAGTGGAGTGTGTTGCTACTTGTTAAGGTTGTGAGAACATGAGACTCTCTCACGCGCTCCTCCTCCTCCGCCGCTCGCGCTCCGCGCGACTGCTCTCAACCTCTTCATCACGGCTCGCCTTCTAGTACGCTCGCCGGTCTCGCGGGCTGCTCGTCAACAACGTCGCCATCGCCTTCAGTAAGCTGTTGCCGTCGCTGCTGCTGCAACAACGACTACGACGACTACTTCATCTATAGTTGTTCGGTACGTTCATCACGTGCCGATGTGCCGATTTAGTATGTCTATATGTGTAGACGTTTTGCTACTGTTCATGTTAATTAATACATCTAGTATTTACGAGATTAACATGCTAGTAGCTGATGTAGTAATGTTTAATATACTGGAATTAATCGTGAAAATTGTGCCTAATATTCCAACAAGTATATCTATAACCTATCTGCGTGCCTTTGATCGCGACATATCTCACGCAAAAGAGAACAGTCGTGTTCTTTATGTGGAAGTATGTAATGTGACATCTGGTCATCCATGCTGAGGCACCTGTCTTCGATAAATGCAAGGCTGATGCCAATACTTCTTCAGCCAGGAGGTTGGCATTGAAACCACAACCATCAATAACGTGAGAAATTGTGCTATAGCTCAATTCTGATCTGCAGAACCGTAGTCAAGAACCCTTGTGGCTGGACAAATCACGAGCAAGCATCCCTTGGATCACCCTTTAGTTCAGCCAGCACCTCCTCTGTCGGGCGTCGGGCCGGTCAACCTTGTCCGGAGCCACGGACCGGAATGCCAGCTCTAGATCTGTAACAACCTCGACAGTTGGCATATTGTCGGGGCACTTTTCGAGTCGATAACCTCCCCTGAGCTCGCCGGAACAAGAGTTACCCGGTGCAGCGATCTGCGTACCAAGGTTTTTAAGCCCCAACTGTAACTGAAGAATTACTCAGACAGAAAACCATCTGCTCTCCAAACTCTCCCATGTCTTCGTCCTCTCCAGTTAAGCAGCAACAACAACAAAACCGACAAAACGGGTTCGTTTGACTCAGGTTAAAAACATACTTCTCTTGGAAAGCAACCATGAGGAGGCAGTGATCTGTAATGCACACACAAGCTCGACAAAGCACAGGGGTGTGAAAGGGGCAGATTTCTACAACACTTTGTTTTGCATTGCACGTAGACACGTAGTGCTTCTAACTTTTGAACATATCAAGGTACGCTTCTTCAGACTAATCACAATCCTGCCAATACATCTAAAATACGTACCAATGGGATTTGTTAAGTACTGTAAGTTCTCGGAATTTCATATGTTTCACATAAGGTAGCATGCATTATATTAGAAAAATTATTGTTTTCATCGGCCGGTGGGTAGCAACTGACTCAAATTAAACACCATCTTTATGACCAATGATCACATCCCTACGTTGTATAAACCATATCATAGTCAGGGGTTTCATGCTTGACCCATGTACTCTTGCTTGTTGCCTGGATGCTTTGGACCTACTCTAGCTATCAGGCGTGCCAAGCTGGCTACTTCTCTCCTCCTTGCACGCATAGGTGCTCGCTCGGCGAAAAATCGAACAGGGCACACCTTCATACATGTCACGTTGCTCACATATGTTCATGCGCACCAGAGGCATCGCGTAATTGTCTATCCATAGTTGGTACTCCGTCGTTCGACGTAGCTGTGTTGCTACAATGGATTCACCAAGTTACATCCAATGTGATTAGGCCATCGAGGATGAGATGGGGCTACTGAATTCTCGATGCTTCCTAAGCCCAATGGTCTACCTAGGTAGGCAGCGAACTATGGTGCATAGTGTCGTTCTACAGGGTTCTTCTGTACCGAACATACACCAAAGTTTTTCTCATAGAGCCTATGTTCTATATCATCTCAGATTAATGAGGGCACACATTTACTGTGCATACATATAGACATTTGGTGGTTGCCATCAAAGTCATTGGTAGTGAGTTAAGTGGATTTATACTTCTCAACAACCTTAATGAGGGCACACATTTACTGTGCAGATAGGCATTTTATGATCATACATGGACATAAATATGTAATTTCCTAGCCTTATACAAATTACACTTTATTTTTGTATATACCTTTCTTACTTATTTTTCTACATTCAACAAATTAATACTTTTTCTATTTTTCATCTGCATGCAATTATTGTTAATATTAGTCAACTTAAATTGTAATTTACAGACACAACTGAAATTTACCCTCGAAATTGTGCAGTTTTATGTATGATGGTAGGACATCTCCAGTAAAGACACGACTAAAATGTCTCTTACAACGACAATTGTGTCTTCTGTGAACATGTGAACCCTACATAAGTAAGCACGCTTGGAAAATGTTTATCAATGGATGGAAAGACTTGATTGGAAGGTATAGTGCTCGAAAACAGGAGGTAGGCACATGTGTTGTGGCTCTGTCTCAAATGGATGGGGAGCTATCTGTTATGAGGACATGCATGACCGTAGGGACGAACTATTGACGAGAAGATGTGAAACCGAGCGACCCTTCCGTTTGCTTCCAACTAGTAGTTTGTAAGGAGATAGGTTTCGTTTTCGACTTTCACTAGTCCAAAACGTTTCCGACTCAGTATAATCGTTCAATTTCATCCCATCTCACGCCCGGCAAAAGGAAAGAAAACGCGTACATGTGGCATGGATGCTAGCTCGGCTCTTGCTTGTTCAGGAAACCCTTGTGTCGCGTCGTGAGACGACGGAGGAGAAACGTCCGTGTATAGGTGTCCTCTTATGATGCACGTACAAGTAATAGAATTAGTGTATAAGGAATTTCAACTCAAAGCAGCTCACGCTGTCAACTACAGCTACAGGCTACACCGCACCGTTTGCGGCGAGAGTACTGTACTTTGTCACTAGCCTGCAGTGTGGTCGATCGAAGACCATAGGAGTCAGCCACTTGACCGGTGTACTCCTGATTCTTCTTGCTGAATGTTGCCTGAATGCTTTAGACCTACTCCATCTTCTCTCCTCCGTGCATGTGGACAGACATCGTGTTCGCATATGTGCTCTCTCTCGCCCGGCGAAAACACAAACAGTGCACACCTTCATACATGTCCCGTTCCATGTTCATGCGCATCAGAAGGACGGCGTAATTGTCTATCCATACCTGATACCCCGTCGTTGGAAGTAGTTGTGTTGCTATCATGGATTCACCAAGTTACACACGGTGTGATTAGGCCAACAAAACTGAGATGGGGTTACTGAATTCTCGATGCTTCCTAAGCCCAATGGTATACATAGGTAGGCAGCGAACTATGGTGCATAATGTTCTACGTGGGTCTTTTCTCTAGCACCATACACCAAAATGTTCTCACGGAGCTTATTTATATATCATCTCAGCTTAAGAGGCCACACATTTATTTCATAAAAAAATAAGAGGGCACACATTTACTGTGCAGATAGGCATTTTGTGGTTGCTATCAGTCATTGATAGTGAGTTAAGTGGATCGATACATCTCAACCACACTGTATATTATGTATGTATAGGGTTGGACATAAAGCACGAAACTCGGTGAGCTTAATGAACGCTCGGTAGCTCGATTCGTTAGAGCTCAACTTATTTTATTAACAAACCGAGTTGAGCAACGATTATAACTCGTTAACACTAATGAGTTAAACAATCAAGCTCATGAGTTTCACGAGCTACTCGTTAAGCTCGTTAATATAGTGGTAGTAGGCTGTGAATTTGTATGGCTTAATGCAACTTTAAATATTTTTTGCACATGGTAGGTCTTTAACTGATGCATGTCAACATATTTTGTAAATATATTTATGTTCAAAATTTGCTGCTCCTGATGCTTAATTAATTAGCTGAATATGATACATCTTCTTAACGAGATTTAACGAGTTGCTCGTGAACGTATAACCAATCGAGCCAATCTTTAGATTGAGCTTATTATCCTTAACGAGATTAACGATCAGATCCTTACCAATCTCAGTCCATAACGAGCCGAGACTTAACGATATGAGCAGCTCGTTAGTCCAGACCTAATTGTGTATCTTGGTGTACGTTGTAACAATTAAAATTTTACAACATTAATGCATAAACCCATATTTTATGATCATACATGGACATAAATATGTAATTTCCTATATAATTGTATACACTTTATCTTGGTATAGACCTTTCACCCTTGTTTTTTTCACATTCGACAAATTAGTTTTGTTGCTATTTTTCAGTTGTATGCAATTTTTATTAATACTGGTCAGCTTAAATTAATCTACAAACATGACTAAAATTTATCCTTTGAAATTGTGCAGTTTTATGTATAATGTTAGTACATCTGTAGTAGATATCATGAATAATCATACCGTAAAACTTGTATATAGTTTACTGTGAAACATTTCTAGTAGTCTGAGTTACCCTCATAAATATCCATCAAACTTTGTAGGTGATAACTATATTCATGGACTAATAGAGATCAGACTTTGCTCTTTTGGTAATATATGTGTGTGATGATCAGATCAACGCCCCCTTCCCTTCCCAGTACAGCTGCTCAAAGGCGACTATGGGGGCATAGCACCTCCTGCAGCATCCTGTCCAACATTGCAGCAATACGATCCATCTCGGACGATTGCTGCATATCCCTCCACAAAACCTTTCATGGAGCACAGAAGAGAACATTACTCCCACTCCCCACTCCCCAGCGAGAAGTCTCTTGACAAAACATGCTAAAAACATTATGATCACGAGACAAAACCGCACACACTCTGAGCAACAGCAATGCACTTGACACTTGAAGCACTAAGGTTCTGAACAAAACACATGTGGCTCTGACTAGAATATTGTTGTCCGAAAGCAACCACAATAGAATGCGAATAGGCACACACACACGCGCTTTCTCTACGAAGCACAAGGTTGCGAAAGGGGGCAATCCCTGGAATACTAACATGAGCAGAGAAAGAACGTACTACCGAGTATAGGACAGTGACCATCATCATAAAATGAGTTACTACTTGCAATCTGACAAGGACCTAATGAGATGTCTTATACCATCAGTTCCTTGACAAAGAGGCTTACCAGTCTCCATTTTGAAGAGAGATGAGTTAAGACTCCTGCTATGTGACCACAAAGCTACTGCCAGTGCCAAACACAAGGCAGAAGAGCTTGCTCATCAGCTCAGAGAATAAACACAATATCCTTCTCCAACTGAGCTTAGTATATCTATAACATATATGCGCGCCTTTGATCGCGACATATCTCGCGCATAGAACAGCTGTGTTCTTCATGTGGATGTATGTAATATGATATCTGGTCATCCACGCTGAGGCACCTATCTTCGATAAATGCAAGGCTGATGCCAATACTTCTTCAGCCAGGAAGTTGGCATTGGAACCACAGCCACCGATAACGTTAAAATTGTGTTATACCTCAATTCTGATCTGCAGAACCCTAGTCAAGAACCCTTGTGGCTGGACAAATCATGCAACAACTGGGCATCAGCTAGAAGTCGAAACATAGGTCAACGAGGGCTCAACCAAGAGTTACCGAGTGCAGCGATCTGTGTACCAAGGTGTGGTGTGTCGTCACCCCCTCTGTAACTGAAGAAATAGAGAAAACCATCTGCTCTCCCAACTCTCCTTTGTCCTCTTCCTCTCCAGTTAAGCAGCAACAACAACACAATCGACGAAACAGGTTCGAACATACTTTTGTTGGAAAGCAGCCATGAGGAGGTAGTGATGCACACACAAGCTCCACAAAGCACAGGGGTGTGAAAGGGGGAGATTCCTGTAACTTAACATGGGCAGAGAAGGAATGTGTGAATATTTTCTAAGGAGAAAAATCCATGGTTACTCACTGAACTTGAACGAGGGGATCAGTTTAGGCATGAGTTTCCAAATACCCAAAATACGGCCAGTGAGTTTGTTTAGGGGGTTCAGAATGGTCACCGCAGCAAATTTCGGCCAGTATTCCATACGTATTTTGCCACCTGGGCGTTGAGTGCATGGACAGCGTGGATTTAATTCGACGGCGTGGGCGAGATGGAGAGTTTTTTTGCAAAGAGAACATCTAATAAAAAAGCAGGGGACCGGACCCGACCCAACCCAACCCTACCAGAGGACTAGACAATTCCCAAATCGGAGCTGCTCCCCAAATCGAGACCGCCGCCGCCGCCGCCGATGGATAGCCGCCTGAAGTTCCCGTCTGAGATAGGGCGCAGAGGCGAGCCGGAACTTAGGCCTAAGCAGGGCCGTTGGGTTCTCACCCCGACGCGCACCATGCTCGAGCTAGAGAAGAAATGGAGGGGCGATGCCTTGGTCGCCACTGTAGCTGGTCGTCGTCCTCCTATCTCGCCAGAGGACGTCGTGGCGGCGCTTGCGGCGGAGTGCGGTGTGGCCCGGTGCGACGTGAAGGTGGATGTAGCTGCGCCTCCTGCTGATTTCTTCATCCGCTTCCGTCACGAGGAGGAGTGCTCTCGCGTGGTATACCGGAGCTAGGACTTGTACATCTCCGGCGCGCCGCTCCATCTGTCTCGCTAGCACCCTGCAAGCGGCGCAGAGCATTCCGAGCTGCCATACCTGACGAAGCTGACCTTCGAGAGGTTCCCGCGGCAGGCGTGGGAGCCGGACGCTGTTGGTCAGTTCGTGAACCGGCTCGGCGGGCACCTGAAGAAGATGATGTCCCCGACGGACAGCTGGTTTCTCTCCGTCGAGGCATGGATGAAGGATCTGTGCCACGTTCCGAAGAGCCCGCTGGTTGAGATGCCAATGGTGCGGCCGCCGCTTGAGGTAACCTCCATGGACTACGAGTCAGAGGAAGACCCTAGCACTCTGTCACCACCAAGGTCGCCTTGGTCCAAGAAGACAGCTCTGCACGAGGTGTTGATCCATGTCTTGGAGGTGCTCGATCACAGCCCAGTCATCACCGACCTGCCGGCGTGCTACGAGTCCGACGAAGACCCGACGCGTACTCATTTCTTTCAGTTCCATGGCGGCCGGATGGACGACAGCGTTGTGCCACCGGTCCTCGACGGTGGCCACTACTACGGTGGGCACAAAGGATGTGGTTCTGCTGGAGGTGACTAAGATTGGTTCTCCTGGTGTTATGTCTGACAAATATCGTAATTGTTCTGTTTGAGATGTATGTGTTCTATGTGTGTGTCATGTGTGAACAATTCGTTGTCTGAACTGTTGTGTAACTCTTGTGTTATCTGAACCGTAGTCAGGAATTGTGTCATTGTGTGAGATGTGTGTGAACAATTCGCCATCTGTTCTTCTTGTTTGTAAGACTATTTTGAGTCACATAATGCAACTTTTGACAGTCATCCAGTTTTCTGATCTGTTTAAACAACAAGCATCAGCAACCAGTTAATACAAACAACTGAGACTACACTACCACGAATATGAGCCTATTTAGAACAGCAATAAGCAACAACTGTCACAGTACAAGCAATAATCAACAATTGTCACCGCACAAGTTTGCTAGCACATGAAATTGTTTGTAAGACTGAGGTTGGTCAGGTTTCCAACAAGTTTTACAACCAAACGGCAGTACATAGCTGCGCAAGCCAAAATAAGAGAGCGACAAAATAATAGACTTAGTGTTTGAACATGCTTTCAACACTAATTACACAAAGGAGATGAACGAATCATCTCAGCTCATCGAACATGTTGACTTTCTTGTGCTTCTTGGCCACAGCTCATCACCTTCAGCAGATGGTCCTTCTCTTGCTGCCTTCTGCGTTCTTTTAGCCTTTGCTTGCTCTGCTCTTTTAGCCGCTACTTGCTCTGTTTTCTTAGCCGCCAGCTCTGCTCTTTTAGCAGCCAATTCAAGTGCCTTCATTTCTTCTGCTGCTGGCAGTATGCCTTCTTTTCTGAGCAAGTCAACTAGTATCGGTTAGGACGGTCACCATCATCGGTAAACAAAAGTTACTACTACTTATAATCTGACAAAGATCCAGTGCGATGTTTTATACCATCAGTGCCCTAACTAAACAACTTACTAGTCTTCATGTTGACAAGACTATATTTAAGGCTCTTGCTCATACTACATCAGTTGCTCAGGCGTGTCAAGCTGAGCTACTTCCCATCTTCGTGCATGTGGACAAACATCGCGTTGGCATCTATGCGGCTGTGCTGGCTCGTCGGTGGACACCTTCTGCATGCGCCGTTGCTCACATAGGTTCATACGGATCAGAAACACGGTGTAATTGTCTATCCACAACTGATACTCCGTCATTCGAAGTAGGTGTGTTGCTACCATGTATTCACCAAGTTACACCCGGTGTGATTAAGACATCGAGAATGAGCTGGGGTTACTGAATTCTCGATGCTTCCTAAGCCCAATGGTCTACTAGGTAGACAGCGAAACTACGCTGCATAGTGTTCTACATGGTTTTTCTCTACCAACATACACCAAAGTGTTCTCACAGAGCTTATTTCATATGTCATCTCAGCCTAATGAGGGTACACATTTACTGTGCAGGATAGGCATTTGGTGATTGCCATCAAAGTCATTTATGGTAATCAGTTAAGTGGATCCATACTTCTCAACCACAGTGGTACTCCTTATTATGTATGTATGTTGCTGAACATCGTAATAATTTTACACTACATGCAAAGTGAGCCTACCTCAACTGATTTGGTTCCTTGTGGTGGAACCAGCCCACCCAGATTCAAGCCCCAGACTTGGCATCGGTGCTCGTATTTTTCTGGATTTTACAGGATCTAACCGGCGATATGCTTTCAGTGGTAGGTGCGTGTCCGTCAACAGCGAGGCGCCCGTGGTGACTTCGTCAACATCAGGATATGTCAGACCAGTCTCTCGGAAGTGCTCATAGAGGTAGGCTTTACGTGTGTGTGGTCATAAGGGTGTATGTACATGTGTCTTTGTGAACGTATGCGTCTATACTGTGTATCTCAAAAAAGATACACTACATGAAAGTTTACAACCCTAATGCACAAACCCGTATTTTATGATCATTCATGGACATCAATATGCAATTTCCTAGCCTTATATAGTTCTCACTTGTTTTTCTACATTCGGCAGATTAGTACACTTTCGTATTTTTCAGTTATATGCAATTTTTTTGTTAATATTAGTCAACTTAAATTATAATTTACAAACATGACTGAAATTCACCCTTGAAATTGTGCAGTTTTATGTATGATGTTAGGACATCTCTAGCTAGTAGATCTCGTGAATAACCATACGGTAAAACCAATATATAGTTTACTGTGAAACCGACTCCCCTTCCCAGTACAGCAGCTGCTCAGCACCTCCTGCAGATTCCTTTCTAACATTGTGGTAATACAATCAACGAAAAAAAAAAAAACACGCTCTTTATAGCGCGTTATAGCATTTCTGATAAGGCTACGCTATATTTAGCCTAAAATGCTCGATGTGGCGCTACGTGCGCTATAAACGCGATATACCACGCTAAATAATATAACGTATAGCGCGTTACAAATAACTGAAAAATTGGGTGTAGCCCATTGCCCTAAAAAAAGCCCAGCTCCCATCCCAAAGACGTAACAAAACTATAAAAATCCAGCTTCTATAGGAAGAACATTAAACGGAAAGAGAGTTCATAGGAAGAGCTCTCAATCTCCCAAGCTCATATAAATCTGATGATATACAAGTTAAATGATCAACATCACAAGGAAAGAGAGTTTCTGGGAAGAATATGCTTCCTGTCTTCGGTAATAATGATGGTGTGCAATCTGATTGTTCATCTAGTGAAGAAAAAGATAAGGCCAATAATTCTGATTAATGTTATACGCTACAATCTGGTGGCTCGGTTTTAGACCTTGTTATTTTGTTTATGTATTTGTATCTCCTATTTTATGTTTGTGCCATGGATCTGGTTAAGTGGACTGGTTCTGCAAGTATTACTGATTATTTATGTTGAAGAAATCCTTAATATTCACTTATTCAGGCTATATATTACAAAGTTTTTTGTCAAACGCTATTTCAAAAATAGTACGCTATAACACCTATAGCGTTTGTAGCATTTTAAAAAGGATCACGCTATATTTGCTAGCGTGCTATTTTTTTCATTGAATACAATCAATCTCGGGGGATTGCTGCATATCCATGCACAAAACATTTCATGGAGCTAAGATAGAAGAGAACATTACTGCACAGCCAGGAGTCTCTTGACAAAACATGCTAAAAGATTGTGATCACTAGACAAAACTGCACACACTCTGAGCAACAACAATGCACTCAACAGCACTAAGGTTCTGAACAAAACACATGCGGCTCTTACCAGAATATTGTTGTCGGAAAGCAACCACAGTAAAATGCAAATAGGCACAAACAAGCTCTCTACCAAGCACAGGGTTGTGAAAGGGGGAAATCCCTGGAAAATTAACATGAACAGAGAAAGAACGTCCTGCCGAGTATAGGACAGTCACCATCATCATGAAATAAGTTACTACTTGTAATCTAACAAGGACCTAATGGGATGTTTTATACCATAATAAGTTCCTTGACAAGAGTAGAGTTAAGACTCCTGCTCTGTGACCACAAAGCTACCGCCAAACACAAGGCAGAAGAGCTTGCTCACACTTCTTCATCAGCTAAAAGAAGAAACACAGTATCCTTCTCCAACTGACCTCAGTATATCCATAACCTATCTGCACGCCTTTGATCGCGGCATATCTCGTGCTAAGTAGAACAGATGTGTTCTTTATGTGAATGCATGTAATGCGATATCCGGTCATCCATGTTGCGCCACCTGTCTTCGATAAATGCAAGGCTGATGCCAATACTTCAGCTGGGAGGTTGGCATTGGAACCACAGCCACCGACAACGTGAGAGATTATGATATAGCTCAATTCTGATCTGCAGACCCTAGTCAAGAACCCTTGTGGCCGGACAAAACAGGAGGAAGCATCCCTTGGACTCCCCTTAGTTCAGCCAACACCTCCCGGGCCGGTCTCGGATGGTCAACCTTGTCCGGAGCCACGGACCGGAATGCCAGCTCTGCAACAACTTCGACGGTTGGCATCATGCCTGGGCACTCGTCGAGTCGATAACCTCCATGAGCTCGCCGATAGGGATATTGGACACCACTCAGTCTGTGAGAATCATATCCACCGACCACAGACCCATGTTAAGCTCCAGCACTATGACGACGAAGCTGTACACGCCGCTCTTCTTGGTGTTGTTTCACTGAAGAATTTAGACACAGAAATTACAGCACTAGAGACTTAGCACAATAGAATCATGCCACAACCAGGCATCAGCCAGAGGTCGAGCTTTGACCAACGAGGGCTCCACCAAGAGTTACCAGGTGCCGCGATATGTGTTCCAATGTACGCTGTGTCGTCGGCTTTTAGACCCAGCTGTGACTGAAGAAATGCTCAGACTGAAGAAGCAGAGAAAATCATCTGCTATCCCAACTCTGGCCTGTCTTCTTCCTCTCCAGTTAAGCAGCAACAACACAATCGACGAAACAGGTTGGCGAGAATCAGGTTGAGAACATACTTTTGTTGGAAAGCAGCCATGAGGAGTCAGTGATGCACACACAAGCTCCACAGAGCGCAGGGGTGTGAAAGGTGGGTATCCCTGGAACTTAACATGGGCAGAGAACGAATGTGCTGAATATCTTCTGAGTAAGTCAACTATCGGTTAGGACGGTCACCATCATCAGACAAAAAAATTACTACTATTTGCAATCTGACAAAGACCCAATGCGATGTTCTATGCCATCGGTGCCTTGACTAAACAGCTTACTAGTCTTCATGTTGACAAGAACAGATTTTAAGACTCTTGCTCATACTACATCAGCTCACAGACCCAACACAGTGTGTCCTTCTACAATTAAGCTCAGTGTATCTACAACCTCTCCACGCACCTTTGATTGCGACGATGCCTAATGGCTGTGTTCATCCTGTAGATGCATGTAAAATGTGATATCCGGTCAGCCGCCCTGATGCACGCACTCGTCTTTGACAAATGCAAAGGATAGTGTGCCGATCCTTCTTCAGCCAGGATGTGTCGGCATTGGAACGACAGCCATGAGCAACGCTGAGAGGTCCTCATGCTAGGAGTCGCAATTCCGATCTGCACAATCAGAGTAAAGAACCCTTGTGGGTGGGCAATTCAGGAGGAAGCATCCCTTGGATCCTCCTGAGCTCGGCCAGCACCTCCCGTGCGTCGGGCCGGTCATCCTTGTCCGGAGCTACGCACCTGAACGCGAGCTCCGCGACGGCCTCGACGGTCGGCATCACAGCAGGGCACTCGTCGAGCACGGGCGGGTCGACGACCTCCCTGAGCTCTCCGATCTGGATCTTGGAGACCACCCAGTCGGCCAGCGTGACGTCCCTCCGCTCCCTGCGCACGTCGACCGGGCGCAGCCCCGTGACGAGCTCCAGCACGACGACGCCGAAGCTGTAGACGTCGCTCTTCTCGGTGAGCTGGAAGGAGCGGTGGTAGTCCGGGTCGAGGTACCCCGGCGTGCCCTGCGGCGCGGTGCAGCAGACGACGACCTCCCGCCCCGTGGCGGTGGAGCAGGCGTCGGGCTGCGCGAGGAGGCGCGAGAGGCCGAAGTCGCCGAGTCGGGCGCGCATGTCGTCCTCGAGGAAGATGTTGGAGGAGGTGACGTCGCGGTGCACCACGTGGGGCTTGACGGCGAAGTGGAGGTACTCGAGGGCCGACGCGATCTGGGCGGCCATGGCGAGGCGGGTCCGCCAGGGGAGCGGCGGCGGCGTGGTGCCGCCGGTGCGGCGGTGGAGGTGGTGGGAGAGGGTGCCGTTGGGGACGAAGTCGTAGACGAGGAGCAGGGCGCGCGGGTCGGCGCAGAAGCCGTGGAGGCGGACGAGGTGCGGGTGGCGGAGCGCGGAGAGGATGAGCACCTCGTTGCAGAAGGACTTGGTGACGGCGGCGGCGGCGGAGGGGAGGTTCGGTCCGGTGGAGGGCGGCACGTGGAGGCGCTTGACGGCGGCGGGTCTGCCGGCGGGCGGGACTAGGTAGGCGAGGTAGACGGTGCCGAAGCCGCCGTCGCCGAGCTTCCGCGCGGCGTCGAAGCCGGCCGTGGCGGCGCGGAGCTGCTCGTAGGTGAAGGCCGGGCGGTTGTGGTGCAGGCCGTGGCGGCGGAGGAACGCGGCGGCGCGGGAGGACTGCGCCAGCGACGGGCCCTGGGCCTCCTCCTCCTGGCCGCCGGGGCGCGGGGCGGCGCGGAGGCGGCGGACGGCGATGGCGACGCAGAGGTAGAGAATCAGCACGATGAGGAGGGACGCGGCGGAGACGAGCGCGGTGGTGAGCACGGTGTTCCCGCCGCTGCCGCCGCCGCTCTTGGTGTGAAGCGGGTGGGGATGCGGGTGCGGGGGAGGAGGGGCGGCGTGGTCGCCGAGCCCGGACGCGGCCGGCGGCAGGAGCGCGGCGGCGTCGGCGGCGAGGAGGAGGAGCATCTGGGCTTCCGCCGGCTCGCGATCCAGGTTCGTTGGTTCGATCGAGTGGAGAAGGGGGGGGGGGGGGGGGGCAATGGCAGCGGAGTGAGTGTGGCGAGACTCGTTATCACGTCAGCACATGGGCTGTGGGAAGGAATGCGATTCCGGACTGTCCTCGTGGCCTCGTGTGGCGTTTTGTTTGGTTTTGGAAATGAAAGGAAACATAGTATCTGGAAATTTCAACGGCTGAAATAGTATGTGCCGCATCTTCCCTCTGTTATTATGTGTAGTGCAAGGCCCACACTCCACGTGTACCCAATGTTGGAGCCTTGGAGGGTAAATATGTGAAGAAAGGCAAATGTAGGGTTGACATTGCCACATATGGCACTGCGACGGCAGCGGCGAGGTGGGGCACGAAGGATGGCGTTGAGGGACGGTGGGTAGGCGAGCACTGAGGCGTGTGGAGTCGATTGAGGTGCGAGTGCGGCGAAGGAGACGAGTGCTCGAATGACACAATACATGTCCAAGACCTTGCTATCAGTACGTCGCATGAAATCAGCGGTCACTGTGACGACGGAGCTACCGGGAGTGCATACAACGGACTTACTGGAGGGGCCAGTTACCTAGTTTTATTTGTCCAAACATCGATTATATCCGGTAAATAAGCGAAGAATATGTCTTTTGAATAAACATGAGCCACGAATAACCAAATGGTGTCACCAATATGCGATGAAAAATCAAACAATGGGTCCCGACGTATCTGAAATTTGATCCTCTGGAATGAGCTATGCATGCACACGGGTACATCCATCTTTTTACATCCTCTACATTCGTTCACATCATAGATAACGGAAAACGTGATGGAAATCAAACATTTGATAGGAAACCAAGTCAGAGAGGCCAGTAAAAAAAGGTCTAAACACTCACAATAGAAAGAAAAAAAACTCGAGAAAGTGGCGCGAGCGAGTAAAAAAAAAAGCAAGTAGGCACCTCCGGGGCAAGCTAAGAACTGTGTCCGTGCTGTCCCGGTGTGGTGCACTGCGTCTCGGTTCAGCGGCGCGGTGAGGCGTCTGAATGTCGGACTGAGATTCTGTGACTGGCTGTAGTCCAGTCACGCCGTAACTGGACCTCAGATCCACGCTACACTCTCCATCCAACGGCTCCAATCAAGTGATTCTAAAATTTTGCTAAATTTATCTTTTTTGCTACGCTCAAAATACAAATTATTTTTGATTGAAATTTTCGTACTTACAACATGATTCGCGTTGGCAATATATACAGTTTTTTATTTTGAATTTTTTGATGATTTGAAAAATATTTTAAAATCATCAAAAAAATTCAAAACAAAAAATTGTACATGTTGCCAACGTAACTCATGTTGTAAGTACGAAAATTTCAATCAAAAATAATTTGTATTTTGAGCGCAGCAAAAAAGACAAATTTAATAGAATTTTAGAATCGGTTAATTGGGGCCGTTAGATGAAAAATGTAGGGCGGATAGGCTCCAGTTACAGCGTGACCGGCCTACAGCCCGTCACTGAATCCGAGTCCCTGAATGTCACGCTGCCGACCTGCCGTTGATCGGGTGGCTGCTGGCCGGCCGGTGAGGTTCGGTTAATGCGCTCATGCTCGGTGATGCGGACGTGAAGCAGGTCTTGATTCCGAGTTGATTGGCGACGACTTTGAGCGACGGTGATGTGGAACTCAGTCGTGGCTATCACCTCCACGCGCTCAGCGTCACTGGTAGGCTGGGATCATTCGGTTGTGCGAGTGCTAGACAGACTACTAGTCGGCACTGATAGATGGAAGAAACAAATCCGGGTCCGGGAGCGGGTGGTCGTTGGGCATTGGCTCACCGGACAACCACGCCAATTTATGGCCTTCCGTCCGTGCCAAAAAACATGTTTGACCGGCCAGACCGCCGGCGAAGCAGTGGCGAAATCGACCGGTCCGGCTGCACGAGGATGCTTTGCTGCTCGAAAATACCATCCCGTGCCGCGGTTCCGCCGCCACCGTTTAATTGCGCCAAGATTCGTACCTCCCCTGAGCTCCTCCACCTCGCCTCGGACCCGCTCCACCTCGGTTGCGTCGCCCCTGGCGTCGTCTTCCCCGAGCTCGGCGACCTCGACCTCGGCAGCGGCGTCCTCGCCCGCACCTCGGCGTCACGTGCCCGAGGTACGCCCCCGGCAGCCTCCGCCCGCGGGCCACGCCGCCTTCCGGCACCGCGCCGCTCCCTCGCCTCCTCGACCTCGACAGGGTCCTCTCCGGCATCCTCTCCCTCGACCTCGGCAACGTCCGTGGCTCCCTCGACCCCGGCGACATCCATCCCCGCCCCGGCATCGGCCTCTCCGACCCCGCCCGAGCTCCGTCCCGGTCGTCTTCGTCCGCTCCCGGCGTCGGATGCGTCTTCCCCGAGCTCGGCGCCCCGGATGCGGGCAAGCACGGCACCACCGCGCCTCGACCTCGGCACCCCCGACGTCGGCGGTGGAGCGGGGCGGCGGCGGGGAGGAGCGGGGCGGGGTGGCGGCGGCGGCTCCGGGGCGTGCGTCGGGACGGCTCCGGGGCACGCGGCGGTGGAGCGGGGCGGCGGCGGGGAGGAGCGGGGCGGGGTGGCGGCGGCGGCTCCGGGGCGTGCGTCGGGACGGCTCCGGGGCACGCGGCGGTGGAGCGGGGCGGCGGCGGCGGCGGGAGGAGCGGGCGTGCGACGGCTTCGGGGCGTGCGGCGGTGGAGCGGGGCGGCGGCGGCTCCGGGGCGTGCGACGGTGGAGCGGGGCGGCGGCGGCTGCTCCGGGGCGTGCGACGGGACAGCGGGGAGGACTAAAACCTAATTTAAAAAATGCAAGGACTTTTTTATAAAGATTTATAAGCGAGCGTGCGATTGAGGATGGACGGTCAAGATAAGCCAGGCGGCCGAACTGCGGGGTGGGAAAACCGCTCTCTTTGCTGCTTCCTTCGTCTTTCAAAGTTGCAACAGCAGCGGCTGTTAAATCCAATCTCGACGTGCCGTGCTTTTGGAGTTCTGAACAGCGCCAACTGTTCAAACCAATCCTGTGGAGTGTCGAGCTTTGACGACGCAACGGAAAAAGAGAAAGTGAAAGGGAAAGAGAAGCAGGATGAGAAGGCGCGCGGCACGCCGGCACGCGCGCGCTTTGTTATCAGTCGCAAAGCAGCTCCGTTGGACCGCGCCAAACCATGACGGTTTCTCTTTAATTTCGCAAGCAAAAGTCTAAAACGCTCTTACTCCCTCCGTCTAAAAACACGATGTCTTAACTTTGTCTATTATTTACATGTAATTAAATATTAAATAATGTTTTGATACATATAAATTTGGGATAAAGCTGAGACCTCCTTTTGTATACGGAGGGAGTACATTTCTTACCGACAAACCGGACTGCGGAAGTTCTCACGGCTCCTAAAAAATGTATGTTCAAGTTTAATCCGACAATCGTAGACAATTAAGAAAGTCACATTTGCTTGCTATTTATTTCTGAAGCGTATGAGAGACACTACTCTCAGCAACTGACAGCAACCAATGTCATAATATCTAAACATGACAACTGAGTACTCTCTCCGTTCTGAATTAATTGACTCAGATTTAGTGCAACTGCAACAGACGATGCCACCTAAATACTCTATCCGTTTCTTATGATATAATACCCCGACTGATGTGTTTTTGTCCCACTTCATAAAGTTGGATCAAATATATAGAAAAAAGTGTCAACACTGTGATATGAAATCAGTATTACTTACAAGAATGCTTACGACTATGACCCATTAAAACAACCCTTAATATTCTCAACAACAACAAAAAACCCTTAACGCGGCACCTTCTACTGTATGTATCTGCTACTGTGAACTGTTATGCGATACCGCTTAGAGCCATGTCATCCTTGCCCAAACGTCAAGTCCGACGTAGAGAGGAAACACCAAGTCAGATATTCATAAAACATGATATACATACAGGCGGAATGCAACTGAGGAACGAGTCCACTGGGTCTTTCTCTTTCTGACAAGAATATTCACGGACGGCAATATCACCAATAAATAAAGGGAATACACAAAAATCAAGTATCAACTATCAACCCCCCACTAGTCTATAAAGTAATATAATCATCTCTCCAGTTTTTCGTACGATCGATGTAGTATATCTCTGCCGGCTTAAATTAATTTAATCTAATACATTATACACAGCCACAACTGGATCCTGGTTGGAAGCACTACTCTAGTTGCTTTCTGATACCCAGGAAACCGGTATAGTTCCAAAGAACAAAGTATTGACCAGATGTACAATCCACCACTTACGAGTCAGCTCGACTGAAAGTCGCCGCCTTCCTTCCAAAGATTATGAGCCGTATGGCCAGGGAAATGTTTTTGCCACTGAAATTCAGAACAGAGAAGATCATTAGATGAAAAGATACAGAGAACAGTATAGTTTCAGAACACCAAACAAGCAATTGTATATACATACTAACTCTACAGCAAAGATGTGAGAATTGTATGCGGATATATAATTTTCATTTGAGCAGCTTAGTAGGGATAGAAAAGTAGTATAAAATAAGCACATAAACGTCCAATATCACTATGTCCTTGTGTTAAAATGGTTAGAAAACCGACAAAGTAACTGCTCATATATGCACCACAGTAGAGTAGACAAAAAATAAACATTAACCGTTAACGAACACATGATTTTTGTCCATTTACAACCAAAAGGTTCATATCAAACATACTGACATAATAAGCACCGATGTTCAATAGTGCTTAGAGATCAAAATATTAGATATGTTCTGGTATGACCCCAACTTTTCTGATTTGGGAAAAAATATCCCGAGCATAATTCAGGAGACCTGTACATGTGTTGTCGATCCATGAAAGTTCACAAAGTACTGGCACAGGTCATCTAGTGTAAACTGAATCTAATCACAACCAAGTAGGCTAAGTTGTAATGGGTGTGTAAACTACATGAAGAGCAAAAGTCTTCTCGCGCCTATCAGTACATTCTAAACTACACTTGACTTCAGTGCACAAACTAAATCTTCACCATTTTATGAAAGAAGGAAATGAAGACAACATAACACGCAAAGAAACTTTCCATATGACCTCATTATCAAGGTACCGCAGGCTAGCAGAAAAAAGACGACTTGGCATGTTAATTTATTAAGGATAAGCACGCTTTTGTGCCCAGCTTGTTAAGAACCTAAGCAAGTGCCTGACATCATAGCCGTGTTTCTCATTGAAAAGGATTAGAAAGACCATGTACAGTGGTGCAGATTTCATTAGTGTTGAAGTTGATTGTTGAAATGATAAACTGGAGAACATCTAAAGTTTCCTTAAAGGAATAAAGGAAGTCACAAAGAATTCAACAAGCTGAAGTATCCTAGAGTCAAGTATCCTAGAGTCGTTTGCTCCAGATTGTTTCTAAAAATCGAAAACGTGTTATGCTGCTTTATCTGACACCGAAGTTAGGCTCTGCAAGAAATCATAACAGACATGCGAAATTCCCAATGGCAAGCAAGACTATAGGGCACAAGTTCAGGGCTTACCAATAGTTACGTCCAATTTGCGTAATCAAGGAATGCAAATGGTGCAAACAAACAATAAGGGGTGAAAACACACCTTCTGATGACTCACGGACGAGCACAATACGCATTGCTGCATTGTTGGGTGGCAGACGCAGAAGGAGAGGAGTGAGCTTCCCATTGATAGGGCTGCGTGTGCAGATGACTAGATCATCGATGCCTGTCTCCTCTTGTAACTTGCAGGTAAGCTCCTCCAAGTTGGAGCCATTAAATGTGAATGAGTGTCTCTCGGTATCATCATCTACGTCGCCATTATCATCTGCAACTTGATAATGAATAGCGCGCCCTGCCACCTTGTGCAACGGGGCAGAGAAAGAATCGGAAGACTGAAAATACAAGAAAGTGCAATGTTAATATTTTACTCAGACACCGTAATGTTCAGAGTAAATGACAAACCACGAAAGGTAATTCTAGTCTTGGCAAGAACTGGGGGGGGGGGGGGAGTTCTCAGGGTGCACTTGACAACAGTAACAAAACAAACACAGAGCAATGACAAAAGATTATTTTTCGAGTAATAATGACAAAAGATTTGATGACGAAGATAGCAAATTTGCAACTGTTTGGGTGAATGCGCCAACAAGTTTGCAATAGCAGGGAAGAATTCAAGAACGTCACACATGAGACAAACAGAATTGCGTATCACAGACTAATGCAAAAAGGCTATCTACTTTATGGGAATATCTAAAACCAAAGCAACACTTGACACATGTAGCTGGAGTGCTGAATCATGTGATTAAACCGATGCCAGCATTGAGAAGTCACATGGGAAACAGTTGGTACGCATTGGGCGAAATATCCTATTTCGTGGAAGCACAATTACCATTTAGAAACCTGTAAACTACACCGATCGAAAGGATTCCTAGATGCATTTCAGATTCGCCTAATCTAGGAACAAGCAGTGAAATTAGGCAATTAGACGAGCACATAACGAGCATTCCGCAAAGTCAATGGCGTCGCTCGTAAGAAATGGAGACCGGTCGTAAATACGCTTGGTCAAAATAATACGTACAATCAGACGCAAGGAAAAGTAATACTACTAGCTAGAGAATAGATGAATTGGCGGACAGATGACAGACCTCGAGCTTGGAGAGCTTGGGCTCCGACCTCGCCGTCGGCAGCGGCGGCGGCGGGTAGTCGGGAACGGGATGCGGGGGCGCAGTCGGGCGCGACGTGGGCGGGCGGTGGTGCGCCTCGTACGGCGTGGGGGCGGGCCTGAGCTTGGGCGCGGGCGGGGAGTCCGGGGCGAGCGCCGACGCCGGAGCCGAGGCTGTGCGGTCAGGGCCAGCGCCAGCGGGCGTGGCCGGGCCGGGTGTGAGCACCTGCACGATCTCGACGTCCCAGAGCACCCACTCCTGCGGCGCGCTGCGGCTGGGCACGTCGTGGGTGACCGAGTTCCGCCACGGCGGCAGGCCCCCGTTGGCCCGGAGGTACCTGCTGCTCCCCTCCCCGCCGCCGGCGCCGGCGCCGGCGCCGACGCGGGACCTGAGGCGGGCCTGGAAGCCGTCCCTGACGGGCTCCCACTCGACGGACGCGTCGGGCCTGCCGCCCGGGGCGGGGGCCGCCTGCACCACCTTGCGGCCCGTCATGCCGAGCAGGAAGTGGTCGGTGGAGGCGGCGAGGTAGCGTCCGTATCGGCCGCGGAGGCGGACGGCCCCGGGCGCGTGCGGGACGGGCTCGACCGTCCAGCGCGCGTTCGGGGAGGAGCCGCTCCGGTCCTGCGTGACGTGCAGCTCGTCCTCGTCCGCGTGCAGGTACTTGTCGTGCCGGCTCTTGAGCCGCACCGCCTTCGCGTGCGCGAACAGCTCCATGTCGCGCCTGGGTGGGATGTGCTGTCTCTTCGCTGGGCGAGGCGGCCGGCGGTGGGTAGGATACGACGGCTGGCGGAGGTGGCGCTTATCTGATTGGTAGGGGAATTCTATCGGCGGGGCGGCTGGCGGAGGCGGCGAGGTTTGACGACGAGGTGAGCCGAGGAAGGATGTGGGTGGGGTGGTGTCTAGGCTGATTTGGTTCTCTGCTCTGGGTGTGACAGCGCGGGGTTAATAAAGGGAGGACCATTGTGTCGCTGTGGGGTGGGGCTCGTGTGCGTTCGGGCCCACCTGTCGGTTCGGTTTTGACTCGTTCGGGCGCACGTCGGGTGCACGCTGGCGTGTTCGCGGAAATGCTGGCTGGTTGAGACACGCTGTCCTGCCCCGACTCGTTTTGAGCCGATTTTACCAAGGTCTCTCTCTCGCCCGTCGTGCCGCCAAAACTGAAAACTGGTCAAGTAAAGTCAATTTTTGGCTATTCAGTTGTGGTCTTCTTTGTGTGCAGGGATACCTTGTTGGTTTTCAGTTTGCAAAGATATTTGGGAAGATAACTGATGTGTCCATTCATCAAATTTTAATACATAAATTCTTTTTTCTTTTTGAAGTTTTCATATATATATATATAGATAAATTGAGCAGCAAGCCGCCTCATTAAAAACCTTCGAGTCCCCTTAGGTACCTTGGTAAGAAAATTCAACAGTAAATATACGAGTAATAATTGTGAGCTTCTAGACAAAAGGTGTTAGGCGGATCCGTTTAATATACCTCGCTCATCCCTGATTAGGCGGATGATCTCGTTGTCTTAGCGAGCGAGAAAAAGACCCACGCGCCGCCAGCCCTTGACGACTCGGGGGCGATCTGCGCCGCTGGCTCCGGCCCTCCCCACCTCATCCCCTCCCTCCCGCCGCCGCCAGGGGTCCCACCGGGCAAGGCCCGGGCGGTGACGGCGGCGGCGGGGACCTTCTCGTCGCGTGGCGGTGGCGACCCAACTGGCGGCGGCGACGTGTGGTTCGGCGGTGATTCGGCTTCAAGGAGCGGCGGGATCACGACCGCGAGTGCGCCCGCGGACGGCAGTGGAGGCGCGACCTCCCCGCGGCGGAGGCGCACCTACAGCCATGACCGGGAGCTCCGGTCTCGCTTGGGCTGAGATGGGCTTGGGCGGGCCGGCGGCTCTGGTTCCCGTGGTTGTAGGCGTGCGCGTGGAGCCTGGTGGCGCTGGTGGCTGGGCACCGTGGTGGTGCTAGCGGTCGGCGAGGCAGCGGCGGGCTGGATCCTCACCATCCAATCCCCGTATGGTGGTGGTGAGACACGGTGCGACGCCTCCTGCTCCGCGACGATGTTCCGTCTCGCCTCTCGACGGCGGTGGTCAAAGTGAGCTCCTTGATGCGCATGTCCGATGGGCGATTGGGTCGATGGCAGGGGCGCCAGAGAAATCCCCGCATGAAGCTGACGACGGCGACGCCCGCGGGCGCCGTCACCTTCTTGGAGGCGTCGTCATGGCGTTGTACATGCTTCCCCGCCTCGAACACCGGGGGAAACCCTAGAGCCATGCTTTGGTTTGGGCGGCGGTGACGCGGCAGCGTCCTTCCCTTCTTGAAGGCATCGTCTAGGTGGTTCGTGGAGCCTTCGGTTCGCCAGTTGGAGTCGCTATTGACCGCCGCTCAGAGCGCGGGCTTCCGGGGCGCTATGTACTTCGTCGCCGGTGCTTCTTGGTCGACGCCTCATCCGGTTTGATTCAGCTCCTCGCCTACTCTCTCTTTGGCGCTTATGAGCGGGCGGTGCTTGGCTTGTGCCATCTTGGTGTTGGTCTCGGTCTCTTGTTCCGGTCTTCGGTAGTGACGCGGCTTAGAAGTTCGGTGTATCTCTTCTTTGCTTCAGGGTTGGAGAAGATACAAAACGGGTCGTGTTGTTCGACCGGTGTGGGTTGTGTTGTATCCGTTCGGCGTTGTTCGGCCGTCTTGGCCTCTTCTTCTATGAAATTGATGCACCCTGCTTTCAGGGTGTATCCTTAAAAAAAATCATATTCGGCGAAGAACTATATACTTACATAGTGCACGAATATTTTAAGTTGTACAATGTTATACAAAGTTGGGAAATTAAATTGGGTGGAGTATCGTCTAATCAAGTACCCTCTCAAAACCTAGTGTTGTTAACATCCTCAATGTTGAAAAGGCCTCACTTAAAGAACACATCCTTGACCGGTTTGGTTTAATGCTCAATCTAAGCCAACGTCTTACTATAAAGATAAATAGTTGTGTAACAATTCTTGACACACCGCTTCCTCGTTCCATAAGCTAAACAATCATGCCAATGTGTTGAGTAAACATTTATTTTTTTTAAAAGTGCCTCGACTTCTAATCCTCCTGATCTATCGATCTATAAATAACATTATTATATTTTGTTAATCGATATTTTTTGTTTGTTCTCATCTATTGGCCAAAAGAAATGCAATCTATAAAAGCTTAGTCTTTTCCTTACCACTTTGTGTATTTCAAGCAAGAAATAACAAGTAGCATAAACATAGGATATTTAAAACCGAATTTAACTAGGACGTACAAGTCCACCTCCGTATCACCTAGGGTTGGATCTCAGACGTGGCGGCCTTGCGCCTTCGCAGCGCGTCTGGTCAAGAGTTGGGTTTGACCTGGACTGGAGAAATGGACCATTCCGGGTCGATGCGATCGGCTCTCGTGCCGACCACAACATGGCATTATGCACTCAACCGCGTCACCTGAAGTGTCGGCCTGCTTCCTCTCCGTCCCGCCCCGATATCTTCTCTGGATTTAAGTGCAGCCAGCCTGAAACGGCCAACAAAGTTTGTTTGTTTGTTTGTTCCCACGCGCAAGCACAGCACAGAAGCTTCGCGATTAAGAATTCTGTGAAATTATATATATGGAAATAAAATACTATCAAGCTAGTACAGTTAAGAAGGAAGTGGTTAATTTTGATGCGAGCGTACGTGAAGTACGAAACAGTAGTACCGGACTGAGTACGACTGTACGAGTACAGGCCAACCGAACTACGTACTCATGTATCATGTCACGAGATGGGCTATTCATCTCTATATAACACGCAACCGATCCACCCTAGACGGGTATGATCGTTCCCACAAATTTGATATGGTATCAGAGCCTCCTCTTCCATAACCTAGCCGCACATAAAACCTAGATAAAAAAACGCCACCGTCGCCGCAGCTCTACTATCGCGGCCGCCGCACATACGATCAAGACAAGCCGCGATGCTGCTGCACTCATGCCGTAGTCACCGCTGCACACACGACCAAGAAAAGCCGCCGCCGTTGCAGCTGTCGCCGCCGCCTCACAACCAAGTCACAAGGTTGAACCCTGCTGCTGCCATCGTCGCCATATCGTCCTTTATAGCTGCGCTCGCTGCCGCCCTGGGTTCCCCCCGACTCTCCTCCTCATCAGGACTAACTATCTGTTCTGGAAAGCCCGTGTGCTCCCTCCTCTTCGAGGTGCACAAGTGACCGACCTGCTCGACGGCTCAGACGTCGCGCCCGCCCAGATGATCGAGGTTGAAGAAGCCGGAAAGAAGATTACCGTGCCAAATCCGGCGTACTCCGTCTGGATCGTACGGGACCAGCAGGTGATGGGATGGATCCTCCAGACCCTCTCACCGGAGATGCTTGCTCACGTCCTCGAGGATGTCTCCACTGCTGAAGTTTGGGGCACGATCTCGAATATGCACACCACCGCCTCTCGGTCGAAGGTTACGCACCTCCGGACTGCCCTGAACAAAACCAAGCAGAAGACCATGACCGCCGCAGAATACTTCACCAAGATGAAAAGCTTCTGCTCCGAGCTTGTCGCGGCTGGAAAACCAATTGATGATGATGAGCTCATCGGATATATCCTAAACGGGCTGGACAGCTCGTATAACTCTGTGGTTGCGTCTGTTAATGGACAGCGCGGCACCACCCTGGATGATCTCTTCTCCCAGATCGCTGCGCATGATATGCGCCGTGAGATGCTCTCTGATGATGAAGATACTCCTTTCCCTGCCGAGACCTTCACCTCCTCGGCTCTGAAAGAGCATTTTCCCTCATGTGTGGTTTTGGTAATTGAATGACAATCTCTATGGACTAATGTTTGCATTGAGAGATGTCCATGGAATTGTGGAGTTCATGTGTTGGACTCTTGAAGCTTATGTGTTGAGTGGAGCATATTGCAAGTATGTCTTGAAGGATTCAAGACATCATATTAGTGAAGAAATGTTGGAAGATACAAGGTTGATCAAGATGTTGTGGAGTTCATGTGTTGGACTCTTGAAGCTTATGTGTTGAGTGGAGCATATTGCAAATATGTTTTGAAGGATTCAAGACATCATATTAGTGAAGAAATGTTGGAAGATACAAGGTTGATCAAGATGTTGATCAACACACAAAGCTACAAGTTGTACCAAGAGCGATCATGTATCTCTTGGGATGGTAAACACTTGTCCGCATAGCTTTGTGAACTAACCCATGATATATGTGTGTGTGGTATCATTATATGAGGTTAGGTATCTTCCCATGGGCTTGCATCAAATAAAGATCTCATATAGCTCATGGAGGCTGACGTCATGTGGAGATCGTCATCACGGTGAGATGTGCAAGACCAAGACCAAGAGAAGCTTATTGAAAAGATCCTATGCTTGGTGCTTGCAATGGATACATGAAGATTGAGCTAAGCGAGACTCTCCCATTGTGAGCATTGGGGAGTATTTGGAGAAGTCTTCATCAAGCATGTGCTTGGACGCGCAATCAAGAAAGATGAACCACTTGAAGAGATCAAGATAGTCATCATCCAACTCAAGTGGAATGCTCAAGGCAAAGGTATGATCTTGATAGGGCTATAGGATAGATAGGCGTACTATCAAGAGGGGTTCTCAAGTTGGTAACTTGATCGCATCATTGTGGAGAGATCAAACCTTTGCGTACTTGGCATATCATGTTCCTTGGTTCTTATTTGGCTTTTATGGTGGTGAGGAGTTAGAGCTTGGTTCATCTCCATGTCAAGCTCTTGTTCATCGAAATCGGTTTTACTTTGGACAACTTGTTGCGTTTTCGGTGGCGGAAATATTGTCGGTTCTACCATGAGGAAAGTCCCACACCTTGCCATGTGTGGTGATTTTACTCTTCGTCGCTATCTTTCCAACAAAATTGGTCTCACCTCATTTGGAGTTCATTTGCAAAAGTTATAGCAGTTTTCGTTTCAGTGTTTTGCTGATTCGGATTATTGGGGCCGGATATTCCGCTCTACCGGAATTTCCGGTTCCCCGACTCATCCAAGAAAACGGCTAAGGAAAGGAGAAAAAGGGTTCTGACTCCAGTCGGAAATTGTGCTCGGAAATTTCCGTCTACCGGAATTTCCGAGTGCCCCCAGAAAAGTCCTCCAGAAATGGCTAAGGAAAAGTTTGGTTTTGCTTCTGACTCCAGCCGGAATTTCAGCTCGGAAATTTCATGGACTTGGAATTTCCGGGTAACCGGAATTTCCGAGTCTCACTTATACCGGAATTTCCGAGTGTCGAAACAGCCAACGGCTATATTTCCTGGAGGGGTATAAATACCTCTCCCCTTCTTCTTCCCAAGCCAATCCAAGGCAGCACGACTTTCCCCTCTCTCCTACTCCATTGCTGACCTTGGAAAGCTCACTTCCCTCTCAATCCCTGCATTGAATCTTCCATATTCTTTAGGGAAAGTTGACAGGAGATCTAGATCTACAATCCTACCAATCAATCTCTCCTCTAAGTGAGGGGAACTTAGTGGATCTAGTTCTTGGAGTTCCTTTGTGGTTCTTCTTCTTTGTTCTTCCTCTCTTCTCCCCCCATAAGCATTAGTTGCTTTTGGTGGGATTTGGGAGTGAAGGATTTGACTCCTTTGTGGTTTCTTTTGTTCTTCCTCTCTTATTCCCCCATAAACATTTGTTGCTGTGTTGGAATTTGAGAGTGAAGGACTTGAGCACTTCGTGTGCTCTTGTCATTGCATTTGCATCGGTTTGAGCCCTCCACGAGGATTCGTGGTGGTGATACTTGTGAGCTTGTTACTCTTGGGTCTTTGGATCCTAGACGCCTTTTGTGGCCGGCCTTTTGTGGCCAAGACCTTTTGTGGTCACTTGAGAGCCCCCAGTTAAGTTGTGGTATGTGCCTCAAGACTTGGGAGCCCCCAATTAAGTTGTGGGTGTGTGCCTCAAGAGTTGTACGGGATTCGATCTCCGCCCCAAAGGAGATCAATAGTGGAAGGTGAACTGGCAACCTTTTGTGGTTGAGTTCATCAGGAGAAGAAGGTGAGCCTTTGTGGCGTTGCGGCTAACCTGTTGTGGTTGCGCACACCTCTCCAAACGAGACGTACACCCTTTGGGTGGAACTCGGGAATATATCCTCGTCTCCGCGTGCCTCGGTTATTTCTATACCCGAGCTCTTTACTTATGCACTTTACATTATGATAGCCTTCGTGCTTGAAGTCATATATCTTGCTATCACCTTGTTACTTGTTTTGCTTACCATAAGTTGTTGGTGCACATAGGTGAGCCTAGTATTTATATCTAGGTTGTATGCTTGTTAAAGTAAACCTCTAGTTTTATTCCGCCTTTATCAAGCATACCGGAATTTCCGGGTCATTCTTGGACCGGATATTTCGGCTCCTCGGAAAAAGTTTTAAATCGCCTATTCACCCCCCCCCTCTAGGCGACGTCTATCCGTTCAGGCTCACCTCGCTCACCGCGGTCATGACGGGCGCTCCGATGATCGTCCCCGTCGTGAGGATCGACGTGAGGATCGTCGTGAAGATCGCCGTGATGGTGGTAAGGGCAGTGGCTACAACACGAACCGCTGTGATGACCGCCAACATCGACGTCAAGGCCGCCAGGAGGATCGTCGTGATGACCAGGGCAATGGAGGTCGCAGCGGCAGCCGTGGTGATGGTAGGCGTGGCCGTGCTGCAACGTCGTATGTCAACACCACTTGGCAGATATGCAACATCCATGGTCATCCAGCCAAGGTATGATGGTGGCGTTACGAAGACCGCAACGACTCCGATGATGATGGTCGTCAAGAAAAGAATGCTCACCTCACCTCCAACAATGTCGACACCACCTGGTACCCGGACACCGGCGCCTCCAACCATATCACATCCGAGCTGAGCAAGCTGACCACTCACGACAAATACAAGGGCAAAGATCGTGTCCACACCGCAAATGGAAACGGTATGCAAATAAGCAACATTGGTCATTCAACATTACATACCCCTTATACTTATTTACAACTGAATAATGTCTTACATATTCCTAGTGCCACTACAAATCTCTTATCCGTTCATAAGCTTACACTTGATAATCATATCTTCTTTGAATTTCACCCCCATTTCTTTTTTATCAAGGATCAGGAAACAAGACGAACTCTCTTTAAAGGTCCCTGTCATGGTGGTCTCTATCCGCTAGTGATGTTCTCTACAGGATCTCCCAAGCATGCGTTTATCTCCATAAAGCCCTCATCATCCACCTGGCATCGCCGTTTAGGACACCCCTTATCCTTTGTAGTTCAACAAGTTCTTAGAAACAATAAAATTTCTTATACTCCTGAAGTTAGTCCTTATGTTTGTGATCCTTATCAATTAGCTAAGAGTCATTAGTTGTCATATCCTACCTCTACTAGTGTTTCCACTGTTCCTTTGGAACAAGTGTTCTCTAATGTATGGGGTCCAGCACCTGCTTCTGTTAGCAAACATTTATATTATGTGAGTTTCATTGATGATTTAAGCAAGTTTACTTGGATTTATTTGCTAAAGAAAGGTGTATCAAGTATTTCTTAATTTCCAACAACTTGCTGAACGAAAATTTGATAGAAAATCATCACTATGCAAACTGACTGGGGCGGTGAATATGAAAAACTTAATGGGTTCTTCCAAAAACATGGCATCTCTCATCATGTCTCATGTCCTCATGCTCATCAACAAAACGGTTCTGTTGAACGCAAACACCGCCATATTGTTGAAGTTGGTCTAGCTTTGCTTGCTAATGCCTCCATCCCTCTCAAATATTGGGATGAAGCATTCCTCACCGCCACCTTTCTCATAAATCTCCTTCCAAGCAAGGTTATAAATCTTGACACCCATGTTGAACGTCTCCTTCACACCAAACCAAATTATGAGTCTCTCCGAATATTTGGTTGTGCTTGTTGGCCAAACCTTCGCCCCTACAATAAACGAAAACTTGCTTTTCGTTCCACACGTTGTGTGTTTCTTGGTTATAGCCCACGCCACAAAGGTGTCAAGTGTTTAGAAGTCTCCACCGGTCGTATATACATATCTCGTGATGTCGTATTTGATGAGAGTGTTTTTCCTTTTGCATCTCTTCATCCTAATGCCGGCGCCCGTCTTCGTCAAGATATTCTTCTTTTACCACACACCACATCAAATAATGGGGATGCACATGTTGATGACTATATGACTTTGCCTATTATCCCTGTTGTTACTAATGATCCAAGTGCAGAAAGTAACATGCCTCCTGGTGCAACTCTTCACCACCAAGATGCAGAAAAAAATTCGGAGCAAATTGATGCCCAAATGACACAAAACAGTACAAAACATGGCAGCCGGCGTGCTTCTCGTCGTTTTCTGCATGCTGCTCCCGAAGCTGATGCTCCAGCTGATCCCGAGGACGATTCCTCCTCTGGATCCGAGGCTGATACAGAGACAGGCAGCGATCCCGAGGAGGATTCCTCTGCTCACCTGTCTCCCCCGCCCACGCCGCGGTCTCCCTCCGCCGAAAATGGTTCGCCTCAGTCTCCGTCCCCTGACGCGGCCCCGGACGAACCCGATGATGCCACGACACCCCAGCAGACCCCGCCGGCTTCGTCCTCGCATGCATCGCATGCAACGGCCAGTCCCACGGGATCCTCTGTGAATGCCCCTGAAGGACCTGGATCGGCTGTGGACAACCCTGCTGCCTCCGATGCGGCCAGTCCTGGTGACTCTGTGTCAGCAGAGACAAATGTGAGCAGACCTCCGCCTCCTCCACTACAGTCTCGTACTCGACTTCAGAAAGGAATTCGTCAAGAAAAATTATACAAAGATGGTATTGTGCGTTGATGTTTGCTTGCTTCCTCAGGTGAACCACGTACACTTTCGGAGGCGCTTGTGAATGATCGTTGGCGCACGGCCATGACTGAAGAACATGATGCCCTCATGCAAAATAAAACATGGCATCTTGTTCCTCCACACCGAACCAAGAACTTGATTGACTGTAAGTGGGTCTATAGAATTAAAAGACATGCTGATGGGACAATTGACAGGTATAAAGCACGTCTAGTTGCAAAGGGCTTCAAACAACGGTATGGTATTGATTATGAAGATACCTTCAGTCCTGTCGTTAAAGTGGCAACTATTCGCATTGTTCTCTATGTTGCTGTTTCTCGAGGCTGGAGTTTGCGGCAATTAGATGTCAAGAACGCGTTTCTCCATGGCGTTCTAGAAGAGGAAGTTCACATGAGGCAACCTCCAGATTTTGAGGATTCCACTCTTCCGCATCATATTTGCAAGCTTGATAAAGCATTATATGGCCTCAAGCAAGCCCCTCGTGCATGGTATTCAAGATTAAGCAAAAAGTTGCAGCAGCTTGGTTTTTCACCATCTACAACAGACACCTCACTCTTTCTCTATAACAAGCATATATTATGATTTTTGTCTTAATCTATGTTGATGATATCATTGTCACAAGCTCATCTGATCAGGCAATCAATGCTCTTCTTCGTGACTTGAATGATGATTTTGCTCTCAAGGATTTAGGAGATCTACACTTCTTCTTGGGTATTTAGGTAAAGAAAATTCAGCATGGTTTACTTCTTACTCAAGAGAAATATGCAACAGAATTGCTTGCCAAAGTTCATATGACTAAGTGCACTACCTCTCCTACACCATTATCCTCTACGGAAAAATTGTCTTTGACCAAAGGAACTCCTCTTGGTCCGAATGACAGCACAGATTATAGAAGCGTTGTGGGAGCATTACAATATTTGACTTTAACAAGACCTGATATCTCCTTCTCAGTTAACAAAATATGTCAATATTTACATTCTCCTACAACTGATCATTGGACAGCTGCCAAAAGAATATTACGTTATGTTCAAGGAACTTTGCATGTTGGTTTGACATTCAAGAAGTCCTCATCTAGTTTGCTCAGTGTTTTCTCAGATGCGGATTGGGCAGGTTGTCTAGATGACAGACGGTCTACAGAAGGGTTTGCTGTTTTCCTTGGACCAAATTTGATCTCTCGGAGTGCACACAAACATAAAACGGTGTTACGATCAAGTACTGAAGCTGAATATAAAGCTCTAGCAGATGCTACCGTAGAGTTTATATGGGTTGAAGCTATCCTTCGAGAACTTGGTGTTAAGTTGAAAGAAAAGCCATGTTTATAGTGTGATAATTTGGGTGCTACATACTTATCTGCTAACCCCATCTTTCATGCCAGGACCAAACACATTGAAATAGATTATCACTTTGTTAGAGAAATAGTTGATGCGAAGTTGCTGGATATCAAGTTTATTTCAAATAAAGATCAGGTTGCGGATGGATTTACAAAGGCTCTACCAGTTAGAAATCTTCATGAGTTTATGCGTAATCTCAACCTCTCTGAGGGTTGTGATTAAGGGGGGCTGTTAGAGATGTAAACCTATACGCATACCGGTATGGAGTAGTACTCCAACCGAACTACGTACTCATGTATCATGCCACGAGATGGGCTATTCATCTCTATATAACACACAACCGATCCACCCCAGACGGTTACAATCGTTCCCACAAGTTTGATAGAATGACCCATACACGTACGACCTCCTTTGTTAGGCTCTCGATCGTCCTGATGAGACCCGTACGATCGACGAACCAACATCAACCTGAATTTCCACACGTGCATCAGTGCATGCATCATGCACGAACCCTCGTCGGTTCTGGATGATCTTAATTACTTCTCTTTTCTCGGTCAAACTTCTAGTAGGAGTACTAGGAATAGTTGCATACGTACATGACTTTGGCAGTTTGGCTGGACAGAGCGCGTCTGCTGGACCGTGAACGGTGCATGAGACGGCTCCGTCGAATTTTACTGCATAGCGTAAGCTAGGCGCTTTAGTAGCTAACTACTGGTCTTGGTAATTTCCTTTCATAACCATCATATACATAGGGCAAAAGGATACACAATCCACACGCAACAATGTCCAGTCATGGACAAAACGTGCAGTGTTGGACTCCATCGACGCCACAAAGGAAGGGCACGAGCATTCAGATAAACTAGAAGCCTGGCGCGGCTTGCCGCGCGCCACCCGTCGTTGACACTGGTTTTCGGTTTGCAAAACGCTATGGTAAACATTCCTAACATGACACAATAGTAAAAACCAACTACACATATATAGCATAGTGCTCTTTCACACATGAAAGTTTTGGGAATAAATAGGTCTTTCATTACAACATGTATGAAATCGTCCTTACACCTGGTATTTTCAATAACTTGTTTGATGTGAGAATCTTTAGTCTTTTTGTTACCAGTTTCGCTTTTGCATACACACAAGTATTGAACTTATGGCTGGGCAGACATAGCTTCTTCAGCATGTCCTCAAGCATGACCATGGTTGAAATCTCGATAACCTCCATGTGAAAGGCTGGAGAATAATGGAGTTAACAATCAGGTGGCAGAACATAGCATTTATAAGGGATAGTGACAATGCGAGTATACACAATATAATTTGGCTGAGCATCTAACAAACGACCAAAAACAGGAGTCCGCAAGCTAATAATACCATCAAGCTTTAGAAAAGGTGATAAATTTACTGTGACTGGCTGGTCTTTGTACATAAGGTAGGTGATATGCAACAATTAAGTTCAATTTAGAATACACAATTACATAACGGATGTAAATTTAAGTATGCAAGGCAAAGGTGAAATCTGAAGAGTTTCCACTTACCTTGAAATTACTGCATAAAAAGGAGATCACTTTTGAAATTACACAACTCGGCAAGCATGCTCTAGAAAGGTGATAAATTTACCATTACTGGCTGACCCATGTACAAAAGTTAGATATGCAATAGTTAATTAAATGTTCTATGTGATTCAGAATGTTGTAAATGAAAATTAGACAACATATACAGAAGGATATCAGAATTAGAAGGTGCTACTTCAGAATATACAGAAGGATATCAGAATCAAAAGGTGCTACTTCAGAATATACAGACAATTTGTATCCATTATTACAACATTCCCTGCATGATTAGAGAAGTTGTTCCCCGTTCGAAAAATTCAATATTTACAGATGGATATCAGAATGATGTACATGAAAATAAACATAGCATTCAGAATGAAAAAGAAACGAACAACAAAACTTACTTAGCACAAGGATGTAGCCCCATGTGGTAAAATTGTTCCCCATTCAATGCTGAAATGAAACAATTGGCTATAAACAATGTACATAGTTTAACAAACCAGTAAAGGAAAATAGCAGAAAATTGTTCCCCGTCTTTTTATTCCTAAGCTGAAGTTGAACAAATGGAGAGCAAATATTACCTGGGTCTTTGGATTGACTTGAGCGTTAGATGGAGAACATTAGGCTTCCTACCCAACCCGATCCTGCCTCTTCTCCCTTTTCTGAACCTGCAGCCGCCAGAGCTGCCTCACACAGGCATGCACCGCCTCTTGAGTCATAGAGGAGAGATGGTCTTCTCCGGCGTGGATCCAGGTGAGAAAGATTTGCCCACTACTTCCATATGGAGAATATCGATAAGATCTGTGTCTCCAATGTAAATTCAATGCCTTCAGACTGCAGATAAAAATAACATATAAAAACAGTGATACAAATATCTAATTAGTTTGAAGCTGTAGCCATCGAAAACATAATGATATCATGAAGAGAAAATAACAATCAATATAATTTGTGCAAGTTCAGGACTGATTTCACTCCTCTTTTAACAGAAAAATATTGGAGATTGGTACTGCTCTGATAGCTTCCTTGATTATCTAAACCGATGCTGATATACCAACTAATAGTAACCTCAGAGTTTAGCACCTGAAAAAGAGTGATTTATCCCCCACGTAAGACTATTTTAGATGACAACCACAGAAGTAGATTAGAGTAAAGGATGGCTTCAACAGACCAAACGAAGGAATGATAATGCCAATTATGTGACACGACCACATATCAGTTGGCAATACAAAGTGTGGGCATGGGTTTTAAAGAAATTCAAGGCACTCAACAAAGAAGAATAAAATGGAGAAACACAATTGAATATTTGAATGCTGGCAATGAGCAATGATTTATAACTGGAGATGGACTATTTAAGAAGAGCAGAAGCCCACTTGAAGCTCATAATGAATAATCAGCACCGGTACCCAAAACCCAAGCATGAATACATTACTCCAGAACCATCTAACCAAACCACAGAGAGCATAGACTTCATACACACACGCTATTAGTGGGTTTTGCATACACCTCAGAAGTCAATGGTAGAACAATATTTCAACCTATCAGTTTAAGAAGCACAATCCCAACAGGTTAGAAGGCATAAACTAAAATGCCATGAGCAGTAAAAGCAAAATCATGTTATAAAGATGAAAACATGCTTTGTTTATCATACATAATTTAGTAAGACAATGTACCAGGAAAACTTGAATATTGTTGCAACTAAACGTCAGTAGCATAAGCGTCAATTTAGATTCACACATAAGTCCTACAGATGTTCACTAACTAAAAAAGCTTGTGAGTATGAACATTAGATATAGTCGAAGGCGAGAAACCTGGAAAGAAAAATCATCAAAAAGCTATTGTGGTAAGCTATTGCAGCATACCCTTTGTTGTTCAGGCAGCAAAACAGGGCAGGATCAACACGATTCAGAACAACCAGTAGAAAACAGTGGCATGTAAATTATAGACTATATTAATAATAACATTATTTTTGTTCCTTCAATGCCAAGGAAGTACATGCATGACATATAAACAAAAGCAAGACAATACACAGCAAACTTCATTGCTTGACGATCGTAATAACAGTATAACCGGTAATCCATGTTACGAATGCATATGAGAAAACACACAACTTACGAAAAATCCAAATTGAGCCCTGTGCATTCATCCCGGAGTCGTCTTTGGCCTTGGGCACTTACAAAAACAGCTTGTATGCACACCTGCAACCTCAGAACAGAGGAGCAAGAAAGCTGCTGCAGATCATAGGCGGAATGAGGAAGCCGCGCCGTCCATGTCTAGCCGAACAATCCGAAGCAAGCAGCCAGGCCGGTGAATCAATCCGCGCGCACAGGTAGCTCCGAAGCAAGCAGCCAAGCAGGTGAATCAATCGATTCGTTGCGCGCAGCTAGCTCCGAAGCAAGCAATCAGACAGGTGAATCAGTGGATTCGTAGCTACGTAGCTCTAGACGGGGACCTGTGACCGGCACAACAGTGCTAGTGGATTGATTGGTGCTTGGCTCTAATTTAATTCAATCGAAGTAATTAGATCGATCGATTGAAGCAGAATGGCTGATATACCTGCGAGGCTGCGACCCGTACGACGAACCTGGCACCTCGTGTAACCGCCAAGGGGGCGTTGCGTCGGCATCCAGAGCTCGGACCCTCATAGCGCTGCCTCCTTCCAGCGCGGGCGAATACACCACGCATCTACAGGAAGAATAGAAAACGACGGTGAGAGAGATAGAGAGATGGAAGAAGATCCAAAAAAAGCCAAGACACATCACCGCCGACCTCCAAAAGGGCAAGACACGCCGAAAAAGAGATGGAGCTCCCATGGGTGAACGACGGCGAAGGCATGCCGAAAAAGAGACGCGGTGCTCCCACTTGAGGTGCAACGGGAGCCGCATCTCCCAGGCACGCTGAAACCGTCGCCATCGTCGCTCTGTCCGGCGGTCGACCCCTGCTCCCTCCGGCCGTCCTGACCCCCGCTCGGTGCAGAGGCGTCGAGTCGTAGGCGGCGCAGATGCGCTGAGGCGAGGGGAGAGGAGAAGGAGCATCAGCAAGAACCACGCCCGCCATCCACTGTCGACGGAGAGGAGGAGCCCGACCGGCGCCGCCATGGACGCAGAGTGGATGGGCGCGGTGAGTCGCGCGCGACGAATCTGAAGAGTGACAGGCGTGGGGGCGGGGGCGGTACCTGGGTGAAGGGGAGAGAGCCGAAGAAGCCGGCGATGAAGAAGAGGGAGCAGGCGATGAGCACCACGGGGAGCCGCAGCCGCGTCCGCATCAGGCCCCCGCCTCCGCCGCCGCTCCGGATGGCTCTCAAACAAAGCCACCGCGAGGCGCTCAGCCACCACCTAGCGCCTGCATAGCGGCGGATCCGGTCGGAGATCGGCGAGGCGGGGTCGGAGTTCGGCGAGGCGGCGGCGCTACCGGAGGCAGATCCTGAATCGAACCGTAGTGAGCGGAGGTGAGAGAGACGGGAGACAGGAGAATGGAGCGCACGTTCTCCTCTCCCCAGTGCGCGCAGAGAGTAGGGCGGCCGGCATGGCCCCGTCCTGTAGAAGTGTACCCGCCGGCCAGGCAGAGGTCGACACCAAGGAAGGAGAGCTCACTTCAAAGGGGAAACCCCGTTCTACCCTTCGACCCCGTGTCCGCACTGACGCGGCCGAAAGAAAACACGAAGAGACCACCATCTCTGTGTAGCGGGACCAGCGTCTTTCGTGGGCCTAACCGTTCCTGGGCACGAAACAGCTGTACCAGCCGCAGAGGCACGACCGAGACAGACAGGTGGACCAGCCGGGAAAAAAGGGCCACAAGTCAGCGGCTGAGCATGCATGCAGCCCGGTCGGTCGGACCACCCCATGTGCCAGAAAAAAACTCAAGGACGGCAGAGGGAAAAAGTGAACCAGGAGGGCCCAAAGTAACTGAACCATCCATATTCTTTAGGCACCAATAACCGCACCCTCTCCACCTCTGCGAAGCGGGGCCACACACATTCGGGCCCAGCCGCAGCCTCTACGCGCGGAAGCGAAAAAGTAGACAAAAAATTAAACGGTCGAGATTGTTTCGATCCAACGGTCAGGAATGCAAACGAAGGAGGGAGCTCCTTGGGGTCACCCGGTTTACCTCTTTAGATTCAGGTGGCGGGAAACTATCTTGTTCCACAATCATCTCGCACCCGCAAGCAATTATTGTTATCCTTTTCCATATCCATGGCTCGCTCACTCTAACTTGCACGCAGAGGAGTCACTGTCAGTCTGTCACTAAGGAAAGCTCACGAATGAGACCTCGTACGTACGTAGGACAAAAAAACATGGGATTTTTCTGCCATAATAAAGGATGAAGAAACAGGACTCCAAACCCACAAGAAGCATGCACATGGCAACGCTTCAACGCGGAAAGAACGTCCTGGAAAATAAACGTCATGACTACATAGGTAAATGGCAGCGGAGAAGCTTTGCGATTAAGATTCAAATCGTCAAATTTTGACTATACCTACGCGTATTATGTGTACACTTCCGCCGCAAGTAACGTCACTAGTCCACGTACATATACGCTTCCACGAAAGGCTGCGGAGCGTCATTTACGTACGTCAAGTCGTCAAGACTGAATTCGTCACAACACATGAGTTCTAGTAGTACGTATGTAGCGAGGAGGTATTGACATTTTCCTTTCGTAGCCAAGATAAACAGTTAGCTCGCAATATGTCCAGTCATCATGGACAAAAAAATCAAGCGTTGGACGACGCAAAAGATAGGCACAATTCAGAAAGAATGAAACAAACAGGTTTATAGAAACTATCTGATGCACAAAAGCCTCGTCTTTTCAGCAATCATTGTTGTCCTTCTTTATTTCAACTTGCACACGAGAAGGAACACCGTCCCACGAAACCTCGTACGTCAGAAAAACATGGGAGTTTTCGGCACAAGGGAAGAAAAACAATGCAAGGTTCGACAAACAGCCCTTTTACTGGAACATCCAAGTCCAAACCCACAAGAAACATGCAGCAGCTGATGGCAACACTTCACCAACACGAAAAGAATGGTCCTGTAAAAACAATGTCGTGCCTACAACACGCTATCACACGACAAATCACATCACTCGGCAGTAATATGGGTACCAGGACATACATTCAGGTGTTGATTATAAGTAAGAACACATTCCCGTCAAAAATGGTCGATGTAGTGGACAGCCAACTCAGCAAGATTATAATGTAGAAAAACTTGGCGAAAAGCTTGGTAAAGGTTAGTCGATGTCGTACAGTGAGAAGCGGAAAACAGAACATAGCACTACAAGCAAAATCGTACCCCAAAGGTGCTGAAAGGTTCTCCATGGAGATCAATCCCACCTAACTATCTTTGGTTTTGTTCACTGCGTGTTGCAAGAACTTGGAGCGGTACTGCTCCACCAGCGATTTATCCACGCCTCCCTGCTGCCCGCCCGGCTCTTTCCTCGCCTTTTTCGTAGCCTTCCCTCTCTTCTGCTCGGACTGGCCATCGTTTAAGTTCCTTCTTTTCCTCCGAGCATCTGCCTGCTCATGCGCTGCCGAAGGCTTCTGCTGTATCAAAATGAAACAGGCATAGCATTAAGTTAGTTCACCGCATCAAAATGGGGTAACTGGGAAATAATTCAGTACAACTTACGCTCGCCGCGGCTTTCGGGGCTGCATCTGTTGGATTTCCATTTGGAGCAACGGCGCCCTTATTTGACTGCCGTGCTCGTTTCGCAGGCCTTTGAGACTGCGGCCTTTTGTCTCCTGGTGTACTTTCCGCAGAGTTACGGTCTCCACGAACCAACACATCCTCTGCAATTGTGGCCTTATTTGACTGCCGTGCTCGTTTAGCAGGCCTTTGAAGCTGTGGCCTTTTGTCTCCTGCTGTACTTTCCACAATGTTACGGTCTTCTCCAGGAACTAACAAATCATCTGAGGGCCCTTTGACAGGATCGGATGATTTAGATGGTATATCACTTGATTCTTGCTTCCTCCCTTTTCCGAAAGGCCTTTTGTTATTTGGACTAGGGCCACCTGCTGCAGACTGATCTACCAGAGCCCTCCGCTGATCTTGCGCAGCCTCTTTCGCCCTGGCATTGCGATCGTTACGGATCTTCTGGAGCCTCATTTTTTCAACATCTTCAAGTGCAAACTCCACGATTGGACGGCGCTCTGCACTAAAAGTTCCTGCAAAGACGTAAATAATGAGAAATAATAACACAGACCAAACCATATGGCATTCAGCATCAAACACCAACATGATAGCAATAAAAATGCAGAAGCCAACATTCAGTGTGTTCATTAGAAATGAATGACATAGATACACACATTTTTTCTTTGGTGTTCTTATTCTCATAACTAAACAAAGTATTGTACGGTAAAAAGGTCAAACAGACAGCCAAAAACAATAACCATGTCATTATGTACAAAGAACTACATCAATCAGTAGTAAGAATATGCAGCCAGTCCAAATGTCTCATGAGTGCTTAAGGGCAGAGAATGCAAACATGCCGCACTGACATACGTCAAGAGTATGATAAGGTAAAGGTACAATGATGCAGATAATCTTTTTGTAGCTTTTTGCACGCAACCCAGTCCAAATGTGCCGTGCACCGAATATTAAAGTGGGTGCATTCAAAGAATGAAGCAATACATAAGTAAAATAAACTGGCTGCAAAATGCTTTTCAAGATAAACATGCTACACCACAGAGCAGAAACAAAATGCAGCGCAATGGCACAACATGACTCCAGCCAATCGATTAAAAGTGGTGGGTGTATAAAAGAGTACCAGGATTGTTGTTTAGAACCCTTAGAGCTACCAGGGCATGCTCATGTTCTTGAAACTCAACAAAGGCTACACCGCGTGAATGCTTGTGTGCAGCACCCTGACCTTTCTTTTCATTGTTCAGAATGTTTACCTGCTCAAAGGCAAATGCAAACGCATAAGCTTCGAAAAGATACCTAAAGAATAAGGGTAATAATGAGGATAAACTTGGACATTAAACCCCCAATTAAACCTTTCGGATGACAGGATTTTGCTTGGTAGCACGAGAAATCACCGCTTCTCGGCAAAGCTTCTTTACATCATTAATGGTCATGGTCTTAGGCAAATTGTAAATGATAAGCCTTGTTCTGGAAACGTGAAATTTTGGAGATACCAGCATTTGCGCTTTTCTTTTAGCTAACCTGCACGATGAAATCACGATCATTACATTGTTCACAAATTCCTTACATTTGATTCACAAGAAGATCTGAGAAGATGGCCCCAAAAATAGAACTAAAATAAATGGAGGGAGGAGTAGAAGGTCACCATGACACTTAAAAGCAAAGGAAAGCACATAAAATAGATGAATAAACACAATCCAAATTATCTAAGGAGCTATAGTTAGATAACATTGGAGGACCTGGTCAAATACACAACTGAGATAGTGCCAGCAGCTATGGTTGGAAGATTCATCAATAACAGTAGGGAGATAACAACAGGAAATGAGGTTCTGGTGATTACAAGAAATGTGTTGCCTTGCAAACATGAAGGAGCCATCTACAGATGTGAAAATTGTACAAATCACAGCGAAGAAAGCATTGTCTCCAGGGGGGACGGGACTAGGAAAGAAACCTCACAATATTATTCAAATCACTGTCCTTTATTCTCAATTACCATGAAAATAACATGTAGATTTTTTAATCAACATAACATAATCAGCACGCTGGCTACCATGCATGACCTAATGCACACATAAGGAAAGAGCTAAAGACCAACTCTTACCAATCACGTTTGTTCATGTCAACATCCGATACACCTTGTGCAGCTGGAGTTCCAGGGAGTATTTCACCTTCCTGCTTTCAAACCAAACTTTCAGGAACAGAAAATAATGGAAGAGATGTACATAATGGAGTGCAGGTACAAGAGGTAAAGGGTAGACTTGCCTTGGACAAGTACAGATTGCGCCGATCCTCGACTTCATTCGTTCCCTTCTCCAGTTCCTTTTTGTGAGCGGACTCCTTGTCCAGCGCTTTCTTAACATTAAGTTCCCTGCTTTTAATAAAAATTCCTAATCCAGGAGCAGCATTAGCAGCAGAAACTGCTGCATCAGCTGCCTCTGCTGTAGAAAACTTAAGAAACCCAGTCCCTCTAGGTCTCCTGCACAGATGGAACAAAAACTGTTAGAATCATATAATGCATCAAGTAAACAGTCTGCTGCCAATACAACTGGTGGAGAAATGGACAACATAAAGTATCTCAAGTGAGATGGTTAAACATACTTTGTGAGTCTATGCAGAACTGGGAAGAAAGATTGGACCTTCCCAAATACTGAGAACCGCTCTGTTACCTCCTCATTGTTGATACCAAAAGGAAGGTTGCTTATGAATATTGTCCTATCCAGACCAGTATCTACTTTATTGAGTTTCAAAGCAGGTACAGTGCCTTCTGCCTCTGATACATTTTTAGACTCTGCCAGCACGACAGTTGCAGGTTTCGGAGGAGGAACAGTACGTTCTGCTTCTGTTACATGTTTAGATTCGGCTAATTTGACAGGTGCAGGTGAGTGGGGTTTCTTCTTTTCTGATGTGTCACTTTCTGCTTCAGAATCCGTATCAATATCAGAAACCTCATTACCAGATGGTTCAGGCTTCTCGGATGACTTGATCAAATTTTCAAGAACTTTTCTAGATATTTCGGCCTCGCTTTTGAAATCATCGTCAGGGATACGATTGGTAGTCTCCGGATCATCACCATCATCGCTGTCATCTCCCCCAACAAGATTATCATCAGAGGTTTCCCCATCGCTGCCTTCGTCAGATAAATCTGCCAACTCTGAAAGTACAGATCATATATGAGAAGACAGCTCCCACAATAGTATAAAACAAAAAACACAGATTGAAAACGTTATGAGATGGCATGCAGTGTACTAAAGCAAATAGTTGGCCAATTATGGTATCATCCTGGTTCAGTTTTAGAAGGAATATATTCATGTTTCCTGTGAAACTGTATCAAGGAGCCAGTATGATATTTACTCCAATGTCAAAGACGTGAGCTTTACAATGTAGTAGTTTACTACACCATTATAAGATTAAGCCATTCAGGCAAGTATAAATCTTACATTAGCTGTTGAGATAAGCATAGCTTATAAGAAACAGGCCTTTGCATGAACAAAGCTACAGACAACATTAACTGATATAAGAGTTTGAATTTACCATCATCCTTAGCATCAGATTTTGTAGCAACAGCATATACATTCTTTGGAACAGCCCAATCAACAGCTACCGTTCTCTTTGCAATAACTTTTCCATTAACATTTTTTATAGCCTGGTTCAGAGAAAATTATGTCACATTAGGAACTTCCATGAATATTTATTATTACTGAATAAAGTAATGACCATACATTTTCTGCATCCAGTTTACGTGTGAAAGACACAAAAGCAAAGCCTTTTGATTTCCTGTAAAAAGAATAAACACAACGTCTATCATATATTATGAGGTTACTCAGGTGCTTAACCCACTAAGGAAATATAGGGATAAAAAAATACCCATCATCAGATTTTTGTGGAATGGAAACATCCCAGACAAATCCTTCAGAACTAAACATGTCCATGATCTCCTTTATAGTAATCTGTAAGAACGAAACATGCACATTAGCTTTGCTTGTATCTGCTCTAAAATACTAAGTTTGGAACAGATAAATTAGCATTTAACCAAGCACCTTGAATGGCAGGTTCCTGACTATCACTCTCCATTTCCTGATCTTCGAACCCTGAATAGCAACAAATGTTTCAGCTTGGTTACTTCATGGTAAATCTCAGCTTTAGTTCAACCATTTTGTACAACTAGCTAGAAGCTCCTAAAAACAACCCAGCAATCAGAAACTCGTCTTTTTTCTGCTGGAATGCGTTAAGTACCGGACCACTCCTGTTAATATGCGAGATGTACAAAGGCACTCTATTATTTGCAAGAACAATGTGAGATAACTCAAGACACTGGCAGTGACAGCAAAAGCTTCCTGATCCTGACCAATTCAAACTTTATAACCTCTAACGGTTTACTGCAAAACATAAAAAAAGCTGCTTGGTACATGAAAAATATATGGCTACAGAAAACTCTCAAACTGCAACTATGTCATCTGAAAGTATAGCCAAGAGACCTTGTATGACATCCCAGGAGGCATAGCAAAACAAATGTACTATAATATGAGGCAGGAATTAAAGGTTCAGAACCATTCTAAATTACCGCACATCCACCCATTTTAGTTACCATACCAAGGTGTGATATGACATCTTAAGAATTATTAGGAGCAAGTACATACACATTGCATTAACATACAGCTGAATGCTGAAGTGTGCACTAACAACCTAAACAGGTAGCAGAAAAAGAAGAATTTCAAAAAAAAAAAATAGTGGCAGAAAAGGAACAGGAAAATCAAACTAAGAAATGAAGTAATAGCAGAATATCAAGTAAATGCAACATGATAGTCAACTTACCTCTCCACCAAGTTGACGAGCCCAAACAATTGCTCCTTTGACCTCCTTACGATGCAAGAGAACAACAGAATCCCAAGCTGATTTGACACTTGCAAAGAGTACTTCTGCTGCATCTGATGTGCATCCATCTCGTGCAAGCCCTGGAGGGGGTGACAGACATATTCTACTGTCAATATAGTATTTTACATGCTAGTTGTATTAAATGAAGGACTTTGCTACCTAGGGAACGTGCCCCGGATTAGGGTTTCATACGGCGGCCCAATTTAGCTTACCCATCTCACTTTGCATGGATGTATAACGCAGATTCATTATTGTTTTGAAACTTTAAAATATTTTATCTCTTAAACCGTAAGTTGAAACTCAAATCCGTTGCATGGTTGGCTTTGTTATGATGAGAACTTTAAAACTAGATCCCATTTTGATATATTTTGATAACTTTTTTTTGGACCCTGGTTACCAGATTATACTCACTTAGGCTGTGTTTGGGAGAGCTCCACTCCACTTCACTCCACTCCATCTCTCAACTCCACTCCAGCAATCAGCTCCAGAGCAGCAAAAAACTGTTTGGCTTTTGAGTTAGCTCCAGATTCAGAATAGATGGGAGATTGTCCTGAAAGCGCCGAGCTCATAGAGGCCAGTTACAAGGGCGGCGGGCGGCGGCCGTGAGCTAGCTGCAGGAATCCGGAGACCTGGTGCATGATCGTGTGGAGGTCTTTGCCTAGTCTGTGCTGCTGGAAAACGGCAGTGCCGGCAAGTCTCTGGTCTAGACAAATGGAGACCACGACGTCCTGCCGTCCTGGGCCATTGAGATGAATCAAGTAGTTCTCAACATCTACCATCTGGACAAACGGCGACTGCTCGCCACGGACGCGCTGGAGGCAGGGCTGCTCGCTGCGGCGGCGCTGGAGGCCGGGCTTCTCGCCGCTGGAGGTCAGGGACGTGTGCGCAGCTAGCAAAAGGATGCGGTGACGCGGTCAGTCAGAGAAAGCCAGGAGCAGCCCTCTGCCGCGGATCCGGATCGCCGCCGTAGGCGTAGTACTGCGTCTGCGGGTAGCCGCCGCCACCACCCTCGGGCTCCTCGCCGGCGGAGGAGATCGGGCCCTCCTAGTCGCCGTCGGAGGGGGAGCGCAGCAGCGGGGTGGGGGCACCCTGGTGACAAGAAAGACCTCCTCGAGCACCTCATCCCCGAAGCACCTCGAGTGGCGGCGTTGAAGATATCCTCGAGCACCTCGTCGGAGCAGCTATAGAAGGGAGGGATCGCGCCGGAGAGGGTGGTGGCGGCGTGTCATACTTGGCTGTCGATGGAAGGGGAACGAATCTTGAGATGAGGAAAGATAATGGAGAAAAACAGTTCGCCTGGGTATGACTAATCGGTGGCAGTGGTGGGCAAATTTCACCCAGAAAAGTTGAAGTGGAGCAGGCGAAGCACCTGTTTCGTTGCTCCAGCAAAATACACTAGCGCGCACATATACTCCGCTCCGCCTATTATGTGAAGTTAGCCCGATTGGGACAGATTCACCTGCTCCAGTGCTGGATTGGTGGAGTGGAGCTGTCCCAAACACACCCTTAGTCACCAGGTATTGATAAGTTGGTTACCAGATTCAAATGGTTGTCAGGTTTTAAAATTTCTCTACTCCCAACATAACCCATTGGAGTGATCAAATCATCACTCTTCGAAAGTATAAATCATAGCTATGACAGAAAAATACGTAAAAATTATCGTGTAACTATGCATTATTTGGGTGGTAACTGTTAACTATCAATGTGGTAACTACATTACTATAACCTGGCAACTGACAATGAAAAAAAGTTAGTAAAACATATTAAGATGGGATCTTGTTTTGAAGTACTCGTTGAGACGAACTCAACGGTGAAAACGGATCGTCAATTTGATTACTGGTTCAAAAGATAATTTATTTTGAATTTTTTATTGCCAAAAGATTCCCTACATGCATGTGTTGGTCCGTCGCTTATGCGCGCCGTATGAAAACTGTTGTTGGGGCACGTTCCCTTGTTAGATTAACCGTTAAATGAATCAAGTGTCTGATCAAGCAAATGGTAAGTGAATGAAGATTCAAACATGTCTGGAACAATGCAATAATTCTTCCATTTTCTTCTTAAAATGCTGAAAACCTTTATTGTGGTACTCTTATTTTTCGGTCATATCTTAATCTGACAAAGAGAAAGCCTCTAAAAAAGGTAAACAGGTAAGCAATATCTATGTCCTCCATTTAGCAAGCCATAAGTAAAACTTTTAACCTCAAAGGATGGTGAAATTTAAATATTCTTCCAGTAAGGAATAGGTGAACGCAAATTTTAATAAAATTAGACCAGTGTCCGTGGCTACAAGAAAAAAATACAGAATGTTCTTCCTAGCAAGCAATACACCATGCAGCTGGAAGTGAAGCTATGACTCAGAAATATACAATAATAATGCAGCTGAAACAATCATCTTTTACATCCTAACCTGAAGCCACTAACAAATAAGCTAGCAATGTGTGAATATCAAACATGATGTTATGAACCATATCACATGTATGCTTGTGCAGTTGGGCTTAGGGCTAGGAATCAGCTAGAAAGCGCAAAACATAAACAGCATCCTCTTCGTCATGAAATCGATCAATGAGCATAAGAATGGGCCATTTGACATTGCTAAGTACTATGAGAACATATTGGGTGCACAAAGGGAACAATTTTGAGGTAGAGCAATGACTTATTGGTTCACTGAGAATAAACTGGAGAAGTGCAGGCATGCAGCTTCAAAATCAGATTCAACACTATCACAATTAAAACTTACACATCGACAGGCAATGCAACTGAAGTTGCCAGGTGTTAAGAACAAGAGCGCAATATGGCCACATGGCAGCTGGCACTACATTAGGATTGGGATCATCAGTTCCTATCTTTACATAATTTTCTCAATCCTAAGGAGAAAACACCTATGTATAACGAGGTTTCTTGTAGTAATTTGAGATTAAGCAAGACCTAAACCGGAACATTCATAGTCTCCTTCCTCCTGGCACTGGTGCGGCGATGCCAAGGCGCCGTTGCACACACTTGGGTCCATCCGTAACTAACCTCGACTAGGCGACTAGGCATAAGGACCCATATCTTATCTTGCTAAATAATCACAAGAGGTTCAAATTACTGCTGTAGCATTGACTGAGAGAACTCAACTGAACAATCATGTGTTAATGGCACAGTATACAGTTAAGACTTGGATCAAGTTGAGTGTTGGGTGCATGGGACAGAAACAGGTTACATAAAAAGAGCATACCATGGAGCTCCATTTCCTCTTTTGGAAGTGGATAATTTACAGATACTACAGTGCCAATCTCTCCAGCAAGACGGAAAACTTCACTAGCCGTAGAAAAGTCTGGAAGACCACCGAATATGACAGTTTTTGCAATCCTACATAATTAGGAGAGAAAAAATTACCAGTCGTATTGAATTAAACAGAAACAGGGTAAAAAAATGCTACAAACCATCATATCCTTGAACCAAAACCTAAGAATTAGTGCATAGACAGCAAGATCTATAAGAATGTATAAAAATGGTAGGTTATATCTTAGGCAATGCAGTATTGTCCTGTAAATAAAGAAACATCCCAGTTCATACCTTTGCTTTTCAGAAGTTTTCACTTTATCAGTAGCCTTAATGCTAACTTCCTTTGCTACTTTAGTATCCTTGGCCAATAACTTTGGTGGTCCTAGTTAAACACAATATCTTGCATCAGAAAAATTAAGTACTGGGAAAACTGAATAGTGGAAAGAGTGCAAGAAGTTCAACAACTTTCAAATAAAACCTGTATCTGTTTTATGGGATGTTTCCTCATGTTCTACAGGGGTAGAATTATCATCTTCGTCGTCTTTTGCATCTGAGTCCTCAGCTTGCACTGCTTATAAACAAAAAAAAGCCAGACCATCAGAACCTCAATCTATTGAATTTCACAAGCAACAAACTATCAATAATTACCGGTCTCCTTCTTATGCAAACGTTCCTTCAATGGAGCACGTTGAATTGCAAGCTTAACTCTTATTTTCCTACCAGCAACAGCAAATCCATTCTTTTCCTGAATAGCTCGCTCAGCATCTTGAACAGTGGCGCTGATACCAATGTAACACAGTTTTTAATTCAACATTGTAACAGGGTCAATGTCACTTTTGTGCACAGGTAATTATCAGCAATCAATACACTTGTATCAGCAGATGGATCGAGTTCTATGATCAACTCAAGTTTAAATGGTTTGGTTCATCCATTGGTCCGGACGATTTATTTTCTTATTACAAGAAAACTAATTACTAACCAGTTGTCCTATTATTAAATTAAAATAGGAACCAGACAACCAGTACAATCCAGTGGGTGATATTGGTCAGGAACTTAGTGAATATGTAATATACTTCTACAAACAATTACTGCAGTAAGGCTAATGCTATGAGGGGCCTGATAGCAATAACTAAGCTAACCACAATATGCAAGTTTTTCTAACTTTCTGTCATTAAAGACTCCCGCGGAAATTAAGCTGTGCTCAGGTGCTTCGCATCAAAGTGGCTTTCCCACAACATTGCACGAAAGAACACGCACTGGAAATATCCACAAAGACAAGTTCTGAAACTTACAAGTGCACGAACCCAAATCCTCGACTCGTCTCGGATCCTGCAACAACATAAAACCCGCATAAACAGAACTCCTTAGACATCGCATAGGCAACGCGAAATTACACCTAACCAAACACTAAGCATCCATTCAAATCCCTCAATTCAGAAGTCAGGTCACCTTTGGACGCGACCATGAAGCAGCGCCTCACCGGCCCGACCTCGCTAAACACCGTCTCGAGCTGCACAGCAAGGCAACAGCACAGGCCGCAAATCAGACCCCGGAACATCAAACGCGAAAAACCTAAGCAGGTAACCTCTCATCTTAGCAGAGGGGGAGTGCTACGAGCTGGCTGGCCATTACATCGGAAGACTTGTAGGTGTACGGCAGGTTGGAGACGAAAACGGTGGAGGGGGTGTGGCCCCCGGCAGCGCCGCCACCGCCGCCGCCGCCTGTGGCAGCATCACCTTCGGCGGCGGCTCCGGCGGCACTGGCCCCGGGGCGGACGCGCTGCTTCCCCTTGCCCATCGCCGGCGTGCGTTGCAGGGGGGGCGGGACGGCCGTGGGAACTGGGGGACTTCGCGGTTGCGATGGGACGAGAGGTTTTGGTGGGCTAGGGTTTATACTTGGGAATGAGTGAGTCGTTGTTAAGTGGGCTTGGGTGGGCTCGAACTGGGCTGGCCTGTTAAGTATGGAGTAGTAGTGGGTATGTTTAGTTAGATGGGCATGGGCTGGCCTTGACCAAATACTTCGTTAGAAGTGAGAAAGACAGGGGAGAAATGATTTTTTATTTTTAAAGGAGAAAATAGAAACACCTTTGCTATTTCTCTCTTGTTGCGTTATCCTAAACAGTGGTGTATTTCATAATGCATGCATTGCTTTTGTAGTAGACGCAATGGCACAAGTAAATCCTCAAGGATTCTTTCAAAAAAAAAGTCAATCCTCAAGGAGGCGCTCAGTAACAAGTGACACACCGGTATGAATTCATCAAAATACGGGTATGGGGAGAGAAAGAATGGATAATAAACTTTAAACTTCATAGCTATGAATTAATCAAACCAGGTCTCATAAATAGAAATATGTACTCAAAGTGTCTCCCTAAAATTTAAGCACTTTGCAAAATAACTATGAAAAAACAAAATATACAACAATGGAACTCCGGTATACAATTAAGTATCCTGTACAGACCTGAGCTTCCCAAAGAGTACAGCTTATTGCCACCTGACTAACCAAAAGATGTTACCACCTTGAGCGTGAAATTCACAAACCACAAACTCATGCAAATGTTTGTTTTGGTCAGAGGCAGCTTAGCTTGTGTTCTACTGAACATCCCTAAAATATCAGACTCAGCTTTCTCTCTCTCGATAAAACAGAAACCCTTGTTGCAATGCCGTACTCGTCTTGAGTTATGGACAATCAAGCAGCTTTTATTTGTTCATACTTTTCTCCTATGCTTCCACCTTTCTGCTTTTGGAACTCGATGTATCTTAGAGTGCTTGCAAAGAAGGCCTCTGCGGACGGATCAGATGTCTGGCTGTCATTTTGCTTCTCTGTCCTAATAAGTTCAATCAAATCTTGGATTACGGTGTTTGTAATTTGAGGGATTCCTTTCTCGAAGAAGTACAGATACCTGAAATCAATAAAAAAATTGAGGACTAAATAGCAGCAACCGTAAGCAGCAGAAAAATATATCAAGTGTATGTCTCGAGTTTTACTTGTTCAATATTTCAATAAATAGAGTGACAGATCCGCTGCTTCCCTTTGATATGTTGGCCATCTGTTGAGCAGCATTTGCGATTCTCAAGGCACGCTTTAAACAAAGGAGGACCCTGTAACAAAATTTTGGTCAGGCCAAATGAGAGGTCCTCATATTTTAGATATATGATTCAACAGCAGACCCAAAGTTATTCTGCCAACCAATGGCCTGTAGTTGATGTAAGAAGATAAACTAGAGGCGTGGAGATTTTTGTTTCCTTATAATTACAAAGCAAACTCCTACGCTCTTATGTGCCAAATATACTGAAAACAAAATGAGTACATCAAAAAGTTCACCTTTCACCGTCCATTATTCCATCTTGGTCATCAGTCCAGAAAAGGTGTGAACATGCATAGACTGCTCGGCATTGATCAGGCTTTTTTAGAAGTTTTGCTGAGTACTGCACCAAAACAGAGGTGATGTCACTCACAGTCAAGGCTAGATGAATAAATAGGTCTGGGTAATAAAAGAAATACGAAAACACAACACGTTACCCCTGTTGTCTTATGGGTGAGGGTGTCTCTGTTTTCCACCCCAAATATACTCATCCGCTGGAGGGTTCCAATAATTAAATGAAGTGCAGTAATTTGAGCCTTAGAATCCTGCTCGTGGTATGGATCCATTACAAGGAAAAGATATGTTAAAGCACTCAAATGTCCTGATGCATGAACAACAAATGAAATTTGAGATATGGTCAAGGGCAGGCATAGAGCAAGAGAGAGGCGGGTGGGGGTCATACCGCGATTTCTTCTTCATATAAGATGAATGCTTGTGTGAAGAACTCATAAGCGACCGGCTCCAAATCACAATCGTTAGCAGCCTGAATAAGAAATGCAGTCACGCAATATGAACCAATGTACAAAAATTCAATAATTTATTCCAACAATACCTCTGCGCATTGTAGATATAATCTGAGGGACAGTTCTGGACAAGGAACACACGAGAGTGCTTCGATAGTCTGAAAATTCAAAAATGACACAATTGATGACTGTGCGCAAGGATACAAAAATGCACAAGAATATAGAGCCTCAACATTATGAGTATCAGCACTGGAGGATGCCGACATGGCGACATCAAATATATTTACTAACTATTCTGTGTAGCTTGCTAACACTTAATATAATGCACATAGAGAAATGTGTGATTTCTTGAATCTGACTATTAACAGGGGGAAGGACATAAATATATATACATCAAAATGCAATTGAGAGTTCTATGTTATATCCATGTGATCATATGTGCTCCAAGAGCAAAATCCAGAATGTTAACATGTACGCAGAAGATAAAAAAACCTGATGCAAGATCTGAAATATTTTCTTAGGAGTTGCTGGAACTTCCTCCCCAGTGACATCTCCATCTTGACCGTGTAATTGTCTGACCAACTGCAGGAAACAAACGTGAACTCCACATCTGTATAATTGTTAAAACAAAGAGAAATATAGCACCTACACAATATCATCATGTCTACTACAAAGCAGCCTTCTCAACTATACAAATAACTTTTTACAAATGTATCGTAAGAATACATCATTAAACGTGAACGCTTTAGTACACAAACCTTGAGAGCGGAGAACACCAACGAAGGCACAGTGAAAGGTAGACGTTTGGGACCTCCCTGGAGTATATGCTTCTGGACAGTACATAAGATCTGAAAGATTGGCAAGTATTTTCTATCAGCATCTTCTAACTGGGCAAACGTCAACACATATATCCTGAGAAAATAAATGTTGCAGATAACACAAACTCAAGAGCAAGCTCCTGATTTGTGGGTTTAGCATGGACAAAGATAATTGGATCTGGTTTCATTTGTAACCAGATACTACCATGACAGGGCCACTGCCTTTTTCAGCCTCAAACAAAAAGCTTTAACACAAGAACTTCAGGCTAGGCAAAGTTGATATCATTTTCTAAAATGAAAGACAAGTTGGTATGAGAATACCATTGATGCTAACTTAGAACTTCAACTTCTTATTTAACTTAACTTCAATTTCTATGTTACAACATTATTTGCACGGAAAGAAACTAGCTCATAGTTCCATTAGACATCGCCAGCACTGGACATCTGGAACACAAATGTGTAAAATGAACGTATACTAAGACGACCGTGTAACCACCGAGAACTAAAGTAAGGGGGAGAATGTAATGGAGACTGGAAAAAAATGCAAGCTCTCGTGAACTTCAGTATAATAACAAATGTACCTTCAGCATCTCTTCATGGTCATCATTGTGCAACATGTGAATAAGGCGTGCTACAGAATTTTGTTCCTCCTTGAAATCCTCCTCATCAAGCTAATGAAAAAATGTTAACAATGGTGATAAACTTGATGAGAAACTATAATATTGTGTGCACTGATCAGGCGGCAGCACAAAGAAGATAACAACCAGTTAAAGAAAGCTGTAGCATGAAGTGTATGATCTCACCTCATCATCTTGAGCCCCACCCATATCTTTTATAAGGCCCTTAATTAAATCAAAAAGAGCCTCGATCTGCAAGAAATAGAGATACAGATCTCATGGTATGTTCCACGATAACTGATTGAGTAACAGCGCAGTGAAACATTACCTTGTCGGAAGTAGATATGCAAGTTGTATTATTCATTATGCTTTTAATTATTACCACGGCCATCACTTTAGTTGTAGCATTATCCAAATAATCCATAACCCGGGGATAGTTCGAAAGCTCCAATGCAGTAACAATATTGCTATACTTCTCCAGCGGAGCGCTAAGAAGTGCGACAATTTGCTTTGTTGCTCTGCTATCTTCAAGTTTTTCCTTGCCTGAAAGTTTCTTGACGCATGCACCCTGTCCATTATTAAACATAACATGAGCTGGGAGCCTAGGATGTTTAAGCGCATATCTACATCAACTATAGCACTCGAATGGTTTTTAGAATTAGTGAATAAGACAATAAGATAAACTGTCGAACAAATATCTTTGACAACACTAAACATACCAACACTTGATCAACATAATCAAGCCGATCTGGATGCACACGGAGAGTAAACGTGAGGAGTGATACATATAAAGTTACTGCTCCGACAACCGGCATGTCAACCTGAGCTTCTATCACCTGCCAACAAACAATAGCTCAGTTATTTCAGTTTAACCAGTACACTGCAGCAGAAAAAACAGCATGCAACTTCAGCAAGAAATAAAAGGTTTAAGAAAAAAAACTGAAGTGCTACCTTTCCAATAGCATTGCTGAACTTTGCAAATGCTTCAACTTGCAAAAACTCTGGCAGTACCTGCACAATTTATTAATGTAAGAACAGGTACAAATTACATGTGATGAAGTGGTCTACAGGATGCTTACTTCAGGACTTGTGGCAGCATAGTTTGACAATCTGTCCATGAGCTGAGATAGCACCGTTTTGATATCCACACTTGGCTGCAAAATAACTTCCATGATGACTTGCATCCATAGTACAATAAAAGAGAAAGTGCATATCAACTATTAAAATTGATCAAGATTCAGTACTCATACTCTGCACTTCATGCATATTAATATTTACCTTGTATGTTGTCATGTTAACCATACATTGAACTTACATATCATGTCAGAGTTTACACTACATTATAAAGACCACTAAAGTATGTGTTCTTCAACTAAATACGGTACCACAAAAGAATACACTACATTAGTTTAATTCATAGTTCAAAAAGGCGCTGGCCTAGGCACGCCCAGGCGCGCATAAGCGCGAGGCGTTGGCCAAACGCCTCGCCTTGGCCCTAGGCGGTGGAAAAGGCGGCCGGCGAGGAACCCTTCGTCCGGCGGCGGCGCTGCCGGGGAGACAGGTAAGAGGGAGAGGAATAGCGGCGGCGCTGCAGGAGAGTGGTCCTCCGGCGAGGAATAGAGCTTCACTGGCTGGTCCCCATCGCTGCAGCAAGGGAAAGAGAGGGAGAGGGAGAGAGGCGGCGTGAGGGAGGAACCCTAGATTTTCTATCATCTGTGCGTGAGTGCTTCTTTTACTAGGGACTGGATAGATGGGCCTCTTCTTAACGGGCTAGGTCAGCCCATCTTGTTTATTTCACATTGCAGCCCATATAGAGCGTCGTACAGCGTCCGTACAGAACGCCTAGGCGCGCCTAGGCGACGCATAAGCTAGCAAGGCGCAAGTAGGTAACAAAACGCATAATTAACGCCCAGCGCCTTTTTGAACTTTGGTTTAATTCGCCCCAAGATCATACTTAGCTAGTATGATAGATTATACTTCCTCTGAAGATTAAGAGTGCACCTGAATTTATTTAGTTAGGCTATGTAATTAAATTGTTTAAACTGTGAAGCACAGAAAAACCAACCCTATTTGGTTTTATGAGAAGTCAAAATTAATCAAAGGCAGTGCAGTGGGCATTGGATGGCAGTCAAAATTGATCACATTAAAATATTATTGACTCTCTAGGATGATGCACAATAAATGGTCAGGATAGTGGCATTGGATGGCAGAATTGACTAAAGATGCCACATTATAATCATCACTGGTATGTGTCATTGGATGACTTCAGCTATGCAAGTATATGCATATAACAGCATAAAATGCGCAATTCCTGCGGGGAAACAAGCTAACAAAAAGCAAAGTTGCCAACCTGTAGCTGGGGAAATGCACTCAGCAATGTTTCCAATGTCTGTAAATGGTATTCATCTGGAAAGACTTGGATTATGCAGTCCATCAGGTAGAACTGAGCAAGATCATCCTTACAATTAACAACCTGTCAAAATTTCCAGCTTCAGTTTCCACTAGAACATGAAGGTATATTGTCATTTTACATCAGTATAAATTTACTCAAACCTGCTCTGATATCCTTGGAAGAACAGTTTCTTTGTACATATCAAGGTCAACACCCTCAATTTGGCTTAGAACGTGAAGGTTTTTGCCAACCTGGAAAAGAATACAAAAACTTGTGTTGTTAAAATGGCTCCAGTAACAGTCAACGAAGGTAGATACTAATCAAGTTACCAGATCACGCAGTTCATTTCTTTCCCTCCCCCGCTTGTCCTTCTCCCGAACAGGCCCCTGCAGACCAGGGTCATCATTTTCTGGTTTCAGCGATCATCTAACAAGATTAATGTCTTACTATCACTAGGTTCTGTAAACTTTTAGAACTAGATTCCCAAATGATGGCATGTGTGATAAATGATCTTTATTTGAGCAACCGATGGGAGATTATATAGATTGAGTGCAGCCTAGCATGTTGAATGCACGATACAAAAGAAAGGAAAATGAGGAAAGTTGAGCCTCCAGATTAAAAGACTGCAAACAAACCTGATGCTGCATCCGGACCCAGAGTTTGTTCATTTCTATGAAGTTCTGAAGAACAAACTCAACTGCATCATTAATGCTGTCAGCATCCCTGCATGATGAAAAAACTATGGAATATTAGAAAAAAATGCATAAATCTCAAAATTGCATTCACTGTCAGGACAAGTCACAGTCAATATTGCAACGCCCCGTTATAATGAACTAAACTGACTACAGATCATTTCTGAATGATCCTAAATCAAACAGGCTCACTGGAAATAGTTAGGACCTTGAATGCACAATATTATAACTGTGATTGAAAAGGATTGGTTAAACTTTACATAAGCCAATGACAGGAGGGTTGGTGACAGACAGAGTAACAGCAAATAATGATTAGGAAGTCCCAGACCCCAGTCATTGTACAAAAAGAAGAGAAAAGGAACTAGTAAGCTAGTACTGCATCCTGTTGACAAGGTTTATAGGATAGTCATTTACGACTCATTTTTGTGACACATGATAATATTTACATGGAAGATCACTTTGTTTCAGTTTCTGTACTACGTCTAGTTATAAGCCTTTTGTGTAGTCAATGAACTTGCAGCGTAATGTTTTTGTAACTATCATAGCACACGTTTCTTTTACAATAAATTGTAGTACATGTGTGACACCATTGCAGAACAAGCAAATTCTTAGTATCCTATAAGGACAATCTCACCATTTAATATGCAAACATTAATTAAAGAAATAAACTGTGACTAAAAACAGTGTGGAATGATGTACAGTACCCTTCATACTCGGAACCAATATCAGGCAGTTTGTCTCTGCTTATCTGGGATAGGTAACTTCTTAGAAAAAGTCCACGGAGAGGATGTTGAATGCCTCGACACATTTCAACGAGGTCTTTCAGAACATCTTTAGCAGGAGCCTCCTTTGATTTAATGTACACAGATCCTACTGTGCAGAGCAAATAGCTAGCACATGAACAACATAAAGTCAGATAAAAACTAGATTCTGTAAGAAATTACAGTATATTACACATATGGCATGATAAACTCTGGCGTATTGGGAACTATCCTGAGGCATGACGGAATGTTAACTGGGCATCCCCCGAAGCACAGTAAGTAAACTGCCTACGTGGCGGTTATCAAACTCGCAGCACAGTGAGGAATAACTGATGATAAAATGGCATTCCATACCCTTTTTTACTAGTTCAAAAATTGCGGATGCAATAGTTCTATTTCCTTTCAATGTCTCAAACAATATGCACTACATTCAAACTAGTCTGGTCAAGACACCCAAGTTCCTATCAAGCTAGGGACCAATCATTCAATCTCTGACATGGCTTGGATGTTCCGCACTGACACAACTGTCAAACAACTCTTTAAAGCAAGTAAAACTGAACTAGCATCCGTCATTGCAAAAGGGGGTCATGAGCCTTACAGTCTGGGCAGCACGTTTCCGGCATGCTGCACGAGCTCGTAGAGGTCGACGACGGAGCAGCTTCCCCGCCGTGTCTCCTCCCTGAAGAACATCTCCAGCTTCCGCATCTCATCAAACGCCCTCATGTCTGCAAGTAAATTCCATCAGACCCCAAACTGAACCCACTCCCAGAGCTCGACACGCTCGTGGAATAACCCAGGACGCAAAGTCGGAAAAGTACACTCACATAGCTCGTAGTACTTGTGCGGGGAGAGGCGCGAGGTGCGCAGCTCGGAGAGCATCTGCGCCGAGTACTTGAGCGCGTCCTTGAGGTTGTTCGAGTCCTGCATCCACACCAATTCGCCGATCGAGGCGGGGGTAAGCTATAGCCACGACCAATTGAGTGCGGGTAGGGCTCCGCGGCGGGCGCGGGGCATGGGAGGAGGGGAGGGGGCTTACGAGGGCGCGGTGCATGTAGAAGGCGTTCTGCTGGACGCCGGCGATGCCCTCGGCGAGCCAGCGCTCCTCGTCGTCGCCGCCGCCGCCGTCGGGCAGCATCCTGGCGGACGCCGTCTTCGCGGGCGGATCTGGGCGGCGGCGGGCGTGCGTCCTCCTCCTCGGCGACGGCTCGGGGCGGGGCGGAGTGGGAGATCTCGCGTGGCTCTGCGCCCCCTCGGGTTTGGCTGGGTGCGGGTGTCTGCGTTCTTCGCGTGTTTTTTTATGTTCAGCCTCTTCCTTTGCTATCTCGATCGTTTGATTGATGCCTCGGATCCCGAGTGGTTCCGATCGGAACCGGACGGACGCGGTTGACCGGATGGTCTACCTGGCAGGGGGGCTGACTTACCGATGAAATAGATCTGACTGGCAGGTGGGCTAGTAATTTCTTCAGAATTATTATCATCGATTTTGATGGATTTTCATGTTGAGATTTTTTTTTAGAAGCACAGTACCTCGGAAAACCTAGAGGAAGTATAGGAAGACGGATAAATCATTAGAGAAGAGTCGGGACTAGACGGGTAGATCACAAATCGTAAAATTAAAACTCGTAGAATCAAAAAACCGTGGATTATACTTGCTGACATAGTAGCAACCAATTAGATCCTAAAGTTGCAGAATCGTATAATAAATGTATGATTATGAAAAGCTTGAATGCAACTCCAAAAAGAAATGAAGGTCCAATAAAAGACTATCATAGCATACACTTTGTGATATGTGTATATTCTAGGCTAGCTATGGTGGTGGATAGATTCTACACATTGATTGCTAATATTAACCCAACAGAACGACGCTCCCCCATTGATACTTGTGCTACAAATGATACATTAGGAAGAATTTTGTCGCGACAAAATCAATATCAACATGGTCATGGGATACACCGACCTCTTAAGGTTTATTTGCAATGGTGGAAAATTGGAAGAGTAGTGGGAAGGAAAACAATGCTCATTTGGTTAGTTTTATGAAAGATAGCTCTACATCTTATTTCAGTAGGAATAATCATCATTGTGCTAGCAACAACAAAATAATAAAATAAAATGACAACAAATATAACATTGATCCTACAAAAATTCTAGAAACAAGGAATTAAAAACCACAAGAATTCGAAAAACATAAAAATATAATCTCATGGCACGTGCAATCGTAGAGGAACTGAAAACGCAGAACACAAGTCAATTTCCTATGGAGTTTGAATTCATGCCATAGTCATTATGGACACACGTGATGTTTTTAAAATAATTCTAACCTCTTGCTAGAAATTCTATGGTATTATAGTGTGTCAAAGCATTAATAAGATTTCGGGTTTCCATTCTTTTAAACCAAATGGAATCTACAGCAAAAAATACTATGGATTAGAATCCCACAAGTTTGCTTTTTAAACCGAAGATGCCATAAATAAAGTGTACCATTTGTTTGGACTTAATCTCCTCGTGAATTATGTAAACTCTGAAAATTGACTACCGAGTTACTCCCTCCGTTTCTAAATGTAAGAGCATCTTCGACTGTGCCCCCAGCGCTCCACAAGGACCACTTTTTCGTCTCTGTAAGAAAGAATTTTTTCCACCGGATTGAGCTGAAATTTCATCTAGCGATTCTAGGCCGAACCCAACGCCAGGTTGGGCTTCGACGGTATGCCGAAATGCGGGACAACTCCGTCGATGACAGAAGCCGACTTTCCCTCCATCTTTCCCCTTCCCTCCATTTTATCTCCCATATACTCCCTTTCCCGCCCAACTTCCCGCCTGACTTCACGCCATTTCCCCTTCTCCGATATAGGATTCTGCCGTCATGGCACCCAAGACGTTCGCTGACCCCCTGTCCACCACCGTTCCAACACCGACAACGAAGAAGATGAGGAAGCCGAGAGATGAACAACACTCTCTAAGCCCACTCTGTCCGGAAGGAGAAGAGCGAGGTGAGGCTATTGTTTTGAACTATGCCGAGACTATGTATTTTTTGGTAGCGGGAAATTTTATTTTCAAATTCTGTTAAGCTTGGGGGCTGAAAATTGCGCTCGGCTACGAGCTTCGCCAAATAATGCCGACGTAAAGGCCAAAAGCTTACAACGAGTACACTGGGAGCTGAACGGCTGGAGATGCTCTAAGAGTGTGTTCGTTTATGGGATGAAGTGTAACGGAATGAATCATTCCATATTCCATTCCACTGTCATGGAACCGTTCTATTCGTGTGTTCGGTTTGGGCAAAAATTATCACGAAACCATTCCGGTTTTGGAATGGGATGAGAATGGAATGAAATGAAGTGGGAATGAAATCATTCTAATCTCGATTAATTATTTCCTAAACTGGATTAATTATTGCGAATGTTTATTAACTATTCATAATCTTAATTAATTAATGTTTGCTAAATTTGATTAATTAGCGTGTGACAGTCACCCGTTCCACCTCGTCCGGCCAAATCGGCCGGACCGGTGTATTTTGAATCTAGAGGGAATATTCCATTTTGAGGAACCACTCCATTTCATTCCATTCCGCAACCGAACATAAGAACATGCTCTAGGTACGGAACCATTCCATTCCGTTCCACCTCGTTCTGGAACCCTAAGCTTTTCTAACATTTTTTGCGGGCTTACATTTATAAGAACGGAGGATGTACATCTTTTATTTCCAAAGTCGCACTTTGACTACCGTTTGGTTTGGTAAATTCATATGTTTTCTTTGGCTGTTTTCCAGTTCGAGTTTGTATGCCCAAAAAACTTCACCTCGTCACCTGCCGTGCACATCTCGGCCTCTCCTCGTGGGTCCACGGCGCGTCCTTCTCGGAGCTCCATCCCACTGCCCACCCGAACCCACCGCCGCCCTCACCCTCCCCTCCCCGGCCACCCTTCTCCCCTCACTCCTCCTCTAAACCCTAAACCACTCCCCCCTCCCCTCTCTCAGCGGCGCCCCTTTTCGCGGCGGCGGCGGCGCCATGGGGGCCCTCGCGGCGTCGACGGCGACGGCGAACTGGCTCGTCGAGGACGACATCCTCCTCAAGAACGCCTGCGAGGTAAAAACCGGCATCTTCCCACCCCCCCGGATCGCGACTCGAAAGGTCCCCGTGTCGGCGCGTAGGCTAGGTCGGGCTCCGATTGGGGGCGTCCAGTTGCTGTTCTTCAGCCCTTTCTTGGCTGCCGGGGCACGACGGAGGCAGGGATTTCGCCCGCTAGTCAGAATGTTTTAAGAGATTCCCTCGGCTTTGGAGAACCCCCGCGCCCGCCCCTGATTTCTTAGACTTATCCCGATTCTTGATTTATTTCCGTGTTTCAAAGAACGGTGGTGCTCTGCTGTGGTACATCGGAGTTTACTGTCAGGATGGCGTAATAATCATAAAGTATTGCTTCCTGTTGTTAGCACACTGTGAAATCCCATCTACAAAACCTTTGTAAAGTATCACATTACTGTATAAGTAAAATATAATTCCAGGCAATTTGTCGCAGGCAGGCCTATTAAACTTGTTCTCCGTATTAATGACCAAATAAGTTTCCATCAAAAAATAGACGGTGTCAACGGATAGTCCCAAACTCCCAATAGGGGTTGTTCTTCTTGTATACCAGGGCACAGAAGTGCGAAACTCTGCTCTGACAGTTGCTTTAACAAAATGTTCTATGAAACTCTGAAATCTGAATATATATGACTAGTCCCCTGTCAGTTTGTTGCTCATTGTTGAATAATATGTGTGGTACTTGCAGAATGGTGCCTCGTTGCAGTCCCTAGCGAAAGGGGCTGTAACGTTCTCCCGTAAGTTCACTCTTCAAGAAATACAGGATCGCTGGACTTCGTTGCTATATAACCCAGAGGTCGCAGCGCAAGCTTCTGCTCGGATGGTTGAGTATGAGACTGAACTTTCCATTTCCAACCCTGCCAAGACATTTAAACTGTTCAACTCCAAGGCAAGAGATGTTTCATTTCATAAGCGGAAAATTGAGAGTGTAAAGAATTTATATTATGCGATGAGAAAGAGAGTACACAATGAGCCCTGTGACACTGCCGACCTCGGTTTTCTTATTTCCCCTTGTTCTTGTATGGCGATTAGTGGGGAGTGTGTCTGCGGAGGCATACCTTCACAGGAGCATCATGTGGTTGAACCACGGATGAGTACAATGAGCTGCTATGAGCAAGCAGGTGGAAGCTACAGTGGTGCACAACAGATGCATCATGAGATGAATGGTCATTCTTTCCATGCTCAGCATCCTGTGAGCATGATAAAAGATGAGGATGCCACCAATAATGCACCATATGGCTATTCAGATGTAGCTCAAATGTATGACCAGCATACCTACACGAAAAAAACTCCTGAGATGAGTGAAGGGAACAATGGCTCTCTCAGAGGTATCACTGATTTTCAAGATCCTATGCAGTTTCAGCAATCGGTCCCTAGCAATCAATGTGGCAATGAAGTGGCAGAATCAGAAGCGTTGATGGTTACTAATCAAGGTGGAGGTGAACATGTGCATTTCCCTGCGAACAACAGCAGTGTGCCAGAACCCGGCTCACTACACTTGATCGGTCAATCTGAGGGTTCTCAAGCACCTTGTGCAATCTGGAATGGGGTTGAGGAACCAGACACACTTACTCTTGCTGATGATAAGAAAATAAAGGCAGCTAACCAAGACCCTCTCACATTGCAAGCTAATTTGGATGGTGGAATTTGCATGCCTGGTTTGGATCATGCAACAATACAAGAAGCTGATTACATGGATTTCCCCTTCTTTAGCAACAGTGATGATTTTGATCTTCTGAACGGTGAAAATTTCCTGAATTCTCCACATGAGACAAATCAGGAAGACTTAGATGATCCTGATGCAATGCAAAATCTGTTGCACCCTGATGAGGCAAACATTTGCTGTGATCAGGTAGATTCTGGCCATGTACAGCATGATGCAGTGGGTGTTTCTGGAATGATCTTGGTACCTGCTTCACCTGAAGTGTGTTATCCTGGCCCCTATGCTGAGTGCACGCTGAATACAGAAGATCCTGAAATCCCTTGCAACGACGATGCTATTACACATGGCGAGTTTTCTCCCCTGCGCCCCACTACTTCTTCTGGACGAAACTCCGACTACAATGTATCTCCATTCCCCCCTGCAACTAGCCCTCCATCAAAGGCTGATCATTCCGCTGCGATTGATTTGACCCAAAAGAGAGGGGATGTGGCTAATGCCCAATCTTTATCACAACAAATGAAGCTTAGCCCATCCACATCAGAACCAAGAGAAGATTCAGTGGCACTTAATAAAGGCTGCGTCCTAGGAGCTAGGCTGTCTGAAGGTCCTTCAACTTCTAGTGTATTTATGCATGGTAACATTGACACCAATGCTGAGAGCACATGCATGCTAGCTTTACCTGCTACTCATCCATCTGGACTTGGTGAAGGACCACCACGCAGTTTAGGACAGCACGATTTTTTTGATAACTCTCAAAGTTCGATGTTATACGATCCAGTTCAACAGCCTGATCATATGAACTACAGCTCACATGATAATCAGCCAGAACTACAAGATGGGGCTGCTCTACATGCATTGTCAGACTTGGGTCTTCAAGACCCTATCGAAGTCGTGCCAGAATCAGCTCCATTAGAAGAATGCTCTGACGCTGAAAATGATGTTCCAAACTACTACGATCTAGAAGCTCTGGTATAGATCTCTTAATTTTTTCTAATAGAACTTTTCACTGTGTTACTTTTGATTCACCCATTTTCGGTATTGATTGCAGATACTTGATCAGGATCTTATCCCTTGGGATCAGGCTGATTCGGTTAACTCTGAAGGTAAACATCAACCATCTGTTACATCATTGTGAATATGGCTAAGCATATGCTACATTAAAATTTGGAAGTCTATTTTATAGAGATGCAGATTTAAGGCTAAGTAACATAATGATGACAGATTTGTCCAAAGGAGTTATTCTGCTGAAATATTGCTCCCGTTGTTGCAATAATACTTCACTCTCAGTGCATGTAGTCACTAAATTTTGGACCAGTCATCATATGGGTGTGCTATTGGGGGAGAAATTTTGTTCGAGCAGTAGTGTAACTTGTGTGTCAGTGTGAACACAGTATCTTAACTTGATGTGCCCTTTCCACTTAGTCGCGATTTGCCTGCAAACCACATACATGCCATAAAACAATAAAAACTGACCAAACTTGGCCCATGCACACAAAGGGAAAATTTTCTAATTATTACTATTATTATCTGTGTGCATTTCAGTTTCCAGATTTGACCATCCAGAAAGCAGGAAATCATTGATAAGGCTGGAGCAGGGTGCTCGGGCTTATTTGAACCGAGCTATCACGTCTCGAAGTGCCTTTGCAGTTGTCTATGGACTGCACTTGAAATACTACATAAAGGATCCTGAGGTAAATTCAACTGAACTTTTCAGTTAATATGGTCTCTTCAGATTATGGGCATCTTGTACTGTACAGTTAGTGGTTCAAATCTTGTGTTGTGAATAGTCATAGGTAGAAACAATCCACACTTGCTAATCAATAGCAGTTTGAAGACTCATGCATCTTGTTTCTGTCTTAATAGTTGATTGCTGATTGAATTCTTCTAATTCAATTTTAAGTACAAAGATGCAATCTAGGATGGTTATTTTATGGCTTTTACTTTCATTTATTTTGACACAATGATGTTTAAACTGTATGGAGTATACAATAGTTTCACACTGCCTGATATATTGACACCATTTTCCGAATTTTCAGTTACACGTTTCTTATCTTGTCTCAGGTTATTCTTGGAAGAGAGACAGAAGACGTAAAAGTTGACATAGATTTGGGAAAAGAAGGGAGGGCAAATAAAATATCTCGTCGGCAGGTATTTTCTTGAATATTTTATTTTAAGTTAGGGAAATTTTAGTTTCAACTTAGGCCTCACTTAGGAGCTCAGTTTAATTTTTCATCCGGAAAATTTCACTGTTGTGGCCAAAAACCGGTGACCAAAAAAAACACCAGTTAATTGCTGTTTGGATAGGACACATTTTCGTTCTTGCCTCCTAAAGAGTTCCAGAACTCTACTAGCGAACTCGCCACGGCTTACAGAGCCCAACTCCCTGTACCACAAATCCTCCCTGTACCCTCTGACTCTGCAGGTCGCTGGCTGAGAGCCACAGCCGCGTGCCTCTCTGTGGGCGCTGCCTAAGTCAGAATCGCCATGACCCATATTTGATGGCTTTGCCAGCGCTCTGATGGTGGCCATGCCGCCATGGCTCCGAGTGAGTGACCAGCCTCGTGGAGCTCGCCACGAGCTTTAGAGGAGTTGCCAGTGAGGCTGATGTAGCCGCATAGGTGGTGAAATTGTCTGATGGGCAGAGGAGCACAACGTGACGTTAGGGCTTCTCTGGTGGTCCGCAGCAGGACAGAGCGTGGACATCTGTGATGACGAAGGGGACAACAGGGAGCATACGGGGTTGGCGGCAGCGTTGCGTCCTGTGTCCCTCGTCGTTGAGTTCTTGTCCATAGCTTTGGCCGGATTTTAAATGGGGACTCTGTTGCTGAGTGAAATTTGGCAGGTTCTCGCTGGAAATGGGCGAGAAAAAAAGCCGATAACGATAACCCAATCACCAATTTGGGCCGCGCTCTGAATTCACCATGGGCCTAATAAGATGCTGGTATTAGGGCCTTAAATGGCGAACCAAGTGGGCCCTTAGGGAATAGCTAATTGCCAAGACTTGTGGACTTGCCTACATGAGTAAAGAAAATGATGAAAGACATCTTTATCCTGTGGACTGTCATATCTCGTTTTTACTCTATTTGGTATTTTGGTTCTTCTTTTGAGGTTATCTCCTGCAGTAAATGTATTTTCAGCTCGTCGTGGTCTTAGTATGATTGGCAGTCACAGAAGGTACGCTGCCCTGACAGCAGTGTAAAGCTTGGCATGTCATGCAGTGTCCAAACACATTTAGCGTGCAGGATACATGTTTGGTTACCTCTGCCTGCCAGTGGTTGCACCCAACTAACTAGTCGTGTGTTTTTCCTCCTTATCACGAGTTTAGGTATCAGATTGGTGCAGTGCACTAAAAAACCAACACTGTATTTGTTTTGCTGAATCAGTGCCTTATCTCATTGGTCTTTTTGTATGTTTATAAATCCATATTATGTTCTGACAATCAGGCGGTGATCAAGATGGATAAAGCTGGGTCTTTTCATATCAAGAACATTGGGAAGTGCTCAATCTTTGTTAATAGCATGGAAGTACCAAGCTGCAAAGGCATTAACCTAAATACCGATTCTTTAATTGAGGTACAGATATCTTTTTCATTTCCCATCTGTAACAAACTAATCCCTTCATTTACAGTTAGTTTGTAACTTGATGAGAAGAAAGGCGTGTTCCTTCTAGTAATAATTCATGTCCTCTCTTTGTTCTGAACAATGATACAACTGCATGCAACACTTTACTTTGAGGCCATTTTCCACTAGGATCTTTGCGGAGTATCTCTGGTAACACTAACAAAGTGCCTAGTGCTGCATTTGGATTCTTTGAACAACCATTGGAATATATGTGCCTGTGCCTAGAATTTGGATGAATGATTCCAATAAATTTGTGTGGAACAAATCCTTGGCCATGTAAATACTAAGAAAACTAGAGATTTAACAAAGATATCAACTGAAGCAAGGGTTAGCTTACCGTGGAGACCTGGATTTCTTCAGTGAAATAATTTAACCAACTTATAAATAGAAAGTTTCATCATCCGGAGATGGTTTGCCATTCTAGATGGACCTTTCATGCGCCACGCAATGTCACAGCTAATATCAATTACCTTATTGAGCACGGAAATTTGAGACTAGTAAGGAAGTGCCCACGTATAAAGAATTCGACAAATCAGAATATGAAGACGTATTTGACCTAGTGGAACATTGTAATGGATCAATTTGAATGAAGAAAAATGTTACAGTAAAAGCCTAGAAACATCGTAGATGTAGTATGTGTTCATTTTCAATTATAAAGAAAGGTTTGCTCCATCTTGTTATTTGTTGTGATGTAATTACTCATTTGGCTGTCGATTTCCCCTGCAGATAAAGGACATGAGGCTAATTTTCCACGCAAACCAGGACGCCGTGAGGCAATACCTCGCCCGCCGAGGCTCGAACAGCACTCTTTCCACCCTGGGTCTTGAGCCTGCTGCGGCCGCCCCGACAGCGCTTGCCAGTAGTTAACTCGTCGAGTGACTCCCTAGAGTAGAATGTGACTGTCTCGCCTGGCTGCTCCTGCCTGGGCGACGTGTGAATACATGGGATGTAGAATGGTCTCTGTTCTGTCGTAGACTCGTAGTTGAGCAAACAAGTCCTTTGAGTAGATGTGTAGCGTGCTGGCAGCAAAGTGTATAATGAGAAATGCTTTTCCATTCGTTGTGACTCGCCATTGCGGTTGCAAATTCTTGGAGCAATGTAGCAGGTGCGGCTGGAATAAACGGAGGGAGATTCTGTTGAAGGACAGCATGAGAATGCAACTCCCGGAGAAGGTATTGGGCTGCTGCGTGTAAAGGCGAAAGTTAACCATGTCTCCGGGCAGTGGTTTTACACGCATCGGCCGGCAGATGCTGCTACGTGAAAAATCCAAGTGTAACAACGGTGGCATTTTTCTGCGTATAAAAGCAAGCGGCTGTCCTTCACCGGAAGAATTTTAGAAGCACACCGTGCTCACCGAAAGTTCTACCTTTGGCCGAGTGTAAACCCACTACCGAAAATGGAAATTTATATGGCGAACGGGAACCGGAGATTCGGTGAGCACGGAGTGCTTGCTTGCTTGCTGAGAACTTTTGGAGGGGTTCTTTATGTAAGTCAAGGGATTGGTGTAGTAGCTAAGTTGTTGTTGGCACGTGGCAGCACGTACCTAACTCAACCAACACACCCACGATCAGCCGACGTCAACTCAACCAACACACTCACACTTGTCCAACCTTTGACGGAGATTCACAAGTTGTTCAAGCAGGTTGGAGTGTTCACAATATAAAGATGTTTTAGGTGTAAACATAAGTTGTATAGATTTGTACTAAAATATAGGTGTAGCATATGATGTATAGATTTGGACTAAACTAAATGTATATGCACACTAAAACATGTCTAAATACATGTGTGTATATATGAATATGAAAAATGGCTAAAACGTATTATATTATGAAACAGAAGGGAGTATGTAACTATGTATGAATGCTTAGTGACTCCGGTGGCTACGTAATTTTCTTTTGAGGGAAACATCTTTGTTACCCTAACAAGTGTTAGGGGCGGCGTTTTGGCTTCGGCTTCACAACAAAAACACGTAATAAATATGCTTTTGATCTCTGCATGCATTAAATTGATTGAAACCGTGTGAGGCCGAATCAGATTGCTAAATACATAGGTGTTAATTTGAATGTTCGAAGAATCCATTTTTTTTTTCCTGGTAGAATCCATTCTTTCCTGCTACTCCCTCCATTCACGTGGACCAAACTTGTGCTAAAACATCTTATATTTTGATTACGAAGAGAGTAGTATCGTGCGTGGGGTCTTTTTCTAGAAGGATGCATTGCGTTGTCATTTACCCACCTCACAAGTCATGATAATACTACTAGCTAGCAACGCATCTAAACAATTTCAAAAGGATAACACAAGGCACAATTTTTCATCATAATAAAAAAGATAAAAGAAGGCATTGGGTGAGGGGACTTTTTGTTGCCTCTCTACTCTAGGGCTCTAGGCCCTATCCATCTACGGTGAAGTAGCAGGAGGAGGAGCACACGCACGAACGGCACGCTCCCACTATAATTGCTTCCCTTCCCTTGCGCTGCGTTCGTTCGCTCGCTCCTCCAGTATCCCCGCCGCACACGCCACCCAGCCTCGCCTCACGCCTCACCACAGCAAACCGGCCGGCGAGCGAGCGAGCGAACGGAGCGAGAGCTCCAGGCCAAGACGATGGGCGCCTTCCTCTCGTCGCTCGTCACGCCTCCCCCCGCCGCCGACGACGGGGACTCCGCCGTCGTCGCCGTCCACTCCAAGGCCGCCTGGGACCAGCAGCTGGACGCCCACCGGAACGCCTCCAAGCTGGTAATTAAGACAGAGAGGCCTGAGATAACCTCCGGATCTGGCTGGCTGACCGACTGACTGAGATCGCTGTTGCTCTTGCTCCAGATGGTGATCGACTTCTCCGCGTCCTGGTGCGGGCCATGCCGCTTCATCGAGCCCGCCTTCAAGGAGATGGCCTCCCGCTTCGCCGACGCCGTCTTCGTCAAGATCGACGTCGACGAGCTCGGGGTACGCCCCCCCTCTCCTCACCTATATCAATCTTGCTTGCTTCTCCTTCAGTTCACAACACCGAATTAACCAAACTAGCGCGCGCAATCTGCCTTCGGCTCCTGAAATTGGGTAGGGAAAAAGCTCTGATCCTGATTAATCTTGGAGAAGTACCTAGCTTCAGCCTTCGATTCAGTGAATTCGATCCAGGTTTTTTCCTGATCATCGATATAAGGAGGAATCGGGGTCAGTGCTGAAATCCAGTAGATTTGTCTTCTGCTTGGGAAACTGAATCGGATGTGGAGCTCACAGTTGTATTGAGACAGTCCTCTTGCGTTGTGCTAGAACATGGTGCATTGAGTTGGAACCTGCAGGGGTAGAGGCGATTTCTGAATTTGGGGTTTCAGTTTATGCCGATTAAGGTTTCTCCCAGTAGGATCCAATCAAATAGTGAATGGCCATGTAGAGGTTCTGCTCTTGAAACACACATCGCGCGTAGTTTTCTGCTCTAGTGAAGCTGGCAGGGGAAGGTTGAGGCTAATTTGAGTTCGTCGTAGAACATAATAACATACACATTCATCATTGATGGTACTAATTTCAGACAGGAAAAACACTGTCCTAAAACATGGCCACCTGGACTGCATAGGCGCTAGGCGCCACACTCCTCTCTTGCCTGCCTGTGCAGCCACATAGCCTGACTAGTAGCAACCACCCTGCTGTTCACCTAGCACCACATAGCACGACTAGTGGCAACCGCCTGCCGCTTGCCTAGCGCCTAGCACCTACTATCTCAGTACAGTCCAACACCTAATTAGTGCATATAATCTGGCTAGATTCGTGGAATCGTGAAGGGGAAGGTTCTGATTCTGCTTGAGTTCAGAGTAGTGGTTAGATCATGGCTTCATTAAATGGATTTGATCCAAGTTTCCGCAGTCATCAAAGAGAAGACACCCTATTACACTGTATATTTAGGAGGAATCATTGGTAGTGCTCAGTTCCAGTACATTTGGATTGGATGCATCCTTGTGTTAAAACCAGATTTTAAATTGCTTTTCGGAGTGGAATCAGACGTGGAGTCCGCTGTAATGCACTCTTGCATTGTCTAGGACATCTCACATGCATTGAAGTGAAACCAATTGGACATCTCACATGCATTGTAGTGAAACGAGTTGAACATCTCACATGCATTGAACTGAAACCAGCTAAGGTAGATTCAATTTGTATATTTGGGGTTTTATGCCAATTTAAGAGAGTCTAGGGCTCTAGGCATACATATTCATGAATTATTGGTACCCATTTGTGGACATAAAGAAGTGTTCTAAAACTTTTTCACCTTGGAGCCCATGCAGTAGGCACCACATTCCTGTCTCGCTGTCTAGCCTACCTATGCAACTACATCACCCTGACTAGTAATAATGCGTATAATTTTGCTTCAACTCATGAAATTGGGAAGGGAAAGGATCTGATATAGTATCATTTTGGAGAAATAGCTACCTTACGAATTTGGTTTAATAAATCCAGTCCAGGTTGCACCCAATCATCTAAAACAAATCCATGTGCAACTGTATATTTAGGAATCATAAGTAGTGCTCAATTCCAAGAGATTTGGATCCATCCTTGTGTTAGGCCAGATGTGTGATTGTATTAAGCAAGCCAGCTGCATGGGGTGTGGATCAGGTGTGGAGCTCAGCGTGGTGTCACTCTTGCATGTATTATATTGAAACCGACTGAGGTAGAAGCAGCTACTAAATTTGTGATTTCACTTAGGCTAATCAAATAGTTTGCGGTTGAGAAGTGGATACGTGTATAGAGGCTAGCTCTTGTTCGATTTAAAACACACGGTGCATATTTTTTCTCTACTGAAGCTGGCAGGAAAGGTTGAGGCTAATTTGAGTTGACTGTAGAACACAGCATACACATAACACATTAATTGTTGATTGGTACTTCCTCTGTATCAAAATATAAGACGTTTTGGTAGCTCAAATTGAACTATCGAAACGTCTTACATTTTGTTACTGAGGGAGTACTGATTTAGATAGGAAAAACCTTGTTCAAGAACGTGGCCACCTAGATAGCCTAGTAGGCCTGTACTCACCTATATAGCATACACATTCGCTGCTCTAGTGAAGCTGGCATTTAAGGTTGAGGTTAGTTTGAGACTTAAGTTGACATACTCACGCCTTGCCTGGCTATGTAGCCACACAGCCTGACTAGTTGCAACTAGGCTGCACCGTGGCACTTGCCTAGCACTTCCCCTTCAGAACACTCTGAATTCACTTGAGTTTAGCCCCGAACCAGTGGACCGCTTTAGTATATATGTAATCGACAAAAGTTGTGCTTGTCGCTCCACTTGGATGGAGTATTGTATGCGTTACTGTTTCAATACCTTGGGCTTGGGTAGTAGATAAAACTAGCGCTGCAAACTTGCAAAGATACCAAGAGTGAAGAATTCATATTGGTCGATCTAGAAATAGAAGATCTTCAAAGTTTGTTCAAACCCTTTGTGACAGTTCATGCATTCAGATCAGAGTGCTTTCCTGTTATTCTGAAACACAAACACATAATTCTGCTTAATGTTGATGTTGTTGGGGTTTCGCAGGAGGTTGCAAAGACATTCCGCGTAGAGGCGATGCCAACATTTGTACTAGTGAAGGGCGGGCAGGAGGTGAGCCGGGTGGTCGGGGCTAAGAAGGATGAGCTTGACAGGAAGATCAAGACTTTCATCTCATCGTCCTAATCCTAGCCTCAATACCTGTGCTCCCATATTTGTGACAGGTTCTGGCTTCTCCCAGTGGTAGGGGGCTCCTATTGTTTCCCCATGTTGTAGTGTCAATTCTCCTCCTAAAATTCGGTGTAAAGTGGCAATAAAGGTTCTGAAACTTGGAATGTTAATGTGTAACTCTGGCCAATCGTATCATCATCTCTCTGCTTCGGCGATTTAAGTGACCAAATGAAATATAAAGTTTGCAAAAGGAAAACCCCTTTTGCTATCCAAAGCGGAACATTAAACACCTCTGCAGAAATGTCTATGACGTGCTCCACATTTTCTAGTAAAAAACTCATATTTTCTACAAGTAAGCATGTTTTTTTCCTGGTCATTTCCTACTGCAGTCAGAATTCCGAAAATTAGAAGATGCAGCTAATGCCATCCGGCTACAGTTAGGCATTGATAAGTGGATTCCTCAGTATAAGCTTGCTGTAGTGGTTGGCTGACTGTGTTCTACTTGCAAACTTTTCAATTGTGCAAAAAAGAGTCGTAATTGTAGGAAAATAGAAAAGCATTCAAGAACAAGAACAATGATGCTTCTTCATCTAAAGTCACCGAGAGCGATTTATTAGTGCTTGACCAGGAGTGTGCCGTAGATAGCATAATGAAAAGGGGTCAGCTGTAGCCTGTAGATGAACCTGTATAACAAGTGATTGGAAATTCAGATCACCACAGAGTCCTCATGGTCCTTCGCTCCGGGAAGTCGATGCCAATGGTAAATGAACCTCGGGAACTCCTGGACCGCCTCCGGCTGCCACTGTCCCGTCCGCGCCGACGAATATCTGGGCCGGTAGGCCTTGCCGCACTGGTCGCTCACGACGTAGGCTTCGACGGTGCGGAGCCAGCGGTGGCCGACTGGGCTGCGGACGACGTTCATGAGCACGGACCGGTAGACATCGTTGCGCTTGTGAAACTCGTCGCTGATCTCTATCTCGTCGTCGACGAAGCAGACCTGGTTCTCTCTGATCATGTCGTGGGAGGTCGACTCTGCGGCGGCGGCAGGGAACGCTCCGCAGCAGGCGTCACCGACGAAGAGCGCGCGTCCGACGATGCCCCTCACCCGAGCCCAGGAGTCGTCAGGCTCCAGGGCGTGGACCTCGATCATGGCGGTTTTGCCGTAGAGATACCTGATGACCGTGAGGAGGCGCCCGTTGCACTCCACCAGGTACCGCCTCGACGGAATGTCCAACTTGCCGGAGGATATGGATGTCTCCTGCGCGGCGGGCGGCCGGGGCGGGGGCAGCTGCTGCTCGTGCAGCCTCCACGGCTCGCGGCGGAGGAGGTCCGGCTCGCCGTCGTCGAACACTACCAGCTCGTCGCACGACGCGAGCGCGTGCAGCCTCCCCTCGTAGAACGCGACGTCCTGCAGGTCGAACGCAAGGGACACCTGCCACCAGCCGCCCTCCTCGCGTCCCTCCCCCGGCCGGCACGCGGCGATCCTCCTGCGGTCCTCGCCGCAGTCCACCATGGCGACGACGATGCAGCTCGAGTCCGGGGCCGACGGCATGACGATCTTGCGGATCGGCTCGTCCTGATCCGTCCACGGCGGCAGCGGGATCCTCGCGGAGGAGAAAGGGTTCAGCAGGAAGGGCGCCGCGGCGCCCCCACCGGACGCCACCGCCAGCGGGACGAGGGCGAGCCAGTCGCCGAGCGACCCGACGCAGCGCGCGTTGCGGGCGTCCTCGGGGAGGCGCGCGACGCGGTGGATGGCGCCGTCCGGTAGGCTGACGCAGTGGCCCGGGACGGAGAGCCACGGCGACGGCGGGTGCGGCTGGCGCCGCCAGGCGGCGCGCCACCCGCGGCAGACGGCGCGGAGGCGGGCGCGGTCGCCGAAGGACGGAAGACGCCGGAGGACGTCGCCCATCATGTCCTCCGGGAGGTCGGCCCACGAGGCGCGCCTCCGTCGCCGGTTGCGCGTTTCCATCGCCATGGCGCGCCGCGCACAGTGATCGATCTGATCTAAGCTAGGGCTCTAGAGTCTTGACGTGAAAAATAATTTCAGAGGGATCGAAGAAAGTCTGTTCCTAGCAATACCCTCCGAAATCTCTGTTTACCTGTACCAAAAAATGCCTGTTAAATTTCAGTTGGTCAACTAGCTGTGTCCTAATGGAATGCTTGCGTTCCCGTAAAAAAAAGCATGCTGGAAACACACAGCTTGCTTTTGTTGAGGAATTGAAACACGCAGTTCTGATTATCACAAATTTTAGTCTTTTTTGTTGTTGTTGACAAGTTTCACAAATTTAGTTTTTGTTGTTGTTGTTGACAACTGACAAGTTCCACGAATTTTAGTCTTTTTTGGCTGTTGTTGACAAGTTTCACAAATTTAAAACGGTTGGACCATGGTTACATAGGAAGTGAGCCGACGGGCTGCACTCTTGGAAACTAGGAGATAAGAATGGCAATGGGCAGGTATGGGGCGGGTAGAGCAATATCATACCCATACCCGTATAATCAATGGGTTCAAAACTCTACTCATACTCGTACACACGGGAATGAAACTTTACCCGTACCCATACCCGACGGGTACCCATACCCGTTAGCTACCCAACGGTAGATCAAATAGTGCACATGCTACATGTAATTTTACATGATCAATAACACATTGATAAAAGAAAAATATATTTATCTCAACTCATTGTATTATGTTTAAGTATATTATGTTTAAGTATATGATAATTATCTCAACTCAAATTGATAATTGATGAAAAAAATATTATAGTTTCATTAACTCACGAGAATGAACATTATATCTCCATGGGTAGGATATATAAATGGGTAGGGTATGTGTATACCCATGGGTACGAGATTATACCCGTGGCCTACCCGCGAATTAATGGGTGCGGTACAGTTACTACCCGTGGGTATAAAATTGTACCCATACTGTTGGGGAATCATAACCCGGTAGGTCCATGAAGAGGGAAGCGTAACCTCACAGGCAGGAGGCCTGGGCGAAAAACCGTTAATGCAAAACCGTCAATTCTAGCAAAAAACATATGATGCTGCAATTTATTTTCAGTAGGTGCGAATGTTTGAAACTATTGTAGAAAAAATATTCCCCATAAGTCATTTGGTATCATGTATTAGTAACGAAATTATAAGATTCAATAGCTATTATGTGATGTTGCCGGCATTTATTTTCTATTTCCTTATTTTGTTTAAAGAAAATGCTACATGAGTGCATATATCTTGCATCATTAGCGTAACTACTAAGCTCCAATAGTTATTATGTGACGCTACTGTCTTTTTTGCTAATTGCTGCATAACTATGGTAGACTTGCTACATTTTCCAGAATCTGGGTTACATACCCACAGTAGTTATTTGTCGTACATATACTTGTCCCCTGTGATGCAAACATGTAATACATTATGATATCATATTATTAATGCTACATTAGTACCTTCCAAAAGCTACCTGGCATAATATATGATGCTGCAATCAATATTTGTGTTGTTCAAGCCTTTCTACCATTGAAGAGCTCTATGACATATTTTTCTATATTTTAAGTAAGAGATTCATAATAAGGTATGCGGTTCTAACTTGGGGTAGTGATTAATTATGCACGTGCATTCTAGCCACCAGGCAGTGACTTGGTCCTTTATTAATCCAGTTAAAATTTTATATGGCTCTAAATCTGAAGTAATAACATGAATTTTGACCTCTTTTTGTTTATGTGTTGTGTCATATTACTTTATTTCTACGTTGCAATTTTAGACCCTAGCTACTTTTTAATCTTTGACAACTCACTCGAACACACTAATCCGTATGTGCTTTAATTATGTATTCTTCTGCAACTATTTATTTGCAAGAAAATATTTTCCTAGGAATAAATTATTAATTGTATGAATCATTCGTCATGTAGACTAATAGAATCACACAATCATCTAGCGACCACATCGATAGGTGGAATAGAAGCGCTTACTCATTGTGAATCGGTGGGCTCCAAGGTCATGGCAATGTTGTTGCGCTTGCAACTTCAGATATAATCGGAGATAAGAAGTTCCAATTTTTTTTAAATGTTGCAATATGAGGGAGATGGTCACTAATAGATACTATGCCTCTACAAGATTAAAAACAATTAAGGCCCCGTTTAGTATCAAAGTATTTTTGAAGTATATAGAGAATACTTTGGTTTCTAAAAATACTGAAGTATTAAATAATTTAACGTGTTTGGATCTAATAAATAATGTGGTTTACAAACTGAAGTATTGTCTAAAAGTATAGTTTTTTTGAAGTATTCGATAAAGAGGTCCGACCATCTTTTTCCAAAAACTAAGAAAGGAGAAAAACTGTAGTATTTGTTCACCTGACGTTGTAATACTTTAGTTCAACAATACTTCAGTTTTGGGAAAACTTTAATGCCAAACTAGGCCTAAGGCATCAAGGTTTGCCTTCCATTTCGCGCCTATGTTTATTACTCTGATTATTATGGTAGAAATTCCTAAACAACCAAATCATTCTCATTTATAATTCTTATTGATGTGATTTTAATAATTTCCTATTGATTGTGATATGTCCATATATCTTGGAAAATTGGCACTAAAAAGAAAAAACATCCTTGTAGAACCAACACATGTTTTGTTAGACTTTTTTCTAAATTTCCGATTCATGGCCAAGTCAGTTTATGTTGATAGCTTCTTGGTTATCTGTTATATTGGTTATTGAAGAACAAGACAATAAGGTAGCGCTGAATGCCAGCTATACTCTTGCGGCAGTCTTATTTACCGGACAATTTGTTAGACACAAAGAGTGATGTATGATGTTATAGTAATGTATACATTTTTTGAATTTTACCTTAATGTTGTTGCAGTATGTTATAGAATTTTAAGTTTTTAAAAAGGGATATAAATAAGGCAACGTATCCTGTGAATCCGGTAAGAGCTCTGTATCCCTGCATCCCTTTAATCACGATCGTTCAATCTAAATCGGTGGCCTCACGTGAAATTGACAGAAAATTTACAATTACACGCCCGCTTCTACAGTTTAGAAATGTCACTTTTCACAAAACCCCCTGACTCTTTATTCCCCAAAACTCCATTGTTTATCCTTGCCCCAAATCAATGGCACATTCCCAGAGTTTCCTCGCTGCCGAGCAAGGGCAACAAGGACAGAGCCATCCTTTGGGTCCTCAACGCGCATGAATTCAAGGCCGGCGCCGTGCAAGACCCTCCTCTGGCGCAAGGAGTGGAAGATATTCGACGCCACGGCTGCTGCATACGGCGAGCTTCGGCCGGAGGAGACGTTGAGGGGATCGTGGAGCCTCGATGGCGACGATTCAGGATGGCCACCCACTTTACTACAGCGCTATGGTGCATCCGGGGTGCTTGCCCTGGAGGGACACGGCGCCGAGCTCGAGTTCAGGTCCAGTGCGGCAGGTATCCTATTCTGCTCTGTTCAACTAAATTTGTGTGTCAATCGTACTGCAGGTTGTGTCCTATCATGTTGGTTCGGTGATGTTTGTCTGCCAGTCAGTGATTCTCTAGTACTCTTAATGTGTTTCTATGGTGACATACTTTTGACTTATATTGTTCATTTTGGGTATAAAGCATGCATTTCTCCAAGAACTCCAAGACAACTTTCAATTATGAGAACGTATGGACATACTTTTGTTGAGTTTGGGTCCAGTGGTAATTAAAATCCTGAACCTTGCTTTATAGTCTGCCACTAGCCCACTACATATACACAAAATCTTACCTAGAAATCAGAAGTTAAATCATATTGCAAGAGCAGCTTGTGGAAAAACAAAATATCATGCATTACAAGAATCCAATACATGAAACAATTTTATTTTAGTAACTCATCAGGTCTACGGAGTCATGCTTCTTTTAGATGTCATGAAACACCAGTTGGGTTCATGTCTTGGCATCTTTACCAATCTCAGCTTCTTTTGCTGACCATGTCTTAGAGTCATTCTCTAAGGAAGGTCTCAAATAACCAAACATATGACTTAGTCTGCTCATTTAGCAAGAATCCAGCACCAAAAAATATGCTTTGCAAGTGATGATTGACCCCTGTAAATGGAGTGAAGATCATGTCATACTGGTTAGTCGTGTATGTAGAATCAAAAGATACGACACCATCAGCACCAAAGAGACTATAGTTTTTCTATTCATGGCGTCGGCCCAGAACACATACGACAACTTTCCCTCCTCGTTGACAGCAAAACCATAGAAAAAAGCTGGATTGACTTCTTGCTTTCTAGCTAGCTGGGCCACAAACATTTGAGCGTCGGCATTCCTGATTTTGAACCTGAGGTCACGGTAATAATTTTGCAAGTCTCTCTTCATGCAGCCAACATTCGCAATTCCTCCTTCGCCTACTTGGAGGAGTCTGTAGGCCTGGGAGGTGCCAATGCTTGCCTTGTGGCATGCGTACAATGTATTCTTTGCCCTCTCACTAACTCTACGATTTGATCTGATCAAATGACGCTTATCAGGCGACACAAGACCATGAATGTGTTGTTCAACCCATGAGTCTATGATGTAGGTATTCTCTGCACAAAGTTTGACAAAGATATGTGCCTCACAACCGCATCTTGTATCTCTCTGCTTACGCCTTTTTTTCAGGCCGTAGCAGCAATTTCTTTATTATCTTTCGATTTGAATCCTTCCCGTTACACATGAAGCGCTTAGTCCGTACAACCTTATTCTCGATCTTCTTTTATTGTCCGATGCGAACCCCAAAACCCACCTGATGTGCATATGCTTTGTAGAACTCCTCCACGGCCTCGAGTCCTTCAAATTTCATACCTACTTTAGACTTCAAATTCTCATCACACTCAGGTTAAAAAGATGAAGACTGCAATATCAAGAATAAATCGTGATTAGCACCTTCATGGATGGGTCACTAAATTGAATACGTACATCTGCTACTGAAAACTCAACTTACAGAAAATGACATGGGCTCGTTCTTTTGGGGTCACGTCCATATTATGTGTAATTGTTGGCTCCATCTCACTGCACGCATGTCAGAAATTACGGCATTAGCCTTCATGGGAGTCAGACATGTTCAATACAAACTGAATCTTACATTCTTGTTGTTATGTTACCTGAAGCTGTTCAATTGCTGACTGCTACTTGCGCCGTAGTAATTCATAGCCGCTCGTCTTTGCTCGATGTTGTACCAAAGTTTATTCTGTTAGAGAAAGATTGGTCTAAAACTCGAGATCGAAAACAATAAGTGCATGTGGCGCTTACTAGTGGAGGCTGGGATCGTCCTCAACGCCTATCAGCAAGGATCCTGGAGTTGTGATGACACTTGCAGCGGCCGCTTGCCGGTGGACGTCGTGATCGCGTCAATGCCTATCGGCTGATAGCGAGACTTGCAGATTGCGGTTTGATGACAGAGGCGGCGGCGGCGCATGACTCAGCCGAGCGGCTAGGGTGTTTGTGCAAAATTAAACGGCTGCTTTGGGCTAGAGCGCGGGCGTGATAATGTAAAATAACCATAAGTGTTCCTAACTCGGACGATTTTGATCAACCGGCTAAGAATGAAGGGATGCACGGATACACAATACAACCAAGATTCATAGGATACGTTAATGCCATTTGTTACATATGGAAAAAATGTTCTTTAAACGTTCATTAGTAACAGTAAAGTTAGAAATCTCGTGTGTCCCACATACCATACTGATCGACCCATCTGTCAGAGTAACACTCAAGCCAGAACCACGCCCCACCCTTCGTGTCCGCTCGCGCCCCACTATAGTCCACTCCCATGGCGCGCCGGTGGCCTCGGGCTCTCCTCCGACGACTCCTCCCGCTCACCTCGTAACAACAGCACAGTCCAGTGGTTTCGCACCTCTGTGCTTATCCCAGGAGATCCCGAGTTCGAATACCCTCCGGATGTAACCGCCGTCCCAGTCGATCCGACAACCAAGCTGAGTTTAATCCAGTCCGCCGCCGCTAGCGCAGAGCACGCTCGATCCGGATGGCCATGGCGGCCTCACTCCTTCTCGCCGCGCCCCCGCCGTCATGGCGGACACGAGTGAGGAGGCCTCTCCTGGCGGCGGTCCCCTCCCCCGCTCTCCGCCTCAGGGCTCCCGCTCCCGGTCCCCCTCCTCCGCGGACCACCCCGCCGCTCCGTCGTGCCGCTCGCGCTCCCGTCGTCGCCAGAGCCGCGCGTGGCGTGCCGCCGTCGCAAGGCGGGGGCGAGGCGACGGAGCGGGGTGCTCTGTTGAAGCGGCTCTCCCTGGGCGCGCTCCTGGGCGCCGCCGCGCTGCTCGGCTGCGGCGCGGCCCTGGCGGCGGCAGGGGCGGAGGACTCCATCAGGGCGTCCGGGTTCGGGCTGCGTGTGGCCGCGTCGCTGCGGAGCCTCGGGTGGCCCGACGACGCCGTCGTCTTCACGCTCGCCACGCTGCCCGTGCTCGAGCTGCGGGGCGCCATCCCGGCGGGCTACTGGATGCGCCTCCACCCCGTCCGCCTCACCGTCCTCTCCGTTCTCGGGTTCGTCCCTGCTTTCCTCACATCGCCATTGCTTCGTTTGGTGAGAGGTCTAGCGTGCGTGGGACTTGCCCGCAAGGTGTTCGATGAAAACTACGGGAGGCCGCGTATTGGCTGCCTGCATTTCAGATAGCGTGTTGCGCGAGTAGATACTGTTACATTGCTCTGATACTCATAGATACAGTATTAAATGGTACTAGATACATGTAGTAGTAATACGAGTAGTGATGAATTATGACTTGTGAAACTGATGTGTAGTACAAGCCTAGTATAAATGGGTGTCTGACTTCTGAATCTAGAGTATCGAACAAGCCTACTTGGAATTTGTGTTTGACTTTTAACTAATACGGTAACAAGCCTAGATGAAATGTGTGTGTTTACTCCTGGAACTAATGTGTAACAGGCCTAATCGAAATGTGTGTTGTGGCCTGTCTTTAGCTCACACATAGTGAAATACACCCAGTTCGATCAAGTTGGTCACACGGTTTTGTAAAGTGATAAATCTGGGTATTGCGTATGAAGAACAATGTGATAAATTAGGGTACTAGCTTAATTTGATTTTTTGATTAGATTATGCACAGCAAATTAATGATGAATGGATTGACTGTGTAACCTATGTTTGATTTGTTCAAATTAACCCCATGTAATATTAAAACCTGAAAGGCTACAGCAGGCCCCCAAAAAAGGGCAACACAGGAAATCAACTTACATAACTTACATAACTTACACAGTATTTAAAAGCAGCTAAGTCATTTGGTGCAAGTGTTACCTATGCAAACCAAGTTAGTATAAAGAATGTTGGATTATTTTAGTTGGTGTTCAGAACTGCTACTTAACTGACGGCCGTCTCCAGGACAACTTAATATTGGCCCAATGTTTTTCTCAGTATAATTAGTAGTTTTCTAGTTGTGCGTTGCTGAGATTTAGAGATTGTAACACTTACTGATCCTGAAGAGAACTCAGTATGAGCAAGGTGCTGAAAAAATCAACACTATAGTGCATCGAAGCCCAGCATGAGTGCAAGCCTGCTGATAGCTCCATGCCGCCTTACCTAGGTGTAGGTGTTGACATCGACCGTGCAGCACGCCTACTAACAAGAACTGTCGATGGAATCCTCACCGACTTTGCCTGACACCTTTAGGTAGTAGTGAAATGGCTCACTCCCATCTCCCTTTTTAAAGAATATATCAGGGGCCATAACAGATTCGTGGATTCTTCATTGGAAGCAATGTGTTATTCGTTATGTAATAGCATACTACACTTGATAGCAGCAACATGTTTCTTCTTTTGTATTGACATCAACAACATGAATATACTACAACTGGTAGTATTTAAAAGGGGAATTGTCTGTACATGGAGAAACCATAGGAACACATTTGAAAAGTGAAGCCAGGACTTGTCACTAGCATTGGAGTACAGGTATTCAGTTAGGATTAAGAGAATGAGATGAATGTGTAGATCTTCCTGTCAAGTTTCATCCTTCGTAGCCTCAACCAGGCTACTCACCTCCTGCTCACTTTTCACTAATACGAGTACAAAAGTCAGGGTCGCCTCTATCTTTAATAAACTCCTACAAAATTCCAATTTATCAACATTCAGAAAAAATCTGTATTCCTGTTTTAAAAGAACAGAAAATAATCCACTCTGAATGGATTTATGTGGAAGAGGCAGGGAGAGAGCGAGAGAGGGGTGGGCAGGAAGAATGTGATGTGGCCTCCATGTGCGCAAAACCAGGATTATGGAAGCCAAGTGGTGGACTATTTAGCATTTAATATTGTGCTCTTGCATTTTGATGATTTGTTAGGTTCACAATGACGTTTTATGTTATATTTTCAGTGATGCAGCTGAAGTGTAAATTCTCTGTTACTGTAGTGTCAGCAATTTGGTCATCTCAAATGCTTCGTGCTATATGGATTAAACTTTATTTCTACCATCTGTTTCTCCAGGAACATGGTACCTGTGCCATTCATCATCCTCTACCTGAAGAAACTCGCAAGTTTTCTCTCGCAAAGAAGCGCTTCTGCAACCCGCATTATGGATCTCCTCTTCGAGCGGGCACGACGGAAGGCTGCACCTGTTGAGGAATTCCAATGGCTCGGGTTGATGCTGTTTGTTGCCGTTCCGTTCCCAGGCACCGGGGCATGGACCGGCGCCATCATTGCTTCTGTTCTGGGCATGCCGTTCTGGTCGGGCCTTTCCGCAAATTTCGTGGGGGTTGTCCTAGCAGGTTTGCTGGTAAATTTGCTTATGAATCTTGGTTTGAAGTACGCAGTTGCCACTGGCGCACTTCTTTTCTTTGTATCCACTGTCATGTGGGGAGTCCTTCGGTCCCTCAAGAAGTCATTGAATACGACATGATGTTATGACTTGTGAGTTATGACTGAGTACTCATTTAAGGCGTGGTGCATTTTTGTATATGTCAGTTTGAAGAGTTATTCAACTGACCATTGTGAGGGATGTTTTAATTGGTTGTGAAACCCGTTTCTTCTTTTTCCAGATAATTCATGTTTTTTACGTGATGTGGTGATGCGGTAAACTGTCAACTTGTACTAATCAAAAGAGTATTGGTACTTATTCCTGATGTTGAACACGAAGCTCTTGAATTCATTCGGGTTGTACAATTAATGCAAAGCACCGAGTGTGCATGAATTCAATCATCTTGTTTTGCAAGAAGACGAAGCTGGTAAACATTGGTGGTGTCCAACCGTGAGGATGGCAAACATACTTACATACAACTATGATTGTTTCTCTACGGGCATCTCCAGTGGAACTTGTAAATTTGGACGTGTATATCTCCATATACACCTTGCTAAATTTTACACCTCCAACGTGTAAATCAGGACGTGTATATTTCAATGGCTATATCCAAATGGCACAGTTGAGCAAAATCTTCAGAGTATATGTACTGATGTATTCAGAGTTGATGTATTCATAGCAAATCAACACCAAATTGCTCCAAATTGAGTATGAATTAAGCAAAATTGAGCAATCCAGCACCCAATTCAATATGAAATTGAGCAAATCAGCACCAAATTGCTCCGTCCCCAACTTCCCCATCTCCTCTCCTACACGACCCCAACACCAAATCGATGGGCAACACCAAATCCCAGCCCCAAACCGGAGTGTTCAGGCAAGACCAAATCCCAACACCAAATCCCAGCAGCAGCCTCGATCTCCTGTCACCGGCCGCAGCGTCTCCCCCGCACACGGCGTCGCCCGCCCCTGCTGCGTCTCCCCGCTGCTGACCTCAAGGCCGTTGCCGCCACTGACCTCCAGGCCACCACCGCCCGCTGCGTCTCACCCGCACATGGCCGCCGCCCCTCTCCGCTAGCGTGCCGCCGCCGCCGTATCTCCGCTATCTACGGGAATTGGAAAAAAGGGAGCGAGAGAGAGCTTACCGGAGGGGACTGGCCGCCGGCGAGCTTCGCTGAGGGGAGTGGCCGCCGGACGGAGGGGGATCAGAGCGTGGACAGAGGCGGGAGCAGAGAGTTGGCTCGCTTTCTTTCTTCCACGAGCGTGGATGAGTCGTGTTTACATACACGCCTGGTAGCGTCGTCGCGATGGGCGTGGATGGATACATGACCCTATACACGAGCCACTGGAAGCAGTTTTTCAGTCGTGGGCGTGTATATTTATTTTCCACGTCCGTTTACACCATCCACTGGAGATGCTCTACCGGCTCAGTTGGTATATATGCTAAATTTCAGTTTTTTTTGGCGTGTTGGTGTTGTAGTTTAAACTAAACAATTAGTGTGTGGTTCTTGATTAACCACAAGGGCGGAGAGAGAATTTAAGAAAACCCTGGCCTAATTTGTGTGTGTTGTTGTAATTAGGCAAATGCGAGGCTAATAAATAAATAAATGGGTACAAAAAGTTATGCACCCCCCGGCCAGGGAGTGCAGGTGCAATGTAGGACAGTGGGTGAACCAGGATTTGAACAAACCTCAGGCTAAAATCTAAGTGTTTCCGTAGAATTAAAAAACCAATACCCGAGCACTGTTTTTTTAGAAACACAGTACATACGCAGATGCTCACAAACACACACGTACATATACCCTTATGACCGCACACATGTAAACCCTATCTCTATGAGCACCTCCGAGAGACTGGTCCGGCAAGTCTGAGATTTGAACCTGAGTGGGCTGGTTCCAGCAGAAGGAACCAAACCAGTTGAGCTGGCCTCACTTCACCGAGCACTGTTTTTTCATTGGATCTATGGTATAGTTTTAGGTCACGATTGAGTTTTTTCATTGGATCTATGGTATAGTTTTAGGTCACGATTGCATAAGAAAAACTTCTGAAAATGGCTCGTTCACATGAGTTACAGCCAGAAACATAGCAGAAATAGGCGGCCGAAGAGATCAATCACTCTCTTCGTCTATCAGATTTTATCAAGTGAATTTTCATTACCGAAGTGAGAGCAACTTTAGTACATATGGTATGGTTATTTTCCTTTTTAAAACAAATGGTATCACTATTTTCAGATCCTATTTGTAAATCTGCACCCACAGCTTGTTTATGGTAGTAATGCACAAGTTGTTATTTTCAGATCCTATTTGTAAATCTGCACCCACAACTATAATTAAATCATTTAGAGGTATTGCTTTTACCAAAATCTTGATGTCATTAAATTTTATCTACATGCATGTAAATAATAGACAGAGAGCCATGATACCGTCAATATCAAAGATCCCGCAAGAAATTACAACCATGAACGTCTAATATCATCCACCACATAAAAATAAATCAATCTAACCAGCATGGTTTAGTTCAATTAGGTTTATAATATATATCTCTCGTATATGCCCTATAAGATTCACTAAAGGACATCTTAGCTAGCGAGGTACTATTTCGATTGGAGAATATTGACCAGTCTAACATCCCTTAGATGCTCCCATACTTGCATTGCAAAAACTAAAAAATATGTCACAAAGTTCAAGAAAAAGTATAAATATTGAGCAAATCATGACACCAAAAGATAACTAAACTTAGTATTATATGTAACACACATTTGGTCCAAAAATATGACAACGTGCCAGTGATTCGGTCACAATGCCCTCTTTATTACTTCATAAACACTAGAGTTTTCTAACTGTGGTGTTTGGGTAGACTTTTTTTTTTTACTTTTGGATTTGACTTATAAGTTACAAAAGCACCTAAAGAGGTGCTTTTTTATTTAGCTTTTGGCTTATAGCATCAGGCAATATTATCCACTCAAAGACCCAAAAATCCAGACGCACTTGTTGAAGGGGATCTTTGGCTTATAAAACAAATTAAAAAGTCAGAAATAGACCTAGCCAAACAACCCTAGGTATACCTAAACATAAACTAGAAAGCTCTATCAATATTTTATTATATCATCCCAATTCTGATGCCATGAAGCACATAACCAACCAATCTGCTCCTCTGAGCAAATATAAAGTTCCCGTTCAAGTTAGTAAGGATATATACGCATAAGAGTATACACTATATTCATGCATGTGACACATAGAAGTGACATTTTTCCCTTCATGTTTGAGATGATTCGGTTTGAATATGTTTGTGAGGGGCAATGTATTAAAGAATTAATGTAACTACTACTATTACTATTTATGGTTTCAATTCAGCAACACATTAGTAAAGACCATAAATTAAATAAAATGAGTTGTAAACAAGTATAAAATTTTAGTATAAATATATTGGATATTTGGTATCCTTTGAGAGGTATAGATGAAAAAAGAAATAATTGATTGTCTTCGAACGCGTATAACAATAAGTAAGAAAATCATTATTCTTTCCCTCGATTTCAATAAGTGTACCAACGTGTAACAATGTTGGATGTATACCAATTCTTCTATGGAAGACAATTCACCCACACACTCACGCCCATGTCGCCATGCATGCCCACGAGCACAACGAAATCTAGCTCGGTCCCCTCCACATGAAATCCCACATAGTGCATAGGGATGATACCACACACTGCCCATAGACGATCCCACGTAGTGCCCAGGGATGTGCACGAATCGAAGTCGGTAAAAAATAAACGGATATCCTTGCTCATGAGTATCCATTTGTCACGTGTATGGCAACAAAATCGGATCGAGGTAACGTTGTGATCAACCTATTTTATTCTCTTCTCATGTGCAAAAGCTGGCAGAGTATCAACTGCAGAACCTCTTTTTCCTACGAGTCTCGATAGATTAGTTTATCAAAATACGAGTCTCATAAATTATTTCATTCACCAACTTTGAACTTATTTTCTTGAAGATTACAAATATATCAATTTTGTATGGCCATGTCTATGCGATAAGATTTATAAGTTTATGTGTAATCCAAAAAGTTGAAACTTCAGTTAGAAGTATGTCTTGCATCTTTTCACCGGGTGGCACTTAGGAGATTTATACCCATATACCCCCAATTTTACAATATTGCTGTTTTTGTGGGATTATGTCTTATGTGGAAGTTCTTGTAAATTTAGTTACTAGTCTCTCGTGATTTTCTCTGATTTACATCTTCCACACAATGCTGGTATTTTGTATATAATTATTTATATATAATTGAAATCCCAATTTCAACCCTGAAATAGTTTTTTTTTCAAGAATAAAGTCACACTCTTTTATTCAAATGATTCCATATGACCTTTGTTGGATTAAATTCCTTAGATTTTTCTCATGTTCATTGTTTGATTCGTAAGATTGTGTCATATGAATTTTTTTGGGTTCCTAAGAAGTCATTCACACTATTAAATATAACATCTTGTAAAAAAATCTTGATTTTTCATTTGATTGAATCGAGCAAACTTGTTGCATATGAAACCTTGCAGGATTGGAATAAACATGACATTGCAATCTTGCGTTTTTCTGTTCCTGTAATTTGATAATCATGTGAATCAAAGATGACTTTAAGGCCCCCGTTTGCAACAAAGGGAAACACAAATTGGTAGGATTACCGGTGGCACATTTCCTGTGGAATGGATCATTTCATATAAATTTTGGAGGTATACTAATATGACTTTCACCTCATGTTATCATATCTCTGTGTCTATGGTTCCTAAGTTTTTTCTAGCGTGTCATCTAGACGACACTTTTAAAGTTTTTTCATCTTGTTTTCGCTGGAAGAATTCATGATACACATCACATCTCAATTCCAATATTTTCTATTACTGCATCTCGAGTTCCTAAGTTCTAAATGGAGCCTAAATAAATTCCTTCTCTTTTTATTTGATACTGTCAAAATAAATTCTTCTGCATTACACGATGATGAGATATGTGCTCCCCAGCTGCATCACGATTCGCGCTATCGTGCAACGTGTGGCCTGGATACGGCACGCTCCATTCTTTTTGTTCAGTTATAATCGACGCCATTGCTAAACCAAATCTCCACACGACCGCCTCCCCTACGCCGCCGGCCTTCCCTCCCATCGCCGACATGCCTAGGAAGGAGCGCGAGAGCTCGTCGCGGCGCCGGCGCCGGCGCAGCCCGTCCCCGTCCGACTCCGACGACGCCTCCGACTCCAGCGGCTCGCCCCGCCGGAGCCGGAGCCGCCACCGCCGCAGGAGCCGCCGGAAGGCCACCCCGTCCTCCTCCTCCAGCGATTCCCAGGCGTCGGGCTCCGGGTCCGACTCCGGGGGCCGCAGCCGGAAGAGGAGCGGGAGCGGCAAGCGCGGGGGCGTCACCGAGGAGCAGATCGTGGAGTACATGTCTAAGAAGGCGCAGAAGAAGGTGCGCAGGCGGTGGTGGACGAGTAATTTCCGTTCGGCTGGCTGCCGGCTAGGGTTTCGGTTGCTAACTCGGTGATGGTGGTGGTGGTTCTGCAGGCCGAGAAGGTTGCGAAGAAGATGAAGGCCAACGCGGTGTCGGGGTACTCCAACGATTCCAACCCTTTTGGGGATCCAAACCTGACAGAGAAGTAAGCCAATTCGCTCCCCTCATCTGATGCGTTGTGCATTTTTGCGTTTGTGATTCTTACTTGATTTGCTAGTAGAAATTTGGGCCGAGCATCTGTTTGGTGCTGGTAGGCTAATGTTCCTTTGATGCCCTAAATCAGAGATAGCTCTAAGGATAGGTGCGGCCATTACTCTGAATCTGTTATAACGGTTTAAATTTTGGGCTTCGTTTAGTGACACTGTAGTGAGTCTGTGATGACCTGTCCTTGTTAAGTATACAAGTATTAAACTAGCTCGATATGCATATAACCTGAAGACATGCATATCCTGTTGGAAATAAGAAAATGTACCTGGTTAGTTAGTGTGCTAGTAAGTTTCCTTGTAGGTGATATATTCTCACTGATGTTCGAGATATCTCTTACGTTTGATATAATGTTGTGGTTGCACACAGTTTTTAGACCATTGAAACTATAATTATGTAATAGTCCTGATATTTCTTTGTATTGTTGAGTAGTAAGAAAATATCGACTGGATTGCAGAACATAGAATGTTTAATATCCTTAGCAGTTGCATGCTACTGTAAGGTTGCTCTGAATAGTCTTTTTAGTCTGACATACCTAAAGAAGGATACTCAAGTTTGAAGAACCTTCTTGTTTTGCAGCTTTGTTTGGCGAAAGAAGATTGAGCGTGCTGTAACTGAAGGACAAACGGTGGACATTTCCGTCAAAACTGAAAAGAAGAAGCAGAGGGACAGAATGGTATTGTAAACTATAAATTTCACTAGCACTAATATTCTATTTTCATATATTATGAATTGAACTTTGATTACTATATATAAGTATCACTGATGTACCGCCTGAACTTAAAGATGATCCTTCTTATACAATTAACAAAATCTAGATTTTAGACTTTGAATGAACTTCCTCCATGATTATAATATTTCCAGATGAACAAACGTTTTCTGGTGATCGCTCACCTGATGAGCATTATGTTTTTGTCATCTTATGGACCAAGAGGAGTGCACACACTTCATTATGACTTGTTAGGGGTGGAAGTATCTGTTATGTTACATAATATATACTTACCTACAGTATACACCAGATCATGCTCTAAATTTAAAACATGCGCATAACCAAAATGAAGTGTACGAAGTTAAACTTATGCCTCTACACATTCATAAACATTATATGTGTTGATCGGTTTCCATAAAATAGTGCCTTTGGTCCTTGGACAAGTAATTTTTTGTTTGATGGCTACTGCATCAATGTATATGCTCACATTTACTTTTTTTTAAAGAAAGGTTAAAGTTTATGACTATTTTTGTTTGGGTGCCTGATACCTGTTCCCGCGCTTTAAATTTAGGCTGAAATAGAAAAGGTTAAGAAAAGAAGGGAGGAAAGAGCAATTGAAAAAGCACAGCATGAGGAGGAAATGGTCAGTATATATCTCTACTTTTTGTTAATCATATCCAGATTTAAGTTATAGTACCTGTGGGTTTAAATATCTACTTTGTATTTTGTAGGCATTGTTAGCAAGAGAAAGAGCACGTGCTGAGTTTCAAGATTGGGAGAAGAAGGAGGAAGAGGTTCATACTTCACTGCCTGACAAATAACCTGCAGCTTTTGTTGAACTAGCATGGGATTCGTTATTAAACGGTTCTTTTGTTCGAATGCAGTTTCATTTTGATCAAAGCAAATTTAGGTCTGAGATCAGGTTACGGGAGGGACGTACAAAACCTATTGATGTTCTCCTGAAGAATCTTAACTTCGCAGATGAATTTGATGTTGAGTTAAATGAGCCCTACTTGGTGTTCAAGGTATATGCCAATTCTTGTAACTTGTTTTATATCATTCACCAAAGGGTGGTTGTATGCTCGCACTTAAAAGAAACCTCAAAATAAAGTCTAGTAATTCCTTCTGCATTTAGGACTCAAGCACACCAGTTGGTCTGTCCTATTCAGCCTTGACAATAGAATGATAAATTATCCCCGTAATTTTTTTAGTCCTCTGGGGTGACAAAATCTCATTACTCAAGTGTATTTACCAGTTGACTATTAGCTTATGATCAAGCATGCATTTAATCTAACAGTAAGTCATATCACTCCATCCATTACAGTGTGCAATTAGTTTTCAGTATATTCTTATCTGATCCTTACTTAGTCAAAAGAGAGTAACTGAACCACACTGACACTTTTTCTCATGTATCCGCTCCTTATTTCTTAGGCTTTTGGAAGTTAATAATTATAAATGTGGACAAACGATTTTTATTTTTGCCTTGTAAGTTTTCATGTTTCCCTCTAGTATGCTCTTTAGGAGAAGATACAATACTATACTTAATCAAGCAGTCCTTTTTCTTCTCTTGAATTTCCCTACCATAGGATAGAAGCATTGGATTCCCATCTACTAGATCCATAGGTATCTTATCGAGCTCTAAAACTAAAATCTGTTCGTACACATCTTCTCTCTCACTATTTTCATCCATAAAATTGTTTACCAGCCATAAGTATGAAGTTAAATTTAAGGCCAGACTTGCTCTCATACAAATGCAGTAGAATTCTAAAATTCTAAAGCTGGCAGATTTAAGACCTCACTAGTCAATTTTCACTGAGTCTCTTTTCTGAAAATAACCATACCATATGTTCCGACTTCCTTCATACAACTAGCCCTCATCCATTTTTTTCAACAACTATTGAAGCATAAGTAATTTGCAAACTTGCAGGGATTAACAGTGAAGGAGATGGAAGAGCTACGTGATGACATTAAGATGCATCTCGATCTTGACAGGGAAAGCCAAGTGAATGTCAAGTACTGGGAGGTACATGTCTTCATCTTACCGTCCTGAATATTTATCCATGAGTGTGATATCTATGCCTAGGATGCACACACCCCATGACTTGTGAATGAGCTACCAAAACTGTATAGTCCGAAATTGTAGTCGGCAGTGTCCTCTGTTGATTTGGGTATTGTGCTCTGTCAGTTTCTATTTGGCAAAAATATTGTGTGGTATGGTATGTCAGAACATGTTCTTTAGCTTGTTAGATACAATTTAACCCTTAGTTCCTCAATGAATCTAAACCAAGCTTGAGGGCATGTTCTTAATATGGCAAGAGATCTGACTAATACGTTAAGTTGGTTTCATACTTTCATTTCATATGTGTATGATCATCTATATTGTTCATACCTGTTGACCCAGTTTAATTTGGAATTCATCAGGCACTCATGGTAGTGTGTGACTGGGAGCTGGGTGAGGCTCGGAAAAGAGATGCCATTGACCGGGCTAGGGTGCGCGGGGAGGAACTACCACGTGAAGTGGAAGAGAGAGGATTACATGCAAGCATTGAGGGGGATGTAAAAGATCTCTTGGAGGGTAAGACATCCACAGAACTGGAAGAGATGCAAAGTCAAATTGAGTCCCAGATGCGCTCTGGAACTGCAAAAGTTGTTGAATACTGGGAGGCCATTTTGAAGCGCCTTCATATTTACAAAGCAAAGGTATGCCATGCTTGTAGTTCGTAGAAACTGTTAATGGCTCTTCAGTTTGACAGAAGAAAATATGATTTCTGGTTATACCACTATTAGACATTTTTTGTTTTATTCATAGAACATAAGTATAATGGTGTTCTTGATTTGACCCTGTTTCCGCAACGTTATCTTCAAAGCCACATGATTTGCAGTTTGGTTCATGTAGAAGCATTCATCTGCAGTCTGGAGCTGCTCTTTCTAGCTTTCTGAACTTATAATTTATCTGGTTGCACAGTTGATCAATATTATCTCACAGAAAAGATAGGCTTATTTCTTATTACACCATGCAGGCTTGCCTTAGAGAAATCCACGCTTCTCTCCTGCGGAAGCATCTCCATCGTCTAGAGAATACTGCCGCTCCGGAACCAGCTGTGGAAGCTGATGTGGGATTAGACACTAACGAGGAGGATGTAATGCATGATGAGGAAGAAGGTTTAGATTTACTTATGATCAATTAACGATCCCTTCTTTGTAGATAACAACAGTGTTTTCTGATACATGTTTCATATGCAGATGATAAACGATATTCTCCAGAACCTATAATGGAAGAAACAGAGAACCATTTGGATGAAGAAGCTGGCTCCTTCTCGCCTGAGCTAATGCATGGCAATGAAGATGAAGATGCAATTGATCCTGACGAGGATAAGGCGGAACTGGTACAGTCTCTGTTTATGCAATATTGTCTTTTTTACAGTGATAAAAGTGCCGGCCCAAATACTAATGGTTATTTATGTAGTCAAAAGTCAATACCATCTCGTTATTAATTAAATTATCAAATACGACCTGATAGCAACACTACTCCATATTGTGCAAAAGAAATTAATTAGCAGCCTACTTTAGAAATACTTGCAATAGGGTAACATTCCAGTAAGATCATAGGATAATCTTTCAAGCAGTTGGAAACTTGGAGGCCTTCGTGCATGTTTACCCTGAAGGAGGCTTAGTTCCACCAGTTAATAAGGGGAATTGGCCAAAACTGGTCTTAGGAAGTCTTTATGCAACATTTGTTTTCCCTGTGGTTGGGGCGTGTGTTTTTTCTCTCAGTTCAGTGTTGCATGAGTAGGGTATATGGCATGTTTTTGTTACAAATTTGAAATGAGGTTGACTGATCAGTCTCACCCATGCGCTCTGCGCTTGGAAATAATCTCCAGGACCGGCAACGTGAAGCTGTAGTTATCGAGCATCAGAGGAAAGTTAAGGATGTCATGACAGCTAAGGCAAGAAAACCAGATGAAATGGAAGTGAAAGCAATGAAAGTTATGGGAGCTATGGAGGAAGGGGATGCTGTATTTGGTTCAGGTGCTGAAGTGAACCTGGATTCACAGGTTTGTCTCATTTGCCTTATAGAGAAACAATACTGCAATCTGTTTTATCATCTAGCAACTTGGTGCATTTAGCTATTGGCAGTGAACCTCCATTCACTCTCAGGCTTTCAGCTGTATTCTCATGAAAATTTAACCGCTTTATGTGCTCATAGGTGTACTGGTGGCATGACAAGTACCGACCAAGAAAACCAAAGTACTTTAATCGTGTGCATACTGGATACGAGTGGAACAAATACAACCAAACTCATTATGACCACGACAACCCACCTCCTAAAATTGTCCAGGGGTATAAGTTCAACATATTTTACCCTGATCTTGTGGATAAACAAAAGGCACCAGTATACACTATAGAGAAAGATGGAAGCGCTGGGGAGACATGTCATATAAGATTCCATGCTGGCCCTCCATATGAGGATATTGTAAGCCTTTTGCCCCCTCCTTTTCAGTTTAGCTGTAGTTTCATGGAAGTTGCACTTAATTTCTCTGATTTTCCTGGCAGTCTTTTCGCATTGTCAACAAGGAGTGGGAGTACTCCCATAAGAAGGGATTCAAGTGCACATTTGAGCGTGGGATTCTTCATCTGTATTTCAACTTCAAGCGATACCGCTACAGGCGATAGATCAAATGAAAGAAATGAAGCATCGAGCTATTCAAAGCTGGTTCCTTGTTTCCTGTTAGTGTGTATGCATAGAGGCTCACACCAACATCAGATTGAAGTCTGAGTATGCATCCTCAAGTTAGGCCCTGTACCAAGATGATAACATAGCGAACAATCTGATAGTTTTGTATTGAATTTGTGTGGTGCTGTCTACCTTGAGTTGAATGGAGATTGCATTGGAGCATGAACTCAAGATATATGTACATGTATGCTATGCATCATATGCCCTTTGTGGGATTTTGTCAAATTAACGAAAGAAACAGATGTATTTACGTCTCTTAGTTTTGTCATTAGTTTTGCAGTAATTATTAATTGAAGATACAAATACCAGTACGTAGTCACGTTGAAAGTAGACCCCATGCCAAAAAAGTCAGCTGAAAACATAATTTTGCACTTTTTCTCTCGGCGGGCTTTGTGGATTTTCTTCAAATTATGTTAGGATTGTGATCAGTTGTATGTGTTATACAAATAAAATGCTGTCCTAAGTTACTATCTTAAATTCTTAACATTCGATGGTTATTAGAGAAAGGATTCACAAAGAAATCCTATGAAAACTAAGTCCAGATGAATCATTACAGATTTACAGACTCTGGTGATTTTGCCTCCATACTTCTGTCTAAACGAGAACAAGTCTAGATAGCTCCATCAGAACTACTCCCTCTGTTCATTAATATAAGACTGTTTAGATAGTTATAAGTGGACTAGTTACATACCAAAATAAGTGAACCTACAAGCCACAAAGGAATAGACTAGATACAAGCTAAAGTGAGTGATCCTACAAAAAGCTAGAACGTCCTATAAAGAGAAGAGATGATGCAATGTGCAAAGTTCAATTCGGCTGTGAAATCTAGTAGTGAATGAACGTCTTCGATCTGGACAAGCAGAAGTCCTTGCCAAGAGCAACTAAGTTTAGTTGCTTCTGTGACTTGGATCTGTTCACCAAAATATCAAGAACCAAAATAGTTCATAGATAGTCAAGATCCAGACAAAGCAAAAGAAAACAACCAAGTAATGATATTCAGGAAAGGCAAAAAGCAAAAGATCAGAATAGCACACAACAACTAGGACAACTCAGCAAACGACTTGATAACTTAAAGCTCTTGCATAGGTTCCAAAGAGTTGAATAATTTAAAGGCCTTCAAGGCCAAACCAAAAAGCTCAGTCATATCCTGGCTATTCGATAGCAGAAGGAACTACGAGCAACAGGCTTCCAGACCACAAGGTTCTTTCAAAAAGATAACTCACAATCATCGCCAACTCAGGGCTCTCTCACGCACATCTCATCATCCAGCAAGTGAAGTTACTGCAGGTCGAAGAAGGAACAGCTCCAGGGGGAGCTTCAGCAGTAGAACATAACGTCCTTGACGTTCTCCTTGATCAGCGGGAGATGGCGCACCTCCGCAGGCCCCTCTCGAGCAATAGCTGTGCTGCTGCCTGGGGTTGAGCCACCGTCTGAGCTGTCTCCTTCCACGTAGTAGCGAGCGCGGAATGCGGCAAGATGGGCATAGTACGCCGGTGGGACTGCACAGAACATGTTAAGCCAATTTAGTTCCGAGAAACAAAGGCCACAGGATGTAAATGAAACAGCTCAGTTATTCAAGGAAACAGCAAGTTGTTCTAGTACTAAAGTCTGAAAACCACATGGGGAAAAGATGTTCATTGTTCATTTCACTAAAACCAAGATGGCATGAACTAAGGTTTCTATTGTCAGGATGGACATGCAATTTAATAGTTTTACATCAAACTAGGCACATACAGCTATAAGAAAAACCAACACCGAGCACTACATCTATAAGTGCCAAGACTATTGGGATAAGCAAATACCACTGTAGGAAGCACAAACTACATGCTAATAAGATTATCTTGGCCAGTTCATAGTTAAATCACAGCAAAGCAGCTACTAGAGTATCATATAAGTGCAGTCCAGTTTATAGTCAAATCGCAACAAAGCAGCATAGAGTATCATGTAAATGTTCGTAGAAGAAAGGCAAACAGAAGATCAACTTCCGCTTAGAAGAAAAAAGGAACAGACAAAACTTCATGTGTGTAAATTAAAGGCAGGAAACTGAGGAAACTCACCAACAGAGACTGCACGAGTGCAACGGGCATAGCTGCATCAGACATGGACCAGAGTTAACCCATAATCAGTGTCATGAGAGATCAAGATCAAGATCGAGAGAGAGAGAGAGAGAGAAGATTACGTGTAGCAAAGATTGTTGGTCAGTATCTGAAGTGCATCGGCTGTGAAATGATTCTCATCATAAAGAACATGGTAATGTGTTGGCCTACTAGTTCCCTGTGAAGAATTTACAAAGCACTCTCACCATCTGAACATTGAACAACAAATGGCATGCAAAAGGGACAGGTGGACCAAGTGGCTACCTGAATGCCAGCATGGCTGCACAAGTAGAAATCAAACTCTGTAGGGTGGCAAATCATGAGGTCAACAACAGTTCCTGCAGCACAATACAGATAGAAATGCACCCAATCAGAGTCTGCAATGCTTCAGGTAGTAGCAGATACTTTTATCAGTGGTATACAAATACCGAATATACTCACCAGGAAGAATGTTTCCACTCTTATCAGTCATCTCACGCTTCCCATGAACCTCAGGGAATAGCCTGGTATGATGCCTTTTCTGGACAACCACAAAAGTGACTGGGGGTAGGTACCCCTCCTCCAAAGAGGCACAGGCCTTGCATAAGATAAATAAACAAATCATCAGAATGACCAAAGAAGATAGACAAAAACAGATATTTGACAGGTAATACTGACTGCTGGCTTACCTTCCGGATTGCATCCATTTCATGAAGCAGAACATGACTGAATTGACCTTCACTTACGCCATCTCTACATAGGAGAAAGATCAGTCAGATAGTTTCATTGGTTGGATAAGATGGAAAGAGTATCATAAATTGCGGGACGTACCTGTAGAAGATTATCCTCTCAGGCCTCCGGCCGCCTGTCTTCCTGCGAAAGGCAATCAGCAACTCCCTGTAGAGAAAATCATGTAAGGCTCCCAGTTGATCCATGTGGCAACTGGCAATTAATAAAATTCCCTGACCAATCATAAACACACCTGATCATGCCACCATTAACACTGGTCCCTTTCTGTGGATCTTTGGTGACACTAAAGAGATCTTCTATTATCTCCTGCCTGTGTGGTTGAGCAGAGACAAGACCTCTATACTTGGTGATTTCTGGCCAATCCATCGATGCCACCACCTACATCAAATCAACAAAATAATGCCAAGTAAATATACTTGTGTTCCAACAGTTTTGGACAAGATTATAGCCTAAATGCAATGTATACAGCAGGGATGTCCATGAAGACAATACTATTTCAGAGATCACATCACACAGAACAAATCATTGTAAGCTATGGGAACAAACTTACAGCAGCAATAGATGATGCAGAGTCCTCTCCAGGTGGGGGGTGTGTAACATCAGCACCAAAGATGATTGTTGGAACTTCAGACACAAACGGTATGCCATTCCGCACAAAAGCTTTCTCAAGAACTGTGTTGCGCCCTCCAGCCTAGTTAAGACAAAAAAATCGTCACACTACTGTAAAAACTTAAGTTGAAAAAACATCATGGAGGGGTAATGTAGGTACCTTCACGTTAATTTTGAGTGCAACATTTTCCAGATATTGCTTGTTTGGCCTGGAAGCATGCCTTGGCAGGCAACACTGGGACACAATCCCAAGGTCAGTCTCACATACCTTTTTGATTTTCCCTGCAAAATGAAATGTCACACAGGTATACAAAAATCCAAGAAATGGTGAAGCGTGTTTGATCAAACCAGCAAATGCATACCATAAGAACCAGTGATTTCAGGTAGGATCACTACTAACAGTTGCAGCTGATCTCCCTTCCCCTGCACTTTGGGTATTAATTCCCCTGTTCTCCTGTGTACATCCCTCAATGTATTCTCAATGTGGTTCGGAGTAGCTGACCGGATGTCAATAACTGGCCTTGGGTTCACAGACTACAGGGTTGTAAACAAAAGTCAGACATATCTTGAATAGATAAAGCCTGCTAGAAACATGAAAGCAATGTGGACTTTACCATTCCAGTAGCATTGCACATCTGAATCAGATCACAACAGAACCTGTATACCTCCTCAGGACGCATGCGTGAAAAATTCACACAGGCCCAGTGGTCTATGGTTCCTCCATTAATCATTTTCTGGCAGGGAAAGACACAAATGAGTCCGCCACCATCAAACATCACATATACTACATACAGAATAATAAGAGTGCAAAGTCCCAAATGAGACTTCAGGTAGGCTATACTACGTACAGAATAATGAGAGTGCAAAGCCCAAAAAGAGACTTAAGGTAGGATATACTACATACAATTATCAAGCAAAAGACAATCAGAACAAACATAGGATATACTACATACAATGAAAGTTTGCCGTATTTTCAGTACCAGCAAAAGCAATACTCAGCAGAAGTCAAGAGATAAACTGTGAAAATAATAATAAAGTAACAAGGTAATACCTTGTTAATCATGTTCCACTGTCCAACACTTGGCGCACAAGTTTTCTCCCTTCCAGATTCATGATATCTCAGCTGAAACATATATAATTTATGTGATTACGACAACTCCTCGCTATTTAGCTCAAACAAAAGAGAAAAAATGCAGCATCCTTACCATGGGAGGAGGCAGCACACGGGCTGGAACAGAGACCAGGTCACTGCACACCTTGATTCCAAACTCCTGAGCAAACCTATCCTCTGCGTACTTGTTGTGTAGAACCATCTGCAGTGTAAAGACAGAAATAATGCTTTGATAAATGACAATAAGGAAAAGGCAAACATGGCTTAGATATCAAAGAGGCAGCATTTCATAACAACATGAAAACTGAAAGAGACTTCCAAATATAACATCCTAGAAAACGATGCAAGAACTATGTGGGAAAAGAATATTTTTGTAAGTATTCCGCAGCATCAATATGATTACAGGTACCTCACGAATGCTTTGCTCCCTCTGCTGGGGACGTTGACAGGTTGCTCTTAGTATGTTGGTCACTTGTTTGTCATTAAGCTTCTTAGAGTACCTTTGCCCTTCTACAATCTTGCATGCCTGCAACCAATTTGTACGAAGCACTGAACAAACTGAGGAAACGATGTCTTACTGACATATGAGTAATGAGTCATGGATAATGTACCTCCATAGGCAAAAATACAGGTCGGGCATCGCTTCCAGACTGCAGGCAGGGCCAATTAGTATGCTCAAGCCTGTAGTCATATCTTTGCTTGAAGTACTCAACAACTGACACTCTTGATCCTCTCTCATCAGAAAAACTACAGAGTAATTGTCATGTAAGAACACTGACAAGACATATAGCTGAGCCATGGTGTAAGCATTAATATAATGCAAATTATGTAGAGCTTTCATTTTATAGACTAAAGGGTTGTAAGATGTTATAAGTTCAACTTTGCACACATAGATGTTCGCCATGTTACAGAAATCATATGAATGTGCCTCAGGCAGAATGTTGTAAAAAATATGATTGTGCTCCCTTACCCAAGTGCCCACACAACAACATCAACAAACAAACAACATGCACAAAATTCATGAGCAACATTTTTCAAATATCCAACCAAGCCAATTTTTTGCCTAATTATCCAAGAACATTAAGACTACAGAAAATGGAAAACATAACAGCATGTGAGGAAAGATTAGTACATGAGCTGGCCCATAGGGATAGCAGTGAGTCCTGTTATCTTGTATCTTCTGATTTGGTCTTTCTGGTGGTTTGTTTGAACACGCACTCCTCGAAGTGCTTTCTTTATCTGCACATATTAGGTACAAAAGAGATTAGTCGAGCATTTTCAGCCTATTACATGTTGCACTCTGCATTATATTTTAATCGCGAGTAGGAATAGTACCTTCACACGGTCCCTGTCATTCAGTGGCCTGGAGACGTCACGCAAGTTAAGAAACTCTTGCACAAATTGGATGACTGTCACAGGCTTGAAAAAGGATGTTGCTGATATATCTGGGTAAATAAGAGTAACAGATTAAATAAACACGGCAACAACGGGCTGCAATTTAATAACTGTATCAGAAAGGGGAGTACCTATATTGAGCGAAAGCCCCATCTGTGTTGGACGCAGGCTCTGGTAGTAACCCCTCCAGCACTCTAATCCTTCACCAATGTCTCCTCTGTGACCAAAAGTGGTGGAGAAAAAGGATCTGGACACTGTGACATAGCTGCAAGGACAAGTTATTTCCAAAATGTTATTAGGTGCTCTAGAAAACAAGTATTAGCAAGAAAATTGATAGCAAGAAAATCGAAAGTATGTCTCATACTTCCAAGATGGTGACTCCCTGAGGACAACATCAAGTACTTGGATGGTTTCTTGTGGCATATCCCTCTGTCTTCCACACAGAAACTGCTGAAGGTGGTAAAGGTCTGTTCTCCCAGCAATTCTAATGGTGATCTTGTACTCCCTTTCAGCCCTGCAAATTGATAGGGTTGAGAACTGACATAATAAGATGCTCAAACTGAATGAAGTAAGCAAAACTAGCAATCTGAGCTGACCTTTCTTTATCTTTCTTCTCAGGATCAACCAGTGTAATAGAAAACTCCTCTGATTCAAAAGGTAGTGAGCCTGCAGTGTAGAGACTCTTTCTTCCATCATAGGCAGGCAGTTTGCCGCCAAGAGATGTCTTCCCGTATACCTTGATCAGCTCAGCAAGCACTTCTCTGTTTGTTTGTCTTGATTTTGACTCTGGGTTAATGGAAACCTAGAGCCAAGTAAAGACGTAGCAAAGATAAATATCCCTTCACAGAAATCAACTACACAAGAACTTCACTTCACACATCATTCAGGAAGCAAACACGTGTGAAAATTTGTTGTACATTCAGTCGAAGCAAAAGCCAATTGGCACACAGAACTGTAAATTCATTTCAGAAAAAAAAAACCTCTCAGATCTATCAGATATTTATGATTTAATACAGTCAAAAGAGTAGCCAATTACGATTTAAAGTGATATAACATAGCATCCAGTCCAAGTATAAGGAAAACTGTGGGACCCTAGCAAATTACTGATCAAATGTACAATAATAATCTAGTCAACAGCTATCTGCAATGCAGGTACACAAATCTAGCAAACAATTGCAAGGCATACCATCTGGCAACCTCCATTTGGACGTAGATCCAGGAAAATAACTACCGGAGACGGGGAATTTGACGAAAATTAAAACTATTGGGTGGGTGGTGGGTGGTGGGAGGGGGAAGAACACTCCAGAATTGCGGCCCGCGGTTGATAAGACCGGCGGGAGAACGTCGGAGCTGGAAAAAGGGGTGGCGGCGTGAGGAGGAGTGCCGGGATTGGAACGAAGTGGGCTGGGTGAGGAGCGCACGAATCTTGTTGCAATCATGCGGTTCAGAAACAAGTGAACAGAAATATGCACCAAATAAATTGCTAAAAACAATTTCGTCACGAATTGACAGGAGGTGCACTTGTACAGTAGTAATCTAAAAATAAATCTACACACTTGCGTATCCCTAACAGATCGATTTATGCAATTCCAAAAACAAAACAAAAAAACAGATCGATTTGTGCAAAGAGAAGGTCAAATAGTACCACAGAGAAAACACAGAGCTCACTGATATGATTCCAACCTACAGCAGTACAATTGCTCAAATATATCAATGTATGGGAGCGGTGAAGCAGTTGTGGGCATAATTGCTCAAATTTATCGAACATATATGCTAGTATATCAAAAAAGCAAACGGAGGTAGAAAAATAAACTGATCTACCACGATTCGTTGTTTCACCCGAGCTAAGGCTGAGACCCAACGTCCACAAAAACCCCAAAGAAAGTTACCAAAAAAGTGCCAACAGGAAGTACCACAAGCCAGGACGAAGGGGCACAGACAGAACTGCCAGGACGCAAAGGACAAAAGAGCTAAAGCAGCAGAAACAGACCAAAACGCAGAACAAAAGCAGTAACTGAGCCCATGGACAAAGAGCTAAAGGAGGCCTTCCGTTTGCTGAGAATGGCAGCTGCAGCCATGGACCTGGCTACCGGCTTTATCTTGTGGTTTTGCCATCTTGTGGCAAGAAGACTGTAGTCTAAACGAAGAACCCATTTGAACACCAGAAAAGGACAAGATCCAAAAGGGGGCAATCGTGCGGCTTTTGCATGGAACGTGGATGAGATCAGAAAGCGAGCTAGGCCCCAAAATAGCACAAAGCGATGCATGAAAAAGCACGTCGATCGTACGTCCATCTACAGGAGTGCCACTGCCCACAAGACATGAACAGAAGCGTGTAAAACGACAGGAAGAACTGCAACGAACGAGCGAGACTGTATTATGTTGGATGGGCTGGATCGGAAACTTTTCGGTTTCTTCAGAACTCATCTTGCATGGTATGATAAACCATTCGCACTTGACCAAAACCCAAAACCCAAAACGGAAAAATCGAACTCGTAGGTCTACGCGGAGGCACTCGACCAGCACCCACAAAAGGATGACATCTGAGACGCTCATCGCTTAAAAACAACGAAAAAAGTCGAAGAAAACTTCTGCCTTTCGCCAAGAACCAAAGGAAGAACTGCTTCGGCGGTGTATGGACTGGAGCGGAAACATTCTGTTTCTCATCAAAACCTCTCGTATGTACGTGGTCGATTGACCGAGAGAAATCTCCCCATACACGATTAAAAACACCGAAAGGCAAAATCGACCAAAAACTACACACTGCTGACCAACTATTTGCCTCAGATGGGCTGAGAACTAGTATCTGTACGAGGATGCGCGCTCGACCAAAACATCCATAACAAGGATGAGATCGATCTGAGGCGCCCATGCACGCATCGATCGCTAAGAAAAGAAAGCAAACAAAATCCAAGGAAAACCCACACGTGACTTGCATCCAAACAGATCAGAGAGCGCAAACAGCAAAAACCCGAAGCGTGGTAAGGCAGGAAGCAGCAGATCTGAGACATATCAACCCAGGCAGAGCAAAGGAAATAACAGAGTAGTACGTAGGAGTAGCAGGAGCGAGAGGGGGTCCTTACATCGTAGTGGAACAGGTTGTTGTCGGCGACGTTGACGAGGAAGTGGTTGGCGCGGATCATGACCTTCTTGCCGGCGGTGCCGGCGCCGGGACGCGCGGGGTGCGCCATGCCCTTCTTGGAGACCGGCGCGAGGTCGACCTCGGGCGCCTTCTCGGCCGACGGCTGCGACGCCTCGACGGCGGCCGCGGCCGCCGCGGCGTGCGGCGCCAGCGCGGTCTCGGTGACGAAGAGCTTCTGCTCGAGCTCCTTGGCGATGGAGGTGGTCGGGGTCGGCGGAGCGGAGACGCGGGCCGGCTGGAACGGAGCCGCGGCCGGCGAGGGCGCGCGGACGGTGGCCGGGGTAGGAGGAGGCGGCGCGCGGATGGTGACGGGCGCAGGCGCGGGCGCGCGGTAGACGCCGAGGCCGGGCTGGTGGTACGCGGCCGGGTTGTTGTGGTAGGAGGGCGCCCCCGGCGCGTACGGTGCAGGCGCGGCAGGGCGCGGGGTGCCTGCGCCCGGAGGCGGCCAGACGAAGCCCCTCGGCCCTCCGCGTCCTCCCATCGGCGCCGGCCCTCGCCCGCCGTACGCCGGGTGCTGCTCCCCGCCGCCGCGGCCTCGGCCTCCGCCTCCGCGGTAGGCCATGGGTGGTGGTGGTGAGAGGCCGGCCGGTGGTGGTGGTGAGGTGGTACTGCTACTGCTACGGCTGTGTGGAAGGATAAGATCGAAGGTGCGAGGCGAGACAGGAAGCGAAGGGAATGGCGAGTTGGTGAGGCGACGCCGCGGCTTTTATAGGCGGAGCTGGCTGACGGAACCCTAGCTCCGTCCGTCCACCGTCGGTGAGGCTACCGCCGCTTGCTGGCTGTGTCCGCACGGTGTGGGAGTGGGTGGGGCTTTTCAATTCAAATTTCGAATTCGACGCTTCCTGCCGGACCCGTGCGCAAAGCTGTTCCTCTTTGGAAAATATCTGCTTTCGCTCTTGGGTACCTCGATGAGAATATGGGATAAGGTTGTGGGTATGTTCAGAAATGCGTGGGGACGGGGTTCTTTCTGCAAGTGTGCATTCGTGGGAGGCAAGGCACGGTTGGGATGAAGCGTGGAGTGAGTGACTGTGTTCAACCGAGATGCCTATAATAATTGATCGCTAATGACTAGTTTGTTTTGTTATTACAAGTCATGGACACAAAGTTGCGGTAAAATCTAATTATTATTAGTATAGTACTGCTAACGTTAGTAATAAAAATTGGCTGCTAGAACAATTAATTAGAGCCTGTTGACTAAAAAGGAATGTAGTACACTATATTAACAAGAAGTTGCAACTCAAGATAATGGCTCTTTAAATTTCCAGACTAACAAGAAGTTGCAACTCAAGATAATGGCTCTTTAAATTTCCATAATAACAGTGATCGAGGTTTGGAAAGCACTTCAAGAATACATGAAGTAAGAATTAATTTTGGTTCACATTAGTGCTTTATTAGGCACAAAGTGGTGACATCTCTCCTAGAATTTGATACAAGTATATGCTGTATAAAAAAAGTTGTGGTACAATTCAATTATTATTACTAGAGCTGCTAACGCTAGTAATAAAAAGTGGCTGCTAGTAGTACAACTAATTAGAGCATGTTGACTAAAAATGAATGCACTATATCAATAACAAGTTGCAACTCAATATAATGGCTCATTAAATTTCCATAACAGCACTGATCGAGGTTTGAAATGCACTTCAAGAATAAACGAAGTAAGAATTAATTTTGGTTCAGGTTCGTGCTTCATTAGCCATAAAGTGGTGGCACCTCTCCTAGATCTAGTTGATTCGGGGCAACAATCTTTACCACAAAAAAACTCATAATGTGTTTTCTTGTCGAAGCGGTCTTTCTATCGTTGCACCATTGAGATACTAACATTCACTCTAGCCATGTCGACAAAGAGAACACCTTTCACTCTCACTTATCGGCATTCATACGTAATAAAGTCCCCTACAACCAATCCATGAACTTAGACTTGATCGACTTGTCGGATGTGTCGTTGTCCTGGCTGGATCTTTCCTTCTCCAACCAAGAAGTCCAGGTTGCAATCAAATCCTGTTCGCCCAAAAAGGCACCGGGGTCCGACAGGTTTACTGACACGTTATAATGTCGGTCCTGGCCAATAAGCTAGCAGCACATTACATTCACCTTTGTTGTCGTTCTTTTGTTGACTTCTCTAGATCCTTCTCCCAAAGAAAACTCAAGCCCAATCGGTCCACAACTATCATCATATTAGCCCTTTTCTCATTAGTTCACTAAGTTTTCTCCAAGGTCTAGGCTATGTCGTCTGATGGGGGAGATAGTTTCCCGCGTCTAGATTGCATTTTTGAAATCCTGCTTATCGGCTAGGTCTTTGGATAGGAAAAAGAAATTATCGCTCCTAATAAAACTAAAATCTTGCCAACTAGGACTTTTACTCGATTTGTGGTAATATTCTCAAATTTCTAAATTGCTAGGGTTTCTGGTTTGCTGGTGCAACTTGCTGATGCATGTAAAATTGCATACATGAACTGTGCACTTTAGTACTTGATATTCCTACTTTTGTAACTTATATGATTTTAAATTTATGTTTTATAATGATTTTGGAGATTTTCTTACCAATCCCCTCTCTTTTGGTTCTAACTTTGTGTTGAAGAAAACATCTTTTTTAGTGTTTTGGAATTTTCAGGAGCTTCGGGATTCCAAAAAGTGCAAGACCAAAGAGTACGATTCAGAATTTTCGAGACGAACATAATGGTCTTAAAATGGAGACCAGCATCCCAACCATATGGAAATGAACATCATAAGTGAAAACTCTTGTGCATCATTAATTAACGCGGACCTTTCACATAACCTCCTCAATAACCAGTACAGGTCTATAAATATCGTTTTTTCACTTAAGTCATGTAACCTATAAGACTCTATGGAAAATTGGTAATGCAACCTGTTCAACTAATAATCTATAATTACCTACATACCATCGTTTTCTGCCGGCTGGATTCGTGCGCAATAGAGTACGTAGGTGTTGGACACACACTGGAGCGCCCATTCTGTCCAGTTGGTCGAAGGATTGCTTGCGTATGCACCGGGCCACCGACTCACCCATGAACGGAACGGGAATAAGAATTGCAAGACACAAAGCGGTGCGTTGTGCGTTGGATATGCAACTAAAAACTGGAAAGGGAGAAACGGGGCAGTAGAGAGAGAGAGAGGGGGGAGAGAGAGAGAGCACGACAGCCACCTGCTGCATAAGTATGCACCTCATCCCACCTTTCTACCTTGCAAAACGGAGAGCTCGATCTCCTTTCTTCTCTCTCCGGTTTTGCGTTCTTGCGCAGCGACCTGTAACATTCTGTAATGTCTTTGTTTCGATTCCCTTACTTTCCTTTAGTTTTGTGTGCCCCTTTCTGTTTTTATCTTTGGCTTGAACTCTTGATTCATCTGTGTGTCGTCTCTACCCCGTTTCTTCCTCACGCGTGGTAAACCACACTGCGGTCCGTGCCTTCGTGTTCATATAGTTCGTCTTCAACAATAAAATCAACTCGAGCCCTCCCCTTCTTACTTGTCTGTGGTTCATCTAGAATCAGTAGCCATGGTCGTCCTGTCCTTCGTGCATGGCCTACTCAGCATAATCGCTGCCACCATCACCAAGGACATGCTGCCCACGCTCCTCATGGTGCTTGGTGAGCCGCAATGATGAGATACTCCCTTTTATCCAGCGTGGTGTAAGTTTGATACTAGATGGATCAATGGGCCAGGCGTGTGTGGGCCAGTCAGCACGGTAAGGGAGGAACGAGGCACCAGCCGGCCGCTAACGACACACACCAGGCTTCCACGTCCGGTTTCACCATCGCAGGTAAAGCTGATGAAACGATAGGAGCCGATGACTGCATCTAATAAGTTGCTAACCATAACATCCTGATTGTAAAAGAACATAACAACATCCTTAAAACAAGGTGACGACACCAGCAAGTAATTCCCTTACTGAATCGTACTTTCCTTTTGTACTAAAGTAAACATAGTTATTGAAGGGGATCGTGTGCAGAAAACAATAATTTTCCTACCGACGATATCCTTAAACTAGCCAAGATCTATTCTATGCAGATATAGTAGTACGAACGGAGATCGGAATACGTACCCTTGTAGACCGAAAGCGGGGATTACGTTCCCGCACAAACGTTGTCGATGAAGACCGACGTAGCCGACCTCAAGGTCGAGTAGAGGAAGCAGCCCTCCGAGTACCGCTAGCGCAGCACCTCGCAGGGAGTCGCACACGTACGGTGGAGACGACGCCTCCGAAGCTCCAGTCCAGGACGAGCAGCGGAAGACTTGGACCGGAACACCAGCAGCGCGGCAGCGGGCTATGGTGGAGGAGATCCCCGACTCCTCTTGCTCGGCGCGGCTCCAACTTGGGAACCACGAGATCGAGAGAGAAATCAGGAATTAATTGGTGAATTAAAAGGCTGGGGGTGCCCCTTCTTATATAGGCTCCCAAGGGGAGCCAACCTTGCCAGCCAGGTAATGTGGGACTATCCCCACATAGCCTGGTTCGGCCAAGGGGGTGCGTCGGCCCCCTGGTGGGCCCCTTGTGGCCCACCTAGGCCGGCCCCTAGGCTCCCACCGAATTCCCAAGGGGGTTCCCCCCTCTTGGGCCTTCTTTCGTCCGGAAGGCCCATTTAGGGAAATCTGCCTTAATAAATTCGAAATAAATATATAAAATCATATTTGCATATTAATAACACTAATTAATATCAAACATAATATATATAATATTTCCTAGCTCCGAAAACTCTTTCGGCGCTGCCCGATCTCCATCGGATCTCTCCCGGGACGTTCCCGGTGATCTCCTTCCTTTCCGGTTGTCTTGTCGAAACCCCTTAAGTGTGTTACCCTAGCGGTTCGATATAATATCAGGTATGATCAAGACTCCTCAATGATCAACGACTAATCCGTAGGCCTGGACCCCCTGAATTAATCCCTGAGATATAACGAATGACTTTCATCTATCAAACCTGAACGTGAAGTCTTAGACCTTTTGCCATTGCGATACTTAGCACGTCCGAGCGTCGCTCCATAGATATCTCCATACCTAATCCCGACCTCGTTACCGACGACGCTATCTTCTACTCGTTCATGATCTCATGTCTCCGTGACCTAGTCACATGCTTGCAAGCTTCTATATATATATAAATATCATAGAATAGACATATATAATTTTTGGTTGGGAAATTAGAATGAATCATTGAGTGAAAAAGGAGCAAAGAATGAAAAAAGACGAGACTCTACTAGTCTTTACTCTTGTGGTTTCCTCGGTTTCTGTTTTCTTATTCGGGATCTTGCTTTTCATGGTTCTCATCTCTGCAACTCGCGATTTTCGCGAGAGAACCAAATCCAAGTTGGTGAAGATCATGATTTGGGCTGGCATAGTAGTTATTACCTTTGCAATTGCGGTTCGAATCTATCCGATCTTTATCTTTTTGCTCAAAGAACGAAGAAAACCCCTTGTCGGAGCCCTTTATGATAAGCTTCCCTGGATCTGGGAAGTTTATCTTTCACGGTATTAGGATCGTTTGATCGATTTCCACATGATCTCACCGAGTGGGCCCGAGAGTATCTATCCTGCTATGCGGACTGGCAAATCCCGCTCTTGACCCCTCGTCTCAATACTCATTTCCAATACCCAAAAGTATCACCGTTATTGTCATACTAAATAAGATACGACGTTTGGTGCAATCAAAGTATCTTCGGGGAATATCAATAAGAGTTGATCTCACGGTCAAAGGTGTAACGACTATGTTCTCCAAATGTGGGTATGTCCATCACATCACTCTCCAGCGATATGACTCTCATTGCCGACCGGCGCCATGCCCCATGACCGGGAAACCTCGATCATCAATCGCGCAACGAAACTAGTCTTAGTAGAGGCTACTAGGGACCTGGTTGTTTACGTATCACACCCGCATTAATGTTTCCGCTTAATACGGTTCCAGCATGACACAAAAACCTATTATGAACAAACGAGATATGATAAAGAATACACTTTATTAATTGCCTCTAGGGCATATCTCCTTCAGTCTTCCACTTGCACTAGAGTACAATTTAATCTAGATTACAACTTGGTAAAAGCCTAACACCCATAGCTAACTGGTGTTGTTCATGCTTATCAAGCGGAAGAGGCTTCGTCAGCGGATCTGCCACATTCAGATCCGTATGCACTTTGCAAATCTTCACATCGCCTTCTTGTACGTACTGACGTATCACGTGGAAGCGTCGGAGAATGTGTTTGGCGGTGGAGTGAGACCTTGGCTCCTTGGCGTTCGCAATGGCACCCGTATTGTCGCAGAAGAGGACCACGGGGTCTTGCACGCTCGGGAACACTCCAAGTTCGATGACGAACTTCCTCAGCCACACAGCTTCATTCGCGGCCTCGCAGGCAGCAATGTACTCCGACTCCATTGTAGATTGTGCGACTATGGGTTGCTTCCCACTTCTCCAGCACACGGCGCCTCCATTCACCTTGAACACGTAACCTGTCTGTGACTTACTGTCATCGGGGTCTGAGCAGAAACTTGCATCTACGTAACCCGTTACGCCAAGTTCCTCATCGCAGCCACCATACACAAGGAACATTTCCTTTGTCTTATTGAGATACTTAAGAATGCTCTTAACAGCTACCCAATGCGGCATTCCAGGATTACTCTGGAACCGGCTTGTCAAACTTAGAGCTAATGCCACATCTGGTCTAGTACTCAACATTGCATACATGATCGATCCTATGGCTGAAGCATAAGGATGTTTCGTCATTTCGGCCTTACCCAGTTCCGTCACCGGACACTGCGCCTTACGCAATATCTTATTCTTGATAACCGGCAGAGAACCCTTCTTTGCCTTCTCCATATGAAAATGCTTCAATATTTTATCAAGATAAGTACTCTGACTTAGTGCTAATAGGCGTCTTGATCTATCACGGTAGATTTTTATGCCTAAAACATACGCAGCTTCTCCTAAGTCCTTCATGGAAAACTTACTGTTTAAATATTCCTTCACGATATTCAGAAGTTCCACATCATTCCCTATCAGCAATATGTCGTCAACATACAGTGCTAAGAACACAACCGAGCTCCCACTCATTTTCTTGTAAATACAGGTCTCTTCCACATTCTGGATAAATCCAAAACCTTTGATTACCTCATCAAAGCGAAGATTCCAGCTCCGAGATGCCTGCTTCAATCCATAGATGGATCGCTGAAGCTTGCACACCTTGTTAGCACTTCCTGGAACGACAAAACCTTCCGGCTGTACCATGTACAACTCTTCCTCAATGTTTCCATTCAGGAAGGCCGTTTTGACGTCCATCTGCCAGATTTCATAATCATAGTAGGCAGCTACCGCTAACAAAATCCGAATAGACTTAAGCATCGCTACCGGTGAAAAAGTTTCATCGTAGTCAATTCCATGAACCTGTCGGAAACCCTTTGCGACAAGCCGAGCTTTATAGACGGTCACATTACCATCAGCATCAGTCTTCTTCTTAAAGGTCCACTTATTCTCGACGGCCTTGCGCCCTTCGGGAATATCCACCAAGGTCCACACTTGGTTATCATACATGGATCCTATTTCGGATTTCATGGCTTCAAGCCATTTCTCGGACTCTAGACTCTCCATCGCCTCCTTGTAGTTCGTAGGTTCGTCTTGCTCAACTAGCATGACGGTGCAAACCATATTGCCATACCATTCTGGTGCGATCCGAGATCTACCAGACCTACGAGGTAGAACATCTTCCTCGACAGTTTCTCCCACTCCTTCCACGGAGGACGTTTCCGGAATTGCTTCCGTTGCGCCACTCGGAATCTCGAGTTCAGGATCAACGATTTCATCGAGGTCTACCTTCCTCCCACTTACTCCTTTCGCGAGAAATTCCTTCTCTAGAAAGGTACCGGTCTTCGCGACAAAAGTTTTGCCCTCAGCTTGGTTGTAGAAGGTGTACCCAACGGTTTCCCGCGGATATCCTACAAAGACGACTTTCTCCGACTTCGGCTCGAGTTTGTCGGGCTGTAGTTTCTTAACGTACGCCTCACAACCCCAAACCTTCAGAAACGATAACTTAGGCTTGTGGCCATACCATAATTCATACGGTGTCGTTTCAACGGACTTGGACGGAGCCCTATTTAAAATGAATGGGGCTGTTTCTAACGCATAACCCCAGAAGGACACTGACAGATCGGTAAGAGACATCATAGATCGGACACTATCTAGTAGAGTACGATTACGTCGCTCGGACATGCCGTTACGCTGCGGAGTTCCGGCGGGCGTAAGTTGGGGCACTATGCCACAACTCTTCAGATGGGTGCCAAACTCAAAACTCAAGTACTCTCCACCGCGATCGGACCGGAGATGCTTGATTTTCCTATTAAGCTGATTCTCAACTTCACTCTGGAATTCTTTGAACTTTTCAAATGTTTCAGACTTGTGTTTCATCAAGTAGATATAACCGTATCTACTCAAGTCATCAGTGAAGGTGACGAAGTAACGATAACCATTGCGTGTCGAAACGCTCATTGGTCCACATACGTCTGTATGTATGATCCCCAACAAATCCGACGCCCGTTCAACGAAACCTTTGAACGGTGTCCTGGTCATTTTGCCCATGAGGCATGGTTCACATGTATCGAGGGATCCGAAATCCAACGAGTCCAAGAGTCCATCGGAGTGGAGTCGCTTCATGCGGTTTATACCAATATGACCAAGACGACAATGCCACAAAAACATGGCGGTATCGTCACTACACTTAATTCGTTTGGCCTCTATGTTATGGATGTGAGTACTACGATCGATATTCAACAAGAATAAACCATTACTCTCGGGAGCATCAACATAAAAGATATCATTCATATAAATAGCACAATTGCTTGACACTGATTTAAATGAATAACCGTCTTGTAACAGGCAAGACCCACTTATAATGTTTACACTCAAGGATGGCACAAAATAACATTTATTTAAAACCAAAACTAATCCCGATGGTAGATGCAGAGGGAGCGTGCCGACAGCCACCACGTCGACTCTCGATCCGTTGCCGACGTGCATCGTCACCTCATCCTTCGCCAGCCGCCTTCTATTCCGTAACTCCTCCTGAGAGTTACATATATGAGCAACAGAACCAGTATCAAATACCCACGTATTGCTCCGGGCGGATGTAAGGTACACATCTATAACATGTATATCAAATATACCTTGCTCTTTGTCGACCGTCTTGCCAGACTTTCTATCCTCCAGATACTTGGGGCAGTTGCGCTTCCAGTGATCCTTCCCCTTGCAGTAGAAACACTCCACGCTAGCTCTGGGACCAGACCTGTTAGTCCTGGACTTGGCGGCCAACTTTGCCTCCCTCCGGGACTTCCAGCTCTGCTTTCCCTTGCCACCGGACTTCTTGAAATCAACGGTCTTGTTGACCATCAACAGCGTGTGCTCCTTCTTAATCTCTACCTCAGCAGTCTTGAGCATCACGAACACTTCACCCAGGGACTTAGCCATGCCCTGCATGTTGTAGTTCATGACGAAGCCTTTGTAGCTTGGTGGCAACGATTGCAACACCCTGTCAATCGCCAGCTCATCGGGAATCTTGCACTCCAGAGCATTCAGGCGTTGAACGTAGCCAGACATCTTGACTACATGCTCGCTCACACTGCTATGCTCTTCCATCTTGGCTGAGAAGAAAAGCTCAGAAGCCTCATATCTCTCAGCCTTAGCCTGCGGCGTGAAGACAGCCTTAAGATCCGAGATGATCTCAAAGGCGCTCATCTTCTCAAATCGCTTCTGCAGGTCGGCTTCCATGGCGTAGAGCATGCCACTCTGGACAAAGGCAGCATCCTCCGATCGGGTCTGGAAGACCTTCTTCTCATCCTCAGAGGCATCATCTGCAGGAGGGTCACCTATGGCGGCCGCAATGACGTAGGCCACCCTATGGGGAGTGAGGAGGATCCTCAGGTTGCGGAACCAGGCCATGAAGTTTGACCCATTGGTCTTAAGCTTTTCTTTCTCAAGGAACAGACCTAGGTTAAACGAGGGGCGAGACATCTACAATGGAATTTGCAACAACATAAGACTTTGTTCATAATAATTTTGAGTTATAGTATTTTAGAAAATAACTGACATAACTCCCACTCAAACGAACATCCCTCCTGGTCGTTTAAGCGATTACACGACCCCCATCCATTGCACCAACCCTCATCATCAAAGCCGGCGGCACAACTTCAGGAGTAGACAAAATCGTCCGCCACACCAATTTTGTGACTCGTGCTCGACCTTTCGGTCTTCCTGTTCCGAGGACATACCTCTGAGTATGCTAGGCTCGCCACCAAAGACCTCCACGCTGACGCTTGTGCAACATGGCTTACACCCACCGTATGCGAACGAAGATATGTATGACACCCGATCATCACGGCCTGCCTCATAACGTAGAACTTTATTGGTGGTGCGCGTTGGAGGGAGAACACTAGTGGTATTTTGAAGGGATCATCTTATTCAGCTACCGCCGTGTAACACACAATCACACAAAATAAGATGCACACAAAACATCAAATGTAATGCAATGTGATATAGTCCATTGCGCCATGGTCTTCTTGGCGCCCGCAGTTTATAAACAATTTAATAAACCTACCTTGACCATATCACATAGCCCCTGCAAAATAAAGTTAGACGCTTCTACTTTATCTTTTGCATATTTTACGTGGCTTGGGGCTTTCGTAAATAGAACCGCTTCATACCTACGAATCTTATGACCACAACAACGATCCAATAATTGCATGTTTAAGCATCCCTTTCGGGCCCTCCATTGAAAATGCGAAGACCAACTAAAGAGAGAGAAACTGTCACCCGCCAGCCACAGATACTTACAAGCCGTATGTCAGTAGTGGAACCAGTCTCGCGTAAGCGTACGCGTAAAGTCGGTCCGGGCCGCTTCATCAACTCAATGCCGCTGGAATACACAAGTGCACTCTAGAGGGTAGCAAATAACAGGAACGGTGCCCCCGTGCAGAGCACGGGTTCTAACAGCGTACACCTATATCTTACGATAGATCGGCTCTGATACCACTGAAGGGGATCGTGTGCAGAAAACAATAATTTTCCTACCGAAGATATCCTTAAACTAGCCAAGATCTATTCTATGCAGATATAGTAGTACGAACGGAGATCGGAATACGTACCCTTGTAGACCGAAAGCGGGGATTACGTTCCCGCACAAACGTTGTCGATGAAGACCGACGTAGCCGACCTCAAGGTCGAGTAGAGGAAGCAGCCCTCCGAGTACCGCTAGCGCAGCACCTCGCAGGGAGTCGCACACGTACGGTGGAGACGACGCCTCCGAAGCTCCAGTCCAGGACGAGCAGAGGAAGACTTGGACCGGAACACCAGCAGCGCGGCAGCGGGCTATGGTGGAGGAGATCCCCGACTCCTCTTGCTCGGCGCGGCTCCAACTTGGGAACCACGAGATCGAGAGAGAAATCAGGAATTAATTGGTGAATTAAAAGGCTGGGGGTGCCCCTTCTTATATAGGCTCCCAAGGGGAGCCAACGTTTCCAGCCAGGCAATGTGGGACTATCCCCACATAGCCTGGTTCGGCCAAGGGGGTGCGCCGGCCCCCTGGTGGGCCCCTTGTGGCCCACCTAGGCCGGCCCCTAGGCTCCCACCGAATTCCCAAGGGGGTTCCCCCCCCTCTTGGGCCTTCTTTCGTCCGGAAGGCCCATTTAGGGAAATCTGCCTTAATAAATTCGAAAATAAATATATAAAATCATATTTGCATATTAATAACACTAATTAATATCAAACATAATATATATAATATTTCCTAGCTCCGAAAACTCTTTCGGCGCTGCCCGATCTCCATCGGACCTCTCCCGGGACGTTCCCGGTGATCTCCTTCCTTTCCGGTTGTCTTGTCTAAACCCCTTAAGTGTGTTACCCTAGCGGTTCGATATAATATCAGGTATGATCAAGACTCCTCAATGATCAACGACTAATCCGTAGGCCTGGACCCCCTGAATTAATCCCTGAGATATAACGAATGACTTTCATCTATCAAACCTGAACGTGAAGTCTTAGACCTTTTGCCATGGCGATACTTAGCACGTCCGAGCGTCGCTCCATAGATATCTCCATACCTAATCCCGACCTCGTTACCGACGACGCTATCTTCTACTCGTTCATGATCTCATGTCTCCGTGACCTAGTCACATGCTTGCAAGCTCATTAGACATGATCTCACCGAGTGGGCCCGAGAGTATCTATCCTGCTATGCGGACTGGCAAATCCCGCTCTTGACCCCTCGTCTCAATACTCCTTTCCAATACCCAAAAGTATCACCGTTATTGTCATACTAAATAAGATACGACGTTTGGTGCAATCAAAGTATCTTCGGGGAATATCAATAAGAGTTGATCTCACGGTTAAAGGTGTAACGACTATGTTCTCCAAATCTGGGTATGTCCATCACATCACTCTCCAGCGATATGACTCTCATTGCCGACCGGCGCCATGCCCCATGACCGGGAAACCTCGATCATCAATCGCGCAACGAAACTAGTCTTAGTAGAGGCTACTAGGGACCTGGTTGTTTACGTATCACACCCGCATTAATGTTTCCGCTTAATACGGTTCCAGCATGACACAAAAACCTATTATGAACAAACGAGATATGATAAAGAATACACTTTATTAATTGCCTCTAGGGCATATCTCCTTTAGTTATACTAAATTTTATACTTTTAGTTTTTAATTATGTTGTACAAAAATTAAATTTATATTATTAGTAATATTATTTTTTGTTGTGCAAGCAGCCTTTTCCTTTGTGAGATACTACCCTTTACAAGATACAAAACTATCTTCAATGTGACAAAAAGGAAAACCACAAGCCACCTTGATTTTTGTGTACAATTTATGAATTATATAATGTGTATGTTTATTATTGTGTGAATTTTCTTGTCTATGTTTAGATTCCAAAGTACAAAACCTAACAAATATCTTAGTAGATGGGTGTAGTCATGGTTATATAAAAAATATGTAGCAAATTCTAGAGTAGTTGAACATTTGGCATGCCCATTTTCCATTATCAGGTGTGTCTTCTTCATTCATCTGCACTTCAATGTGTTGGGACGATTCACTTAAAAATGGGCCCCTTGTTGTGCCTAATAAACGTGCATCAAACCGAGGAGCGAGGAAGCAATGAAAGTGATATGAATGTTATATCTCCTAAGAAAATTTACCTTTGCAAACCGGGAACTCCATCGTCGGGTCACTTGAAGGAAGTTGCATGAGCAACAAGCCGGCATAAACAAGCTTGTGCGAAGCTTGGAAACTCCTCAAAGGAGCCGAATTGCTCTTATTGTGTTGCTTTTATTTCATAAATCTACAATGGACGTGTAGGCGATGGCTCCATTAAAACAAGTTCACACTGGCGGTTTCGAGTGAAGCTAGACGAAGCAAGGTGGAGTCTGCGCCAAGACTATGCATGCCCAAGGTAAGTCCGGGGAATACTCTCCGGCTATGCCAAGAGAGCGGAATGCTCGTCAAGGACCCGCGAGGCCCAATGCCTGCTCGCGGTAACCAAAGTCCTTGGGGCTACTTGATTAGGCCGGCTCGCCACCAGCGGACTCGTACGAAGAAAGTTCACGGTAAATACCAAGTAGACTTCGATTAGGACACCGACCTCCGGAACTGCTCGGAGGTAACTTGTAACCTTAGGGGCTCCCATTTATATAAGGCGAGCTCCTAGGTCGTCCAAGGACAAGGTTTTAGATCTCGATATTCAAGTAGCGGATCGACACCTTGTCATCGAGATTTTCATCATCAATCAATTTAGAGCTCAGCTAGCAGTAGCATGCATGCATATGTATGCACATCCGGAGGTTTGAAATCGCGCGCGCCTACGAAATTGTTGCTCGAGATCGATCGTGTCACGGAACCGACGACCCTTGCACCGCGACGCAACGCACGCAGGAGCTAACCAAACCGCGAACTGCCCGATCAAAGCACACCACTAGCGGTTTCACAGCCAGCGCAAATGGTTTTGGCAAGCTTTACTAGCAGCAGCAGCAGCAGCATCATCGCGCGCGCCAGCAAAATTATCTACTGCTACTACTCCAGGAGTAGGTTGCGTCTAGGTCCCTGTGGTTTCTATGAATTCGTTTTGTTTGTTTGTTTTGGAAACAAGTGAATTCGTTTCTTGGTCCACCACAGAAGCGAGCGAGGCAGCGGCAGCGCAAAAGCGTGCGCCGGGTTGGTGGTAGCACGAAATTACGGCGCTGCCCCTGCTTTGGGTGGCAGGCGCACGTTGCCCCCGCTTTTGGGTTTTGGCACTACGCTCTCTCTCTCTCTGGGGTTCTTGTGCAGCAAGAAGTCACTCGCCAGAAACCCCTGTGCAGAGAGCAGAGAGCATGCATGGTGATCAGATCGTTGTTGCTCCTCCTGCGTGGGAGTGGACGGAAACGGGAAGAAAGAAAAGATGCGGAAGGGTGAGCTAGCACGGCCGCACCAAGGCATGCGCCGGTCGGCCGGTCACGGCAGGCAGCGAGCCCGTGTCCTCTCCTCTCCTCGCCGCCCCCGGTTCGTACGTGTGCAGCAGTCCGGTCGATCCAGTGCTGGTGGAAATCTTGTTCGAATTGAAAAAAGTGCAGGTTTAAAATTTGTAACTTAGATATAAAAATGTTCAGATTGAAAAGAATTTAAAATCCATAACCAGAGTAACTAGGAGCAATGTAGATCGCATGCAATGCTTTTTACACCAATGATGATGTAGCTAGCTAGCTATCGTGGTCCAAATAGAGTCCCCATTTGAATTAATTTGTACAAACTGTAGTACAAATGGAGAACACTTGGTACATCGTCCCTCCCCATGCTCTCCTTGGAGGACGCATGCGCGTGGTCGTTGAGCGAGCATGTGGCATGGCGACGATCGGGAGCCCCCTTCATCAACCTCACCAGCGACAACGACGGTGCTGGGCCTAGCGGCGGGGTCAAGGACGAGCTCGGCTGGGAGGACTACAATTCATGGACGCGTTAAATTGCTTCTAGTCTTTAAAATTTTATCTAATATTCATTCAAAGTTGTAAAATTGACTAAATGTTTGAATGAAATCTAGAAAAAAAATATTTTTGGACGAGTCATTTTAGTAAACGTATTGGCCCAGGAGTGGAGAACAACACACCTATCCCGCACAAAGCTTATCTTCATTGTTGATGTTTATTTAATTTGTTTTATATGTATTATTATGTGCAGGTATACCACGATAGTTCAGGTGGAGACTAACAAACATGTGGGTCAGCGATCTTGTTACATGTATGTTGCCGGTTGCCTGAACGCTATCCTCTGGGCAGTTTACTGAGCCTTCCCAAAGGAAAGCGTGCTCATCATCATCGTGGATCTCGCAGGTGTTATCATGTTGTCCAATTACATCTGGTAGTAGATCAGCAAAAAAATTGGTTGATTTGTTTGTTATAGAAAAGTATGATCTGGCCCACTTGATCTGCAAATGTTTTGATTTCCATTGTGTATTATTTTTTTCGAATCCATTCTGGTGTTGCTCACTTGGATATTAAAGTAAATGTACTTATACTATTTTTTATACTTTTTAATTTTTAACTATGTTATAGTTTCAACAAATATATGTTGTATAAAGTTTCGATGTATTTCATTGAGAATATTATTTTTTAATTGTGCAAGATACAAAACCATCTTCAATGTTGAAAAAAAAGTGAAACCCCATGCAACTTTGATTATTTTGTACAACTGATAAATTAAATAATGTATATGTGTATTGCTGTGTGAATGATCTTCTCTATTTTTTACTATTTTGTCAAGTTCCTATCCTACGGCGATGACCAGGATTGTTGTGGTGTCTTGTGTATCTAGTACCAACGATCATTTCAGTGATTATCATTTGGGTGTTCTGGTGAGCCCTCTCACGTAATCCCGTATGTGGCTCTAATGATTATATCCTTTGAGACTAACTAAATAAATATTGTGGTTTGTTTGTTTCTATCGCCTGGTCTACCAGCAGAAGAGTATGGACAACATGCCTTCTCTCCTTCTGTGTTCCATCTCTCTCTTCAATGCCATCTTCTAGGGTGAGTTTGCGTGCATCGGACCGGATTTCAAGTCATATATTTACGTGAGTTAAGTCATCTCTACTTTTATATTGTGTGCGCTTTATTCAATACTGTATTTGTCATCCAACGGACGATCGACAACTAACTAGTTTTACACTATGTTTCCATTCCGTATGCCAAACAATTCTTTTTTTGTTTGACTCATTTGGATATTAAAGTAAATATATTTATACTAAAATTTTACACTTTTAGTTTTTAGTTATGTTGTAGTTTCGACAATACATGTTGTATATAGTTTTGATGTATTTCAATGAGAATATATTGTTTAGTTGTGCAAGATACAAAACCATTTTTAATGTTTTAAAAAAGTATAACCACAAGCAACCTCGATTATTTTGTACAATTGATGAATTAAATAGTGTATATGTGTATTACTGTGTGAATGATCTTCTCTAATTTTTAATATTATTAAGTATGTTAGTAGAGTTTTCAAGTATAAAACCTAACACATATCTTAATAGAAGACGTAGTGTGTAGTATATAGTTATATACAAATAAATGTAGGCAATTTTAGAGTAGTTGGACACTTGGCATGATCATTTTGTCGGTGATAGTAACTAGGAGCAATGTACATTGAAATGCTCTAGCTATGGTGGTCCTCCACTCGTCCAAATAGAGTCGTAATTTGAATTTATACAAACACTAGTACAAATGGAGCACTTGGTAGAGATTAGCTAGGAGTAGCAGAATCCGTGACACTAGCTGGTGCTAGTAGCCTAGTAGGCTAGTAACCAATGCAATCTCGCCACCAAGTTTTTATTGAGTTTCAATCTCGTCACCAAGTTACTATAGTAGCCGCAGCAACATCAGGCATGCGCACACACATAGATCGATCGGTGCGTGGAAACGGTTTTTTATTTTTGAAACTGCGGGGCGTGCACACAATGACAGTCGGACGCGTTGGCACATCTTGTGTGGGAAGAGATCCAGCGGCATGCCTTGGCGCACTCGCATGACCCGAGAGGATAGGCTTTTGCTCTCTGTGTTCCTTTTTCTTTTCTTGCAAACTTTTAGCCGGCTTCCGCCGGTAAACTTATGTATATAAACATTCTATTCTATCTAAACGGACCGGCACAGGCTCGACTGCTTTAAAACTTACCGAAAAAGGACACAAACGAGCAAAAATATCTACTGCTGGAGTAGGTTGCACCTGGGTCCCTGGGATTTGTGCAAATTGGTAACAGGTTCTGTAGATGAGGCTCTGCATAAGCAGGCGCGGTTGGTAGAGGAAACCTGGAATTACGGCGGTGCCCCTGCTTTTGTGCGCGCCCGTGGGATGCGCACACGCGTCGGTTGGCTACTCGCTCCCGCGCGCCTGGGCGGGCGCGGTAAGGATACCGGAGCCCCTCGTCTTCCCGCCCTTTCTCTCTCTCTTCTGGGTTCTTGTGCAGCAAGAAGAGGCCAAGAACGGTCCGGTCCCAGCAGATCCGTTCGGTCCCACGACCCACCCACAGCAGACTGCATTGTTCGGGGAGAGAGAGAGAGTAGAGCTAGAGACGCACGGTCATGGCCGGCCGGCCTCGTGGGTGGGTGGGTGCCGGCGATCGATGCATGGAAGGAGAAAAGCTGAGAGCGCAGGGGCGGTCGGTCACAGCAGGCAGCGGCGGCGTGCTGTGTCTGTCCTCGCGGAGAGCGCAGGAGGGACGACAGAGGTGGTAACGGGCAGTCGCTCGCTGGACTCGTCGTTTTCTCCCATCCTCCGCTCGCTGGGTTCGTTTCGCTGGTGCGCTGCCACAGCCGCCGCACAGGGCTAGCTGGGTGCCAGTTGCGTGCCTCTCTCTCCCTGCGCCGTGCGTGCCGAGAGAGAGGAAGGCAGGTGCAAAAGCTAATCAGGATTGCCTCGCCAACGCAGCAGAGAGCCCGCCCGGTGCCGCGGTATCTGCCCAGCAACAGCAAATAAATACTCCCCGCCCCGCCACAAGCTAGCTCTCTCTTAACCTTAACCACACAAAATCAACGATCAAAACCACAAAAAATCAAGGATCAAAACCATTCAAAGCCTGCATGACGTCATCCTTGATCGCGCATCAGTATGCTATAGAGTACGAAGAATCAGCCCTTAGACACTTCCGGGTCTTAATTATGCCTTATCTCGTGGCAATCTACCTTGGAGAATGGCACAGCAAGGGGGAGAGAGATTCACAACATTCATGTTCAACCTGTCCAAACAGAGCGCGAATCTTCGATTTACTGATCGAATGCCTTCACCAAATTCTCATGCTTGGAGATCCAATGAGCATCTACGTACCTTGATCTCGTATTGATCCAATTTTTTCATTCCTCATCGTTCGCACGTAGCCGTAAAAAAACATCATCATCCCTTGTCCACATAAGCTTAGCCCATTGCCACTTGATAGTCTCTGCTGTCAACGTGAAAACGTCACATAGCCTTGCGGTTTCGTTGTGTCCACTCGTGCCGCCACCCGATTCCAACCCGACGACGGTTTTCCTCCAACTCCAGTAACACCTGTTAAAGTGAGAGAACCGCAGTCCCGACACCTCCCAACACACATTTTTGTTGCGAAGACGATTGTGTGATCATAACTTGTGCACCGAGAATGGGGCAACCCATGCTGGCAAGACGCGCGTTCACAAATATGACGAGCTGGTGCGTTTGTCCTACGCGGGATCGTGCCGGTGGCGCATCCATGCCACCAAGCTCTACCTATGTCGACTCTTTCCATCCACCATCGCCGACGAGTGGGCGGGAGACAATGCAAGTTTGCACCCATGGGTAGAAGGAGGGCTGGCCCGGTGAAAGCGTGGAAACGAGGGAGCCCGCTGCGTCACTAGCGGCGCAAGTACCGGTAAATTAACAAGCTGCTGTGGAGGGGCGTTGGCCATCAGACATCCAGAAACATACATGACTGTGACCGTCGCTGGAACCTGTCGAGCCAAGAGGGCCCAAGGGCTCATGGGTCGTCACCCGGGCCAATGCGTCCTCTGACCGGGCATGAATGGCTAGCTTGCCCTCTGCCAACCCTCTCGTATGATGACAACCCACATCAAATTAGTACACATCCTCTCGTTGGTGCATTCCGAGGAGTCGAGGAGACGCGGTGTCCTGCAAGCAACCTTTCGAAGCACAACCCCGCCATGGCACCACAGCAGCTGGAATCTCCTGCATCGTAAGGGGGAAGACTCATCAACGTGCGACGCACACAATGGTGTCAATCTGATATTTGTTAAATTCTGCATATTTTGTATATTTTTGGTCCATATAGCTCATTAAGTTTTTTTAGATGATATAGCTCATTAAGTTGGTGTATACTTGCCATGAAAAAAATAGCACGCTATTTCGACACTAATAGCACGCTATAACATATGTGAAGAATCCTTTCTAACTTTAATTCTTTTGCTCGTTATGACACTATTCACAAAATAGCATGCTATATCGCGATAAAACATCATACCTTTAGTGCGTTATTTCTTCGTGCCAGCCGACCCAAGGGGCAGACTTTCCGCATTAGAAAGAAACTTAGGAAGAAAAATAAGTTGCTTCCTATTTATCATGGTGATGATCTGGTTTCTCTTTTGAATCGGAAAATCACATCGGTAATAACTGATGATTCAGAACAAATAGTTTATACTATGTTGTTCTCGATGTTAGGGTGATAATTGGACAATAATATTTCTATGTGGTTATGCATAGAGTGTCCCGACAGTTGTGGACTATATTCTTTATTCTTATTGGAATCCTTTGATTTAAGCTATATCTTGTTTTTTCTTCTTTTTCTTGAAACACTATTTAAAATACATGAAGCTATTAGCATGATATAGCGTGTATAACATTCGTAGGTTCGAGTGCTATCTCTCTTACCACCCTATGTTTTACATGAGACTTACCAGTTTAGAACCATGAGCGACATTGAGCGCACTGGTCAACTCTCGTCTGCCATCTGCGTGGCCGCGTGCATTAACATAATTTGCACTCTAGGTTTATTCCCCAAGGCGAGGGCGCTCGTGATTGTTGACAACTTATCTGGGGTTGCAACAATGTTGTGATACCTTTGCAAGTTCTTTCAGATTGTAAGGACAAGAAGTTCCAGTGGAATCTGGTGTGCCCATTAGCTGGTTGATTTGCTACACTGGGCATAGTCATGTTCTATTTGGCCGATATGGAGGGTAACGCTCTGTTTATGTGTTGGACTTGCGATGTCTCAAGAGCTCTTTTGGGAGTCGTGCCATTCATCGTCCTGGTAAGAGTTTCCCAAATATTCTACACATTTCTTCACATGAAGAGATTATTGATATGTTGTAGGATGCATTATTGTGGACTATGAGGAGCATGCCCTCTCTCCTTCTTTGTCTGATCGCACTCGTCAATGCCATGTTATGGCTTGAGTTCGCTTGCATGTTTCCTAAGAAGAGTATAGATGGTTATGTCCTCGTAAGTATACCATGTTATCCAAATTGTACCAAACTATCTTTTTCCTTTTGATTCGCTTGGATATTAAAGTAAATATACTTATACTAATTTTTAATACTTTAATTATTTTATTATAGTTTTCAACAAATATATGTTGTATAAAGTTTTTCAATGTATTTCACTGAAATTTATTTTAGTTGTGCAAGAAACAAAACCATCTACAATGTTGAAAAAAGTAAAATCACAAGCCACCTTGATTATTTTGTACAATTAAAGAATTAAAATAGTGTATATGTTTATTATTGTGTGAATGCTCTTCTCTTTTTTCAAGTATATTGCTTGAGACTCCAAGTATAAAACCTAACAAATATCTTAGTAGATGTGTGATGTGTGTACTTTATAGTTATATAAGAAAACTGTAGAAAATTTTAGAGTAGTTGAACACTTGGCATGACCCTTTTTTCTATAATGAAGTCATTCATCCCCATCTTGAGGTGTCGGGCCGGCTTGCTAAAGAATGGGTCCCTTGTTTCCTAAAAACCAAGCTCCTGCCACTGGGCCGACGAAGATTTTTTTTATATGAAGCCTATATCTCCAATGAATTACCTGAGTGATCTGCAAACTCCAACGAGTCACTTGAAGTAACATTACAAGAAATATGTTGATAGATGACCCTCCATTTTCCTTTCTAAATCATGATTATTTTTCATTTGTGATAATTTAGGACCAAAAATAGATCATCGCCAATCTACCGTTAGTAGGTTCCCGTGGTGTGACTTCGTCAATATCCGCCGGCTCAGTATTTCGGAGGTGCTCATAGGGGTAGGATGTGTATTCATAGGGGTGAATGTGCGCACATGTTGTGAGCGTCTGCGTTTGTACAGTGTTTCTCAAAAAAAAAATAACACTACAACTAGATTGCAGCCTCGTTTGCAACAACTGAGCCGAGTAGCGTTGGGTCGTCTCCGCCTCCGCCACCGAAGAGGAACCCATGTCCTCTCACCCTGGTTCAAAGGGCACCGCACCGTCGGGCGATACAAATACCACTGAACACCATCCAGCCTGATCTCCTAACCAGGCCTAGCTCACTGGAAGAGCCCGATCTCCTAAATATGTAGTCAATTCTAGAGTAGTTGAACACTTGCCATGACCATTTTTCCATAACCAAGTGAGTCGTATTCTGCTGGCGGTAGCCCAGCTCCTTGGGCCTACTTGACTAGGCCGCTTCATCATCAGGGACTCATACGAAGAAAGTTCGCATACAAGGAGGGGTCGTAACTTGGAGGCCACGGTAAAGACCAAGTAGACTTTGATTAGGAAGGGACTACTCGGAGGTAACTTGTAACTCTAGGGCTCCCATTTGTATAAGGCGGGATCGTAGGTCATCCAAGGGCAAGATTTTAGATCTCGATCTCCAAGTAGAGGATCGCCACCTTGTAACCGAGATTGTCATCATCAATATCAATCTAGCATGAGTAGGTTTTAAACTCCAGTAAGCAAGCAGGACCGAACCTAGGTTTTAAACCTAAGTAGAGCTTAGGTTGCACACTAGCATGCATGTATGCGCATCCGGAAGCTTGAAATCGCACGTAAGTATGTATAGTACATGCGCTTTGTGTTCGCACGTACGAAATGTTGTTGGACCGATCGTTTCTTGGTCTGACCACAGAAGCGAGCGAGGCAGCGTAAAAGCATGCATGCGCGGGGTTGGTAGGACTGGAGTACTCCTGTAGCACGGAAATTACGGCTCTGCCCCCTGCTTTGTGGCAGGCGCACCGAAATTACGGCGTTGCCCCTGCTTTGGGGTTTTGGCAGTACGCTCGCTCAGTCGCGCGCGCGCGCGCGGTTAGCCTACCGCCCTCGAGGTCCATCTCTCTCTCTCTCTCTCTGGGTTCTTGTGTAGCAAGAAGTCACTCGCCAGAAACCCCTGTGCAGAGAGCAGAGAGCATGCATGGTGATCAGATCGTTGTTGCTCCTCCTGCGTGGGAGTAGACACAGGCACGTGCTGCAGTACGTACGCGGCGCGGCCGCACCGAGGCATGCGCCGGTCGGTCACGGCATGCAGGCGGCGGCTGGTGCCCGCAGCATTCCAGTCGAGTGCCAGTCGCCAGCGATCGACCCAGCCCGTTGCCTGCAGGCGCTGTACCGGACCAAAGCTAGCCACCCACACCACGCCCACAGCGGCGGCGTAGGAAGGAGAGAGAGCAACGAGCGACAGGCCGGGAGGGGAGACCGATAAATAGCTAGAGAGAGGCATCACCAGCCCTGTGTGCCTCGCCCGCTTTTCCCCTCCCTGCCTCGATCGTAAGCTTATTTTCGATTCGCTCCGCTTGCAGTTTTCTCTCTTCTCCTCCCTCTCGATCCGGCCCTTCCTCTCGTTACGTTCTAACCGGAACCCTTTGCTTTTTTCTGATTCTGCCGCTGCACCACCAACGATCCAGAAGGAGGAGAGACGTACGTGAGTGAAGAAGAAGCGCTCGTCAGAGATGGAAGTCCTCATCGTGATCAACTTCGTCTTGGGAGTGCTCGGTGAGTAGCAGACCGTACGTGCTAGCTGATAAAACCCCACCACATGCATGCACCCATCTTCAGATCTTCTTCGCTAAGAATCTCCTGCCCTGCCACAGAGGCGCTAATTCTCCGTCTTCTTCTTCTTCTTCTTCTTCTTCTTCTTTCTTTGCAGGCCTTCTCACCACGGGAGCCGGATATGTCGTGCCACGGTACGATCCGTTCGCTTTCGTGGCCCAAGATCTAGACTACTAGTACTACTTCTTGTTCGTTTTCGATTTTAGGGGCCCAAACCCACCTGTGGGATTCGGTTGCCACTTGTTTCGTGCAACCACAAATCCTCCTGATTTCCGAATCTCAGGCCACGCACTTGATTTCTTCCGGCCGGTTCATGGTTTCATTTTTGCAAACTGGAGTATTAATTCTTTTTCGGATTCGTTCTCGTGGTCTATCATCACCAACACGGGAGAACACTCACATCACTTGCACGGTTGGACCGACTTGAGCGAGCGCGCTAGCCGGCAGCTGACTCCGGCCGTGTATTGTCGTCGATTTGAGGGTTTTGCCGGCGATTCTAAACACCACTCTGATCGATGATCTCATGCGTGCGTCTATTAATTACAGACATTAATTCTAGCAAACGATTCGATACACTTGTTCGGAAGAAACGGACGTTAATCAGATTGAGAGCCACAATAATAAGGAGAAAAACACACAAGGGTGTCGTTGTGCACGGTCTCCACTTGTGATTTAATTTTTCTGTGCTTTTTTTTTGTGTGCAATTGGCAAGTCTATCGGAAACTAGCTGAGGAGTAAAAGGCCGGCCGACTCTCACCGGATAAGCAAGAGTGGCGCCGAGCACTACACATACCGTGGTAATTAGAGATGCTCTATCCTAAACACAGTTCTTGCACTTATAAGGCACCTGTTTTTGTGTTATAGGGCACGGGAACATTTTTTGCTTTTCCAGATGCCCTATTTTAGGTCAGCTCTTCTCCAACAGATGCCCTATTTTAGGACATCGCCGCCGAACCATATGACTATTTCTTTGCTCATATTTCATACATATGGCGAACAAATGATATGTACATATTTAGGGCATCACAGCATCCTCGTCCATGTTCATCTCCTCATCGGACATTGTGTAGTCGAACGTACACCATCAACAAACAAGAACTACAATTTATCATCTAATTACACTCCTCATCTAATTACGAACAAGAACTAAAATAAAAAAAAATGTTGAACTCCTCACCTCGGCAGCTCGGCCATGGCGGTAGAGCGGCGGGGCAACGGGTGGCGGCAGAGCGGCGGCGTGGGTTAGGATCTAACCGCCTAGGGCTTCGCCGCCACGTGGGGCGGCTGAATCGAGCTCTACGACGGCCGGCGGCGGAGGGAGTCCTTCACCGCGGAGGCGGGGCCGCGGTGCCCATTTCCTGGCGGGAATCGGCAGCGGAGTGACGGGGCATTCGACGGGGGCTAATTTGGAAGGAGGGGCGGCGGCTGGCTAGAATGGCGGGTGAGGGAGGATTTGATTTCAGCGTGGTGATTGACCTCGTGCGTGTTGAAACGGAAAAAAATAGAGCATGTCTGGGCGAGGCCCTCTCCCCCCAAAATAGAGCACGTGATAGGGCACCTATTGGAGGTCATTTTTTGCCCTTTCATGCCCGAAAAAACGGGTTTGAGGGCACCAATGCTAATATGGGGCATCTATTTGAGATGCTCTAAGAGTTTGGCTTAGAGCATCTGCACCCGCAATGCCAATAGTATCGCTTCCAGTTTTATTAGACGTGTAGGATGTAAAATCCCGCCCACTCATGACACCAATATCGAAATCATATCTGATAGGCTCAGCCCTAAGCCCACGCTTCCCATTGGGAGTCGAATGAGCGTGCCGGACGAAACCGAGTGCGGTGCCACGCAGGGTTTCGACGGGTGAGACTGTTGTGTCATAAAGATAGGAACTTAACCGCCCTGTGCAAACATACTTTCATGATGTGCATACTGTTATAGCGCCCCGCATCGAGGCTTTGCTTCACATCTGCTGCATGACGACATCAATGCGGGTGCGTTTTTTTGAGGCCGCGCTCACCGCTCTCCTTCGCCGCACCTACACGCATGGTGCCGCTTCGCCGCAGCTACACGTGATTCACACTCTCCCCGCGTTCTCTCCTCTCATCTCTCCCTCTGTGCGAAACTTTAGCTAGGTCATAACACCAGTGACGCCGATGACTAGTGCTGGCCGTGCATGGGCGAAGCAACCAAAAAAGGCTTCGGACTTCGCACGCTCCTCCTCGATGAGGTACACAAATGGTTACATGGGGGCCGACATACGCCTCCCAACATGTGGGCGCTCGTCGGCATCCTCATGCCGAACCTTCTCATGGCGTCCAAACCATACTTTCACTAGGCTGTCATTAACCACTACTACACGTCGGAGCAGCGCAACGATTCTTAGTGGGAACCGGCCAATGTTAATTTAATTTTGATGTATGTGCAGGTACACGACGATGGTTGAGATCGAGACTGACCAGGCTGTGGGTCAGCGGTCCTCTTATCTTTACGTCGCTGGTTGCATAAATGCTATTTTGTGGGCAGTTTATGGAGCATTCCCAAAGGACAATGTGCTAATGTTCATCGCCAACCTGCTAGGCGTTGTGATGATGATTCAGTATGTCTGCAAATTCATCAGATACTGTGACGAAGAGGAAATCCTAGGGCATCTGGCGTTCCCAATCACAGGAGGGCTAAGCACTATTGGGATTCTCCTCTACTACGCTTCCAACATTGATCAGAATGTACAATTTTTCTCTTGGGTTTGTGGGCTGTCCCGATTCATCCTGGGAGTTCTGCCACTCATCAAGATGGTAAAGATATTATACAATCCTAGATCCCCGCGATTTTTCAATCATTGTAGTGTTACACATTGAACCCGGCCATTAATGAATGTGATGTGTTGCAGCCAGCAGCCTGGAGGGAGAGGAACATGAGGAGCATGCCCTCCCTTCTGCTGTCCCTGATTGCTTTTGCCAATGCTGTCATATGGATCTTCTTTGCATGCACGGGTCATGAGGTAGATGGGTTCATTTTGGTGAGTAGTCTACCTTCTGCGTTATGTGTGTTTGCCTCTTTGGAGGTCTTTTCTTTTTGTTGAAGGTCGTTTACTTTGTTCAATACTCTGAGTTTGGCAAATATAGTCCCCACTGATCATTTTTGTTGTTGTTTGTTAAATGACAGTGGCCCAGCGTCGCTGGTGTCTTGTCGGCAGCAATACAGGTGATCTTCCACATCATTCTGAGGGAGCAGAATGATTTGCTGGAGCCACTGTTTTAGTCGCCGAGAGTGGCTGCTACAGGCCAAGGGTAGTGATCTTTCCTGGCTACATTCTACAGACCTGCGGCCATGCTATCGTACTACTGATCATTATTCTACCTTTGCGACCTAGTTTGTGCACTTGAATGACTTTACCCATAACATTCTCTATGCTGAGATGACTTTTCTTTTGTTTCGTCTTAAATACTATATGCTGCACCGCCTGCACTGCACGAGGCCGAACAAGTAAGGCCCCGTTTGGAACACAGGATAGGTAACCCACAGGAATTGAGATGTCATACCCTAGTATTCCTATGGGAATTCAAGACACAGGATTGAAAGATAAAAACCATTTGGATTGCAGGATAGGAAAAGCATAGGAAATATTTTGAGTTTGAACCAGCTAGCCGTTGCCTTTCTTCTTGCTTGAGAACTAGCCGTTGTCTTTGTTTCTTCAAGCTAACCGTTGTAACGTACTACTCACTTCTACATATACACATGCTTTCATGAAGCCGGTTTCAAGCTAGCAAACTCTCTCTACCGAGCTATTCAACATGCTCTATGCTACAGACAAGCGAAGCCAATATCATTGAGCCAACAACTCCATCGTCGACGGCAGTGGCCGGCCGGCCGCAGCGACAAGAGCAACAAGTACACCATCGGCAATTAGAACCGTGCTGGCATAACTGTCTGGTTACATTATCTGTCCATAAGCAACTCCCTGCTATCTTTGCTTTGATTATTTCCCCAACTTATAGAAGTAACTTTGTCAGGTTAATATCTACTGATAGAACAAGCAACGGTATTTGTAGTATTCTTTGCTGGTTTTAGTGGTTCATTGCCATGGATCCAAACTATAGACGAAGATCACATAGAAGATGAGTTCATGCTATTTGTTTTGCCGACCATAGAAGAAACTGAGAGAGAACCAATGCATACATCCAGTCTCCCAGGTGGTATGTATGTCAATGAAATTCTAACTGGACATGAAAGCCTATGCAAAAGGCAGTTCCGTATGGAAGTCGACATTTTTCATGCTTTGGTTCGTAAGCTGCGTGAGAAAAAACTGCTTGGTGATTCAAGAGCAGTCTCACTGGAAGAAAAGGTTGCTATATTCTTATACACGGTAGCCAAAAATGCTAGCAATCGAATAGTACAAGACAGGTTTCAGCATAGTCCAGAAACTATCAGCAGACACTTTGGTGCAGTGCTTGATGCAATTACAAAGCTTACACGCATCTACATACGCCCACCTTCTCTTCAACCACATAATATCTTGAGAAGACCACACTTCTACCCTTATTTCATTGTAAGAATGTATTTGCATTTATTTTTCTTTCATAGTGATACAATAATATGATAGTTTCAGGTCTTATAGTACCTCATGAATAAATTGTATGCATGCATGATTGTATTGGTGCTATTGATGGAACCCACATCCCAGTAACCCCTCTAGCACATCAACAAGAACCCTATCGAAACAGAAAACAAACACTTTCACAAAACGTCATGGTTGCATGTGACTTTGATCTTAAATTTGTGCATGTGCATGCTGGTTGGGAAGGATCAGCCTCAGATGCAAGAGTTCTGCAAGATGCAATTAACCATGGGTTTCAAGTACCACCTGGTAAATTTTATCTTGTAGATGCAGGTTATGCAACTACGCCACAGTTTTTGGCCCCATACCGTGGTATGCTTGATTAGCTCCAATTTGGTTTCTAACCTAACCCAGCCTTAGTTCATCACTAGAAAATGATAGAAAAAGTTCTCGATTGTCCTTACTTTTGAAGATATCTGCTGCCATCAACATATCTGAGATTTGTAAACCCCTTAAGCCTTCAAGTTTAGTGACACACTTGCTGATGCTGTATGGATCCTCAAGCTTCTTCTCCTCGATAGCTGCAAATCGATCAATTTCTTCCTTCTTGAGCTTCAAATATCTCTCTTGGAATTCAGAACTCTTCCTTCTCTTTATGCGCTTTGCTTCATGCATCTCAGGTGTTGGAACAAACTGAGAAGGCGTCTGCGTGGAGCTCATATGGGATTTAGAAGAGAATTGTTGCTGGGACAATCCTGCAGCGCCTATCTCATCCTCATCTTGTAAATTCACATATGGATCATCAACACCATGTAAATGTAAGGATGGCTGGGCATGAATATCTTCAGCTGGTCCATGTGAATGTTGCTTTGCCTTGCTCGCATAGTGGTCCATGCCATGGCGATTTTTCCTTCAGCATAGCGACCTGCAATAGATATAGTTAGTTCTGATTCAGACAGTGATATTGGAGTGAAAGGATGGATACACAATTGTTATCACAAGATCAACGAAATCCTCATATAAACTTACCTTTATATAAACTAAATAAATCATCAAAATATGGAAATGATTTCTCTCTCCATCTGAGAGCATCCTTATTCATACGCTCACCAAATGTCTGCCATACATCATCAGGTGCAACGACCATCATTCTATTAGGATCCCAACCAAAACCACTTTCACCCACTAGATCCTTTACACTACGGAAGTCTTTCTTCAGGTCTTGTTCCTTCTGTTTCACTTGGGCAACAGCAAGCGATAAGCTGAACTTTTGATTCAGTCTATTTGTAATACTTTTCCAAGCCTCGTTACTCCAAGCATTTTGTGTTCTATAGCCTGGAACATTGAAATCATTCAGCAACTCAATAAGGAATGCCTTCATCTGATGATTCCATCTAGCACGAGGAAGACTTTTTGTGGCCCCTGAAATTTTGTTTTGTACAGAAAAGAGCTAAATCATTTTGCAAGGCAACATTAGAAAACCAAATAGGTTAACATATAGCTTACGCTTTGCACTCCTATGATCTATCTCCCTCATATCACTATGATGCATACGGATATCTTGATAAGGCCTTTTATTCCTCTCATCAAAATCCAGATTAGGGAACTCAAAACCACTACGTTCATCAGCCATCTGAAAATCGTCCAAAATCAGGTTTTGTATATTGGGGAATCATGTTCATTACTGGAACATACAAGAAACTGCGCTAATCACAGCGAAATGAATAAATATTTGGTCAACCAGAAGTATTACTCTTACTGAAACAATCATGGTGGATACAAGCAAAAAACTGAATCGATCTAACCATGCGTAGACTGGTCGGCATAACAGAATCTGACAGCCGGAGATGAATGTCGCTCGTCGCCGATGCAGCTTACCTGTGCTCCTCGCCGGCCGCCACGCCTAGTGCTGGCTGAACCTGCTCCGCGTGCCGGCCGTCCGCCCTCCACCGGTTCTTACCCCTGCTCGGCCGCCCCCGCTGTCCCGGACGAAATCGCCGGCCCTGTCGCTCGGCTGCCGCCTCTCTCTGTAGCAGGGTAGGAAAGTAATCTGTTTCCTTGAGTTGTGCAGGCCTTGTGTAGTTTTTTTGGCCGGGCCTTTTTGGCGCGCGAGAGATTACGGAAGCGCCTCGAAGCGTCGTTTCGCGCCAGGAAATTTTCCAATAGATCTGACTGGATGTTTTCTTTCCTGTGAAACGTGAGTCATAAGAAACCAATCATCTGGATTTCCTTTTCCTATTCCTACGTTCCAAACAGCACAAAGGAAATATTTCCTTCAAAAATCATTTCCTGTGAAATTCCTACATAAATCCCGTGTTCCAAACAGGCCCTAAACCTGTTTTCTCAGCTGATTACTCTTTGGTGTTAGTATGTCCATCTGGTTCAACAAGTTTTTTTGGCGGAAGGGAAATTCTGTTCCTTCCATTCCGACTTAGATGACACATCTTTGCCTAAATATGAATACATCTCTTTACATATTAAAATACGTCTAAATACGTTCATATTTGGATAAAATTGCGTTGACTAATTTGAAACGGAGGGAGTAGTAATAAACAAGGAATATGACTAGCGTGCTGGTTACAAGCTCGGATGATCTCCTCTCGATCTGGACACAAGTTTGGTCACACGGGAGATTACGAGAGTGGATAGATGGCTCCCGGCGGCACTGCTCCCGTTTTTTTGAAATGAAAAAAAAGAAGTCAAAACCATGTTTAAAAATGTAAAACAAAAATTTCATGTACATGACTATAAAACATGTACCCGTTGCATGAATTTATGTCAAAAATATTATTTATTTTGTCTCGATAAAAATAAATTATGTGCTATATAGCAGTATATATGTGACATATTTTTGTCTTTTTTACTCGACCAACAACAAATATTTTTGGGTTTTCGGATTTAGGAAATAAAACAGAATAGTCAGACGAATTTTTTTAAGACCCTTAAAATGCTTAGATGAGAAAACTCAAAACTAATGAAAGTTGCATACACATCGGAGGATTCTGCTCACGAAATTACAAGACATTTGGATTTTTCTGTGAAAATTTATAAATTAAACGGTGGACAATAGAAATCTTGTCCCTGCGCGAAACAGCAAACAACAAAGTAATTGTTTATGTTTTTAGTATTGAACCGAACTAATTACTAAGCATACTTATACTAGATACTTAAACAAACTAGTAAGAGAAATAACATTTTTTTTTGGTATTTTTGAGTTTTAGAAAGTAAAGCAAAACATGAATAAATAAAAGGAGGAAAGAAAACTAAGGGAAACATGGATATACAAAGTAGCGAATGATAATGATATATAGATGAGTGTGCTATCGGTATACCTCCCCCTAAACTTAGTCTTTTGGCCTAAGTGGAGATCAACCCCACGGTGAATAAGGGCCCCAACCCGGCGGGTCAAACCTGACGTGATCATACTCTGTCTCTGCTGCGGTGGAGGAAGACCCCGAAGGTCCTGCATACCCCGGGTCTGGGCACAAGGAACCAGCTGCCTCAGGGGGCTGACTAAAGCCACCCTCATGCTCCTCTTCGTCGTTTCCCATGTCCGGGGTGCGTTGCCCCTCAAGTGTGTCAAGTCAGCCTCCGAGAGTGATAAGTTTGTCCTGGCATTAAGGTTAAACAGAGGTGCAGGCAAAATAGCAATTCTAGCAACAGTGGAAACTTTCAAATACGACCTCTTGGGAAAGGTTATAATGTAAGGGAGAACATGCAAACTACCATGAGCAGAAATAAAGTGATGTTTCTTCATGGAATTAATATCTAACTTTTCTATAGGAAGCTGAAAATCAAGAGGATGGGGTACTAAACCATTCATAGCTAGTAAACAAGAGGCAACTAGACCTCCACAAACTCTTGCCTTCTCACGGTTAGTGGTGAGACATAGTATGATCACTTTATGTCTTAACAATTCTTGTGCAGTCATTTACTTGGCCACAAGATCCATCATAAGGGGTTTAGTTTATTTATTTAGCTATACCTAATAATGGCTCCATCCAAAAAGATTAAAACTTGAAAAAAATTACCCTGTTGTTCTAAAAATATTTATGCCATGAAGTCTATGTTGCCCTTGGGAACGTTTTCCACACATAAGCCACACACCACTCAAGCTTGTCCCCTTGCTGCATAGAGGATTGGGCTTTCTCTCTTTGAGGTCTTTCATGCACCATATTTTATTTCCAGTTTTTTACTTTATTGAAACTCTACAAAAAAAAAACCAAAAACACTTTCATCATTTTACTTAGTCTAGTGCATAGATAATAAGAATAGTGACACTCTTATTTGAAAGGATAAACACTTATACCTTCTACTACTCGTGGGATCGATACTAATACTTACACATCAATGATTTCAACGATCCCCTATGCTTGTGGGTATCAGCAAGTAATCAAGAAGGCAAGTAAGCAAGATACACAAGGTATAATGCGGAAAGTAAAGGAGTGGAACGAAGTAACCAAGTCGAAGACGGAGACGAAGATGTATTCCCGAGTTCCACCCAAGGGTGTACATCTCGCTGGAGAGGTGTGATCCACCACCACAGGTTGGCTCAATGCCACAAAGGCTTCACCTTCTTCTCCGATGAATCACACGGTAAAGGTTGGATTCAACTTCCACAATGAACTCCTTTAGGGCGGGATTGAATTTCATACAACGATTCTTGAGGCATACACCCACAACTGAATTAGAGGCTCTCAACACAGCAACAACGGGTCAAATCCACAAAGGATACATGAAACACCAACAAGCAACACGGTTGATCTAGGTTTTCCACATAAGGAAATCCTAGATCTAAAGTTCCTCAAGGGGATGAGGAGGAATTGAAGAACACTTTGGTGGAGTTGTAGATCGGGACTTCTCTTTCGGATCTCCAAGAATAAACGAATTTGAGTGGAGGAATCTGACCGTTGGCAGCGCAACGGCGGTACTGCCACTGGTTACCGCTCCAGCCAAGTTGGCGGTACTACCGCTAACCTCGACGATACTACCGCTGCGAACATCGGCACTATCGGTGAGCTGCCGCCCGAGGTGCCGCTTTGCCTAACAGAACGACAAAAAAGGCGGTACCACCAGGGGTACCGCTAGCGGTAGCTACGATTCCGCGACATCGCTTCAACCTGCAAAATGAAGACGGCGATATTACCGCTGGACGGGCCGGTAGTACCGCTCTGGCACGACTCGAGGTACCACTCTGAGAAACAGATCGCCTACCTCCAGCGGTACCATGCATCATGTTACAATTTTAGACATTGTGTTATTAGTAGGAGTAGAAAGGAACCGCGTGACTTCTTAAGTCCAAATACTATCCATCTGGAGATCTAACCGACACTGTTTTCAGCAAAAATGTTTCAGCCTGTTGGCAAGGAATTATGTTTGGCTTGGAGCTACTCAAACAAGGATTAGTTTGGAGAATTGGATCTGGCACAAAAATCAGGAAACCACAAAATTCTGGGAAAAACAAAAAATTTACGCCTTAAATGGGTTTCTGATATGACAAACCCAGAGACCAGAACTTGGAAGGATCAGACGGTTAAAGCTATGTTCTACCCACCAGATGCTGAAGAGATTCTACAAATCAATTTGCCATCAAGATCGAGAGATGATCAAATTGCTTGGGACTTGAGAAGAATGGCCTCTTCACAGTAAAAAGTGCTTATAGACTCGAGATGCAAATTCAAAATGCCGAGAAACAAACTGCCACTAGCAATAATCCTGATGGCGAGAGCAATAATCCTGATGGTGAGAGACCTTTATGGAACAATATCTGGAAGACTAATGTGCCACCGAAAGTGAGAACTTTTGGTTGGAAATTATCTTCTAACACGCTAGGTGTTCAAGTCCACCGTTACAAAAGGAAAATGGAGGTCTTACCTACGTGTTCTATCTGTGGCATGGAACCGGAAACTGCTCACCATGCCGTTGTGTCTTGTACTAAAGCCAAAGCCCTCAGACTCTATTTGAGGGATTTCTGGGCACTCCCACCTGAGGAAAAATTCAAGTTCACAGGAGCGTTGTTGCTTCTTAACCAGTGTACAAATGAGATGAGATCAAAATTGCTATTCCTTTGGCGGAGGGCTTGGCACTTGCGCAATAACCAGATATTTGGTGATGGAAAATGTACCATTGTACAATCTGCTAAAATTTTACGGTCTTACTTGTCGTCTTACTTGCAGATTAAAGATCCGAATCTGGAGCATGACTATAAAGGTAAAAAGCCCCTCTTTCCGACGATCACGAGTATGAAAGAGAAACCAAAGGCTTCACATAACCCTTGGTCAAAACCTGAAGAAGGATGGTTCAAGCTGAATGTGGACGCTAGTTATGTTCTAAAGAATAACAAAGGCTCCTGGGGTGCTGTTCTGAGAAACCATGCGGGAGAGGTTTTGTTGTCTGGATGGGGATTTATTCCCTCTTGTTCCTCTGCTGGTTTGGCTGAGGCAATTGCTCTTCGTGAGGGTAGTAAATCTATTTTTTCGGTGGGAACTAACCTAGTTATTGTTGAGTGTGATAATGCTACTGTGGTTTTGGAGCTGCTGAACATGGAGGAGAGCAGATCTCAAAGTGCTTTCATCCTGGAGGAAGCCATGGATATGCTGAAACTCCTTCCTGGTTTTAGAATCCAAAAGGTTGACAGATCTGGCAATTGTGTGGCTCACGAGTTAGCTAGATTTGGTCGTTTTTGCGGGTGTGAGGGTGTGTTGTTGAATTTGGTTCCTCCCTGCGTGTTGGAATCGGTTCGAGTTGATTGTATCGAATGCTGTAAAAACGATGATGTGATTGAGTAATACATATTGAAAATTTCAAAAAAAAAAAGAAAGGAACCGCGTGGAGTAGTAAAATACTATGTGCAAGTAGCATTGAGTTTGAGTCGGAAAAGAAGAAGGAAAGCTTTTTTGACCTGAGAAGATGGGAAGTATCGCCCCGTACCTACTAGCTCGAGGTGTTCTAATTAGAATAATAAAAGGATCCCCAATTTTAAAGGAGCAGATCTCCGAGTCGGTTAATTATTCAAGTCGATCCACCCAACTGCGCAATATAAGGAGCCAAGCGGGAGTCTTATAATACCAGAAAACAGATCAAGGGCCAAAGAGTAGGAGAGAAGCTCGATATACAGTATCAATCAGTAGGTAGGCGATTAAGGAGGTGGACGCTAATGGCGGACGTCGAGAACGGCATCCACGACCACCTCGTCGCCACGGCGACGGCGGAGCCGGATGAGCAGGCTAACCGCCGTCGCAGCAACCTGATCAACGGCGTGGTTCTTCTCGTCTCCGCCGCGGGGTACGTTGTCGTCTGGCCGATGATGATCTACACCGGAATAACGGCCACCCCAAAGGCCCCGCTCTTGCTCCTCGCTGTAGCTTCGATCCCTTTCTTCTTTACAGTATACCTGTTTTGGAACCTTCGCCATCGTCTTTGGAAAATAGCCTGTGAAACTTGTAACACGGAGGAGGAGAGGCAGATAGATGCATACGGTTCTGTTCCCTCCCTTGGAAAGAACGGACGAGCTGCAAGGATACAACCGGAGGAAGCTGATCAGTTGTTTGGCGATGACGGCGGTATGGCGTGAAAGGAACGGTCCAATTGCTGACTGCCCCAGTTGAGGTGTTTCATTACAATAAGGTTTCTCTAATTCAGCATGTTATCTTATTGTCAGCGCAAAAAAAAAAAATGTAATCTTATTGTCAAACAGACAAACGTACAGTGGCTTCGTTTACACCCATCCTTTCATGTTCTGATGCGTGTATATATTGGAGTATATTTCATCTGTTCCGATTCATTTGTTCTGATGCGTGTATATATACATATGGAGTATATGTGGCTTCATTTGCACTCATCCTACTCTTATGCACATGTTTATTGTTTGTGTAGTGAATGATATATGCAGTATATTTCATTTCTTTCAAGGATTTACTTGCTCCATGTCCAAAAACAAAACGATTAACTCGATCGTTCGTTCTGACGCATGCTCCGTTTGCCATCGGCTATCGCTGTCTTGTTTCATCTTGTCGACATTCACTACGGTCAGTACTGTATCGGGGGAGGGTGTCGTACTCCCCACCAAACCCTAACCCTAGCCGCCGCTAGCCCGCGCCGCCGCCGGCGAGCCGCGCCCTCCCTCCCTCCTCTTCCCCTCCTCCCTCCCGCGTCCGCGCCGCCCCGCGGCGGCCGGGCGTGGCCTCGTCTCCACTGCCTAGAACCCTCCCCCGCGCCTCCTTCCCTCGCCGTCGTCGGCAGAGGCCGCCGGGCGCGGCCCGGTTGGCGCCGGCGGCGGCGAGGCGAGTCCTGCTCCCTCGTCGGGTGAGCTTGGCGCGGGCCGAGCTGCCCTACCTGGGCCTCGTGTTGGCCGGGGACGCGATGGCGCGGCCGTTCTTGCGGCGGCGTGGCGGCGATTGGGCGGACTCGTGTGCGTGGCGGCGTCCGCGGCACGGACGGCGGCGGCACGGCGACCACACAGGGTGGTGCAGCGTTGCTGCTTGCGGACCGTGGTGGAGGATGGTGCGCGGCTGCGGCCGGGACCGCGACCCTTCGGGTGTCCTCCCCTCTTAGCCTCTACATCGATCCGGGCTTGGCGTTTCTCTCCCCACGGCCGGCGGCGTACTCACGGCGGTAAGTGGTGGTGGCGTGGTGGAGACTGCGGCGGGATCGGTACGGGCTTGATCTGGGCCTGACCGAGCCAGGTGGGCCTGGCCAGGCTAGTTGGGTCTGGGTTGTTCCGGCTACCGTGTCCGGTCGGCTTTGATGGAGGGAGGTCCCTCCAGCGGGCTGCTGCGCGCTAGGTTTCCCTCTCAGATCCGTCGTTCCTGCAGTGTGGTTGTCGTCGTGTCTTAGGGTGGAGTGTGCGGATGCCGGGGCGGCGGCCCTAGGTGGTCGGGTCACATGGGTTGCTCTCCGGCGAGCACCATGGCGACGGTGGTGGCTGCATTGTTTGGTTGGTTGCGTGGGCAGCGAGCGGTGCAGCGGAGGGTGGCTCAGGCGCGTTCCGGCGGTGCCTAGATCTGGAGTTGGCTCCTTGTCGTTTGCGTCCTACGACCCTCTTTGTGACACAGGGGAGTGACCGAGCGAAAGCTCCGTGATTTGGCACTGACGACGGCGACGCTCACGGGTGCCGCTCTCCTCTTGAGGACGTCGTCTTGGTGATCTTCCTGGTGTCAGGGTTCCGGGTGAAAACCCAAGTCCTTCTGGACTCGGCGGCGGCGACGCTTTGCGCCGTTCCCCTCTTGGGGGCGTCGTCGTGGAGCTTAGGGGAGTTAGGTCTTAGCGTGGAGCTGGTGTGTTGATTCGTAGTCGTGTTGATTCGCTTTCGGCGTTTACGATGTGGCTTTTGTAGCCTGGTTTTTTTAGGATCTTCTTTGTAAGAGGGCTGCCTCACTACTTTGTATCGTTCTGTCGTTGTGGCTTTATTTATAAAGCGGGCCTTCGGCCTGTTTCGTGGTGATCGCTGTCTTGTTTTAGCGCAGACTGAAAAACACTTGTGCTATGTCTTGTTCTAATGCGTCGACATTGGGCACTACACCTCCTCCGAGTCTCCGACTCGCAGTGCGTTCAGAGCAACCATATCAGGGAGGATGATAGTTCGGGTGCGCTGCGAAGGAGGCCAAGCTGTTGAGTCAGAACCTAGATGCAAAAACCCGCGAGAGCGAAGCCTCGAGGTCTTCATTGTATCAATGTCCGTCAGGAAACATCGGTACACACATCCATCTGTCCTACTCCTAGGTACATGTCTCTGGTTATCAGTAGCGCAGCACAACAAGAATGGAGTGTTGCGTGTATAAGTACGTGTGGTCTCTGTACTCGATAAAGCGGTCAATCGTTCAACCTGAATACAACTACTTCCAAGATCTCAGCCAGTCTGACCGAACATATTGACTGGCGGCAACCCTCTCTGAAATAAGATGATAATTCATGTCATCACGTAGCGGATTCAGTCAGTTGTTCAGTCTACTACGCAGTAAGCTTTTGTTCCAACACTTTGAATTTTGAGATGCTATTTTGCCGTAATGTTATAGAAGACATAGTTATATTTACAAAACAGGCACCCGACCCAGACATAGGTCCAGGGACACGTCAAAAAACTGAATATACTACTCTCTTGTGATATGAGTATGATCCAGTACCCTCTCTCGCCGAGGCGATTCGTTGGTTGGGCTTGGGGACCCACCCGCCTGTAGACTAGAGGAACCGATCATCGTTGCTCCGGTCCGGTGGAGAGATCATTGTTGGGGAGTGCACACACACAAGCACGTAGGCATGCTCCGGCCGATCAACAACCCTGTTGCCGTTGGGGTCTTTTAGCGCGCAATTTACTTGTCACATGGACTGATAGTATTGAGTTTGATTTAATTTCTTACTATTTGGGAAGTGTAGTCCGTCCATATCTGATATTTCAATTGTGTATACTTACCATGCATGTGAATCGATCAAGCTCCATGCTTCAAATTATTCCACATAATGCTATCATTAAGTTAATGTATTGTGCCAAGAAAAAAAATCATATTTACAAGATACATAAATCCTTCACAAAATAAAGATTTAGTCGTTGATGTATTTTACAAGCATGATTTTTTTTTGCATATTTAGATAAAAAATAAAATCTGACAAAAAATGGTAATTTTGATACACATATTTTACCTGAACAACTATTTGTAACATCTCAATCACAATTGTTATACATCGACTACTAGACATAAGATTAACACTAGAGCGAAACAGGCCACTGGTCCCGGGCCGTGAGGGCTTTTTGTCCCGGTCACGCGCCCGGGACAGCGTGTTCGGGACAAATAGCCTCCCCTATTTGTCCCGGGCACGACACGGCCCGGGACCAATAGGGGGGCCACGTGACCAATCAAGGCAGCCTCTGGCTGCGACTCATTTGTCCCGGTTCGTAATACGAACCGGGACAGTATAAATGTTTTTTTTTGTTTCTTTTGTTTTGTTTCCTGTTTTCTATTTATGTTACTGATTCTTTTGTGTTTGTGTTTTTTCATTTATGTTTCATTTCAAACAAGATCTAGTTGCATATTATACGTTACTATGTAATATATATCATGAATACACGATTTTTTTCTCGGGATATAGTCATGAATACTACTAGTACACGAGTTCTCGCAAACAAATATTTACAACCGGAAGATCATGTCTAAATATTTACAAACAGAGATCATTACATGACAGAGAAGCATTAGACCCTATTTTTTTCTCGGGATGGTCTTTTTTGGCGGCCGGATTATACTGCATTCTGCGCCTGGCTTTATGACATAGTCAAGCAGAAAGCCCGCAATTTCCTCCGCGATTGGTAGTAGGCGGTCTTTTGCATCAAGCCTGTTCCGGATCGTCTCAAACTAAAAAGGAGAGATCAACACCAATATATCAACCATTATGAAAATAATTCAATTTGAAAAGTGAACAAGTTTGAATGAATTGTTAACGTACCCTATTCCAGTCTGCACCCTCATTGAAGTGAATTCGGATGAACTCGCAGACATAGAATCCACACAAATTGGTGTCTTGTTGCTGCTTCGCGCACTTTATGATAGAATAAGATAAGAAATTAATAAAAAATAATCAAAAATATTGAAAAAATGGTATTGTGAGACTGAAATTAAGAATATGCGTATGTGGAACCTAGCTAGTACGTCTTACCTCTCGCCATTTAAAAGTGAGGTTCTTAGCTATACCGACATCCTTGTGGAAACCGGTGAACTTGTCCCAAACCCTGAAGTTTACGGTATGAAAAATTAGTAAAGAAGTTAACTAATTACTATATATTATTAGAAAAGACGAGGTCGATTGTGATAATGAACGAAATTACCTCTGGAGCATCTGTTTCGTGTCGTCGAACTTTTCTTCAGGTTTCGATAATGGGTCCAAGACATCAACGATTGCCTTTTCAACATCAATCTCAAATAATACCCAGTGAAATCTGCCATATGTTTATATTTGTTAATAACTAAATCATCAATTACATATACTTAATTAACATCGAGTATGTATAAGAAAGTAAACAACTCACTCGAAGTTGAACGGGAAAATTATGGTGCTTTTGTAATGTTGCGCCATCAAATAAGTAAGCAAAAGCTCCTCCGCTTGATCTGGGTAATGTAACAAACCATGATGATGAACTCGATTAGGGTCAATGAATCCAATCTTGTGATTGAGTCCCAGCTTTCGAGATTGTATAATTTTCAGCCTGCATAATAGAGTACAAAAGTAATATAGTGATAAGGATAATTAGAAGCAATGAAAAATAAGTAGAGCTAGAGAATTACTGACATATATACATAATTTAATTACTTACATGCAAAAGGCACTGATGATAGATTTGTCGAGCGCGTCAAAATTGAATAACTGCCATAATTCGCAATACTCGATTTGAACCTCATCATCACCTGGGCCAAAAAAATCCTTTGGAATTTTCCCATAGAGCAAGTCTCCGTCTTGACTTTTCGTGGTACGCAAGTACCATGCATTTAGTTGGTGCAACCTAGATGGTAGAGTGCGCACCATTGCAGGGTCGACAAGATCTTGTCCTCTCACATATGTCCGCACCACCTCATGTATGGTGACACTCTCGCCAGCTTGCAATGCCTTAAGCTCTGCCAGAGTTATACCCATATCTCTAGGTTGCTGCGAAAGTACATCATCGATCGGGTTCCGGTTGTAAGGCGCCAACATGAGTGGAGGGGCCGATTGTCCCGCCTGCATTCTGAGCTGTGGAACATCTCTCTTCTGGGTGGCAGCAAATTTTTGTTCTTCCCGCACTCTCTTAGATGTACGCACCAGAACGCGTGTGTAGTCATCGTCCATATTTTTGTTCTTTCACACGTTTCTGGTCCTCCCGTGCTTCCTCTGTATCTTTTTTCTTCCCGTACACGCCCAAGTAGCCTAGCAGGTTCACGCAAACATTCTTCGTCACGTGCATCACGTCGATAGCAGATCTAACCTCTAGGACCTTCCAATATGGTAGCTCCCAAAATATAGATTTTTTCTTCCACATGGGTGCGTGCCCGTTAGCGTCTTTCGGAACCTGTTGACCTCCAGGACCCTTTCCAAAGATTACTTTTAGATCCTTGACCATATCAAATATTTCTTCACCAGTACGGTTGACAGGCCTCCTACTGTGATCAGCCTCACCTTTAAAATGCTTGCCTTTCTTCCTTGCGGTATGCCTGATCGGAAGAAATCGACGATGCCCCAGATACACACACTTCTTACATTTATCCAAATATAAACATTCAGTCTCACCCAAACAGTGTGTGCATGCATTGTATCCCTTGGTCGACTGCCCTGAGAGGTTAGCAAGAGCAGGCCAATCGTTAATTGTTACAAAAAGCAGAGCTCGTAGGTCAAATTCCTCATGTTTGTGCTCATCCCACACCCGTACACCTTCTTCCCGCCACAACTGTAAAAGTTCTTCAAATAATGGCCTGAGGTACACATCAAGGTCGTCGCCGGGTTGCTTCAGGCCTTGGATGAGCAATGGCATCATAATGAACTTCCGCTTCATGCACAACCAAGGAGGAAGGTTATAAATACATAGAGTCACAGGCCATGTGCTATGACTGCTGCTCTGCTCCCCAAACGGATTGAAACCGTCTGTACTTAGACCAAACCTTAAGTTCCTTGCGTCATCTTCAAATTCTGGGAACTCTCTCTCAATTTTTCTCCACTGCGACCCATCAGCGGGGTGTCTACACATCGCGTCTTTCTTACGGTCCTCTTTGTGCCATCGCAACAACTTGGCATGCTCTTTATTCGCGAACAGGCGTTTCAACCGTGGTATTATAGGAGCATACCACATCACCTTGGCAGGAACCCTCTTCCGGGGACGCTCACCCTCAACTTCACCAGGGTCATCTCGTCTGATCTTATACCGCAATGCAGTGCATACTGGACATGCATCTAAATTCTCATACTCACCGCGGTAGAGGCTGCAGTCATTAGGGCAGACATGTATCTTATACACGTCTAATCCTAGAGGGCACACAACCTTCTTTGCTTCGTACGTGCTGTCGGGCAACTCGTTGACCTTTGGAAGCATCTTCCTAATTATCTGCAGCAACTTTCCAAATCTCTTGTCAGTCACACCACACTCTGCCTTCCACTGCAGTAATTCCAGTGTGGTACCCAGCTTATTCTGACCATCTTCGCAACTTGGATACAACAATTTCTTGTGATCCTCTAACATCTGGTCGAACTTCAACCTCTCCTTTTCAGTTCCGCACTCTCTCTTTGCATCAGCAATGGCCCTACCAAGATCGTCAGTGGGCTCATCTGGTGCCTCTTCAGCTTCAGCTTCCCCCGTTGCAGAATCTCCGTACTCCGGGAACATAGGATAGTTGTCATCATCTTCCTCTTCTTCATTGTCTTCCATCATAACACCTTTTTCTCCGTGCTTCGTCCAACAATTATAGCTGGGCATGAAACCATGCCGAATAAGATGACTTTGAAGGGTTCTCACGTTTGGGTGATCTGTCTTATTCTGACAGTTGACACATGGACAACACATGAAACCATTCGTACTGTGGGCCTGGGCTTTCTCTAGAAATTTCCTCAAACCTGTCATGTACTCGGCAGTGCGTCGGTCACCATACATCCATTGTCGGTCCATCTGCATTATATAATGAACTACATCAATAACCATTACAGAACATCGACAAATAAACACTGAACATGCACGGTATCAATTAATTACAAATGAAATGAGAGAAAAATTAACCTTGATCGAAAAGAAGAATAAACTTCTTTAAGTGTACATCAAATCAATTCGTGAACTCTCTCGGGCATTTCATCAAACACCTTGCATGCATACAAAAAAAACAGACTAGCACACACCCCCTCCTTCCATTTCAAAAAAAAAAATGCCTCCAATGGTTTTGGTAGGGGGCTGCTGATGATCAGTATATATAGGCACCCCCCCATTTGTCCCGGTTTCAGTCACAAACCGGGACAACAAGGAGGCCATTTGTCCCGGTTTGAGACTGAAACCGGGACAGATGGAGGTTTTTTTCATTTTTTTTATTTTCTTTTTCTGTTTTCTGTTTTAAATAACTTTTGCAAACTTTGGATTTTGGAAAAATTATGAATATGAAAAATGTTTGAATACATAGATAGTCTACTCATCAACGACATTAAGATGATCATTTTCCGTATTATAGCCGCGTAGACTATCCCACTTCCGTGCAATCTCGAAGCCAAGGCGAGCGTCTAAAGCAGCATATACGACTTGATCGTAGCTCAATGGAACGTTGCCCCATCCGAAAATTAGGTCTTTTTGTAACGTGTCATCCTTGTCGTCGTCCGTGTACTTCCTCTTCTTGTATTTCTTCTTCTTCTCAAGATTTGTCCCAATGACCGCATTAGAGAGAGCATATAGACTAGGAGTAAAATTGCCGGTAGGGTTTCGGCGATCCCTCTGCAGGTCGACCGCGGACCGAATAATAATTCCGTAGTAGGCTAGCATCTTCATGTCATTATGGATTGCCACGCCGTAGAATTTGATTGTCTCGTCACCTAAGAAATCCACGAGGACCTGTGGCACCCGATCAGCTTTGCAAATTTGGAAGACAAGAGTCTCGGTCGCCACCGAGAGTTGAAGGACGGCGGCGCGCTGCGGAGTATCCTTCCGTCGAGGGTCGGTGAACTCGCAATCGAGTCCAACGGCTTTGATCGGAGCGGCGTCGAGGAAGTTGTTCTTCACGTCGCCGATCCACTTCTCCACGCGCCATGCACGAAGGGTGACCCACACCTTGAACCGCATGCCTTCCTTCTCGTAGCCGTAAAACTCATCGGACCGAGGCACGAGTGGCTCCATAGGAAATGGTGTACGTGGACGGAGAAAAGAGAGGAGAGATGGCCGGAGAAATTGTGTGGGGAAGAGTCGTACTGTGCAGTGCATTTTATAGCGCCGGAGAGGAAGATGAATCGCCGGCGGAGGGCAGAGGAATCGTCGGAGGGCAGAGGAATCGCCGGCGCCGCTCGTCTTCTGTGCGCGTCGAAAAAACGCGGCGGTGGCGTGTAACTGAAACCATGCCATTTGCCCCGGTTCGTGACTGGAACCGGGACAAATGGGTGTCGCATGCGGGTGCTACCTCATTTGTCCCGGTTCCAGCCACGAACCGGGACAAATGAGTGTCGCCTGAACTGCCCGGCTAGTTTTATGCCCCATCTGTCCCGGTTTGCAGTACGACCGGGATAAATGGGGTTTTGGAGTTTGGTCCTTTAGCCTGTTTTCTACTAGTGTAAGTAGATCAGGCACAACAAGCTCATATAAGGAAAAGTTAAGATGTGGAAAAGTATTGCCGACATTGCCGCCAATCTTGTAGGATATGTGTACTTTTTTTTCACCTAGCAAATTTTCCCCTTCCATAAAAAATACTACATCTTTTGTCAATCTGGACCATGGGATCTGTTGGTTGGACCATCGATATTCATTCGTCCCTACCATAAAAAGCCTCTGTCGTTGTCAGAGTACCATCGAACGGGGCGGAAAGTAGAGACATTGTTCACGCAGCCACGTGGTTTGCCTCCTCCTCCCTTCACGCATCAGCAGATGCCAAAGCTAGGCCCCACCGTGGCCAACCAACAAGATAAACATCCGCAGCACCACAGTTACTTCTGGATTGCTCTGTTGGTTTCTGATTATAATTGCATTTTGCTTGATATTGAAGCAACACCGATTTACCACGAGTCCACCACCATCACCATGGACGTGATGCCCTTCAGTGCATGCTCTACTTGGTGTACTGGGTGAGCAGCGACGAAATACAATTAACTGATTTTGTGCCTACGTGTGTACATGCCACGGAGGGACGACACCACTTATTTCTTCGTTTTTGTGCGCAGGGATGCTAGCCTCTGGCGTCGGCTCTATCATGCCATGGTACGTCAATCCACCTTCGCTCTTCGTCCCAAGTCCAGATTTGGACAAACATTTGCCTTGTTGGGGTTTTGGGAGGCTGATTCGCTGAAACTCAAGGCGGGCGGGGTAGTTTGCTTTTGTTGCATGTTCATCTCGATCGGTCCAATGCAAATTAATATTAACGAATATTACTAACCATTATACTAATTTTCATTACTTAATTTTTTATTGTATATTTAAAATATCAATTTATAATAAGACTCGAACAAACCAATCCCTTCATCAACAATATAGTTTAGTAGGATGTTAGTCTCTCCCATGTGGATGTTTTAAACTCAATTTTAATGAGATTTTGATGTTTGATTTTGTGCCTGATCTATTATTTGAGAAGTAGATATTATTTGTTGCATATACAGATGACACCAAGTGCTATCCGGATGAGCATATCAGTTACAAGATTCATCTGTAAAATAGATTTTTCTGTATATTGTTTTGATCGATTATAATTCAGTATTACAAAGCATGGCGCTTCAAAAGAATTACAAAGCATGCATATAATTTCAGCTTATGAACTTGCAAGACTATTACCTATATTTAAACTTATAATGTATTAGTTTACGTATGTGATTACCTACACTAGAAACCACCAAAAATATATTTATTTATTCAGCCGAGCACTTTAGATCTTTACTATGATATAAAAGATATTAAAATAGAATTGTACACACACAATGTGTTTAAGTTAAATATGAAAAGTTACAATACAGTAATGTTTATTAAACACACATGTATTAATTAATGTTTCCGATTGATATAATTATAGCATGAGAAATAAACATCCGTCATAAACATGGAATAAGACAATAACCACTTATTATTGTCTCTCAGGCATATTCCCATTCACACGCCTGCCGCAGCCCGCCCATGCCCAGATCTAGGCTAGAAAGGCATCGTCGGTCGCCTACCAGCCTGCTGTGAGCAAGCAACCACGCCCCGGCGGCCAACAGTCACGCCCCCACTATGCACGCCATCCGGTTGTGGGATATCACGCCGCCAAGCCGAACCGCCGCCTACCAAAGAGCACCACCCACCGATGAGCGCGGACGCGGGCTTGCGGCGGCTAGGAATAGGTTACAAGAGGAGCAAGGACCCAAACTCCCAACCACGACGGATATGTGACCCTAGATTTAAGAAAAAACACGACAACCAGATTGAAAATCAACAGAGAGAGGGAACCTTAGGAAAACACAGAAACGAAGAAGATGAAGGAAATCGGAGAAGCAACTCGCATCCTCGAAGAAAAAAGAAGCATAAAATGGTACTATTTCGTGGATAGCAAATACCATTAATGTGAAACACTTAGGGCATGTACAATGGGGTGACGTCAGCCTTCTCTTAGCGTTGACACGTAGGATAATTGTCTAGGTGGCGGAGAGAGAATGAAGAAAGGGAAGGTTGCCTTCCCTTAGTTAAGAGATGATCTCTTATAAAATAAGAGAAGGCTAATTTCACCATTGTACCACTTGTCTTCCCTTAAAACTTTAATTTTCTATCAAAATATAATTAATTCTCATTAATTGCTAGGGATGGCAATAAGAGATAATGCATTGTACAACTTATAATTTTGTCTTCCCTAAATGACGTGGATGGTTAAGAGAAAGCGTAACTTCCCTACCATTGTAGAATATTCATGCTGTATATGGGCTTTAATTAGTACTGTAATTTCTAAATTCTAATTCGTGGCCCACGGCCAGTCGGCCAGGCTTCAAACTCCTTTTCTTTTTCGTGACGGGCACGGAAAAGTAGGCACCAAGTCCCTTCCCCGTCGGTTCCGGAGCGCGCAAGAAACTCCACCGCCGCCCTTATATACACCGCCGCCGCCCTCACACCAAGCCACCACCACCACCACGTACGGCCACCGATCCACCGAATCAACCAAAGCCGCCGCCTTTGATCGATCGAGATGAGGTTCGTCGCCGCGTACCTGCTCGCCACCCTCGGCGGGAACCCGAGCCCGAGCAAGGACGACGTCCGCGCCATCCTCGCGTCCGTGGGCGCCGAGGTGGAGGAGGAGAAGCTCGAGATGCTCTTCAAGGAGGTGGAGGGCAAGGACGTGAACGAGCTCCTCGCCGCCGGCAGGGAGAAGTTCGCCTTCGCGCCCAGCGGCGGCGGCGCCGCTGGCATGGGCGTGGCCTCTGCCGCCGCCGCCGATGCCGCCGAGGAGAAGAAGGAGAAGGTCGAGGAGAAGGAAGAAGAGGAGGAGGAGGACCTGGACATGTTCAGCCTCTTCGACTAAGCGCGCCGTGCCGATCTTCAACACCGGCATGGCCGGCCCGTTTGTGGTGTTACCCGTAGCTAGCTAGATACCTGTGTATTCGTATTTCGTAATCTGCTTTACTTCGTTCATTATGAGTTGCCAGATTCCATATGTTGTTGTGAACCTGATCTATCCGATGTTGTCATGTTATATTGCTACAGATATTTTACTTCTTTGAATGAATTAAACTTTTGAGAATCACTTTGCATTAGAGTCTGGACTTTGCTACAGATATACTTCACTTTGCATTAGAATCCTGAATCCCTATTAGTTCCTATGAAGATCGTTGCTTTGTGTTGATCGAGCCTGGCTAGTGAAAATACATGGAAGAACCCTTGTCGACTCTGTTTTTTCCTCTCAAAACCAAGACTTTCTTGCGATCTGTGCTGAATCTGAAGAACGAGAAAAATTGTTTGCTATCACATTGCGGATATGTTTGCCTCTTTTTTTGTTTGTTGGTCGCGGATTCCTACCAGGAACACCAGGAGAAGCTTCTGAATTTACGTGTTTGCTTCTGAATTTACGTGTTTGCTTCTGAATTTAAGTGTGGAACATAGTTGCCATCTTCTGAATTTACGTGTTGAGACCATCCCGACGGTTTAATTTCAGTATTTACTTTACAATGAAAGTATTTCAGAGGGATTATTACACGTTTTTGAGAATTAAACTGGGAACAATCAACCAATGGTTTTTCTTTTATTTGTGAGGAGATTAGCTTTTGTTAATATAAAGAAAATATAGATCAGACAACCGATTGGTTCAAGATTTAGCATATGCCGTGTTTTCCTTACACACATCATGGTTTATCTATTTCAGTAATTGAATCCAATTGGGTTGTCTCCTCCCTTTCGGTCATGTTTCGTCACGACCTAAAGGTTAAATGCTTACTTTATGCTAAATTCAAGTTGAGTCGCACTCCAAAGTGAAGTGAATAGCAAATCACGAATAAGTAGACAGGAATTCAATCCATGCTCATCTTAAGAATTGAAATGTGGACCATCATCTTAAAAATTGAGATGTGGACCATCTTAATATATTTATTCAAGAGCACATGCATACAATGTACATGTAGAGGGATTGTTATACGTTGCCAGAATTTAAATCATGAATGATCATCTATGTTGAATCACACATATTTGGATAGCTAATTCAACTTACACTACGACAGAGCGCCTAGACACACGACAGAGGCCGAAGAACACACATCAACGTCTTTCTGATGAAAAACTATGATAGCTTGTGAAATTTGTAATCCAAAGGAAGAAAGGCACATAGATGAATAAGTGTAAGACATGATCGTCAACTTGCCCTGCATGCGAAGCTAGGATTATTCAAAATCTTTGGTTGGTAATATATATTTTTATTTTGAAACCAAAGCAGTAGGGAAGGACCCTTTCTTATACAAGGTACTTTATGGCATCATTTATTAAATGAGGGAACAAATTGATCTTTCATATTGATGTAGAAAAAGCAAAATATGAATCAACGTAGGCCAAAACTAAAACAAACCCACAAATGTAATGAGTTAGATGATGATTTCTGCTAAATGCTTGGCCTTTACTAGGATCTAGTTCTCGCCCTCATCCTAATTCTTTGTGAAAGAGGATCAAAGGCATTTTTTTAATTGTTGACCACTCTCCCATTCCTTTTCTTCCGATCGCCCAAGTGATGGAAGATTTGATATATTTGGTCTGGGCCATTGGCGTATTTAAGTTCGAAGGTGTCCTTATCCTATAGGACTAGCTAGCACATGTCTCAATCATTACTTCATATTTTTTATACAAGTTTTATCATAGTTGGTAATTTTAACAACTGTTCATCCGTTCTGATCCAACGGTGATAAAATAAGAGCTACCTGAAACTACTAGATTAAAACTACCTAAAACTACCTAAAACTACCTGAAACTACCAATATTCTTTTATTTTTAATCTAAAGTTAAACGGTATCTGAGTAATCTCTTCCTGCTAGTCTCTTTTGTCAAAGTTTAGAGCGGTGTTGGAGACAATTGGCCCGACGTTGACCAGCAACGGCGGGGTGCCGGGCTGCAGCCGGCGACGGCGGAGCGCCGAGCTGCGTGCTGGAGAGGTCGAGCCAAATTTTCTCCGGTCATCACTCACCAGCTAATGTCCGTTGCAGCGCTGCCGGCTCGCCTCAGCCGTCGTTGATCGCTCGCCGTCTCGCCGGACCGGCCTCCATGGCCGCTGCTGCTCGCCCTCGTCTCACCGGCCTCGCCTCCGCGGCCATTGCGCGCCTGATCCGCCGCCCGCCGTGCTTGCCCGCGTCGTGCGGCTGTTAGCTCTAAACCACGCTAGGATCGTTTCTGTGTTGAGTCCGTAGGTGCGGCAGGTTAGTGTTTGTGTTTCCATCTTTGTTTAGGTCGATTGGACGCTGGTACGGCCAGGTTCAAGGTCAGTTCGAGTTGGTTTGCATCTAGCCGCGTACGTCGCGTGGAGGAGCTGCATGCAGTAGCTAGTGGCCGTTGAAATCTGTTAGAGGCAGCCGCGTCGTGGGCGTTTGTGCGCGTCGTGCACGCGGCGGCCGAAGCATGCGGAGCGGCGAGTGGGCAGCGTGGTGTTCGTGCTCTCTGCGTCAACTCAGCTGTAAAAGCTCATATGTACTGCTTGTGATGTACTCTGTATCAATTTGTGCTGAAAAGAAAGTTGTTTGTGCAGCCAGTGGCGGAGCCACATGGGCCTAGCCGGGTGCACAGGCACCCGGGTAGTTTTATTTTTCTGCCTTGTAATTAGCGAAAAATCAGTGCGTGCACCCCTATAATCAACGATTAGTGCACCCTAGTGAGTTTAATCAGTACATATTACATAGTAGTGCACCCTGATTGAATTTGCTCTAGCTCCGCCACTGTGTGCAGCAGGCGTTCGTCGCCAAGAAAACCTTGTGTTGTCTCCTGTTTCTTCTACCTTCGTTCGTGAGAGAGAAGAGAGGTAGAGAGCCAGCTTCTGCTGATGTGGAGGATGAATCGCCGGTGATGGGGATGGGCGCTGAGCTCGAGAGAGAAAGGAGGGCGGTTGGGTCGCTGGGATAAGTAATTAAGGATCGGCTCTCAAGATTCGTTTCCAGCCCCTGACTTTTTGGGGGAAAAAATACTGGTACTTGAACGGTTAGCATAATTTAGAGATGGAGGAGATCAAATCAACGGTTGATATTTTTTTAGAACGAAAACTACCCAAAACTACCCAGGTAGTTTTAACAAGCACCTTAAAAGAGCTCTATTTTTTAATTAGTGCCACATGCAATTATTTCTCACAAATAAGTATAAACCGGAAAAAATGACACTCGCGTAACAAATCACGACTAAAAATTTGGAACGAAAATTCAGGTTCATTGTTTTAGCCACATATAGAACAAATAAATAATGACTTCTACCAGAATAAAAATTTAGAACAATATGACATTAAAATCTTAGTATCAAAGGAGGAACTAACATATGTAAAATGACCAAAAAAAGAACAATCAATTCTAAACAATTTAATTAATCACGAGTAAAAGAGGAACAAATTTTATACTAAGTGAAACCAAAATTGTTTCACATGAGTAACAAATCACGACTACTATTTGAACATCACTTGGACTAAGTGGAGCAACATTTTAGCACCCATAGAACAAGTCACTATGTTGGGACAACCAAGAAAAAAAAGGAAAATCACAAAAATACAGAAAAAGGAAATAATACAACAAGGAAGAAAGGAAAATCACAAAAAGAGACTGAAAAATATACTGTACATGAAAGAGAGAGAGAAGCGTACGACATCATGCTGGTGAGGCGTACATGTTCTGTTTTCCTTTTTCTTCGGTCTCTGCTTTGTTCGCTACAACCATCGAAAAAGTACTGGGCTTAACGGATATGGGCCGGTGCATTTGTTTCTTACCGTAGGTGTATTGATGGGTCGGTGCACAACATTAACCAATCTCTGCCGCTGGACTCTCTGGTTATGGCGACCATTGTTTCGAGTCGATTCATTGTTGAACTCTCTCTATCCTGCGCGGTATAAGGGAGACAGGTGGAGTAAACAGAAACGTCTAACGCGAGGAGAGAAAGCACATCTCAAGAAGGACGAGGATATATAATGGCCGACGTCGAGAACGGTATCCACGTCCACCTCGTCGCCACGGCGGAGCCAGACGAGGAGGCCAACCGCCGTCGCAGCCGCCAGATCGCATGCGTGTTGCTTCTCGTCTTCGGCGCGGTGCTCGCGGTCGAGTGGCCGGTGATGATCTATTACTTCTTAATGCGCGCACACTTCCCGCTCTGGAAAATTGCTTTCCCCTCGACTCCTGTCTTCTTGGTAGGATACGGGTATTGGCGCGTTCGTCATTGTCTTTGGGAAACAGTTTGTGAAATTTGCAACCCGGAGAAAGAAAGGCAGATAGACGCTGACGCATAAGGTTGCTCAATGCCATCCTGTTTTGTCACACGGTGGCTTCATCTTTAATCATCTTGTTTGGGGAACATCCTAGCTTGTTTGGAGTAGATCTCCCGAATGATATATACATATATTCGTTGTTTACATATGAATGATACATGCAATATATTTCCTTGGTTCTTAGGATTTACTTGTCCTTAATGCAGGCTCAGTTATCGCTATATTTTATATTAGCGGAGATTGAAACCTAATAGATCATAGATGGGCAGCACAATTCCTTCGACTCGTAGTCAGTCCAGGGCAGCCAGATTAAGGAGGATGCTTGGACATTATGGTCTCTAGCCGAGAAGCAGGGACGCGAGTGCCTCACGGAACGGCGCCTCGCAAGCGAACTAACTCGCGATACTGACGTGTGGCAAAACGATTCTCAACGCAACCGAGCCCCTAATCCCCGTTCAGTTTGCAATGGAAAATTCAGGTGGGGCTTTGGCCCCCCCGGTGGAAAATTCAAAAAAAATATGGCCCTTCAAGAATCAAGATGGCGACATCACAGCTTCATCAACAGAAGTTGAATGGAAAAAGGGGAAATAAACCTTGTTAACTCTGCGTCTTGTGCAAGGGGCGCCCGATTTCATCAACAGATTGACCACCACTTATGCCCCCTCGAAAAAAAAACTCAAACTATAAAAACAAAAAAGATGATCATTTTGGAGTTTTGATTCAAAGTTTCTCTGGTGCGGGAAGAAAAGGTTCAGATGGAAGAAGCAGTAAACCTGTCGAACACTAACTTTTCACAAGCATCTGGTCTTGACTGCCCGACAGGTGGTCTTGAAGTCCAGGTGGTTCCTTCTCTGTCACCCAGTTTCCCCATCATTGTTAGCTGAACTTTTCTTGCAAGTTTAAATTAACATTGTGAGAGATAAACTATTCACAGCGGAAGGATTCTACATTCAGAGCATACAGGTTGATGAATATTCCATTTTCTTTGGAGTACTATATTTGATGAATACAGGTTGATGAATTTTAGTAACATATTCCATTTATCTGAAGCCCAGCAGGGGCAGGGTCATGTTTAGCATGCAGCCATGGATCATTTTGCTTCGCCGGAGAGCAGCTCCTGCTCTTCGGCCTTCATGGCGCAGCCACCTTGTAGGAGTATATCTTTGAAAAGAACAGCAGGAGCTTTGCTTTTATTGACTTTTAAGGGGAGGGAAAGAAAGCCTCAAGTAGGTGTAAACAACTCACAACACGCTAGGTGTACGCCACAACAGGCATACACAGCTCACACCAAAGAAAGGAGCAAAACACACACACACACGGCTGCAGAGCAGCTAACCCAGCTCCCTTTTGGCAAGGGTAAGTAACTCTAAATCAGCCCTGACCAGGCTGCAACGACGTTGGCTGGCTTCACGTCATCGTCAAAGATCCTCCTTCCTCTTTCTTTCCAAATGTGCCAAATGACATACACAACCATGGATATTTATTTTTTCTTGTGCTCGTTGAATTTCCCCCGGCGAGCTGCATCTCACCACAGCTTCAGGTCTTGGAAGCTTGCAGCCGCCTGCACAGCCCTAGGGTAGTCGTCGCTAAAGGAGCACCACACCTCCTTGGAAAAGGGGCAGGCAAGTGCCAGGTGAGAGGCAGTCTCGAACACCTGATCGCAGAGGCAACAATGGTCATCATGGGGGAGACCTCTAGAACGCAGCCGCTCGGCAGTCCAATTTCTGTTTTGGAGAGCCAGCCAGAAATAGAACTTCACTTTTCCTTCAGCTGAAATCTTCCAAACCTGCTCAAGCTCAGGTTGTCTAATTCTTCCTAGGAATTGCACAGCATAAGCCGATTTTGCTGAATATTTCTCATCAGCAGAGATGGTCCAGGAGATGGTGTCTCTAGTGTCTGAAAGTTGGATGCCCTGGAGACAAACCCAAAGCGTGATGAATTGATCGAGCTGCTCCTCTGTGTTCATCCGTTGCAGTCCCCGCATCCATCTCCCCTGCGTCAGAGCATGTTTAACCTTCAGATTTTTCCTTCTGGCCAGGTTTAACCTTGTAGGAGTATAGCTTGTGTAGCTCCCGCTGTTTCCCAGCTTCCGACCCTGGCTGGCCGTGCACAGAATAAACAGCAGCCGGCCCACGCTGCCCAGTTTCTGACGGCGCGGCGATCTGACGGCACCGCCCATACTGGGTTCAGGTACGAACGAGCGGCGGTTCTCCCTAGCTTTGCAGGTCGAGAACCAGAAGCGGTCCCGGAGCTCTCACTCGCTGCATTTTATCTCTCTGGCTGCCGTCGCCATGCCTGGGTTACAGAGTTCATGAACATGGCCACACGGAAGTTTGATATAGCCTATGGTTTTGTAGATGTTCCTTCAGTTAACACACGCGATCAAATTTGTACATACTATGTGTAGTTGTGTGTATGTTCCTCCGGACCAATATAATATGCCGCGTAAGAACGAACCAGATATGTCAGTGGGGATTCTGGTGACAAGTTTACCTTTTCTGCTGATTTGTCCAGCGAAAACCATACACATGTCATAGTATACGTTTTTCTAAATACATTTCCAAAGTTAATTTCAAGCTTGATTTCCTATTTGAAACTAACATGAGCATTTGTATACACCATCTGATGCAAAGATGCATTTTGATGATCATGTACAATACTTGAATTCTATGTCTTACAGAAATGGTAGAACCCATATTATTACTTATATATGTTTGTCACTGGTTACTACACATAATGTTACATTAATAGCGAGGAAATATATTGAACATATTATCATCTTATTATTGAGACCGTTGTAACCTATAAGACACACTTGATCATCGAAAAATGTACATGCAAACTTCTCAATTATACTCTAGGATAATTTACATGTTTTTTACATAACCACACTTATTTAAAAAATAATATGTTTTTTAATTAGAAATTCGGCCGGTAGTACGCGCGCCAGCGGATTTTGAAAAGTAGGACGCTGTCGGTCCCGAGCGGGCCGAAAGCTGGCTTTCGGTTTTCTCCGAGCCGAAAGGCTTCTGTCGGCGTGCTAGCCGACGAGAGATGCATGCGCAGCGCGCAGGTGGCAGGCGGGGTCCCGCCTCTTTCGGCCCCGAGCGGAGCGAAAGCCCACATTCGGACTCGACCGGAGCGAAAGCTCGCTTTCGGCTTGGAGCAGAACGAAAGCTGAAGGATAAGAATCTCCGCCCGCTCCTCCCCGACCGGACGCGCCTCACTTTCCCCTTCCTTCCTCTCTTGTTCGTGTTCTTCCTCTGTTCTTCATCTCCACCGAATGAGCAGCCGATTAAAGTAAAAAAATGATGTAAGTGACTAGATAGCTAAAAAAGAAGAGAGAAGTGTTGGGGCATCCAAGATCTATTGATGGGTTAGGTTTTTTGGACTCATTTTGAGAGGTGGAGGTGGAGAATCGGGAGCAATGGTGGTCAAGAATGGTGGAGGATAGTGGTGTTGTGCGCTGGTGTTTGACAAGGTGGTGTTGTGGTGGAGGGTGGAGGCAGTAGATTGAACCCGGAGAGCTGTGCCGACGGGATCCGTCAAGGGTAAACCCTAATTAGTCAGTAGATAATTTATGTTTGGTGTAATAATAGTTTTTGAGCGGACGTAGCGTTAAATTATTTTGTTGGTGCATGCATTAGCGTAAATAGTGTAGATATTTTTTGTTATATTCTGTTTGTGTATTGTCTAAATAATTTATTAGATGGATACGCTAATATTAGTCATAGTCTAGACATTTTACCGGTGCTAGTAATATTATATTTTGTTAGCTAGATATAGTAATATTATTAAGTGCTCATAATAATGTTCGGTCATAAATAAATTTGTTTAGGTCATCGAATTGGTTGATATTGTCGTGCACTATAGCGCCGGTAATGTCGGTGTAAATGAGTCAGGTGTTGATTTGAGTGAATTTAGTAATACGTCGATTCAGCTTAGAGACCCGATGAGAATTTGAGAATAGTTGTCATTCAGCAGTATTTCACAATGAATTTCGGGTTTGATACTAATATCTGGACAGTTAAAATTCAGTCAATATGGAGCAAATCCCGTACAAATATTTTTCGGGAGTTGTTACCGCTGGATCGGACAAGTCAGTGGACATCTTGGCTGGCATCATGCCAACGCCGAGGTACACAACCAGAAATCTTGAAGGGGATCGTGTGCAGAAAAAAAAAATTCTAACAACGATATCCTTAAACTAGCCAAGATCTACACTATGCAGATATAGAAGTACGACGGAGATCGGAATACATACCCTCGTAGACCGAATAGCGGGGATTACGCTCCCGCACAAGCGTTGATGACGAAGACGACGTAGACGACCTCTAGGTCGCGGAGAACTCGGCGCGACGAAGACGACGAAGATGACCCCGAGGTCGGGTGGAGGAAGTAGGCCTCCGAGCACCTCTAGCGCCGCACCTCGCAGGGCGTCACACACATACGGTGAAGATGACGACCTCCGAAGCTCCAGTCCAGGACGAGCAGCGGAAGACTTGGATCGGAACACCAGCAGCGCGGCATCGGGCTATGGTGGAAGAGATCCCCCTCCTCTACTCGGCGCGACTCCGACAAAGGGAATCACGAGATCGAGAGAGAATTAGGGAATTAATTGGTGAATTAAAAGGCCAGGGGTGCCCCTTCTTATATAGGCTCCCAGGGGGAGCCAACCTTGCCAGCCAGGCAATGTGGGACTATCCCCCATTGCCTGGTGCGGCCACACATGGTGCGTCGGCCCCTGGTGGGCCCCTTTTGGCCCACCTGGGTCGGCTCCATGGCTCCCACCGAATTCCCCTAGGAATTTTCCCCCTCTTGGGCCTTCTTTCGACCAGAAGGCCCATTTAGGGAAATCAGCCTAAATAAATTCGAAAATAAATATATAAAATAATATTTGCATATTAATTACACTAATTAATATCAAACATAATATATATAATTTATCCTAACTTCGAAAACTCTTTCGGCGCTGCCCGATCTCCATCGGACCATTCCCGGGACGTTCCCGGTGATCTCTTTCCTTTCCGATTGTCTTGTCGAAACCCCTTAAGTGTGTTACCCTAGCGGTTCGATATAATAACAGGTACGATCAAGACTCCTCTATGATCGACGACTAACTCGTAGGCCTGGACCACATGAATTAATCCCTGTGATATAACGAATGACTTTCATCTATCAAACCTGGACGTATAGTCTTAAACCCTTTGTCATGGCGATACCTAGCATGTCCGAGCATCATTCTCAGATATCTCCATACCTAGTATGATCTCGTTACCGACATCGCTATCTTCTACTCGTCTATGATATTATGTCAGCTCGTGACCTAGTCACATGTTTGCAAACTCATTTGACATAATCTCACCGAGTGGGCCCGAGAGTATCTATCCGGCTATGCGGACTGACAAATCCCGCTGTTGACCCCTCGTCTCAACTACCCCCTTCCGATACCCAAAAGCATCACCTATCATTGTCACACTATATAAGATATGACGTTTGGTGCGATCAAAGTATCTTCCAGGGATAACAATAAGAGTTGGTCTCACGGTCTTAAGGCGTAATGACTATGTCCTATAAATACTGGGTATGTCCATCACATCGTTACACCTAACGATATGACTCCCATTACCGACCGTCGCCATGCCCTATGATCGTAAAACCTCGATCATCAATCACGCAACGAAACTAGTCTTAGTAGAGGCTACTAGGGACCTGGTTGTTTATCTACCACACATGTATTAATGTTTTCGCTTAATACAGTTATAGCATGGTATAAAACATATAATGAACAATTGGGATATTGCCAATAAACTATGTTTATTAAGTGCCTCTAGGGCATATTCCCTTCAGTCTCCCACTTGCACTAGAGTAACACTTAATCTTGTTTACAACTTGGTAAAATCTCAACACCCATAGCATCTTGGTGCCTGCTCGCCTCGTGGAAGAGGAATACAGTCAATAGATCTCACACACTGAGACCTATATGTGCTTTGCAACACTACTGTGTCACCTAGTTTGACAGCATCCCGTATCTTACGATGACGGTGAAATATATCCCAGCGGATGGAGTGAGACTCGAGCATTCACGTAGCATGCACCTTAAAAGTCTAAGAGATCTATTAAGGGGACAACCTACACTCGGAAAACTGCTCAGTCTAATCACACTTGCTACTTCTGAAGTCGCGATATATTTCTATACCTATGTAGATTATGCGACAGTGCATTTGTGACGCCCTAAAATTGGTACTATGTAGATTTAAGCGCTCCCGTCGAAATCGGCATAATAACGATTTTAGGTCGCTCACCAGACATAATGTGCACGCCGAAACATGTGCATTATGTGGGTGGAATTATGATAACATTACAACAGTTCTGATACATCCACAAATACAACAGAAGATATAATACAACAACGACTCGAACGAGTCAAGATACAAAAGATACAATACAAATATACAAATGACAGCGGAAGCAAAAAAAGTATCCGTCTAAGGATAAGATGCAAATTGGACTAAGAGTCCTGAAGATAAGCGATGGCGCCATATCCATATCCCTGCCCAGCCAAGCCGGAGGAATTCCCAAGCTAACGTCGTCAGACTTCAAACCTATTGACTGCACATAAAGCACATCCCAAAAGAGGGTCAGGGCACTCCCTGGTAAGCAAAACCGACTTGCCTACTTTCTACACCATCTCCCAAAATATAGGGGAGGTGGACTTAGCGGCAGCAACACTAGCAACCTAAAGAGACACGCTACAACTTCCGTCTAAACAGAGAGGGATAAGAGAGCGCATAAGTAACCAACTACTACTAACACCAAACATAACCCATTCTCGGATTAACCCCCTCAACCAAAAATGAGGAAGCAATTCAGGAAACTCACACGTTGAACAGTTTTTGTTATAATTGATTTGTGAAAGTAATTATATATTACTAGTCAAATTAATTAACATTAAATAGGTGCAATTTGTCTAGATCTTGTTAGCCAGCATCATCACCAAAGTCGTCCATAACCGTGGACACGGCTCATCGATAAGATTATACCCTGCAGGGGTGCACTACTGTACCCATACTCGTATGATCAACCCAAGCAAGCATCAGGGCCTCTCAACTCGACTCATTCCTTCACTACAACAAGTCCAAATGCCACCTATATGAGTTGCTACCCACGTCAGGAGTCCGGCCGAATCTCAATTGCGGACTCATTAGTTTGCTACTACGCCACCATGCGGCTCAAACCACAGTAGGAACTGTCCGCTTCCTGTCGTACTGCACCTATATGACCCCTCGTATCACATAACCTCTCAATATCATCATCATCATGCACATGCATATGAGCAAATGGAAAACCCGAACAACTTGCGGCACATGGACAAGCTGTAGATCCGTTCAAAGTCGAGGGGGGCTCCATAGGGCCTCCCACAAGTGGTTAGTGCGCTCAAAATTGGATCCGAGGACAAAATCTCAGTTTCTAGGTCGACACTGAGCAGAACAAAGCACCTCGCAAGGCCTTCCGCCTGGTGCCTTATCTTTTAATTATAATACCCCAATATAATACAACATTTTATTAAGGTAGAATAATTCTATCATACTAAGCATATGAAATAAAAGACCAACTGACGACTCGCACAAACAACTCTAAGCATGCGCTACGACTCGCAAGGCTAACGGATAAACAAACAACAGGTGATGGGATGTGGGGATAAAGCTGTATGGGCTGCAGGATAAACATGTGATGGGATCGCGATAAGAATCGAATACTAGGGTAGCAGAGATAAACGGCAGGAATGAAAGACAATGTATAGGTAAACAAGCAAACTTTGCTTGCCTGGAATCCCGCATGGAAGCAGATCTTGTCGTTGCTCACACATCTCAACGTCTTATCCGCGAAGAAGCAACAAACACTGGAAAGCGTAAAAGATACATTTTACAACTACGGAAAAAGATTTAGCATGATCATACGAGAATGATGCATGGCATGGCAAGATGCAATACAAATGCAGGTAATCCAAATTAAGCGGGAAACAACCCCGGCAATTAATATTTAGGTGCAAGTTATTTATTTACCAGCAATATTAAATGTTGGTTAACATGGCAACACATGGCATGGGTGATCTAATTAAATTAAATGGAATAAGGCTTTATATATTTATTACCCCTAACATTCCATATTTAATTATTTAGTTGCAATTAACAAATTACATTAATCAATTAATATAACAGATGCAAAATGGCATACAAATGGCATATTAATATTCTTTGCATTTTTCTGATAAATAAACATATAAAGATTATTTAATTTGGAGTTATAGATTAAAAGTTATTAGCATATTAAGATTAGGCGTGTTTATGAAAAGTGCAGGGACCTGTTGGTGATAGAAAAACTGTCGGTGGGGGTTCTGTGGTGAAAACAGAGAAGACAGGGGGCTCTACGCAAAGATCCAGATCGCAAGTATACACCCAGCGAGGATGACATGCAGGTCCAGGCGCCACGCGGGCGTGTGTGAAGTGCGCTGGCACGGTGGTTCACTGACGGGTGGGCCAGGTAAGTCAGCGGGTGGAAAGAAAATAAAAAGTGGGGTTTTACTCCCACGCGCCGGCTGGTTGTTGTTGCTATACTACGCGTTGCACCCTCTTTTAAAGCGAAGCAAAAACCTAAGCGCCTGTCGAATCTGAATCTCGACGGACTGCAGTCTTCAGAAACGACCGGCCGGAGCGGACGAGCTGGAGCGATCCCGACGTGCCCGAGTGGAAGCGGGGGGGTCGGATTCGGTGTGCGTGTGGGTGCTGGAGCTAGTGCGTGTGTGCGCCGCAGGATGGAGGCGAGAGCGCAGCACAAGAGCATCGAGAAGAGCTCCAAGCACGGCAATGGCATACAGAGAGGGAGAGTCGGGGACGAGTTCAACGAATCCTACCACGAATTGAAGGGGGGAGAGAGGGAATGGAACCAGGGGCTCACGGTGAGGGTGCCGGTGGAGTTGCGCTTGCCGGGGAAGACCGGAGAGGAGGGAATTGGCGGCGGCGCTCCTCCGGCCGCGGTGAAGAAGAAGAGGAGGTCGTCGGAATCGGAGGCTCCCGGGATGATTCCTTGCGCGGAGAGGTGGACGACGACGCCGCGCAGCTCCTGGGCTCCTCCGAGGGGCCAGGAGAGAGAGATCGGCCCAGGATTTGTTTTTTTTCCTTGTCTGAAATTTATTTCTTTTATTTAATTCTTTTCTGTTTTATGTTTTCAAAACAAAATAGAAAAATAAAAGATGTATAGATTTTTTTGGAAAAATATTTATAGTTTCCAAAAATACACAATTTGATATTTTAGTTTGATTATTTGAAAGGAATTTAAATTTCACATTTAAATTACTTTGATTTGTATTTAGATTTAAAAGTAGAAAAGAATTTAAATGGAGTTGAATTTAAATGCAATAATTTTAAATTAAGATTGACAAATGCATATGATGCATGATGATGTCATGTTGATGCAAAAAGAAAAACAAACAAATCAAAAGGGGATAAATCCCGGGACGTTACAACATTCATATGCGACTTCGCAAACTAACCATGTATTTCTTCAAAATAAAGGACATCTCCTATATGAGATTTCTAGTCGTATGGGTCAGTGTCATAACTTGCATCATCGTAACCGCTATACGGCAAGTTGTCTTTCCACTCTTACCCTTTACTAGAAAACATATCTTCAGTTCTCATAGACACTGAAGAATAAACTTAACGTTTGTTCATTGATCCACACAAGGATCACTCTAGAACCTGTTCTTGAACCAAGAACTCGGGTCACACTAAGTCGAGCTTTCAGTCTGATAGCATCCATGTCTGATACATAGATAATGTCGAACATCATTTGCTATCACTGAAAATGCCAAGATAAACTTAATATTTTACCTAGTCATACAAGGAAGAACCTCTTTCTTCGCTTGTCCTAATCTGAAACACTTCAGAATCTTGACTTAGAAAATATTTCGACTTAATGTTATTAAGCCCCTTCTGATCTATACAATTATAAATCGGATACCTAATACTCCTAACTTCATTTATAGAAAATTTAATCACTTAAATAATCCTTTACACTCTACTAGAGGATCTGTGTCATTCAATATGTCGTTACATACATAATCACAAATGACACCTAGCTCCCACTCAAATATGCCTTCCGCATATAAGATCAAGGAAAAGCTACTTAGCTCCCACTCTAATATGCCTTCCGCATACAAGATCAAGGAAAGCTACTTTGCTCCCACTCACTCCTTTGCAAATGTAGGTTTCTTCAACTATTTTGGACAACTCCAAAATCCTTTGATCACATTATCAAAGTGAAGATTCCAGCTTCGATATGCTTGCTTCAGCCCATGAATGGACCACTGAAGTTTGCATACATGTTTAGCATCCTCAGGATTACAAACCATTCTTAATGACACTATTAAGAACCATGGTTTTCTCATCCACCTATCAATTTCTCATTCGAAATTATAGTAATTGCTAAACGACCTAGAATAGATTTAGGCTTCGCCACTTGAGACAAACTCTCATGTGGTCAACTTTGAATCTGTCGGAACTGTTTCACGACAAATCGATCCTTCTCAATGTCTATTCTCTCATAAAATTCCATATACTATTCACATCCTAGATGTCATCAAGAATATCTCCCAAGTCAATACCTGGTAATCGTATATGGATTTTATTTCGGATCACAAATGACTCATAGCCATTTCTCGGACCTAGGTTCACCATCTCTTCTTTGTAGTTCGTAGGTCTATCATATTCCATTAATATGACCTTCATAGCAAGATTGTCGTAACACACAGTGTGGAACACAACCTCGTATGCCTACGCTCTTAGTATGAGCTCAGAACATCATGATTTTGAATCATCAGCTTTTTCAAGCTGTGGAGCCTGACACCGAAAACACTTTCGATTGCGCCACTCTGATTTCTGGAGAGGAAGTTCACCAACTTCGTCTTGCTCTACTTTCTTTCTCACTTATACCCTCGGTCAAGAAACTATTTCTTTCGCAAGGTATATCCCGACAATTGTTTTGCCTATGTCGTGAGACATGTACCCAACTAACTCTTTAGGTAGGGTATACTACAAAGATTAATCCATTTTAGGTTTGATCACATCGAAACACTAAATTGCTAAAACGACAATCCAGGCTAAAAGCCATGCCATCACTCCTATGGTATTGTGTCCATGGATTCAAATGGTTTCCCTATTTGCTAACGTGAGTGTTTACGTTTCTACCATATGACTATAATGATCACAATAATTCGGTAAGAGATTTATTTACCACACACTATCCGATAGAGTGTAATTACGACGTCCTAACACGCCATGACACTATGGTGTTCCATGCGACGTAATTTGTGGAACTCTTCTCACAAGTCTTCTAATGATGTGCCAACATTATAACTCAAATCTTCATTTCCTCGATCTACATCGCGGGAATTTGATTTTCTTGTTAAGTTTATTTCCAACTTCATTCTGAACTTTGTTTGATCGAATCAAAATTTCAGACTAACATTCCCCAGAGTGGATATCCATATATCTACTTGGAATATTCATGAAGTCTATGAAATAAAGACTTCCACTACACGTTAAAGTACTTCATTGATTCACATACACCCATATGCACGATTCTCAACAAGCTATACTCAAAACGTTCAGTGAAGTTCACGAAATAAAGGTCTCCACTACCCGTCAATTACTTCATTGAACCACATACATCTCTATGTATGACTATCAATAAGTTATATGCCCACTTTCCGAAAACGGTGTCACAGTTATTTTGCAAGTGTCAAAAGATCAAATCTTAGGACTTGTAGATCCATCCGGTATGGAGCTAATGCATTGACTATAACATTGACATGACTCAACGGTAGTGCCACACATATGTGGTGTCTTTATTAAGTTTGTATCCTTTGGCATTAATATTATGAATGTGGGAGCTTCTACCATCCAAATTCAAATCGGCATATGATCATTACTTAATAAATATAGGACACCAATTTGTCACTATCATGTATGAACAAGTGTCTCGCTAGAGGAGACACACTTGTAACGATCATACTAACAGGCGATCATAAAGAATTTTTTCAAATGGTAGATTTAGAGGGAGAGTGTCTATGGCCATCATAACAACTTGACTGCCATTATCAACACGCAATGTCGCCTCATCCTTTCAAGCTACTCAAGCAGTAAACCTGGTTTTCACAAAACATGACTAGTTCAAAACTTAGTCACTACTGCGAGTACTTGCTTAGCTAAAACATTCATAACATGTATATCATATATACACCATCATCATTGATGACTTCCGGTGATCTGTTTCATTCTCTTGATACTTCCACCGTAATCAAGAACCATGAAGGTGAACGATTCCCCTTGCATGACATAGTCTATGACAGAGGATTTGCACTTGGCAACGATGTCCGTCATCCAGTGATTGAGCTGAGCGAGGCGTCTCAATGTTCATCAAGTATGAACATATGTCATTAAGTATGACCGCCACGTGCTCTCTCAATGTGTGTATTCTCTTTCATCTTGGTTGAGAAGACAATCAGTCAACGTACTGATAAACTTCATCAACCCAACGTTTGGGGTACCCCGAGTTTAGCGACCATATCATATGTTCGCGATCTAAAAAACTCGTACCCACCGTTGGTTCTCTATGGGAGAGATCATAGCATGCACTGGACTATGATGATATCATCCGCACAAAATCTGATAATCCAAATTATCTTTTGTTAGCGGAATCTCCGGATTTATCTCCTAGCGGGTATTGTAACACAAAGAGGTAACGGTTTAAACAAGGAGTATCCTCAAGCTAAAGCATAAAACTATGAAGTTGGACCCAACCTTTTAAGTTTCTCAATCTAAGGAATGCGCCTAATTTGAAAAGATGCTATCACAATGGTTAATATCTACAAAGGTTCGCAAAACAGACTTTGTTTATTATATTCTGAGTTCTAGTATTTTTAAAAATAACTATCCGAACTCCCACTCAAACGAACATCCCTCCTGGTCGTTTAAGCGATTACACGACCCCCATCCATTGCACCACCCCTCATCATCAGAGCCGGCGACACAACTTCAAGAGTAGATAATTGTCCGCCACACCAATTTTGTGACTCGTGCTCGACCTTTCGGTCTCCCTGTTCCGAGGCCATATTTCTGAATATGCTAGGCTCGCCACCAAAAACCTCCAAGCTGACGCTTGTGCAACATGGCTTACACGCACTGTATGCGAACAACGATATGTCTGACACGCGATCATCACGGCCTGCATCATAACGTAGAACTTTCTTGGTGGTGCGCGTTGGAGGGAGAACACTAGTGGTATTTTGAAGCGATAATCTTATATAGCTACCGCCGTGTAACTAATATATACTATATATACAATCACACAATATAAGATGCACACAAAACATCAAATGTAATGCAATGTGATATAGTCCATTGCGCCATGGTCTTCTTGGCGCCCGCAGTTTATAAACAATTTAATAAACATACCTTGACCATATCACATAGCCCCTGCAAAATAAAGTTAGACGCTTCTACTTTATCTTTTGCATATTTTACGTGGCTCGGGGCTTTCGTAAATAGAACCGCTTCATACCTACGAACCTTATGACCACAACAACGATCCAATAATTGCATGTTTAAGCATCCCTTTCGGGCCCTCCATTGAAAATGCAAAGCCAACTAAAGAGAGAGAAACAGGCACCCGCCAGCCACAGATACGGTACAAGCCATATGTCAGTAGTGGAACCTGTCTCGCGTAAGCGTACGCGTAAAGTCGGTCCGGGCCGCTTCATCAACTCGATGCCGCTGGAATAACAAGTGCACGCTAGAGGGTAGCAAATAACAGGAACGGTGCCCCCGTGTAGAACACGGGTTCTAACAGCGTATATCTATATCTACGATAGATCGGCTCTGATACCACTGAAGGGGATCGTGTGCAAAAAATAAAAAAAATCCTAGCAACGATATCCTTAAACTAGCCAAGATCTACACTATGCAGATATAGAAGTACGTCGGAGATCGGAATACATACCCTCGTAGACCGAATAGCGGGGATTACGCTCCCGCACAAGCGTTGACGACGAAGACGACGTAGCCGACCTCTAGGTCGCGGAGAACTCGGCGCGACGAAGACGACGAAGATGACCCCGAGGTCGGGTGGAGGAAGTAGGCCTCCAAGTACCGCTAGCGCAGCACCTCGCAGTGCGTCACACACATACGGTGGAGACGACGGCCTCCGAAGCTCCAGTCCAGGACGAGCAGCGGAAGACTTGGACCGGAACACCAGCAGCGCGGCAGCGGGCTATGGTGGAAGAGATCCCCCTCCTCTACTCGGCGCGACTCCGACAAAGGGAAACACGAGATCGAGAGAGAATTAGGGAATTAATTGGTGAATTAAAAGGCCAGGGCTGCCCCTTCTTATATAGGCTCCCAGGGGGAGCTAACCTTGCCAACCAGGCAATGTGGGACTATCCCCCATTGCCTGGTGCGGCCACACATGGTGCGCCGGCCCCTGGTGGGCCCCTTTTGGCCCACCTGGGTCGGCTCCATGGCTCCCACCGAATTCCCCTAGGGAATTTTCCCCCTCTTGGGCCTTCTTTCGACCAAAAGGCCCATTTAGGGAAATCAGCCTAAATAAATTCGAAAATAAATATATAAAATCATATTTGCATATTAATTACACTAATTAATATCAAACATAATATATTTAATTTATCCTAGCTCCGAAAACTCTTTCGGCGCTGCCCGATCTCCATCGGACCATTCCCGGGACGTTCCCGGTGATCTCTTTCCTTTCCGGTTGTCTTGTCGAAACCCCTTAAGTGTGTTACCCTAGCGGTTCGATATAATAACAGGTACGATAAAGACTCCTCTATGATCGACGACTAACTCGTAGGCCTGGACCACATGAATTAATCCCTGTGATTTAACGAATGTCTTTCATCTATCAAACCTGGACGTATAGTCTTAAACCCTTTGTCATGGCGATACCTAGCATGTCCGGGCATCATTCTCGGATATCTCCATACCTAGTATGATCTCGTTACCGACATCGCTATCTTCTACTCGTCTATGATATTATGTCAGCTGGTGACCTAGTCACATGTTTGCAAACTCATTTGACATAATCTCACCGAGTGGGCCCTAGAGTATCTATCCGGCTATGCGGACTGACAAATCCCGTTGTTGACCCCTCGTCTCAACTACCCCCTTCCGATACCCAAAAGTATCATCTATCATTGTCACACTATATAAGATATGACGTTTGGTGCGATCAAAGTATCTTCCAAGGATAACAATAAGAGTTGGTCTCACGGTTTTAAGGCGTAATGACTATGTCCTATAAATACTGGGTATGTCCATCACATCGTTACACCTAACGATATGACTCCCATTACCGACCGGCGCCATGCCCTATGATCGGAAAACCTCGATCATCAATCGCGCAACGAAACTAGTCTTAGTAGAGGCTACTAGGGAACTGGTTGTTTATCTACCACACCTGTGTTTTCGCTTAATACAGTTATAGCATGGTATAAAACATATAATGAACAATTGGGATATTGCCAATAAACTATGTTTATTAAGTGCCTCTAGGGCATATTCCCTTCAAATCTTCCTGGTGTTTTATCTGAAGCGGAACAATATGGAACACGGTGGCGAGGGTCCGGAGCATGGACAGAGTAGCGAGCATACTGGATCAGAAAATGTTGATTTGTTTGGCTCTGTGGCAGATATTTCTGAAAATTATGAACCAACACTTAGTAGTCAGTCGGCCGGATCAACGGAAGTAGGGGATGCAGATGGGGATGAGCATTCAGGAACATTACAACAAGAGATGTTGAATGAAGATGAGGATGGCTTTGCAGAAGATCTTGATTCTGATAATGAAGAGGATGATGAGGAGGATGTTGATGATGTGCTTATTCCCGACTCCTGGAATGAGGACAAGTCGAACATGACAGTCGTGCATGACAGACCCTCTTCGTCATGTGAGTATCACATGAATAATATTCAAATCGGTGCTCAGTACAGCACAAAGCAGCAGCTTCGGGAAGCCGTGATTAAGTGGGCTTTGTCCACGCAAAGGGTTTTCCGCACTGAAGTCTCAAACAGTCAATATTTGACTATGAGTTGTGTTGATATTAACTGTGCAGGAAGGGTGCATGGTCACTTACCCAAGTATGACGTGATGTGGGTGGTATCCGGCTTCGAGTCGCACACTTGTGAAATATCGAGTACAATGAGTGACCATCCAAACCTGACTTCAACTCTCATTGCATGCCTCTTGTATGATGAGATAGTGCGGTCAAAAGATATGGTGGCGAGGAGCATTCAGTTGACAGTTAAGGCTAGATGGAAAACAAGCATTAAGTATGGAAAGGCGTGGAGAGCAAAACAGAAGGCTCTGGAGGAGAGTTTTGGGACATTTTATGATGCATATGATAATGTTGTCCGTCAAATTACCACATTGAGCGAGAGGAATCCTGGCACCCATGTATCTTTGGAAGTAATTAAGATTCCGGAGGAGCCAAATTATACTGTATTCTGCAGGATGTTCTTCTCGTTCGCAGTATGCATCGAGTCATTCAGACATTGTCGCCCAGTGCTCTGCATCGATGGCACATTTCTCACAGGCATGTATAAGGGGCAGATACTAACTGCAATTGGTGTCGACGGTAACCAACAGATCGTTCCAATTGTCTTTGCCTTCGTTGAGGGGGAGAATTATGAAAGTTGGTTATACTTTCTCAGGCAATTAAAAGAGGGAGTCGTGAAGGATCGGCCAAATGTGTGCATACTTCATGACAGACATCCAGGCATGTTGAAGGCAATCAAGGCACTACAGGAACCTGCTGAGGACGAAACTCATCCCTGGACTGACCTGCACAGACGATGGTGTATGCGTCATCTCGTTGCAAATTTTTACTCATGTATTAAGAGTAAGAGGTTGATGAATCTGTTCAAAAGACTCTACAATATGAATCAGGAAAGAAAGTACAATTTTTTGTGGGAAAGACTAACTGAATTCACAAACAAACAAGTGAAGGAAAGAAGAGTTGCACAAACAACAACTATCGCTGCTCAAGTGGCAGGCTTCGTAGGCTTCTGCGTCGCAGGCAGATGAAGGAGATCCTGTTGTATTCTGTGACTTGCCTGGAATTGACCCACCTGGAACAAAGAGAAAGAAAGGAACTCGAATACGGAATTTTGTATAGTGGATAGAAAAGGAGCCTCCCATCAAATGGTCTTTGTTGCATGATACACATGGAGCACAATATGGCATCATGACAACCAACCTTGCTGAGGTATACAACTTCGTACTCAGAGGTAACATGGGTTTGCCACTCACAGCATTAGTCAAGTGGATTATGCACGGAACAATGACATATTTCAGAGATAGACGTCAAGAAGCCGTGGAACATATTGAACGTTACCCCAACACACCGTATTGCAGGAAGATCATACTGTACATGGAGAAGAAGACAAAGAAGGCACGTTTGCATGGCGTCATTAGAATTGGTAACGAAGAAGCAAGGTATGAGGTGCGCTTACCGACTGCGAGATTTGGTGCTGCTAATGAGAGGAGAACCCACGAGGTTACAATTACTGATGACGCACCGCCAATTTGTTATTGTACATGCAACAAGCCAGGGAAGATGGGTATGAGCCCATACTACTTCGTCTCACCAACTACATGAAGGAGGCAGTGTTGCATACCTGGACCGGGGAGATGGCAGGATATAGAGTTGTCGGTAACTTCAACAAGGTTGATCCGGCAAAGCGAATATACATTCCCCATCCAGCCGACAAAAGGACAACCAGAGGAAGACGACAATCGCGACGCATCCGGAATGATATGGATGAGGCTGAAGCAGGTGGAAGCACTTACCAATGCTTGCTTTGCACTATGTATGGCTATAGAGAGAAGCATTGTCCTGAATAGAACCAAGGAGGTGCTCCTTCAAACCAGCGAGGGAGAGCAGCTCCTCCACACGGACGAGGAAACAGAGGAAGAAGAGGACGTGCACAACGTGGCTAGCATTGGGCTAGCATCTATGTGGACTATGGTTTGTACTATGAATAATATGTTTTTATTTATACTACGAATAATATGTTGCGTGGACTATGTTTTTTATTTGTAATATGTCGGGAAGACTATTTGTTTTATTTATAATTTGCGCTAGATACCATGGTTTTATTTGTAATTTGCATTGGATACCATGATTTATTGTAATATGCAGATGGCTGGACGTGCCTTGCTTGATGACACTATTGATGGCAAGCATCGGGCTAGGATCTGGGAGTCAGGTAGTCAACCTCCCCGGTTGCGTACGCGGACTCCAGGAGCTAATTGGCCACTGCACCCCGCTTGGGTTGATCGGTAAGTGAAATTTTATAATTGTGTTTAATTATGAACTTTATATATGTGTTTAATTTATCTCGCTGATGGTTCTTGTCTACTGGGGGGCATACAACCTCGTCGCAAGGCAGACTAGATTTCCTGGAGCGCTTTCTCTACTGTGCACTAGAGATCAAAGGTACTGGTTCACACGAGCTCGTATTGTGTACGACGTATCGGTAGAGGAGATGTCACAACACCGGATCATGAGATAGTTCGGAGCACGCCAGTTGCCGGAGCCTCCGAGGCGACCTCACCTCCCTTCCCACGTGCACATGTAACTCTTCTAGCTTAAATTAATTTACACGTTGGTATACTGCACGCTACATCTAGTAGTTTTAAATTACTCTACATGTATTTATACTGTAGGTTAAGTCGCCAAGGAGACAACCCACTTATAACCTGGCTGTAGAAGGTCCAGCCGTACATTGCAGAATGGGCGACTACGACCGTGATTGAAAATATGTGGCCGGTAAATCAGACTTTTGTGCGTACTGATTTTGAGCAATAGCTACACGCATACAGCCAAGCCACTCACACAAGGTTATTTCCGACGGTACAACCTGATCAGATGCAGCCAGCTACTGCCACCGACATGTACCCATTACACGGCATCGGAGGCCCGCGGTACTCTACGGTACGTACGGAAAATATGATCATCCACTGAATATTCTATGTTATAATATAAATATTTAACATTTTTCGTTATTACACAAGCTGAGCTGATAGCTAAGATTCAGCATGATGTGACTACGTACGAGCCGCCACCTGAGTGTGTGCCTTGGTTCAGACGACTAGAGGACAGGTTCCGCCGGGTGTACAATGTGCTTACCTGTTCTAGGGCTACCGCTGTTGTTCTACGCCAGCCAGCTCCGCGTCCTCCACGCCACTCTACACGCACTACGTATACACATATATCACCTATCCAACAGTACACACATCGTCATGACCCGAGACCTCGTTTTATAGCTCACCAGCCTATGATCACACGACCTACATTCGAGGTCGGTTCATCATCGCACCAGCCGGAGTATTTCGAACCGGGTCCTTCACAGCCATTTCCTTCCCAGCCCGGTACTTCCTCGTGGGTCATGCCCCTGGTATGATAATGCAGCAGCCTGGTATGCATCAGTGGGGCATGCCACGTGATCAAGGTTTTGGGCAGCCGTCTTATGGACATATGACTTGGAGCGGGGCTTTCCCTCATATGAGTCAGTCAATGCTCGGTTAGTATGTTTTCTTTTTGTAACATATTATGCTTGTTCACAAATATCAAATACTAACAAACTATCATCTACAGGTGGAGGTGGTTCCGCATACAACTCTCCCCAGTTTGACCAGGAGCATTCGATGTACTCTACCCCACCGCCCGAAACACAGGAGGAGGGCGAGGTGTTGCCGCTTCAAGGCCGTGGGATGCGACAACACCGCGCTCCGACACGCTTGTCACCTTCCGAACCTCGCCAGAGAAGACATCACAACTGTCCTCAGGCCGACGAGTAGCGATACTTTTATGTACGATCTATTTCTATCTATATGTTGTACTAGACATATTTCTACCTCTGTACCATTATGTAGTACACATTATGTATCGTTATGTACTAGACTTATTTCTACCTATGTAGCAATATTTGACATCTCCGTAACCGTTATACATTGATACGTAAGATAAGATACAACACACTTCGAGTACATACCGATCAAACCACACAAAAATAGGAAATGAAGGTACAACTACTAATTAATCGATACTCAAAGAAAGATACAACACAACTCAAATTAAGATTCTACCTATCTTCCATCAATGCAGCCTGCACCATCCGTAGATTTAGCACCCTTGCCCTTCGACGATGATTCAGGCTTCTTTCCCGCACCCTTGCTCGATGTTTCTGCCTTCTTCTCCTTGCCCTTACGCAGTGCTTCAACCCCCCTTTCCTTTGACGACGGCATGAAATCGTCGTCATCATCGCTGGAGTATACCCAGAGAAAGGAACGACCGTACCTCTCACGTATGTCTTGAGTTCGATGAATCAGCTCATTGGTAACGTGCATATCGAACTTATCTACAAGCCTCAAGATTTCAGCACAGATTTGTTCTTTGGTCCTATCCGGAAACACATCTCGGCATTGCCTCGCCCCAAGCAAAGCGAGATGTCTCTCACTACCAATAATTTCTTCAAGTGGAACTTCCCTACCATCTACCTTCAAATAGGTGGTAATCTTAGCCATATGCTCGGATGCGGCTATATGAAACCCGGACACACACTTCTCACAAGGTACAATACACACCATGCTGGCACTCTTTGAGAGTACCCTGCTTAGCCTAGAGTGGTTTTATAGGACAACTGAAGGTGAAAACGGTCGCGGGAAATGGTGACGGGAGGAACATGCGGAAAACGGTGGCGGGAGAAACGGGCGGGAAACGGTGGCGGGAGAAATAGGCGGGAACGGCTGGCGGGAGAAACGGACGGGAAACGGCGGCGTGGGAGAAACGGGTTGGTAGGGAAAAAGTCGCCGCAAGTTGTCTACTTTCGGTTCTGCCCGTACCGACAGTTGCCTGATTTCGGCTCTGCCCGGGCCGAAAGTGGCTCGACTAACACAGCCCGGCTCGCTGCATGCAGCCCTTGGCTTCTTCGACGCCGAATGATTCTTTCGGCCCCTGTTGAGACGAAAGTTGGCTTTTGGCCTGGCACAAGCCGAAAGCTTCAGCTTTCGGCCCGCTCGGGACCGACAACGCTCTACTTTTCGAAATCCGCTGGCGCGCGTACTACCAGCCGAATTTGTAATTTAAAAAAATATTATTTAAAAAAAATCTCCACACTACATCCATCCATTAAGATATTTGTTAGGTTTTATACTTTGGAATCGCCACCATATATTTATTAATTTTAAGAGTAGAGAAGAATATTTAGAAAATAATATACATTTACATCAATTGTAATAGTTAAGGAGGCGTGTGTTATTTCCCTTTTTCACATTTGATTGGTTTTGTATCTTGTAAAGAGTAATTTTTCACAGAGGAAAAAAAATCTACTCACACAACTCAAATGTATTTTCAATGATATACGTTGAAATTATTTAACTTGTTAAGTAATAAAATTCCTTTATCTAAAAAATATACGTTGAAATTTAATAGCCTAAAGAATTCACAAAGATATTGTATGGTTAACAGTCCTAATTAAATACTATACATTTATTTGAAATCACAACATAATTGGATATAGAAAATGTATAAGAGTTTAGTATAACTTGCCTTGGGTTTAAAATTAAGTTGTAGCGGCACTGAGACAGAAGTGGCTTGACCTCGACCAACCGGTGCTGTATTTGGTGGCTGCCGCAATGATTTCCCTAAACATATTTGGGACTGTAATTACCACACTGGTTCTTGCTATAATGCGATGACGGGGAGTTTAAATGCCATCGTGTGTGTCTACAAGTAGAATTAATTTCTAAATGAGGATACTTAACGTTGTACTTGTAGATATGCAAATAACGTACTACATTTGAGGACACTTTTTTAGAAATGAAAATAATAACAAAGAGATCTTGATTACACCTTGAAACAAGCTTTCACCCCGCTTTATAAATAAATCAATAAACGGCCGAACTGGTACAAGGTGGTGAGGAAATCCTCTTACAAAGAAAGTGAAAAGAACGACAAACGAGAAGAGAGCAAGGGCCTCCCAACTCCTAGTCGAGCAAGAAAGCCGAATAAGCTATTCCTAGCAAGAGGCAACCTAAACTACCTAGCATGTACGAAACCGCGCCTCCTCTTGATAAACCATCGGACAATGTTGCACCGAACATACCAAGCCATTGCCGGAGAGGGCCGCATGTCCTCTATAGTGAGGGCCGAGGACGATGGCAACGAGGTCACGTGTAAAAGATAGGGGATCCACAAGGTCGTCCCATGTCAGAGGCTTCGCGCCAAGAAACAAAACTGCAAACAACGTAAACCTAAGCTCCAGAAGACGTCCCCCAAGAGGGGTAACCACATGAAACGTCGCCATTGTCGAGTTCAAAGAATCAGAATAGGGTTTTCACCCGGAGCCCTGATACAAAGAGAGGATCCACACTTACGCCTCCAAGAGGGATACGACTCTCATAGGCGTCGCCGGTCCTTCACACTCAGGGGGCGACATCACACTCTTAGTTGCCATGTGCTGATTATAAGGGACGAAGATGTTCCGAGCATAAGTGGCATAAACATCACTGTCAGTGCGGTTGCGCTCCGTACAGAGAACGGACCTCTCATCATCAACTGCTAATTAATCCAGTCGCTTTCCTCTTAACATGCAACTAACAGCTACAGTACCCCCATACACACAACAGCAACAAGACGAGCACTTGAGTACAACAGTCTAATTAACCCGTATTATCAGCTGGCATCTCGACACACACTAATAGTATCGCAACATTGACTACTCCTTCCTGCCGTTGACCTAGCTTGACTCGGCCTCCTTGGGCGGCGCCGCCGGTTGGCCGTCGTCGGCGTCCCTGAACCTGGCGTAGATGTCGCTGCGGTAGAACTTCCTGGTCCTCCAGACCAGCACGAGCGACACGAGCGCGCCGGCCACGGTGGCGGCGGTGATGATGAGGAACGAGAGCCTGAAGCACTGCGCGCCGATGCACGTCTTGTCGCCGGCGCCCTCCAGGGTGCCGCCGTGCTGCTTGGCCGCCTCCACGTCGTAGAGGTACCCCGCGACGCGCACGTTGAGCACGTATGCGCCGATGGGGCTGGCGACGGAGCCGAAGTTGTAGAGCGTGGAGTAGTACTTGAGGCCGAACACCTCGGAGATGATGGCGTAGAGCAGCGGCCACTGCGCGCCGAAGCAGAACCCGATGATGACCGACGCGGGGTAGAGCGAGCCCGGCACGCCGAAGGCGATGAGGAGGTGGCCCGAGCAGGCGAGGAGGAGGACGAGCGTGAGGGCCAGCGGGCGCGGGACCTTGTACCGGGCCAGCACCGCCTCCGACGCGAACCCGGCGGTGACGCGGCCGGCGTAGTTCCAGATGCTGATGAGGGAGATGAAGGTCTTGATGCTCTTGGCCGGGTACCCCAGCGACTGCCCGATCTGGCCCATGTTGTCGATGGCCGTCAGCGTGCCGCCGACGCCGCAGATGGTGGCCAGGAACAGCACCAGCATGTCCACGCTCACCAGCGCCTGCAGGATCGTGTAGTCCTCCCCCTGCGCCGGCGGGCTAAACATGTTCTTCCAGCACGATGTTGCCGGCGCTGGTGTGGACAGCTTTGACGACTCCTCTGTTTTTGGCGGCGGCTCTGTTTTCGCCGGCGGCTCTGCCATTTGCAGGTCGGAGGACGGTGGCGCCGCCTTGCTGTCGATGGTGACGGTCGGGGGCACCAGGAGAGCCTCCTCGAGCTCCCTCTTGATCCGGTACTCCTGCTTGACGACGACGGCGAGGGGCAGGAAGAGGATGAGGAGGAGCGCGGCGGCCGACACGACGAGGGCGGCGTGCGAGAGGTCCATCTGGTTCTGCACCACGATCATCACCAGCAGGTACGTGGCGAGCGCCATGGAGATGTAGAGGAAGCAGTAGAAGGGGTCGCTGCTGGTGGCGCTCTCGCTCTCGCCACGGGGCCGCGGCATGAGGCGGACGGTGTGGACGAAGAGGATGGACACCGCGGCCGGGAGCCACGCCACAAGCAGCACGAGCGACTTGGCGTCGTCGCCGTAGATAGCGATGTATAGCTGAGTGAAGATGGCGCCGCTGAGGCCGACGAAGCCCTTGAGCAGGCCCAGCACGACGCCCCGGCTCTCGGGGAAGTTCTTGACGCAGGTGACGAGCGCGCCGGTGTTGGCGAAGGACTGGGAGTTGGCGCCGACGCAGATGTAGATGCACATGAGCCAGACGGGCGGCCTGGCGGTGCGGCCGTCGATGGCGAGGTAGATCATGAGGTAGCCCGCGAGGTTCATGGCGGCGCCGGTGGCGAGCACGACCCAGGGCGGGGTGACCTCGTTGATGAGGCCCGAGAGGACGCCGACGTTGGCGCCGAGGTCCTTGAAGAAGGAGAGCGTGTTGAGCGTCTGCTGGTCGTAGCCGAGGGTGGACTTGAGCACCTTGGAGTAGATGCCGAAGATGTAGGTGGCGCCGGAGGCGGAGAGGATGAGCAGGCACGCGAACACCATGAACCACCGCCCCAGCACCACCTGCCGCGCGAACCGCAGCGTCGCCACCTCCCGCACCGCCGCCGCCGTGCACCCATCGCCCGACGTCGAGGACACCATTGCTCGATCTCGCCGAGAATGTCACGTACGGTCACGCGCGCTCAGCTTGTGGGTGTCTGTCCGTCCATATAAACGAGTGAAGGTGCTCTGCTCTAGCTCTGAGCTGACTGCTGAGTGAGTAACGGGTGGATGGACGGCGATCGGATCGATAGCTAATGAAATGTTGCGAGGTGATTCGGTTAATCGTGGATTAATGGTGACGACGTTGACCTGCAGGTTTACTGTACCTCCGAGGATGCTGTGGAGAGCGACGCTTTGCCGGCCATGGCGTGTGCTTTGATGCTCACGAGTCAGGACATCTCCTACGGCCGGCTGCTCAAATCCGGACTGATTTGGTCCGGGTTTTGTCCGTTTGATCAGCTCCGGACACTGCACGGACACAGATCGAAACAGGTGCACCCTACGGGGGTGCTCATTTCAGGCCGGACACCAGGCTAGATTGCGTAGGGGCCACAGTGGCCATTGTTTAACACTTAAAAAAAAGAAAAAAAACATACATAAAATAGCCACTGGATAAGCCAGTGGCGGCCGGTGGCCGGACTTCTACGCCGGACTACTCAAGGATGACGTAGTCCGGGTCCTAGACGAGGTGCGCGGGCAGCCCCTGGCGGCGCAGTGGAGTCTGGGGCTGCTCCGGCGGCGGCGGCGGCCCGTCCGTTGGCCCGGTCCACTGCCAGCGCATGCCAACTAGTGGCATGAACCAGTCCGGGACCTCGCCGCGGTCCTCCTCCTCCTCCTCCATCGCCCGTCGCGCCTCCTGCCGCTCCATGTCCTGGTGCGAGGCGACGGCAGCCAGCGCGTCGGCGATGGCCCTCTCCTCCTCCGCGACGGCTTCTTCCGCCTCCCGCTTGGACTCCTCGATGGCCTGGGCGAGGGCCCTCTCCTCCTCCTCCGCGGCGGCGGCGTCACCGTCTTCCTCCATCTTGACGCTCGGGGGAGGCGGCGGCGGCGCGTACCTATTGTCGCCGCGAGGTGGGGAGGGCGGCGGGTACTGCGGTGGGCCGCTGGCATGCCGCACCCCGAAGAAATCCCGGCGCCGCTGGTCGTGCTCGGCATGGAACCAAGTGTCCCAGTTCGAGCTGCTGACGGCGTAGGCAGGGTCGTGGCGGAGGTCGTCCGGCAGCAGGTCGCGCCGCCGGAGGATCTCCACCTCCCTCTCGAGTCCCCGCTTCGGGACGGGCGGCACCGGAATCCGCTCCGGATTCAGGTGCCACCCCTCGAAGAGGTGGACGTCCGGCCATGGTACTGGGATCGCGTTGTCCCAGTACCACAGGCACTTCCTCTTGCTGAGCTAAGGCCGGACGCGGCGTGGAGGTGCCGGAGGTGCGGCGGCGCGCGGTGCGGCGCCGGGCGCGGGCGGTGGCGGTGGCGGTGGCGGCAATGCCGGTGGCGTCGGAGACCGCGAGGAGCGGCGAGAGCTCCCCGCCTCGTGGTCGTTGGCGCCCTTGCCGAGACACCATCTCCCCTTCCCCGTGGCGGCTAGGGCAGTGTGACGGTGGCGCCTAGGTCAGTGTGGCGGTGGTTGCATGGCGGTGTGGGGGACGGTGGGGGCGGCGGTCCCATTAAATAAGACCGGTGGGGGGATGCAAATGGTCGACGGGTCACTGACCGGTGGGGCCGGTGAGTTTGACCGCCAAGAGGCGGGGGCGCGCGCGCGTCCACGGGCGTCCGCGTGGTGTCCGCGGCTGCTCAAACCTGAACCAAATTTGGTTCAGGTTTGAGCAGCCGCGGACACCACGCGGGCAGATTCGAGAAATGATCAGCCCCACAGGGGCCTGGTTTTATCCGGACCTGCTCAAATCCGGCCTGTCCGGGGCAATTGAGCAGCCCCGTAGGAGATGTCCTCATGAGAGCTAGAGCGGATGCATTGCATCGATTGCGGTTCAAGGACCTCTTCTCTTCGCCTAAGCTTGACTTGAAATACCAGGTCTTTGTCCCAAATCAATGCCTCCAGTAGGAGCGGGAGAAGGGACGGAGCCAGCCCCAGGCATGGAGGAGGGGGAAATAGATTCAAACCGACCACTCACATTTGCTGATCTGTACTTGTTTTATGCGTTTTGCTACATTAAAAAAAGATTAATTAGTTCAGAGAGCTAGAGTCTAGAGCCAGTGACGAAAGAAAAATCGAAGTCCCACGAATCAAATTTCACATGTTTGCATGACAAGTAATTTTCCAACTTTTGGACCTTCCAACGGCTCATACGACGTGTAGAATCGTGTTATCTTAGAATGGTCACGTAGGATAAATGCTTATGTGGAGTAAAGAGAAAACTGAAAAAATGTTTATCTTCTCTTAATCAAGAGATGATTTATACTCCCTCCATTTCATAATATAAAATGTTTTAGCCATTTTTCATATTCATATGTACACACATACATTTAGACATATTTTAGTGTACATGTACACTTATTTTAGTGTGCATTTAGACAACATGTGTTACACCTAGAACATCTTACATTATGGAATAGAGGAAGTACATAAGTATCCCTCACCACATATTTAGAAATATGTATGTTCAATTTATTATGGGTGTAGACATACTTATTTTAATTGATGTGGCTATGCATTAAAGATAATGATTAAAAATGATCCAATCAATCCCGAGACAGTACTCCCTCCGTTCCGATTTATAAGCCCTCTATGTATCCCTAGCAAGTTGCTCAAATTTATACATAGAGAACTTATAAATCAGAACGAAGAGAGTAGTTTTTTAATCTAACGCGGAATTTTTTATAGGGCGCTTTATTGAACTTAGAATTACGTTGACACAATTGATAAAAGGTTACACCCGACTTCTATTCTATATCGATAGGATACATGCATATACTCAAAGACAAAAAGGAATAAAACTGATAGGTTGGAAAGTCGGAACATCGATTAAGGCGATTAAGTGCTGATCCGAATACTATATTGTCATCCTTGTAGGATAAGAATATCCCTCATATGCTCTAGCTTAGATGTCAATTTTATAACATGTTAATGTGTATTTATGGTCCACCTTAATGTAGCTAGTCGTCTTCCACTGTAACAATTTTATCTTAGAACTGTAGTGACAATTTAGTAATTTGGGTTGTGTGCAGTCATATGATAGGCCGTAAGAAATCAAGTTATCTTTTCTTTTTATGATGTGAAACCAACATATACTTGAAATTCATTTTATAAAATATATTAAACTTGACAATCCTTGAGGATTAGACAGAACCTCTTGCGCAAGTCCTAAAGTAATGCTACACCACGCATGGTTGGTTAACTAACTAGGATAGTCCAACGAATACCAGTGTGCCACATGGGTCAGGAATGATCAAATGGCTCAAAAAAATATAATATAAACCTAAAGCTCATTTTATCAAATAAACTTGACGATCCTTTAGGATTTGGTGTGGGGACTTCTTGCGCTAAGTCCTAAGGTAATGGTAGACTACGCATAGTTGGTTAGCCAACTAAGATGGTGCCACGTGTGGGCAGGGATAATGAGATGTGTCATGTGCACATATCTGATAGTATCTTCTGTCAACCACTAAACTAAAGTGGCGATTTGTTCTTGAATGTACTCCATGCTTTAGTCCAGCTGGTTAATTAACTAAATGTAATTAAGGAACATGACACAAACGAAGGAACAGGGCAACAAGAATTAATAATTCAGGAGGTGAACTAAGCAACCCCAATTGGCGGTGCGTCTTCTCTTAATCAAAGGTTCAGGGTACTACCATGACCATCTCTGTCCCTGCTCCCTGTATCATTGAAGTGCGAGTAAGTGTTACTCCCTCGGTTTTAATTTAGTTTGCGTTCTGGGTTTAGTCAAAGTCAAACTTTGTCAAGTTTAACTAAATATTGTGGAAATAATTTAACATTTATAATAAAAAAATTCATATTATTAAAATCATTATATATATTTTCATAGTGTATGCATTTAATTTTATGAATGTTGATATTTTTTCCAATATTTTTGGTCAAACTTAATAAAGTTTGACTTTGACTAAACCTAAAACGCAAACTAAATTGAAATGGAGGGAGTAATAAATTAAGCCTGGATGAGTAACAAATATCGTCGGCTCATTTTTACCAGATGGCATGCATATCGGCTATTTGCGGCTATTTACCGTTTAAGAAATAAAAACTCCACTCTTACCTGGACTGACTAGTCGTAGTGGGGAGTATCATAAAATAGTATCATGCATATGATACTACTCTATATTACTATGTCAATAGTGGGTAGTAATTAACATATACTCCCTCTGTTTCATGATATAAGGTGTCTAAGGTTTTGGCACGGATATTAAAACATCAGTATTTTACATGTGATGGTCTCATTTGATTTAGATAAAAATCGAGAGAGAGGAATTACTAATAGTACAAATTCAAAACAATAAGTCAAATATATCCGTTCTAGATTGTGACTCGTTTTTCGATGAATACAATTGTCTATAAATCGCAACACACTTTATATTTTGAAATTTTTCACAAAATCTTATACACCTTATATTCAGGAACGGAGGGAGTATGTACTATCATATAATTATGTACTTATTAAGTTAAATACTTATATAATCTCAAAATCCATTATGTTAAAGTATCTACCTAACTATGATACCACCATCACCTCTCTCCTTATTAGCTACTTGTCACATCACCTTTTTTTTGCCTAAACTGCATCCATGTGACTAGCTATGTTACTCCCACTATGACTAGTCTAGACCAACGGTAAATATAAAAGCCTTTTATTTGACGGACGTAATGCAAAGGATAATACAATGGATAGCTTGTTTGAATCATAGGGACTCGGGCAACATACCCTTGGCCGATTTTGCAATAACATTTCTTTCACTGATTTAGTCAGTTTATTACAACACAAAAAATGTTGGAGTTGCCTTTGGCTAAACTATAAAATCTCAATTATATTTATCCGAGATCTGATTTACGACCCAATGGTACTAAAATTTTGCAGGTAGAGGTCTCCCAATGGCCAGAGATATTTCAGTTGTTAGAACTGTGTTAGATGGGTTGGACACAGTTAGTTGTACCGTGACCCCTCAGAAACTCTGTCAATTCAATGTAGGCTACCCCCCCCCCCCCCCCCCCTCCCTCTCTCATTTGTGACGAGGAACTATGTAAAACTCTCAAGCAGCTCAACGTCAACCTGCGCCCAAGTTGATCTCGACCTAGGCGTTGTTGGGTGGAGCCTATGGAGAACACGGTTGCTCATTGTTGGTTTTGTTTTCTATGTTGGCTAAGCTTTATGCCTTAGCCTTTATGTTGTTTGTTTTGTTTGTGGCTAAGTTGTATGCCTCTATGTTGAACCTGCGTGGGTTTATTAATTTTAGTTTGAGCACTTCGTGCCTTTTATATAAAAGAATAAAAATAATCATATGCTCTAGATTTAGTCTGTTGAACTCTGAGCGTGACTGCCAACGGTTAAGAACCAAACATGTCACATTTCTCCTACGCTTTATCTTTGGTGTTAGTGTGTTTGTCTAGTGTTGCCAAGATGATATTGCATTGCACGACAGGGGTCGGCGCTTTCAACCTCGTTTGGAGAGAAAAATATCAGCCTCATCGAGCCATATACTACAGGAACAGTAAATGACCGGAACATATGAATGCCCGTTCACCCTACCACCTTGTCGTTGGAGGTTACGTTTCATGTAGTCTTGCCACAACTAATGTTTTAGGTTGAGAGAACATCACAAAGATCCAACCAAAACTCTTGACAAGTCATATATATGCTATGATTAATTAGTTAAAACTAGTTCGTGAATACCTACTTGTCACACATAAAGTGTCATTAAAAGAACACCCGAAGTAGCGCAGCATATTAAGAATTTTCCACACCAGCTAGAAGAAGGGACGAAGATGAAGCCCGAGCGAGACGGGTCGAAGGACTGACCGGTAAAATACTCGGACTAAACATTTTGATCATTTCTCCATAAAATATATGACCGGATATACGACATACATACTGAAATAAAGATATCATTTCCACATAACATGATTCATTTATACTTGATTTTTTGTATTCACATATACTCCTTGATTTTCGGTATTGAATATGTGACCACAACGTTTCAACAGGTTAGCCGTATACGACACAGACACTCACGATACATGAATAGCTGTCCTGAATCAATTGCATATTGGTTGAAAATGGGAGGCATATTCACAGGATGACAGGACTACTGAGCTTTGGACTGCAATGGCGCCCCTTAATTCATTTGATCCGTCAGCTACTTGGATTCGGCCTGATGAGTAGCATTAAATCTAAATTATCTCTGATAGTATATTCTAGTCCCTTAAATGTAACACAACTTGTTGCACTGTTCTCCACACAGCGACCTGCACATACCGGCCGGTGCACGTGTGGCTTGCCGGTAACCAAACCAAGACATCTACATTCTGCATGCTTGATTGATTAACTATATCAACATGCGTAGTAAAGAATTGGTATCACGGCTGCTAATCCTAACGGCTAAACTAACCACATCCTTAGTTAACATAAGCTCTCGAAGACAACGACATGTATGGCGTACGTTCTTGGCAAGAGATGTTTAGTTTACACTGTAGTACGTAGTGGTGTTTCTTTAATTTGAACGAAGACGAACATGGAAGCACGTGCACTTCCCTTTAGAATCTCCATTCGCAAAAAAAAAAAAAAAATCTTCATGTATCTTGCTCATGATCTCGGGGGTGTTGATCGATCTGCTGGCATGGAAAAACAATAGAAGATATATTGCCAAGTTGACAATGCGTGGTCGCCATCGAAATTTACTTGCATTGAAGCTAGCCCTTGTTTACAAATTTGTCACACAATGCATTGTCGTTTGACTCTGGGTCCACACGCGTGTGGAGGGAACTCTCAACTCGTTGCATGCGTGTAAACTAGACATCGTGCACGTCAATGTCCTAAGAGATTGTTTCAAAGGGAATTTGAGCGATCATTGTGTGCAAGTCAGAAGCTCTGCATACAAGTTGGGGGAAAAGTGATGTTTGTGGCCAGGGATCTAAAATGCACGTACGTACATAACTACATATCCCTTCACTCACATTCAAATTCTCATATGGCACACTTTTTTTTTTATTAGAGAATAAGAAAAGGTGAAGTCTTTTTATTTTCTAAAGAAACTTCCAATCTATTCATCAACAATCAAAGTGGTACAAAGAACACCGGAAGCAATAAGAATTACATCTAGATCCGAAAACCACGCAGCGACGACTACAGAAACTAGAGCGAGCTGTATGCGTGTAAAGGGTCTCCTTATTATAAGGTAGCGACCTCCTGTGTATAGTGCTAGTCTCTGGATCGACTTGCTAGCACACACAGTTTAAGATGAAATATCATAACATTGCATCAATTTTCATTACACGATGATCCAGAAATAAAAGGGTTCGATACAAGGTGCATAGCCCATGGCTAGATCAAACCGAAATAAACACACAGCGGAAAGCAAATGGATAAGTGAGCTTCATCTTCATCATGTGCCACAGGCAAGGCATGTTGGTTGGAGACTCGCGACCCTAACAATCCTTACTCTTCGTCAGAGGGTCCTGCAATGGTGAGTTGCAGCCCAAACTATATTGGGTCAGCACAATTGAATTGTGGTGGCAAGATGATACTTTGTAACTAAAATTACTAAGACTATATCTACATGCATATTTGGCTCGGTGGAGTTTCAGCCTGATTTGCATAAAGCCAGTTTTGTCCTATCATTTATAAAACAACTTTTCATCTTAGACAAAGAGTACCACTGATAAAAAACAATGAACACCTTTGACAACAAAGAGTACCACCGATAGAAAACGGTGAACAACTTTGAAAACTACTCACAACGAGCACCACCGATAGAAAGCAGCGAGCTCTCCCAAACCCTTGTTCACCCATCAAATTTTATTATAGAAATTGGGATGAGGAGATCTTCAACATCTGCCCTGTCTAGTTGCTCAATTGTCCATAACCGGGGACACGGCTAAGTATACTTAGTTTTTACTCTCGAGAGGGTGTGCACTTTCACCATAAGACCCAATCATTCCCTCGTCCATGTCAATCAATTATGAAATGGAAAAGAGAAGACCGAGACGAGACCTTTCCGAAGTAATTCCCCGAGTCCCAACGCGTGACCCGAACCAACCTATCATCCCCCTACATCTGCTGGTCACGACGGATCGGGGTCTCACAACATCTATGGTCAAGACAGAGCCCATTTGACAAGTGGTTGCACTAGAAGCTACTACACAAGGTGCATCTACAATCTCTTTAAGTCTGGGTGACTTTCCACATTTGTGCGCTTCCACCAAGGGTAATTACCATAGACATGAACCATAGACATGGACCCCCTGAGTAGCCACCCACCATGGTTCTCCAACCAGCACCCAGGTAGTTCATTATTTAACTTCATTAATTTTTCACTATCCATCTAGTCAAAACATTTTTCATTGCTTGGCTAAGCATCCTACTAAGTGATCTTGCTTCTATGCTCAGGGTGGGGGATAGCTAAACACTACATAGGAGCATAGCATAATAAAGTAACCACACACAACTCCTAACATGCATACTACAGAAAAACACTACTATGCATATAGTGAAAATAATAGGTGGTTTATGAGCGTCACTTGCCTTTTGATAGTTTGTTGTTTCTCACACTCTTTTCAACGAAGATCGTTTCACTTCGTTCAATCTATACGATGAAAGAAGAATACAATAAACAAACAATTTGACAAACACATAACACAAATCAAACATCACAATAATCTGTTCAACAATAGTTGTTTTAATTCAGTTCATTTATCTTATAGTCAAGTCTTATCACATAATTCAATGTAGAAAAGGAATTATTGTGATAGGACTTAGGGTTTGCCATTTATGGTCGAGGGATGGTCTAAATCAAATTTGAGCATTTCAAATCTGAATGTGTTGAAGTAATGTTTCAAAGATTGTAATGGTTGGTTATGTTCAAAATGTTTGCACAATGGTTTTGTGAAAAGGAAATAACACCACTTTCAAACTATGGTTGTAATTTTAGGAGTCCAAAGGATTTTAAAACCAATTCACTAGTTTATGAATCCTATGGATCTAATGAAGTGTTAGTATTTGTTTTCTCCAGACCTATAGTTATTTTACTGACATTCCGCAAAAGGATTCCCATTAACATGATTTATAGAATTTAAGTTATATCTAAATTACACAAATTGAGTCTCTGATTTATAAAACAATATATCATCAGATAGAATTACTTTTAACAAGTTTTAACACATCTATATAAGTTTGTATTTCAAAAGTGGTTGGTTAGGCTTAGTTTTGATATTTCTGGTCAAAATACGTTACTTGTGTTATTTTTGTAAAAGAAAACAATTTAATAAGATTAATAGAATTTAAACTATATTAAAATTATACAATTAGGGTTTCTGATTTTTAAATGGAAATGACATTGCTATAAATTTAATTTTAACAGTGTAACAATATTAGATAGATCCTAAGGTTTCCAAAAAAATATTTTATTTACAAAATTTGAATTTGTGAATTCAAATCTAGGTCAAATTTGCTCAATTCATCTATTTGAAATTTGAATTACTTTAAACTAGTCAAATTTGAAATTCAACAGTGCTAAATGATTCTACACATCAAGGGCTTTCTATTGGTATAAAGTTTGTCAAATTTGGCTTTGTAGATAAAAAGTTATGATGGTTCAAAGTGGCATGGGCTTTTCTGTTAAAATACCATTTAATTTAATTCGGAAATAATCCACAGAAGGCTCAGGGCCACGTGGCAGGAGCTGATTGGCTGAGCTTACGGCTGGGCTTGTGGCTCGGCTCGGCTTAGTTCGAGCCGTGGCTCGGCTCCGTTTCATCTGGAGCGTGGGATCTAGATCTAACGGCCGGAAATGAAAGGTACCGCTTCGTCCCGGGCTTCTAATCTTGACCGTTAAAGAAGGATCGGACGCACCGTGCTTGATCAGAAGCTGGCGGCGGAATTCGCCGGAGTGGAGGCAGGTGGCGGCGGCAGACGGTTCCGGCGAAGTTGTTCTCGTCGCTCCGGTGGTCCCCCGCGCTCGTGAAGACGACGAGGAGGTGCGGCTCGTCACAGTGAACTCGATGGAGGCTAGGGCGTCAATCAGTTCGTCCCAGAGCGGAGGCGAGACGCGGCCGGAGGCACGAGTTCTCCGGCGACCTTCCGTCGAGCTCGAATAGGAGATTTGGCTGCGGGAAAAATTCGAAGAAGAGTGTCAGGAGGTGTGCGATGGAGAGAGGAGGGGGTAGGAGCAGGGATCGGTGGCAAAGTCTCACTCGGTCAGCCGGAAACGAGAAAGAACGGCGACGGCGGAGTGGATTCCGGCGATGAAATCCGTCGGCCTCGAGGCACTAATCGGGGCGGAGACAGAGGGGAAAGGAAGCTCGGGTCACGGGGATTTTAAAGAGGCTGTGGGCGTGTCGTGGGGGTGCTTGAGGATGTGGGGAGTGGGGCGAGGTCGTTGGCGCGGTCATGGCATCGTGGCTAGCGTGGGGGAGGCGGTTGGAGGTAGGAGATGAGCCGTGGGGCCCACGCGTCAGTGAGGGGAGAGAGAGAGAGAGACCGGCGGGCTGGCAATGGGCCGCTAAGCGCCGCGCGCGCGGCTGGTGAGTGCGGGCTCGGCCCGTTTCTCATGTTCTCCCTTTTTTTTGTTATGAAACATTTTCTTTTCCTTTTCTGTTTATACTAATTTCCTTCATATATATTTTTTTAGTTATCCAAATGACCTCAAACCAATTTTCTATAGTTTCGTAAAATCATATCTTTCCTTTTAAACACTCTTACACATGTTTCCAATATATTTCCAATTATAAATTTTAAAATAACATGATTTGACACTTTTTGTTGGATTTAAAATAGAGTCTCAATTATGGAATTTGTGTCTTAATAAAATTAAGTAAAATTTCACAAATGCATAAGTTTAAAATAAATCTTTCAAACCCATTTTCAAAATCAACACTTGAATCAAAATCAACACTTGAATCAAAATCATATTTTAAAAGTAGAGGATGTTTCAAAAGTTTTGTGACTATAAAGATTGACCAAGGGTTTTATTAAGAACCCAAATATATTGTTTTGAAATAGGCATAATCTTGAATAACCAGGAGTACTTTGCAAATATCTTTTAGGGTTTAATAAATGTTTAGAAAATGTATTTATAGTTCAACACTCAAGTTTGAAAATAAAGTTACTTGATGAATTATATCATAATACATTCGACTAGGTCAAAAATAATCCTTTTGAATTGATCTTCTAGGATATTGATGATTTTATTTTAATGAGAAATAAAGTTTTAAATTTTTGTGATTTTTAAACATTCCAAAAATTTGGGATGTTACAATGTGCGCCGTTGCCATCACCCCTCCATGATCAGAGCCGGACGAATCTTGTTGTAGAAGAGAATCGGGAAGTCGTCGTGCTACGGCCCCAGAGGACCAGCGCACGCATAACAACCGACGCCGATGAAGAGATGCATAGATCAGAAACATCTAATTTTTTTGACACATGAACGAAAACGAACGACGACCGGATCCACCGAAGACAACCACTTGCTAGATCTGACGAGATCCACCAGAGACAAACCTCCACACACCCTCTAACAACGCTAGAGACGTCGCCGGAGCGGAGGCTGGGTGTGGAGGACCTTATTCCATCTTCGGAGAGCAGCCGCCGCCTGATCTCTCCAAAAAAGACACAAAATCTGACAAATCACAAAAAAACCCTGTGAGTATGGAGCCCTCCCGCCGGCGGGGACCGGGCCACCGCGCAACCATGGCACAAGGCCACAGAGGCGGGCGGCCCGGCTGCGCCGCCGGCAAGAGGCGAGATCCAATCGCCTGTCGCGGGAGCGCCAAGCCAAGCAAAGCGGTAAGAAAAGGAGAAGTCTAATTTGACTATAACTTGGTTGTACAAATTTCTGTTCTTCTAACTAATCGAAAGTCATGTCTGTGCCGTTTATTAATCGTTTATAGAACTTAGTGGCAAAATAAGTTGAATGCCATACTACCACATATTAATCATGGAGAAACTTGGATATGATCTTCCTCCCTGACATCAATTGTCGACCACAGTTGCACTGTAGTGTAATCATCGTGGAGTCTAGTGCGCAACAAACTATAAACCCTGAAATCCTGAATTAAGCCATGAGGTGTGTGCGTGAGAACAGAAAGAGGCCGCCACGAAGCTAGTCCAACCATGAAAAAGGGGCGTTGAATTCGATTCGTTGCGCTCTCTTTCTTGCTGAAATCAGGAGATATACATGTGTATCGTTGTGTATCAGTTTCCACGATCGCATATACGATACAACCGTAACTTTCAGAGCCGCACTCCCATGGGTCGTGATCCCACTTTCCATGGCAGCTGTACCATCGAAATGACCCGGAGGAATCCAATAACCGGAGCTGAAAGGTGAGAGGGAGAGCGTGCAAGAACCCAAACAGTCTCAGCTCAGTCACAACAACTTGAAACAAGACAGTCGACAAGTGCACAGTCAACAAGAGTACACACAAGAGCACAGTCGACCTGTCCACACGGAGGAGAGAAGTAGCACTCAACCAAGAAGCAGGAGTACACCAGTCAAAGCATCCTTATGCAGGAGACCATCAAGGTCAACAAGTGCACAATTCCAAAGGGTAAATTTCAGTCGTGTGGCCGTAAAGTGCAATTTAAATTGATTAACATTTTAACAAGTTGCAAACATCTAAATAATTAGAAGAAAAAAGAGACTAGTACTTGTTGGATGTAGAAAAAAAATTAGTGACGAAGATATGTGGTAATAAAATGCATATATACAAGTGCTTAAGGCTAGGAAATTGTATATTTATGTCCATACATCCTTATGCATTAATGTTATAAATTTCATGTTATTTCAAAATGTTGAGATGACACTGAGCAAGATTCATCATATCGAGTGCGGTTGAGAAAGATGGATCCCCTTTTCTCATTATCAATGATATTTGTTAGAGTATAATACGGTTTAGGTATATTTGGTAGTATTAGGATTGTAATCCAAGTCTATCTCTATTAGGTTTCGTAGTCTCCGAGTCTTATACCCCTTTATATACAGCCCACCGTGGCTCATTGTAATCAATCTAGTATCAATACAATACAACATATTCCGCAATCTTACATGGTATCAGAGCAGTTCATTCCGCAGCCTAGGGTTTAGCCACCACCACTTCCGCCGCGCCGCCCCCGGCGAAATCGATCTCCATGATCACCGGGGGCGTCACATCTCGTAGCTAGTTTTTCTTCCAATTTCAATAAATCAGTTCGTAGGTTTAGCCAATTTCGTTTTGCAATTAGATCAGTTTCTTTTTAGCCACCAAAATACATCTAGTCCCGATGAAAAAGCCAGCAGATCCCATCAAAGAACAGCAGCGCGCGCGATTGTCTGTCCACCCGGCCGTCAGCAGTCATCCAGGCACCAAGCTGCATGCAAGAAGCGGCCCCATGTTTGCATGTTCATGCATGTTCGTATGGGACATGAACGGATGGGTTCCAAGCTAGCTGATCTTCCCCGGCCAATCTACGCCACCAAATCGTCTTCATCGTCTCGCGTCAACACAGGCCTGCACCAAACAACGCTCGTGGTCATCATCGCCGACAAGTTCTACGTCAACAACACCTCGACATCTTCTACCTCTACATCGCCTATCTCAACAAACGTCTTCAACAACCACCACGCCATCTTCGTCCACTACAACCTTGCCGTCAGAGTTGCAGTCTATTTTTATTTTGCACAATTTACTAGTTGCAATTTCCTTTTTCGTCTACTCCGGCAACAAACGGCGGAAAATCTGCGCTACGCGCCGCCGACCACGGAGATCTCCTCTGCTTCTTCATCCGGCTCTGGCTCGCATGGTTAATGGTGGTCCCTTTCTTCGCATGCCCGATACTGGCAACATCGGCGCGTGCCTTCGTCCCCGACGCGCTCCTGAGTCTGGCAAGCTCGGTAAGGCGTGCCGCTTACCTCCAATTACATCGACTCCAGCAAAAGTCTACCTCAACTTCCTCAAACGGCAACATCGACCACAGCGCCAGTGCCCACAACTCGGCTACATCAACATCGGCATCAAGGGCTATCAACTCGGCTACTCTTCCGTTAGCGACTTCGGATTATGCTCCAGTCAGACCGTCCGCAACGCTCCAGTTGTTCGCGTCACTACCGATCCGACTGCGGGGGATGTTAGAGTATAATACGGTTTAGGTATATTTGGTAGTATTAGGATTGTAATCCAAGTCTATCTCTATTAGGTTCCGTAGTCTCCAAGTCTTATACCCCTTTATATACAACCCACCGTGGCTCATTATAATCAATCTAGTATCAATACAATACAACATATTCCGCAATCTTACAATATTGATGGCGATCACTAAATGCATATCTGCACAGTAAAGGCATGCCCTCTTAAGCTGAGATGGTATATAAATAAACTCTCATGAGAACACTTTGGTGTATGTGGGTACAGAAAAACAATGTAGAATACTATGCACCTAGTTTGCTACCTACTTAGGTTGTATATCGCTGGGCTTAGGAAGGATCGAGAATTCAGTTACCACAGTTGTCATGGTTCCTGCGTAACTGTACTTGGTGAATCCATGGTAGTGACAGATTGTCAACACACAATTACGTCGTAGATGTCATAGATGTTGTGGATGTGCACATATGGGAGCAATGCGGTTTAAGGAACCGCAAATCCTTGAAAATCTCCTCTTCTATGCAAAGAATTTCTAATTGTAGCTTAGAACAACACACTTGACTAGTGCATAGTCACGGCCTGTTTGGTTTTTCGCCGAACAAACATAGATGTGCACACAATCGGTGGCAGATCCACATTGATCTTGGGGGTGCACAGGACACCCCAAAAATCTATTTTTCTTTGTATAGCTATAGATTTTCACCATATGTGCACCCCCAAATTTATTATTTTGTCCATGTGTATACCTATTTCCGCAGCGATGCACCCCGACTGCTTTTGCTCTAGCTTCGAAATAGGTGAAGATGGCGCACATAGGTGAATGTGAGTGTGGGCGGTTACCGGTACTATGTTTCCAAAAAAATATCCGTAACTAACCTAGGCTTTCGCGCTCAGACAACAACATGTGAGTATGGCGTCCGTGCCGACGGATCCATGTATAATTAACACGTACTAGTGGTGTTTCTTTAATTTGCTCGAATCGACGACCCCAGTTCTCATGCACACGCACGAACGAACATGGTGGCACGTGCGCCTCCCTTTCAAATCTCCATGTATCTCCCTCGAAATAGGTTTTTCATCGCTTTATAAATAAATCAACCACCGTTTGAGATCGCTGCTGGGCCAGACAGCACAACACCCAAAAAAAACGACCGAGAAAAGGAAACAAATCCAACAACAGTGGCTCGACGAAGGGTGACCTGCGACTGCTGCGCCCTCCGGAAAACTCCCGCCACGCTCCAAGTGCTCCGAAGCGTCATGTACCCAACAACACCTTCAAGAAGGGAAGCGACGACGAAGAGCTGCTGCCCGGACAGGTCCTAGGGTTTCCCCCGGTACGATACGAGAGGTGGTGATGAGGTATACCCGACACCCTTCAAGAAGGTCGATGATACCCACAGGCGTCACCGTGACAGTGTCAAAGCGACAAGGATTTCTCCCGACCCCTCCAAAACCACACTCCCAGACGCTTCGTATTGCTCCACCAAGCTCGCCGCCCACCAGCATACGCCACCACGGTCTTGCAGTCACCCACGTTTCACCGTGACACACAAAGAAGCGAGACCGGTTAAGAGGAAAGGAAGGGACTTCGGCAAGAGTTAGCACAACAGGAGCACACGGGAGGGAACTACCTCCACCGCCTTCCAACGATAGCCGACCGGATAAAGCACCAGGTCAAACCAGGCCAACCTTGCCTAGCCGTGCCCGAATGGGCTCGTGAAGCCTGGCCCCGTACTGCAGCAAGGGTGCTGCCGTCAATGCCAACCTAGCACTAGTCCATACTCCTTCTAACAGAAGATCCACCAAGATCCCCACCGCCAAGTAGCAGCGTCGTCGCCCTCGTGTTCACCCGGCATGCTGGACCCCCGCCGATCTGAGGAACCACAATCGCTCGCCGAAGAAGCACACAACCGCTCTCCACCGTCACACCCGACCAAAGCCAGCACTACGTCCAGACCCTCCTGGTCTAGAACTCGCCTAGGCTCGGGACGCCGCGGTCACCGGATCTGGGCCCACCTGGCCGGAATCCGGTGTCCTAGACACGGCCAGGAAGCGGGCCGAGGCTGCACCACCGTCGAGCAGAACCCTTACGGCCCAGATTAAGCCAAGATGGGCCCAGATCTAGGCCACACCGCCCTGGCCATCACCGCCTCGATTGCACCGGCCGCTGAGCTTCTACCGCTAACAGTGTGGTGCGCCGCCGCCGCACCTCACACAAGCTACCAGGACACCACCATCACACCACCGCGCCGCCCCGGTCCCTCCCTGTCACTATCTCGTGACCAAGTCCGCAAACCGCCGCCGTCACCAAGCACGCCCGAGTCCGCAAACCGCCGCCGTCACCAAGCACGCCTGCCGGCCGACGCACCAGGGCAGGCACCAGACTAGACACACCTGGCCAGGTCCGGCACCCAGCCCCACCGAGGCCATGGGAGGCACACAAGACGCTGCAGATGAGATCCACGACCACCTGTCGTAGACCCGCATCGCTGCACAGGAGATCCACAACCACCTGTCACAGACCCAGCTCGAGTAGAGCCCGTAGACCCAGATCGGGCCTAGATCTGGGCGGTCGCCACCCCTAAACGTCGCAGACGTACGGGCGAACACCCGATGAAGACGCGTGTGACGCCGTCCCTTCGCATCCCACGCGTGTAGTCGCCCCTGCAGAGCTCAAACCGCACCGAACCTGTACGCGCGGCCCGCTCTCGGCCCAGATCGGGCCCGGGTCAACCCGCGACCGCCGCAGAGCAACCGCTCCGAGCCTCCCGCAGCACCACCCTCTTGCCGCGCTCCGGCTCGCCGCGCTCCAGCTCACCGCGCCGCCAGGACGTCGCATCCTCGAGACCATGTCGCGTCTCTGTTCTAGGAGCTCGAGAGGAGCCGAGAAACTGAGAAACGACGCGCCGCCCCACCTTCCTTGAACGCGCGTGGCTTTACCGGCGCTGCCTCCGGCGGCGGCGGTGCGGTGAGGGGAGGAAGGAGGGCCGAGCTGGCCGGCGGCTAGGGTTTCCCCGGAGTCGCGGGACGCGGCGACGTGGGGGCCTCGCTCTCTTCTCAGCTGGGTTCGTCCTTTTCCATCATGATCTCCATGTATCTCGCTCATGATCTCGGGGGTGTTGATCGATCTGCTGGCAGAAAACAAAATGAGGATATATTGGCTATTGTCAAGTTGACAATGCATTATCACCATCAAAATTTATTTCTAGCTAGCTCTCTGCTGGCCACATCTCTCGTTTGACTCTTGAGTCCACTTGTGGAGGGAACTCGCAACTCGTTACGTTACTTGCATGCGTGTAAACAAGACATCGTGGCAGACGTGCACGTCAGTGTCCTAAGATATATATAGTTTGGCAGGGAATTCGATCGATCTTTGTGTGCAAGTCATACAAGTTGGGGAAAAGTGACGTTTGTGGCCAGGATGTAAAATGCACATACGTAGATCTCCGCTCATTCACATTCGAATTCCCATGGCACATTTTTTTTGAATTAGAGAATAAGAAAAGGGCAAGTCTATTTTAGTTGACTATAACTTGGTTTTACTTGCTCTGCCGACTCTCTCCCCCCCCCCCCCACCCCCCCTAGTTGTTTAATAGGTTGTCGCGTTAGACTTTGTTTTGCTTTCTCTTATGGTTGGGGTGTAAAAACTGTTGTTCTGTTATGCTTATAATAAAATCCGGCTCCCCTGTGGGAGGCGTAGTGGTATAACTTGGTTTTACAGAATTTTATACTTTTATATAATTGAAAGTTGGTGTTCATGCCGTTTACCAGTCGTTTGTACAACTTATTCGTTCAAAATAAAGTTGAGGATTCCTTAAGGAAGAAGTGGATGTTTGCAAAGTACATTATTAAAAAATCCGAAACAACCTAGACATGTATTAAGCATCTATCATGCATCCTAATAACGTTTCTCCAATAATTTTATCAGCTTTCGCTTTACTTTTTAGAAAGCCGTATTTTTTTGAACTTCTTGGCTTTGAGTATTATTTTCAGTTTTTAATTTAAAAGATCGGATATTTATTATTATTTTTATGTTTAATTTATTTTAGAAAATCTTTAAGGAGAAGTGCTCATGTACTTCCCATGAGTTACTTTGCACGTATTTTAAAACACATAATGACTGTGATTAGGGGTGAAGATTGGGGTGCTAATTCCACTTAGTTAGTACTCCCTTTACATCAATTTTAGATTTTATATGAACTTAATCACAACCGTTAATATGCTTTAAAATTCGTGAAAAAGGATTTCCTGAAAAGCGCACGAGCATATCTCAATCTTTAAAGTAAGCAAAAATAACAAAAGGCCGACACGCACGCGTAGCTTCTTTTGTCTCTTCTTGTTGTCCCCGTCGAAATTGAAATTCCAACCATACTATCACGTTGCAAATCGACCTAATTAAGCTTTAGAAAGCTATGTTTTTGAATTTGTGTGTGCGCGCCGTTTGTTCTCTTGGCACATCAACGTGTACGTGAACGACCTCGACGTCCAGGTCCAGCCTCTACTCTCTCTCTATCTTTCTCTCTCTGTCGATTTCAGTCAGGTCACACACACACGTACATCATCCAAAGTAAAAGAGCCAAGTCAGATTTGTATCTTTCTTTCAGAGCCGCACTGAATTTTCAAAAATTTCGCATGCAGGTCATATAAGAAGAGCACCTCGCAACCGCGTAAAATTTGCGCATGCGGCTTCACGGTGAGTACACACCACGAAACAGGCTTTCGTCCCGCTTTATAAATAAAGCCAAACCGTTTGAGACCGCTGCTGGGCCAGACAGCACAACGCCCAAGAACCGGCCGAACGATACAAAGTAGTGAGGTAGCCCTCTTACAAAGAAGATCCTAAGAAAACCGAGCTACAGAAGTCACAGCGAACCACAACTACGCAGCCGGACAAGCACACCAGCTCCACACTACGCCCTAACTCCCCTAAGCTCCACGACCACGCCCCCAAGAGGGTAACGACGCAAAGCGTCGCCGCCGCCGAGCCCTAAAGGACTAGGGTTTTCACCCGGAACCCTGACACAAGGGAGATCACCTAGACGGCGTCCTCAAGAGGAGAGCGGCACCCGCGGGCGTCGCCGTCGTCAGTGCCAAAGCACAGGGCTTTCGCCCGATCACTCCCCCGTGACACAAAGAGGGTCGCAGGACATAAGCATAAGGAACTCCAGATCCAGGCACCGCGGGAACGCGCCCGAGCCACCCACCGCTGCCCCCTTTGCTGTCCACACAGCCAAACGAAGCAGCCACCACCATCACCATGGTGCTCGCCGGAGAGCCGCCCATGTGACCCGCCACCCAGGGCCGCCGCCCCGGCATCCGCACACTCCACCCTAGGACAGGGGCAAACACACCGTAGGAGCAACGGATCTGAGAAGAAAACCTAGAGCGCGTTAGCCCACTGGAGGGACCTCCCTCCACCAGAGCCGACCGGACACGGTAGCTGGATCAGCTCAGACCCGCCTGGCCCGTACCAATCCCACCGCCATGCTGCAGCTCGTAGGCCGTCGCCGCCGCAGAGTCTCCACCACGCCACCACTACTCGCCACGTGAGCACGCTACTGGCCGTGGAGAGAAGCACGCCAGACCCAGATCGATGAAGAGGCTACGAGGGGAGGACGCCCGAAGGGTCGCGGTCCCAGCCGTAGCCACACACCATCCACCACCACCGGCCAAAGGTAGCAGCGTTGCACCACGCAGGCCACCACCCCGGCGTCCCCGAGCTCGAACCCGTTGAGCAGAAGACCACACGAGACCATTAACGGGCATGATGGGTCGGTGCCCGGCTGCTGGTGGTTAGCGGGGTTCAGTTGATAGGTGGAGACGGCACCTCCGTACCACCCTCGGTCGCACCCCAAGAATGGTGACCGGCAGACCCAGGAGGTACCCCTCCACCACCGGAGTGGTTGCCGACCAGATGCAGAACTCGTAGCCCTAGGTCCAGATCGAGCCCACCTGGCCCAGATCGGGCCCGGGGCTCCAAGCCCGCACTGCAGCATACAGCCGCCGTCGCCGCCGTCTACCTGCGCGCCGAGACCTCCCCCACTGCTCGCCGCCGGCCCTCAGGTCCACCGCCGCCAAGCCGCGCCCGCTGGAGCCCACCGGCGACCACAAGGCAGGGCCCCGCCGCCGCCGCGTTCTCCGCCTCTCGGCCTCCGCAGCCTCTACGCCGTCGCGCCGTCGCCGGCCAACACCGCCGCCGTGCCCCGCGTCCAGCACCGCGCCCCCAGCAACCGCCGCAGCCCGTGCCGCCTTGGCCCGCGCGAGGGGGAAGAAAGGCCCCGCCGCCGCCGCCGCCGGGCTTTGCCCGACGACGCCCTCCGGCGGCGGCGAGGAGAGGGGGCGGAGGGGAGAGGCGGGAGTGGGTGGCGGCGCGAGGGAGCCCCCGGTCGCTCGCGGGAGCGACGCGGGGGGCCGAGGGGAGGAAGGTGGAGGGGGGAGAGGGCAGGGGCGGAGACAGTACCCGGCGACCCGGGGCAGCTGCCCGGGCTTGCTCGCCGGCGGCCGTATACTCCGTACATGTATGTAGCTGTATTTCAGCTGGTTTGGATCGTTATTTGCCCGGGTAGATAATTGTTGGGCTTTATTTCCTGCTACAAGGCCCAAGAGGCCAGACCAAGCGTTCCTTTTCCTATCGTAAAAGAGTTTGACGCTGCATCGATCGATCAACCGCCGCCTAAGTTTTCCTAGCATCTCCTCGACGGTTAGGGTTAGACCCTCAGTTTCTCATCGTCAATTCATGACGCATCTCAGTTTAGATCGGTTGATCTGATCATTCAACTTGCAGGCGCAATTCCTTCCGACGGGGACGGGTGCAGGGCGCAGGCGCGCAGCTCCTTTCAAGTTTCAACAACAGCGATTCGGCAGCGCGCGCATCTCTTCTCGTCGGTTCGGTTCGTTCGTCGAGACTTTTAATTTAAGCTTACTAGTACAAATATTGAAATTTTAATCTCAGTTATTTCTAAATATCAGATATGAGGAGGTTTTTGGTCCCTACAGAAAGGACTGAAAATGCAAACGTTGAGCAGGCAGAACAAGAGCCACCGGTTCACGTTACCAACAATAATGAGTTTGATCCTGGTGAAATTTTATGTGATCCCGCTCTCAGGAAACAAATTGCTGAATATGCTCCAGAAGTTCAGGATCAAGTTAGAAGGGCTTACATATTGAAGGGTCCAACCCAACCAATACTGAAATTCCCAAGAACAGATGCAAGAGCATTTTCTCAGTCATGGTACTCAAGGTATAATTGGATAGAATATAGTCGGTCCATGGATGCAGCTTATTGTTTCTATTGTTTCCTATTTAAGAAACCTGGAAGGGCTGAACACTTTGGCTTTGAAGTATTCACAAAGACAGGTTTTAGGGATTGGAAGCATGCATATAGAGCCTTACCTGAGCATGTTGGCGGGTTGGATAGTGGCCACAATAATTGTGTTAGGCATTGTGATGATTTTAAAAATCAACGACAGAGTGTGTCAAATAAGTTGGCTCGTGCAACCGATGAATCAAAAGAATTATATAAAATCCGTCTGACTTCTTCTCTAGAGTGTTCGAGATATCTTATTGCACAAGGTTTATCATTTCGTGGCCACAATGAATCTTCTTCTTCGTTGAACAAGGGTAATTTTCTAGAGATGATAGATTGGTATAAGGATACCAATGAAGAAGTGAGAAATGCTTTTGATCGTGGGAAAAATTACCAGATGACTTCTGGTGATATGCAAAAAGAGCTTGCAAGGTGTTGTGCGGAAGAAGTAATTGAAGTGATTATGGGACAGCTTGGCAATAAAATGTTCTATGTGCTTATCGACGAGTCACGAGATGTATCCGTTAAGGAACAAATGGAAGTAATGTTGAGGTTAGTTGTATATTAATTGCATTTTTTTCTCATTCTCCATGAATTCGTGCTTTATTAAATCATTATCAATAATTTTTATAGGTATGTGAGCAATGAAGGGAAGGTTGTGGAACGATTTCTTCGTCTATACCACGTAAAAGATACGACATCTGAGGCACTAAAGTTAGCTCTTTTTAAGATTCTTGACAGTCACAATTTATCAATTTCAAGGCTGCGAGGGCAAGGATATGACGAAGCTTCAAACATGAGAGGTGAATTCAATGGTTTGCAAAGAAAGATTCTAGATGAGAACCCTTATGCTTTCTATGTGCATTGTTTCGCTCACCGTTTGCAGCTAGTTGTTGTCGCTGTTGCTACTTCGTCTTGCTCATATATTCATGATTTTTTTGAGTACATATCTTTGATTGTGACAACATCAAGTTCATCTTGCAAAAAAATGGAAGTATTGTTGGACGAGAGTCACAAACAGATGTTGGATAGTCTTGAGAGGGGTGATATATCTACAGGAAGAGGCTTGAATCAACCAACTAGTCTTGCTAGACCTGGAGATACTAGATGGGGTTCACATCATAAAACTTTGCTTCGTTTGGATGGAAAGTGGGCATGCGTGATAAAAGTTCTTAGCACAGTTGATGCACATGGGTGTAATCCGAGTCATGCAGCGGGTTGTGTTGAAAAAATGCAGTGCTTCATATTTGTTCTCGTTTTGAAGCTAATGCTAAAGTTGCTTGGTATTACTAACGAGCTTTCTAAACTTTTGCAAAGTAAAGATACAAATATTGTGCAAGCCATGGAATTGGTTGATGATGTCAAACTTCGGTTGGCTGCTATGAGAGATGATGGATGGGATAGTATTTTTGGAGAGGCCCAACAATTCTGTAGTTCCAACGGTATTCCGGTGCCAAATATGGATGATGAAATACCTGTTCGAGGCCGCTCAAGGCTAGAAGGAAGGACTATCACCAATCTTCATTATTATCGAGATGAGATTTTCTATGTTGTTATTGACAAAATATGTGTTGAGATGAATCACCGCTTCGGTGAGTCAAACCATGAGGTACTTGCTTGTTTCTCATGCCTTGATCCCAAAAATTCATTCTCCAAGTTTGATGTAGAGAAACTTTCTCGTGTTGCTGAAATTTATAGTGATGATTTCTCTAATGATGATCGTGCAATATTGAGGGATCAACTTGAGACTTATGTTCTTCATTTGAGAAATCATGGTGCCTTTTCTGCTTGCAAAGATGTTGAAAGTTTGGCTGCAAAAATGGTTGAAACTGAGAAGCACTTGGTGTTTCCATTGGTTTACAAGCTCATTGAATTGGCTTTGTTATTGCCGGTGTCAACGGCATCTGTTGAGAGAGCTTTCTCGGCAATGAAAATTATCAAGTCTAAATTGCGCAACAAGATAAATGATGATTGGTTCAATCACTTGATGATATGTTACACTGAGCGGGGGGTATTCAAATCACTTGATGATGTCGATATTATTCGACGGTTTCATGCCTTCAAGTCTCGTAGGGGGATTTTGCCAAGGAACTATTAATTTTTTAATGGTACGTGTCATGCTTTCTAATGTGAATAAGTTTTATATGCCTATGAATTGATAATCCTTACTCTATTTTTGATCTTGTAGGTTCTGTTTTGACTATTTATGTGATATCTCGATTTCTCTTCATGGCTTCTTTTAATCTAGTGAGTTATACTGTTTCTTATTGTTAGTTGTGGATTACGTGTTCTTCCAAACTATCATGAAAGTATGGTTATTTAATTTGATACATATATTTGATTTGCAATACATGTATACGGTTGCGATTCTCAATTTTTATAGTTAGCTTAAGATTCGCCCCGGCTCCTATTTTCCCCTGGCTCCGCCACTGGGAGAGGGTGGCGCGGCGGCCGGCGCCGGCGGCGCTAGGGTTAGGGTTAGGGAGGAGGAGAGGAGGAGAGGAGGAGACGAGTACGAGTACGACTACGACTACTATCTCTTCACGGTGAGTACACATGGAACATGCATATGATCTTGTTGCTCACTTGCTCTTACATGCATGCATCATCCTCTGTAATCATCGATGGTGCCTTGCACATCGCCGTACAATGAATTTGGCGTTCACAGTGCTATAAGACGAGTGCCGGAGCATGGTTCAGTTTCAGTGGTCGACTTCCATGAGCAGAAAGCGCTAGCTCTACAGTGGCTGTACCGTAGGAAGTAGGAAGCGTGCCATGGCTAGCTGTATCAGCAACATGGGCGGGATGGGTCCAAGAACCGGAGATGAAAGGCGAGAGGGACGCAAGAACAAGCAAATAGTCTCAGCTCACCGTCACAACAGCTCGAACACAGGCGCAACAAGCAGGAGTACACCAGTCGAATCATGGATGTCCCTGTCTCGTACTTTCGCCGTCCTTAGCTCACCCCATCTAGCTAGAGAACGGCCGACCACACAAGTGACAAGAGCCTAGCTAGTTAGCACTTATCAGACGAAGATGACGACCTGAAGCCTATAGGTGATTTGCCAGCAACGTCAGATATCAGGGTATCTGCAGGCTAGGTCGTCAAAGATGTTCAAACACCACTTCAGCTGTGACTCTACTAAACGGGTGACAAATTGGTCGACAAAAGCCATGATTATGGTCACACAGTAATATTATCGTCAGAAAAAACTCGAGAACACTTTCCCGCAGGGTTTTGGTCCTGGTTACTGATAAAGGATCGCTGTTCACATGAAGAGCAAAATTTTGTTCATGTAGCTCTCCAGTTGGCAGGGGGCTTTTTTTACGGTAGGGACAAACGAATATAGACCATTCAGCTAAGGAGATCGGATGGTTCAGAAAGATCAATACTACCTGAAGAGATGAGTAGTATTTTTTCACCTAACGAACATATTAGGGAAATGCGAGATATAAAAAAACGCACCCATCAAATATAGGAAATATAGGAAACCTCTGTACCTTCCTTTTACTTATTATACTAGTTTCATGGAACAAATAATGCACGTGCATGTATCAATTTTTTATGCAACTTAGAGAAAAGATGAGTTAAAAAATGGCTCCCAAGATACATGGAATTCTTTATTTTGAAAAAAATAAATAAAAATGATATTTTCAAATTCAAAAAAATCTGCAAAAGGTGGAAGATGCAATGATTCAATCTTTATTTTGGTGATGATATCCACCTCTATATGTTTCGGTCGATGGCCGTATGGGGCGTCATCGTGTGTGACTGAAGTTTCGAGGTCGACGCGGTATGGGACGCCCCATCCACTTCGAGATCGGTTTCGATTCAAAGCAGCAGGTGCTACACGCGATGGTTTCTTGAGGATCTCCCATGCATGCCCGTCCGTGGCAATGTGGCATTTGAGTAAATTTAAATTTCGGCAAAGATTTGGGTAAACTAAGCCGAATTTCATTTATATATGTGAATTTCGCATATTTTTTGGGATTACATAAAAACATTAAAAAATAGGAAAGTTAGCCTAATAAAAACATTATGTTGGGTGCAGGAAGCATCGGCCAAAGCGTTTTGCTTGTGAGGAGCTAGGCGAGATCCGGGTGCGAAAGTGGAGGATGCAAAGTAAAGATGTTGAGAGCTTGGTGTGACTCTCCGCGACAAGGCGTACGGTTTATATAGTAGCGGGGGACAGTGTTTCACTGCGCCAGTGTGGCGGGCCATTACTCCCGCGTGGAAGGTGATTGGTCAGGGGTCATTACTACACCGCGTGGAGAGCCGATTGGACCAGGCGGCAGCGACGCAACCGTCTTGACTCGCGTGGGAGCCGAGGAAATGAGGGAGACGGTCGGTGTTTCACACGTGTTTTCTCGGCCACACTGACAAACCTGTTCGTGCCATTTCACGCATTTTTCCTGCTCAAGCGTGCCCCTCTCAGCGCGCAAGGTTCGACCTGAAAGCGTTGGATGAAAAACGGTACAGTTTAGGTTTTTTAAACTTTTGAGGGCACGACTGTGCAGAAAAACGATCGTTATTTTGTCTTTCGGAGCAAAAAAAAGTTGTCATGTGGGGGGCGCAGGGGGAATGAACGGAGATGATCGAACCATTGAACCACCTACATGTCTACATATTCATCAGCGGATCTAGGATTACATTAAAACCGGTAAAAGCACCTAATTTAAAAGAATAGATAGCTAAAATAATCTATGTCGGCTGGTCGGAGTTGATCTGACATTGGACATATTCATGAGTTTCTCATACTTAGTTACACCAATTAATGAAACTCTTTATCGGGTGAATTTGTTTAGAGATATGCTGAAAATAAATACGCACTTTCGTAAGTTTTCATGACACACGCTATTTTTTTAATTTTTCGCAAATATATTAATTTTATGAAACCATTAAATAGAGTAATTTTAAATATGGGCATGATCGAGACTCATACATGCATGGTAAGTACCATTAAATATCAGATGGGAATGTGGCACGACTGCACTTACCTAATAATAATAAATCAAATCTCCATGATGATTTCCTATCCAAAAAATACCCCTACATCCAATGTTGGATTTAACTCAATGCTGGATTTAACTCAATGCTGCTCACGCATATGACAAGTAAATTGGTAAATTGTACCGTAAAAGACCTCTGGCAGGGACATCGAGCTTCGTTACCTCAGCTCCTCATTGTGCGAGCTGGAGATCATAATTTCTGCAATATGGCAACAATGGATGTCAGTGTTTTCAAGTTTCCATTAACCAGGGGCGATCTTTGGACTACTCCACGAGGAGCAAATACTGACAAAGTTACTACTACTGCGACTAGTTTTTTTTTTTTTGAATTTTTACTGCGACTAGTTTGGCACCGCTTCAGATAGAAAATTCATCTCTGCGAAATTCTGTTTTGGATACTGTCGGTGATCGTTATAAGCAGTTGGGTTCCAAATTATAAGGCCAATTATAAGCCTAGAGTCTAGACGTTTCAGGTTTGTCTTGCTTCTTGTCACAGGGAATGCAGTGATTATCATTACCCTGCAGTAGGGCAAAACTCGATGGAGGAAATTGCAGAGCCAAGGTGAACTTTCTTGGTAAGGTGAGGAAGTAATGTTAATCTTTTCAATGTAGAATTTTTTTGAGAAAGGTCTGTATCGTAATAAAAATTATAAAATTATATGGGATAGGAAATTGCATATATATGTCCATATATCGTCATAAAATACAGGTTTGTGCATTAATGCTGTTTTTTATGAATTTCAAATTATTAGACAGCAAGATGCATACATAATACCAAGTGTGGTTGAGAAAGTACTGATCCATTTTACTCACTATCCGCACAGTAAAGATGTGCCTTTCTTCAGCTGAGATGATATATAAATAAGCTCTGATAAGAACACATTGGTGTATGTTAGAGAGAAACCATGAAGAACATTGTGCATCATAGTTAGTTGCCTAACTAGGTATACTGTGTTATTGGGTTTAGGAAGGATCGAGAATTCAGTTACCCCAGTTCAGGCTTGATGGCCTAATCCCACCCGGTGTAATTTGTTGAATCCAAGGCAGCAACGAACAAATGTCGATCATCAGAGTATGAGTTATATATATGCAATTACTCGGTAGACATGGGAGGGAAACTTGGTGCATGTGAGCAGTTATTGATGAATTGTCTTGAATATCAATAATTTGATATTGGACCTCGGCCAGTTTGTTGAGTAAGACCTAGCAGATCTTGTAGAACGAGCAAAACCATAAAATAGCCGCCATTTTAGGATTCTTGAAAAATGTGTCCATTTCAGAATCTTGACCATTAATATTTTTAAGGCGAGCTTCCTATACCTTAGTTTCGGGGTATATTTTGCAGTGTACCATAAACAACTAGACGATAGACAGGAGGGTAGTTTCAGACCATCTCCAGCGGGGCCTCTAAACGAACCCCTAAAGGACCTTTGCGGGTCCGAACACGAAAAACGCCCACCAGCGGCACCCTTAAAGCCTCACCCCGAGTATTTTTATGTCCGGCACCCCCTATCGGGACTCTATACTTGGAGACCCTCCTGGGGGTGCCAGACATCGACTCGGGCATCGTCCTGACAGCGCTGGCCTGTCTGTCATACACACGTCACGTATCGCTCATCTTCATGAAGGCGGGAAGGAGGCCGTACTCCGCGATTAATGTCGATGAGTCGCGGGGCATTCCATGCAACGCAGACAATGGGACTGGACGGGAGGCGATGCAACGAGACGCGGCGACAGCGTGCGCGGTAGTCCATGCAACGCATTTACGCCGGTGCGGACGCTCGCGCACCGCCGCCTCCCCTGCTGCCCTTAAATCCCCTCTCCCTCGGCGCCATCTTTCCCACACCACCCTCTGTTCTCTCCATCTCCGACATCCTTCGTCGTCCACACCACCCTCGACCTCTGCGTGCATGGCGAACAACTGGGAGGGCAGCAGCAGTAGGCGCACGGTCTCCACCGAAGAGGTGTGGGACCTGTACCGCTATGGCCTTCTGGTGCCACCGGACGCGCATCTGCCCGCAGTGTGGCACACGTCCCCTTTCGGCGGCCTCCCCGTGCCGGCGCTGCCGGAGACGGAGGACCAGATCCGGCGCAACATCGCGCATCGCAGGTCTTGGCTGACCCCGCACGAGCGCACCCTCGCCGAGTACGATGACAACAACTGGGGAGCATGGATGCGGCGGTTCCAGCGCGAGCAGGAGGAGGCGCTCTCGTTCTACGATGGCCCGAGAAGGTCGGGCCGCCACAGAAGGCCGCCACCGGTGGTGGAACACCACATGCCACACAGTGGAGTTCGACATCGCCGCCTCGCGCCAGCACGTAAAGACGGGGAACGCCACCCCGTTGCGGCTGCTGCCCGTGCGGCCACGGCACCAGGAGGTGCAGCAGCCGCAACGTCGTAGCCACCGCCTGGTGAAGGACGAGCCGAGCCGCGCTCGCCTCCGCGTCATGGAGGAGAAGGCACCGACATCGTCATCTGCAAACACCGCAAACAACGTCCTTCTCCACCACGCGGACGGTTGTACCTGCACCGCCCCAGGACGCCTCCACCTTCTGTGGAGACGATCCCGTACGGGTACGACGTGTTGCCCCCGCTGCGGAACGAGCATGACGGCGACAACTCCGGGTTCCTGGCCGCAATCGCGGACTCGGTGACAACCATCGAGCGCGACAACCCAGGCTACCTCTCCGCCATCACGGACTCGGTGGCAACGACATCCTCGTCGTTCTCCGGCGGCGCCTTTTGCAGCCGTGCACCGCCTCGCCATGACGGCGCGTCCACCAGCCTGGGCGGATCGGCCTCCTCCTCCACCTACATCGTGCTCGACGACGACGACAACGACATGACGTGGCTAGAGGACTAGGCTAGGGTTTAGGCTAGGGTTAGGGTTCAAATTCATTCAAAAATCTTTGTAATATATAAGAAAAATGAATGAAATTTAAACATTCTAAAACGCCCGTGCGGTGTTCGACAGTTTACTCATGTTTAGTAGTGGGCGTTTCGAGAAAATGTGCCCGAACACATATCCGGCACCACAAAGGAGGCTCTTTGGGGGTGCCGGACACTCTTTAGAGGCCCCCGGTGGAGATGCTCTCAGCTTAGACGGTGTTGTTCTGCCGCAGAGCTCGCTAAAGTCCACCTAGTAAAACCGAACTTTCAGGAAGCTTCTCTTCTGTGAGGGGCGGGTAAAACGGATATATAGGGACTCTCCTGCGAGGGGCAGCCCGTGGTCACAAAGCGGCTGGTTTGGCTCACTTCCGGGGTGGCTGGAGGCGCGGATGTCGGCATGCAGATGCGGGGCGGAGGTGTATGTGGGCTGGCACAAGGATGAGCACATGCGGGTGGCCGGTGTGGGTTGTGCTGGGAGATGAGCTAGCAGGATGGCCCAAGACAAGACTTCAGTTGGAAAAGACGAACAAACGGTAAATAAAAGGAAAACAAAATGGTAACAAAAACTGCATACAACTAAAAATATATTAAAAGTCTATCCGTGTTGGTCAGATGTAGAAAAACCAAGCGAGGAAGAACTACTCAGTTGTATAAGGCTAGGAAATTGTATATTTGTTTCAACATATCGTCATAAAATACAGTTCTGCACATTAATGTTGTAAAATCCCTGTTATTTCAAATTGTTACCACATTCAGCAAGATGCATGATACCAAAGTGTGGTTCACACCAAGATGTAGAAAAATAAGTGATGGAGGTTTATATTGTAACAAAGTTATACAAGTACTGTATATGGCTAGGAAATTCAGAAAGGCCAAGCTACTTTGTTTTTCTTTTTGTCAACTGACACGTTTTTTTCTAGCAAACTGGTTCTATACTTTTTCTTTTTCTTTTTATGAACTGAAACGTTTCAAGATAGCGTAGCGATCAGCCTAGAGAGTCCATAGTGTACGGTTTTTCAAACTTGCAAGGGAGTAGTCCACTCCATATATGGTACGCATGTAACAATACATATCATTGATCAATGTGAGTATGTTCTTTAGTTATGGGAGCCCATGTGCGACAATTTACCTTCCCAATCTTAACCGTGCCAAATTTGTTACGTAACTAATAATGCTTTCTTAAAACCTAGATGTAAATTTTAGATCTTACTATCTTGATAATTTGTATGATGTGGACTAATGTGGTGCCTCTATTGTACAACCATATGTTGTTTTTATTATGTAAAACTAGCACAGGGGCCCGCGCAAATGCGCGGGCATCTAATATATGTTGTTTATTAATTTTTGCTTTTATATTTGTATTGTGAATTTTGTGTATTTTAATGTATGAAGTGTGTTTGTTAAATTTTATTATTATATTAGTATGGCTGTTAGTTTATTTATTGTATATTATTTTAATATTTTATTCCTAATACAGTGAACATGTTAGCACCATACCGGTGTATGTCATAAATTTGCAGTATCATTTCTAGTTGAGATTGTCTTTAAATATGTTTGAACTCTTATATTTATATTTTGTTTTTTTATTTAATAAAATTTAGCTGTAAATTTTGTTGGGAAACTTAACATGTCCAGTATTTGGTACAACCGTATTCCACTTAAAATAGGCAATGAAGGTCCGGGTCATTTTTTCTTCTATGGCACTTTGCGTAGTTTAAAGCATTAAACAAATAGCCTTACCTTTTCTCACTCCCTTCCGTAGGTAGCGATACTCTCTCACTCTGTTGTCCAGATCCCCAATATGGACCGTCTCCTGGTTTCTCTCTAATCAGCTAGTTCCTGTTAAGCTGGGTCGCCGCCGTTCTGCCACCACGCTGTCCAAGTCCGGCAGCCACTCAGAGTTGGTCACGTTCGAGCCACCTCTAGCTCGCCGGCCCGGCCGCCTCGAGCTCGCCTAATCGCGGCGCTCTCCCGCCCGCCTGAAGCTTGCATGCTCGCCGTCCTGCCTCAAGCTCGCCGCCGCCGGTCGAGATTAGGGCAGCCGCGGCCGACCGTAGTTAAGCTGAACCGTGTAAAAGAATATTGGGTGTCCTTACTGTCTCTCCACTGAAGATCACATTCCAGGGCGCTCGGAATCGACTTAATCGTCAGATTCTTCTCCGTCTCCGGCAGCTGCCCGCTGAGCTCCCAAGGTCAGCCTCTTCCAGATCAGCTAAGTACTTTGGCACAAATTTGTAGTAGTTACTGTGAGATGTTGATCTATTTGGTCAACTCATTTCTTTTTTCAGCTGCCGGACGTTGGATTTGTTGCTCCCTTTCCCTGTAATATACAGTGTATATTCCTTTTTTTGCCACTGAATCTAGATGCAATAATTCTTATGCAGGTATAGTGTCTGGGATCCCAGAACTTGTAAAGTGTTGAGGATTGCCGCATGGCCGAGGCTGTTGAACAATGTCTGCATTTTCATCTATGTTGCTCACCTTTAAAAGTTAGGCAGAAGTTCATCAGTATTGGATGTTTTTAAAGGTGAAGCAAATATCTGTACCGTCTTTATTGGGGATTTCTTTTTTACTTACCTGTACTGTCGGAATAACTTTCAATTAGGAGATTGCTTCATCGGTTCTTTATAAACATAAAACATGAACCTGTGGAAAAACGTTTGAACTTTAACATTTGTATAACTATTAGTCATTTTTGTCCGTCTTTAAGTTCATGTATATTGTAATATAGGCACTTTTTGTTCAAATCTGAAACATGTTTATGCCCCCTCCACTTTTTCCCGGGCTTGGGACCGGCATTGGCAGTGTTAGGCCCCCTATCCTAATTTATATCTAATTAAAAAGAACCCCCAAATAGAATCTAAAAAGAAATAAGTTTACGAAAACAAATGTCGATTGTGTAAATATAAATCTATAGATACTGAATATATAATAAACGAAAAGCTTAAATTGTGGTAAGGTTTTACTATTGTGTTATACATTTATTGAATACTGATGCATTTTCCAGGTGCTTCCGTAGCTTGTAGTAGAGCAGATACATCCTGCCAAATAGTGCAAACAATGATGTTTAGAGTAGTAAAGTTTTTTTTTATGTATAGATGATTCACAGGTAACTTATATAAATGGTCATTAACTTATCAGGTTGAAGAAGCATAGTAGAGAATATTTTGATCGTACCATTAGAAAATTTCTTTGTAGACTATGTTTTTGACTGCATCCTCCTCCTTGCTATCTTCATCATCTACCAGTACCCTTAGGCCATCCCTTTTTGTTACTCTTGAGAATGCTACATATAGTTGTCCGTGTGTGAAAACTTGTTTAGGCAGATATAGTCCTACCATGTTTAGAGACTGTCCTTGACTTTTGTTTATCGTCATAGCAAAACACACAGAAATAGGATATTGTCTTCTTTTTAGCAAGAATGGCCACGCTGATTCAGTTGGTGACATGATTATCCTTGGAATATATACCTTGTCACCTACGTGGGTTCCTGTTATTATCTGTGCTTCGATGAATCTTCTTGCTAGCTGAGTTATTGTCATCCGTGTACCGTTGCATAACCCCGCACTCTGGTTTATGTTACGCATTAGCATGACAAGTAGTCCTATCTTCAGTCTGAGTTCATGATTTGGAATTCCAGGAATCTTTAGGTTGTTTAGGAATTCTTTTGAACATAGCATATCTGTAGCATCACTTAATGTAACTGCTTTGCATACAGTGTCACAACTTCGATAAATTGTGTCTTCACCTTCTAGTTGGTCCATTATATATTCATTGATCTCGGTGACTGTATCGTTCCTTGGACATAAGATTGCTCTTTCTTCCAAGAAATCTCTGTCCGTATATCTTTGTTGAAAATTTGGATAGACGCTCTCCACTATTGTCTTCTTTGGATCATTTCCCCTTTTCAGTAGTATGTCATTTGGTATTTTTATCCATTCCTCGCCTTCAGATGACGTGGTTGTTCCATTCCCAACATTCAAAATCCATTCTGCAAAATCTGCTACCTTTCTTTTCTCTGTCTCATCCTCTGTCATGCAAGTGAGCCGCATGTTCTTTTTGAGTTTCAATATTTGGAAGTGCTGCCAAAGATAGGACCTTTTGATGGATGCATTGACTATGTTGTGTCTTCTTCCCTTTGATAACACGGGTAGAATCTGGCGGAAGTCCCCTCCTAGAACCACCGTCATGCCGCCGAATGGCTTTTCGCTACTTTTCTCATTCTTGTGCCTGAGTATATCTCTTAGGGTTCTGTCCAGTGCCTCGAAACATAGCTTGTTTGCCATTGGAGCCTCGTCCCAAAGAATAAGCGATGTATTATTTATTAGCTCTGCCAAGTGTGAACCTTGCTTGATGTCACATGTTGACTCTTCTGTAAGTATTAGAGGGATATGAAACCTTGAGTGTGCTGTTCTACCTCCATGTAGAAGTAGGGCTGCAATACCACATGATGCCACTGCTAGGACTATCTTTCCTTCTGAACGCAATTTTGTTGTGATTGCTTTCCATAGGTATGTCTTCCCTGTACCACCATATCCGTCCACAAAAATCTGTTTTCCCAAATCCTTGTATACTGATTCCATTATGTAGTCAAATGCGTGGTGCTGTTCGGAGTTTAGTTTCTGGAAGATACTTATATGTTCATCTTTCTGCTCCTGTTTGTTGTAGTTCATCTCTTCATTTAGGAGCCTGTTTCCAAGTTCTTTTAGACCTGAAGAGTTTGGTAGCTCGATTCCTGGATATTCCTTAAGTGATTTTCCAATGTCTCTCATTAGCTTTTCCATTTCCACCAAGGTGTGGTCTTTCTTTTGTTGGTCTGTTAGACGCAGCGTAGGATAGTTCAGGATTTTTCTCTGTCTGTACTCCATGTCTTCACTTATAACTTCCCAACATGTTTCCCACACAGTTTTTGGATCTGTGACTTCACAATGGCATAAGATTGTTGTGAAAAGTTGTCGTAGCTGATTTCCACTTGCCCAACTTGATGCCTCGTTGATGCACTCAATCCACTCTTTGTCGTCATCAAGAAATCCTAATGCTTCACATGCTGCCTTGTTTGTTGTATGGACAACTCCATTTACGGTTCTTATGTGTTCGAATGATGTGCATCCTTTCACGACGTTAAGTAGCATTCTCATGTAGTATCTTTCACCACTTGCTGGATGGGCATAATAAATCCTTCCAACGGATCTTCCCTTCTTTCTGCTTGTCCATTTTGTCTTTTTTCTGTTCCACACCCATTGTGTAGGGAATTCTGCATATGTCAAATTCCTTGCCTTCTCACACTTTTTGTTTGTCTCCATCCACTCTGTGAACTTAGTGATTCCGGCCCTTTCCTTTCTTACTATCTTTGTTAAGTCCGTAGTGTCTGAGAAGATTACTTGTTGTTCATTCTGCAGGTGGAAAGGTAGCCTTTCAACACAGGGATCTCGGAAGTGCATTTCAAATTGAAAGAGTCGCCAACATGCATCATGTGCTGAAATGTATGTACATTCGAGGTAACTTCTGATTTCATCGTTTTCTATGACCGCTGTAGCTTGGTCATCCCCCTTGTTTATGTATTTAAAGAGGTACTTTATTGAGAGAGATCTGTTGCAAATCTCAACATTGATGTGTGCTTGATACTTTACCAGTAGATCTCTATTGTAGGGTACCACGTATCTGTTATCCAACTTCACTTCCCCCTTTTCTATGTATCTGTTGTCTTCACGCCTTCTGTATGCTGGGTATCCATCTTCATCTATGGTTGTGTTTCTATTGAATTGCTTAGGGAATTTTCTTATGCATCTATTCTCAACCATGCATGGTGAGTTTATATTGGCCTGCCCACATGGTCCGTGCATCATGAAGTTCTGAACGGCTGCATATCCTTCTGGATCAACTTCCTTGTCTGGAATCTCCGCACATGTTATTTTATCTACCTGCTCTGGTTCCATATATTTGAACTTCTTCTCTTTCTTGTCAAGGAATATCACTATGTGGGCGTGTGGGAGGCCTCTTTTTTGGAACTCTATTGTGTATATAACTGCAAATACGAAAATAATTGTCAGCTACTTTATGTAGAAAAACAATTAGTAATTTAGTAGTGTAAGTTGTAGATCATTACTTGCAATTGTTTTTCCAAAATATTCCCTTTCCTTTATGTCTCTCATGAACTCTTTTAGTTTTATATGGAACACTCGGTCCACAATATCAGGTCTTTCTGAAGCTATTTGCCCTACCTCCTGTAGCATTGATTGAATTTCTGGCCAAGCTGCGTTGCACGTGAATGTGACAAATAGGTCTGGGTATCCAGCCCACCTGCATATGGCCATTGCATCTTGGAAGTTTTGTTTTTTGTACCTCGGGCTATCTGTGACAGTGGATGGAAGTAGTATTCTCTTTCCTACCTGGTCAGCTCTTGTATCTCCCCTTTCAACAGCATCCTGCAAGCCAGCGTATAGATCTGTTCTTAGGTTTCCTTGATGGTTCTTTATCCAGTCCAGCCTGAAGTGTAAAATGCATGCAAAGGCGTCCACAAAGAATTGCAGTGTTAGCTTTTTACAGGACATCAAGTGCATTGACTGGTTCATGCGTTGTTGTACACGGTATGCATAGTACTCTAGCATTGTAACATGCTTTCTCTTGCATGTTGCACCTTGTTTCAATATGTATGGTATTTTCTCTCTGTACCCATCTTCCCCATAGGGAAACAGTAATGGGTACTGCATGGCCATAAATTTTGGATGGTTCTCGGATATTCTTCTCGGCTTCATGTTTTTGTACTGTACAATGATGTCACGCCCTTGTCTATTTTCCGTTGTGTCATTGACAATGAGGGCTGCCACTTCAGATGCTGAAGGCATATTATACTGTCTGCCATCTCTCTGTCGTTTATTTATTATTTTCAACTTAACATCATCATAGTCACCTTCTTTGAATCTATCCCTCGCCATTCTGAAAGTTTTTGCTAGTATATTGTCTTGATCCAACATATTTTTTAGGCCTTCAACGATGTGGGGATCTAACGACTTCCTCTTATCCGTGGAAGTCGTTGATGCTTCTATCCTATTTTTGACCTCGTTTTCTGTATCATAGATGTATAGCTGAGCCCACCGTGGCTTGTCTCCTTCTTCTATTGGTAGCAGAGTTCCAATACGATGGTAATTCAGCCCATTCATTTTGAACACGTAAGGTCCACTCCCTTTGTTTATTTCTTTGTCAACCTTTCCTCCCATTGATGTGAAAGCAAACATGGAGTTGTACAATCTGATATTTTGCATGTAGTTTTTCGATCTTTTTTCCATTTTCTTTCCTTAGCAATTTCATCAGGAAAGATGGTGGGTCCTTTAAGACCGGCAAGTCAACCTTTCCATTTTGGCAACATAGTCCAAATGTTGGGTTTCTGCTCCCTGTAGCCTTTGTTCTTTCTTCATACCAGAATATTGCTCCGCATTTTTCACACTTGCAAGTCGGTTTTCCAAAATTCCAAATCTTCATTGCAGTCCTTTTTGATGTTCTGTTCATTTTTAGCATAATATTTGACATTACATATTGATTCTTGACTATTGAAATCTTTCTAGTTCAAATTAGTTACCTCTTTCTCTTTGCAGTTTCTTTAGGCACTTGTTCTGCGTTGGTCTCTTCTGTAGTTAATTCGACTGAATGACTTGTCCTGTTTAATGTTGAGCGTAGAATATATTATTTTGTTTTTAAGATTAAAGTATAATATAATATAAATAAACTTGTGTATAATCCTTTACCTCTCGTTTTTCAGAGATTGTTCATTGGGCACATCACCATGTACTATTGCAGCCCTTGTCTTCTTCTTGTCCTGGATTTTCTTTATCCTTGTCAATCTTGCCATTTTGATGGTTTCCCTGTATTGACATGAGAAATAATGAAAACTTGTGCTTTTGGCTGGCTATATTTTTTATATAGGACCGTGCAAGTTCAAATAACTTACCTCTTTCTCTTCGCAGTTTCTTTTGGCACTTGGTCTGCGTTGGTCTCTTTTGTACTTAATTCCACTGAATGACTTGTCCTGTTTAGTGTTGAGAGTACAATAGGTTATTTCGTTTTTAAGATTAAAGTATATTGTAATATAATAAAATTTGTGTATAATCCTTTACCTTTCCTTGTTAAGAGATTGTTCATTGGGCACATCACCATGTACTATTGTAGCACTTGTCTTCTTCTTGTCCTGGATTTTCTTCATCCTTGTCAATCTTGCCATTTTGATGGTTTCCCTGTATTGACATGAGAAATAATGATAACTTCAGGTTTTTGGCTGGCTATTTTTTGTTAAATATTTTGATATATCCAACTTACACTGTCCGTTTATAGATGCTTTATTAATAACATAGTAATTACCTTGACATATTGCATATTTCGTCTGCTTTTAGCATCTTGGGAGTTTTCTGAGATGTCTTGTTGTCTGTGTCCCCTTTTTCTCTTCATTGTGTATTACTGTATTGCATTGAAAAGAATAACTATGATAAAGCAAATTGTACTCTAATGGAACATAGTCTGGCTGATATGTCATGCATTAACATATGGTTTATTTAATGCTTAAAATGGGTGTGCTTTTCAGTTTATAATGCATGTGTTTTTTGGCCTTTCATAAATCTGTATGGGAAAAACAATTAAAGCTGGTTTTATTTATCCCTAATAGTGTTTCAGATGATCAAGAGGTTGACATAGTTTTGATTGAGAGTGTGCAAGCTGGCAAGCTGGCAGATTGTAGCATCACGCATGGACAGAGTGAGTCAACTGAATTTTTCTGTTGCATGTTCTATATGTACTTACTACTCTAACAACTTATCTAGAATTCATGCTTCATGGTCTTGGTTTTTTGGCCTTTCATAAATCTGTATGGGAAAAACAATTAAAGCTGGTTTTATTTATCCCTAATAGTATTTCAGATGATCAAGAGGTTGACATAGTTTTGATTGAGAGTGTGCAAGCTGGCAAGCTGGCAGATTGTAGCATCACGCATGGACAGAGTGAGTCAACTGAATTTTTCTGTTGCATGTTCTATATGTACTTACTACTCTAACAACTTATCTAGAATTCATGCTTCATGGTCTTGGTCGTATGCCAAAGCTTTTGTTTGTTAATCTATCAGATTGTTATTTGGATAGATTTCAAAACATTAAGAAAGGGGGCGATGCAACCGTGGATGGAAACTTCATCGTGGCAAACATGTTCTTACCTTAGACGATTCTTCTGTTGAAGAATTTCTGGATCTTGATCGTACTCTCCAAATTCGTAGATTGCTTTATTTGGGGAGAAGAAAACAGGTTGAGCGTTAATAGATGTTATATAGGTTGTTTCGAAGGTATATATGACATGTTTTTTGTTTGGATATTAACTAACTCTTCTTTTAAAAAATCTATCTCTAAAGCCGTGTCAATCTGTAATAAGAAGTTTAATTTCGTTGGTACACTTACTTTTGAAAAAAAGTTATTGAACCTGCACTAAATAGTACGTATGGCTAGGTGATGGATCCATAAATCCCATGTGCTCCATGTGAACTTTCCTAGGAAAACGTTTATACGTAGGATATTTTATATACCAGATTTAAATAATAATTATACATGTCTTCTTGAAGAATAACATGATCGATACTCATTACTTTATAGTCTATAAAATCATAACATTTACAATCGGTTAATACTCAATATAGGAGACGCAGATGCAGCTTTCCCTTGTATTGGTCAGATTAATTTTTTGAAATTACACGTACAATACATTGGTGATTTGCTCAAATTAATTTCTTATGGTTTGTGCGACCTGCCTGTAATATTTCTCCCTTGGTAATCAGCCTCCGCCGAGCGGACAACATTTTACCTGATTATACAATGATTTCTTCTATAAATCTAACTTTTCTCACATTTAGATCTGTCTCTTCACCAGCATTTCAAGATTAGCACAACTAAATATTCATAGACTTAACAGTGTATGTCTGTATGCATAGTATTCTGAATAGTAAACTTCATGCTCTCATAGAGCTTACAATAATCACTAAGTATATAGAGTACTTGATCTAACTTATAGTAAAGTAGAAGATAATATTACTAAGTGCTATTTGAAGCGTCGAGCAATTGCTTTTCATCCTAGTATGTGAATCTTTCTGGTGCTTTCCTAATCCTCTTGGGTCTATCATGACTTAGATTCATTGCTACTGCTTCTATATTCTCCTTTTTTGATGATGCTTTCATCTTAATTATTTTGTCAACATTTCTCCTCTTTGTTGTCCTTGCAATCTCTTCATTCAGCTCTTCTGCACATTTGTCTGTTTTGATCCAATCACTGTTTTCATCATTGTTGTTGTTGTTTCTCTGTTAAATTGTAAAATCAGTGGTACTCTTAAAATAAAGAAATTATAGGTAACGATAGATATGAAAGTTATATATCTGAAGTTACCTTTCTACAATTGTTTCTTTGCTTCATACTGATTTCATTCTTCTGTTCCCTTTTCACCTGCAAGATAGCTTACCTTAGTTAGAGAATAGGATAACATTTGATTTGTATTAAAACAATATTTCATCTATCATTTTATTGTCCATAACATTTATTTTGCTTGTGCCTAAAAAAAAATTATTTTGCTCTTTCTAGAACCAATCTTTCCCATTACTTTTTTACATGTTGTGTTATCCGAAATATTTTTTACCTCCTGCATACATAACATATAATTTTTTTGATCTTTGTGAAATATAATTAACAATGTTAGAGTTATTTTTTATGAACAAAAGATCTACCTCATTCTTGAGTTTCTTTCCCTTTGCAACCTTTGTATTCTTGCATGCAGACATGTTGACATGTATATCTGTATTATCACACTCTTTATCCGAACCATCTATTACAATTAAATTTTCTCCATTAGCTCCTGTTTCTACCTGTAAGTCAGAATCAAATAATTTAAATAGAACATGATTAGTTTTGTATCAATAATATGTTACAATATAAAGTTGTAGGGATCTCATTAATAATAATGGCCCATGATATATATTCAAAAAATAATAATAATGCCGCATGATTATAAAAAAAACTTATTTCATACATGTAGGTTTTAGTACCTCATCATCTAGCAGATTCTGCACAACATTTCTTTTGCTCTTTCTGGAACCAACCTTTCCCTTTTCTTCTTTACATATCTGGTTTCCTCTCCTTTTCCCAATTTTTTCCATATCCTTTTTGCCTCCTGCAACATACATAACACCGAAATTTAATGAGCTTTATGAAATATAATTGACAATGTTGGAGTTATTTTTTACCAAAAGATCTACCTCATTCTTGAGTTTCTTTCCCTTTGCAACCTTTGTATTCTTGCATGACTCTTTATCCGAACCATCTATTACAATTAAATTTTCTCCATTAGCTCCTGTTTCTACCTGTAAGTCAGAATCAAATAATATAAATATAGCATAATTAGTTTTGTATCAATAATATGTTACAATATAAAGTTGTAGGGATCTCATTAATAATAATGCCCCATGATATATATTCAAATAATAATAATGTCGCATGATAAAAAAACTTATTTCATACATGTAGATTTTAGTACCTCATCATCTAGCAGTTTATTCTGCACAACATTTATTTTGCTCTTTCTGGAACCAACCTTTCCCCTTTCTTTCTTACATATCTTGTTTCCTCTCCGTTTCCCAATACTTTCCATATCATTTTTTGCCTCCTGCGGCATACATAACACCGAAATTTAATGAGCTTTATGAAAAATAATTGACAATGTTAGATGAAATTTGTAATCACCAAATGATGTACCTTATTCTTGAGTTTCTTTCCCTCTCCAACCTTTATGTTGTTACATGCCGACTTATTCTCACGTGTATATGTATTATCGCGCTCATTATCTGAAGCATTTATTAGAATTAAATTTTCATCTGATGTTGGGCAATTGCGTACGAAGTCTTGAAATCCATATGTTTTTATTGTATTGTTCTCATCCTCTCTTAGCTCCTCTGGATCTGACTTCGGCTCCTGCATTTTCGTTGTTGTTGTATGACATAGTAAAAAGAGCTTAATATCAATAGGAAATAATATTAAATATGCGCCTCAAAAAAATATATTAAATATTACCACACCTCATCATGAGAAATTTCCATTTTTGTAACAGATTTTTTGTTTTTTTGCCAACCCTTGTTTCTTGTCTGCATGATCTCTTCCGTGATTTCTCATATTTTCTCTCTTGATAAGAGTTTGACTCTTTCTGCATATTTTTTCATATCTTAATGCTAAAAAACATACATGTTTGCAAGTGATGAACGTTTTCTTTAAAATATTACCTTATCATGGTGGCTCCTTATGGAATTTACCTTCATTACTTTTCTTTTAGGTCTTGTCCTTGATCTCTCTCTTTTCATTTTCCTCAGAAGTATTTTTTTGGTAGATGCGTGTATTTCCTTCTCACTGGTATCACTTTGGACACCATCTGATTCTTCCGTCACAGTACCGGAGGATAATTTTTCCTATAAAAAACATGTTTTAGTAAAAAAAGAATAGTACATGACCTTTGATACTGTAATCATATATTAGCAGACCTGATTTTTCAAATCATGCATAACTGAAGCAATTGAGTCTCCATGTCCTTGGTAGTCTAGCATGCCCTGCAAAACATTCTCCATTACGATTTTGTATGTCCTTCGGTAGAAAAGGAATGTACATGTGCATACCTCTTCAGCTTTCTCATTTGAATATTCCATCTCTAGCTTGTCATTAGGCTCAAAAGCGTAATTCACTCTATAATTTTCCATACAATCTTCCAAATTCCTTGAAGTTAACTTCAAACGGAATATGAGTGTTCTTCCACAAAGGTTCTGAATTGATTCTGGGAATGTCTCCGAGTATCCTTCTTGCTGTAGCATGGTATCAACAGACATATTCCCCAAAAGTTTTTGTGCTACCTCATTAAATAATGCACATGTCGTTACTGCTGTGTCGTCACTTATCTTGATATTGATTATGTACCTAATATGATACTTTAGTGTTAACAAAAACTCATATTAGGTACAATATTAACGAAATATAGTATTAAGAATTCTTACCGTAGTTCTGCCGTTTCTGCTTTTTTGTTGCACGCTTTGCAAACATAGTTATCTGACTCCTTTTTTGTCGCACAATAGCAACTCTTACAGGCCATGTACCACCAACCTCTATCGGATATAATCTCATCTATTGTTGCTTTGGTTGTGCATATATATTCCTAATTTAAGTAAAAAGAAAAATATGAGACAATGTGCAAGTCAATATATATAACATACTTCAAACTAAGGGTACAGATAACCTTTGTTTTCACATCATTGTACTGCAGTTCTTTTATTTCCCTTAAGGTTTTTCTATTATAGAACATTTGTTGCTCTATTGTTCCTTGCGTGCTTGCATCAACTTCGATCATTGTTGGGAAGTCATCCTCTGTACAATGCCTGCATTTGATTGGGAACATCATCAAAACACACTCTTGCATAAATACTATATACATAATATACATCATACCTATTGAGAATTTCTCTTGCCTCTGGAATTTGAAAGTCAAGGTACACTTTGATGCATTTGTTGTACGCAGTGATAAACCTATTTATGAATGGATCAGAAAAATTATATCATATCATGAAAAACAAAACAGTAAAGTTCTCACCGTAGAAATCTTTGACCAGATTTGAAGTGACAATCACTATCGTTTGTTTTCCCAAGAGATCTTCGTTGACCATATTTGCTAAAGTATCCCCCCACAAAGTGACTTTGATTTTCTCACCACTTCAGAAATATAATTATGTAAAAGTCATTTGAAATAATATGAGAACTTAAACATGAAAAAGGAAGTTAAATAATGATAGAACTTAAATTACTTACTCCAATAAAAGGATCTCAATCTCACGGATTTTTGAAGTTCGCTCCTTTGAAGTGTCCTTGGCTATTATTTTTTCTTGTATTGGTTTTATCCCTCTAAGCATGCCAATAACATCTGCATAGAGATATTATTTAATTGATATATAATTTATCTTTGGTATAGATTTTGGATCTACATACCTGAGCATTGTGCATCATTATTTTCGCTACTCCATAAGGTATCTGTATCAGCAAACTCAAAGTAATAGTCTAGAAAGTTCCGTGATTCTTGTAGAACTTCCTTTACTGTTGTATCAGATATGAATACAATTTTCAGATTGTTCTTCAAAGGCCTATACTTGTCATATTCCCAAACTTTGAATGTCTTCAATATGTAGATTTGGTTTTCTTCGAACTTTGACTTAAACTTGCTGATCAGTTTTGTTCCAATAGAAGCATGGATTGTATTTCCCTATGTACACATAATATGTTAGAAATTGTGAAATATGTAATACCACTTAAAATATACACACTTAATAGTTGTACCTTTTTGTCTGCTAAAATCATATCAACACTAATGACTTCATTGCTCGATAGATTCATTGAATCCCAAAGTCTTAAAACCTTGACCTTGACTGTCCATGACTCGTCTCTCGTTGAGAGTGCACTTAGGAGGGTAGGTGACATATCTGTGGAGGCAAGTGAATCATAAATGAAAAGGCTAATATGAAAATTATACAATAACCATGTATTTATTATTGATAGGCGAAAACAATCATCGATATTTACTTTCGACACATAAGTTTTGTAAAAATTGATGTCCAATACTTATGCACTTGTTGATTGCGTGTAAGATCAAAAGAAATAGGAGATGGGTAGGTCGATCTAGAAAATTGCTTGTTGTTTGCGGTTTGTGTCTACTTTAATAGAATTTTGCACATGGGTGAACCATGATGTTGAACTCTTAGCTTCTAGCGTACTGCAATGCGATCAAAAGATGGGTAGGTTGATCTAGAAAATTGCTTGATGCATGTTTGCAGTTTGTGTCTACTTTGATAGAAATTTGCACATGGGTGAACCATGATGTTGAACTATGTAGCTAATTTTCCTTAGTCTGTTAGCTTTTGAGATCAATATAGCGTACTGCAACCTTCTATCAAAAAATATAGCGTACTGCAATGAGATCAAAAGGGGAAAAGGGAGCTGTTTGCACTCGATTAGCTTTTGAGATCAATATAACGTACTGCAATGAGATCAAAAGGAAAAAGGATCTTTACCTGGTCCTTTGGATGCACAGACTTGATTTGATGGATAATTGCCTAGTTGCCAAGCTAGGATCTGCTTTCCCGAGTTGCAAGATGCAGGATGCCGCAAGATCGTGGACTGGTTGCAAGAGGTTCAAGAAATCTTAGAGACATGACGTACGTGGAAGATGCATATATAATGACTCTGTAAGTCTTGTATGAGAGGGTCTCTGATTGATTCTACCAACCAACTCTTCACGTATATTATTTTCGTATTTGCAAAGGACTCTTCCAACTCTTCACGTGACTGCGAACCAAATCTGGATTCTACCAACCAACTGTTCACCTATATTATATTCGTATTTGTAACAGATTCTCTCAACTCTTGAACCGTAAGTTGAGATAATATTTGGCCGTAATTAAGATATTAATCGATGTTAATTAAATCACGTTAATGTTCACGTGTACACAATTAATGTTCACGTGGTTTACGTACGTGGTTAGGACTATTTAATCACAGCCTTGATTTTTAGATCCAAGGGTTAATATAATTAAGAGGATGTGGCTTAACGTGGTGTCTCGAAAAACTAACTCATTTTGCTTTTAGTATATAATAGATAGATTCCCGCTCTCTACGAAATTGTGGGGACTTTCAGAAAGATGCATAATACCAAGTGTGGTTGAGAAGTACCGATCGACTTTACTCAGTATCAATGACTTCGATGGCAATCACCAAATGCATATCTGCACAATACAGGCCTGCCCTCCTTAAGCCGAGAGGATATATAAATAAGCTCTGACGAGAACACTTTGGTAGTTTGGTCCATGTTGGTACAGAAAAACCATGTATATCACTACGCACCATAGTTTGCTGCCTACCTAGGGTACCATTGGGCATAGGAAACATCGAGAATTCAGTTACAACAGTATATGCTTCATGTCCTAATTGCATGCGGTGTAACTTGGTGAAGCAATGGTAGCAACGGACTAAAAATGGATGGCATCTTACCCGTCACAACAATTCAGCTAGTCTATAGAAACATGGCTGTCTGTAGGTGATGCGCCGCCAACGTCAGAAGTCACTGTATCGTACAGTCAAACCGTCTTCTTCCTTAGCTCACACCATCTAGCTATCCACTGATCGGCCGACCACAAAAGTGACACGAGACTGATGAGTTTGCAGAAGAAATGTGCACATTTTGCAGTTGACGACCTGAACCTGTAGGAATTGTGCAAGAAACTGTCAGATTTCAGGGTAGTAGGAACATAACAAAATGTGTCACTTTATCTCTCTTATCAATCGAGAGTGTTCAGTATGTACATCGTCAGTTCGTCACAGATCAGTTCAACTGTTCGAGGACAAAACGGGTTACGGGTGACTAAATGGTTGACACGGTGTAAGAGCTCATGGACGTAAGTTTTAGCCGTGCCGTGATTCTGATCGTACTGATCAGCATCAGAAGATACTTGAGGCCGTTTTCCGGCAGGAGACGGGTTGGTTACAAAAGAGTCGTCTGCTTGAAGAGCATGTAGAGCACGATCACCGAAAGCTCAGTCGGCCAGGGCAGGGCCCCTTCGGTTGGGGGAAGAAAAGGACAAAAGGGAAATGAAAAAAAAGGAAGTCATGTTTACCACTGTGGATCTATACTACCACAACATGCACAATATTGTAAAATACTTTTACAGTAAGCCATATACTGGTTTACAGTATGGTTATTTACGAGATATGTTAGAGATGTACTGACATTGCACATAAACTGCACAATTTCAGAAGATAAATTTCAGTTGTGTCTGTAAAGTGCAATTTAAGTTGACTAGTATTAAAAACATATTGCATAAAAAAACTGTTTATCGGATGTAGAAAAACTCAAGTGAGGAAGGTCTATACCGTAATAATGTGTACAATTGTATAAGGCTAGGAAATCGTGTATTTTTTCCATATATCATCGTGACATACAGTTTGTCGATTAACATTGTAGAATTTCATGCTATTTAAAAAATATTTATGACATTTCATCAAGATGCATAATACAAGTGTGGTTTAGAAGAGTACCAATCCACTTTACTCGGTATCAATGCCTTTGATGGCAATCACCAAATGTCTATCCGCAAAGTAAAAAATACTAGCAAAAATCCATGTTTGCCAGATGTAGGAAAACCAAGCGAGGAAGATCTATACTGAAATAAAGTGTATACTATTGTACAAGGTTAGAGAATTGTGTGTTTTTGTCCATATATCATCAGAAAACACCGGTTTGCGCATTAATGTTGTGCAATATCATATTATTTCAACTCAGTACCACATTCAGCAAGTTGCATGATACCAAGATGTATAAAAATGTGATGAAGGTCTATATCGGAATACAGTATATAAAGTGTAAAAGGCTGGGAAATTAAGTCAAAACATCGGAGGTCGATCTTTATGATGCTCTTTATTTTTCAAAATTCCGCTCTTTAGAAGACCACCTATTTATGTCCATATATATCATTATAAAAAACATTTTTGTGCACTAATTAATGTTTTACAATTTAAAATTCTTGCGACATTTAGAAATTGTTTTATAGTAAACCATAAACCGTTTTTACGGTATGATTATTTACGGGATCTGCTAGAGATACCCTATTATTGTACATATACCGCCCAATTTTGAAGGGAAAATTTAGTTGTGTCTGGAAAGTGCAATTTAAGTTGACTAATATTAACAAACAAATTGCATACAACTAAATAATAGCAAAAAGGAGTTGTTTGACGGATGTAGAAAACACACGTGAGGAAGGTATATATCATAATAAAGTGTATACCATTGTATAAGGCTAGGAAATTATTTATTTATATCCTTATATGTCATCATAAAATACTGTTTTGTGCAATAATGTTGTTGAATTTTGTGTTATTTCAAATTGTTACGCAAGATGCATAATACCGAGTGTTGTTGAGAAGTACCGATCAAACCACTTAACTTATATCAATGACTTTGATGGTTACCCACAGAACATTAATGACTTTGATGGCAATCGCCAAATGCTTATCTCCTCAGTAAAGGCGTGCCCTCTTTCAGCTGAGATGTGATATAAATAAACTCCCATGATAACACTTAATTTGGTGTATGTTGGTATAGAAACATCATGAAGAACAATATGCACCATAGTTCGTTTCCTACCTAGGTATACCGTAGGGCTTAGGAAGCATCGAGAATTCAGTTGCCACAATTTATGCTTGGCGGCAGGGTATCAGTTAACGGCAGGGTATCAGTTATGTATACACAATTACATGGTGAAAATGGTACGCATGAACATATCAGAGCAGTGCGACATGTATTAAAGAACCAGTCAACCAGCCAATCCTTGAGAAGCTAGCTCTTGTATGAGCAGAGTTGTTAGTTGAAGTTGGAAACCAAGTAGTCGACAGGTGCACATTACGTGTGTGATTTTCGCCGAGTGAGCACGGATGCGAATGCGATTTCCACACGCGCGGAGCCGGAGGAGGGAAGATGCGCGCCTGATAGATAAGTCCCTGTCTGATCTAGCACTGTCACCACTACGGGACTAACAGGTCAGCCCGACGGCATTTGCCGTCGGGCTCACGCAAAAAACCGTCGGCGTACACGAGTCCGACGGTGGCCGTCGGGTTAAGGCCGTCGGCGTGTAATCCATCAGGCTCACGCCGTTGCCGTCGGTGTCGCAAATACCGTCGGTCTCATAGTGAGCCCGACGGTATAACCGTCGGCCTTACAACTAGGACGCCGACAGCAATGCCGTCAGGCTCATAGATGGCTCTACCAATTTTTTTCTAAAATTATTTTTTTTCAACTTTTATTATTATTATTTTAATTCCAATTTAGTCATATATTTAATCTCATATCACACACTTAATCATAATCTTAGCTCAAACTATCCATTCACACACTTAATTATAATTTTAGGTCAAACTATCCACTCACACACTTAATCATAATCTTAGTTCAAACTATTCACCCTTAGTCAAACTTCCTAGACGGTCACCCATCCTTAAAGTGCTTCAGGCCAAGCACGCTTAACTATTGAGTTATATTCAAATGAGATTCCAGTTGATATGTCATACCTTGTTGCTATTAGTATGATAGCAATCATATTAACCCTCATCTGAGATATTATACTTTTCAATCTTTAAAATTTCAAAAATAAGATTTGAATGAACAAAATAACTATGTTTAATAATACTTGAATAATAATAATAATCAATTATTTTATTTTTGTTTTGTCTTTTCCATTTAATAAGAAATAATTCATATCTTCATATTTATATATCAGAATTTACTAAATAAAATAACTATGTCAATCATAAAAATGAGAGGAATCCAAATATGACATCCATGCCATCATTTTCATAATGAATGATGTCTTTTAAAACAAACAAGAACCAATATAAATCAACATAAAGTCAATTAAAGAGGCGAATTTAGATAGAAAGTAAGGAAAATCCTCATATTCAGATATTATCCATAAAATATGTTCTACTCTTTGTGAAAATTAAATGGGTGTTATTTTGGACCATATTTTATATACTTGCTTCACAAAAAAAGTCATTTCTGACACTTAAAAAATAGAAAATGATATTTCTAAAAAGAATTTTGAAAATCGCTTCGGTAACGTTGTTTCCCATACCATGACACACATATGTGCTGAATATGGGCACTTTATCACAAACTATGACATGATAATGGTCATACATTGGTCATTTGTCTTGAAACGTATGCATGTTTATAGATGTTTGACATTTTTGTAAAGTTTCGTTTTAAAAAATTTGCCAAAAATCAAGTTTATCATTTTTCCTATTAACTAGTACACATAAAAGGACTCCATGCCAAAGGGTTTCGTTTTTTGAGTACCTTTTCATATTTTTCCATTTCTTTCAAAAAACGGTCAAAATGGAGAGTATGGCTATTCATCAAAAGTGGTCGAATTTTTCAAAACTATTGACGGTTCTATGTTGTAACCACTACTTGTATACCTTAAAATTATTTTTGTAAGAACTTCATAGCAAACTATCACATAGTTGTAGTTCAAATTTGAATTACTTCCGGAAAATTAACATAAAGTCAATTAAAGAGGCGAATTTAGATAGAAAGTAAGGAAAATCCTCATATTCAGATATTATCCATTAAATATGGTCTACTCTTTGTGAAAATTAAATGGATATCATTTTTGACCATATTTTATGTACTTGCTTCACAAAAAAAGTCATTTCTGACACTTAAAAAATAGAAAATGATATTTCTAAAAAGAATTTTGAAAAACGCTTCGGTGACGTTGTTTCCCATACCATGACACACATATATGCTGAATATGGGCACTTTATCACAAACTATGACATGATAATGGTCATACATTGGTCATTTGTCTTGAAACATATGCATGTTTATAGATATTTAACATTATTGTGAATTTTCGTTTTGAAAAGTTTGCCAAAAATCAAGTTTATCATTTTTCCTATTAACTGGTACACGATAAAAGGACTCCATGCCAAAGGGTTTCTTTTTTTGAGTACTTTTCATATTTTTCCATTTCTTTCAAAAAACGGTCAAAATAGAGAGCATGTCTATTCATCAAAAGTGGTCGAATTTTTCAAAACTATTGACGGTTCTATGTTGTAACCACTACTTGTGTACCTTAAAATTATTTTTGTAAAAACTTCAGAGCAAACTATCACACAGTTGTAGTTCAAATTTGAATTACTTCCGGAAAATTGACATAAAGTCAATTAAAGAGGCGAATTTAGATAGAAAGTAAGGAAAATTCTCATATTCAGATATTATCCATAAAATTTGTTCTACTCTTTGTGAAAATTAAATAAGTGTCATTTTGGACCATATTTTGTGTACTTGCTTCACAAAAAAGTCATTTTTCACACTTAAAAAATGGAAAATGATATTTCTAAAAAGAATTTTAAAAATCGCTTCGGCGACGTTGTTTCCCATACCATGACACACATATGTGCTGAATATGAGCACTTTATCACAAACTATGACATGATAATGGTCATACATTGGTCATTTGTCTTGAAACCTATGCATGTTTATAGATTTTTAACATTTTTGTGAAGTTTCGTTTTGAAAAGTTTGCCAAAAATCAAGTTTATCATTTTTCCTATTAACTAGTACACGATAAAAGGACTCCATGCCAAAGGGTTTCTTTTTTTGAGTACCTTTTCATATTTTTCCATTTCTTTCAAAAAACGGTCAAAATGGAGAGCATGTCTATTCATCAAAAGTGGTCGAATTTTTCAAAACTATTGACGGTTCTATGTTGTAACCACTACTTGTGTACCTTAAAATTATTATTGTAAGCACTTCAGAGCAAACTATCACACAGTTGTAGTTCAAATTTGAATTACTTCTAGAAAATTGACATAAAGTCAATTAAAGAGGCGAATTTAGATAGAAAGTAAGGAAAATCCTCATATTCAGTTATTATCCATAAAATTTGTTGTACTCTTTGTGAAAATTAAATGGGTGTCATTTTGGATCATATTTTATGTACTTGCTTCACAAAAAAGTCATTTTTCACACTTAAAAAATGGAAAATGATATTTCTAAAAAGAATTTTGAAAATCGCTCCGGCGACGTTGTTTTACATGCCATGACACACATATGTGCTGATTATGAGCACTTTATCACAAACTATGACATGATAATGATCACACATATGTGTTAAAACTATTGCATATTTGTATATGATTGATATTTTTTGTAAAGTTTTGTTTTGAAAAGTTGCCAAAACTCAAATTTATCATTTTTCTAAAAACTAGTACACGTCAAAAGACTTCATGCCAAAGGGTTTCTTTTTTAGTATTTTTTCATATTTTTTTTGAATGTAATCTAATTTTTTGAGAAAAACTGAAAAACTGTATAGTGAGCCCGACGGTAATACCGTCGGGCTCACAATGTGATTAGATGGACGCTGACGGCACTGTAAGCCCGACGGTGGCCGTCGGGCTCACTAAATAAACGCCGACGGTACTGCGAGCCCGACGGTGGCCGTCGGCCTTACAACTAGTACGCCGACGGTAAAACGACGCCGACGGTTTTTCGTTTCGTCGGTTTCATGTTGTGACGCCGACGGCCCCCGTCGGCGTTGAAATGGTCGTCGGGCTGGGCTGTGTTTCCCGTAGTGCACCCCTAGCTTTACCCATCTAGCCTGTGAACCCACTACACAAGTGACAAGTCTCAGCGAGCTTGCAGTATAAATATTCACACCCTACGATGACGATGAGCAGAGTGTGGTGATGTGCCGGCAATGTATGTAGAAACATAATAAAACGTGTTCTTTTTTCTGGCTTGTCGAGGGAGCGTGGTGTTGGTTATAGCACGATTCTAATCGTAGTGATCATCACAAAAACTCGAGTGTTGGTTTGATCATCACAAAAACTTGAACGTTGGTTACAGATGTGTGTTGTGTACGTACTTGAAGAAGCAACATGGACGGAATGGAGGCAGTGTAACCATTCAGACATTCGGTAGTGTTTTCAAATTCCAACCACATTGCAGTATTTAGGGGTGTGCAAGTGTTACACCGGCTCACATGTGTACTTCATTTTCTTCCACAAATCTGATCCTCACCTCTAGTTTAGTATAAAAATGAACTAAGCCCAAACCGGTCAAACTGTGTGAAACCGTATTTGACCAGGCCTACACCATTAACAAACGAATATCTTGTGATCACTCAACTATGAGCAAATACTGAACTAGTAGATGCTACTACTTCTCAAGTTCGGCACCGTTTCAGAAAGAAAAACTATCTCTGCCAAGTTCATTTCTGGATATAGTCGGTAATCATGTACTAATATTAAGCAGTTGTGTTCCTGATTATGAGGCCACTTAGCCTAGAGTCTGGAGGTTTTAGGTTCGTCTTGGTCCTTGTTAGTATTTATTTTTCGCGAGTATGCAAAAGGCGTACCATCTTATATAGAAGGTAGAGGGTTTAGTACAAAGAAACTCCAGCATCCACGTCAAGATGATGCAGAGCAACACAACTCACACCAAAAAAGAAAAAAAGACTCCGAGACAAAAGGACTATGGCTACCCTCTCCCAACCGTGCGTCTCCCTCCTCTGTACGCCGACAGCCACAAGTTGAACTCATCTAGAACCCTAATGGTGATCCTCTCGGTCGAGAATTGCTTGTCGACGTTGCTGAACACCCACGCGTTCCGATTTTTCCACAGGTTCCAGGCCACCAAAATAATTAGGGCATGGAAGAGGTTCCTTTCCTTGCTCTGGAAACCAATTATGCTCCTCTCCCACCAAGGCTCCAGGCGATCTGTTAGCGTTGGTGTTGTAGCGCGTATGTTGAGGGCTGCGAAAACCGTAAACCATACTTCTCTGGCGTGGACGCATTGCACCAAGATGTGCTCGACCGTATCCTCCTCATGCAAACAAACAAAGCATGTAGATGGGGCATCCTGAAGGCCATGATGGTGTAGCCTATCCGAAGTCCAGAGCCTATGTTGGAGAGCCAGCCATGCGAATATTTGGCATTTGAGTGGAGCTTTGGCCTTCCAAATCCACTTGTGGCCATTCATAATCTCCCTCCCTTGGCATAGTCGCTTGTATGTTGCCTTGGTTGAGTATGCCCCAGTGTTAGAACAAGGCCAGCTGAAGTTGTCACGCATTTGGCTATCAATTACTGTCCCGGAGATTGCCACCCATAGTTGGATCAGCTGGAAGTAATGCTCCTGCTCCGTCAGCTGGCCAATATCCGAAACCCAGAGATGGTCTGTGAGTCCCACGGCTACCGTTCTGCTGTTTTTCCTTCTTGTGATTGCTAGCTCAAAGATTGCCGGTGCAATTTGCTGAACTGAGCCCCCATTAATCCAAGTGTCCTTCCAAAACCAAAGATCCCGTCCATCTCCCACCTGAACTTTTGCCAAGCCATGGAATACTGCAAGTGCATTTGTGTCCTTCATCATCGGCAGCCCTTGTCATGGCCTTCCATTGTCAGCGCGCGCAAGCCAGGTCCATCTTGTTCTCAGCGCGATTCTCTGCAGCTCCAGGTTTTTGACTCCCAGCCCTCCAAAGCAGTGCGGCTGACAAAATCGATCCCACGCCACCAAACACTGCCCTCCATTTACCTCCTCCTTGCCTGCCCAGAAGAATGCACGCATCCAGCTATTTACTTCTTCCAGTAGCCATACCGGTTCCTCGGCGACCAACAGATGGTGTATAGGTCGTGCTGCCACCACCGCCTTGATAAGAATAGCCTTCCAGGACGGTCCAGAAACCCTCACTGCCATTGCGGCATAAACGCAAGTGCTCTGTCAATCATTGGCTGCCACTCGCTTTTGGTGAGAGGCCTCAGTGCAAGTTGTAGCCCGAGGTATGTAATTGGGAATTTTGCAATACGACAGTTTAGCGAGTTTGCTACTCTTTGCTCCTCAAGTTCTGAACCCTGATCAGCGTCGCCGTGGTTTTCTGCAGGTTTACCCTCAGCCCAGAGGCTTCTCCAAAAATCTCCAGCAGCGCCTTGACATTCTGAAGATCTGAAACTGCTGGCCGACAGAACAGAACGACATCATCCGTGAAGGCCGAAACTCTTTGCAAAGGTCTGATCCCTGGAATTTTGCTGAACATCTCTCCTTCCGAAGCTCTGATCATCATTACCGGAGCACCTCCATCGCAATCACAAAGAACATGGGCGATATGGGGTCTCCCCGACGTAGCCCACACGCGTGTTTGAAGCTCCTCCCTGGAATCCCATTGACCAGGTTCCGCGTAGATTCAGTATTGAGCAGGGTCGCCACTCTCTGAAGCCAAATCTCGCTAAAACCCATGTGTCGTAGTACCTCGAAAAGGAAGCTCCAAGCAATTGAGTCAAACGCCCTTGATATGTCTAGCTTGATCAGGACCCCCGGTGTGCGGGAGGCGTTGATTTTTCTGGCCACTTGCCTAACCATCAAAAAGTTATCGTGAAGGCTCCTTCCGCGGATGAAGGCTGATTGGTTCCTACTGACCAAATTGCAAAGGTGTGGTCGCAGGCGATTGGCGAGTAATTTAGAGCAAAGCTTTGAGAAGCTATGGACCAAACTTATTGGTCTGTAGTCACCAATCACCTTAGTGTCCGCCTTCTTTGGTATGAGCGTAATCAACGCCTTATTGAGCTTTCCAAAGCCGCGACCATCTCCGATGAAGAACTTGTGCAGGGCCGCCATGACATCCGCCTTGATAACCGGCCAAACACGCTGATAGAAGACACCGATGAATCCGTCAGGTCCAGGTGCGCGATCAGATGGCATTTCCTTGATTACCTCCCATACTTCCTCCTCTGTGAGCATGCGACCCAAGTCCTCTAGATTTAGGCGCGGCAGTCCCAGTGCTTCCAGATCAATTGTGTGTGCACACTCGTGTATGGTGAAGGAGATATGCCCTAGAGGCAAATAAATAAGTAGTATTTATTGCGTTATCTCATAAGTTTATAATAGGTTTGTGTATTGTGCTATAACTGTATTAATCGGAATTATTGATACACGTGTGATACATAGACAACCAGGTCCCTAGCAAGCCTCTATATGAGCTAGTCCATTGGGCAACAATTGATCGAGATTCCCGATCAAGGACAATGACGTCGGTTGACAATGGGGTCATCTTGTTGGTTGAATAAGGTGATGGACATACGCAAAGTACTGCAATAAGATCGTATTACGATGTTTGTCATTTGCAATAGATAAGAATATAATAGATTATTCCTTAGACCATGAGACCGTACTTATTGATGCTTCGCAGGGGTGCTTTGAGAGCATCAAACGTTGTGTCTTATATAGCATGACAATAACGGTGTCCATCTTGGGTATTCCGAAAGAGCATCGAGACGTAAGGATCAAGAGCGGGATTTGTTCATTCTTGTAATGGAAAGATACTCTGGGCCCACTCGGTGAGATTGCATCTATATAGCTGCGCAGCTTATGACTAGGTCATGGAGATGTAATATCACATACGAGTTAATAACCTTTGTCGGTAACGAGATACAACAAAGACATCGGTGTGTCTACGATCATATCTCGGACAAGGTAGTATCGCACAAACAAAGGGAATGGATATCATGTTTATGGTTCAACGACAATATTCGTAGAATGCACAGGGGTCGTCATATACATCCAGGTATCCCTGACGGTCATTGGTGAGCGGAGTGTCTCAACCATGTCTGGAGTGTTCTCGAACCGTAGCGTAACAAACTTAAGGTCTTAGCGACACCAGAAGATAGGTTCTGGAATAATATAGGTTTTTATTGGAGGGAGAGAAATGATCCGGAAAGAGTTCCGGTGGTACGGAAGGAGTTCCGGGAAGGTCTGGAATGGTTCCAGGGATGTCCGAAGGTTGTTCGGGTGGTTCCGAAATTGTTTCGGAGTCACGTGATATTGAATTATATATAAATATATTAATTATGAATTAATGTGATTTTTATATTAATTAAATAAAGGAAAAATGGGGCTCCCACCTACATGGGCCCTAAGAGGGCCCAAGAGGGGGGGAGCCGCACCACCTAAGGAAGGGGGGGCTTGGGCCCCCTAGTCCGAGTTGGACTAGGAGTGGGACAAGCCCAAAGGGGGTTCGGCCGAACCCCCCTCCCTCTCCTCCTTTAGTCCCACATGGGGGAGCCAGGGAGTTTGCACACCCCCTTCCCCCTTTATATAGGAAGGCATATTAATTGGATTAATTCATTGGAAAATACAATTAATTGTATTGCAGGCCGGCCGAGCTGTTTCTCCGCCCGTTTTGCCCCCTCTCTCCACCTAAGCTATACCGCCGGGCACCGTTGCCCTGCGGGATTCCAGATAAGATCTACCCCTGCGATTTCAGCTGGATCTGAATGACCGGGGGTTGTCGCTAAGCTCCGTATGTTTGTGAGTGCTCGGAGGTAACTCTTTTTGAGGAGCCTGGGCGACGTCGTCTCGCCCCTGCAGCCGCCGCGCCGCCCCCCTCTCTGCCGCCGGCGCATCCCCCCTCCCGTTGGTGCCGGCGCCCCGCCTTCTTCCGCCCGACGCCCGTCGACGCAGATCATCGTCGACACCACGGCGTCATCGACTTCATCATCGCGGCAAGTTCTCCGCGACCTCGAGATCGGCTACGTACGACTTCATCGTCAACGCTTGTGCGGGAGCGTAATCCCCACTATCAGTCTACATGGAGGTAATGTAACCCGTTCCGCCACCGTTATCGCATGTACTAGATAGATAGATCCTGGCTAGTTAGGGTTTCGTACGCTAGAAAATTATTGTTTTCTGCACCGTAACCCCTTTAGTGGTATCAGAGCCGATCTATGCGTAGTACTGCTGGTACGGTTAGAACTCATGTTGAATGAGGGCGTCTTTCTTATATTTGCTACCCTCTAGCGTGCACTTGCGATGCCTTCGGTATTGAGTTGATGAAGCGGCCCGGACCGACTTTACGCGTACGCTTACGCGAGACTGGTTCCACTACTGACATACGGCTTGCACCGTATCTGTGGCTAGCGGGTGTCTGTCTCTCTCTCTCTCTAGTCGGCAAAGCATTTTCAATGGAGGGCCCGAAAGGGATGCTTAAACATGCAATTATACGATCGACGTTGTGGTACAAAGTTCGTAGGTAGGGAAGCGATTCTCTTACGAATAAGCCTATATGCCACGTAAAACTTGCAAAACTAAATAAAGCTAGAGGCGTCTAACTTTGTTTTGCAGAGGCGTTATTTTATGTGACATGGTTACTGTAAGTTTTGATATTACTCGTACTGTCGGAGGCAATGAAGGGCTCTGTAGACTCGGAGCCATGCCGGGGCGCCGGGGGCCAGGCACATGGCGCCATGAAGGTCAAGGCGCATCGACCATGTCAGATCGCACTGAAGGGAATATGCCCTAGAGGCACTTAATAAACATAGTTTATTGGCAATATCCCAATCGTTCATTATATGTTTTACACCATGCTATAACTGTATTAAGCGAAAACATTAATACAGGTGTGGTAGATAAACAACCAGGTCCCTAGTAGCCTCTACTAAGACTAGTTTCGTTGCACGATTGATGATCGAGGTTTTCCGATCATAGGTCATGGCGCCGGTCGGCAATGGAAGTCATATCGTTAGGAGTAACGATGTGATGGACGTACCCAGTATTTATAGGACATAGTCATTACGCCTTAAGACTGTAAGACCAACTCTTATTGTTATTCCTGGAAGATACTTTGATCGCACCAAACGTCGTATCTTATTTAGTATGACAATAATGGTGATACTTTTGGGTATCAGAAAGGGGTAGTTGAGACGAGGGGTCAAAACAGCGGGATTTGTCAGTCCGCATAGCCGGATAGATACTCTAGGGCCCACTCGGTGAGATTATGTCAAATGAGTTTGCAAACATGTGACTAGGTCACCAGCTGACATAATATCATAGACGAGTAGAAGATAGCGATGTCGGTAACGAGATCATGCTAGGTATGGAGATATCTGAGAATGATGCTCGGACACGCTAAGTATCGCCATGACAAAGGGTTTAAGACTATACGTCCAGGTTTGATAGATGAAAGTCATTCGTTATATCACAGGGATTAATTCATGGGGTCCAGGCCTAAGAGTTAGTCGTTGATCATAGAGGAGTCTTGATCGTACCTGTTATTATATCGAACCGCTAGGGTAACACACTTAAGGGGTTTCGACAAGACAACCGGAAAGGAAAGAGATCACCGGGAGCGTCCCGGGAGGGGTCCGATGGAGATCGGGAGCGCCGAAAGAGTTTTCGGAGCTAGGAAAAATTATATATATTATGTTTGATATTAATTAGTGTAATTAATATGCAAATATGATTTTATATATTTATTTTCGAATTTATTTAGGCTGATTTCCCTAAATGGGCCTTCTGGTCGAAAGAAGGCCCATGGGGGGGGGGGAAACCCTCAAGGGAACTTTGTGGGGGAGGCTTGGCCGGCCTAGGTGGGCCAAATGGGGCCCACCTAGGGCCGGCGCACCAGCCTTGGCCGAACCAGGCATGTGGGATAGTCCCACATTGCCTGGCTGGCAAGGTTGGCTCCCCGTGGGAGCCTATATAAGAAGGGGCACCCCTGACCTTTTAATTCACCAATTAATTCCCAATTTCTCTCTCGATCTCGTGGTTCCCTTGTCGGAGCCGCGCCGAGTAGAGGAGGGGGATCTCTTCCACCATAGCCCGCTGCCGCGCTGCTGGTGTTCTGGTCCAAGTCTTCCGCTGCTCGTCCTGGACTGGAGCTTCGGAGGCCGTCGTCTCCACCGTATGTGTGTGACGCCCTGCGAGGTGCTGCGCTTGCGGTACTCGGAGGCCTACTTCCTCCACCCGAACTCGGGGTCATTTTCGTCGTCTTCGTCGCGCCGAGTTCTCCGCTACCTAGAGGTCGGCTACGGCGTCTTCATCGTCAACGCTTGTGCGGGAGCGTAATCCCCGCTATTCGGTCTACGAGGGTATGTATTCCGATCTCCGCCGTACTTCTATATCTGCATAGTGTAGATCTTGGCTAGTTTAAGGATATCGTTGCTAGGAATTTTTTTGTTTTCTGCACACGATCCCCTTCAGTGGTATCAGAGCCGATCTATCGTAGATATAGCTGTACGTTGTTAGAACCCGTGTTCTACACGGGGGCACCGTTCTTGTTATTTGCTACCCTCTAGCGTGCACTTGTGATTCCAGCGGCATCGAGTTGATGAAGCGGCCCGGACCGACTTTACGCGTACGCTTACGCGAGACTGGTTCCACTACTGACATACGGCTTGTACCGTATCTGTGGCTGGCGGGTGCCTGTTTCTCTCTCTTTAGTTGGTTTTGCATTTTCAATGGAGGGCCCGAAAGGGATGCTTAAACATGCAATTATTGGATCGTTGTTGTGGTCATAAGGTTCGTAGGTATGAAGCGGTTCTATTTACGAAAGCCCCGAGCCACGTAAAATATGCAAAAGATAAAGTAGAAGCGTCTAACTTTATTTTGCAGGGGATATGTGATATGGTCAAGGTAGGTTTATTAAATTGTTTATAAACTGCGGGCGCCAAGAAGACCATGGCGCAATGGACTATATCACATTGCATTACATTTGATGTTTTGTGTGCATCTTATATTGTGTGATTGTGTGTATAGTATACATTAGTTACATGGCGGTAGCTATATAAGATGATCCCTTCAAAATACCACTAGTGTTCTCCCTCCAACGCGCACCACCAAGAAAGTTCTACGTTATGAGGCAGGCCGTGATGATCGGGTGTCAGACATATCTTCGTCCGCATACGGTGGGTGTAAGCCATGTTGCACAAGCGTCAGCGTGGAGGTTTTTAGTGGCGAGCCTAGCATATTCAGAAATATGGCCTCGGAACAGGGAGACCGAAAGGTCGAGCACGAGTCACAAAATTGGTGTGGCGGACTTTTGTCTACTCTTGAAGTTGTGCCGCCGGCTCTGATGATGAGGGGTGGTGCAATGGATGGGGGTCGTGTAATCGCTTAAACGACCAGGAGGGATGTTCGTTTGAGTGGGAGTTCGGATAGTTATTTTCTAAAATACTAGAACTCAGAATATAATGAACAGAGTCTGTTTTGCAAACCTTTGTAGATATTAACCATAGTAATAGCATCTTTTCAAATTAGGCGCATTCCTGCGTTTGAGAAACTTAAAAGGTTGGGTCCAAACTTCATAGTTTTATACTTTAGCTTGAGGATACTCCTTGTTTAAACCGTTAGCTCTTTTGTGCTACAATACCCGCTAGAGATAAACCCGGAGATTCCGATAACAAAAGATAATTTGGATTATTGGATTTTGTGCGGATGATATCATCATAGTTAAGTGTATGCTATGATCTCTGCCATAGAGAACCAACGGTGGGTACGAGTTATTGGATCGCGAACATATGGTCGCTAACTCGGGGTACCTCTATAGTTGGGTTGATGAAGTTTATCAGTACGTTGACTGATTGTCTTCTCAACCAAGATGGAAGAGAATGCACACATTGAGGGAGCACGTGGCGGTCATATTTAATGACATATGTTCATGATTAATGAACATTGAGACGCCTCGCTCAGCTCAATTACTGGATGACAGACATCGTTGCGAAATGCAAATCCTCTGTCATAGACTATGTCATGCAAGGGGAATCGTTCACCTTCATGGTTCTTGATTACGGTGGAAGTATCAAGAAGATGAAACAGATCGCCGGAAGTCATCAATGATGATGGTGTATATATGATATACATGTTATGAATGTTTTAGCTAAGCAAGTGCTCGCAGTAGTGACTAAGTCTTGAACTAGTCATGTTTTGTGAAAAACCAGGTTTATTGCTTGAGTAGCTTGAAAGGATGAGGCGACATTGCGTGTTGATAACGGCAGTCAAGTTGTTGTGACGGCCATAGACACTCTCCCTCTAGATCTACCATTTGAATAAATTCTTTATGATCGGGTGTTGGTATGATCGTTACGAGTGTCTCCTCTAGCGAGACACTTGTTCATACATGATAGTGACAAATTGGAGTCCTATATTTATGAAGTAATGATCATATGCCGGTTTGAATTTAGATGGTAGAAGCTCCCACATTCATAATATTAATGCCAAAGGATACAAACTTAATAAAGACACTACATATGTGTGGCACTACCGTTTAGTCATGTCAATGTTATATGCATTAGCTCCACACTGGATGGACCTACAAGTCCTAAGATTTGATCTTTTGACACTTGCAAAATAACGTGACACCGTTTTTGGAAAACGGGCATATAACTTATTGATAGTCATACATGGAGATGTATGTGGTTCAATGAAGTAATTGACGGGTAGTGGAGACCTTTATTTCGTGAACTTCACTGAACGTTTTGAGTATAGCTTGTTGAGAATCATGCATATGGGTGTATGTGAATCAATGAAGTGAAGGGGATCGTGTGCAGAAAACAAAAATTTTCCTAGCAACGATATCCTTAAACTAGCCAAGATCTATTCTATGCAGATATAGTAGTACGAACGGAGATCGGAATACGTACCCTTGTAGACCGAAAGCGGGGATTACGTTCCCGCACAAACGTTGTCGATGCAGACCGACGAAGCCGACCTCAAGGTCGTGTAGAAGAAGCAGGCCTCCGAGTATCGCTAGCGCAGCACCTCGCAGGGAGTCGCACACGTACGGTGGAGACGACGCCTCCGAAGCTCCAGTCCAGGACGAGCAGCGGAAGACTTGGACCGGAACACCAGCAGCGCGGCAGCGGGCTATGGTGGAGGAGATCCCCGACTCCTCTTGCTCGGCGCGGCTCCAACTTGGGAACCACGAGATCGAGAGAGAAATCAGGAATTAATTGGTGAATTAAAAGGCTGGGGGTGCCCCTTCTTATATAGGCTCCCAAGGGGAGCCAACCTTGCCAGCCAGGCAATGTGGGACTAACCCCCCCACAGCCTGGTTCGGCTTGGGAGGTGCGCCGGCCCCCTGGTGGGCCCCTTGTGGCCCACCTAGGCCGGCCCTCCTGGCCCCCACCGAATTCCCCTAGGGAATTTTCCGCTCTTGGGCCTTCTTTCGTCCGGAAGGCCCATTTAGGAAAATCTGCCTTAATAAATTCGAAAATAAATATATAAAATCATATTTGCATATTAATAACACTAATTAATATCAAACATAATATATATAATATTTCCTAGCTCCGAAAACTCTTTCGGCGCTGCCCGATCTCCATCGGACCTCTCCCGGGACGCTCCCGGTGATCTCCTTCCTTTCCGGTTGTCTTGTCGAAACCCCTTAAGTGTGTTATCCTAGCGGTTCGATATAATATCAGGTATGATCAAGACTTCTCAATGATCAACGACTAATCCGTAGGCCTGGACCCCATGAATTAATCCCTGAGATATAACGAATGACTTTCATCTATCAAACCTGAACGTGAAGTCTTAGACCTTTTGCCATAGCGATACTTAGCACGTCCGAGCGTCGCTCCATAGATATCTCCATACCTAATCCCGACCTCGTTACCGACGACGCTATCTTCTACTCGTTCATGATCTCATGTCTCCGTGACCTAGTCACATGCTTGCAAGCTCATTAGACATAATCTCACCGAGTGGGCCTGAGAGTATCTATCCTGCTATGCGGACTGGCAAATCCCGCTCTTGACCCCTCGTCTTAATACTCCTTTCCAATACCCAAAAGTATCACCGTTATTGTCATACTAAATAAGATACGACGTGTGGTGCAATCAAAGTATCTTCGGGGAATATCAATAAGAGTTGATCTCACGGTCAAAGGTGTAACGACTACGTTCTCCAAATCTGGGTATGTCCATCACATCACTCTCCAGCGATATGACTCTCATTGCCGACCGGCGCCATGCCCCATGACCGGGAAACCTCGATCATCAATCGCGCAACGAAACTAGTCTTAGTAGAGGCTACTAGGGACCTTGTTGTTTACGTATCACACCCGCATTAATGTTTCCGCTTAATACGGTTCTAGCATGACACAAAAACCTATTATGAACAAACGAGATATGATAAAGAATACACTTTATTAATTGCCTCTAGGGCATATCTCCTTCAGTCTCCCACTTGCACTAGAGTACAATTTAATCTAGATTACAAGTTGGTAAAAGCCTAACACCCATAGCTAATTGGTGTTGTTCATGCTTATCAAGCGGGAGAGGCTTCGTCAGCGGATCTGCCACATTCAGATCCTATGCACTTTGCAAATCTTCACATCGCCTCCTTGTACGTACTGACGTATCACGTGGAAGCGTCGGAGAATGTGTTTGGCGGTGGAGTGAGACCTTGGCTCCTTGGCGTTCGCAATGGCACCCGTATTGTCGCAGAAGAGGACCACGGGGTCTTGCACGCTCGGGAACACTCCAAGTTCGATGACGAACTTCCTCAGCCACACAGCTTCATTCGCGGCCTCGCAGGCAGCAATGTACTCCGACTCCATTGTAGATTGTGCGACTATGGGTTGCTTTCCACTTCTCCAGCACACGGCGCCTCCATTCACCTTGAACACGTAACCTATCTGTGACTTACAGTCATCGGGGTCTGAGCAGAAACTTGCATCTACGTAACCCGTTACGCCAAGTTCCTCATCGTAGCCACCATACACAAGGAACATTTCCTTTGTCTTATTGAGATACTTAAGAATGCTCTTAACAGCCACCCAATGCGGCATTCCAGGATTACTCTGGAACCGGCTTGTCAAACTTAGAGCTAATGCCACATCTGGTCTAGTACTCAACATTGCATACATGATCGATCCTATGGCTGAAGCATAAGGATGTTTCGTCATTTCGGCCTTACCCAGTTCCGTCACCGAACACTGCGCCTTACGCAATATCTTATTCTTGATAACCGGCAGAGAACCCTTCTTTGCCTTCTCCATATGAAAACGCTTCAATATTTTATCAAGATAAGTACTCTGACTTAGTGCTAATAGGCGCCTTGATCTATCACGGTAGATTTTTATGCCTAAAACATACGCAGCTTCTCCTAAGTCCTTCATGGAAAACTTACTGTTTAAATATTCCTTCACGCTATTCAGAAGTTCCACATCATTCCCTATTAGCAATATGTCGTCAACATACAGTGCTAAGAACACAACCGAGCTCCCACTCATTTTCTTATAAATACATGTCTCTTCCACATTCTGGATAAATCCAAAACCTTTGATTACCTCATCAAAGCGAAGATTCCAGCTCCGAGATGCCTGCTTCAATCCATAGATGGATCGCTGAAGCTTGCACACCTTGTTAGCACTTCCTGGATCGACAAAACCTTCCGGCTGTACCATGTACAACTCTTCCTCAATGTTTCCATTCAGGAAGGCCGTTTTGACGTCCATCTGCCAGATTTCATAATCATAGTAGGCAGCTACCGCTAACAAAATCCGAATAGACTTAAGCATCGCTACCGGTGAAAAAGTTTCATCGTAGTCAATTCCATGAACTTGTCGGAAACCCTTTGCGACAAGCCGAGCTTTATAGACGGTCACATTACCATCAGCATCAGTCTTCTTCTTAAAAATCCACTTATTCTCGACGGCCTTGCGCCCTTCGGGAATATCCACCAAAGTCCACACTTTGTTATCATACATGGATCCTATTTCGGATTTCATGGCTTCAAGCCATTTCTCGGACTCTAGACTCTCCATCGCCTCCTTGTAGTTCGTAGGTTCGTCTTGCTCGACTAGCATGACGGTGCAAACCATATTGCCATACCATTCTGGTGCGATCCGAGATCTACCAGACCTACGAGGTAGAACATCTTCCTCGACAGTTTCTCCCACTCCTTCCACGGAGGACGTTTCCGGAATTGCTTCCGTTGCGCCACTCGGAATCTCGAGTTCAGGATCAACGATTTCATCGAGGTCTACCTTCCTCCCACTTACTCCTTTCGCGAGAAACTCCTTCTCTAGAAAGGTACCGGTCTTCGCGACAAAAGTTTTGCCCTCAGCTTGGTTGTAGAAGGTGTACCCAACGGTTTCCCGCGGATATCCTACAAAGACGACTTTCTCCGACTTCGGTTCGAGTTTGTCGGGCTGTAGTTTCTTAACGTACGCCTCACAACCCCAAACCTTCAGAAACGATAACTTAGGCTTGTGGCCATACCATAATTCATACGGCGTCGTTTCAACGGACTTGGACGGAGCCCTATTTAAAATGAATGCGGCTGTTTCTAACGCATAACCCCAGAAGGACATTGGCAGATCGGTAAGAGACATCATAGATCGGACACTATCCAGTAGAGTACGATTACGTCGCTCGGACACACCGTTACGCTGCGGAGTTCCGGCGGGTGTAAGTTGGGGCACTATGCCACAACTCTTCAGATGTGTGCCAAACTCAAAACTCAAGAACTCTCCACCGCGATCGGACCGGAGATGCTTGATTTTTCTATTAAGCTGATTCTCAACTTCACTCTGGAATTCTTTGAACTTTTCAAACGTTTCATACTTGTGTTTCATCAAATAGATATAACCAGATCTACTCAAGTCATCAGTGAAGGTGACGAAGTAACGATAACCATTGCGTGTCGAAACGCTCATTCGTCCACATACGTCTGTATGTATGATCCCCAACAAATCCGACGCCCGTTCAACGAAACCTTTGAACGGTGTCCTGGCCATTTTGCCCATGAGGCATGGTTCACATGTATCGAGGGATCCGAAATCCAACGAGTCCAAGAGTCCATCGGAGTGGAGTCGCTTCATGCGCTTTATACCAATATGACCAAGACGGCAATGCCACAAAAACATGGCGGTATCGTCACTACACTTAATTCGTTTGGCCTCTATGTTATGGATGTGAGTACTACGATCGAGATTCAACAAGAATAAACCGTTACTCTCGGGAGCATCAACATAAAAGATATCATTCATATAAATAGCACAATTGCTTGACACTGATTTAAATGAATAACCGTCTTGTAACAGGCAAGACCCACTTATAATGTTTACACTCAAGGATGGCACAAAATAACATTTATTTAAAACCAAAACTAATCCCGATGGTAGATGCAGAGGGAGCGTGCCGACAGCCACCACGTCGACTCTCGATCCGTTGCCGACGCGCATCGTCACCTCATCCTTCGCCAGCCACCTTCTATTCCGTAACTCCTCCTGAGAGTTACATATATGAGCAACAGAACCAGTATCAAATACCCATGTATTGCTCCGGGCGGATGTAAGGTACACATCTATAACATGTATATCAAATATACCTTGCTCTTTGTCGACCGTCTTGCCAGACTTCCTATCCTCCAGATACTTGGGGCAGTTGCGCTTCCAGTGACCCTTCCCCTTGCAGTAGAAACACTCCACGCTAGCTCTGGGACCAGACCTGTTAGTCCTGGACTTGGCAGCCAACTTTGCCTCCATCCGGGACTTCCAGCTCTGCTTTCCCTTGCCACCGGACTTCTTGAAATCAACGGTCTTGTTGACCATCAACAGCGTGTGCTCCTTCTTAATCTCTACCTCAGCAGTCTTGAGCATCACGAACACTTCACCCAGGGACTTAGCCATGCCCTGCATGTTGTAGTTCATGACGAAGCCTTTGTAGCTTGGTGGCAACGATTGCAACACCCTGTCAATCGCCAGCTCATCGGGAATCTTGCACTCCAGAGCATTCAGGCGTTGAACGTAGCCAGACATCTTGACTACATGCTCGCTCACACTGCTATGCTCTTCCATCTTGGCTGAGAAGAAAAGCTCAGAAGCCTCATATCTCTCAGCCTTAGCCTGCGGCGCAAAGACAGCCTTAAGATCCGAAATGATCTCAAAGGCGCTCATCTTCTCAAAGCGCTTCTGCAGGTCGGCTTCCATGGCGTAGAGCATGCCACTCTGGACAAAGGCAGAATCCTCCGATCGGGTCTGGAAGACCTTCTTCTCATCCTTAGAGGCTTCATCTGCAGGAGGGTCACCTATGGCGGCCTCAATGACGTAGGCCACCCTATGGGGAGTGAGGAGGATCCTCAGGTTGCGGAACCAGGCCATGAAATTTGACCCATTGGTCTTAAGCTTTTCTTTCTCAAGGAACAGACCTAGGTAACGAGGGGCGAGACATCCACAATGGAATTTGCAACAACATAAGACTTTGTTCATAATAATTTTGAGTTATAATATTTTAGAAAATAACTAACATAACTCCCACTCAAACGAACATCCCTCCTGGTCGTTTAAGCGATTACACGACCCCGTTCCATTGCACCACCCCTCATCATCAAAGCCGGCGGCACAACTTCAAGAGTAGACAAAATCGTCCGCCACATCACTTTTGTGACTCGTGCTCGACCTTTCGGTCTTCCTGTTCCGAGGCCATACCTCTGAGTATGCTAGGCTCGCCACCAAAGACCTCCACGCTGACGCTTGTGCAACATGGCTTACACCCACCGTATGCGAACGAAGATATGTATGACACCCGATCATCACGGCCTGCCTCATAACGTAGAACTTTATTGGTGGTGCGCGTTGGAGGGAGAACACTAGTGGTATTTTGAAGGGATCATCTTATTCAGCTACCGCCGCGTAACACACAATCACACAAAATAAGATGCATACAAAACATCAAATGTAATGCAATGTGATATAGTCCATCGCGCCATGGTCTTCTTGGCGCCCGCAGTTTATAAACAATTTAATAAACCTACCTTGACCATATCACATAGCCCCTGCAAAATAAAGTTAGACGCTTCTACTTTATCTTTTGCATATTTAACGTGGCTTGGGCTTTCGTAAATAGAACCGCTTCATACCTATGAATCTTATGACCACAACAACGATCCAATAATTGCATGTTTAAGCATCCCTTTCGGGCCCTCCATTGAAAATGCGAAGACCAACTAAAGAGAGAGAAACTGTCACCCGCCAGCCACATATACGGTACAAGCCGTATGTCAGTAGTGGAACCAGTCTCGCGTAAGCGTACGCGTAAAGTCGGTCCGGGCCGCTTCATCAACTCAATGCCGCTGGAATACACAAGTGCATGCTAGAGGGTAGCAAATAACAGGAGCGGTGCCCCCGTGCAGAACACGGGTTCTAACAGCGTACAGCTATATCTTACGATAGATCGGCTCTGATACCACTGAAGGGGATCGTGTGCAGAAAAAAAATAATTCCTAGCAACGATATCCTTAAACTAGCCAAGATCTATTCTATGCAGATATAGTAGTACGAACGGAGATCGGAATACGTACCCTTGTAGACCGAAAGTGGGGATTACGTTCCCGCACAAACGTTGTCGATGCAGACCGACGAAGCCGACCTCAAGGTCGTGTAGAAGAAGCAGGCCTCCGAGTACCGCTAGCGCAGCACCTCGCAGGGAGTCGCACACGTACGGTGGAGACGACGCCTCCGAAGCTCCAGTCCAGGACGAGCAGCGGAAGACTTGGACCGGAACACCAGCAGCGCGGCAGCGGGCTATGGTGGAGGAGATCCCCGACTCCTCTTGCTCGGCGCGGCTCCAACTTGGGAACCACGAGATCGAGAGAGAAATCAGGAATTAATTGGTGAATTAAAAGGCTGGGGGTGTCCCTTCTTATATAGGCTCCCAAGGGGAGCCAACCTTGCCAGCCAGGCAATGTGGGACTAACCCCCCACAGCCTGGTTCGGCTTGGGAGGTGCGCCGGCCCCCTGGTGGGCCCCTTGTGGCCCACCTAGGCCGGCCCTCCTGGCCCCCACCGAATTCCCCTAGGGAATTTTCCCCTCTTGGGCCTTCTTTCGTCCGGAAGGCCCATTTAGGGAAATCTGCCTTAATAAATTCGAAAATAAATATATAAAATCATATTTGCATATTAATTACACTAATTAATATCAAACATAATATATATAATTTTTCTTAGCTCCGAAAACTCTTTCGTCGCTGCCCGATCTCCATCAGACCCCTCCCGGGACGCTCCCGGTGATCTCTTTCCTTTCCTGTTGTCTTGTCGAAACCCCTTAAGTGTGTTACCCTAGCGGTTCGATATAATAACAGGTATGACCAAGACTCCTCTATGATCAACGACTAACTCGTAGGCCTGGACCCCATGAATTAATCCCTATGATATAACGAATGACTTTCATCTATCAAAGCTGAACGTAAAGTCTTAGACCTTTTGCCATAGCGATACTTAGCACGTCCGAGCGTCGCTCCATAGATATCTCCATACCTAATCCCGACCTTGTTACCGACGACGCTATCTTCTACTCGTTCATGATCTCATGTCTCCGTGACCTAGTCACATGCTTGCAAGCTCATTAGACATGATCTCACCGAGTGGGCCCGAGAGTATCTATCCTGCTATGCGGACTGGCAAATCCCGCTCTTGACCCCTCGTCTTAATACTCCTTTCCAATATCCAAAAGTATCACCGTTATTGTCATACTAAATAAGATACGATGTTTGGTGCAATCAAAGTATCTTCGGGGAATATCAATAAGAGTTGATCTCACGGTCAAAGGTGTAACGACTACGTTCTCCAAATCTGGGTATGTCCATCACATCACTCTCCAGCGATATGACTCTCATTGCCGACCGGCGCCATGCCCCATGACCGGGAAACCTCGATCATCAATCGCGCAACGAAACTAGTCTTAGTAGAGGCTACTAGGGACCTTGTTGTTTACGTATCACACCCGCATTAATGTTTCCGCTTAATACGGTTCTAACATGACACAAAAACCTATTATGAACAAACGAGATATGATAAAGAATACACTTTATTAATTGCCTCTAGGGCATATCTCCTTCATGAAGTACTTTAACGTGTAGTGGAAGTCTTTATTTCATAGACTTCATGAATATTCCGAGTAGATATATGGATATCCACTCCGGGGAATGTTAGTCTGAATTTTTGATTCGATCAAACGAAGTTCAGAATGAAGTAGGAAATAAACTTAACAAGAAAATCAAATTCCCGCGATGCAAATCGAGGAATGAAGATTTGAGTTATAATGTTGGCATATCATTGGAAGACTTGTGAGAAGAGTTCCACAAATTACGTCGCATGGAACACCATAGTGTTATGGTGTGTTAGGGCGTCGTAATCGCACCCTATCGGATAATGTGTGGTAAATGAATCTCTTACCGAATTATTGTAATCATTAGAGTCATATGGTAGAAACGTAAACACTCACGTTAGCAAATAGGGAAACCATTTGAATCCATGGAGACAATACCATACGAGTGATGGCATGGCTTTTAGCCTGGATTGTCGTTTCAGCAATTTAGTGTTTCGATGTTATCGAACTTAAAATGGATTAATCTTTGTAGTATACCCTACCTAAAGAGTTAGTTGGGTACATGTCTCACGACATAGGCAAAATCTTTGCCGGGATATACCTTGCGAAAGAAATAGTTTCTTGTCCGAGGGTATAAGTGAGAAAGAAAGTAGAGCAAGACGAAGTTGGTGAACTTCTTCTCCAAACATCAGAGTGGCGCAATCGAAAGTGTTTTCGGTGTCAGGTCCCACAGCTTGAAAAAGCTAATGATTCAAGATCATGATGTTCTGAGCTCATACTAAGAGCGTAGGCATACGAGGTTGTGTTCCACGCTGTGTGTTACGACAATCTTGTTATGGAGGTCATATTAATGGAATATGATAGACCTACGAACTACGAAGAAGAGATGGTGAACCTAAGTCCGAGAAATGGCTATGAGTCATTTATGATCCGAAATAAAATCCATATACGATTACCAGGTAATGACTTGGGAGATCTTCTTGATGGCATCTAGCATGTTGATAGTATATGGAGTTTTATGAGAGAGTAGATATTGAGCAGATCCGATTTGTCGTGAAACAGTTCCGACAGACCACATGAGACTTTGTCTCAAGTGGGGAAGCCTAAATCTATTCTGGGTCGTTTAGCAATTACTATAATTTCGAATGAGAAATTGATAGATGGATGAGAAAATCATGGTTCTTAATAGTGTAATTAAGAATGGTTTGTAATCCTGAGGATGCTAAACATGTGTGCAAACTTTGGTTGTCCATTCATGGGCAGAAGCAAGCATATCGGAGCTGGAATCTTCACTTTGATAATGTGATCAAAGGATTTTGGAGTTGTCCAAAATAGTTGAAGAAACCTACATTTGCAAAGAAGTGAGTGGGAGCAAAGTAGCTTTCCTTGATCTTATATGCGGAAGGCATATTTGAGTGGGAGCTAAGTAGCTTTTCCTTGATCTTATATGCGGAAGGCATATTTGAGTGGGAGCTAGGTGTCATTTGTGATTCTGTATGTAACGACATATTGAATGACACAGATCCTCTAGTAGAGTGTAAAGGATTATTTAAGTGATTAAATTTTCTGTGAAATGAAGTTAGGAGTATTAGGCATCCGATTTATAATTGTATAGATCAGAGGGGGCTTAATAACATTAAGTCGGAGTATTTCCTAAGTCAGGATTCTGAAGTGTTTCAGAAAAGGACAAGCGAAGAAAGAGGTTCTTGCTTGTATGACTAGGTAAAATATTAAGTTAATCTTGGCTTTTTCAGTGATAGAAATTGATGTTCGACATTCTCTATGTGTCACACATAGAGTCTATCAGGCTGAAAGCTCGACTTAGTGTGACCCGAGTTCTTGGTTAAAGAACAGGTTCTAGAGTGATCCTTGTGTGGATCAATGAACAAACGTTAAGTTTATTCTTCAGTGTCTATGAGAACTGAAGATAGGTTTTCTAGTAACGGGTAAGAGTGAAATGGCAACTTGCCGTAAAGCGGTTACGATGATGCAAGTTATTACACTGACCCATACGACTAGAAATCTCATATAGGAGATGTCCTTTATTTTGAAGAAAGACATGGTTAGTTTGCGAAGTCGCATATGAATGCAATGTCGCGTAATCTACATAGGTATATAAATATATCGCGACTTTAAAAGTAGCAAGTGTGATTGGACTGAGCAGTTTTCCGAGCGTAGATGGTCCCTTAATAGATCTTTCAGACTTTTAAGGCGCGTGCTACGCGAATGCTCGAGTCTCACTCCATCCACTGGGATATATTTCACCGTCATCGTAAGATATGGGATGATGTCAAACTAGGTGACATAGAAGTGTTGCAAAGCACATATAGGTCTCAATGTGTGAGATCTGTTGACTGTATTCCTCTTCCACGAGGCGAGCAGGCACCAAGATGCTATGGGTGTTGAGCTTTTACCAGGTTGTAAACTAGATTAAGTGTTACTCTAGTGCAAGTGGGAGACTGAAGGGAATATGCCCTAGAGGCACTTAATAAACATAGTTTATTGGCAATATCCCAATCGTTCATTATATGTTTTACACCATGCTATAACTGTATTAAGCGAAAACATTAATACAGGTGTGGTAGATAAACAACCAGGTCCCTAGTAGCCTCTGCTAAGACTAGTTTCGTTGCACGATTTGATCGAGGTTTTCCGATCATAGGGCATGGCGCCGGTCGGCAATGGAAGTCATATCTTTAGGAGTAACAATGTGATGGACGTACCCAGTATTTATAGGACATAGTCATTACGCCTTAAGACCGTGAGACCAACTCTTATTGTTATTCCTGGAAGATACTTTGATCGCACCAAACGTCGTATCTTATTTAGTATGACAATAATGGTGATACTTTTGGGTATCAGAAAGGGGTAGTTGAGACGAGGGGTCAAACAGCGGGATTTGTCAGTCTGCATAGCCGGATAGATACTCTAGGGCCCACTCGGTGAGATTATGTCAAATGAGTTTGCAAACATGTGACTAGGTCACCAGCTGACATAATATCATAGACGAGTAGAAGATAGCGATGTCGGTAACGAGATCATGCTAGTTATGGAGATATCTGAGAATGATGCTCGGACACGCTAAGTATCGCCATGACAAAGGGTTTAAGACTATACGTCCAGGTTTGATAGATGAAAGTCATTCGTTATATCACAGGGATTAATTCATGGGGTCCAGGCCTACGAGTTAGTCGTTGATCATAGAGGAGTCTTGATCGTACCTGTTATTATATCGAACCGCTAAGGTAACACACTTAAGGGGTTTCGACAAGACAACCGGAAAGGAAAGAGATCACCGGGAGCGTCCCGGGAGGGGTCCGATGGAGATCGGGCAGCGCCGAAAGAGTTTTCGGAGCTAGGAAAAATTATATATATTATGTTTGATATTAATTAGTGTAATTAATATGCAAATATGATTTTATATATTTATTTTCGAATTTATTTAGGCTGATTTCACTAAATGGGCCTTCTGGTCGAAAGAAGGCCCATGGGGGGGGGGGAACCCTCAAGGGAACTTTGTGGGGGAGGCTTGGCCGGCCTAGGTGGGCCAAATGGGGCCCACCTAGGGCCGGGGCACCAGCCTTGGCCGAACCAGGCATGTGGGATAGTCCCACATTGCCTGGCTGGCAAGGTTGGCTCCCCCTGGGAGCCTATATAAGAAGGGGCACCCCTGGCCTTTTAATTCACCAATTAATTCCCAATTTCTCTCTCGATCTCGTGGTTCCCTTGTCGGAGCCGCGCCGAGTAGAGGAGGGGGATCTCTTCCACCATAGCCCGCTGCCGCGCTGCTGGTGTTCTGGTCCAAGTCTTCCGCTGCTCGTCCTGGACTGGAGCTTCGGAGGCCGTCGTCTCCACCGTATGTGTGTGACGCCCTGCGAGGTGCTGCGCTTGCGGTACTAGGAGGCCTACTTCCTCCACCCGACCTCGGGGTCATTTTCGCCGTCTTCGTCGCGCCGAGTTCTCCGCGACCTAGAGGTCGGCTACGGCGTCTTCATCGTCAACGCTTGTGCGGGAGCGTAATCCCCGCTATTCGGTCTACGAGGGTATGTATTCCGATCTCCGCCGTACTTCTATATCTGCATAGTGTAGATCTTGGCTAGATTAAGGATATCGTTGCTAGGAAATTTTTTGTTTTCTGCACACGATCCCCTTCACGCACTTTATTGCATCATTATTGTGTGTTGTTGTGTGTGCATCCTATTGATTGCTTATATGCTAGATATACAACGGTAGCATCATAAATAGGATGATCCCTAACAAATACCAAAATTGTGTTCTCCCTCATTGCGCACCACCAAGAAAGTTCTACGTTATGAGGCAGGCCGTGATGATCGGGTGTCACACATCTCGTCGTTCACATAAAGTGGGTGTAAGCCATGTTGCACGCGCAGGGTCTTCGAGGTTTGATTGGCGAGCCTAGCATATCCAGAAATATGGCCTCGGAACACGGGAAGATCGAAAGATCGAGCACGAGTCACAGAGTTGTTGTGATCGACATTTTATGTCCACCTTTGAAGCTATGCTGCCGGCCGTGATGATCGGGGGTGGTGTGGTGGATGAGGGTCGTGTAATCACCATTATTATTTTAGGGATAATAATCTTGGTGTGGTGTGTTTTAGATAATGTGATTATAAAACTAAAACTCACCTACATGTTATAAACTTTACCTTACCTCTTTTGCGATCACATCTGTAGACTACGCAACTATACTTCGGTTACTTCCTCAAGAGCCCGGATGCTACCTTAGAAGCCGACGGGTCCAACTTCATCAGATGGTACAAGGGTTTTAGAAACATTCTCGAACACAACAACATTCTATATGTTCTCGATGAACCGTTAGGAGAAGGACCAGGAGATTCTGCTAGCGAGGAGGAGGAAGATGATTTCCGTAGGCGTCGAGAAATATTCATTGAAGTCGAGATCACCATGACCGTATGCCTGGCACCTGAGTTGAAAGAGTTATTTCGATGCAAGGAGCCAAGCGTCATGATTGATGCGATAAAGACACACTTCGGGGATGAATTAAAGCGTGAGCAATTCAGGCAGCTTAGAATGTTCCAGACCATTCACATGGAGGAGCATACCTGTCTGAAGACACATTTGAAGAGATTGTATGACATCTACTTCCAGCTGACGATGGTCTTCGATTACTGGATGGCAGATTCTTGTGCCATTCGGACTGTCCTGATATCTCTACCTCCTAGCTATGAGAAACATGTGCGCAAGTACATTTTGAAGGCCGATGATATGAACTTCTACAAGTTTGTGTCTGAATTCAAATTTCTGAAAGTTGATTCCATCGAAGGAGAGATCTTCGATGCTACAGGTATATATTTGATATATACAGAATTATGAATTCGCCTCTTGATATATGATGAAGTATTTGATACTTGTTCTATTTGTGAAACAGGTCCTAATTATCACATATATGCGGCGCAGTTTGATGTGACCTGGCGCTGAAGCTGGTGATCAAGGAGTTGATGGCCATTTGGTGTTCACGTCCTCAAGTTATCATAGTTATCATTAATAGTTTTTGATAAGATCTTTTGTAATAGTGAGCGAGTGTGTGCGTCTTGATTGTTGCAAGACAAAGTTATTCATGTAATAAGACAAGTTCAGTTGTTTTATGTTATGGAACAAGTCAGTTGTTTTATATTATGAATAAAGATTCCACATCTCAGTTACATTGATTGTATGATAAGTATTCATAATTGTAGAAATGATAAAATAGCGTGTCCTATGAATAAGAGTTCTATTACTAGAACAAACACCGTCAAGTTTAGTCATGAAAGCAATGAAAGAAGTAATGAATGTTTTTGGTCCATTTAAGTATTTCGAGTGCCGAGTTGATTAAAGCTCGAAATCAAGTATTGAAGTTGCAATACCAGAGGAAATTAATTGAGTGTCATTTTTAATGATTAATTAATGGTGTTTATTGCTTGATCCGAATTCTTCTATGATTTTGGTAAATAGGAGTATTTGCCCGACAAATCATAAGTCTGAAATTAATTTGATAAGAGATCAAATGGGGTTTTTCAGAGGAAAGAATGGTGAATGTTATATTCACAAGATTCGATCCAAGGACAATATTTTTAATTGAGGGTTCAACATAAAAGGCTTGTGGAAATATGTTTCACAAAATTATAATTTCATATATGGTGATATGTGGGGAATTATAATCATGCTCTATTTTAAATAAAGTGTGGTCTGTCAGAATCTGTCTTAGAATCTCCTAATATGTTCGAAACATTATAGTCGATATCCACTTTAGAAAATAGATATTTTTCTCAACAAGAATTCATGGGATCGACAGTAGTGTCGACATGTATATGATTATACGATAATTCGGAATATACATGAATAGTTCTTTGTGGGTTACTCGAATTGAATGGGAGTGTATTACAAAACCAAGTAGAAACAAAGCTCAGTTTGTTGTCTATGTAATTTCGAAGAAATAAAATGATTTTTCGAATTATGGTTTATGGATTGGAATTAGAAGTTTGAAATAAGGTGTCAGACCTATGTTGGAAGGTGTTCCAAAGAGTATATGTCTGCTAATGAAAATTTGGTGATTAAGAGTGAGGGAGACTAGAAAATTGTTTTCTGCTTGCAATCCTCTTTATAAAGATCATAAAATTTTCATGAAAAAGGGCTTCTAAATAAGGTGTTGTTATATTTAATATTGCTGTCAGGTCACATCACAGTATTAAATGTTTCAGATCTTGTTAACAGATCAAGGTGCACTTTATGAATACAAAGAAAGTTGAGAAAATATCAGAATATGAACAAAGGCTTTTTCAGCCTGGAAATCCAAGTTACATTGAAAGGATTAAAAGAGTAATTGTTGCTGCAATTCTTATTAGAGGAATAAGATTGTTTAATCATCATATAAAGTGTTATATGAGAAATGTGACTATAAGAAAGACGTGGAGGCATGTCTTGTCAAGAAATGTGTCTTGGACAAGATCAAATTTGTTGACTGCATCTATGTAGACATGCTTGAAGTCTGAAGGATTTGTATTAGTGTAATACTATAGTTTGTATTAAATTCGAATTGATAGTAGATCAGGTTTGACCAAAATGTCGATTTAAGTGGGAGTCATAGTTAGTTCACTCAGGTGAAATATGTGAAGAACATATTTTTAAGTGGTAGCTTAGGAGATCAAATATGTGGATAACATGTTTTTGAGTGGGAGCTCGTGTTCTCAAATATGTGGAAACATGTTTTGAGTAGGAGTCGAATTCATCTTGTGTAAATGACACATTGTGAAATTGTACCAGTAGAATAGATGAGAAGGATGAAGTTGTGAAGCTATTTGAAAGTTAGTGTCTATTTGGAATAGAACGGGAATTTTAAATAGTTAATCGAGTTGTTTTGGATTATATCTGAGGAGTCAGAATAGAGTCAAAAGGATGGTCCTTTGAAATCCAATTGATCATTAAGAGTAATGATGCAAGGTAGTAACGGTTGTATGACGTGTTGGTCTATTATGTAATATTAGACATCATACATAAACCATATTATCTGCTCGATAAAATATAACCGATGTTATTAAGAAAAGAACAGTTGTAAAAGTAAATTTGGAATTTACTGGAAGTAGAAGTGCATTAGTTAATGGATTGACATTGGAATGTCAAGTTTTCTACATTGGTGTGAGAGTATGTAGATATCGCGAGTTTGTAATTGTTACAAGGGGCTCTCTATGACTGAGTGTGTTTTTCAGGGCAGTTAACTGGTTGGTATAAATCAGAGTAAGCGCTGGGAAACAGAAGTCTCACTTAGTTACGGTATTTGCATATATGTTATTAGAATAACATGGTGATATCAAGCAAGATGATATCAATGAATCGCAAAAGTATGTACAATCATGGATTGTGCATATTGTCAGAGTAACACTCTTCCACTAGCAAGCATTATCAAATGATTCTTATTTGATAAGGGATTTTGATAAAGTAGAATCCAACTAGTTTATTTGTACTCTAGTGCAAGTGGGAGACTGAAGGAGATATTCCCTAGAGGCAAATAAATAAGTAGTATTTATTGCGTTATCTCATAAGTTTATAATAGGTTTGTGTATTGTGCTATAACTGTAGTAATCGGAATTATTGATACACGTGTGATACATAGACAACCAGGTCCCTAGCAAGCCTCTATATGAGCTAGTCCATTGGGCAACAGTTGATCGAGATTCCCGATCAAGCACAATGCCGTCGGTTGACAATGGGGTCATCTTGTTGGTTGAATAAGGTGATGGACATACGCAAAGTATTGCAATAAGATCGTATTACGATGTTTGTCATTTGCAATAGATAAGAATATGATAGCTTATTCCTTACCATGAGACCGTACTTATTGATGCTTCGTAGGGGTGCTTTGAGAGAATCAAACGTTGTGTCTTATATAGCATGACAATAACGGTGTCCATCTTGGGTATTCCGAAAGAGCATCGAGACGTAAAGATCAAGAGCGGGATTTGTTCATTCTTGTAATGGAAAGATACTCTGGGCCCACTCGGTGAGATTGCATCTATATAGCTGCGCAGCTTATGACTAGGTCATGGAGATGTAATATCACAGACGAGTTAATAACCTTTGTCGGTAACGAGATACAACAAAGACATCGGTGTGTCTACGATCATATCTCGGACAAGGTAGTATCGCAGAAACAAAGGGAATGGATATCATGTTTATGGTTCAACGACAATATTCGTAGAATGCACAGGGGTCATCATATACATCCAGGTATCCCTGACGGTCATTGGTGAGCGGAGTGTCTCAACCATGTCTGGAGTGTTCTCGAACCGTAGCGTAACAAACTTAAGGTCTTAGCGACACCAGGAGATAGGTTCTGGAATAATATAGGTTTTTATTGGAGGGAGAGAAATGATCCGGAAAGAGTTCCGGTGGTCCGGAAGGAGTTCCGGGAAGGTCTGGAATGGTTCCAGGGATGTCCGAAGGTTGTTCGGGTGGTTCCGAAATTGTTTCGGAGTCACGGGATATTGAATTATATATAAATATATTAATTATGAATTAATGGGATTTTTATATTAATTTAATATTAATTAAATAAAGGAAAAAGGGGGCTCCCACCTACATGGGCCCTAAGAGGGCCCAAGAGGGGGAGCCGCACCACCTAAGGAAGGGGGGGCTTGGGCCCCCTAGTCCGAGTTGGACTAGGAGTGGGACAAGCCCAAAGGGGGTTTGGCCGAACCCCCCCTCCCTCTCCTCCTTTAGTCCCACATGGGGGAGCCAGGGAGTTTGCACACCCCCTTCCCCCTTTATATAGCAAGGCATATTAATTGGATTAATTCATTGGAAAATACAATTAATTGTATTGAAGGCTGGCCGAGCTGTTTCTCCGCCCGTTTTGCCCCCTCTCTCCACCTAAGCTATACCGCCGGGCACCGTTGCCCTGCGGGATTCCAGATAAGATCTACCCCTGCGATTTCAGCTGGATCTGAATGACCGGGGGTTGTCGCAAAGCTCCGTATGTTTGTGAGTGCTCGGAGGTAACTCTTTTTGAGGAGCCTGGGCGACGTCGTCTCGCCCCTGCAGCCGCCGCGCCGCCCCCCTCTCTGCTGCCGGCGCACCCCCCCTCCCCTTGGTGCCGGCGCCCCGCCTTCTTCCGCCCGACGCCCGTCGACACAGATCATCGTCGACACCACGGCGTCATCGACTTCATCATCGCGGCAAGTTCTCCGCGACCTCGAGGTCGGCTACGTACGACTTCATCGTCAACGCTTGTGCGGGAGCGTAATCCCCGCTATCGGTCTACATGGAGGTAATGTAACCCGTTCCGCCACCGTTATCGCATGTACTAGATAGATAGATCCTGGCTAGTTAGGGTTTCGTACGCTAGAAAATTATTGTTTTCTGCACCGTAACCCCTTCATATGGTACCTAACAATTGTTAATAGGCTTGGAAGAAAACCTCTTCCTTGCTTGCTTGATCAGTGCAGATTTCTCCATTTGCTGTGACCACCGAGATGAAGTTTTTCGTTCTTCTTCCACTTGCAACTGCATGGAAAAGTTTGGTATTGGCATCTCCCTCCTTTAGCCAACGAACTCTTGATCTCTGTCATGCAATCGTGCGCTCGAGGGACGAAAGCCCTAGCACGAGTAGCTTTAGGGTTTTGTGGAGCCAGCGTTCTTCGTCAGTCAAGTTCCTTCGTTCTTGGGCCACGTTGAATCTGAGTATCACTGTATGGGCCATCGCCAGGCGCAATTTGACGTTGCCAATCTCCCGCTGGCCCCAAGACTGTAAATGGGTCGCCGCATTTCTCATTCGCTCATTTAAGCGTTGGAAGGGGTCAACAAAGTTGGCATCGCAAGCCCATCCCTCCTTGATGGCCGCCTCAAAGCCCTCCAATTTGGCCCAGAAGAGTTCAAATTTGAATCTTTTCTTGGGTTTTGCCGCCGCAGAAAAAGACAGATGAAGGGGCGCGTGATCCAAGGCTGATGACAACAAAGCTTGGAGTACACAGTCCGGATACAGCATGTCCCAGTCCACAGACACAAGGGCTCGATCAATCCTTGTCATTGTAGGGTTTTCTCTTCCGTTGCTCCAAGTGTACAACCTCCCGTGCATGTATAGATCCTTGAGTTCGTGGTTGCTTACAAACTGCCGGAACTTTGTCATCATGGGACGGTTGAGGTTTTTGTTATTCTTGTCCGAGGCTCGCAGTATCATGTTGTAATCTCCAAAAACAAGCCAAGGCCCATGGCACAGGGATCGTCTTTCCTCTAGCTCCCTCAAGAAATTTGTTTTAGCCTCGTTTGTCTGAGGTCCATAGACGCTCGTAAGCCACCAGGAAACACCATCCGGTCCTTGCACCTGCCCCGTGATCGCGTGCATGGCACTATGTTCACGATGGTGACCATCAAGGTTTTCCAAGCGAGGAGGATTCCTCCTCTCGTCTCCTCCGCCGGCAAATAAGCAAACCCATCAAATGATGGGCCTAGGCATTACCATTCAGTAGGGGAAAACTCGATGGTGGAAATTGGGGAGCCAAGATGAACATTCTTGCTCAGGTGAGAAGCAACTAAATTTAATGTAAGCTAAACTAACTGTTAACCGGAAGTACTGGTCGGAATCGAGAACAATGAAGATGTCAAAAGTCGACGCGTGTACGGAGGCCATATGTGTAGCCCGGCATATCCCCTGGGTCATCGGGCTCGCGCTTGATCTTGTACATGGTCGGCGTCGCCATCAGTTAGATGTCCTAATTGGAGGTAGACCAATCGCTCCCTCGGGATTCTTCGTTATCATGTGTTGCAGCAAGAGAATAGCTGCATCTGTCTGTGTCCAGCCAGTCGTTCTCAGGGCTACCGGCAAGACCACCTCTCATCAGGTCAACACATGGTCGGCCATAACAAAATCGAACGTTCGGCCCAGCACGGCCCAGAAACAGCCCCGCTCCATAGGGTTGCCCTGCTTGGCCTCATATGCCGCGTAACTTCGTCCTCGTTTGTAAAAAGGCGGCCCCACCAAGTTGATGATGTGGCCTCCAAACGGTTTAAATTTTCTTAAAAATCGATAGTTTATATTGGATCTCGATCATCCTTTCGGCTTTGGATATCCAACCATCTCAATATTCATCTTAATCCATACATAATAAAAGTGAATAAGAGCATCTCGTGCAGATCCCTAAAACCGGTGAATAAAAAAAGTTATTTTAGGGATTGGTCCCGGTAGCAGCCTGCGAGAATCTCACGGTTCAGTCTGTCATCCTAGATGGTTGTTGGATGCGTGGGCACAGACGGATTTCCACGGAGGAGCAACTCGATCAGTTCATCGGGTTGTGGGTGCTTATTCAGCAGGTTCAACTGTTCAATGAGGATGACACAATCTCTTGGAACCTTACAACAAACAAGCAATACTCAGCAAGTTCGCCTTATGCGATGCAGTTTGTGTGACGTGTGAAATAGCCTCATCTGGAGAGGGTTTGGCATATCGGTGCTGAAGGAAAGGTCAAGTTTTTCATGTGGTTGGCGTTACAAAACCATCTCGGGGCCTCCCCCACAACAACAAATGCAGCCTCTGTGATCAAGAGTTCGAGACGACATCTCATCTTGCCCTGGGCTTCTCATACGCGAAGGAGGTTTGGAATTGTTTCCGTACCTCGTTCCCTAATGCAGTGCTCATTGTTGCAAGCCACAACTCTCTGACGGAGTGGTGGACGGTGGCGACAAGACGAAAGGCGGATGGACAGAAGAAAAAATAAGTGTTATTGGCGATATACGTGATATGGCATATTTGGAATGAGAGAAGTCGATCGGAGAGTCTTCCAGGATGAGGAGTTAACGCCGTTGACTCTCTCTGGATTGATTCTTGCGGATCTGTATGTACTTAACTTACAAGGAGTGGTCAGGTTTCGGTGGTAACTTAGATTTCAGTGTGTGGATAAATCTTTTCGTTTAGTGTGCCTTGTCATGCATTCTTATGAAAGCAGAGCTCCTGACCGTTCCCCATCAAAAAAAAGGTTTGGGAAAAATGTCCATTTTAGATTAAAAACTTGGCCGACATAATCTTCTTTAAGTGAGATGTGAGAAGGGATGCGGGCATCCTCTCGGTGGCGGCTCCCCTTCAGCCATCTCTGTAAGTGCAATTTATGTTGAAGCTCTTTTACGGTGCTTGCTGCAACTACCTGGGTAGTTTTGGGTAGTTTCCGTTCTAAAAAAATCAACCGTTGATTTGATCTCCTCCATCTCTAAATTATGCTAACCGTTCAATTAACAGTAATTTTTTCCCCTAAGAAGTCAGGGGCTGGAAACGAATCTTGAGAGCCGATCCTTAATTCCTTATCCCAGCGACCCAGCCGCCCTCCTTTCTCTCTCGAGCCCGGCGCCCATCCCCATCACCGGCGATTCATCCTCCACATCTGCAGAAGCTGGCTCTCTACCTCTCTTTTCTCTCACGAACGAAGGTAGAAGAAACATGAGACAACACGAGGTTTTCTTGGCGACGAACGCCTGCTGCACAAACAACTTTCTTTTCAGCACAATCTGATACAGAGTACATCACGAGGAGTACATTGAAGTGGATCGTGTGCAGAAAACAAAAAATTTCCTACCAACGATATCCTAAAAGCATGCCAAGATCTATTCTATGCAGATATAGTAGTACGAACGGAGATCGGAATACGTACCCTTGTAGACCGAAAGGGGCGATTACGTTCCCACACAAACGTTGTCGATGAAGACCGACGAAGCCGACCTCAAGGTCGCATAGAGGAAGCAGGCCTCCGAGTACTGCTAGCGCAGCACCTCGCGGGGAGTCGCACACGTACGGTGGAGAAGACGGCCTCCGAAGCTCCAGACCAGGACGAGCAGCGGAAGACTTGGACCGGAACACCAGCAGCGCGGCAGCGGGCTATGGTGGAAGAGATCCCCCCTTCCTCAGCTCGGCGCGGCTCCAACTTGGGAACCACGAGATCGAGAGAGAAATCGGAAATTAATTGGTGAATTAAAAGGCCAGGGGTGCCCCTTCTTATATAGGCTCCCAGGGGGGAGCCAACTTGCTAACCAGGCAATGTGGGACTAACCCCCACATGCCTGGTGCGGCATGGCTGGGTGCGCCGGCCCCCTAGTGGGCCCCTTGGCCCACTTGGGTCGGCCCCCAAGCCCCCCACCGATTTCCCCTTGGGAATTTTCCCCTCTTGGGCCTTCTTTCGACCAGAAGGCCCATTTAGGGAAATCAGCCTAAATAAATTCGAAAATAAATATATTAAATCATATTTGCATATTAATTATACTAATTAATATCAAACATAATATATATAATTTTTCCTAGCTCCGAAAACTCTTTCGGCGCTGCCCGATCTCCATCGGACCCCTCCCGGGACGCTCCCGGTGATCTCCTTACTTTCCGGTTGTCTTATCAAAACCCCTTAAGTGTGTTACCCTAGCGGTTCGTTATAATAACAGGTATGATCAAGACTCCTCAATGATCAACGACTAACTCGTTGGCCTGAACCCCATGAATTAATCCCTGTGATATAACGAATGACTTTCATCTATCAAACCTGAACGTAAAGTCTTAAACCTTTTGCCATAGCGATACTTAGCACGTCCGAGCGTCGTTCCATAGATATCTCCATACCTAATCCCGACCTCGTTACCGACGACGCTATCTTCTACTCGTTCATGATCTCATGTCTCCGTGACCTAGTCACATGCTTGCAAGCTCATTAGACATGATCTCACCGAGTGGGCCCGAGAGTATCTATCCTGCTATGCGGACTGGCAAATCCCTCTCTTGACCCCTCGTATCAACTACTCCTTTCCGATACCCAAAAGTATCACCGTGATTGTCATACTAAATAAGATACGACGTTTGGTGCAATCAAAGTATCTTCCAGGAATAACAATAAGAGTTGATCTCACGGTCAAAGGCGTAACGACTACGTTCTCCAAATCTAGGTATGTCCATCACATCGTTCTCTAGCGATATGACTCTCATTGCCGACCGGCGCCATGCCCCATGACCGGGAAACCTCGATCATCAATCGCGCAACGAAACTAGTCTTAATAGAGGCTACTAAGGACCTGGTTGTTTACGTATCACACCCGCATTAATGTTTCCGCTTAATACGGTTCTAGCATGACACAAAAACCTATTATGAACAAACGAGATATGATAAAGAATACACTTTATTAATTGCCTCTAGGGCATATCTCCTTCAGTCTCCCACTTGCACTAGAGCACAACTTAATCTAGATTACAACTTGGTAAAAGCCTAACACCCAGAGGCTTCGTCAGCGGATCTGCCACATTCAGATCCGTATGCACTTTGGAACGTCATTCGTTTTAAATAATCTTCCGGATTTTCTACTCTGTTAGCAGAGCGTTTGGAGGCGAAGCGCTATTGGCGGCAATTAATAGCTCACTGAGCGATGATTGATGCAGTCAGTCAGTGCCCTCGATTATTCCTGATAGAAGGATCATGCGCTTATTCCGACAAGGCTGAACATGAGTTGCTCTCAAAGGACTTGACTTCTTAAATCTCTATTCTACGTTTTTCAACTAATCCACACGATGAAATCCTATCTTTCAAGCTTTCTCTCACTAACTTCGCCAACTGTCCTTCGCTCCAGATGGTCAATGTCTTCAGACTAGCCATCTGTCCTTGGCTTCTGTACCCTTCTTTCTAATCAATTTAGACCTTAAATGAATAGAACTACCCATTTTTTCTATCTATATTGCGATGTCTCACTTGGAATGCAGTACGTTGATCCAGACTGAATGATGCACTTTGGGCCTTTAGGAAAGAGGATCCTCGATCGAGAGAGAATCTGTAAATGATGCAAATGGTTCGGTCATATTTCTTTTTATAGAGAAATAGAGGAAGCCATACAAGGATTTAGTCAGGCCTATTCATATTCATACACTATCTAAACAAGGAAGTTAGATTCGGCGATGCCCCCCCTTTCGGGGGGCATTCCGATTTCCCTAGTATCATCATTTTTGCCGCGCGAATTCAGATTGAGATTAAGGAAATGAAGTTTCAGAGATTGAGGGCTGAATCCAATCCTATTAGTACTTTTCCCCGGCATAGTTCTCACGAGGCCTTGAGGCTGGAATTCTTTAACCAAGAGATGCTTCTTTTGAACCGAAAGAAGCGATTGACGTATCACATGGAAGCGTCGGAGAATGTGTTTGGCGGTGGAGTGAGACCTTGGCTCCTTGGCGTTCGCAATGGCACCCGTATTGTCGCAGAAGAGGATCACGGGGTCTTGCACGCTCGGGAACACTCCAAGTTCGATGATGAACTTGCTCAGCCACACAGCTTCATTCGCGGCTTCACAAGCAGCGATATACTCCGACTCCATTGTAGGTTGTGCGACTATGGGTTGCTTCCCACTTCTCCAGCACACGGCGCCTCCATTCACCTTGAACACGTAACCTGTCTGTGACTTACAGTCATCGGGGTCTGAGCAAAAACTTGCATCTACGTAACCCGTTACGCCAAGTTCTTCATCGCAGCCACCATACACAAGGAACATTTCCTTTGTCTTATTGAGATACTTAAGAATGATCTTAACAGCTACCCAATGCGGCATTCCAGGATTACTCTGGAACCGGCTTGTCAAACTGAGAGCTAATGCCACATCCGGTCTAGTACTCAACATTGCATACATGATCGATCCTATGGCTGAAGCATAAGGATGTTTCGTCATTTCGGCCTTACCCAGTTCCGTCACCGGACACTGCGCCTTACGCAATATCTTATTCTTGAAAACCGGCAGAGAACCCTTCTTTGCCTTCTCCATACGGAAACGCTTCAGTATTTTATCAAGATAAGTACTCTGACTTAGTGCTAATAGGCGCCTTGATCTATCGCGATAGATTTTTATGCCTAAAACATACACATCTTCTCCTAAGTCCTTCATGGAAAATTTACTGTTTAAATATTTCTTCACGATATTCAGAAGTTTCACATCATTCCCAATCAGCAATATGTCGTCAACATACAGTGCTAAGAACACAACCGAGCTCCCACTCATTTTCTTATAAATACAGGTCTCTTCCACATTCTGGATAAATCCAAAACCTTTGATTACCTCATCAAAGCGAAGATTCCAGCTCCGAGATGCCTGCTTCAATCCATAGATGGATCGCTGAAGGTTGCACACCTTGTTAGCATTTCCTAGATCAACAAAACCTTCCGGCTGTACCATGTACAACTCTTCCTCAATGTTTCTATTTAGGAAGGCCGTTTTGACGTCCATCTGCCAGATTTCATAATCATAGTAGGCAGCTACCGCTAACAAAATCTGAATAGACTTAAGCATCGCTACCGGTGAAAAAGTTTCATCGTGGTCAATTCCATGAACTTTTCGGAAACCCTTTGCGACAAGCCGAGCTTTATAGACGGTCACATTACCATCAGCATCCGTCTTCTTCTTAAAGATCCACTTATTCTCGACGGCCTTGCGCCCTTCGGGAATATCCATCAAAGTCCACACTTTGTTATCATACATGGATCCTATTTCGGATTTCATGGCTTCAAGCCATTTCTCGGACTCTAGACTCGCCATCGCCTCCTTGTAGTTCGTAGGTTCGTCTTGCTCGACTAGCATGACGGTGCAAACCATGTTGCCATACCATTCTGGTGCGATCCGAGATCTACCAGACCTACGAGGTAGAACATCTTCCTTGACAGTTTCTCCCACTCCTTCCACGAAGGACGTTTCCGGAATTGCTTCCGTTGCGCCACTCGGAATCTCGAGTTCAGGATCAACGATTTCATCGAGGTCTACCTTCCTCCCACTTACTGCTTTTGCGAGAAACTCCTTCTCTAGAAAGGTACCGGTCTTCGCGACAAAAGTTTTGCCCTCAGCTTGGTTGTAGAAGCTGTACCCAACGGTTTCCCGCGGATATCCTACAAAGACGACTTTCTCCGACTTCGGTTCGAGTTTGTCGGGCTGTAGTTTCTTAACGTACGCCTCACAACCCCAAACCTTCAGAAACGATAACTTAGGCTTTTGGCCATACCATAATTCATACGGCGTCGTTTCAACGGACTTGGACGGAGCCCTATTTAAAATGAATGCGGATGTTTCTAACGCATAACCCCAGAAGGACACTGACAGATCGGTAAGAGACATCATAGATCGGACACTATCCAGTAGAGTACGATTACGTCGCTCGGACACGCCGTTACGCTGCGGCGTTCCGGCTGGCGTAAGTTGGGGTACTATGCCACAACTCTTCAGATGTGTGCCAAACTCAAAACTCAAGTACTCTCCACCGCGATCGGATCGGAGATGCTTGATTTTCCTATTAAGCTGATTCTCAACTTCACTCTGGAATTCTTTGAACTTTTCAAACGTTTCAGACTTGTGTTTCATCAAATAGATATAACCGTATCTACTCAAGTCATCAGTGAAGGTGACAAAGTAACGATAACCATTGCGTGTCGAAACGCTCATCGGTCCACACACATCTGTATGTATGATCCCCAACAAATCCGACGCCCGTTCAACGAAACCTTTGAACGGTGTCCTGGTCATTTTGCCCATAAGGCATGGTTCGCATGTATCGAGGGATCCGAAATCCAACGAGTCCAAAAGTCCATCGGAGTGGAGTTGCTTCATGCGCTTTACACTAATATGACCAAGACGGCAATGCCACAAATACATGGCGGTATCGTCACTACACTTAATCCGTTTGGCTTCTATGTTATGGATGTGAGTACTACGATCGAGATTCAACAAGAATAAACCGTTATTCTCGGGAGTATCAACATAAAAGATATCATTCATATAAATAGCACAATTGCTTGACACTGATTTAAATGAATAACCGTCTTGTAACAGGCAAGACCGACTTATAATGTTTACACTCAAGGATGGCACAAAATAACACTTATTTAAAACCAAAACTAATCCCGATGGTAGATGTAGAGGGAGCGTGCCGACAGCCACCACGTCGACTCTCGATCCGTTGTCGACGCGCATCGTCACCTCATCCTTCGCCAGCCGCCTTCTATTCCGTAACTCCTCCTGAGAGTTACATATATGGGCAACAGAACCAGTATCAAATATCCACGTGTTGCTCCGGGCGGATGTAAGGTACACATCTATAACATGTATATCAAATATACCTTGCTCTTTGTCGACCGTCTGGCCATACTTCCTATCCTCCAGATACTTGGGGCAGTTGCGCTTCCAGTGACCCTTCCCCTTGCAGTAGAAACACTCCACGCTACCTCTGGGACCAGACCTGTTAGTCCTGGGCTTGGCAGCCAACTTTGCCTCCCTCCGGGACTTCCAGCTCTGCTTTCCCTTGCCACCAGACTTCTTGAAATCAACGGTCTTGTTGACCATCAACAGCGTGTGCTCCTTCTTAATCTCTACCTCAGCAGTCTTGAGCATCACGAACACTTCACCCAGGGACTTAGCCATGCCCTGCATGTTGTAGTTCATGACGAAGCCTTTGTAGCTTGGCGGCAACGATTGCAACACCCTGTCAATCGCCAGCTCATCGGGAATCTTGCATTCCAGAGCATTCAGGCGTTGAACGTAGCCAGACATCTTGACTACATGCTCGCTCACACTGCTATGCTCTTCCATCTTGGCTGAGAAGAAAAGCTCAGAAGCCTCATATCTCTCAGCCTTAGCCTGCGGCGCGAAGACAGCCTTAAGATCCAAAATGATCTCAAAGGCGCTCATCTTCTCAAAGCGCTTCTGCAAGTCGGCTTCCATGGCGTAGAGCATGCCACTCTGGACAAAGGCAGAATCCTCTGATTGGGTCTGGAAGACCTTCTTCTCATCCTTAGAGGCATCATCTGCAGGAGGGTCACCTATGGCGGCCTCAATGACGTAGGCCACCCTATGGGGAGTGAGGAGGATCCTCAGGTTGCGGAACCAGGCCATGAAGTTTGACCCATTGGTCTTAAACTTTTCTTTCTCAAGGAACAGACCTAGGTTAAACGAGGGGCGAGACATCTACAATGGAATTTGCAACAACATAAGACTTTGTTCATAATAATTTTGAATTATAGTATTTTAGAAGATAACTAACATAACTCCCACTCAAACGAACATCCCTCCTCATCATCAAAGCCGGCGGCACAACTTCAAGAGTAGACAAAATCGTCCGCCACACCAATTTTGTGACTCGTGCTCGACCTTTCGGTCTTCCTGTTCCGAGGCCATACCTCTGAGTATGCTAGGCTCGCCACCAAAGACCTCCACGCTGACGCTTGTGCAACATGGCTTACACCCACTGTATGCGAACGACGAGATGTCTGACACCCGATCATCACGGCCTGCCTCATAACGTAGAACTTTCTTGGTGGTGCGCGTTGGAGGGAGAACACTAGTGGTATTTTGAAGGGATCATCTTATTCAGCTACCGCCGTGTAACTAATGTATACTATACACACAATCACACAAAATAAGATGCACACATAACATCAAATGTAATGCAATGTGATATAGTCCATTGCGCCATGGTCTTCTTGGCGCCCGCAGTTTATAAACAATTTTAATAAACCAACCTTGACCATATCACATAGCCACTGCAAAATAAAGTTAGACGCTTCTACTTTATCTTTTGCATGTTTTACGTGGCTTGGGGCTTTCGTAAATAGAACCCCTTCATACCTACGAATCTTATGACCACAACAACGATCCAATAATTGCATGTTTAAGCATCCCTTTCGGGCCCTTCATTGAAAATGCGAAGACCAACTAAAGAGAGAGAAACTGACACCCGCCAGCCACATATACGGTACAAGCCGTATGTCAGTAGTGGAACCAGTCTCGCGTAAGCGTACGCGTAAAGTCGGTCCGGGCCCCTTCATCAACTCAATGCCGCTGGAATACACAAGTGCACGCTAGAGGGTAGCAAATAACAGGAACGGTGCCCCCGTGCAGAACACGGGTTCTAACATCGTACAGCTATATCTATGATAGATCGGCCCTGATACCACTGAAGGGGGTCGTGTGCAGAAAACAAAAAAAATTCCTACCAACGATATCCTAAAAGCATGCCAAGATCTATTCTATGCAGATATAGTAGTACGAACGAAGATCGGAATACGTACCCTTGTAGACCGAAAGCCGGGATTACGTTCTCGCACAAACGTTGTCGATGAAGACCGACGAAGCCGACCTCAAGGTCGCGTAGAGGAAGCAGGCCTCCGAGTACTGCTAGCGCAGCACCTTGCAGGGAGTCGCACACGTACGGTGGAGATGACGGCCTCCGAAGCTCCAGTCCAGGACGAGCAGCGGAAGACTTGGACCGGAACACCAGCAGCGCGGCAGCGGGCTATGGTGGAAGAGATCCCCCCTTCCTCAGCTCGGCGCGGCTCCAACTTGGGAACCACGAGATCGAGAGAGAAATCGGGATGCACACATAACATCAAATGACCACAACAACGATCCAATAATTGCATGTTTCGGGCCCTTCATACCTACGAATCTTATGACCACAACAACGATCCAATAATTGCATGTTTAAGCATCCCTTTCGGGCCCTTCATTGAAAATGCGAAGACCAACTAAAGAGAGAGAAACTGACACCCGCCAGCCACATATACGGTACAAGCCGTATGTCAGTAGTGGAACCAGTCTCGCGTAAGCGTACGCGTAAAGTCGGTCCGGGCCCCTTCATCAACTCAATGCCGCTGGAATACACAAGTGCACGCTAGAGGGTAGCAAATAACAGGAACGGTGCCCCCGTGCAGAACACGGGTTCTAACATCGTACAGCTATATCTATGATAGATCGGCTCTGATACCACTGAAGGGGATCGTGTGCAGAAAACAAAAAAAATTCCTACCAACGATATCCTAAAAGCATGCCAAGATCTATTCTATGCAGATATAGTAGTACGAACGAAGATCGGAATACGTACCCTTGTAGACCGAAAGCCGGGATTACGTTCTCGCACAAACGTTGTCGATGAAGACCGACGAAGCCGACCTCAAGGTCGCGTAGAGGAAGCAGGCCTCCGAGTACTGCTAGCGCAGCACCTTGCAGGGAGTCGCACACGTACGGTGGAGATGACGGCCTCCGAAGCTCCAGTCCAGGACGAGCAGCGGAAGACTTGGACCGGAACACCAGCAGCGCGGCAGCGGGCTATGGTGGAAGAGATCCCCCCTTCCTCAGCTCGGCGCGGCTCCAACTTGGGAACCACGAGATCGAGAGAGAATTCGGGAATTAATTGGTGAATTAAAAGGCCAGGGGTGCCCCTTCTTATATAGGCTCCCAAGGGGAGCCAACTTGCTAACCAGGCAATGTGGGACTAACCCCCACATGCCTGGTGTGGCATGGCTGGGTGCGCCGGCCCCCTAGTGGGCCCCTTGTCCCACTTGGGTCGGCCCCCAAGCCCCCCACCGAATTCCCCTTGGGAATTTTCCCCTCTTGGGCCTTCTTTCGACCAGAAGGCCCATTTAGGGAAATCAGCCTAAATAAATTCGAAAATAAATATATTAAATCATATTTGCATATTAATTACACTAATTAATATAAAACATAATATATATAATTTTTCCTAACTCCGAAAACTCTTTCGGCGCTGCCCGATCTCCATCGGACCCCCCCCGGGACGCTCCCGGTGATCTCCTTCCTTTCCGGTTGTCTTGTCAAAACCCCTTAAGTGTGTTACCCTAGCGGTTCGATATAATAACAGGTATGATCAAGACTCCTCAATGATCAACGACTAACTCGTAGGCCTGGACCCCATGAATTAATCCATGTGATATAACGAATGACTTTCATCTATCAAACCTGAACGTAAAGTCTTAAACCTTTTGCCATAGCGATACTTAGCACGTCCGAGCGTCGTTCCATAGATATCTCCATACCTAATCCCGACCTCGTTACCGACGACGCTATCTTCTACTCGTTCATGATCTCATGTCTCCGTGATCTAGTCACATGCTTGCAAGCTCATTAGACACGATCTCACCGAGTGGGCCCGAGAGTATCTATCCTGCTATGCGGACTGGCAAATCCCGCTCTTGACCCCTCGTCTCAACTACTCCTTTCCGATACCCAAAAGTATCACCGTGATTGTCATATTAAATAAGATACGACGTTTGGTGCAATCAAAGTATCTTCCAGGAATAACAATAAGAGTTGATCTCACGGTCAAAGGCGTAACGACTACGTTCTCCAAATCTGGGTATGTCCATCACATCATTCTCTAGCGATATGACTCTCATTGCCGACCGGCGTCATGCCCCATGACCGGGAAACCTCGATCATCAATCGCGCAACGAAACTAGTCTTAGTAGAGGCTACTAGGGACCTGGTTGTTTACGTATCACACCCGCATTAATGTTTCCGCTTAATACGGTTCTAACATGACACAAAAACCTATTATGAACAAACGAGATATGATAAAGAATACACTTTATTAATTTCCTCTAGGGCATATCTCCTTCATACATATGAGCTTTTACAGCTGAGTTCACGCTGAGAGCACGAACTCCATGCTGCCCACTCGCCGCTCCGCATGCTTCGGCCGCCGCGTGCACGACGCGCACAAACGCCCACGACGTGGCTGCCTCTAACAGATTTAAACGGCTACTAGCTACTGCATGCAATGCAGCTCCTCCACGCGACGTACGCGGCTAGCTGCAAACCAACTCGAACTGACCTTGAACCTGGTCATACCAGCGTCCAGTCGACCTAAACAAAGATGCAAACACAAACACTAACCTGCCGCACCTACGAACTCAACACAGAAACGATCCTAGCATGGTTTAGAGCTAACAGCCGCACGACGCGGGCAAGCACAGCGGGCGGCGGAGGAGGTGAAAGAGCATTTTCCTTTATGTGTGGTTTTAGTAATTAAATGACAATCTCTATGGACTAATGTTTGCATTGAGATATCTTTATAGATCGTGTCCATGGGAATAATTGAGTTCATGTGTTGGACTCTAGAAGCTTATTTGATGACCAAGGTTCCATTCAAGGATGTATATGATGGATGGTCATGTGTTGAGTTGAGCATATTGCAAATATGTCTTGAAGTATTCAAGACATCATATTATAGAAAAAATGTTGGAAGATACAAGGTTGATCAAGAAGTTGATCAACACATAAAGATACACGATATACCAAGAGGGATTTTGTATCTCTTGGGATGGTAAACACATGCCCGTATAACTTTGTGAACTAACCCATGATATATATGTGGGTAGTATCTTTATATGAGGTTAGGCATCTTCCCATGGGCTTGCAACAAATGAAGATTTCGTATAGCTCATGGACGATGACGCCATGTGGTGAGCGTCATCAAGTTTGAGATGTGCAAGACCAAGAGAAGCTTCTTGAAGAGATCCTATGCTTGGAGCTTGCTATGGATACATGAAGATGGAGCCTTGAGAGACTCTCCCATTATGGGTATGGGGGAGTATTTGGAGAAGTCTTCATCAAGCATGTGCTTGGACGCGTAATCAAGAAAGATGAACCACTTGAAGAGATCAAGATAGTCCTCATCTAACTCAAGTGGAATGCTCAAGGCAAAGGTATGATCTTGATAGGGCTATAGGATAGATAGGCGTACTATCAAGAGGGGCTCTCAAGTTAGTAACTTGATCGCATCGTTGTGGAGAGTTTAAACCTTTACATACTTGGCATATCATATTTCTTTGTTCTTATTTGGCTTTTATCCTTGTGAGGATTAGAGTTTGGTTCATCTCCATGTCAAGCTCTAGTTCATCGAAAACGGATTTACTTTGTGAAACATGTTGCGTTTTTTATGTTGGAGGTTTTACCGGTTGTTCTATTATCTAGAGATCTTACATTTTCCATTTGGTTTTGACCTCACTTGTTGGACTATTATGTTTCTCTTCGTGGTGATTCCAATGAGCCAAAAATCATCGAAAACTGAGTTCGTATGGTCAAGATATCATCGTCTTCGTGTTGACGTTTCTCAAACTTCCGCCCAAACTTCCGGTTTGACCAGAGAACACTTCCTGGGCGCGTTTTGGGATGTCCAGGGAGTCCGGAAGTTCCGGGGTGAGACCGGAACTTCCGGCCCGAGTGAGGAAAACCGTCCCCAACGGCCAGATTTGTTGGGAACCTATTTAAGGGGTCATCTTCCCCAATGGTTCCTAAGTTTTGGTGCTCTCTCTCCTCCTCCATTGTTGACCTCCAAAGCTTTGAGATCTCTCAATCCCTCCAATGATTCTTCCTATTTCTTGAGGGAAAAGAGAGAGGAGATCTAGATCCACATTTCCACCAATCCATCTCTCCTCTAAGTGAGGGGAACCTATTGGGTATAGATATTGGAGTTCCTTTGTGGTTCTTCTCCTTTGTTCTTCCTCTCTTCTCCCCCCATAAGCATTAGTTGCTTTTGGTGGGATTTGGGAGTGAAGGATTTGACTCCTTTGTGGTTTCCTTTGTTCTTCCTCTCTTATTCCCCTGTAAACATTTGTTGTTGTGTTGGAATTTGAGAGTGAAGGACTTGAGCACTTCGTGTGCTCTTGCCATTGCATTTGCATCGGTTTGAGCCCTCCACGAGGATTCGTGGTGGTGATACTTGTGAGCTTGTTACTCTTGGGTCTTTGGACCCTACACGCCTTTTGTGGCCGGCCTTTTGTGACCAAGACCTTTTGTGGTCACTTGAGAGCCCCCAATTAAGTTGTGGGTGTGTGCCTCAAGACTTGGGAGCCCCCAATTAAGTTGTGGGTGTGTGCCTCAAGAGTTGTACGGGATTCGATCTCCGCCCCAAAGGAGATCAATAGTGGAAGGTGAACTCGCAACCTTTTGTGGTTGAGTTTATCAGGAGAAGAAGGTGAGCCTTTGTGGCGGTGCGGCTAACCTGTTATGGTTACACACACCTCTCCAAACGAGACGTACACCTTTGGGTGGAACTCGGTAATACATCCTCGTCTCCACGTGCCTCGGTTATTTGTATAGCCGAGCTCTTTACTTATGCACTTTACTTTGTGATAGCCTTCGTGCTTGAATTTTCTATCTTGCTATCACCTTGTTACTTGTATTGCTTAGCATAAGTTGTTTGTGCACATAGGTGAGCCTAGTTTATTTATCTAGGTTGTATGCTTGTTAAAGTAAACCTCTAGTTTTATTCCGCCTTTATCAAGCATACAGGAATATCCGGGTCTTTCTTGGACCGATAATCCGGCTTCTCAAAAAAGTTTTAAATCGCCTATTCACCCCCCCCTCTAGTCGACGTCTATCCGTTTAGCAGGCGCACAACAGTCGTGGAGGCGAGGCCGGTGAGACGGGGGCGAGCATCAGCGGCCATGGAGGCCGGTCCGGCGAGACGCGAGCGAGCAACGACGGCTGAGGCGAGCCGGCAGCGCTGCAACGGACATTAGCTGGTGAGTGATGACCTGAGAAAATTTGGCTCGATCTCTCCAGCACGCAGCTCGGCGCCCCGCCGTCGCCGGCTACAGTCCGGCACCCCGCCGTTGCTGGTCAACGTCGGGCCAATTGTCTCCAACACCGCTCTAAACTTTGACAAAAGAGACTAGCAGGAAGAGATTACTCAGATACCCTTTAACTTTAGATTAAAAATAAAAGAATATTGGTAGTTTCAGGTAGATTTAGGTAGTTTTAATCTAGTAGTTTCAGGTATCTCTTATTTTGTCACCGTTGGATCAGAGCGGATGAACGGTTGTTAAAATTACCAACTATGATAAAACTTGTATAACAAAATTTCGTATGATTAAATAGAAAAAGTAGTGTTTGTCATATGTACAAAAAATAAGTGGGGATGGTCTATATTGTAATGTGTATACAATTGTACAAGGCTAGGAATTGTGTATTGATGTCCATATATCATCATAAAATACGGATTTGTGCATTAAAGTTGTGGAATTTTATGTTATTCAAATTACTAAGACATCAAGATGCATAATACCAAGTTTGGTTGAGAAGAGTACCTATCGACTTTACTCAGTATCAATCAATTTTATGGCAATCACCAAATGCTTATCTGCACAGTAAGGAGCGTATCCTCCTAAAGCTGAGATGATATATAAATAAGCTCTTATGAGAACACTTTTGTGTATACGTTGGTAGAGCAAAACCATGTAGAGAACATTATGCACCATAGTTTGCTGCCTACGTAGGTATACCAGTGGGATTAGGAGCGGTGGCGGAGCTTGAGAGAAATTCCTGGGCGGACTGTTGTTTGTCACTAAGCTAAGGACGGCGACCGTACGAGACAGAGACTTTGCATGCTTTTACCGGTGTACTCCTCCGCTGAGCACGCGTGGAAACCGCGTTCACATTTCTGCTCGCTCACTTGTAGAGCCCCAAGTGGCGGAGCCAGACAAATTGTAGAGCCTGGGCAGGCAACGAAGCAAGTGAGCAGGACGGGGATGATAGCTAGCCGCAGAGCCTCTAGGTGTGATGTGCCGGGTATAACCATAATAAAATGGAGTTTTTTTTTAAAATAATACGAATTTTTATTAGAAATTTGGATTCTAGCGCGCGGAATCCGGGAATATTAAAAATAGGGCGCGGTCGGTGTGGGTCGTGCCGATCGGCACGGCCCGTACCGAAATGTCGTGGTCGGCTGGACCCACGCCGACGGATGCATGCGCCTGCACGCGCGCAGGCCGGGCCCCACATTTCGGCTTTACTCGCGCCGATCGGCACGGGTCGTGCCGATCTGGGCCGAGATAACCCTCCGCGCCAGCTCCTTTCTTCTTCCTCCTTCCTTTCTTCTTCCTCCTTCTTCCTCCCGTTGCAGCCAAGAGCTTTGAGCTCTGTTCTTCCCCCACGAATACACTGCTCATTTTGGCCCAAAAAATAAGTGTGAGAAGGTTAAATTGCTAGAAAATAAGAGAGGAGGACAAGGGCATCAAGGATCTGTAGTAGTTTTTGGTGGATTCGTTTTAAAAAGAGCAGGTGGAAGATTTGAAGCAATGGAGGCCAACAATGGTGGATAGCAGTGGTGGGAGCTCGTATTGGAGGAGGAGGTGTGGTGGTGGAGCAGTGGTGGCGGTAGATTGAGGCCGGGAACGGAAGAAACGGGATTTTCACGCGTCAAGGGTATGAATCTTGTTTATCATTTTTAGTTGATTTATTTCTTATGTATGTGTTAGTTGTTAAATATTTGTGTCGGTGGATGTGATAGGTGTACCGTACACTATTTTTGTCGGTGATTTTTGGTTATTCTGTTAATATTGTTGTATAAATAAATTTGGTCGAACAATGCGTTAGTTGTATAAATAAATAAATTTAGTCGGTGGATATATACCGGATGGATGCGTTAATTTAGTTCTATAAATAATTTTTTCGGATGGATACGTTTAAAAGTTGTTATATAAATGACTATATCTGATGGATGCGTTAGTGGGTGGCGGGTGGTTTTTGTGGCGGTCGATATTAATGGGTGTATGTTGGTTCTTTGTTATTATTTGAGAACTATTAGTAATATTGGTAATATTTTCGGTGGTTGCAATATTTTGTAGCGTATTATTTGACGGAATTAATTTGTTTAGGTAATGGAAGTCGTTGATTTTGTTGTGCACTTCGGCGCCGGTAATGTCCGTGTTACGGAGACTGGGGTTGATCTTAGTGGATTTAATAATATGGTGATGCAGTTGCCAGACCCAGAGAGAGCTAGAATAGCAGCAGTGCAGGAGTTTTTCACTGAATATTTTGGGTATAATCCTAATATGTTTACGGTTAAGATTCAGTCAGTGTGGTCCAAATCCCGTACAAGTATTTTTCGGGAGTTGTTACCGCTGGATCGAACTGGTCACTGGATAGCTTGGCTAGCATCATGCAAACGTCGAGGCACCAAACCAGAAATCCTACTGATATTTTATCCGAAGCAGAACAATTTAGAACAAGGAGGCGGAGATTTTCAGCATGTAGAGAGCAGTGATGCTACTCATTCAGGAACTGTGGACATTCCTGAACAGTATGAGCCATCACTCAGTGTTGAGTCGGAAGGACCTCCGCAACTTGGAGAGGCTGATGCGGATGAGTACGAAGGTACTATGCAAGAAGAGATGTTGGCTGAAGATGAGGATGGTGTTGCAGAAGATCTTGATTCAGGTGATGAAGATGTTGGCAATGAGGATGAGGTAGATAATGATGAAGAAGATAATGTTGGAGATGTTCCGCTTCCTGAGTCCTGGAATGTCGACACTTTGCCGATTCCTCACTCGTGGGATCTCGACCAGTCGAATATGACAGCTGTGGATGATGGATATCATCCGGCATGGGAGTACCGAAGGAAAAATGTAAGAATCGGAGCTCAGTATAATACAAAGCAAGAGTGGGGGGAGATGGCACCGACTCTTCAGGATGTTGGAGGCCGGAGACCCACACTTTTCACTTCCCGTGGGGGGAGATGGCACCGACTCTTCAGGATGTGTCATATTTGTTGGGACTCCCTTTGGCTGGCGTAGTGCTTGGACCTGCAGATCCTCCGCCCGACTGGCATGAGGCCATGCAGGCACGCTTCGCAGGCGTGCATCCTCATAACCCCATGTTGCATGAGCACAAGCATGGTGTACAGCTGAAGTGGCTTAACAAGTGGCACGTAAATGTTAATTATGTAGCGAGTTTACTTTCTCGGTGTATACTCCATGACTAACTTATTTAGTTTGCGGTTTCTAGCTACGGGCATACGGCATCCCGGTGGAGCACCTTGAAGGGGATCGTGGGCAGAAAACAATAATTTTCCTAGCAACGATATCCTTAAACTAGCCAAGATCTATTCTATGCAGATATAGTAGTACGAACGGAGATCGGAATACATACCCTTGTAGACCGAAAGCGGGGATTACGTTCCCGCACAAACGTTGTCGATGAAGACCGACGAAGCCGACCTCAAGGTCGTGTAGAGGAAGCAGGCCTCCGAGTACCGCTAGCGCAGCACCTCGCAGGGAGTCGCACACGTACGGTGGAGACGACGCCTCCGAAGCTCCAGTCCAGGACGAGCAGCGGAAGACTTGGACCGGAACACCAGCAGCGCGGCAGCGGGCTATGGTGGAGGAGATCCCCGAATCCTCTTGCTCGGCGCGGCTCCAACTTGGGAACCACGAGATCGAGAGAGAAATCAGGAATTAATTGGTGAGTTAAAAGGCTGGGGGTGCCCCTTCTTATATAGGCTCCCAGGGGGAGCCAACCTTGCCAGCCAGGCAATGTGGGACTATCCCACAGCCTAGTTCGGCTAGGCTTGGTGCGCCGGCCCCCTGGTGGGCCCCTTGGCCCATCCAGGCCGGCCACCAAGGCTCCCTACCGAATCCCCTAGGGATTTTTCCCCTCTTGGGCCTTCTTTTGTCCGGAAGGCCCATTTAGGGAAATCTGCCTTAATAAATTCGAAAATAAATATATAAAATCATATTTGCATATTAATAACACTAATTAATATCAAACATAATATATATAATATTTCCTAGCTCCGAAAACTCTTTCGGCGCTGCCCGATCTCCATCAGACCTCTCTCGGGACGTTCCCGGTGATCTCCTTCCTTTCCGGTTGTCTTGTCGAAACCCCTTAAGTGTGTTACCCTAGCGGTTCGATATAATATCAGGTATGATCAAGACTCCTCAATGATCAACGACTAACTCGTAGGCCTGGACCCCCTGAATTAATCCCTGAGATATAACGAATGACTTTCATCTATCAAACCTGAACGTGAAGTCTTAGACCTTTTGCCATAGCGATACTTAGCACGTCCGAGTGTCGTTCCATAGATATCTCCATACCTAATCCCGACCTCGTTACCGACGACGCTATCTTCTACTCGTTCATGATCTCATGTCTCCGTGACCTAGTCACATGCTTGCAAGCTCATTAGACATGATCTCACCGAGAGGGCCCGAGAGTATCTATCCTGCTATGCGGACTGGCAAATCCCGCTCTTGACCCCTCGTCTCAATACTCCTTTCCAATACCCAAAAGTATCACCGTTATTGTCATACTAAATAAGATACGACGTTTGGTGCAATCAAAGTATCTTCGGGGAATATCAATAAGAGTTGATCTCACGGTCAAAGGTGTAATGACTATGTTCTCCAAATCTGGGTATGTCCATCACATCACTCTCTAGCGATATGACTCTCATTGCCGACCGGCGCCATGCCCCATGACCGGGAAACCTCGATCATCAATCGCGCAACAAAACTAGTCTTAGTAGAGGCTACTAGGGACCTGGTCGTTTACGTATCACACCCGCATTAATGTTTCCGCTTAATACGGTTCTAGCATGACACAAAAACCTATTATGAACAAACGAGATATGATAAAGAATACACTTTATTAATTTCCTCTAGGGCAAATCTTCACATCGCCTTCTTGTACGTACTGACGTATCACGTGGAAGCGTCGGAGAATGTGTTTGGCGGTGGAGTGAGACCTTGGCTCCTTGGCGTTCGCAATGGCACCCGTATTGTCGCAGAAGAGGATCACGGGGCCTTGCACGCTCGGGAACACTCCAAGTTCGATGACGAACTTCCTCAGCCACACAGCTTCATTCGCGGCCTCGCAGGCAGCAATGTACTCCGACTCCATTGTAGATTGTGCGACTATGGGTTGCTTCCCACTTCTCCAGCACACGGCGCCTCCATTCACCTTGAACACGTAACCTGTCTGTGACTTACAGTCATCGGGGTCTGAGCAGAAACTTGCATCTACGTAACCCGTTACGCCAAGTTCCTCATCGCAGCCACCATACACAAGGAACATTTCCTTTGTCTTATTGAGATACTTAAGAATGCTCTTAACAGCTATCCAATGCGGCATTCCAGGATTACTCTGGAACCGGCTTGTCAAACTTAGAGCTAATGCCACATCTGGTCTAGTACTCAACATTGCATACATGATCGATCCTATGGCTGAAGCATAAGGATGTTTCGTCATTTCGGCCTTACCCAGTTCCGTTACCGGACACTGCGCCTTACGCAATACCTTATTCTTGATAACCGGCAGAGAACCCTTCTTAGCCTTCTCCATATAAAAACGCTTCAATATTTTATCAAGATAAGTACTCTGACTTAGTGCTAATAGGCGCCTTGATCTATCACGGTAGATCTTTATGCCTAAAACATACGCAGCTTCTCCTAAGTCCTTCATGGAAAACTTACTGTTTAAATATTGCTTCACGCTATTCAGAAGTTCCACATCATTCCCTATTAGCAATATGTCGTCAACATACAGTGCTAAGAACACAACCGAGCTCCCACTCATTTTCTTGTAAATACAGGTCTCTTCCACATTCTGGATAAATCCAAAACCTTTGATTACCTCATCAAAGCGAAGATTCCAGCTCCGAGATGCCTGCTTCAATCCATAGATGGATCGCTGAAGCTTGCACACCTTGTTAGCACTTCCTGGATCGACAAAACCTTCCGGCTGTACCATGTACAACTCTTCCTCAATGTTTCCATTCAGGAAGGCCGTTTTGACGTCCATCTGCCAGATTTCATAATCATAGTAGGCAGCTACCGCTAACAAAATCCGAATAGACTTAAGCATCGCTACCGGTGAAAAAGTTTCATCGTAGTCAATTCCATGAACTTGTCGGAAACCCTTTGCGACAAGCCGAGCTTTATAGACGGTCACATTACCATCAGCATCAGTCTTCTTCTTATAGATCCACTTATTCTCGACGGCCTTGCGCCCTTCGGGAATATCCACCAAAGTCCACACTTGGTTATCATACATGGATCCTATTTCGGATTTCATGGCTTCAAGCCATTTCTCGGACTCTAGACTCTCCATCGCCTCCTTGTAGTTCGTAGGTTCGTCTTGCTCGACTAGCATGACGGTGCAAACCATATTGCCATACCATTCTGGTGGGATCCGAGATCTACCAGACCTACGAGGTAGAACATCTTCCTCGACAGTTTCTCCCACTCCTTCCACGGAGGACGTTTCCGGAATTGCTTCCGTTGCGCCACTCGGAATTTCGAGTTCAGGATCAACGATTTCATCGAGGTCTACCTTCCTCCCACTTACTCCTTTCGCGAGAAATTCCTTCTCTAGAAAGGCACCGGTCTTCGCGACAAAAGTTTTGCCCTCAGCTTGGTTGTAGAAGGTGTACCCAACGGTTTCCCGCGGATATCCTACAAAGATGACTTTCTCCTACTTCGGTTCGAGTTTGTCGGGCTGTAGTTTCTTAACGTACGCCTCACAACCCCAAACCTTCAGAAACGATAACTTAGGCTTATGGCCATACCATAATTCATACGGCGTCGTTTCAACGGACTTGGACGGAGCCCTATTTAAAATGAATGCGGCTGTTTCTAACGCATAACCCCAGAAGGACACTGGCAGATCGGTAAGAGACATCATAGATCGGACACTATCCAGTAGAGTACGATTACGTCGCTCGGACACACCGTTACGCTGCGGCGTTCCGGCGGGCGTAAGTTGGGGTACTATGCCACAACTCTTCAGATGTGTGCCAAACTCAAAACTCAAGTACTCTCCACCGCGATCGGACCGGAGATGCTTGATTTTCCTATTAAGCTGATTCTCAACTTCACTCTGGAATTCTTTGAACTTTTCAAACGTTTCAGACTTGTGTTTCATCAAATAGATATAACCGTATCTACTCAAGTCATCAGTGAAGGTGACGAAGTAACGATAACCATTGCGTGTCGAAACGCTCATTGGTCCACATACGTCTGTATGTATGATCCCCAACAAATCCGACGCCCGTTCAACGAAACCTTTGAACGGTGTCCTGGTCATTTTGCCCATGAGGCATGGTTCACATGTATCGAGGGATCCGAAATCCAACGAGTCCAAGAGTCCATCGGAGTGGAGTCGCTTCATGCGCTTTATACCAATATGACCAAGACGGCAATGCCACAAAAACATGGCGGTATCGTCACTACATTTAATTCGTTTGGCTTCTATGTTATGGATGTGAGTACTACGATCGAGATTCAACAAGAATAAACCGTTATTCTCGGGAGCATCAACATAAAAGATATCATTCCTATAAATAGCACAATTGCTTGACACTGATTTAAATGAATAACCGTCTTGTAACAGGCAAGACCTACTTATAATGTTTACACTCAAGGATGGCACAAAATAACATTTATTTAAAACCAAAACTAATCCCGATGGTAGATGCAGAGGGAGCGTGCCGACAGCCACCACGTCGACTCTCGATCCGTTGCCGACGCGCATCGTCACCTCATCCTTCGCCAGCCGCCTTCTATTCCGTAACTCCTCCTGAGAGTTACATATATGAGCAACAGAACCAGTATCAAATACCCACGTATTGCTCCGGGCGGATGTAAGGTACACATCTATAACATGTATATCAAATATACCTTGCTCTTTGTCGACCGTCTTGCCAGACTTCCTATCCTCCAGATACTTGGGGCAGTTGCGCTTAGGTGATCCGATGGTTACCTCCATCTTCTTCAGCTTGATTTCTAATTCGGCCACTTCGAGCATCTTCAGGATTTCCGACAGGGGTTTTGACGTCCCTTTCATGCCGTAGTCCACTATGGCGTTCTTATAGCTAGGGGGCAGAGAAATCAGCGCCCTATCAATCACCAACTCTTCTGGGATCACACTTCCCAGATCACTCAGAAGTCGAGCGCAACCAAACAACTTGGCCAAGTGCTCACTGATATTGCCGTGCTCTTCCATCTGGGCTGAGAAGAGAAGCACAGTTGCCTCGTACGTCTCAGCCTTGACTTGTCGTGCAAAAACAACCATGAGTTCAGTGACTATTTCATAAGCACCCTTGTTCATGAAGCGGTTTTGCAGGTCAGCCTCCATGGCAAAGAGCATGCCACTCTGCACATAAGAAGAAATCTCCGCTTTTACCCCATGGACAATCCTTTCGATTTCCGGGGAAGTGCTGGGAAGATCACCTAAGGGGGAATCAAGGATGTAGGCCACCTTGTGGGTTTCAAGGATGGACTTCAGATCGCGGAACCAGGACACAAAGTTAGACCCATCGGTCTTAAGCTTCTCTTTCTCAATGAACAGGCTCAGGTTAAAGGAGGGGTGAGACATCTACAATGGAATTTGCAACAACATAAGACTTTGTTCATAATAATTTTGAGTTATAGTATTTTAGAAAATAACTGACACAACTCCCACTCAAACGAACATCCCTCCTGGTCGTTTAAGCGATTACACGACCCCCATCCATTGCACCACCCCTCATCATCAAAGCCGGCGGCACAACTTCAAGAGTAGACAAAATCGTCCGCCACACCAATTTTGTGACTCGTGCTCGACCTTTCGGTCTTCCTGTTCTGAGGCCATACCTCTGAGTATGCTACGCTCGCCACCAAAGACCTCCACGCTGACGCTTGTGCAACATGGCTTACACCCACCGTATGCGAACGAAGATATGTATGACACCCGATCATCACGGCCTGCCTCATAACGTAGAACTTTATTGGTGGTGCGCGTTGGAGGGAGAACACTAGTGGTATTTTGAAGGGATCATCTTATTCAGCTACCGCCGTGTAACACACAATCACACAAAATAAGATGCACACAAAACATCAAATGTAATGCAATGTGATATAGTCCATCGCGCCATGGTCTTCTTGGCGCCCGCAGTTTATAAACAATTTAATAAACCTACCTTGACCATATAACATAGCCCCTGCAAAATAAAGTTAGACGCTTCTACTTTATCTTTTGCATATTTTACGTGGCTTGGGGCTTTCGTAAATAGAACCGCTTCATACCTACGAATCTTATGACCACAACAACGATCCAATAATTGCATGTTTAAGCATCCCTTTCGGGCCCTCCATTGAAAATGCGAAGACCAACTAAAGAGAGAGAAACTGTCACCCGCCAGCCACATATACGGTACAAGCCGTATGTCAGTAGTGGAACCAGTCTCGCGTAAGCGTACGCGTAAAGTCGGTCCGGGCCGCTTCATCAACTCAATGCCGCTGGAATACACAAGTGCACGCTAGAGGGTAGCAAATAACAGGAACGGTGCCCCCGTGCAGAGCACGGGTTCTAACAGCGTACAGCTATATCTTACGATAGATCGGCTCTGATACCACTGAAGGGGATCGTGGGCAGAAAACAATAATTTTCCTAGCAACGATATCCTTAAACTAGCCAAGATCTATTCTATGCAGATATAGTAGTACGAACGGAGATCGGAATACATACCCTTGTAGACCGAAAGAGGGGATTACGTTCCCGCACAAACGTTGTCGATGAAGACCGACGAAGCCGACCTCAAGGTCGTGTAGAGGAAGCAGGCCTCCGAGTACCGCTAGCGCAGCACCTCGCAGGGAGTCACACACGTACGGTGGAGACGACGCCTCCGAAGCTCCAGTCCAGGACGAGCAGCGGAAGACTTGGACCGGAACACCAGCAGCGCGGCAGCGGGCTATGGTGGAGGAGATCCCCGACTCCTCTTGCTCGGCGCGGCTCCAACTTGGGAACCACGAGATCGAGAGAGAAATCAGGAATTAATTGGTGAATTAAAAGGCTGGGGGTGCCCCTTCTTATATAGGCTCCCAGGGGGAGCCAACCTTATCAGCCAGGCAATGTGGGACTATCCCACAGCCTGGTTCGGCTAGGCTTGGTGCGCCGGCCCCCTGGTGGGCCCCTTGGCCCATCCAGGCCGGCCACCAAGGCTCCCCACCGAATCCCCTAGGGATTTTTCCCCTCTTGGGCCTTCTTTTGTCCGGAAGGCCCATTTAGGGAAATCTGCCTTAATAAATTCGAAAATAAATATATAAAATCATATTTGCATATTAATAACACTAACTAATATCAAACATAATATATATAATATTTCCTAGCTCCGAAAACTCTTTCGGCGCTGCCCGATCTCCATCGGACCTCTCGCGGGACGTTCCCGGTGATCTCCTTCCTTTCCGGTTGTCTTGTCGAAACCCCTTAAGTGTGTTACCCTAGCGGTTCGATATAATATCAGGTATGATCAAGACTCCTCAATGATCAACGACTAACTCGTAGGCCTGGAGCCCCTGAATTAATCCCTGAGATATAACGAATGACTTTCATCTATCAAACCTGAACGTGAAGTCTTAGACCTTTTGCCATAGCGATACTTAGCACGTCCGAGTGTCGTTCCATAGATATCTCCATACCTAATCCCGACCTCGTTACCGACGACGCTATCTTCTACTCGTTCATGATCTCATGTCTCCGTGACCTAGTCACATGCTTGCAAGCTCATTAGACATGATCTCACCGAGAGGGCCCGAGAGTATCTATCCTGCTATGCGGACTGGCAAATCCCGCTCTTGACCCCTCGTCTCAATACTCCTTTCCAATACCCAAAAGTATCACCGTTATTGTCATACTAAATAAGATACGACGTTTGGTGCAATCAAAGTATCTTCGGGGAATATCAATAAGAGTTGATCTCACGGTCAAAGGTGTAATGACTATGTTCTCCAAATCTGGGTATGTCCATCACATCACTCTCTAGCGATATGACTCTCATTGCCGACCGGCGCCATGCCCCATGACCGGGAAACCTCGATCATCAATCGCGCAATGAAACTAGTCTTAGTAGAGGCTACTAGGGACCTGGTCGTTTACGTATCACACCCGCATTAATGTTTCCGCTTAATACGGTTCTAGCATGACACAAAAACCTATTATGAACAAACGAGATATGATAAAGAATACACTTTATTAATTGCCTCTAGGGCATATCTCCTTCACACCTGACTCAGGAGCAGGTTACGCGGAGCCTCGAGGCGTACGTATTGTGGCTATTTGGCAAGGTGATGTTCACTGAGACTCATCAAGACACTATTACTGCTCGTTGGGTACCTATAGCACTAGAGATTGCAGCGGCACAGAACCAAGAAGACATAGAGCAGCGGAGTTGGGGGTCTGTACTATTAGCTGCTACATACAGGGCTCTGTGCACCGTGTGCACGAAGAACTCAGATAGCTCTTCGATACTAGGATGTCCTCTATTTCTGCAGCTCTGGTCTTGGGAGAGGTTCCCTGTCGGTAGACCCGACGTGGACGCGACCAGGCCCTGGGACTACAGACTGATAGATCACAACGCAGTTGATCTTCCCACATTTGGTAGTATGTGGGCATATAGAGAGGTACCCATTCGATACTCCATTACTTTGAAGTTAGGTTCTTCCAAATTTTAATATTCAATTATTCATTAAAAATTATAATTGTTTACAGAGACGATTCCAGGGTGATCAAGTGAGAAACTGCTACGTGATGTTCACTGAGTGGTTCGATCAACTGCCACATCACCAGGTTATATGGGAGCCATATCACAAGTCGCGGATACATGCACGATACCCCGGCGGGATTTCTTCTTTGTGCACCAGAGACCGTGCATACTGGTTGACTACACGTCGGATTGTGTTCGACGTCTTGGTGGAGGAGATGTCGCAACACCGTGTTATGAGACAGTTTGGACTTCGCCAGTGACCGGTGCCTCCTACTAGAGCTACACTTCCTCAGCACGTGCACAAGTAAGAACTACAACTTGTATTTAAAATGTGGGGTACTAGTGTTGTTCTAGTACGTACTTATGCTATGTGTGCATTTCGCAGGAAAGGACGGCAGGGAGAGAGATCGCTCGCATCTTATATGCAGACGATCCTACCATACATACAAGAATGGGGGAGTGCGACGGATCCGGCAAATTTATGGCCCGCGAAAGCACCCTTTGTGCTTGCTGATTTTGAGGAGTACCTCCGGACGTACAGGCTCGCCTGTCGCACTCGTTTAGTTACGAGTGCCGACCCTGACGACCTTCCTGCGGCTGATATCACGGCCATGTACCCAACACAGGGAATCGGGGCTCGGGGAAACACAGCGGTAAGTGGTCTAGTTTCAGTACTCTACTACGCACTGTACGTGCTACAGTAAAAACATATCTGACACTTTTTTATATTTTACAGGCCGACATCATAGCAGATATTCAGGCGGACGTCGCTGCGTACTACCCCGTCGTTGGTGCCCAGCACCAGTCGTGGTTCAAGCGTCTACAGGACAAGCTACGACGTGCTTATGGTGTGCTCACATGCACCGATGCTCGGGACGTTGTTCCACGCCATGCACCCCCGCGTCCCCCACGGCACTCCTCGGCACGGCTGTTAGGTGCCGCACAGGTATCACCACCCCGTGACACCACTCGTCGGCACGATCCACGCCCACGTTTTACACCTCAGCCGGACGCTATCGACCCTGGTCCATCCCAGCCACCTCTTTCACAGACTCCAGTGTATGTGTCGGGTCCTTCACAACCTATGTTTATGCCGGCAACTTCACAGTCGCCGTTGTTTATGTCGGGTCCTGCACAGCCTCCACTCTTTATGCCGGGTAGTTCATCCTGGAAGGCACACACACCACCGTACACCGGGATGCCATATTCGTACGGTTATGGGGGCGGACCACAGTTCGTTGGAGCATCACACCAGCCGCAGATGACCAATCTTATGGGCCAGTACTCTCAGCAACTAATGCACGGAGGTTAGAATTTTTAATTTCTCTTACATATATAATTTATATCCAGACAACTCACACTAACATATTATCTTGTGCAGCTGCAGATCAGGTGTACAACTCTCCCCAGTACGACTTGGACACCACTCAGGCATACGCGCCTTCGCCACCGATGCCCACTCAGCAGACATCACCTCCGGAGACAGCCCAGCCAGACGACGAGCATGACGATGCGCCGTTGCAAGGCCGCGGAATGCGGCAACACCAGGCTCCCACGCGTTTGTCACCTTCCGGCCCTCGGCGAAGGAGGACGCGGTACCGTCGTCAGGTCGACGAGGACTGATTCTTTTACGTATCAGAGACATATGTTCGCTATTTTCCATGTACCGTAAGACCTATGTATGAGACATATGTATGCTACTTCTTTCCCTTGAGGCGCGAAACGGTGGTCAGTAATCGGTATACATTGGTACGTAAGATAAGATACAACAAACCTCGATTACATACCGATCACACCACACAAAAATAGGAAATGAAGGTACAACTACTAATTAATCGATACTCAAAGAAAGATACAACATAACTCAAATTAAGATTCTACCTATCTCCCATCAATGCAGCCTGCACCATCCGCAGATTTAGCACCATTTCCCTTTGACGATGATTCAGGCTTCTTTCCCGCACCCTTGCTCGATGTTTCTGCCTTCTTCTCCTTTCCCTTACGCAGTGCTTCAGCCCCCCTTTCCTTTGACGACGGCATGAAATCGTCGTCATCATCGCTGGAGTATACCCAGAGAAAGGAACGACCGTACATCTCACGTATGTCTTGAGTTCGATGAATCGGCTCATTGGTAACATGCATATCGAACTTATCCGCAAGTGTCAAGACTTCACACGGATTTGTTCTGTGGTCCTATACGGAAACCCATCTCGGCATAGCCTCGCCCCTAGCAAAGCGAGATGTCTCTCACTACCAACAATTTCTTCAAGTGGAACTTCCCTACCATCTACCTTCACATAGGTGATAATCTTAGCTAGATGCTCGGATGCGGCTATATGAAAGCCGGACACACACTTCTCACAAGGTACAATACACACCATGCTGACGCTTTTTGAGAGTACCCCGCTTAGCCTAGAGTGGTTTTTATAGGACATTTGAGGTGAAAACGGTCGCGGGAAATGGTGGCGGGCGGGAGGAACATGCGGGAAACGGTGGCGGGAGAAATGGGCGGGAAACGGTGACGGGAGAAACGGGCGGGAAACGGTGGCGGGAGAAACGGGCGGGAATCGGTGGCGGGAGAAATAGGCGGGAACGGCTGGCGGGAGAAACGAGCGCGAATCGGTGGCGGAAAAAATTGGCGGGAACGGCTCTGCGGCGGTTGCAGCACCTTTCGGCATGGCCCGTGCCGATCGGCACGGCTAATGCCGAAACGCGAAATCCATGCAGCCGTCGGCACGGCTAATGCCGACCGCGACTTTTCGGCACAGGCCGTGCCGATCAGCATGACCCACGCCGACCGCGCCCTATTTTTAAAATTCCCAGACTCCGCGCGGTAGAATCCGAATTTGTATTAAAAATTCGTATTATTTAAAAAAAACTCTAATAAAATGTGTGCTTTCATCACATCCTATCGTACGGTGTCACTGTGTCAGGATATGTCGTCAAAGGTGTTTCAAAGATCAGTTCAACTGTTCGAGTACAAAAATGGGCTACAAATTGGTTGAGAAAACCCTAAACTACTAGTTAGAGTCGAGGAGAATGGCGATGTCTAACATCGACGCATGCATGGTGGTCATGTAGCCTGGCGTGTCCTCGTGGTTGTCGGGCTCGTGCTTGATCTTGGACATGGCTGGCGTCATTGTCACTTTGACATCCTCCTCACTCGGGATGACCAATCGCTCTCCGCACACTCTTATAAATCATCTGCCGCGACAAGAGAATAGTTCGTATGTCTGTCCGGCCAGTCATTCTCCGGGCTGCTGGCATGGCCACCTCTGGTCGGGCCGACACATGGCCGGCTGGAGCAGGGACATAGCCGGCCATACCAGAATTGAATGTGGCCGAGCCCGGCCCGAAATACAGCCTTGCACCGTCGGGTTGCCCGGATTGGTAACGTAAGGTGGCCTTCCTAGGCATGTTGTGTGACTTCGTGCTCGTTGATGAAGAGGTGGTCCCACCATGTTGATGACACCGCCTACAAAGAGTTGAAGTTTTCTCCAACATCGATAGTTTTTTCTTGGATCTAGGCTGCTCTTTTAATTTTTGGATATATATCCAACCATAACACGAGGACACTAGCCATTCCCCATGTAATTACAAGACATAAATGCCTCTGGGACGCTCAAGGGGCGGCTCCAGGGGCCACTTAAAGCGTAAGAAAAAGCCTCCCAGATGACGGCGGGTGGTGAGGATGGCAATGGGCAGGGTATGGAGCGGGTAGAGTAATACCATACCCATACCCTTCTAGCCAATGGGTACAAAACTCTACCCATATCCGCATCCATGGGTATGAAACTTTACCTGTATCCATATCCGTTGGGTACCCAACGATATATCCAACAGTGCACATGCTACATGTAATTTTACATTCATCAATAATATATTTATAAAAGAAAAAATATTTATCTAAACTTATTATATATATTTCAGTACATGATAATTAACTCAACTCAAACTGATAATTGATTACAATTTTACCATAGCTTTATAAGCTCACGAGAATGAACATTATACCTTCATGGGTAAGATATATAAATGGGTAGGGTATGGGTATACCCACGGGTATGAGATTATACCCGTATCCTACCCGTGAATTAATGGGCAGTGTGGGCAGTGTACGGTTACTACCCATGCATGGGTATAAAATATACCCATACCCTACCCATACGGGTACGATACCCGTGAATACCCGTACCCGTGGATAAAATTGCCATCCTTAGCGGGTGGGCCTGGTTCACTCTGACGGGTCTTATCCACGTGGATGTAGATGTCATCCGGGCGTTGTACTTGTACCGATCGTCTTGGTCTCTTCTTCTATAAAATTTGATGCATCCTTGAAAAACTTTACATATTATTAATGACTATGATGGCAATCACCAAACGCCTCTCTGCACGGTAAAGTTGTGCCGTCCTTAAGCTGAGATGGTGTATAAATAAGATCTGATGAGAACACTGGTGCATGTTGGTATAGAGAAAAGAAAAGTATGACACTGTGCACTATAGTTCGCTGCTTACCTAGCTATAGGGGTATACCACTGGGCTTAGGAAGCATCGGGAATTTAGTTAAAACAATTCGTGCTTCGTGTCCTAATTGCACGCGGCGTGACTTGATGAAGCCATGGCAGCTACACACTGACCATGGGCGACATCTTATCAGTCATCTATACATAGTTACTCGGATGAAGGAACCATCAAATCCTATAGAAGCTACCTCTTCTAATACCTGTTGTCTTTCCACACAGACCGATATCAGAAGTAGCTAGCTTGGCACGCCCGATAGACCCAAAGCATGCTGAGGCAACAACCAGGAGTACACCGGTCAATGCATGCAAGTCCATGTCTCGTACTGTAGTCATCCTTAGCTTAGTGCAGGCCGGCGACACAAGCTCTACTGACAAAGTACACAGTGTCTCGCGAGCTTGCAGACGATGATGATGAATGCCACGTCAGATTCCATGGCAGGAACATAACAAAATGTACAGTACGTGTTTGTTTATCTCGCTTGTCGATCGAGCGTGTGTGAAAAAAAAATGGTCGCTCGGTGTAAGAGCTTGTGAGAACGTAAAGCTATTTGGGTTGCCGGGCTCGCCCTTGAACTTGGACATGGCCGGCGTCGTTGTCAGAGACGTCCTCCTCGCTGGATATCCAACCATCTCAATTCTTATCTTCGTATATCCAACCATCTCAATTCTTATCTTCGTATGCAATAAAAGTGCATTATTTTTTATGTTTTTTTGCAAAAATGTCCAATTTATATCATACTTGGCCGACACATAATCTTTTTTAAGTGAGCCTTAAAACAAGCCTCCTATGCAACGTATTTCCAGCTTTGGTGGCCAACTTTATAGTGTGCAATAAACAATTACACGTTGACGGGGAGTTTCAGCTCGGACGGTGCCCTTCCGCCAAGTCAACCCAAATTCTTGTGAACCCGACCAAACTCCGACGAATGGACCGGCATATTTCGATCTATTCACGTCGATTCTGGTTGATGGTGCATGGTCAAGTCGATGGAGCAGAGCAGTGGGAGCGGTCATGGAAAGCTGCTCTTTCACGAAGCAGGTAGGTAGAGTAGATAGTGAGGGCCTTCTCGTGGTCGAGGTTGGAGTAGATAGTAAGGGGTGGCCAGAGCGGACAGTGAGGGGCTCTCTCGCCACGCCTCTCTCACGAGGGTCAACCCATGGTCGAGGAGCTCCTGGTGCGGCTCGCTTCCAGAGTTGTGGTTGCGGGCGCGGATGCATGCATACTCGATGCAGGCGCACAGATGCACGAATGCGGGAATGTTCCAGGAGGTGGGCCCTAGGCGGAGTGTTCAGCAATATGAATAACTAGAACAATACCCCGCGCTTTGCCGCCAAAATCTTCTTAAAAAATATTACGTAAATAAAATTTGTGTAAGATGTATTGAATATTTAATTTCTAGATGTCGTCCATCACAACAATGGGACACTAAATTTAATTCATGTGAAATTATTGAATTTTTTGGACTAAATATTAGCGATGTGCACAATTATATGGATGCAAAAAAGATGGCGTGGATGTACTATCTATTATATACTAAAAGCAAAATGAGGTTGTTTAATAGAGCCACCACATTAATCTACATCATCTAAATTAATTATAACGGTTAGATCTAAAATAAATGGTTACGATCTATTTATATAACTAGATTACGTACCTATTCGACACAACAGGAAAGTGCACCTATTTTACATGAAAAAAATTGGTACGTACATATCAAGAAAGACCAGTTTTAATTTCACGTCTGACACGTACAAACCCATGCATTAGGATTATCATGTCAGTTGGGGATACGAAGATTACATACCTATTCGACACAACAGGAAAATCCACCTATTTTACATGGAAAATTTCGGCACGTACATATCAAGAAAGACCAATTTTAATTTCACGTCTGACACGTACAAACCCATGCATTAGGATTATCATGTCAGTTGGGGATACGATCCGTCGGTTTGAGCTAGCTGCCCAAGGCCCCAAACGGCAACCATCACTCCGTCAGGATCTGTATTTCTGGTGTTAATCCTTTTTTTAAGGTTAAACCGTACGTGTAGAACCAGGTCACGTGCAAGTCAAAAGAAAAGTGGTGTTAATCGGTATGTGTAAAACCAGGTCACGTGCAAGTGAGAAGAAAAACTGCTAGCCTGTAATTTTCTCATTGGTCATAGAAACAGAACCAGAAGTTATTCGGCGCTCTGATTTTAGTGGTAGGTGACGTGCCCGTCAACAACGAGACGCCTGTTTTGACTTCGTTAATCTCAAGATCTGCGGTCTCTCGGAGATACTCATAGGGGTAGGGTTTACGTGTGTACATTCATAGGGGTGTCTGTACGTGTGTGTTTATTAGCGTCTGCGTCTGTACTGTGTTTCTCAAAAAAAGAAACAAAACCAAAAGTTAGGAAGGCAAGAAAAAATAATCAGAAAATAGTTTGGATAAATTATTGATGCATATATTGTATTGATAAAGCACTGACCTATACTTTAAAAACACTCCAAAATCAAGATAATGTCATGAATGACATCCACTTTTTTTGGCCGGCATTGTGTGAGATTAAATTGTGCTGATAGCGGTTGGTGTACGTGGTTTTCTTCAGCCCTTGATCACGTAACCGCGTTGAGTGAGATTGAATCATGCTGATAGTTTTTTTAGGGGAATTGAAAAATACTTGAAAGATACTTACCACAATTTTTTAGCATAATTTTCAAATTCAGAGAAAGTAATTAATGCGTCGATGTAATATCTACGACTACAAATATTAGCGACCGATTTTAATCCTAATACAAGAACGAAACATTTAGCGATAATGGTGTATGCTACAATAATTACAAGTTTACAACAATATATTAATATGTAAATTTATGATATATATAAGTTGAATTTTAGACCCACATGTGTTCTAGAGATTATTTGTATGTTGTAAATTTCACTAATGATTGGTTGAGTGCCGACGTGACGAGTCTTCATTTAGATTTTCTGGCAGTTCACTCTATTCAAACATATATGTTGGTGCTATTTAAGAAAAAATGTTGGTGCGAATTCATGCAATATATGTGAGTGGAAATAGATACTCAATCTACTTTCTATCATACAAAAATGTTATTGAGGCAGTAAATCATTCAGTTCTGTTCACCATGGCTTAGTGGGAAAGAAACGAGGAACAACTATTTGTTTTGTACCTTTTCTAACTAGTAGCCGTGCACGTGCGACGCACGATCTTAGACGCATCATGCCAATACAAAATAAAAATAAATGTTTCTAAAAAGCATGGAAATATGCCGTACGTTGCTACGGAAACATAAATGTCCATGTTGACTCAGCACTCATCTGATCCAACGTGCGTTAGCAAAACAAGTTAATTCTTTATGACAACATTGATAAAGATTGTGCCTACAATTTTACATGACAACATTGATAACCCAAATAACAACTTAATTATTTATGTTATATAAAGCGTTCTTCCACATATTGAAAGTTATGACACCCTATTTTGATGTTTAATAATTTCATAGATGGTTAAAAAAACTGCCACTTATTCTGGGTTCTAACAATATGAATTGGTTTATCCATATGAAAATATAATTATCCATTTATATAGAAGAAGTTATATTCTCCTTTCATTTAGTCATGATTCCATTTGAAAGCAAAATGATGGACACTAGAAAATTGTAAGAATATCAAGTAATAATATTTACCAAACAGTTAGTACGTTATATCTTTTGCTAGCAGTTGATAAATTCAAATATAGATGTGTCCTATGCTTTTACGTGGCAACATTCATAACATTAACAATAACACAATTGTGTATGCTATATAAAGACTGCTTCCGTCATTTCAAAAGTGAAGACATCCTATGGATGCTACTTCTTTTATTGTTCATCATTCATACTTTGGTTATAATAGGTTCCACTAATTCGGAATCTTATAATGTTATTTTGGTTTACCTTCATGGAAGTATTTATCTCTTTCGATAGCATAAAGAGCATTTTTTTATTCCATGCATTTCTTTGTGGTTCGTCACTTTTTTCACGGGCCTCTGCCACTATTCTCCAAGAGAAATCTTATCACATCTATCACTTTTAGTGTTTAGATTGACGCTTCATAGCAACTGGACCGTGGAAACTTTTACATAATAATAATAATTTAGGTAAACTGGATAGATACTTCCTAACTTTCGACAATATGTAGCTTTTTCGCTACCCAATATGCTCATTAGAAATACTATACACGGATGAAACGTAGTTATAGTGCCAAAATATTGATTGATAAACCTTCATGCATACTACTGTGAGACAAATCAATTGGCTAGGGATTTCAATGTGATTATGCAAAAATATGTGTTTGTAAACTATTTTCGTTGAAGTGAGTGAACAAATTATCTACTCGATACATCTCATTTTGGTTAACAACGTCTAATAATTGTACCTTTGGAAAATGAATAACACAGTTTTTTCATTATATTGTTAACAAGTCCTCAATTACAATCACCTTATATTTCAGAATCAAAGATGTCCCGCCTTACATTTGCAGAGTCATGAGGAAGTTTATTCTCATCCATTCACTCATGGTGTGGGTAAGTTATATAAATTTATGAGTTCCCATTTATTAATTAGGTTTCACAAAAGGTAGTTATCTTTAGAAATTATACATATGTTCGCAATACAAGTAAGATATTTCAATCAATGGTACATGGGAGCAGTCGCTTCCAAATAAAAGTTGTTATCTTTGATCAAACACGAACAACAACTAGACACCTATAACAATGGGACATAAATATATAAAATTGTTTTGCATAAAACAAACACAAAAATATAAATTTTATATTAATACTTTTTACTACCACACTTTTCTAATTTATCTGTAAGAAACATTATCATAGAAGAATTAATTTCGAATGAATATGTAGTTACGAGTATGTATTTAATGGGTAAATACAAATTTGTATATTAATGATTCAATACCTTACACATATATTAATATTTAATTTACAATACATTTTGAATGAAAAAAGATTATCGATACATACCAATAGTATGCAATGCACTTGCGCCTTTAAGTATATAATGTCGTCTATTTTATAAGGGAGAGGATAAAATAGGAGGTGGACTTATTGTATATTGTAAAAGATAACAATAAACAATTTTTACATAATAAAGGTGATGTCCTCGCATTTGTGAGGGCCACCATGCTAGTTGTTAGTGAAAAAGACATGGACAATTGATTGGTTAAAATAGTGGGTGATGTGGATAAATTGCATGTTGAGCTAGAAAATAATTAATGCACCTAGTGGGGGTTTCGCATATAAGACGTATAGATAGATACCAAGTGTGGTTGTGAAATACCTATCCACTTTACTCAGTATCAATGACTTTAATGGCAATGTGCCCTCTCCTTAAGCTGAGATGGCTGAGATGATATATGAATAAGCTCTCGTGTGAACACTTTGGAGTATGTTGGTAGAATAGACCCATGTAGAACACTATGCACCATAGTTTGCTGCCGACCTAGTTATACCATTGGGCTTAGAAAGCATCGAGAATCCGGCTGCCCCAGTTCTGGCATGACGGCCTAATGGCACCTGCCATAACTTGGTGAATCCAGGGTAGCAACGGACTTACATTGAACAACAGAGTATGAGCTATATATACGTAATTGCGTGTTCGACTTATCAAACGTTAACATATGGGAGCAATGTGGCTTATATTAAGGAACCAACATTCTTGAGAAGTTATACCTCTTCTAAGATCAGCGATCACATTTGCTTCATGAAATAGCTGTCGACAGGTGCGCAGTGTTCAATTTCATCGAGCGAGTACATATGCGAACGGGATGTCCACGCGCTTAGTGTGGATCAACCACAATTTCACGAGCTTTTAGAAGAAATGTTTAGGACGGTGATGATAAGCAAGCTGCAGCCTGTAGATGATGTGCTTTTATCACAGCTTATCGATGGGAGCGTGTTCGGTGTCAGGCTAGGCCTTCAAAGATCAGTTTAACTGTTCGAGTACAAAAATGGGTGACAAATTGGTTGACAAAAACTTTCCCGCAGAAGGTTGGTTACAGAAGAGTTGTGTGCTTGAAGAACATGTAGAACACAATCGCCGACATCACGAAGAAGATCAGGAGCAGCAGCCACATCTGCCACACTGCAGGAGGGGACATCCTCGTGAATATCAATGCATAATGCCTGAAGGGGCCACAGATGAACGCTGTTTATATACATATAACAAAAGATTGTCCTTGTACCTCTCCACACTGCAGGAGGGGACGTCGAGCTTCGTCACCTCAGCTCCCCATTGATGTGAGGTGGAGATCACAATCCTGCAATATGGGCAGAACAGAGGCACTGTAACCATTCAGAGTTTCAGACATTCAGTTGTTTCAAGTTTCAACCACCATTAACCAGCAACGATCTTGTGACTACTGAACTACTATGGGAAAATACTGACATAGTTTCTACTACTTCTCTAGTTTAGCACTGCTTCAGAAAGAAAATTTATCTCTCCAAACTTCTGTTTTGGATACACTCGGTGATCATCATTAAGCAGTTGGTACCTAACGAGGCCACTTACCAGTCTACAGTAGGATACCAACGATCTTGTGACGTTTCAGGTTTGTCTTGCTTCTTGTTACAGGGGATACCAATAATTATGATTACCTTTCAGTAGGGCAAAACTCGATGGAGGAAATTGGGGAGCCAAGATGAACCTTCTTGCTAAGGTGAGAAACTTGCATTGAATTCACATCAACAATGCAACAGTCACCGTCACAGCTTCCCCTAAATAAATTAGATAGAAAATGTAACCATATCAGTAACATTTAACAGCCGAATCAAGATTGCACATCGATACAGAGGTCTTAGCAGATTTAGACAATCTTACTACATTCCATGCTGGCCAATTAGTATGACAAGTCGACAGTTATGAGATATAAGCAGATAACTTGGTGATTTTGATTTACCCGCAAAAAAAAAAACTTGGTGTCTTTGATAAAGTATGTTTCAGATCCTGATAATAGAAGCAGATAACTAGTATGAGTTGGCCAACCGAAATAATCTTCAGTCGATTGCACACAACTCAGGTACTTGCACTACATTACTACAATTATATTTGCCTAATCCTGTATTTCTCGTAAAGTTCTAGAAATATGCAACTAAATATCAGCCCAGTTTTTGTCAGTAGAGCATTGCCGATTATATAAAAATTTCTGTAAAAAGATGTATACAGTCAACTGAAGAAAAACAAAACAGGAAGGGTGGCTGACGAAACTTTCAAGAAAGAAAGATCAAGAAGTTGTATGAACTCTGGGAAAGTAACCAATATTACGAGTAGCCTCAAACTTTGGCACTGCAGGTATGCCTAGAAATACTAGAGAAAGCAGCATTGCGATAGGCAATATTACATGAGATGCACTATCTCATCCACTTACAGTGCGAGATACTTCCCATCCAAGCTAACTGAAAGTGTGGAAGTAGGCTTCCGCAGAAGTCTTTTGTATCCAATTCTTTTCCAGTTACTTATGTCCAAAACCATAGTCAAAATGTCATTACCTGTTTCATCAACAAAGATATAATTAAAACTGACCTATGGTTCATTCTTAACTTCATTGAAAAGATTACCTTTTACAAGTGTGCAAAACAGGAAAGGTTTCTTTCCGTCCCTGGAAAAGCAGCAACACTCAATCTTCTCATCCTGTAAAGCAGGAACAGATGTGAACAGTACGGTCAAATAACCAGTTCATTTTCAGTTATGGTAAAGAGGAAACTAAATTAATTTAACACTGTATACCGCTGATCTAGTTAAATTTACTAGTGGGACTCCCTCATCTATCTTCCATATTCTTGCAGAACCATCAGTGGATGTTGAGGCTAAGAACTCTGAATCCAAGCTACGTGAGAAAAACAGACACTATGTCAGGATCAAAGGGCACCAACAGGACCTTGGTAAAGTACTAGAATGCACAATTATTGCCACCATTCAGTCATTTGTTACAACGATCTCTTGTTCAAAAGGGCATACTAAAACTGTCAACAAACTCCCTAGCACTCCAGTGCATCTCAGTTCCTCAAATCCTATTGCTATGATTAGTCAAGTAATACACAAGTGAGGTAACATAAGTAATGTAAGTTTTGTTAACAAAAAAATGTCTTCCTTCATTCACCTGATGTCCATGTCTCGGAAGGATTTGTGGGCTTTAGGTTCATCCAAAAGCAAACTGAGACTAGGCCAATGAAATATTCTAAGATGTCCATCCTGTTGTAGAGAAATAAAAATCGGAAACAGTAGTTAAGAAATCAAAGTTGTGATTTGCAGAAGCTGAAATCCAGACAAAAATATATCTACTCTTTGCCTCAAAAATAAATGTCCACTCACTTCTAACTTATATTGTTTTTGTCAAAAATGAAAGGAGCTACTCCCTCCGTCCATAAAAGGATGTCACATGCAAGTTTTGGACAAACTTGTGACATTCTTTTATGGACGGAGGGAGTACATATCTTGAAGCAAAAGAAAGTTAACAAATAACTTATACGATAAATATGTGCAGAGAAAAGAAGATGGAATATATGGCCTGAATTACCTCACCACCAATAGCAAATTTTGCGCCGTCGGTACTGAATGCCAAGCATTTCTGAGGTCCAACTGATTGGAGAGGTGGAGAATCTACCGCAATAAGGTTGATACTGAAGTCTTCATAGACCAGCTTGAGCAGCCTACAAGTGTGATGCAGTGTTGTGTTATCTAGGTAGACTTTTCATACTTCAATAAAGATTACAATAGAGAGGAAATTGACAATACAAGAAGGCAAAAGGAAAGTCTTCAGTTATGGTATAAAAAGCCTGAAGAATTAATGTGCATGTTGATGCTCGTATAATGATGTTAGTAATATAGTGAAACATAAATGAACTGAGATTTCTGGTAAGTACAAAGAATGTCTATGTACTCGAATTGAGTGTTCTCCCAGAGTGCGAGTAAAAATGAAACCAAACATTAAAATAACTTGCAGATTGCAGTCAATCGCATGCAGCTGAGAGTGCACAAGAAACAAAGAAACAGGCACTGACCTGCATCCTTTGGCGGTGGCGCACACGAACTCGTCGCCACCGGGGTGCACAGCGATGGCGCGCGGCGCGTCGTCTCCCTCCTCGCCCATCACGACCCTCAGCTGCAATGCACGCCAAACCCTCGATCAGAGACCGGGCCACACCACACGTAGTAGCAGGCGCCAGGGACGGGACAGCCGCTCACCAGGGGCTCGGAGGCGAGCGCGCACGCCCTGGCGTCGAACGCGAAGAGGTCGAGGAGGGGCGGGGACGAGGCCGTGCCGGCGCGGCCGTACACGACGAGCAGGCGGCTGCCACCGCCACCCCTCCGCCGTATCCATGCCGCGCAGGTCACCATCCCGACGACACCCCACGCCGGAGCCTCGTCGCCGGCCATCGGAGCCACTCACCAACAGCCGCCGCGTCGTTCGAGGCTCTGGCGCGGGCTTCGCGCTGCAGCAGATGTACTGGCTTCTCCGGCTGTTCGTCTGCATGGTCCTAGCGCTTGTATATTTCTCTCCCTGGCATGGGCGGGCGGAGACTGCGACGCAATCGTTTCGTCTAGGGACATCGGCATATTCTCAGGACGGCTTCGATCAGGGCGGAGTTGGCATGGGTAAAACAAAGGACAATCGTTCATTGGATTATTCGTGGACGATCACAACGTCGTCGACGGAGTTGTGCAATGCGGCCAGACCGGCCGGCCCCTGGAGGCTCAATCCCCACCCACTAGCTCGTGGGTTGGCATTACGAGCGTGCTGGTTAGACATTCTGGCTTGGAACTCGTTTTGGCCCACTCCACGAAATTAGCCCACTCAGGCAAATTTGACTTTTTTTTTACCCTTTTTTGCATTCATTTCATAAAATGGATCAAATTTTCAAAATTTTCAAATTTGACCCTTTCTTACGGTGCCCGTCACTGGGGCGCCGTATTCTTCGCTACGACGCCCTGGCCAAAGGCGCCGTTGACCCTGACAGCGTGGCCCGTGTGGGACCACGGTCAGCCAGGACAACGCCCCGGCCCAGGGCGCCGTACCCCTGAACACAACGCCCTAGCTTAGGGCGCCGTTGCCCGCACACAACGCCCCATGTGAGGGCGCCGTACCCCTTTACCAGGGGCTCCCCTTCTTCCACCGAGTATGTCCTCTCCTTTAGCCCGAATTTGGTACACACTCACTCTCACTCCTCCTACTCCGCCCCCACTCAAATCCCTCCCAATCGGAGGGGTTTCTCCGTGGAATTCGTCCCCTCTGCACTCCCCACAGTATTCTCCTTCGTTCCTCTCATATTTGTCCAACTAGAAAAGCCCTACTTTGTTTGCATTTTGAAATTTAGGGGAAACCCTAGTATGCATGTTGGGTCAAATTTTAGCTCGGATTGGCTATATTGGCCATAGTTTTTGATCATGATGTTCATAGTTTCTGATTTGCATTCCATGGCTAGGGATTTCGAAGTTCCAAACCCTAACCCTAGAAAATATGACGTAAGCCCATAATTGTGTTGTGATGTGTTTTGGTTTGTTGTTTATATTTAGATGTCTAGAATCGTTAATGTTCATCATGAGGACTTCGCGGCTTTCGCAAAGAGAGATTTTGATGACCCCGACGCGGAGGGGTTAGTAATTGTGTTTGATACCCCCACCCCTAGCTTAGCCGATGTAATTGAGCAAGTCCGAGTTGAGATGAATTGGTTGGACAAACATGATGTTGTTCATTTGAAAGGAAGATACAATGTTGGATATGATCATTATGTTCGTTGGAAGATGATGAATGTGGACTCGGAGAGTCGATGGCAAGCTTATATGGAGGTTTTGTTTGCCTCACAAGACAAATCTCTTGAGTTATTTGCCGTGAAGAAGGTCGGTCCTCGTTTGCATATAGATTTGAATATCCCAATTGATGAAAATAGGCGGGGTCAACTAGATGACCAACATGTCTCCCGGGAGCCAGATGTATATGACATTTCAATGAGCCAACCTCCTTTAAGTCAACATGGCATTACCCAACCTTCGATGAGGCAACCCTTGAGGATTGAAGAATTTGACCAACATGAGCAACCTTCGATGAGCCCCCCCTTTCATGATGATGTTGAGGATGAAGAGACCGAAGGTGATGGTGTGGAGGATGGTGTGGAGGTTGATGAAATGGAATGTTATCTTAAAACCATGATATCGGGGATGTGGAGGCAAATTGCTATGAAGAGGATATGGATCACAATACTCCATACTCTCGAGCATATGCATTCAACTCTGACGATGAAGGCCCGGAGGAAGAAATCGATGAGGACGGGTTGACGGCTAAAGAAGCCAATGCATTCATGAGCACCCATGGCCGCGATCACCGGACATCTTTGTTCCGTGATGTTGGCCTCGCGGATGAGGCTATTGTTGATGGGGGCACAACTAAAATTCTAGGCCCAAGGTCATATTCCCACAAAGATACTAACATACACAAGCATGGAGTTAGCACTGGCACCATTTTCGAAAGCTTGGTAGAACTTCAAACATGGCTTAAGGAGTATGCCGTGAAGCATCATCGTCCATTCGTCGTGAGGCACTCAAACATGAAGGTGCGTTACACGGTCCGGTGTGAGGACTTCAAGAGATGTCCATGGGTTGTCTGTGCCCGCCCTATCAAAGGAGGGGATCAATGGAAGATCACAAAAAATGTGTTTACGCACACATGTGGTGGTAAGGACATCGACAAGGCAAAAGTTAAGAACGATCACCGTCAGTTAACCTCGGAGTTCATCGCCCACAAAATTACGGGAACCATAAAGATCTTACCGACACAACCTATTAAGGCCGTGATCGAGTATGTGAACAAACTTTTCCATTACACGTTGGAGTACGGGAAGGCATGGAAGGCTAAGCAAGCGGCGTTTAGGATATTGTATGGTGGTTGGGAAGAGTCATACAACCGTATTGGTATGGTTTTGGGAGCCATGGCGGCAACAAACCCGGGAATGTACTATGTGGTTGAGCCCCAAGGCTCGGATACTAGAACATACGAAGGTCAAACTGTACGGACCTTTGGCCGTGCATTTTGGACATTCGAGCCGTGCATTGAGGCATTTAAACATTGTCGGCCGGTATTGTCTGTGGATGGGACATTCCTTACTGGCAAGTTCAGTGGAACCATCATGGTCGCTATAGCGCATGACGGTGGGGACAGATTGGTGCCTCTGGCATTTGCTTTGGTATCGGCGGAGAACAATGATAACTGGGAGTGGTTCATAGGTCTATTAAGGACTAAGATTGTTGGGCCTGGTAAAGATATTTGCATCATCTCGGACCGCCATCAAGGAATACTAAATGCCGTGACGGTTCAAATTCCCGGATACGGTCGTGTGCACCACCGGTGGTGCATGAGACATTTCGTCTCAAATTTCTATAGGGCATGCGGAAGCAAGGAATTATCCGATGAGCTTCAAGATGTGCTTGACAGTACGGCGCCATAGCATGGGGCGTTGCACTCCCAGTTTGCATAATACATCGTCCCCAGGTAGGGCGTCGTTCAGGACTACCAGCTTCTTCACCTAAGAGAACAGGAACTATGACCCAGTGGATAGGGGAGGCATACATAACTTAAGAAACATCATGTCCAATACAACAAGGTAATACGAAGATAAGCGCAACAGAGCGCAAGTCTACTACAGTACGAAGTACAAGTGCAAGTGCAACAGATTGCAAGTCTAGGACATTAAGCATACATTAGGAATACATTCACTACTTCCAGCATCTTCCACTTCTTCACATACGCCTCCGATGCGCCTACTAGCTAAAGAGTGTTGATCACCAACAGACATGTGTATGCTGATGTGCTGCTAGCTCTCATAGTCATGACGAGAGCTCGACCCACGCGGAAATGTTCCCTAGAAGAGAAGGCGTTCCACTTTGGCCCGTTGAGGTGGATGCGTCCGTCAGTCCTGACGACGTACGGGATGGCGGTGAAACGCCCTACCTCTCCATGACGGACACCAAGAGTTCCTTCCGGTGGAATGGAAGTCATCTCCGCCACAAGCTTAGGCAATTTCTGAAAGCACAAAAAAACAACCCATGTAAGTAGGAAACATAACTAATACAACACAACGAGTCGACTAACTATCACAATATGCATACCATACTATTGCCTTGAATATTAGTGCACGTCAAACGATGCACGAATGGCACACCGATGTAGTTTTCTCGATGAGGTAGTAAGGCAAGAAGACGTTCCATTTCATCGTCTCCTATAACGGAGGATCGGGGTATGTTAACATCGTCATCCTCCTCCTCCTCCTCCTCCTCGGCGGCGTCCTCCTCCTCCTCAAGCATCTCCGCGGCGTTAGGAGGGCTCACATAAACAATGGTCAGCCTGGGAGGTGCTTCTTCTGTATCCATGTTAAAGTGAAGGCAATCACCAGCAGATAGAGCGAACGTCACGAGAACGTCCGCTAAACCTTCCCCGTGGAAATAGGTCTTATCCTTCCGTTTCTTCACATTGATCCAATACATGTGGTCCCGTGAACCTGGAATCCGACGACGTTGCCGACAAGCTCGTTAAAATCCTCACGTATGTGGCACGGTACAACCTGTGAGAGGAACAAAAAACAAATATTGTAAAGTATCCTTGTACAATTGAATGTGAACATGAGTTACAAATGACCACATGAGTTACTTTACAATAAAAAACGTAGATTTTCGTACCAGTCGGGTGGTGTGAGGATCCACAAGCTGAATCATGAAGCATTCAGCTGTAGACAATGCCGTCTCACAATTGGTGTAGCACACACCGCAAACCATATCTCCTACACAATATTTTTAATCTTAGTGAGACAATATTATTATGCATTATGTTAGTTCCTAACATAATAAACTAGTTTGTAAACATAACAAGGGCATTAGTATAATACAGATTCCTAACATAATAAATCATTAACCCTAACTATAGCATAAGCCATTTAGACACCTAAAATGCAAAAATTCGTGGTGTTTCCGAAAATGCGGCTAAGATATTGAAAATCGAAGGGTTACCTAAACTATTACATCATGAATCATAAATCAAGAACCCTAATTAGCAAATAGTAGTGTTCCCGAGATTTTGACCAAGAAAAAGACATGAAATGTTGGGGATTGGGTTCAGAACATGAGAGGGAATGAATGTTACTGTATGAATGGTGCAGTGGTACCTTCTTGATGCTCAGATCTGAGGCTGCAGCTCGTGGGCGCGAGTGGCCAGAACCCGCTTTGGTGTCCGAACGCAGGAAGAACAATGGGGAACGAGAAGAAACGCCCGATCTAGTTTTAGATCACGGCGCCCTGCCCTGGGGCGTTATGAGTACAGCGCCCTACCAGGGAGCGTTATACTAAAGGGTGCAACGCCCTTGCCTAGGGTGTTGTTGCAGAGAACACAACGCCCCCACCTAGGGCGTTGTGCTACCTGGGAAGTCAATTGAAGCGAAAACTGGCTGAGAACTTATGTTCAGCTCAGTCCAGGAAATAACAGATATACTCAATGTGTTATTCAACAGAAATAACATAGATACTACCAGATAGACAAACAAGTACAGTGCATTACATTACAAAGTATCAACAATACAGTTATCCAACAAAACTAAAAGTGCTCATCCAGCTCATATGACAAGTGCATTACAAAGTAACCCGCACATATCCAATTTACAGGCAAGTTCACACATCCGGCTTCCCCCGGCGCGACACAAGCTTCGTCCTCTTCCGACCAGAAGGACTAAATGGCTCTTTTGTCGGTCGATTAGGTGGCCTCAAACCAAAACTCCGCTTCTCAGGATGATCATCTTAATGCTCTGAGATGTGAGGAGGAGTGCGGGTGTAGTGAGGATCCTCGGGAACCTGCGTGGTGTCGATCTCCTCTTGGATATCTTCCTCCGAGCCTACATCATGCTCGTATTGTGAAGAGGACTGTGAAGAGGACCCTTGGTGACGGCTTGAAGAAGCACCTCGGGAATGGCAAGCGCCTGAAAAACCAGGAGCACCTGAAGATGAGACTGACCGTGTACGAACCGTGTCGTCGACACGGTAGCCAAGTAGAGCCGCCAAGCCACGTGCCCAAGACATGGTGTGCTGCAACATACAACAAGAAACACTTGAAGGTTAGTTGTAGTAGACTAAGTAAGAATTAGAGGTTAGAAGACGGTATGAGTTATTATGATACCTCGGCGTAAGCTCTAAGTGCGTTTGTCGAGCTTGATGAACCATAAGGGTGCCATAGTGCATGCCCGGTCGCGTTTACCTGACAGACCAACTCAGTTTGCTGCGAAAAAACATTTGCACCACATTAATACATATATATAGTTCAACAAGCACGTATGAAAAAACATAACTCACCACAAAGTTCAGCACAGGCGCTAAATCTTGTTTCCCCGTTCCATCTCGAACGAGCTTGTTGTAGTTCAAATTGGCCAGTTGATCGAAGGGAAGATTTGTTGCCGCCAAGACGTCCTCTCTACTAAAAGCGGGAGGATTCAGCTTAAGACGTGCAGATCCTTGAAGCCAAACTAAATACTCGTTGAAAGCGGCTTCATTGTGAAGTGGGGGGGTAAGGAGAAGCCCCTTTGTTTTCTCATAATCAAGCTTGGCAACAATATCCTTGAAGTGGTTTATGTGTGTTGAATGCTTCTTGGGCCAATTCTTCACACCTTTTGTCCTCAGTTTGTCGAAACTACAAGAGACAATGAAAATGTTTGTCACCCCACATATGTTTGGCAGACAAATAATTATCTAAAGGACAAAGTAACATCAAATACTCACCCGTGCAATTCCTGGCTTGTGTCAACATAATTAGGCGGCATCTTCTGATAGAATCCAAATTGCCTCATAACCGCAGGTGCCACTCAACAGCATAAAAGCAAATCATTGGGCAGACCATACACCAAAGATGTTGTTCCGCCCGACACGTCGGGTTCAAGGTGAACCTATATTCGCCTAAGCCTATCTCACCGGGCGGTCCATATGGCTCCCAAGTCACCTATGCAACATAACAACATTGTAGTTAGCAAAGCAGGCATTCAAATTTACAAACAAGTAGAATGGTTGTTGTGCTTACATATTCCGCCTTCAAGACATCTAACTCGTTGGTGTAGTGGACATACATTTTCAGCGAGGTCCCAAACTCACGGATTGGCCCGTCCCAAACATACGCCCACGTAGGCAGACGATCGGAGTCGTCATGATCCTGCCATGGGAGAGCCACGTAGGCAGGGGTACGGCGCCCTGGGCCGACGCATTGTCCTGGCTGACTGTGGTCCCACACAGGCCACGCTGTCAGGGTCAACGGCGCCTTTGGCCAGGGCGTCGTAGCGAAGAATACGGCGCCCCAGGGGCGGGCGCCGTAAGAAAGTGTCAGATTTGATTTTTTTTAAAAATTTGATCCATTTTTTAAAATGAATGCAAAAAAGGGTCAAAAAAGTCAAATTTACCACGAAATTAGCCCACTCGAAACAGGCTTGGAACTCAATTTTTTGGAGAAACCCTTGGTTAAAACAAAACAACATAAGTTTGAAAGGGAGAACATTATTCCCAGGTGTTTACATGACCGACGGCACCACATCCATGTACCTAGGAGCAGCCTCCGGGCCCTCCATAAGAGCATTTTGCACCTTCGATGGGTGAAATAGCTTAGCAACTACTCTTGGTCTCTCGTTTATCTGTATCCTCAATGAATGAAATATCAGTGAATACAGCAGCTTTATCAGACGGCAAGAATCCACTGCCCATCGGAGGGGAAGGAACAGTCGGACTTGCGCCGACAACACTACCAAATGCAACATGAGTCGCCTTTTCTGATAACTTGTCGAACAATTTTGATGGGTAAAATCCCACGGGGCTTGGAGCAGCGTTGAAGCCGTATCTCCAGTGGACTTTTCCTGCTATTTGGTAGGAGAAGTGTGAGTAATGTATACCAAATATTCTTCCACACGTGACTAGAGCAATATGATCAATTGTTTGCATTTGAAAATAACTTGAAAACTGATTTTATTAATTAATTACCTTGAACACTTTAATTGTAATATTTTATCGTACACCATTAACATCAGACACCGGGTCTATTGCATCGCCTGGGGCTATTTTTGATCCATTTGCAAGCTGGAAACCTGGACAACGCATGTCCAAACACCCTGTTCGATAGGTGTCTGTCTGTTTCATACAAATATTTACATGGTCACTGCTCACTATGTATTCTAGCTTTGTGTGATACACTTTGAGTGAAAAGGAAGCTACGTACAGTCCAACCCGTGAAGAAGTGAGTGCGTGAATCCCCATAGTGTCTTGGGTCAATCTAGCAACAAGATCAAAAGTGTAGAGCATAAATTGATATACGCTAGGTCCAAATACAAATGGTAAGATATTGCTATCCTTTTGAATCCTCATATATGGAAATTACAACTTACTTGCCATCCAGCCCAAATTGCATTCTCATCTGTTTCTCGGTCACCATCCAGATTATGAATCCAAATTGTAGATATGATACGACTATCACTTATATTGTGTCCATACACATCCATTGTAGCAACAAGTCCAAAGTATCTACCGGGATATGTTCTCTGTGCCGTGAACTGTAAAAGGAGAAAAGTTGAATATCTTGGAAAGTGAAGGTTACGCTTGTTAAAGGTTGCAGAATAGAGTGACTCACATATACTATGTCATCGACATTTTTTGATGGAAAATCTTGTCCATACCATTCCTGAAAGACTTCAAAGTGAGTACGTAATCACACGATTTTTCGTTGCTCATTTTTTTACTTTGTAAACATGTAAGAGTAAAGTTTTTTTTAAGAAAACACCATTTATTTGGTTATACTAATAAAGCATATAGTAAATAAATATAGACAATGCATGCAAAAAAATTCATGTTGTCTAGGACAATGCAAATACTAGAAAGTGGATTATAATGTGTAAATGCAGCTGTTAACATGTACCATACATAGAATCAACCACGTGCACACATTTTTCATTCACATCCAAGTAAACCACTCATACGTTGTACAAAACAATAAACTTTGGAATTATTAAAAGAACATATTACAATAGAATCTATCCCCTAGGTCCCTACTCCCTACGACTACTATACTCCATAATCCCATTTTATCACTATTAGAGAAAGGTTAAAACTCGTCACATAGTTGCATCTCTCCACAATCAATTTCCTTTTTGTGGTAAAATTTTGTGAATCCCCAGACTGGCATAATCTTCACAATGAACAATCATTTCAAAGTTCATCAATTTGTCTCACCCCGTGGTACAAAAACTACAAATTACTCAAACCTAATAAGACAAGCAATTTAGCTTTGGAAAAATGATGTCCTATGTATATATGTAGATGAATCAACATATTTACCTTTTGATTGGTAGGCTGAAATTCACCAGTTCCATGGATTTGATGAGCGACGAAAATAACACATATGGCAAGAATATGTAAGCCTAGGTTAAGTTTCGACATGATGAGATGCAAGATGATTGCAAAGAGAAGTCCATTATATAGATGAATTTCTCATATCCATTTATTATGAAAGATGTGAAATCATCTCATACATAATGCAAATAAATAAGGTAAAATTGATTCATTCTATCTCCAAGCACTGAATACATACAGACGAGATATAAATAAGGCCATTAAATGTGAACATAAAAACAAACTGTTTAGACATGGCAAAACTTTGTCTACTGATATTAAGGCAAGAGCAAATAAGTACGAAGTAAGAGTCTATTATACAAATGATCTTGTGCTGGCCACTCATTGGGAACGATGTGACAAATGCATGTGACGTGTCCGGAATAGGTCCAAGCATGTATATCTGTTAAACATATTTACATTTCTGGTAGACATTTATTACGGAAAGATATGAATCTCAAATCTTCACAAGTATTCACATAAATGTGTATGTACCAAGTATCTCACTCACATAACTTACATCTGTCCAAAGGACAGAAAAATGCAAGGGACGTGTCATTTATATTGACGATTTTCTACTCATTCATTAGAATATATGTGCACATGAATATATATGAAATCTTCACTAATATGCGCACATAAATATGTGATTCGCATTAGTTCTTGAATGTTACATTTCCATACAACTTACTATTTGGACAGTATGTAAATTACAGTCAACAAATTTGAGCCATATACAAACTACACCTAGGTTATGATGAGTATGGACTATTTTTTCATGAAGACAAGCCTTTGAACAATATTTACTTTATTAATGTTTATTTTTTGTGATACAAAATCTCTATAATAACAAGGTACTTTATAAAATCAATCGAACGACACAAGATTGTCATATAACCTCTTATCCATTGAGAATTTGTTGGTCAAAGACTTGTCTTAAGGAAACAAAATACGTCATGCTCTAAGGAGTGGGAAGTATTTAGGAAGTCTCTAATTATATTAGTGAAGCATAGAATAACTACAATGATGTGTCACGTATATTGATGACACTAGTACAAAACTGACCTTTAGAGACTGCAACCTGAGGCAGTTTAACACCAAAAAGATTCTAACCGCCTCACATCATACCCCGCGGACGGCTATTATTTCAGATCCGTCTCTAATATTTTTAGCATCGGTCAAATAGTTTCACCGCCTCCAAACTAGAGACGGCTAGCAACTCAACCCGGTTGTTTTAATTAAATCGCGCAGCCCGTTCGCCTCTACTATAATTTTTCCAGACGGCTCTGTTTCCCGTCCGTCTCCGCGGTACTAGATGCGGTTATTTAGGTTTTTCGGCTTGCGACCGTTAGAGACGATTATTCAGACCGCTTGTCACTAACATAATTGTGTTATCCCTCTGACCAGTTATGTGGTACAGACCAGGTGGCCTCACAACCACCTTTCAGTGATCATCCAGCGGTTAAGATTTGTCCCAAAAGTGAAGTCAAAATTCAAGTGTTTCAGAAAACTTGAAAATATTCTACTAAGTGGTACACTCCGATCTATATTCTGAAACTGAAAAGGGCTCGGATTGATAACCAATATCCTATTACGGAAGATATGAATACAAAATCTTCAGTAATATGCATACATAAATACATGAGTCGACATTAGTTTCTATTACAACTGATTTCCTTCTATCTCTAGCACTGAATGCATATTGAAGTGCAACGAGCGTAGAAAAGATTAATGAAGTGTTAAAAGCACAACAACATGTTTGCATTGATTGACAGACAATTTGTGAGTGTATAAGTCGAAACAGCTTTCCGTTCTGCTTCATAAATAAATTCAGCCGGGCGAATCGATACATAGTGATGAGATGAGGAAATTCTCTACAAAGCAGATCAAACATAAACAAGAAAAAAGGAGTTGCAACAAGAAATTCTCCACCTTGAGAGACCACCAGATGTAATCACACTACCTCCACCAAGTTGTCGCTGGAGAGAACCGCATGCCTTCTCACAGATTTTTTATGTACAAGTTTTTTTTCATGAAACATTATACCTAGGTGTCAGCGAAATCATCACAACAAAAATGACAAGCAGACACATCCAACTACATGTTTGCTAACTCGTACCTATTTCATGTGCCGCTCGATAAAGGCTAGCAAAGAAGAAATGGTGGTCTAAACATGGTGTTGGGCCATACTTTTTACTACGTGTTCTTGACTATATTGATTTTAGCCTGCATCTCAAGTGATGAAAATATAATAGTGTGCTTCGGGTACTCTCTCCGCTTGGCTAAGTGAACAACTTATCCGACTCAATCATATTTAAACAAATTCGCCTACCTGACAACCATATATAAATATAATATAAAATCTATATATTTATGTATATTAAAATGAAAAGGTTACAATATGAAAGTTGTGGGGAATGGCAAGATAGATCTACCTATTGAAGGAAATTTTAAACTGTTAAACCAGTGCGATGAATTTTTAAAACTTTATCTAAAAATGGTACAAATTTCAGTTTAAAATTAACAAGTTACATCTGACAAAATTCGAAACTGACCACGGGAATAAAACCTAATAATCGACGGAAATGAAACCTAATAATCGACGTGCATATATTTTGTTATATTTCAGCTTGAATTAAGAAGTTTATATACATTTAAAAAGACTAGATAAAATACCCGAAGAAGTCAAATAGGAATAAACCAATCAGTACATGTGGGCCATCACCAAACACCAACCGTACTACAGCTCTCCATTTCATGGGAGCTTAGCACTTAGAGACTAGAAGGTAAATACGCGCTTCGTTGCGCGTCCGCTCTTCATATTCGCTGATATACCAATTGAGGGTCTACTTTTTTAGGCAGTCGGTTTTTTTAGGCACATAAGTGGCCCTAGGCGGAGTGTTCAACAATATGAATAACTAGAAGAATACCCCGTGATTTGCAGCCGAAATCTTCTTAAAAAATATTATGTAAATAAAATTTGTGTAAGATGTATTGAATATTTAATTTCAAGATGTCGTCCATCACAACAATGAGAGACTAAATTTAATTCATGTGTAATTATTGAATTTTTTGGACTAAATATTAGTTACATGCACAATTATATGGATGAAAAAAAGATGGCATGGATGTACTATTACTAATTATTGTTAGTGAAAATGACATGAACAATTGATAGGTTAAAATAGTGGGTGATGTCGATAGATTGAATGTTGAGCTAGAAAATAATTAATGCACCTAGTGGGGGTTTCGCATATAAGAAGTATAGATAGATACCAAGTGTGGTTGTGAAATACCCATCCACTTTACTCAGTATCAATGACTTTAATGGCAATCCTATTGAAGGCGTGCCCTCTCCTTAAGCTGAGATGATATATGAATAAGCTTCCGTGAGAACACTTTGGTGTATGTTTTTTCTGAGAAACACATACAACGCAAGCGCTATACACGCGCACACACTCAGCCCTATGAACGCACGCACACCCTACCCCTATGAGCACCTCTGTGAGACTGAGCCGGCGGGTCAGGTCTTGAGATTGACGAAGTCACCACAGACGCCTCGTTATCGACGGGAACGTCGCCTCCCACTGAAAGAATATTCCGCCTAAATGAGAAACATCAGCGTCAAGCCTAGGGTTTGAACTCGGGTGGGCTGGGGATAAAACCATCCTCCTAACCATCTTGCCACAGACAAGTTCTCCAATTTGGTGTATGTTGTTAGAGAAGACCCATGTAGAACACTATGCACCACAATTCGCTGCCTAGCTAGTTATACCATTGGGCTTAGGAAGTATCGAGAATCCGGTTACCCCGCATGACGGCCTAATCGCACCTGCTGTAACTTGTTCTGCTGTAACTTGGTGAATCCAGGGGTAGCAACATACTAACTGTGAACAATAGAGTATCAGCTATATATACGTAATTGCGTGTCGGACTTATCAAACGTTAACATATGGGAGTAATGTGGCTTATATTAAGGGACCAACATTCTTGAGAAGCTATACCTCTTCTAAGATCAGCGATCACATTTGCTTCATGAAATAGCTGTCGACAGGTGTGCAGTGTTTAATTTTATCGAGCGAGCACATATGCGAACGGGATGTCCACGCGCTTAGTGTATATCAACCACAAACCTAGTGACAAGTACAGTTTCACGAGCTTTAAGAAAAAAAGTTTAGGACGGTGATGATAAGCAAGCTGCAGCCTACAGATGATGTGTGCTTTTATCACAGCTTATCAATGGAGCGTGTTCGGTGTTAGGCTAGGCCTTCAAAGATCAGTTTAACTGTTCGAGTACAAAAATGGGTGACAAATTGGTTGACAAAAACATTCCCGTAGAAGGTTGGTTACAGAAGAGTTGCGTGCTTGAAGAACATGTAGAACACAATCGCCGACATCACGAAGAAGCTCAGGAGTAGCAGCCACATCGGCCACACTGCAGAAGGGGACATCCTCGTGAATATCGAATATCAATGCATAATGCATGTAGGGGCCACAGATGAACGCTGTTTATACACATATAACACAACATTGTCCTTGTACCTCTCCAGTCCGCAGGGACGTCAACTTCGTCACCTCAGCTCCCCATTGGTGCGAGGTGGAGATCAGAATCCTGCAATATGGGCAGAACAGAGCAATGTAACCATTCAGACATTCAGTTGTTTCAAGTTTCAACCACCATTAACCAGCGATATCTTGTGACTACTGAACTACTATGGGCAAAAACTGACATAGTTTCTACTACTTCTCTAGTTTAGCACTGCTTCAGAAAGAAAATTTATCTCCGCAAACTTCTGTTCTGGATACACTCGGTGATCATCATTAATCAGTTGGTTCCTAATGAGGCCACTTATCAGTCTACCGTGTAGACATTTGACGTTTGTCTTGCTTCTTGTTACAGGGGATACCACTAATTATCATTACCTTTCAGTAGGGCAAAACTCGATGGAGAAAATTGGGGAGCCAAGATGAACCTTCTTGCTAAGGTGAGAAACTTGCATCGAATTCACATCAACAATGCGACAGTCACCGTCAGAGCTTCCCCTAAATAAATTAGATAGAAAATGTAACCATATCAGTAACATTTAACAGCCAAATCAAGACTGCACATCGATACAGAAGTCTTAGCAGATTTAGACAATCTAACTACATTCCATGGTGGCCAATTAGTATGACAACTCGACAGTTATGAGATATAAGCAGATAACTTGGTGTCTTTGATTTACCCGCAAAAAAAAACTTGGTGTCTTTGATAAAGTATGTTTCAGAGCCTGATAATAGAAGCATATAACTAGTATGAGTTGGCCAACCAAAATAATCTTAAGTCAATTGGACACAACTCAGGTACTTGCATTGCATTACACTACTACTATTATATTTGCGTAATGCTGTATTTCTCGTAGAGTTCTAGAAATGTGCAACTAAATATCAGCCCAGTTTTTGTCAGTGGATCATTGCCGATTATATAAATGTTTCTGTAAAAAGATGTATACAGTCAACTGAAGAAAAACACAACAGGAAGGGTGGCTGACGAAACGTTCAAGAAAGAAAGATCAAGAAGTTGTATGAACTCTGGGAAAGTAATCAATATTATGAATAGCCTCAAACTTTGGTGCTGCAGGTATGCCTAGAAATGCTAGAGAAAGCAGCATTGCGACAGGCAATATTACACGAGATGCACTATCTCATGCACTTACAGTGCGATATACTTCCCATCCAAGCTAACTGAAAGTGTGGAAGTAGGCTTCGCAGAAGTCTTTTGTATCCATTTTTTTCCTGTTACTTGTGTCCAAAACCATAGTCAAAATGTCATTACCTGTTTCATCAACAATGATCTAATTAAAGCTGACATATGGTTCATGTCTTAACTTCATTGAACAGATTACCTTTTACAAGTGTGCAAAACAGGAAAGGTTTCTTTCCATCCTTGGAGAAGCAGCAACACTCAATCTTCTCATCCTGTAAAACAGGAACAGATGTGAACAGTACGGTCAAATAACCAGTTCATTTTCAGTTATAGTAAAGAGGAAACTAAATTAATTTAAGACTATACCGCTGATCTAGTTAAATTTACTACTGGGACTCCTTCATCTATCTTCCATATTCTTGCAGAACCATCAGTGGATGTCGAGGCTAAGAACTCTGAATCCAAGCTACATGAGAAAAAGAGACAATGTCAGGATCAAAGGGCTCTCAATCCCCACCCCCTGCTCGTGGTCGTGGGTCGGCGTTACGCATGCTGGTTGGACATACTGGCTTGGTTCTGAAGATTGTGGCCAAATACTATATTAAGTGTGTTCATGTGGCAGCAAAAGTTGGAGACGTCGTCGTGGAGCACCAACCATGTCTATGTCACTCCAGTTCACTGACTTTCTTCGGGTGGAAACCCTGCATTGTCGTTGAGATGCGGGCGACAGCGGCATTTTCGTCGTTCCCTCCTTGGGGGCGTCGCCTTGGAGTCTCTATACTTCTGCCAACCGTTGCTTTGCCATGCTCGCTTGTCTCATCGGCGGGTGTGTGGACGTCGAGGCGGCGGCTTCGAGATTGTTCTTGTATGTCGGGGCGGCGGCCCCAGATTACTGTGCGGTTGTGGTCCTATGAGGTGGGGTTGCAACTCGTCAGAGTGTGAGTGGCGACTTCGTCCTGCATGGGTGGCGAGGTTGTCGGCTCGATCGATGCGTCCTGGGCGAGGGGCGATCTTCAGTATGTCGAGGCAGCGGCCTCGGATGTGGTGCGGCGGCCATGGTTTACGGGTAGTTGCCCTGAGCAGTTTGGCTTGCGGAAAACTAGGTCATGCGGCGTGATGGCCCCGGAAGGTGGTATAGGTGGATTGTGCAGGGCGTGATATAGCGTTGGATGTCGGGGCGGTGGCCCCGAGAGTTTTGCATCATCGAGGGTGTTTCGACTTGTGTCGTTTGGGCGACAAGGTTGCTCACGGTGTTGGTCGTCGTCGAGGGTTCACGGAGGGTTCATCGCTTTCATCTATGTTGGAGTGTCCCGTATCTGCTCCTCCCATAACAGTTACAGCTTGTTCTCTCATGTCATGAGAGGAGGGCTGGCCAGTCGACTATGGAGTGTTCGGTTGAGCTTGGCTCCATGTGATGTTCCCGGTTTCTTCTGCTAATAAACCGGACACCTTTTTCTTAATTAATGAATAAGACAAATCTTTTTCCTTTGATTTTTAAAAAAATATGGGAGGATTTTGAATAGAAGAAATGCTTTGAATTAGTACTCTTAGTTAGCACTATAATAGAAATATATATGTTGTCTTGGAACTCATATTTTGAAGAAACCCTTGATTGAAACAAAACAACATAAGTTTGAAAGGGAGAACATTATTCCAAGGTGTTTACATGACCGACGGCACCACATCCATGTACCTAGGAGCAGCCTCCGGGCCCTCCATAAGAGCATTTTGCACCTTCGATGGGTGAAATAGAGTAGCAACTACTCTTGGTCTCTAATTTATCTGTATCCACGCTGAAAGGTGTGCTACTGCCATCTTCCTCAATGAATGAAATATCAGTGAATACAGCAGCTTTATCAGACGGCAAGAATCCACTGCCCATCGGAGGGGAAGGAACAGTTGGATCTCCGCCGACAACACTACCAAATGCAACATGAGTCGCCTTTTCTGATAACTTGTCGAACAATTTTGCTGGGTAAAATCCCACGGGGCTTGGAGCAGTGTTGAAGCCGTAGTGTATCCACCAATCTCCAGTGGACTTTTCCTGCCATTTGGTAGGAGAAGTGTGACTAATGTTAATGTATACCAAATATTCATCCACATATGACTAGAGCAATATGATAAATTGTGCATTTGAAAATAACTTTAACATGATTTTATTAATTACCTTGAGCACTTTAATTGTAATCTTTTGTCTTACACCATTAACATCAGAGACCGGGTCTATCACATCGCCTGGGGCTATTTTTGATCCATTTGCAAGCTGGAAACCTGGACAACCCATGTCCAAACACCCTGTACGATAGGTATCTTTCTGTTTCATACAAATATTTACATGGTCACTGCTCAGTATGTATTATAGCTTTGTGTGATACACTTTAAGAATGCATTTTAAGTGAAAAGGAAGCTACGTACTGTCCAACTTGTGAAGAAGTGAGTGCGTGAATCCCCATAGTTTCTTGGGTCAACCTAGGAACAAGATCAAAAGTATAGAGCATAAATTGGTATGCTAGGTCCAAATACAAATGGTAAGATATCAAAATCTTTTTGAATCCTCATATATGGAAATTACAACTTACTTGCTATCCAGCCCAAATTGCATTCTCATCTGTTTCCCGGTCACCATCCAGGTTATGAATCCAAATTGAAGTTATGATACGACTATCACTTATATTGTGTCCATACACATCCATTGTAGCAACAAGTCCAAAGTAGCTACCGGGATATGTCCTCTGTACTGCGAACTGTAAAAGGAGAAAAATTCAAAATCTTGGAAAGTGAAGGTTACGATTGTTAAAGGTTGCATAATAGAGTGACTCACATAGACTTTGTTGGCGGCATTTTTCGATGGAAAATCTTGTCCATACCATTCCTGAAAGACTTCCAAGTGAGTATGTAATCACACGATTATTCACTGATCATTATTTTTACTTTGTAAACATGTAAGAGTAAAGTATTTTTAAAGAAAATTGCATTTATTATGTTATACTAATAAAGCATATAGTGAATAAATATATACGATGCATGGAAAATATTTCATGTTGTCTAGTGAATCCTCATGTATCCAATGCAGCTGTTCATGTACCATACACCGAATCAACCACTCGTACACATTTTTCATTCATATTCAAGTAAACCACACTCATACGTTGTACAAAAGATGATAATTTCGAATTATTAAAAGAACACATTACACTATGGCCAACCCCCTAGGTCTCTACGACTCCTATACTCCATAATCCAATTTTATCACTATTAGAGAAAAGGTTAAAGCTTGTCAAATAGTTGCATCTCTCCATAATCAATTTCCTTTTGGTGGTAAAATTGTGTGAATCCCCAAAGACTGTCATACTCTTCACAATGAACAATCATTTCAAGGTTCATCACTTTGTCTCACCCCATGGTAAAAAAACTACAAATTACTCAAATTGTAATAAGACGAGCCGTTTAGCTTTCAAAAAATGATTTCCTATGTATATATGGAGATGAATCAACGTATTTTACCTTTTGATTGGTAGGGTGCAATCCACTTCCTTGGATTTGATGAGCGACGAAAATAGCATATGCGGCAAGAATATGTAATCCTAGGTCAAGTTTCGACATGATGAGATGCAAGATTATTGCAGAGAGGAGTCCCTTATATAGATGAGTTTCTCATATCCATTTATTACGGAAGATGTGAAATCATCTCATGCATAATGCGAATAAATAAGGTAGAATTGATTCCTTCTATCTCTAGCACTGAATACATATGGACAACTGCTCATAACAAAAAAAAATGGACGAGATATAAATAAGGCCATTAAATGTGAGCACAAAAAAACTGTTTAGACATGCTAAAACTTTGTCCGCTGGTATTAAGGCCAAGAGCAAGCAAGCACTAAGAGTCTATTATACAAACTAGTGGAGGTGGCGTGGCCTTGCCGCGCCCGTGTAATTTAAGAAATAAATTTAGTGGTGTGGAAATCTTGAAAGCATGTGTAATTAATTTTCTTATGATCAATTTGGACTTTTTTCATATTTTTTTGTTGTTGTTTATGTTTGAAGATATTATTTTTCAACAGGTAACCGTTTGGTTTTTCGTTTGTCCAAATTTAATAAGATTTGGAACTTTTTAAATGGGATGCATCGATGCCAAAAATAGGTAGGATTTTTTTCTGTGGCCATTTTGATACTTTTCATATTTTTCTGATATTAATTTTCAGTAGCTAATGATTCCTGGGTTTTTTCGTCCAAACTTCGTCAAATTTGGAACTTTTCAAATGTTTCACATTGTGTCACAAATAGGTAGGGATGCAAATTTTGAAAGTATGAGTAATTATTTTTTCTTGTGGCCAATTTGGGCAAAAAAAAATCATATTGCTGTTTATGTTTGAAGATGTTAATCTTCGGTAGTTAACCTCGTGTTTTTTTGTCTAAATTTAATAAGATTTGAAACTTTTCAAATGTGTTGCGCTGTGGCATAAATAGGTAGGGATTTTTTTCTCCATTTTGATATTTTCCATATATTCCGGATATTAATTTGCAGTAGTTAATTTTTTTATATTTTTGTCCAAATCTAGTCAAATTTGAAACTTTTCAAATGTGTTGCATTGTGTCACAAGTAGGTAGGAATTTTTTTTTGCGATCAATTTGATATTTTTTCCATATTTTTCTGATTATTAGTTTAAAAGTTATTGAATTAACAAATTTGAGCTTTTGCTGTTTTTTTTCCTGAAGGGAAAGTAGGGAAGAGGGGCTGACTGGTGGGCCCCACGCGTCAGCCGCGGCCGGGGTGACGTCAGCCCTCGACGTCACCCGCCGGCGGCCGTGGCGGAGCTTCCCAGCGCGCGGCGACGTGGTGGCGTCCACGCGCAGGACCGAGAAGGTGCGAGGACGCCAGAGGAAGAGGAGGGGAACCGGACGGGCGGCGCCTCTCGCCATTTGGCTGCCGGAGTCGCCGGCGGTGAGTTTTTCCGCGGCGGTGGTCGCTGAAAATGGCGGTGGTGAACGGCGGCTCCGAAGCGGCGACTCCGGCCTTCCGGTATTAATTCCTCCGGTGAGGAGGTGAAGGAAGGGGTGGCGGAGGCTCTGGTGCTCCTGGATTCGAGCGGGGAGACGCGGGACGGCGGAGCGGCGCGACGGCGGCAGTGTTGTCCTGAGGCCGCGCGCGAGAGAGAAGGAGCGGGGGGATTGTGTGGTGGTAGTTTTACAGAAAAGTATGTGGGATTTTCCTAATTCACAAACAGGTCCTTTTAGTGTTGTAAGATGGACCGCGGGTTGGGAGCTAGATCTTCCAGTGGTTTTTGTGTAAAAATGTCGGACGACCGGTGGAACCGGCGCTCACCGGAGGGTGACCGGGCGACGTGGCGTACGCTGATTGGCTATAAATCGAGATGAATGGGCGGGGATGGATGGCGTGGCTTAATCCGGGCCGTCCACTATCCGGATCGAACGGCCAGAAATCGACGTGGAAGCTTGCCTGGAGTTGAATCTTGGCTCCTATTATATATTAGATGATCTTCTGCTAGCCACTCACTGAGAACGATGTGACAAATGCATGTGACCTGTTCCGGAATAGGTCCAAGCATGTATATCTGTCAAACAAATTTACATTTCTGGTAGACATTTATTATGCAAAGATATGAATCACAAATCTTCACATAAATCTGCCCCGTCCAGCCGGACTGGGATTCAGTGACTGGCTGTACTCCAGTCAGGCCATAACTAGATCTCAGATCCACCCTACACTCTCCATCCAACGGGGTCCAATCAAGTGATTCTAAAATTTTGCTAAATTTGTCTTTTTTGCTGCACTCAAAATACAAATTATTTTTGATTGAAATTTTCGTACTTACAACATGATTCACGTTGGCAACATGTACAATTTTTTATTTTGAATTTTTTGATGATTTGAAAAATATTTTAAAATCATCAAAAAATTCAAAACAAAAAATTATACATGTTCCCAACGTAACTATAATTTGTATTTTGAGCGCAACAAAAAAGACAAATTTGATAGAATTTTAGAATCGATTGATTAGAGCTGTTGGATAAAAAATGTAGCGCGGATAGGGATCCAGTTAAGGCGTGACCGGCCTACAGCCAGTCACTGAATCCCAGTCCCGTCCAGCCGGCGCCAGCAGTTTGGTGGGCATTTCAGCTGGTGCCCGGTGATTGGTTGGCTCCCGCCGGCCGCGCTCGCTATGCTACGGTGGTTCCGTGCCTAGAGCATCTCGACCGTTAGCCCCATGACAAAATGCGTCCCCAATCTCCCAAAGAGAAAACAATTACATGGCCACTACCTACAACTCCCACCTACCTTGATTTAAATTGTTTTAGGCCCGTTTGAAACATAGGAAATAATGATGTAGAAATAGAAAAAAAGGTGAACATTAGGGTGTCATGATTCAAACTTTTTGACAGGAATTAAAATCACAGTTTTTTTAAAGTGTCGTTAGCATGACACACAAAAAAACACCGGAATTGTAGACATAGGAAGATTAAATAGCCTGTCCCATAGGAGTTTTCAAGGAATCCGAGTTTCCTATTCTTTTGTTTGAAACGGTACCATAGGAAATTTTTCGGTAAGATCCCTATCCTCTAAAAATTCCTATAGAACTTTTTTTGTTCCAAACGGGACCTTAACTCATATTTTCCAGCATGTTGTATGTTATTTGATGTAACTTCGACAATATTTATTTCCCAATAAAATGTGTTGTCAATATGCCCTAGAGGCAATAATAAAAAATGTTATTATCATATTTCTGTGTTCATGATATATGATTATTTTCCATGCTCTAATTGTATTAACCGGAAACATAATATATGTGTGGTTACATAAACAACATCGTGTCCCTAGTAAACCTCTACTAGACTAGCTCGCTGATTAATGTTTTCCTAACCATGTAGACGAGTTGTTAAATAATTAATGAGATCATGTCATTACGAGAATAACATGAAACATAACAATATTAATTATTTCATTAAGTTTATATTGTCATGCCCTTTTCTTGTCAAGTATCATGTTTCTTAGATCATGTGATTATGTTATAGGAAGAATGCTTTAGGACATCAATCGTCACTCTGTGACAGAGTGATTATAAAATTGTCTTACGGGTATCTCGAAAAGTACTTGATGAATTACATGAATCAAGACTGAGATTTGTCCCTCCATGTATCGAACAGATATACTCTACGCCCACTGGGTAACACAGATTCAGTAACGATTGCAAGCACGTGACTATTGAGTTCATCACAGAGAATGTTATATTACGGAACGAGTAAATAGTGCTTACGAGTAACAAGATTAAACTAGGTATAGTGATACCGATGATCGAATCTCAGGTAACAAAAATATCGCATGACAAAGCAAATCGAATACAGATCATTGTAATCCTCGACAGTGGTTCAATCGATAAAGATCCTTAGTGAATGTGTGGGAGTCATTCAGGATATCCATTGTCCCTCTAATGATTATTAATTGGAGAAGTTTCTCGATTATGTATGCATGTTCTCAAACCCGTAGGGTCACAACTTAACATTTGATAACGATAGAGTAGCTTTGAGATAAATTTAATTTGGGCACCGAATATTTGTTCGGAGTCTCACATAAGATCCGGACAACATGAGGAGCTCTGGAATAGTCCAGGGATAAAGTTTCATACATATAATTTTAGAGTTTCGAAAACAAGTTATGGATTTTTTCGATAAAGTACCAAAACATTTTTTAGAAGGTTCTAGGGGGTCCCATGATGGGGGCCAACTGTCCCGAGGGTCCACATGGATTAGTGTGAGGGCCCATGTGGCATCCACGGAAGGTTAATGCGGCTAGTGATAAATTAGGAATATATGTTTAAATCAAGAGATACGAAGAGATAAGGCAGATTAAAGGGATTTTACCCTTGGGGAAGGTTTTCCTCGAGGCAGATGACCCTAGGAGGGCTAGGCTGTGCCCCCACCTCCCCATTACTATATAAAGAGGGAGAGGGCTCATTGGGACGTACACCCCAAATCCTAGCCACTGGCTTAGCCCTAGATCTCTTCTTCCTCCTCTCGCAACCTTTGTGCGAAGCACTGCAAAAATTCCTACACCATCACACCGTCGTGCTGCTGGTAGATCCCATCTACTTCTCTCTCCAGCCTGCTGGATCAAGAAGGAGGGAATTCACCAAACCATATGTGTGCAAGCCTCGGAGGTGTCTTACCTTGTGGTGTTGATCGTACTGAACTCCATCGTCAGCTTCACTGAGTTGCGTTGAGATTACCGCCCAATGTGCGTGTTATTCGGGGGTATGATGATCTACCCTCCACGTTACTAGCATCTCCTAGATTTGATCTTGAGTGTTGCTTCTGCATGTGAGAGATTTTTTTCTTTTTCTATTGCGCAATCTTTTACAAAAGGCTGCTTTGCATGACTGCATGGCCAGTTACCAATACCATCCCGAAATGAGTACCCATGCATATCAATACTATACTATATAAAAATACCAAGAAAATCAAATCCAATCGAGTATAACAGGCAGAAAATAAAACTAAGTTTGGAACATCATTGCTTGGATTATTCATAGTCATTGGAGAAAATGAGGGGCAAGGCATGCAGGCATACCTCATACCTCTGGTATGAGGCGTGCATCATTGTCATTCAGCTATTTCATCAAGGTCCATCTCCCAGCGTCATCATTGTTGTCATTGTTTCTTCCTTTGCTCCGAATCTGCTCAAGGAGCTTGAACATAGAAAGCACACCCATCAATAGGAGGTGACCATCTTTTGTCGAAGTTTGACAATAATCTCTGGACGACAAAACACAAAATTTCATTGTCTTCAACAATTCCTTAAAATATAGGGGCGGTGCCCCCCCCCCCCCCCCCCCCCCCAACCTTGACATTGTTGCTTCCACATATGAGAGAATGTTTTTGTTTTTCTGTTGTGCAATCTCATACGAAAGGCTACTTTGCATGAGTGCATGACTAATTACCAGTAACATCCTGGAATGAGTATCCATGCATGTGAATACTATACTATATAAAAAAACAAGCAAATCAAATCCAATCGAGTACAACAGGAAAAAAAGAAAACAAAGTTTCGAACATCATCCCTTGTATGATTCATAGTCATTAGGGAAAACGAGGGGCAAGGCATGCACGCATACCTCATACTATTGGTCCGAGGCGTGGATCATTGAAGCTGAGCTATTTCAGCAAGGTCCAGCTCCCAGCGTTGTCATTGTTGTCATTTTTTCTTCCTCTGATCCGAATCTGCTCAAGGATATTGAACATAGCAAGCACACCCCTCAATAGGAGGCAAGCATATTTTGTCGGAGCTGGACAATAATATCTGGAGGACGAAACACAAAATATCATTGTCTCGTGGCAGGCACAATAATTTTAATTCTAAACCTTGGGAAACATTATTCAGCAATTTATTAAAAATTGGGGCAGTGCCCCCCAACCCCCACACACACCCACCCACTCCCACCCGACATGTGTATAGCTCCTCCACTTCTCCTTTTTTGAAAGGGTAAGTCTCGAGCTCTGCAGCGAGTGATGCACACAGCCAAATAGTTGAGGATCACGACCACAACTCTTATGAGAGCAGGTACAAGAGTCATGACTTCTCCGATGATTGCGACGGCAATCCCAAGAATGGTCAACAGATTTAGGATCTTCCCAGTAGCCTTCGTTACTAGTATTAATTACGATTTCCCGATACGGTTCGAACTGAGAGTCAATCACCGAATCATTTTTTGTACAAGTAGTCTAGAGACTATATAATCTTGTACACCCTTTGTAAACGATATTAGATAAATAAATCAATGCTTTGACGAGGTGTGATACACATCTCATCAACTAGGGATTCCAAGTTTGTGATTTCCAGTAGAAATCGTTGATGTTTACTGTATGAACTAGCGATTCTTCAGCAATATTTTAATGGGGACGATGCCCCCCCCCCCCCCCCCCCCCCCACACACACCCACACCCACACACACACACATGTGCATAGCTCCTCCACAACTGCTATGAGAACAACTACAAGTGTCAACTCCTCCGATGATCGACATCCTGATCCCAATGATCATCAATAAGTTGAGGTTCTTCCTAGTGGTCTTGATGCCCTCATAAGATCATTTTGCACCTTCAGTAGATTAAATAGAGTGACAACTACTCTTGGTCTCTAATTTGACTTTATCCATGGTTATAGGTGTGCTACTGCCGATTCGCAATCTAGGTCATGAATCCAAATTGAAGTTGTGATACACTGATATATGTTGTGTTCATACACGCCCATTATAGTAACCAGTCCAAAGAGATGGGATCCGACATGAAGGGGGCGCTGGGGGAAAGGTTGCCGATCCGGATACTTTCACAGTGTCATATGGTGTCACATGTGCTTTCTTGGCTTGGTTGTGAAGAATGTGGCTGGATGTTTGATTGGTTTGGTTTATGCGCCTGGAAATTTTGGATTATTTGGTCATGTGCAGAATGGTTGCGGGGTGGATTAAAAAGGTTCAACATGGACAAATCTCTAATTTACGGAATGTGTTGATTGCGAACTCTTAGTAAGTGATAGGGATATTTTGCATGCTTTGAGGAAACCCTTGGTTGAACAAGGACATTAGTTTGAATCTAGAAAACTATTCTCGTGTGTTCAAAGGTCTGAAGACACCACATTTATGAACCTAGCAACAAAATCTACTTAACTTGCGTCGAGCTGCCTCCGGGTCCTCCATAAGAGCATTTTTTGAATGTTCGATAGGTTTTTTTTACAAAAGGGGTGTAGATCCCCGACCTCTACATCAAGTGTCAACTAGTTTTAGTCTATATTTTATCCGTATCAACATGGAAAGGTGTGCTCCCAACATCTTCCTAATAATAGAAATATTGGTGATCAATATGACTTTATCGGACGGCAAGAATCTGCTTCGCGAGGCGAAGGGACATCACTATCAACTAAAATAAGGGTAGCCTTTTTCGATAACTTATCAACAATTTTAGCAGGTAACAGCCCACGGGTATTGGAGCACTATTAATTGAATCCATACTGTATCCACCACGAGTCGTCATTGGACTTTTCCTTCCATTTGGTTAGAGAAATTTAACTTATGTATGCCATTTAGACACACGTGATCGATTACCACATTATGATACACATGCTTAGAAAAGCATATTATGCAAGAAAGATAGATATTTAATTACCTTGAATGCTTAAATTTTACGGGTCAACCTAGAAAAAAGGGGAGTCCGATTGATGCATACGGTTTTTATTGATTTATTAAAGTCGATTACAACTAGAGATAAATCGTGAAGAAGTGCGTATGTGAATCCCCATATTTCTCCGGGTCAACCTAGTAGGGAGAAAGTCAAGAGTCGATATAATAAATGGCATTGAGTATGTCCAATGTAGTGACGATAAACTAGTTACAATCTTAACAAATCCTCTTTTATATATGCAAGGGACAACTTACTTGCCATATCCAACCCAAATTGCATCCTCGTCAGTTTCTTCGCCATTAGAAATCCAAATTACTGTTGTGATATGACCATTACTAATATTGTGTCCCTACAAATCCACGGTGGCAACAAGTCCAGAATAGCTACCTGGATGTGTAAAAATCCACTGCGAACTATAAAAGGTGAGGTAAAAATCTTGGAAAGAGGATATCCAGAAATATTAGCTTGTTAAAACTTGCAAGATGAAGCAAATCACATAAACGATGCCATCGACATATTTTTACGGAAAGCCTTGCTCATACAATGCCTGCAAGAATTCAAGGACGGGAGCCGGTGCTCCGCGACTGGGACTCTGTGGCTACGACAACCTCGCACTGGAATGGAGGTGGGCCTATGGAGCGGCGGTGAAGTGGCCGGTTGTGCGGCGGTGGCTACTACCCCCTGCTGTGTGTTTGTGTGGTTGTGGCGGAAGTCGGCCAGGAGAACGGTCGGGATGGCCAGTGCCCAAGGATCTTCGGCGGACTGGCGATGAGGAGGCGGTGGCCTTTGCCCTCTTGTCTCCTACCGTTCATGTTGGGAGATGAATGTGAGTCTTGAGAATAATGGCGGTGGTCCTTGGATTCTTCTCGCATCAAGATGAAGATCCGCCTGACACAAGTCCTCCTTGATCTGCTGGAGTGGCGGGTTCCGGAAGGATCTGCCGGCGAATTGCTGGATCGGATGAGATTCGGTTGTACCGGAGGGAGCGGCGTGAAGCTCCGCTTCTATTTCCATCATTGACAAATCCAGGGTGAAATCAGAACGATCGAGAATGTCATGATAGCTGAGGTTGGAGGACAGGTAATGGTGATTATAGCCTTTGCATCAATGAGGATTTGGCTTGGAGATTCAAGAACCGTAGCATCGGTATGAAAAGCGACGACAAGGCAAGTGAAGTTCAAGTCATACCTTTCGGGGTAAAAATTCAAGGTCCGACCTTAATTGGTTGTGCCTGGCAATGGCCTTGTTGAAGACATTAATTTTTGCGAGCGGGGACTATCTCCAGGGTGAAAACTGAAAACTCAAAATTTTCGATCGAGCGACGACGGGACATGTGCATTGTTTCCTTCTACGTCGCTTTTGGAGAATTTGGACATCAGATGTTGTATTGGTGGTGGATGTGCTGCTGCTGCTCCAAGGACTGTAATTCTGTAGCGGGACATATTTTATTATTTCTTCTTCTTATTGTCTTTCGGTTGTGTGGATCAGTAATACCTTTGGTTATTACGTTGTTGCAGAGGTCGGGTGCAATTGATATTTCGTGATATTAATATATACTCTTTATCTAAAAAAATGTATTCACACTATTGCTCATTGTTTGCATGTAAAAACAACTATCATGTTATAAATGAAAAAAAATGTGTTTGGTTACCTTCCACAGTATATTGATGACATATATATATAGTGCACATCCTAGAATACAAACTATAATGTGTAAAATCTGTCATTCATGTATCACACGCCAAAACAACCACTCATGCATATTTGTTGTTCACATCGAAAAGCACTACCCTGTGTCCACTAATAAGATGTTTTGGCAAGCTATTTTAGCTTGACAGAAGTACAAAAACGATTAGTGCAAAAGGAGAATAGGAATCAATTAAATAAGGTGTTGCAGTTTTACCGACCCATATGAATCCTATGAACCCTTGATTTGTTAACTCAAAGCCGGGCTTGTGCCTTTTTTCTTTAAAAAAATTTACAATACATCACTATAGAGATGTGTTGTAGCTCGTCACATAGTTGCATCTCTCCGTAATACCCTTTATTTTGACATAGAATTAAGTTGGCAATCCCTCAAGACTCTCCCCGGAAAGAACAATCGTTTATACGCTAACCACTATGTCTCACCCCGTGGTTCAAATTACTAGCTCAAATTCGTACTGAAACAATGTGAAAAAAATGATGCTTATGTATGTACATTATAAATCAGCATATCTACCTTTGATTGGTAGGATGTAATCCACTTCCATGGGTCCAATGAACAATGAAAATAACATATATGGCAAGAGTGTGTAATCCTAGGTTAAGTATAGACATGATGAGATGAGGGTAATACAGAAATGAGGTCATTATAGAATTTCTCGTATTAAATGAATACGGAGGATGTGAATTCCTGATCTCAAAACTATTGCAAATAAATAAGAATAACTTATTTCTTCACATGTCTTGCACTAAATATATATGGACGAGATATAAATAAAGGTAATAAATGCAAGCATAAAAGGAGTACGTGGTTAGATAGGCAAAAATTATTGTCTACTTGTTTTAAAGACAATAGGAAATAACAACAAAGGACGAGTCTACTAGTATACAAATGATCTTTTGCTAGCCACTCATTGCGAACGATCACTAGTAGAAAACGAGCCTTTGGTTCACCCCTTTAGTCTCGGTTCATTATTTGAACCCAGACTAAAGGGGTGAGAGTCACACCGCTGGATTTGTGAGGGACATTTAGTCCCGGTTCGTGTTACGAACCGGGACTAAAGGTTCACCGCATGCGGCAGCAGAGGCGGGCCCCAGCGCCAGAAACCTTTAGTCCCGGTTCGTAACACAAATCGGGACTAAAGGTCCTCACTTTATCAGCTTCTTCCACCCCTGCTCACTCCATTTTTCCCATCGAGCCCGAGCTCAAAATCATTTCCTCTCCATTTCTTCTCAATTTCCTCTCCCCAAGACTAGATAATCCATAATATTTTACACCATTTGGCAAGATTGAAGCCACCCCACGGTTAGCCTCTTCATCCTCTTTCCGGCATTGCTTATTTAGCTCATTTTGCTCATTTCAATTTTTTTGTGCAAGCAAGGTGTTCGATGTAATGACTAAGTTATGATCCCATTTGTGTATATGTGCAATTTGTTCTCAAACTAAAATAATGATTTATGTGTTTTAGTGTGGTGAGGAGCCTTATCGACGTCGATCGTCCGCGCCGTCCCGTCACCACCTCGGTGAGCCTCTATATTTTATTTTATTTTATTTTAAAAACATAGCTTTTATGATTTAGATGCATAGTTACTACTAGTATAATTTTCTAACTTGTATTATATGTATAGTGTCATGGTTCTGATATCCGTCCCCGTCGGTCCTCGTCCGGTCTATGATTCGGATGTGGTATATTTTCAAAACTATTTATTTCATTCTATGTTTCTGGCAATTATGGCGACCAACTTGACATAGAATTATTTTTATCTAGGAGGTAGTTGAATCAGAAATTGAACCTGACCCTATTGTCGAGTTTTTGGATAAAGAAAACAATGATTTGAAAGCAAAATTGAAAAGAAGTGAAGCTCTTTATCTTTAATGCTTAGAAGATAAGATGAAATTAGAGCTCAAACTTGCCGACGTGGTCGATGGTAACGAGATCAAGATGGATGCAATGCGCTTGAAGATAAAAAGGATTAGAAAATATGCCATTAATCGGGAGGCTTGGTATCATTATGCTGTGGGTTCAGTATTTACCTTAGTTGCGATTTTGATCGCATTTGTTGTTGGATTTAAATTCTTTAGATAATTTTTATATTTGTTTCAGTTAATGTATGTTTTATGAGAACTATGTATTACCGCTTGTCAATACTCTACTCTTATTTTAATGGATGACATTGTATTAATTAATTTGCTCTTACATATTATTTATGACAGTAGTGTAATAATGGGGTTCGATATACTTTTATGTAATACAGATGAACCGACAATGGATGTACGGTGACCGATGTTGTCCTGAGTTCATTGATGGCATGCATAATTTTCTCCATATGGCTGAGGCAAACAAGCCGAAGAACGGTTTTATTCGTTGTCCATGTAGTGCCTGCAAGAATATGAGTGATCACTCTACCTCAAAAGTCATTCACTCACACCTCTTGCATAATGGTTTTATGCCTGGTTATTATTGTTGGACCAAGCACGGAGAAACAGGGGTTATCATGGAAGAAAATGAAGAAGAGGAGGATAATGACAAGTATCCTTGGTTCAGTGATACTACAATGGGAGAAGACGAAACTGAAGAAGATCCCATTATTGATGAGCCCGACGATGATCTTCGTCGGGCCATTCGTGATGCACAAATGGACTGTGGAAGTGAAAACGAAAGGTTGAAGTTGGAGCGTATGTTAGCTGATCACGCCAAATTGTTGTACCCAACTTGTCAAAATGACCAGAAAAAGCTAGGTACCACACTTGAATTGTTGCAATGGAAGGCAGAGAATGGTACTTCTGACAAGGGATTTGAAAATTTGTTAAAAATAGTTAAGAAGATGCTTCCAAAGGATAACGAATTGCCGTCTAGTACGTATGAAGCAAAGAAGGTGGTATGCCCTCTAGGATTAGAGGTGCATAAGATACACGCTTGCATTAATGACTGCATCCTATACCGCGGTGAGCACGAAAAATTGAATGCATGTCCTGTATGCGGTGCTTTGTGGTATAAGATCGGGCGAGATGACCCTGGTGATGTTGAGGGCGAGCCGCGCCCCAGGAAGAGGATTCCTGCAAAGGTGATGTGGTATGCTCCTATAATACCACGGTTGAAACGTTTGTTCAGCAATAGAGAGCATGCCAAGTTGTTGCGTTGGCACAAAGAAGATCGTAAAAAAGACTTGATGTTGAGACACCCCGCGGATGGGTCCCAGTGGAGAAAAATTGACAGAGAGTTCCCGACATTTTCAGATGACGCAAGGAACTTAAGATTTGGCCTAAGTACAGATGGCTTTAATCCTTTTGGAGAGCAGAGCTCCAGTCACAGCACTTGGCCCGTGACTCTATGTATCTATAACCTTCCTCCTTGGCTGTGCATGAAGCGGAAGTACATTATGATGCCCGTGCTCATTCAAGGCCCGAAGCAACCTGGCAACGATATTGATGTGTACCTCAGGCCATTAGTTGAAGAACTTTTGCAGTTGTGGTGTGAGGAAGGTGTACGTGTGTGGGATGAGCACAAACTGGAGGAATTTGATCTACGAGCTTTGCTTTTTGTAACCATCAATGATTGGCCTGCTCTAGGCAACATTTCAGGACAGTCAAACAAGGGATACAATGCATGCACGCACTGTTTAGCTGAGACTGATAGTATACATTTAGGTAACAAGAATGTGTACCTAGGTCATCGTCGGTTTCTTGTACCCAAGCATCCGTTAAGGAAGAAAGGCAAGCATTACAAATGTGAGGCAGATCATCGGCCGAGGCCTACCCGCCCTTCTAGTTCTGCTATACATGATATGGTCAAGGATTTAAATGTAATCTTTGGAAAGGGTCCTGCCGGTCTCACTGTTCCGAATGACGCAAACAACCACGTACCCATGTGGAAGAAGAAATCTATATTTTGGGAGCTGCCATATTGGATAATGCTAGAGATTCACTCTGCAATCGACGTGATGCACGTGACAAAGAACATTTGTTGCAATTTGCTAAACTTCTTAGGCGTGTATGGGAAGTCAAAAGATGGGAAGTCAAAAAAAGGTACACCGAAAGGAAGGCAGACCCATCAACGTATGAGCGAAGAGATGCATCGAGACGATGCTCATTCAGAGAATCAGGCAGGTCCTGCAAGCTACGCTCTTACTAAAGAAGAGAAGAAAATATTTTTTGAGTGCCTTCGCAGTATGAAGGTTCCATCTGGCTTCTCATCAAATATAAAAGGAATAATAAACATGGCAGAGCAAAAATTTCAGAATCTAAAGTCTCATGACTGTCACGTGATTATGACACAATTACTTCCGGTTGCATTGAGAGGGCTTCTACCGGAAAATGTTCAAGAACCCATTGTGAAGCTATGTGCATTTCTCAATGCAATTTCTCAGAAGGTCATCAATCCACTAACTCTAAAAAAATTAGAGAAGGATGTGGTCCAATGTCTTGTCAGCTTCGAGTTGGTGTTCCCACCAACCTTCTTCAATATTATGACGCACCTTGTAGTCCACCTAGTCGAAGAGATTTCTGTTCTCGGTCCTGTATTTTTACACAACATGTTCCCCTTTGAGAGGTTCATGGGAGTCTTAAAAAAATATGTGCATAACCGGGCTAGGCCAGAAGGAAGCATCGTCAAGGGTTATGGAACAGAGGAGGTCATTGAGTTTTGTGTAGATTTTATTCCTGATCTGAAGCCGATCGGTGTTCCTGAATCACGTCATGTGGGGAGACTGCATGGAAAAGGCACCCTTGGAAAGAAAGCAACAATATGTCAAGACGGGGATTCTTTCACTCAAGCACACGACACCGTTCTACATAATTCCAGTTTGGTGGGTCCGTATGTCGAGGAACACAAGAATGTTTTACGCTCCAAGTACCCGGAGAAATCTGAAGATTGTATTGATGGAGAACACATGAAGACTTTCAGCAGTTGGTTAAAAGACGTCTCATTAATGACACCAATGTTGAAGAACAGTTATACTTGTTGGCCACATCACCAGCTTCAACTATATTGACTTTTCAAGGGTACAAGATAAATGGAAATATATTTTACACAACCAAACAAGATAAAAAGAGCACCAACCAAAACAGTGGAGTACGCTTTGATGCAACAAACTGCAACGGGACAAAGGACACATATTATGGTTACATAGAGGAGATATGGGAACTTGACTATGGACCTACTTTTAAGGTCCCTTTGTTCAAGTGCAAATGGTTCAACCTACGAGGCGGGGTAGAGGTAGACCCACGATACGGAATGACTACAGTGGATCTCAACAATCTTTCGTACGAGAATGAACCATTCGTCCTAGCCAGTGAAGTTGCTCAGGTTTTCTATGTGAAAGACATGTCTACCCTACCGAAAAAAAGAAAAGATAAGCAAGCGAGTACATCATACGATGAGCCAAAGCGCCACATAGTTCTTTCAGGGAAAAGAGTCATTGTGGGAGTGGAGGACAAGACAGACATGTCAGAAGATTACGATAAGTTTCATGACATTCCGCCCTTTAAAGTCAACACTGATCCAAGTATCAAGTTAAATGAAGAAGATTGTCCGTGGTTACGGCGCAATCGGAAGAACAAGTAAACACTAGAGAGGGATATTATTGTTGATGTGTAATATCCGAATGCTTTGTATCAGAAGAACAAGTGAACTGAATTATTTTGTAGATGCATGGAACAAAACACACGATTTCACCTACATACAGCCCAACGGTGGCTCGTGAGTGCCTGCATATGAAATGCACCGTTGGACGTATGCAGGGAATCCGAATGATTTGTATTTTGTCGATGAAGTAGAATGAGGAGACAATGACTGCCGAACATGTTCAAGAGGGGGCTATATATAGGGTCATGTGACTCACGAACTGATCATGATAGTGCCCATCCAACAGCTCAGAATCTCTCAAAAGAAACACATCTCTTCATCCAACGGCTCACAAGTGCTTTAAAGAAACACACGATCCATGTGCTTCTTTAGTCCCGGTTGGTGTTACCAACCGAGACTAAAGAAGCACATGGATCGTGTGTTTCTTTCTAGTGCTTGTGAGACGTTGGATCTGAGGTGTGTTTCTTTTGAGAGATTCTGAGCTGTTGGATCAGCAGTATGACGACCACTTCGTGACCCACATGACTCGGTTGTTGTTACCAACCGGGACTAAAGAAGCACACGTACCTTATATATATCCCCCCTCCGGACATGTTCAGCACTCAGTGTCTACTCATTGTAGTTCATTTTGGCAGCACAAGGGTAGCAGAGAGCACTCAGTGAAGGCTGAAGGTGAACCCTCCCCTCGACAGAGGCATCTCTGGGCAACCAGCGGCAAGACGTCTCTGATGATCTGCGACCGTTTCAAACGGTTGCAGATCATCAGAGTTGTCTTGTCGGACGGTTGTAGATCATCAGAGATGTCTTGCCACGGTCATTTGGCTTGGCTTGAAATGACCATAACTTGGTCATTTGGCTTGAAACTTCTAGATGTTCAAGGATTTGATTTTTTGAGGTGTTTATCATTTTTCCTAGCAACTAGTACACATATAAGGAGCCCATGCCAAAGGATTTGATTTTTTGAGGTGTTTATCACTTTATTACATTTTTTCTTAAAAACGATCAAAACGGTCGCTACGACTAATCATCGGAAGAGGTGATATTTTCTAGAACTATCAATGTTTCTGTGATATAACCACTAGTTGTGTACCTTAAAATGATTTTTCCAAAAGTTTCAGAACAAACTATCAAATAGTTGTAGTTCAAATTTGAATTACTTTCGATAAATCAACATAAACTCAATTAACTAGGGGAAATTAGTTAGAATTGTAAGAAAAAACTCATACTTGGGGATCATCCATCATATGTGCACCACTCTTAGTGAAAAATAGTTGGGTTCCGTTTGGAATCATATTTTCTGTACTCACTTCACAAAAAACCTCATTTTTTGCACTCAAAAAAAGGAAAATGATAATTATGAAAATAATTTGAAGAATCCCTTTGGCATGGTTGTTTAATATACCAATATGCACCTATGTGTGGAGTATGAGATCTTTATCACAAACTATGTCGTCGAAATGACCATAACTTGGTCATTTGGCTTGAAACTTCTAGATGTTCATACATGATAGACCTTTTTGTGAAGACTTTTTTTGCAAATGTAGGCAAAAATCAAGTTTATCATTTTTCCTAGCAACTAGTACACATATAAGGAGCCCATGCCAAAGGATTTGATTTTTTGAGGTGTTTATCACTTTATTACATTTTTTCTTAAAAACGATCAAAACGGTCGCTACGACTAATCATCGGAAGAGGTGATATTTTCTAGAACTATCAATGTTTCTGTGATACAACCACTAGTTGTGTACCTTAAAATGATTTTTCCAAAAGTTTCAGAACAAACTATCAAATAGTTGTAGTTCAAATTTGAATTACTTTCGATAAATCAACATAAACTCAATTAACTAGGGGAAATTAGTTAGAATTGTAAGAAAAAACTCATACTTGGGGATCATCCATCATATGTGCACCACTCTTAGTGAAAAATAGTTGGGTGCCATTTGGAATCATATTTTATGTACTTACTTCACAACAAATCTTAAAACATAGAAAATGATATTTATGATATAATTTGAAGAAATCACCTTGGCATCTTAAAATGTTAGAAAATATAAAACAAAACATAAAAATAAACTAGAAACCAAAACAATTCAAAAAATAAGTAAACCAAAATAAGAAATACAAAAGTAAGCAATTCAAACAATTTAAAAGAAAACAGAAACAAAAGTCAGTAAAAAGAAATAAGGAAAAAAGAACCCTTTAGTCTCGGTTGGTAACACCAACCGAGACTAAAGAGCTAAAGAGGCGCGCTGGGCTCCAGCCAGAACCCTTTAGTCCCGGTTGGTAACTCCAACCGCGACTAAAGACCCTTTAGTCTCGGTTCGTGGCTAGAACCGAGACTAAAGGTTGTCCGCGCCGGTTTTCGTCGCCCTGCCGCTCACATTTTTCTTATCTTTCCCAAATCTTCCAAAGCGCCGTCGCCTCCCGCTCCGCCGCGCCGTCGCCCTGCCGCTCCGCCGCGCCGTCGCCCTGCCGCTCGCCCCGCCGCCGCGTCGTCTGCTACGCCGCGACGCCCCTACAACTCCGGTATGCCTAGTTCAGTCCCCTCCCTCTCCTAGCTAGCTTCCACGCCGCCCTCCGGCGCATTAGGGTTATAGAGTTGAAGCTTATTACCAAACTAATTGCCCTATCTCCCTAGCTGGACTAATGAGCAGTAGTGGCTTCCCCTCATACAACAAATGACTATCGCCCTATCTCCCTTACAAATGTTTGAATAAAGCTTATTACCAAACTAATTGCAAATAGATTACAAGACCATATCCGAGGTGCATCAATAAGAATCTATATTTCTTCGGGGGAGAACAACACAGGACTGTATTGCTTGGACATTTGAGTTTTGACAAAGTGTTTATTGGATGGGTGAAGGAGTTGTTGTCTTCTGGTTCGTCCTCGATTTTGTTAAATGGGGTCTGTGACGCCCTAAAATCGGTACTATGTAGATTTAAGCGTTCCCGCCGAAATCCGCATAATAACGATTTTAGGTCGCCCACCAGACATAATGTGCACGCCGAAACATGCGCATTATGTGGGTGGAATTGTGATAACATTACAACAGTTCCGATACATCCACAAATACAACAGAGATATAAATACAACAACGACTCGAACGAGTCAAGATACAAAAGATACAATACAAAGATTCAAATGACAGCGGAAGCAGAATAGTATCCGACTACGGATAAGATGCAAAATGGACTAAGAGTCCTGAAGATAAGCAGTGGCGCCATATCCCTGCCCAGCCAAGCCGGAGGGATTCCCAAGCTAACGTCGTCGGACTTCAAACCTGTTGACAGCACATAAAGCACATCCCAAAAGAGGGTCAGGGCACTCCCTGGCAAGCAAAACCGACTTGCCTACTTTCTACACCATCTCCCAAAATATAGGGGAGGTGGACTTAGCGGCAGCAGCACTAGCAACCTAAAGAGACACGCTACAACTTCCGTCTAATCAGAGAGGGATAAGAGAGCGCATAAGATAAACATCTACAACTAACACCAAACATAACCCATTCTCGAATTAACCCCCTCAACCAAATATGAGGAAGCAATTCGGGAAACTCACACATTGAACAGTTTTAGTTATAATTTATGGTAAAAGTAATTCTATATTACTAGTCAAATTAATTAACATTAGTTAGATGCAAGTTGTCTAGATCTTGTTAGCCAGCATCATCACCAAAGTCGTCCATAACCGTGGACACGGCTCATCGATAAGATTATACCCTGCAGGGGTGCACTACTGTACCCATACTCGCATGATCAACCCAAGCAAGCATCAGGGCTTCTCAACACGACTTATTCCTTCACTACAGCAAGTCCAAGTGCCACCCATATGAGTTGTTACCCGCATCAGGAGTCCGGCCGAATCTCAATTGCGGACTCATTAGTTTGTGCCTACGCACCATGCGGCTCAAACCACAGTAGGAACTGTCCGCTACGTACGCACCACACCTATATGACCCCCCGTATCACATACCCTCTCATCATCATCATCATCATCATCATCATGCACATGCATATGAGCAAATGGAAAACCCGAACTAGTTGCGGCACATGGACAAGCTGTAGATCCGTTCAAAGTCGAGGGGGGCTCCATTGGGCCTCCCACAAGTGGTTAGTGCGCTCAAAATTGGATCCGAGGACAAAATCTCAGTTCCTAGGTTGACCCTGAGCAGAACAAAGCACCTCGCAAGGCCTTCCGCCTGGTGCCTTATCTTTTAATTATAATACCCCCAATATAATACAACATTTTATTAAGGTAGAATAATAATACTAAGCAGATGAAACATAAGACCAACATACGACTCGCACAAACAATTCTAAGCATGCGCTACGACTCGCAAGGCCAACAGATAAACAAACAACAGGTGATGGGATGTGGGGATAAAGCTGTATGAGTTGCAGGATAAACATGTGATGGGATCGCAGTTCAAGAATCGATAACTAGGGTAGCAGAGATCAACGGCAGGAATGAAAGACAATGTATAGGTAAACAAGCAAACTTTGCTTGCCTGGAATCCCACATGGAAGCAGATCTTGTCGTTGCTCACACATCTCAACGTCGTATCCGCGAAGAAGCAACAAACACTGGAAGCGCAAAAGATGCATTTTACAACTACGGCAAAAGATCCAGCATGATCATGGAAGAATGATGCATGGCATGGCAAGATGCAATATGAGATGCACTTAGCCCAAATTAAGCGGAACAGGGATTCCGACAATTAATATTTAGGTGCAAGTTATTTATTTACCAGCAATATTAAATGTTGGTTAGCATGGCAACACATGGCATGGGTGATCTAATCAAATTAAATGGAATGGGCAATTATTAAGTGAAGCCCAACACATGCCATATTTAATTATATAGGTGCGACAAATAAATTACACTAAGCAATTAAAATAAAAGATGCAAAATGGCATACAAATGGCATATTAATATTCATTGCATTTTTCTGATATAAAAACATATAAAGTTTATTTAATTTGGAGTTATAGAAATAAAGTTATTGCATAATTAAGTTTAGGGGTGTTTCTGCAAAAGACAGGACCTGTCTGTGATGGAAACAGTTTCTGTGAGGGCAAAAAGGCTAAACAGGGAAAAGCAGGGGGCTTTGTGTAAAAACCGAGCGTCTCAGGGTTCTGTGATTTTTCTCACCTAGCCGGGCTCCAGCCAGAGAGGCTGGCCAGCCGGCCCTGGCGCCAGCGTGGCGCTGACCACGCGCTGACTGCGTGCTGCGGGCACCACGGTCACTGACCGGTGGGCCCGCCCTGTCAGTGAGCGCGAGAAAATAAAAGCTGTGCCTTTTATTCAGCGAGGCCAGGGATCGAGCTCGGGTCTGCGCGCGGACGGAGGGAACAGAACGGCTTCGCTAGCCAGCATGCCAGTAGTGTGTTGTTGACAGAATACGTGATGCACTAAACATAACCTAACTAACAGGCGCAAGGACTGACGAACTGAACCGGTGCTATCTGTCGAAACTGACGGAACCACCAGACAACATGGCGCGGCGGCAAGAAAACTCGCCGGCGATGACCCAAGACGGGCGGCGCAGCTCGGGCGAGCACACGCGGTTGTGCGGGAAGTGGTGGGGTTTCCATTTCCATGCTCGGAGGAGAAGACGAGGTTCGGAGTCGTCGTGCTCGTGCTCGGCGTGGCGCGGTGGGGGTGCGGCCGTGGCGACGTGGTTCCGGCGCCGGCGAAAATACGACGAACGGAGCGGAAAAAGGAGGGGGAAAGGGGACGGCAAGGTGCAGCTCACCTCGGGGAGTTCTATGGCGAGAGAAGGGAGGCCGGGGACGACGACGTTGACGAGACGGTGACGGAGAAGGAGCGGCGGCGCGCGGACGATGTCGAGGACGGGGAGGTCACAGCGGCGCATCGGTGGCTCCCGGGTACGCTTTCTCGCGTCGAGGAAGGAGCAGCCGATAGCGCAGCTGCTGGCGTAGCAGAAGGGGCGAGGTGGTCGTCTGCGCCAGGGAAAAGTTCTTGCCCGTCTCGGACATGGCTACAGCGGAGTGAGGGGAAAGAGGGAGCGGCGGCGGCGCGAGGAGGGAGGAGGAGAGGAGAGGCTAGGGTTTTGAGGGGAGCAGGGGGCCGCAGCTTAAAGGAGGGGGCAGGAGCACATGGAGGTGGGGGCACCATGGCGTCAGGTACGCTTTTCTCCTCTGCTTTCTTCTCTGACCGTACGGAGGAAGGGGATGGGGGAGTGGGCTGGGCCAAGGCTAGATGGGCCAGGAGGAGAGGGGAGAGATGGGCTGAGGTAAGTGGACTTCGGGTCTGTTAGGTTTTTTTTCTTCCCTCTGCTTTATTTCTTTTATTTATTCTTTTCTGTTTTTACATTTAAAACAAATAGAAAAAGAATTTGTATAAAGAAAACTTTATAAAAATAGTTTTTTGTTTTAGATAGGCAATTTAATTATTGTTTCCAAAACACAATTTAATAAAATAATTTGAATATTTGAAAAGAATTTAAATACCACATTTAAATTAATTTGATTTGCAATTAGATTTAAAAGTGGAAAAGAATTTAAAGGGAGATGAATTTAAATGCAACAATTTAAATTCAAGGTTGACGAATAAAATGATGCATGATGATGTCATGTTATGCAAAAAGAAAAACAACCAAAATCTAATTGGGGATAAATCCCGGGGCGTTACAATCGACACCACTAACAAGGGATCTCGTCCCGAGATCCACGCCGAGACCACAAGAAGAGAGGGGTAACTATCGAGTCTTCACGCTCCGGGATGAACTTCTCGACACCACTAACAAGGGATTGTTGCTCCACCTTGAAATTCTCGACACCACTAACAAGAGATTGTTGCTCACGACGAAGACGACTTCGAAAGATCGAACCTAATAGGATAAAGGCAAGAGAACGTCCACCCACACGTAGGATCCTAGAACTTGAAAGTTGGATAAGAGAAGAGACTCAAAACAAGTAAGGTAAGAGGAGAAATAGAATTGAGGTAAGGAGTAAAAAGAAACCTATTGAGATCATTTCAAAATAATTTTAGTCAAATAGTTTTGACACTCTAGTAACAACGACCGTTAGCGAGGTTATCCTACAGGCTTTTGCGGACCCGCTACTTCGATAACCATTCGTATCGAAACAACAAGGAGATCGAAACCAAGGCTCTAATACCACTTTGTGACGCCCTAAAATCGGTACTATGTAGATTTAAGCGTTCCCGCCGAAATCCGCATAATAACGATTTTAGGTCGCCCACCAGACATAATGTGCACGCCGAAACATGCGCATTATGTGGGTGGAATTGTGATAACATTACAACAGTTCCGATACATCCACAAATACAACAGAGATATAAATACAACAACGACTCGAACGAGTCAAGATACAAAAGATACAATACAAAGATTCAAATGACAGCGGAAGCAGAATAGTATCCGACTACGGATAAGATGCAAATTGGACTAAGAGTCCTGAAGATAAGCAGTGGCGCCATATCCCTGCCCAGCCAAGCCGGAGGGATTCCCAAGCTAACGTCATCGGACTTCAAACCTGTTGACATCACATAAAGCACATCCCAAAAGAGGGTCAGGGCACTCCCTGGCAAGCAAAACCGACTTGCCTACTTTCTACACCATCTCCCAAAATATAGGGGAGGTGGACTTAGCGGCAGCAGCACTAGCAACCTAAAGAGACACGCTACAACTTCCGTCTAATCAGAGAGGGATAAGAGAGCGCATAAGATAAACATCTACAACTAACACCAAACATAACCCATTCTCGAATTAACCCCCTCAACCAAATATGAGGAAGCAATTCGGGAAACTCACACATTGAACAGTTTTAGTTATAATTTATGGTAAAAGTAATTCTATATTACTAGTCAAATTAATTAACATTAGTTAGATGCAAGTTGTCTAGATCTTGTTAGCCAGCATCATCACCAAAGTCGTCCATAACCGTGGACACGGCTCATCGATAAGATTATACCCTGCAGGGGTGCACTACTGTACCCATACTCGCATGATCAACCCAAGCAAGCATCAGGGCTTCTCAACACGACTTATTCCTTCACTACAGCAAGTCCAAGTGCCACCCATATGAGTTGTTACCCGCGTCAGGAGTCCGGCCGAATCTCAATTGCGGACTCATTAGTTTGTGCCTACGCACCATGCGGCTCAAACCACAGTAGGAACTGTCCGCTACGTACGCACCACACCTATATGACCCCCCGTATCACATACCCTCTCATCATCATCATCATCATCATCATCATGCACATGCATATGAGCAAATGGAAAACCCGAACTAGTTGCGGCACATGGACAAGTTGTAGATTTCGTTCAAAGTCGAGGGGGGCTCCATTGGGCCTCCCACAAGTGGTTAGTGCGCTCAAAATTGGATCCGAGGACAAAATCTCAGTTCCTAGGTCGACCCTGAGCAGAACAAAGCACCTCGCAAGGCCTTCCGCCTGGTGCCTTATCTTTTAATTATAATACCCCAATATAATACAACATTTTATTAAGGTAGAATAATAATACTAAGCAGATGAAACATAAGACCAACAGACGACTCGCACAAACAATTCTAAGCATGCGCTACGACTCGCAAGGCCAACAGATAAACAAACAACAGGTGATGGGATGTGGGGATAAAGCTGTATGAGCTGCAGGATAAACATGTGATGGGATCGCAGTTCAAGAATCGATAACTAGGGTAGCAGAGATCAACGGCAGGAATGAAAGACAATGTATAGGTAAACAAGCAAACTTTGCTTGCCTGGAATCCCACATGGAAGCAGATCTTGTCGTTGCTCACACATCTCAACGTCGTATCCGCGAAGAAGCAACAAACACTGGAAGCGCAAAAGATGCATTTTACAACTACGGCAAAAGATCCAGCATGATCATGGAAGAATGATGCATGGCATGGCAAGATGCAATATGAGATGCACTTAGCCCAAATTAAGCGGAACAGGGATTCCGACAATTAATATTTAGGTGCAAGTTATTTATTTACCAGCAATATTAAATGTTGGTTAGCATGGCAACACATGGCATGGGTGATCTAATCAAATTAAATGGAATGGGCAATTATTAAGTGAAGCCCAACACATGCCATATTTAATTATATAGGTGCGACAAATAAATTACACTAAGCAACTAAAATAAAAGATGCAAAATGGCATACAAATGGCATATTAATATTCATTGCATTTTTCTGATATAAAAACATATAAAGTTTATTTAATTGGGAGTTATAGAAATAAAGTTATTGCATAATTAAGTTTAGGGGTGTTTCGGCAAAAGACAGGACCTGTCTGTGATGGAAACAGTTTCTGTGAGGGCAAAAAGGCTAAACAGGGAAAAGCAGGGGGCTTTGTGTAAAAACCGAGCGTCTCAGGGTTCTGTGATTTTTCTCACCTAGCCGGGCTCCAGCCAGAGAGGCTGGCCAGCGGGCCCTGGCGCCAGCGTGGCGCTGACCACGCGCTGACTGCGCGCTGCGGGCACCACGGTCACTGACCGGTGGGCCCGCCCTGTCAGTGAGCGCGAGAAAATAAAAGCTGTGCCTTTTATTCAGCGAGGCCAGGGATCGAGCTCGGGTCTGCGCGCGGACGGAGGGAACAGAACGGCTTCGCTAGCCAGCATGCCAGTAGTGTGTTGTTGACAGAATACGTGATGCACTAAACATAACCTAACTAACAGGCGCAAGGACTGACGAACTGAACCGGTGCTATCTGTTGAAACTGACGGAACCACCAGACAACATGGCGCGGCGGCAAGAAAACTCGCCGGCGATGACCCAAGACGGGCGGCGCAGCTCGGGCGAGCCCACGCGGTTGTGCGGGAAGTGGTGGGGTTTCCATTTCCATGCTCGGAGGAGAAGACGAGGTTCGGAGTCGTCGTGCTCGTGCTCGGCGTGGCGCGGTGGGGGTGCGGCCGTGGCGACGTGGTTCCGGCGCCGGCGAAAATACGACGAACGGAGCGGAAAAAGGAGGGGGAAAGGGGACGGCAAGGTGCAGCTCACCTCGGGGAGTTCTATGGCGAGAGAAGGGAGGCCGGGGACGACGACGTTGACGAGACGGTGACGGAGAAGGAGCGGCGGCGCGCGGACGATGTCGAGGACGGGGAGGTCACAGCGGCGCATCGGTGGCTCCCGGGTACGCTTTCTCGCGTCGAGGAAGGAGCAGCCGATGGCGCAGCTGCTGGCGTAGCAGAAGGGGCGAGGTGGTCGTCTGCGCCGGGGAAAAGTTCTTGCCCGTCTCGGACATGGCTACAGCGGAGTGAGGGGAAAGAGGGAGCGGCGGCGGCGCGAGGAGGGAGGAGGAGAGGAGAGGCTAGGGTTTTGAGGGGAGCAGGGGGCCGCAGCTTAAAGGAGGGGGCAGGAGCACATGGAGGTGGGGGCACCATGGCGTCAGGTACGCTTTTCTCCTCTGCTTTCTTCTCTGACCGTACGGAGGAAGGAGATGGGGGAGTGGGCTGGGCCAAGGCTAGATGGGCCAGGAGGAGAGGGGAGAGATGGGCTGAGGTAAGTGGACTTCGGGTCTGTTAGGTTTTTTTTCTTCCCTCTGCTTTATTTCTTTTATTTATTCTTTTCTGTTTTTACATTTAAAACAAATAGAAAAAGAATTTGTATAAAGAAAACTTTATAAAAATAGTTTTTTGTTTTAGATAGGCAATTTAATTATTGTTTCCAAAACACAATTTAATAAAATAATTTGAATATTTGAAAAGAATTTAAATACCACATTTAAATTAATTTGATTTGCAATTAGATTTAAAACTGGAAAAGAATTTAAAGGGAGATGAATTTAAATGCAACAATTTAAATTCAAGGTTGACAAATAAAATGATGCATGATGATGTCATGTTGATGCAAAAAGAAAAACAACCAAAATCTAATTGGGGATAAATCCCGGGGCGTTACAGGGTCCTAGGTAAACACTTCATTTGTAAGAGAGGGGTTCATCAAGGTGACCCTCTCTCACCTTTGGTTTTTACCTTATGCTTAAACCTTCTCGAGGATGCAGTTGGTACTGTTAGACAAAAAATCAGTGACTTATCTCCACAAGACATGCTCTATTTGTGACTTATCTCCACAAAATCAGTGACTTAAATATCTGCACAAGTTTTATAATAGAGCTGATATCTGCACATGTACCTCATACATCATACTTATGTGGAGAGTATTAATACTTTTATGCTTGTAGATCATGAAAGACATGCTCTATGTGATAGTTATATTGCTGGATTTATTCATGATGCTACTGAAAGTTATTATGAGAAGGGAAAACATGGTTCTAAATATTTCAATATTATTACATGCCCTCTCTTTAAGTTGAAAGTATGGAAATTGCTCTTTTTTTATATTCCTATGCTACTTGCTTTGTGTTCCAATGATTTATTTTCTTACAAGATCACAATGCATAGGAAGTGGGTTAGAATCAAATATGTTTCATATTTCCCCTCGATGCTCTCTTTTGCATTTTAATCATTATTCCTATGTGAGCATCATTAAAACTATCATGGCTGTCTAGAAAACAGATTCCTGATCTTTACTGGGAAAAAGGTATAAAATCACAGAAAAGGAAAATTGACTTGATATTTTACGACCGAAATATTCAGTTATTAATACACATTTCATTAGTTCGAAGTTTTCTGATTTGAGCACCGTAAGTGCCTGTGAAAATTCACTCTTTACGGGCTGTCCAGTTTTTGACATATTATGTCTTTATTTTGCATTACTCTCATTACTTGTGTTTTGTGTGGTTCTTTTGATCAAGGAGCAATACACAACCTTAGTAACAATAGCTAATGTTTAGAATCAACTCATGATATGTCTTTGCTGTACTTACTGTTTGTGTATGTATCATATGAGGTTTTTTATGAACTTCGATCGACTCATGCGTTTATTTGCTAACTTGTTGTGTTTGACTCTTATATCTCTCTGTGACTCAATGCTAATTTGATTGATATACAATTCATTATACAACTTGCAGGAGGTCTGCTGCTTGGGTCCTTGTGTCCACGGCTTTTCAGGAGGTCTTGCTTCAGTGGCTATCTTTGTTTTGTAAATTGAGATGATTGTAAATGTGTTAGATATGAAATTGTAATATATGATCCGTATATATATTATGGTGTATTGGATATGCAAATTGAGATGATTGTAAATGTGTACGAAAAAAGATGATTTTGTGTTAGATATGCACAATTCTAAAATATGATCCATATATATAGTTTTGTGTTAGGTATGCAAGATGAGCACACACTGTTTTCTTGGCTGCCACCTTGTTGTGCTATATGATCCATACTTGTTACAATTATATTACTTGTATATGTTTTTCAGATGAATAAATGTAAACTTGATTATAATGCCCGAGCTATGGATTGCAGGTAGAGCTATGGAGCACTTGCGAGACGAACAGATAGAAGAAGCACAATTTCAACGAGACGAAGAGATGGAAGACCAAATGGAACAACTTATTTTTAATGATGCCCGAGCTGGAGGAGATGTAGATGATTATGATTTCGACCAATTTTTGAACGACTTTGGAATCGAGTCACAAGACTTTGATGTGGTGATAGCAAACTCCGGCGGAGAGGTGTATATGTGTTTATAATAAATATGGCGATATGTTGTTGTTAACTACATGCATTAATCGATTTATGTTGCATTTATTAACGACTTATTTTTCTTTTAGCCATCCGGATCGAGCAAATCTGCAAAAAAGCAGCCACCATGTGCTCCTCGAGGCAAGGCAAAAAGAATGACGAGCGAGGATCCAAAGTTACCGATTGAGGAAATTGCTGATTCCGGCGAACCGCTCGAACCAAAACAGAACCGCAACAAATTTATAAGTCAAGCTGGGGTTATTGTTAGGGACATGATCCCAATCAGCATACGCGAATGGAATAAGCCGGCGGTCGCAGATGTGGACGACCCATGTTATGTCCACCAAGTTCTTAAGGATTTGGTCTATAACACGCTGTTGTCACATTTCACCCTCCCGCCAGATCTCTCTAAAGTGAAGAAGGACAACCTCAAGAAGTGGACTCTTATTAAGATGGCGGAACAATTCCGGAACTGGAAGAAAAAGTTATGGAATCAATATGTAGAAACAAAAGAAGTGCCAGATTTCAGTGGAGCACAAGGGAAGAAGTTAGAATCTGAATGGGCGGCGTTTAAGGCGTATAGGGAATCACCTATGGTTGTGGCCCGATCGATGATAAATAAATTGAATGTTGGGCTGAAGGAACACCACCATACATTGGGGACAGGTGGCTACAAGAGCGCCATTCCTAAGTGGTTAGCCTATGAAGAAAAACTGCTTCAATCGGGGGTCCGTCCACAGACACTTGACTGGCCCGAGAGGTCGAAATTCTAGTTGTTCGCGCATGGGGCAATGTTGGAACCTAAAACCGGAGAGATTGTTTGAAAGGGAAAATGGAAGGTTCTCGTTGATCGTATAAAAAAGAAGCTTGAAGAAGCAATTAATGATGTTCGCAATAGTGTGTTCAAACCCGATAGAGAGGATGACGAGCTGACACGGGCACTGGGGAATCCTGAACATGTTGGACGAGCTCGAGGCTTTCCTGGCGGTGCTACGTTTAAGACTGCGTGGCCGGAATCCGCTCACACTTATAGAAGCCGTAGCAGAGGTAAGAAGAAGGAGGCCAACCGGATATTACAATTGGAACGTGAAATGAAGGAGCAACGGGCGGAAATAAAAGCATTGAAGGAGCAAAGAACGGAACCTCAGGAGCGGCACCAATTAGACCATGAAGCGCATGCCGCCCCATCTCAGCGTAGAAGCAGCGTTGGTTCCACGCGTCAGGTCGACGTTGGTGCCTACCCAGTGGATGACATCACAGAGCCTACAGGTTGTGAGCTACATATAGCAATGCGAAACATAACTTTGAAGGTGGCGGTGGGGCAAGCTTTAGTAATTCAACCTGGAGAACTCTACCATTGTGGTCAAATTCCAGATGGCTACGCTCGTGTCGGGGTGGACGAAATTATGCCGGGATTTGAATCCTTGGAACTTGAGTTACCTGGAGGTGACGAGGAGAAAACGTTGGCAGACGTCAAGCATGCCTTCGCCCTATGGCCCAAGAAATACATCGTCCTTCCAGAACAAGCAAAGTCCACTCCTCGTTCTAGGAGTCCAGCTCACCAGCCAAGTCCACTCTTCCTCGAGAGGGATCAAAGACGGAGTCCATCTCCACCCCATCAGCAAAGCCCACACCTCCCCGATAGGGACCCCAGCCCGAGTCCATCTCCAGCTCAACAGCAAAGCCAACCGCCCCCCGAGAGGGTTCCTAGCGTGAGGCCATCGCAGTCTGTGCCAGTCCGCCAGAATGTTAAGTCGCTCTCGAGTAGGCACCAGTCTGGTTCTCCTGTTAGGAAGAAACCTAGAAAGCAGAAAACACCGCCGCCTACTCCAAAGTTACCTTGGGAGAGAACCGTCGAGGAAAACGATATCGCATGCAAAGAACATACGGATGCCTGGCTTGCTGGCGTGAAACAGAAAGCGTTAGCGAAACAATTGCCTCCTGCAAAATTTACTGCCGGAATTCCTCAGGAAAAAATTGACCGTTGCATCGATGCCCTATACAACCCCCCACCATCGCCGCCAACAGACTATGATCGCAACATTGGTAAGTCATATGACGAAGAGATGGATGATCGATCGAAAAAAGGGAAACAAGTTGCCCAACTCGGAGAACAAGACGCACAGTCGCCCCCCCCCCCCCCCCCCCCCCCCCCCGCTCAAGGTGCTTGATGACAGAGTTCTCAAAAACATCAATGTGCGGGAGCTGGTATATTCGGGAGATGATATCCCCTTCGCGGATGTTGTTCGTACTTATGTTCACGGAGAGAATTTTGTTGACGGCGACTTACCCACAAGAATGCGTCAATTTCAAGCCTGGTACAAGGATACCGTAAAGGAGACGAATAAAGTCGCTCTCATGATGGCAGTTAAGGAAGAGCATTATTTCCAAGAATACTCCGTTGTCCTTTACTTCGCCGAAATCTTTCAGTTATACAATCTCCGGGCCCTCGACAAAAACATCATAAGTTCCTATTGTCTGTAAGTCATCTATTCCTGTAATTTAATGTTTTAATTAGCTCTACTCGTTCATTGTCTGTGATAATCCTCTCTATAATATTTTGTGTGCTTTATTACGCAGAATGAAGATGCTCGAATGCAAGAAGAAGAAAATCAACCACATTGGGTTCATTGACCCCTCTATAATGCATGAAGATAACATAATTGATCCACTAGTTAACAAGGATACACCGGGGAATTTTCTAATGTTTTTCAAGCGACAAGCTTACAAAAAATATATATTATGGCCTTACAACTTCAAGTGAGTGTTACTGCTTATTACACATTCTATTTTTCTCACCCGATGTTAAGTTTAATTGATTAGTTATGCATGACTATTTATAAACGTGCGCAGCTACCACTACATTCTTATCGTTATTGACTTGCGGAAAGGAGAAATTGTTGTCCTTGACTCGTTAAGAAGATGCCCTAAACAATACAAGACCTGTTTTGATTTGGTGGCAAGGTACTTTCTTTTCTTATCGCCTCTTTCGTTCATTTCCTAATATCAAGGAATTTATGACTCATTCATTCAGTTTCTTGTCATGCAGCGTTTGGAAAATGTTCCTCGCGGAACATCCGAACAGTGGATGGCCAGAGAAACTGCGCTGGCGTACTAACGATGTAAGTAGTACTATAACTAGTCCCATGCACCATTATCATACTTTATTATTATTTGATTAAATTTTATTCTTCTATAGACTTGTCTTAAACAGCCAACCGGGACTGATCTATGTGGATTCTTCGTTTGCGAGTACATGCACACTGTGGTCAACGAGAGTTTGAAGAGCAAAAGAAGTATCGAAGTACGTAAAGCTCTAGTCACAACATTATTTTTGTATCATCAATCGTGATGAGTTTTATTCATTTCATATCTCATGTATTTATTGTGATATCATTTTTTTACAGTTGGCAAGAAAGCGCAACGAGTTACCAATAAAGACCCGCTTCAGGGCAATTGCAGAGGAGTTGACAGGATTTTACCTCACCGATGTCATACCGGAGACCGGAGAGTACCACTATTTTGACTAGTGCGGACATGTAATATATAGTGATCTCCATGTAACAAAATATTTCTAAATCTCTGGAACCGGGAAACGTGATATTCATGTACCACGCGTATTTAAATGTGTATGTGTTATTAACACATGATCTTCATGTAATTGTATATATGCATGATGCAATTTTATCTAGGTTCGTATAATAATTTATACGTGTTTTTCGCACTCGAAGCCGTAGCATCCGAAACCCCTACCCCGACGCATCGACATGGTACCATCCGAAACCCCTACCCAGAAAACCGGTCGAAATAAAAAAAAGCAAAGCACTGAAATGAAAATAAAAACAAAACCCTGAAATGTAAAAAAAACAAAACCCTAGTCCCGGTTCGTAACACGAACCGGGACTAAAGGGTTCGCCCTTGCGCGCCCCTGCCCCCTCCACGTGCGGAGCTCTGATTGGTGGGGGGGGGCTCCGGTCCCGGTTTGTGCTGAGCCGGGACGAAAGGGGGGGGCTCTAGTCCCGCCTTGATAGTCCCGGTTGCTACACCGGGACTACAGGCCCTCTGGAACCGGGACTAGAGCCCCAATTTCCACTAGTGGATGTGACAAATGCATGCGACGTCTCCGAAAAATGTCCAGACATGTATATATACTAGAAGAGGATGGCGCGCTTTGCTGTGCCCAAAGGTATTTTTACGTCAATACATTACATGTTATTTAAGTAACATTAGCAGTTTAGATCAGGTACAAATTCAAAATCTTTTTATAGGCAACTATTGTAGGTGGGCAGGTATCAACAGTATAAACCATATATTACACAAGTATCAACTTTTAATTTCTTAATCTCCGCTCAAGGTGAGCCATGCGCCTGATGCATGGAGATAAAGGAGTCTTAGTGAGGGTTGGTCGAGGTGTAGCAAGAGGCAGAGCTTGCATGCGCGTGCTTATAGGGAAGGAGGAGGCATGGTGAGGAGGGCTGGAGAGGAGGGTTGATCGGGTGGCTCGTTGGCTGAATCTATGTACAACCCAAGAATTCGGCCAAATCGATAAGAGTTGTGACAGAGCGGTAAGTTCGAGGCCAAAGCGATGGGAGAGGAGGCAGTGCGGTCACGAGAGAAGAGGCGGGAGGGTAACATCAAACTTTTAATTACCAGTTGGCGTGCACATGTTGCCCGTTTTCCATATAACAACACTGTACGTGTTGTATTTCACATAACCTTTTTACATGCAACTATTGTAGGTAGCCAGGTATCTGCAATATAACCCATATAATGCAAAAGTAACAACTTTGAATTTCTTAATCTTCGAACGAGGTGAGCCCTACATCTGGTGTATAGTGGTAGATGAGTCTTAGTGAGACGGGGGTTACTCGAGGTACAGTCGGAGGTACAACTTGCATGCACCGCTTGTGCGCATGCTTGTAGGAAGGAGGCACGGTGAGGAGGGGCGGAGCTAGGTGCATTTTGTGGGGTCAAATGACCCCAGTGACTTAATGAAATCCTTTGACAAATTAGTGAAATTATGGTTCATTAGCACAAAATGACCCCAATGTAATGAAATGACCCTAATGGTGTTCTAGGCTGGCTTCGCCCCTGGTGAGGAGGGGAGGAGAGGAGGGTTGCTCGGGTGGCTCGTCAGCTGAAGCTATGGACAACCAGAAAGTGATGGTAGCCGCGTGGGGGAGAGAAACGACAACCCTCGATGTCAAATCCCTACTATGCCTTTGATCAAAATCGGTGAATTCACGGCCAAAACAGCATAAGTTGTGACAGAGCGGCCAGTTCGAGTCTAAAGCGATGGGAGAGGAGGCAGCACAGTCACGAGAGAAGAGGCAGGATGCCGACATGAAACTTTCAGTTGGTAGTTGGCGTGCGAGCTCGAAATAAATTTCAACAAAATTTACATCAATTACAGCTGCTAGAGAAACGTTTTTTCCCTCATATGTCCTAAAATAGTTAAACCCTAAAATATATAAGTTACTGGAGATGGTCTAAGTGAAGAGAGGCTCGTGATTCGTGTGCGATTGTTAGAAAATTCATCTCCAAATTTTATGTGTTCAACTAAACGAACGGATGTACACGAGTGTAGTTAGCATTACCAATGAGAGGTTGTCACATGGCTCAACCGAGAAGCTCAAATCCTAGGGAGCTTAGGTATTGTAGAGATGTGCGAAACACATTCACCTTTATGTTTGCTATTTATTATTATAGAAAGATGTGAATCTCAAATCTTCACAGATACTTCAGATAAATATGCATGCACCAATGTTTTGTGCGAAACACATTCACATTTATGTTTGCTATTTATTATTATAGAAAGATGTGAATCTCAAATCTTCACAGATACTTCAGATAAATATGCATGCACCAATGTTTCATTCAACTTTTTTCTTTCTATCTTTAGCACTCAAAATATATGAAGCAGATGTTACTAGAAGCCAATACTGTGACTCTGTGAGCGCTTGATTTTTTAGTAATTAGTCAATAGCAGATAATTTATTTGGATGATTTGTATTAGTCATTTATTACAAGATGTGCAAATATCAATCGAATCTTCACTAATATGTGCACTTAACTATGCACTTTGGTATTGGTATTTCAATATTTCGTCACCTTATTATTTATGCCTCTATCATGGAATACATATGAGCAAGTGTAATGAAGATCAACAAATGTGCGCGTTAACCAAATTATCTGCAAATGCCAAAGACTTGTCCGATTATATCAATAAAGCCGAATTAATAAGTACAAATGATAAGTCTTGTATACTACATGTACGAGCTACAGGGCATTTATTATGGAAGATATGAATATCAAATTAATATTCACTAATATGTGCACATCAATATATGAGTCGCCATTAGTCCCAATATTTTTTTCTGAACAAAACGGTCAGTACATTTTACTGAAACAAGTAGAAGAGAACTAACCCGATTATTAGCGGAACACGGGCCTACCGATAGCCTCTCGATATTTCATTCTCTACGGCTGTAATACAATTGATTTGTTTTGTATCTCGAGCACTGAAATACATATGGACGAGGGTGTAACGAGCACAGTATCGGTACCGCCAACCTGGATATCTGCAACAGCTCGCGCTTCAGCTAACGCAGCATATGCTGCCACACTTTTCATCGGAACTCAGGACAATCAGACTGGTGGTTTTGCCCTTGAGGAATTGCCAACATTGATAGGGACCAAGGACAGTCTCGCCATCCGCTGTCATTCAATAACCTCAATCCCGCTCGAACCTTTCAGGTTAACTGTCATGTTAAGGCTTCGGAGTGCTGGCTTTCAAATTCAGTCATGGTTCTAGTAAGATGCGATCAGAACATTTTGCCAGGGCTGTCCTTATCTCCTTCAGCATCTCGTCAATTCCCATGTGCTTTCTGTAGGGGCAGGAAAACAAACGAAATGAAGTATAAGAACGGAAGAAGAAAACAGTTTCATGTGTCACCGAAAACAGTTTCATGCGTCACCCAGGTAATGAAACAGGAGACTGATGAGTTTGTAGAAACTGGAGGATACTGAAAGCACTACCCTAGAAAACTCATGGTATGAACAACAATGTACCCACAAGCTTAAGCAAACAGAGAGTATGAGCAACATATTTTGACCATGCATTTGAAACGACCGAATCATACAATATATTGAGCACCCTAGACGAGATGAAGTGTTAAAAGTGAATCAACAAGTTTTATTGTTTAGCCGTTTAAGTGAACAAAAGAAAGAAAAAACGCGTTTAGTTGGTCAGTTGAGGAGACTTACAGTACGCTTGCACCAATTACAGCTTGAGGTCTTGGATAGTCCCCAAGTTCCTTGTCATCACCTGCTGATACATGATGTCTGCTGAAGCTTTCATTTGATTTTTCTTTGCTAACATTTTTGTCCTGGCATTCTTCAGAGCCTAGTGAACATATCTCAAATGCCAATGAAGATAACCTATCTTGGGCCTACAAGGAGGAAAAGCATTGTTAGGACTCCAACCATGCCAAGAAAGGTCATTTTTTCAGGAAATTAGCTGAAATAGGAAACCAAACGCTAAAAATTAGCGATACCATTAGTATGATTCAAGTAAAGAATGAAATTGCACCTTAGGAAGATCAATCTTGTTCAGGACCACAACATAAGGTCGCTCCAGATATTTAGGGTTATACATCCTTAATTCCTGTAAATAGATGCTTATCAAAAGATCATTCAACACCACAACTTTACGGGAGAAGCAAAACGTACTCCCTCCCTCCCTCCCTCCCTCCCTTCTCTCTCTCTCTCTCTCTCTCTCTCTCTCTCTCTCTCTCTCTCTCTCTCTCTCTGGAGGAAACGTAGTCATATGGCTCAGTTTTCACAAGCTTTACATTCTGACTTAAATTTTACATCCCTTATCAAAGCAACAACACCATTTTTGACTTAAATTTTACATCCCTTATCAAAGCAACAACACCATTTTTCTACAGACCCTATATTTCTTCCAAGTGCCAACTGGCTAGATGCTAATACTCAACAGACAGCAGATTGTTGGTGCAAGTTCCACTACGCCCATCATTCCCTTCCTTTTAGTTCTATAAATTTAATTTCCTACATACATCAGGCCATATTTCTTCCAAGTGCCAACTGGCTAGATGCAAATACTCAACAGACAATAGATTGTTGGTGCAAGTTGTACTACTCTCATCATTCCCTTCCCTTCAGTTCTATTGATTAAACTTCCTACATACAGGAGGCAATAAAGATAATGCCCACAACTACATGCAAAATAACATATCCAATGCCTCGCCATTGATTCAAGTATATAAGAAAAGCTTCAAGGTTCAGGGCAACATGATTGAATATTCAAAACAAAATAGAAATTCGGGAATGAAAGCTATTAAAATTACTTCTCTGACAATCTTATAATCATTCACAGGGTCGTCGGCAGCAGCATCAACGACGTGGACGATTACTCTCGTTCTCCTCAAATGCCTCAGGAAATTGCGACCAAGACCCTGCAGTGTAACTAAACCACATGATGAATCCACAGAAACGAATGACAGGAAGTAACAAGAGGAAACCTTCAAACAAAGATTGTGCAAACACAATGAAAGTAAACAGTACCTTGCCCAGATGAGCACCCTCAATTAGACCTGGCAAATCCGCCAATGTTGCTCCCGAGGAAAACTGCAACGCCCCTAAAGTGGGATCTCCACCAAGTCTGCCAAGATTTGGCATTAATGTAGTGAATGGATAATCAGCAATGTCTGGTCTGGCTAGTGTTATAGCTGAAAGAAGTGTTGATTTTCCTGCATTTGGAAGTCCCTGAAATGTAATTGAATACGATTAGGCCAACATGGCGGTATGACAAAGTAATAAATCAAAATCAACCTTGAAAACCTGATAATCCAATATCTGAAACCTAAAAGTGGAACAGAATGGACTCTTCACAATTGCAATCCATCTAAACCGACTCATCTGAATCTTGACTCTTGTATGGAGTAGACGATCCAAACATTTACTTTCCAAAACAGGAACAAGAGCATATCCAAAAGAGATGAATGTAGTAGTCCAACACTCTTACCACAAGACCAACATCTGCAACCACCCTTAAGATTAACTCCAAGCTAATTTCCTCACCAGGCTGCCCATGAGTTAACACCTACAGTTAAAAGAGATGAGACAAAATCCCAAAAACATATGTGAGAATGGAAACACTAGGCAACAAATAAAGATGCTATTTGTAATCTTTGGATAATCCTAACCATAATGATACAACCAGACACCAACGCATATGGAATACCAGCTGTTCAGTACATTACTGTTCAAGAGTTCGTAGGTGCATGTTGGCATTAGTGGCTAAGCATCCATTGTTTATCATTAATTACAAATTTGAACATAGGCTTTACATTATTTGTATATTTACTAGGCATGTACGGACCTCAAGTGGAGGCAGACAACTAGATTGCAGTATGCTCTCCGATGGAGCAGTGGTATTTATCAATGTGGAACTAGAGTAGATGTAAAAAAAACTAAACAAGCAGTTCATTACAACACACACAGAGCATTTTATTCCAGCCAAACCTTCCTAGCTTAAAGACCCTACTAAGAAAACCTACTGGAAAAGGCGTCGCCATTAAATCAAGGATTCAAATTTTCATAGGGAACAACTTACCTTGTCAGTAACATCACGCATGACATTAGGTGATAAAGCCATGGCTTTCCCTCTTTTGTAGTCTGGTGCATCAATCAAGCTGATCTACATAAGTAAAATAAATATGTAAAACCGTAATATTATCGTCAAGCATATGTATCATACCAAATGAGAAACAATATCAGAAAACAATGGCAAAAGTCCATTGCACTGCTTTAAATAAGCTAACCATATACTCGATTAAACTGTGGAATTCGTATTCAAAAGGAATAGCCATATGGTTCTTTTTGCATGTATTTAATAGAATTTGTACTCACCAATATAATAATTCGTGTACATAATACCTATTTACTAGTCAACAGTTAGAAAGTTTTCATCGCCTGTTTCTAACAAGACATGTATTAACGAATGGAGGTATTAGTATGTAGATCTATTAAACTGTGGAATCAGTATTTGAAGGAATAGGCATAGTTACCATCATCTCAAATTCTCAATTAGCCACGGTAGCAGAGAACTGCAATTGTCCCCAACCCAATTAATGTCATATACAATCATGACACCCATTTGAACCACTATGTTGCATATCAGATCAAGTTATAGACTTTGATACATCACTCAACGTGTACTTTGGCTATAATAGTGGAAACAAGTTTTCAGGACGTAGGATGACTCAACATGAACGAGTTGAAATGACACAAATGCAGCTCAACACATTAAAATCGAATAGCTATGATATTTAGCAAGCTGTTTACACAATTTTCCTGCAAGTGGCATTAAGCAAAGCATCCTCGTGAAATGGTTACTAAGGGCGGTAGAATTTATGCTGTCCATAAGGAGTAACTCTGGTCTGCTATTGCTAAAGAAATGTTCGCTAAGCACCTTAAGCATTTAGAGATCTGAATTCACACTCGCGCTGTTTCATTATTCCGACACGACAACACGGGCTAACATCAAGAAACTCACCCCACCCTGTCCACCCCTAGCGACGAGCACTTCATCACCTGGATGAGCCAAATCAGCAAGAACAGACCCTTTCTTGCGTCTCACAACGGTACCTGTGATTTGATCAACAGACAGGCATCAGAGTCAAAGACCTATTCTGACAGAGCAAGAATGCTCTGTATTCACAGCTGCAAGTCTACGAACCTACAGGCACGGGTATCCTGAGCGTGTCCCCGGCGGAGCCGTTGTGCATCCGCGAGGTCATGGCGCCGGTGGACCCCACGTTGCCTCCCCTCTTGGCGCAGTGGCGGGCCTTGCTGTGGAACCCCAGCAGCGTCTCCTGGGCCTCGTCGGCGTACAGCACGACGTCGCCGCCGTGGCCGCCCATGGGGAGCGACACCGACCCGTCGTAGTTGCGCTTGTACGACACCTTCTTCCCGCTGCCCTTCTTCCCCTTGCTCTTGTCGCCGCCGCCGCGGGATTTCGGGGTGGCGGCGTCCGTGGAGGAGGGGCCGGGCGGCATGTTGAGGACGGCGCCGTGGCCGCCGTCGCCCGCGCGCACGCTGACGAGGGCGTGGTCGAAGTACTTGTGCGCCTCCTTGGCCAGCGCCTGCGGCCCCGGGCCCGAGCTCGCGGCCTCCTTGGCCCTGGTCGCCGCCGCCCGGCACGCGACCGCTATCGGCCTGGGCCTCCTGCTCCCGGCGCCAAGGTCCACCGGGGCGAGAAGGTGGCGCGAGCCGCCGGGAAAGATGGCGCGGCAGTGGCTGGCCGCGTGGGAGGGGAGGAGAAGCGTAGCCATGGCAGTACTCTGGTGGTGGTGGTGGTGTCAGTGCAGCGACGGAGGTTGGGGATAAGCCGTGGGGTTTAATGGTAACGATATGGTTGGCCCATGGGCCCGGCCCATTATGATTGATGGACGCTTACTGGGCCATATTGCTTCTCTTGGCAGCACCCAACGTCCGGGCTTTATAGCCAGATAGAATTAAGTTCATATCTTTTTTTTCTTCTTCTAAAGAATAAGTTCATGTCCTGTTGAGCTTACTGCTGTCCAGCTCAACACAAAGAAAAAAAAAACTGATTCTACAAGTCCACATGGATTTGCAACCACTAGAAGATTGCAGGAAAATCTGAAAAAGACACTGAGTTACAGGTTCTACAGAGGCCGCGCACATGGTACACGAAGCAGCACTGTACATCAACGACACACCACATGCATGAAAGAGATGGCTATTTCGCCCAGGGCGCCTTCACCTCCGCCGACGTTTCGACACCACCTGCTAAATTGAATGTGGTGCAGACTGGATTAGTTACCATTTTGGATAATGAGAATGTTGACTGACAGTTCACGGCTCGCAAGCACAAACACAATAAATGTGATGAAAGTATATTTTCTATCGATTTTGTGGGGTTTATGGTTTTGTTACAGTTCTTTCGTGTTATGATTCATGTCTTTCCATTTCCTGTGCCGCAAAGAGGCCCCGGTGTTGAACTGTCCTCAACACCAACAATACACAGCAAGAATACTTGGGAAGTCGGGGTCATCTATGCCTACTTCCACTAAAATTAGACAATTGTATGAATCACTGCTGTTGACTGATAAGAATTAAAAATCGACGCAGCAACAATTTAGTAAATCAAAGCATCAAGCTTGTGGGATCATGGGACAGTTTACCTTTTCTTCTGATTGACCTGTAGACTCATGTGGACTTTCAACCTTCTTTTCATTTTCAGCAGCACAAGTTTCACAGGAAAAAGTCTCAAGTTTCTTTGCTTCTTTGATGCTCTTTCCAATACAAGCAGGGTGAAACCTGGCGGAAACGTTCCAGGATATAACAAGATATTCGAAAGATATTAATTTGCAACAATGGTCAAGAAAGCTAAAAGTACTAGAAGTTAGCTGGTTTGCGAATATCTCTGATGTGTGTGAAGAAAAAGTTTATAATGTTTTCACTCATTATCTTATTGGCATTTAGAAATAGCATTGAGCAAGTGGTCACTTTATTCTGCTAGAGAGTAAGGAAGTTACTTGCAGACCTAAAATGCATGTCAAAGACTATAGGATCACTGCAAAAGTTCTATAGATCATCAGCCATGTCGTAAAGAACTCAAAAGGGCGACTTTTATTTTTTTCAAACCATGCTCAAAAGGGTAACTCTCTTAGGTGGATATCGCATAATGGAATCACTTTCTATTTGGAGAAGCTTATGTCCAGTTTCTCCAATGATAAAACAGTAATTTATGTCATTATCCGTTAAAGCTGTATAAACATGCATAAGCTAAAACAAGAACGCATGAATTAGAATATGCAACACTATAGTCTACAATAAACTACTATTGCTTAAATAATTTTCTCCTGCTCAGTACAGAGTGCACAGTACAGAGTGCAGTAATCAATGGTAACTTTCTAGAATATTATGATCCTTTTTAATCGGTTGTGCAAATTTTAGCTGCTTCATGCTGGTGAAGAATATGTACTTATAAAGGTAGTATGACGGCCTTCTTTGAAATATATAAATGTAAGATATTAACTGTATTGCTACCATCCTGATATAGAGCAACTAACAGAATAAACTGAAACTCACCAGTCAGAGCATTCGTCGCACTGGATCATAAGGTCGTCAGGATTGTATGGCATCTCACACTTGCAAAACCTGTTATATTGTTTAAACCAGAGGTGAAAAGTCAGTCAACTATTTTAAATAAAGATTTTTTTTATCATAAAAGAAATAAGACGTGGTGCATCCGCATCCCTTCAACTAACATAAACATCAATCAACCAGCACTACGACAGAGAAAAGATATATTTGACCATCATATGTTGAGTGTTCTTATAAAGGCCCCCCTGATTCAGAATTACGATAGTGAAAGGTGCTGGGAAAACCATGTACAGAGTTCCATCTGGCAGACAAGACTAATAGGGTTATGATGGAGAGGCAACATATTTGCAAGCAGGTGCAACAACACAAGGTCGTCGATAGTATCTCTTACAAAGCTATCTGTAATGGTAACAACAACTAATAAAGAAAGAATAATTATAACTTATCAAGCATTAGAGCACAAAGCTACAAGATTTTGAGGAAAAAACGCAGGTGGAATTCTTAAATGAAACTATACGACGGCGTATTCAGCATGATCAAAGCATGTGAACACTTGGCTCAGCTATCTTTGTTGCAGAATGATTGTCTATAGATGTTTTGCAAAATAATGAAATTATGAAGTATGAACCTATGCCCTACAAAATACTGGTTCTTCAGAAAATTCTTACACAGCTATACGGTCAGGCACAAAGCTGCCTGTTAGTGACTTGTACTCAAAGCGGCAAAAGTAGTCCTCAGCATTGACAGCATCGAGCTTGGTATAGTCCTTGAAGCTGTAAACATTGCACTTGCACTCTATGGTGTCAGCACTCTGCACATCTGTGTGGTCAGAGAGGAACACCTCCTTTGAGCCATGGAATGGCCGGCGCCCACCCATAGACTCTTCCGGTCGGTAGTACCACCGCACTTTAACCCTCACATTTGTGCCCCGAGCTCCTGTTGCCTCAATTTCCTCAACCCTTGCCACATATGGACGCTTTGATGAGTCGGGCGCCTTCATTAGCACAGAGTCCCCGGCTGAAACAAAACACGCCAGGAATCACCACACTATGGAGTCAAAATGCTAAGCTAAAATCAGGAAGTGCCCCTGACAAGACTAAGACAGCATATTTAAATTGCCCCAGGATTGATATAGCGGAATGAGGTACTTTTCGTGAGCTGTCGCCAGCGATGTACTAAACTGAATAATTTCAGTGGCAGAAATGCAAATTCTGCAGAGCTTAAGATTTAGAAAACCTCACATCATAATCATTTTGGTTTGGTTAGCAGAATTTTGGATCGGCAGCTTGCACTGAATGAGCTACTATACTGATATATATCAGTGACATTAGCTTACCTTGCTCAGCTCTAAGTGAATACACAGGAGTAAGTGTTAATTTGAAGAAGCTATTTAACCCAGCTAAGCCCTAATCCAGCTCACCCCAGTAATTCAGTAACAGCATGGTCCCAAAATGAAAGTTGTACCTAAGAATAAGACTATGACTAGAGTAAGACATCAGAGTTTCACAGTGGTAAACATAAGCTTCACCTCAGCCTTTTCACCATATGAAAATTAGATTTTTTTTTTCCCATGGGTTTACACGAGACTGCAGATCCTACATCTGAATATAACCCCATCGCAAAACTAAACATCAGAAATCGCAGCAAGCCGGCCTACGCGCCCCCCAAAAGGAAACTCCGAAATAAACCGAAATCCACATGGTGAGAGAGAGAGAGAGAGAGAGATTGGGGGGGTCCGGGAGCGGCTCACGCACGGCTGATGACCCCGTCGGATCCCTTGATGGTGTACGAATCCAGGAGCCGCTTCGACGACCGCGGCTTCCCCGGCGCCGGGGGCATAGCTGGCCGGCGGCGTTGGACGGACGGACGGACGGGATTGGGAGGCGGCGCGACTCCGACGAGGAGGAGCTGAGATGATTTCTCCCTCTATTTTTTTTCGGCACCCTTTAATTTCGCTGGTGTGTCCGCTGTCACTTTCACTCTTCCTCTTTTGGACACGACACGTCATCCCGGCCGGCCGCCGGCGACGCGCGGTGGCTCGGTGCAGTCCCCGCCGTCGGATCCAGGAGTGGGGGCCACCCGCCACCATCGTGGCCATCGGCCGGTCAGGAACTGATGCAAAGAAGAACACCTCAGGCTGCGTGGGAAACAATGTCTAATCCAGCGCCTGGCGGCTCCATGTCCTGCACTCCTTCCGTACAAGAAGTGGCTTCTCAACAGATTATAAATAAATCGTGTACGTCCTTAACTTATTGAGTGGTTTTATAGAAAAACGATGTTATTTTGCATCTTGACCTTGTTAGTCAGCTCTCTTATCGGCGTGTCTGACTCGTCTCCCAGTTGGTCGGTGGAGTCGGAGTTGTTGTGAGCGGCACACAGTGACCTGCTTGGGGCGGTCTAATTATGATGATCTTCGTCGGCATGAGTCCTGCTCACCTCCTCTCCAGAACTCTACTTCAAATCGGAGCTGCAAGCACTAGCCGAAGAGTCATATGTTTGGCCTAAGGCGATGTGAACTTCAGGAGACCGCTTGACGAGATCTTCCTGGGTGGCCAGAGTCGGCTATATTGGAGTCACTGGAAAGTGATGATGACGATGATGATGGGCAACCTAGTGGTCACCCTTGTGATCGACGGTATGTGTGCAATATGTTTTAGTAATCATATGGTGGTTGCGTTTCCCATCGCGACCATATTGTGTAATATGACGGTTCGGTGTGGGGGTGTTTGTTATGGTTTTAGACTAGTTTCCTATTAATTAAAGGTCAACACCCACTTATTCTTTATTAATAAAAAATTCTTTATTGGTGAAAATGATAATCGTTTGTCTCTTTTAAGATTACTAGTTAATTGACCGTGCGTTACAATGGGAGCACATTTTTTCTTCATCACACATAAATATAAAAACATTCAAATATCAATGAATGGTATATCAATTGTCCTCATGTTTTTTTTCAACCAAATAAAAATTATATTATTTAAATGGCATTATCATCCGGCCGAGAGGAAGATCATAGTTTGAGTTACTTATCTCTATTTGTAGTTTTTTTTTTGAGAAACACGGTACAAACGCAATAAACACAGACGCTCACAAACACACGTGCACACTCACCCTATGAACACACTCATTACTCACCACACGCAAAGAAAACAAATAATCGCTAAGGCATACCAATGATGCATTTGTCGCCCCTTCTTCCTTACCAGCCCATCAGCTAATTGGCTTCACTACTATATGAAGGGGATCGTGTGCAGAAAACAAAAAAATTCCTGCCAACGATATCATAAAAGCATGCCAAGATCTATTCTATGTAGATATAGTAGTACGAACGGAGATCGGAATACGTACCCTTGTAGACCGAAAGCGGGGATTACGTTCCCGCACAAACGTTTTCGATGAAGACCGACGAAGCCGACCTCAAGGTCGTGTAGAGGTAGCAGACCTCCGAGAACCGCAAGTGCAGCACCTCGCAGGGCGTCACACACGTACGGTGGAGACGACGGCCTCCGAAGCTCCAGTCCAGAACGAGCAGCGGAAGACTTGGACCGGAACACCAGCAGCGCGGCAGCGGGCTATGGTGGAAGAGATCCCCCTCCTCAGCTCGGCGCGGCTCCGACTTGGGAACCACGAGATCGAGAGATAAATCGGGAATTAATTGGTGAATTAAAAGGCCAGGGGTGCCCCTTCTTATATAGGCTCCCAGGGGGAGCCAACCTTACCAGCCAGGCAATGTGGGACTAACCCCACATGCCTGGTGCGGCTAGGCCTGGTGCGCCGGCCCCCTGGTGGGCCCCTTGGCCCATCCAGGCCGGCCACCAAGGCTCCCACCGAATCCCCTAGGGATTTTTCCCCCTCTTGGGCCTTCTTTCGACCAGAAGGTCCATTTAGGGAAATCAACCTAAATAAATTCGAAAATAAATATATAAAATCATATTTGCATATTAATTACACTAATTAATATCAAACATAATATATATAATTTTTCTTAGCTCCGAAAACTCTTTCGTCGCTGCCCGATCTCCATCAGACCCCTCCCGGGACGCTCCCGGTGATCTCTTTCCTTTCCTGTTGTCTTGTCGAAACCCCTTAAGTGTGTTACCCTAGCGGTTCGATATAATAACAGGTATGACCAAGACTCCTCTATGATCAACGACTAACTCGTAGGCCTGGACCCCATGAATTAATCCCTATGATATAACGAATGACTTTCATCTATCAAAACTGAACGTAAAGTCTTAAGCCTTTTGCCATAGCGATACTTAGCACGTCCGAGCGTCGTTCCATAGATATCTCCATACCTAATCCCGACCTCGTTACCGACGACGCTATCTTCTACTCGTTCATGATCTCACGTCTCCGTGACCTAGTCACATGCTTGCAAGCTCATTAGACATGATCTCACCGAGTGGGCCCGAGAGTATCTATCCTGCTATGCGGACTGGCAAATCCCGCTCTTGACCCCTCGTCTCAACTACTCCTTTCCGATACCCAAAAGTATCACCGTTATTGTCATACTAAATAAGATACGACGTTTGGTGCGATCAAAGTATTTTCCAGGAATAATAATAAGAGTTGATCTCACGGTCAAAGGCGTAACGACTACGTTCTCCAAATCTGGGTATGTCCATCACATCGTTCTCCAACGATATGACTCCCATTGACGACCGGCGCCATGCCCCATGACCGGGAAACCTCGATCATCAATCGTGCAACGAAACTAGTCTTAGTAGAGGCTACTAGGGACCTGGTTGTTTACGTATCACACCCGCATTAATGTTTCCGCTTAATACGGTTCTAGCATGACACAAAAACCTATTATGAACAAACGAGATATGATAAAGAATACACTTTATTAATTGCCTCTAGGGCATATCTCCTTCACTATAATCATTGTGTCGTCATTGTGCTTGTTGATCAATGGGTTCAACAATATCACATTCTACTTTGTAGTCACTCCACTCGTACAATCGCTCCGCTGTCTTCCTTATGAGCATAACCACACCATATAGCATAAAATGTATCAACAAATAAATAAAAATAAAGATGATTCCCAAGAAAACTGCTGCACTCCATAGACTTTAAATAGCAAAATAGTTACAACCTAGAAACTAAAACATATTGACTATTTGTGGTAGAAGAAAAAAAGGACTTAACTAAGACATCTCTTTTATACCGACTTAATAAGTGGCAAAGAACCCAACTTCAATTAAGAATAAACATCAAGCATAAACCTATGTATTTTTTCCAAGAGCCAAGCTCCTTTATGAAAAAAAAACATAACCACTACAGAAACCTGGGAGAAGCTACTCCACTACTACCAATACTTGTGCATCTGTTACAACAAACCCCACGCCTGAAGCACAAACCGAATATCCATACTATCTTTCTCCAGGACTATAACTTTTCATTCCAATCTTCTTGCCAATTGGAGCCAGCCCTTATTTCTGTGAAAGATTTCAGACGCCATTACCGGCAACAGTTTGGCCCTGTAACATGAGGAATCCTCAAACTTTTCCCTTTGTAGAATAGACCAAGAAAGGACTAACTGAGAAACAACTATTATCAAACTATTTGAATCAGCAAGATAAACATTATGGAAGCAGGCTTTGTTTCAAGTTCTCCATAAACTCCGTAAAACCATAGCTACTCCAGAGGTTGCAAGCTGCTTCACCCCATTTCCCTTACAAGACATGATCCAATCATAAAAATCATCTACTTTTCTAGACATTTCTTCACAATCTAGCGCACAAGAAATGACATTTTAAACATATATAGCTACTCCACACTGAAACACTAAATGGTCAACGGTACAAGAACAAAATCTACAACGCTCATCCCCACTCCATCCCAGTGCACTAAACTATCCTTATTTAATATGCTTCCCTTAAAAGTAAGTTGTAGAAAAACTTTAATCCTAAAGTGGAATTCTAATTTTCCGAAATTTATTAAATCTACAATGAGTTTGCTGCAGGTTAAGAAAGTTATTAAAGGACTTAACATTGACAAAACATTCCTGGTATACACTTACAACTATCTCTAGCATCTCACAATACAACATTATTACATAATTCCTTCAGTTCAGACTAAATCTAGCAGTTTCACCAAATAGAACTCTACGAAATCCATTACCCCCGAGCCTCCCTCAGACACTTAGCCACTGTAAGTAAAATTAACACCGAGACATCTCTAATCACTAAATATCCATTGCTCTCTAAGATGATGTGCCAAGTTTAGTAAAGCAGGTGCAGGAGCATACACGACGAGATGCACCATTCTAAAAAAAAATAAAGGACACATCTACACTCATACATGCAGTGCAACTGGAATCCGGAGAGTAGAAAAAATAAGCACAATTGTGTCCCAAAAAGATAATGTTCAACAAAACATTTTTATTGAGAGGCACAAGCAGGGAATGCTCATCTTACGAAGTACTGAGTTATCGAGAATAAGTCATGTGTATCATTACAAATCACTATGGTTTTTTAGGTTTATTAGCAATTCAGAGAGACATGGAGGAATGCAAAATTACATTTAGCCTTGCAGTGCAATCATTAAATCCAAGACATCATCGTAGCATTAAAACATGATTTTTCTGACCTCTAAAACATGTGGCCCAAGAATCTGTCCGGTCCAAAGCCTTCCTACCATGAACATACAACAAGACACCATCTCCTAGTGGACAAGTATCCCATCTCCATCTTAATTACCAACACTTCTACTATTGACGTAAAAAGGACCAAATTTCTGACCATTCATTGCTCATTGGAAAGACAACAAGGTACGTGGCACATTATAAGAGGGTCAACTTGATCTCCTAAATTCATTTTTGTATTCAGTCCTTATGTCTACATTTATCCAAGTAAATGAAAAAATGTTAGTTTCAGTTTTCAAAGTCAACATATGAAAAGTTTAAATACTAACACACCCTGACTTATAAGCTAGCCACCTCTTCATTCTGCATATCCATGTAGCTCTAGTCACAGGAGTTGTATTCAAAGGAAGATGAAGGATAATTATCAGTATAATTACAGAGTGATTCCACAAGTGGGTAGCTTATAGCGGGAAGTATTGAGTAGATTCAGTGAAGTGTATGTAAACGTTTTACATTAAACAAAACTGTCCCTACTGTTTGTTGCATAGCATAGATTAGCACGGGATATTTAAAGAGTCAAGAGATATGATTATATGAACAAACATACTGGAAAGGAGATGGTTCTTTGACCTCATATGGCCTGGCATGTTACGGTTCTGTTTCAGACATAAACAATTTTTTCTTCCCCTGCACGTGTAACATTGAAGGCAGGTTTATCCCAGCAGAGAGAGAGAGCACATCTCCAGTAACACGATCTTCATTATATTCTTGATCTCCCGAGCGAGTTCTTGATATTTCTGAGGCTGCAAATAGATAATAGTCTCAGATTTAATAAAATATTATGACTATATTACTGTGTTTGTTGATTTGCAAGTCGTTATGGACATATGAGAACTAATATTACTTGTTATATCTTTAAAACATTTCTCAAGTAGAATCTATAAGTGGAGAATGCACAATCTGATAAGATGTTAGTAACTGTAATGAACATATTCTATAACTCATAATATCTTCTGAACCTTTTGAATAAATGAAAAAAGGTTCAATTCAAGTAATTTGTTGAGATCATTACATTGATCATTGAATGAACTATAAAAGGTGTGATGGATCAAGCGGTGCATACATAAATACAATTTAGCAAACATATTGTTTTGATGATTGGGGATTTAAAGGGATGTCAACCCATTGTACCACATCATAGTGAAGGGGATCGTGTGCAGAAAACAAAAAAATTCCTACCGACGATATCCTAAAAGCATGCCAAGATCTATTCTATGCAGATATAGTAGTACGAACGGAGATCGGAATACGTACCCTTGTAGACCGAAAGCGGGGATTACATTCCCGCACAAACGTTGTCGATGAAGACCGACGAAGCCGACCTCAAGGTCGTGTAGAGGAAGCAGGCCTCCGAGTACCGCTAGCGCAGCACCTCGCAGGGAGTCGCACACGTACGGTGGAGACGACGGCCTCCGAAGCTCCAGTCCAGGACCAGCAGCGGAAGACTTGGACCGGAACACCAGCAGCGCGGCAGCGGGCTATGGTGGAGGAGATCCCCTTGCTCTGCTCGGCGCGGCTCCAACTTGGGAACCACGAGATCGAGAGAGAAATCGGGAATTAATTGGTGGATTAAAAGGCCAGGGGTGCCCCTTCTTATATAGGCTCCCAGGGGAGCCAACCTTGCCAGCCAGGCAATGTGGGACTATCCCCACATGCCTGGTGCGGCTAGGCTTGGTGCGCCGGCCCCCTGGTGGGCCCCTTGGCCCATCCAGGCCGGCCACCTTGGCCCCCACCGAATCCCCTAGGGATTTTTCCCCCTCTTGGGCCTTGTTTCGAACAGAAGGCCCATTTAGGGAAATCAGCCTAAATAAATTTGAAAATAAATATATAAAATCATATTTGCATATTAATAACACTAATTAATATCAAACATAATATATATAATTTTTCCTAGCTCCGAAAACTCTTTCGGCGCTGCCCGATCTCCATCGGACCCCTCCCGGGACGCTCCCGGTGATCTCCTTCCTTTCCGGTTGTCTTGTCGAAACCCCTTAAGTGTGTTACCCTAGCGGTTCGATATAATATCAGGTATGACCAAGACTCCTCAATGATCAACGACTAACTCGTAGGCCTGGACCCCATGAATTAATCCCTGAGATATAACGAATGACTTTCATCTATCAAACCTGAACGTAAAGTCTTAGACCTTTTGCCATAGCGATACTTAGCACGTCCGAGCGTCGTTCCATAGATATCTCCATACCTAATCCCGACCTCGTTACCGACGACGCTATCCTCTACTCGTTCATGATCTCATGCTCCGTGACCTAGTCACATGCTTGCAAGCTCATTAGACATGATCTCACCGAGTGGGCCCGAGAGTATCTATCCTGCTATGCGGACTGACAAATCCCGCTCTTGACCTCTCGTCTCAACTACTCCTTTCCGATACCCAAAAGTATCACCGCTATTGTCATACTAAATAAGATACGACGTTTGGTGCAATCAAAGTATCTTCCGGGAATATCAATAAGAGTTGATCTCACGGTCAAAGGCGTAACGACTACGTTCTCCAAATCTGGGTATGTCCATCACATCGCTCTCTAGCGATATGACTCTCATTGCCGACCGGCGCCATGCCCCATGACCGGGAAAACCTCGATCATCAATCGCGCAACGAAACTAGTCTTAGTAGAGGCTACTAGGGACCTGGTTGTTTACGTATCACACCCGCATTAATGTTTCCGCTTAATACGGTTCTAGCATGACACAAAAACCTATTATGAACAAACGAGATATGATAAAGAATACACTTTATTAATTGCCTCTAGGGCATATCTCCTTCAGTCTCCCACTTGCACTAGAGTACAACTTAATCTAGATTACAACTTGGTAAAAGCTTAACACCCATAGCTAACTGGTGTTGTTCATGCTTATCAAGCGGGAGAGGCTTCGTCAGCGGATCTGCCACATTCAGATCCGTATGCACTTTGCAAATCTTCACATCGCCTCCTTGTACGTACTGACGTATCACATGGAAGCGTCGGAGAATGTGTTTGGCGGTGGAGTGAGACCTTGGCTCCTTGGCGTTCGCAATGGCACCCGTATTGTCGCAGAAGAGGATCACGGGGTCTTTCACGCTCGGGAACACTCCAAGTTCGATGATGAACTTCCTCAGCCACACAGCTTCATTCGCGGCCTCGCAGGCAGCAATGTACTCCGACTCCATTGTAGATTGTGCGACTATGGGTTGCTTCCCACTTCTCCAGCACACGGCGCCTCTGTCGTGGTGGTGTCACGGCAGATGCCATAGGATGGCTAATTTGTGGGGCCGATGGACGTTGGTGGATCCGGGGAGGGATAGCGAGCTGAAGAGCTCACACGGGGAGGATCCCGGTAAAACCGAGATCTCCCAAGAACAGGAAACAAGAACAAAGTGCAAAGAGGAAGATCTAACAAATACAAACAAATGCACGAAGGCACAAAGCACACACGCGATATACCCAGGTTCAGGGCCCTCGTGAGGAGGTAACACCCCTACTCCTGCCTTTCCTCTCTATATATTGGTGGTATAAGGACTACAACTTGCTACAAGATCTGTCAAAGGAAGGAGTACAAAGAACTAGATGAACTCAAGGTGAGAAGGAGTAACTGCTCTAAGAGTAAATGCGACTATAGCTTTGGCTCTGAAGTTGGTCTCTCCCTCTCAGGAACAGTTATGGCGCCTTTTATAGAGGTCCGGCCAGGAGGGCCGGAAACCCTAGTTTGGCTTGGCCCCACCGAACAGGCCTAGCCGGGATGTCGTCACCGGCTAGTGCGACCTAGTCGCCGGACTATCCGGTGTAGCCCCTTCGTCATCATCTCGTTAAGGACGGCAAGCGCCGTCCTACACCATCATTGTCCCCTTGTCAGAGACAAGACATGTCTTTGCCCATCCCGGATAGCCTTTTCCGGATTGCCGGGCTAGGCATGTCAGGTCTTGTCGTACCACGCTCGTACCGGTTGACGCGCTCCCGTGTCAGGCGGGAGGTGACCATGCTTCCGTGTCAGGCGGGAGGTGACCATGCTTCCGTGTCAGGCGGAACGGTACTTCCCCCCGCGATAGACGGGAAAGCCTGCTACGGACCGTTGACGGCCTACCGGAAGCCCTTACTCCGGATACCTCCTTGCTTGCCACTGTGAGCCTCTTCTGCACAAGATCAACACCGAGAGATTCGCTCCGGTTAGTACTTATCCGGAATACCTATTCGGTAAAGCCGAGTTCACCTCCACCCGGGAGTCTCCCCGGAGTCCTAGATCCGGGATCCTTCCCGGAGACGTCCGAGTTCGTCTCAGGATGAGTATCTCTAGGCCTAGCCTCCCGAAGATGTCTTAGCCTACCAGCAAAGACATCTTCGAGAAGCTAGTTCTTAGAGGAACCACCCGCTCATGCTTGTGCTGCGATTGTGAGGGCCGGGGGTGTCTATTTATAGCTGCCAGAGCTGACCCTTGCGGCTGCCAGGAGGCACTTTGCCCTCTTCCAGTGCCCAAGGGTCAAGCTGCCCTTTCGGCACACCAGAAGGTGTCCCTTGCTGTCGCCAAAGGTCAAGTACTGTTGATATTTACTGGATTATACCGGGATCTGCCCCTACCCGGGGGGCAGCCCCCCGACACTAGTCCCCGAAGCTGTTGCTGCACAGCGACCTCGGATGATGTGCGGGATCAGCTTTAAACAACAATTTTTCCGAGAACAAATTACATCATCCTTTTGTTCCATGCCGAGGTCGATTTTTCCCGAGATCTTTTTACCGAGATCTTCCCACCGAGATTGCCTTAACCGGGAGGCGAAGCCTGCGACCGGATAGTACCATCCCAGTGAATCTCGACCGTTGATCTCCCGATGAATTCGAGACACTGAGCCAGGGCCCACCCGACGTCCCGTCTGCGCAGAGACGCACTCGAGTGCCTCTGCGCACGCACGGCGTCGCTTGGGTTCCCGCGCCGGGGAGCCGCATCCGATCCGGAATCCAACCATTGGGGCCGTGTGGCCCTCGGTGTGGCCGGATCGGGCGCTCCGGATAGTGCCACGTGGCTTGCGGCACAAAACAGATCCCACCCACGATCGTGGAGATCGTGGGCGGGAAAATCGGAAACCGCTCCGGAATCCCCCCCCATAAATAGGGGACCGGAACGGCCTCCTCCCCTTCTTCTTCTCCTTCGCACTTTCTTCCCTCGCCGTCTCGAGCGCCCCGCCGCCGCTACCTTCGTCGCCGTTCGCCGGAGCCTGCACACCGTCGCCGTCGCCGTTCGCCGGAGCCCGGACACCGTCGCCCTTGCCGACCTTCTCTTCTCCGGTGAGTTCTTCCTCTTTGCTCCGATGATTTCCTCCGTAGAGCAACCGCCCGAGCCCGGCCGTGCCGTATCGCAAGTCCGGTAGAGCCACCGCCGGCGAGCATAACTTGAGCGGCGCGCACGAGAAGCACGGTGGTGACGCACCGTCACTGCAGGATGTAGATTACTTGCTCTGTGTCTCGCCCGAGTCCAGCGCGAGTCTATTAGCCCCCATTTGTTTTGATTATTTAGCACACGCTAGATCTTGTTTCCCATCAACTCGGTAGTGTTTAGCAGTTTGTGCTCCGACAGCCTAGTTTCCGATAGACTAACTCCGACTAACCGCCGCTGCGTCTGCAGAGTAGCTCGGATACCCCTGCGTACTTCTCCGACATGGGCGAAGAACGTACCCGGGGATGCTGGGATGGGTCCGAGACCAAGCAGTCCGATTTGGACTGGCTGTATCGGACTCACCGGATTCCTCCGGAAGTCGAGAGCCGTCTCCCGGGAGAGGAGATTGCACCGGAACCCCAACCCGGGGAATACGTAGTATTCCTCGCGCACTTCGAGCGCGGGTTTGGGCTTCCGGCAAGCCCCGTCTTCCGCGACTTCCTCGACCTCTACGACCTTCAACCTCACCATCTTCCCGCCAACGCCATAATGATGCTCTCGGTCTTCACCACATATGCGGAGGCATACCTCGGCATCTGGCCCTTCTTGGATCTCTGGGCCAAGTACTTTATTATCCGTCGCCAAGCCATCCCCAATCCGGATAAGAAGGTAAAAGACTTAGTGGATTGCGGAGCGGCCACCATCATTCCCCGCGCGGATTCTGGATTCCCCATAGTTAAGGGACTAGAGTCCTGCCGGAAGTGGCAGCGGAGTTTCTTCTATGTGAAGAACCGGGAGCACTCGGGAGATGGTCCGGGATCCTCGAACCCGGACTTCATCAATCTGCCGGAGTTCGTCATCGGTCCTCCGCGCGAGTTCCGTCTCTGGAAGAAGCTTCCGGATAATGACGAGGTCAGTTGCATGCACGACGTTCTGCACGTGCTGACCCAGAAGATGACCGGGGATGATCTCTTGCGGTGCTTCATTGTTCGCCGGGTCTGCCCCCTTCAAAACCGGGTGCACAAGATGTGCCACATGTCCGGGAACTATGATCCCACTAGGACTAGTATCTTTGGGCTAAGCCATGCCGGGGTCGTCCGTCGCGTTCGAGCTATTGCCCGGACGGAGATGACGGAGGACTACTCTTGGGGGGTCATTGGGGGATCCCGGAGAAAACCATGCGACCAGGTGCTTATATCAGTCTTTCGTGCCTTCGCCTTCGTACATGCGTTCACCTGGACACCGACACGGCCTAATTTGTTTGCGCAGTTGTTCGAGCGTCAACACGAAGAAGACGCTGTCCACGTTAACGGGAATTACACGCCGGACTTCCCGAAACCGGACGTGATGCCGAGAGAGGATCCCGACGGCGAGGACCACCTCGCCATCCCTTTCGTCAAGGCCCCGGGTAATCCTTCAACTCCAGAGGCAGTTTTCATTTCTTCGGATGATGAGGATGAGATTGACTGCCAGATTCTCGATGTTATTGACGCTCTCCCTCTGAACTGGGCCTCAGCTGTGGTTCCGAAACCGACAACCGGGACCAAACGTGCCGAGAGCCGGAAGCGCACGGCTTCCGACACCGAGGGGGCCGATAACCCTGGCAACCCCCCCCCCCCCCCCCCCCCCCCCAAGAAGAGCAAACCGAGTAAGCAGACAACCGAGAAGCCTGCTCGGCGCCGACAAAGGGGTCCTCCCCTTGTGGATTCCGGGTACGTCCTCCTTGCCTTATGTTATCTGACTTTGCTTTCTCCATAACTATTACTAAGACATTTCCTTTCAGGGATGCACTCGAGCTCCCGTCACCTGCTGTTCCTCCTCCTCCCGGGACTCGGACTCCCAGCCCGGCTCGGGCTTCTCCTTCACCTCCTCGCCCTTCTACCCGAGGCAGTGAGCCTGCGGCTTCCGGTGCCGCACCGGCTACCGTTGTGACCCCGGATGCGCATCCGGTGATCGAGGAGATCCCGGTGCAGGCCCCGACCACCTCGGGAGAAGTTCTTCTTCCGGAGAGTCCACGCCGGGTTCCCGGGCTGGAGGCAGAGATCCTCAGCCCTCGCCGGGAACCTACGGCAAGTGGCGCCTCTCGGCCAGCCGCGATCAAGACCATCCCGGAGAAGCAGCCTATAGCCTCCTCCCGGCCAGCAAATCAACCTCCCAAATCTCGCGGCAAGACAGTTGGGCAGAAAACGCCTTCTGCCCCACCCGCAGCTGCCCCGACATCCTCGGCCCGCGACTTGGTGCCGTGCATGGGTACGTTCTCATCTTTACCACCGCCTCCTGCCGAGATCCCTACTGCTGCCTTGCGGATGTTGCGAGCAACCGTCAGTTCCTTTGTACCTTCAGGATCCGGGGATGTTGCCGCTACTCGCGCGCCCGGCGGCTCCGGCATACGGGTTGTTGATGAATACAACAATGCCTGGCTCGCCGCCGATGCCTCCGAGATCGCGGGAGACTAGCACGCTGCAGGTCCAAGCCGCAACGCCCAAGCTCTGCACGCTCTCCAAGTGGACGCACTGGATGTTACCCGGGTGACCGAGGTAAGCTTGTTCTCTTTCTTTTATCGAAAAATACTTGTTCCTTCCATCACCACTAGTCCCCGAGATTGGTGCTTAGTGCTCTAGATTCCACCGAATAGCAGATCACTAGGTTCCAATCTTAGAGAAAAAATCCAGGACTCGGACACCGAGTCCCCGAGACCCTCCCAACCGGATAGGTTGCTTCAAAATTTGCTCCACCACTAGTCCCCGAGATTGGTGCTTAGTGCTCTAGATTCCACCGAATAGCAGATCACTAGGTTCCAATCTTAGAGAAAAAATCCAGGACTTGGATACCGAGTCCCCGAGATCCTCCCAACCGGATAGGTTGCTTCAAAATTTGCTCCACCACTAGTCCCCGAGATTGGTGCTTAGTGCTCTAGATTCCACCGAATAGCAGATCACTAGGTTCCAATCTTAGAGAAAAAATCCAGGACTTGGATACCGAGTCCCCGAGATCCTCCTAACCGGATAGGTTGCTTCAAAATTTGCTCCACCACTAGTCCCCGAGATTGGTGCTTAGTGCTCTAGATTCCACCGAATAGCAGATCACTAGGGTCCAATCTTAGAGAAAAGATCCAGGACTCGGACACCGAGTCCCCGAGATCCTCCCAACCGGATAGGTTGCTTATACCTTTTCCCGACTAACTCCTTCTTTGTCTTGATTTCAGGAGTGCAGCCAGAAACGCCGCAATATCTTCAACCGGGTTCTTGCTGACCTCGAGCAGTCCAAGAAATCCGAGGAGCGCCTCCGGGAGGAGCGAGACGCGGCGCGCAAGGTCTCGGTGGACCAGAAGGCTGCTCTCGCCACCGTGCAATCCGAGATCGCGCGGCTCAATGGCGAGCTCGACAAGGTCAAAGCTGCTACGGCCGACATGAAGACACGCTTCATCGAGGCGACCAAGAAGCAGAAAGAGACCCTGGACCAGTCCGAGGAGCGTGCGCACACTGCCGAGACTGAGCTTGCTCTTCTCCGTTCCCGGTATGATACTTGGCTCTCGGAGCTCACAGTATTAAACCGCGATCTGAACAGTAAGTGGACCGACATCCCTCTTGTCTTCTTTTTGCTTTCTTTCTTGCTGTTACTCTTATGACCTAGCCGTTTGACAGCTCTTCTTTTTAAAGGAGAGTTTGAGCACTCCCGGGAAGCTGCCGCCAAAGCTGTTGCCGCCTTCCGCGAGAAGCGCGCCGGGAAGGGTCCCATCACGGATGCCTGGGACATCGAGGATCACCTCGTCGCCCTGAAGGCCCGGATAGTACCCCTCCGGTCTATCGGGACGGATCTGCTCAGCGCTGCGGTCCACGTCCACGGCGCACTGTGGCCGAGTATCCGGGGGACGCTCTCGATTCCCGAGCTCGCGAGCGCACTCCGGGGTGCCGGGAGACGCATCCACGCCTGGAAGCGTTCCGGTGCGCGGGCTGGCGCCGACCAGGTCTTGACCCAAGTACTCAGTTGGTACGAAGGTCTCGATCTGGGGGCGATCCTGCGCCTCCGGACGGTTTCCCCGTGGGTCACCGATCCGGAAAAGGTCCAGCGCCGACAAGTGGTGTCGCACCGCATCGCTACGTGGGCAAGCATCCGCACCTTCACGCCTAGCGTCATTCCTTCCGACTCGGAATCGGATTACGAGGACGACGAAGATGGTGCTGCTTCCGGCGAGGCGGAAGACGAGGTCCCGGAAGGAGATGACGCTGCTTCCGGTGCTGCGCCCGAGAAGGTGGTTCCCCGGGACGCAGCGACTTCGCCACGACCCGAGGCCCCCGAGACCGAGGTGCGTCCCGAGGCTCCGAGTAGTGCTGCCGGAGGTGAAGCTGAAGTTGCTCCCGCTGCCGCTCCTGCTGCTGCTGCTGCCGCTGCTCCCGAGGCCGCTGCTCCCGAGGTCGCTGCTCCCGAGGTCTCCGCCGAGAAGCCGACTTCCCCTACCGTTTGAAAAACTTAGCAGATTCGTTAAATCCCCGGGATGCCGGGTGGCATATGTAATATACACTCATACTATTTTCGTTTCTTAGTGAACTACTTATTCGAACTCGTTATGTCAATTTACTCTGCTTTGAGTTCCCGAATTGTCTTTCATGTTTACCGTACTTAGGTAATTTCTGCTCTTGTCTACCATTTCGGCGTTCGACAGTCGAGTCACGAAACTCCACATACGGCCTACATTACTTAAAACAATCCGAGTTCCTACTAACCGAATTCCCGACATAAAAAATAACTAAGTTAATAAAAAACAGGTATGCCGAATAAGTTCCTGCTCCGAGTCCCCGAGACCGTTTTCGTGTTTCCCACCTTCCCTCTCTTTGCTCTTGACTACCATTTCGGCGTTCGTCAGTCGAGTCACAAGATGATTTCACATGACATACATTACTTTGACTTTGAGAGTCGAACTCGGAACTTTCCCGGCATACAAAAGAAAAGTAGAGAACAGCTATCCGGCAGTCCCCGGGTTCCTTCCCGAGATGCCGGTACAAAATAGTAAATGAATTTGACAAAAATAACAACAAGACAAGCTCATAACCAGGCAGTCCCCGGGTTCCTCCCGGGGTACCTTATTTTCATTAATACTGAAAATTGAGATACAACCTACACTGAACCTTTTACGTGTCACCTTGAACACGTAACCTGTCTGTGACTTACAGTCATCGGGGTCTGAGCAGAAACTTGCATCTACGTAACCCGTTACGCCAAGTTCTTCATCGCAGCCACCATACACAAGGAACATTTCCTTTGCCTTATTGAGATACTTAAGAATGCTCTTAACAGCTACCCAATGCGGCATTCCAGGATTACTCTGGAATCGGCTTGTCAAACTTAGAGCTAATGCCACATCCGGTCTAGTACTCAACATTGCATACATGATCGATCCTACGGCTGAAGCATAAGGATGTTTCGTCATTTCGGCCTTACCCAGTTCCGTCACCGGACACTGCGCCTTACGCAATATCTTATTCTTGATAACCGGCAGAGAACCCTTCTTTGCCTTCTCCATATGAAAACGCTTCAGTATTTTATCAAGATAAGTACTCTGACATAGTGCTAATAGGCGCCTTGATCTATCACGATAGATTTTTATGCCTAAAACATACGCAGCTTCTCCTAAGTCCTTCATGGAAAACTTACTGTTTAAATATTCCTTCACGCTATTCAGAAGTTCCACATCATTCCCTATTAGCAATATGTCGTCAAAATACAGTGCTAAGAACACAACCGAGCTCCCACTCATTTTCTTGTAAATACAGGTCTCTTCCACATTCTGGATAAATCCAAAACCTTTGATTACCTCATCAAAGCGAAGATTCCAGCTCCGAGATGCCTGCTTCAATCCATAGATGGATCGCTGAAGCTTGCACACCTTGTTAGCACTTCCTGGATCGACAAAACCTTCCGGCTGTACCATGTACAACTCTTCCTCAATGTTTCCATTCAGGAAGGCCGTTTTGACGTCCATCTGCCAGATTTCATAATCATAGTAGGCAGCTACCGCTAACAAAATCCGAATAGACTTAAGCATCGCTACCGGTGAAAAAGTTTCATCGTAGTCAATTCCATGAACTTGTCGGAAACCCTTTGCGACAAGCCGAGCTTTATAGACGGTCACATTACCATCAGCATCAGTATTCTTCTTAAAGATCCACTTATTCTCGACGGCCTTGCGCCCTTCGGGAATATCCACCAAAGTCCACACTTTGTTATCGTACATGGATCCTATTTCGGATTTCATGGCTTCAAGCCATTTCTCGGACTCTAGACTCTCCATCGCCTCCTTGTAGTTCGTAGGTTCGTCTTGCTCGACTAGCATGACGGTGCAAACCATGTTGCCATACCATTCTGGTGGGATCCGAGATCTACCAGACCTACGAGGTAGAACATCTTCCTCGACAGTTTCTCCCACTCCTTCCACGGAGGACGTTTCCGGAATTGCTTCCGTTGCGCCACTCGGAATCTCGAGTTCAGGATCAACGATTTCATCGAGGTTTACCTTCCTCCCACTTACTCCTTTCGCGAGAAACTCCTTCTCTAGAAAGGTACCGGTCTTCGCGACAAAAGTTTTGCCCTCAGCTTGGTTGTAGAAGGTGTACCCAACGGTTTCCCGCGGATATCCTACAAAGATGACTTTCTCCGACTTTGGTTCGAGTTTGTCGGGCTGTAGTTTCTTAACGTACGCCTCACAACCCCAAACCTTCAGAAACGATAACTTAGGCTTTTGGCCATACCATAATTCATACGGTGTCGTTTCAACGGACTTGGACGGAGCCCTATTTAAAATGTGTTGGGGTACTATGCCACAACTCTTCAGATGTGTGCCAAACTCAAAACTCAAGTACTCTCCACCGCGATCGGACCGGAGATGCTTGATTTTCCTATTAAGCTGATTCTCAACTTCACTCTGGAATTCTTTGAACTTTTGAAACGTTTCAGACTTGTGTTTCATCAAATAGATATAACCGTATCTACACAAGTCATCAGTGAAGGTGACGAAGTAACGATAACCATTGCGTGTCGAAACGCTCATCGGTCCACACACATCTGTATGTATGATCCCCAACAAATCCGACGCCCGTTCAACGAAACCTTTGAACGGTGTCCTGGTCATTTTGCCCATAAGGCATGGTTCGCATGTATCGAGGGATCCGAAATCCAACGAGTCCAAGAGTCCATCGGAGTGGAGTCGCTTCATGCGCTTTATACCAATATGACCAAGACGGCAATGCCACAAAAACATGGCGGTATCGTCACTACACTTAATTCGTTTGGCTTCTATGTTATGGATGTGAGTACTACGATCGAGATTCAATAAGAATAAACCGTTATTCTCGGGAGCATCAACATAAAAGATATCATTCATATAAATAGCACAATTGCTTGACACTGATTTAAATGAATAACCGTCTTGTAACAGGCAAGACCCATTTATAATGTTTACACTCAAGGATGGCACAAAATAACATTTATTTAAAACCAAAACTAATCCCGATGGTAGATGTAGAGGGAGCGTGCCGACAGCCACCACGTCGACTCTCGATCCGTTGCCGACGCGCATCGTCACCTCATCCTTCGACAGCCGCCTTCTATTCCGTAACTCCTCCTGAGAGTTACATATATGAGCAACAGAACCAGTATCAAATACCCACGTATTGCTCCGGGCGGATGTAAGGTCCACATCTATAACATGTATATCAAATATACCTTGCTCTTTGTCGACCGTCTTGCCAGACTTCTTATCCTCCAGATACTTGGGGCAGTTGCGCTTCCATTGACCCTTCCCCTTGCAGTAGAAACACTCCACGCTAGCTCTGGGACCAGACCTGTTAGTCCTGGGCTTGGCAGCCAACTTTGCCTCCCTCCGGGACTTCCAGCTCTGCTTTCCCTTGCCACCGGACTTCTTGAAATCAACGGTCTTGTTGACCATCAACAGCGTGTGCTCCTTCTTAATCTCTACCTCAGCAGTCTTGAGCATCACGAACACTTCACCCAGGGACTTAGCCATGCCCTGCATGTTGTAGTTCATGACGAAGCCTTTGTAGCTCGGTGGCAACGATTGCAACACCCTGTCAATCGCCAGCTTATCGGGAATCTTGCACTCCAGAGCATTCAGGCGTTGAACGTAGCCAGACATGTTGACTACATGCTCGCTCACACTGCTATGCTCTTCCATTTTGGCTAAGAAGAAAAGCTCAGAAGCCTCATATATCTCACCTTAGCCTGCGGCGCAAAGACAGCCTTAAGATCCGAGATGATCTCAAAGGCGCTCATCTTCTCAAAGCGCTTCTGCAAGTCGGCTTCCATGGCGTAGAGCATGCCACTCTGGACAGAGGCAGAATCCTCCGATCGGGTCTGGAAGACCTTCTTCTCATCCTCAGAGGCATCATCTGCAGGAGGGTCACCTATGGCGGCCTCAATGACGTAGGCCACCCTATGGGGAGTGAGGAGGATCCTCAGGTTGCGGAACCAGGCCATGAAGTTTGACCCATTGGTCTTAAGCTTTTCTTTCTCAAGGAACAGACCTAGGTTAAACGAGGGGCGAGACATCTACAATGGAATTTGCAACAACATAAGACTTTGTTCATAATAATTTTGAATTATAGTATTTTAGAAGATAACTAACATAACTCCCACTCAAACGAACATCCCTCCTGGTCGTTTAAGCGATTACACGACCCCCATCCATTGCACCACCCCTCATCATCAAAGCCGGCGGCACAACTTCAAGAGTAGACAAAATCGTCCGCCACACCAATTTTGTGACTCGTGCTCGACCTTTCGGTCTTCCTGTTCCGAGGCCATACCTCTGAGTATGCTAGGCTCGCCACCAAAGACCTCCACGCTGACGCTTGTGCAACATGGCTTACACCCACCGTATGCGAACAAAGATATGTCTGACACCCGATCATCACGGCCTACCTCATATCGTAGAACTTTATTGGTGGTGCGCGTTGGAGGGAGAACACTAGTGGTATTTTGAAGGGATCATCTTATTCAGCTACCGCCGTGTAACTAATGTATACTATACACACAATCACACAAAATAAGATGCACACAAAACATCAAATTTAATGCAATGTGATATAGTCCATCGCGCCATGGTCTTCTTGGCGCCCGCAGTTTATAAACAATTTAATAAACCTACCTTGACCATATCACATAGCCCCTGCAAAATAAAGTTAGACGCTTCTACTTTATCTTTTGCATATTTTACGTGGCTTGGGGCTTTCGTAAATAGAACCGCTTCATACCTACGAATCTTATGACCACAACAACGATCCAATAATTGCATATTTAAGCATCCCTTTCGGGCACTCCATTGAAAATGCGAAGACCAACTAAAGAGAGAGAAACTGACACCCGCCAGCCACATATACGGTACAAGCCGTATGTCAGTAGTGGAACCAGTCTCGCTTAAGCGTACGCGTAAAGTCGGTCCAGGCCGCTTCATCAACTCAATGCCGCTGGAATACACAAGTGCACGCTAGACGGTAGCAAATAACAGGAACGGTGCCCCGTGCAGAGCACGGGTTCTAACAACGTACAGCTATATCTACGATAGATCGGCTCTGATACCACTGAAGGGGATCGTGTGCAGAAAACAAAAAAATTCCTACCGACGATATCCTAAAAGCATGCCAAGATCTATTCTATGCAGATATAGTAGTACGAACGGAGATCGGAATACGTACCCTTGTAGACCGAAAGCAGGGATTACGTTCCCGCACAAACGTTGTTGATGAAGACCGACGAAGCCGACCTCAAGGTCGTGTAGAGGAAGCAGGCCTCCGAGTACCGCTAGCGTCGCACCTCGCAGGGAGTCGCACACGTACGGTGGAGACGACGGCCTCCGAAGCTCCAGTCCAGGACGAGCAGCGGAAGACTTGGACCGGAACACCAGCAGCGCGGCAGCGGGCTATGGTGGAGGAGATCCCCTTGCTCTGCTCGGCGCGGCTCCAACTTGGGAACCACGAGATCGAGAGAGAAATCGGGAATTAATTGGTGAATTAAAAGGCCAGGGGTGCCCCTTCTTATATAGGCTCCCAGGGGAGCCAACCTTGCCAGCCAGGCAATGTGGGACTATCCCCACATGCCTGGTGCGGCTAGGCTTGGTGCGCCGGCCCCCTGGTGGGCCCCTTGGCCCATCCAGGCCGGCCACCTTGGCCCCCACCGAATCCCCTAGGGATTTCCCCCCCTCTTGGGCCTTGTTTCGACCAGAAGGCCCATTTAGGGAAATCAGCCTAAATAAATTCGAAAATAAATATATAAAATCATATTTGCATATTAATAACACTAATTAATATCAAACATAATATATATAATTTTTTCTAGCTCCGAAAACTCTTTCGGCGCTGCCCGATCTCCATCGGACCCCTCCCGGTGATCTCCTTCCTTTCCGGTTGTCTTGTCGAAACCCCTTAAGTGTGTTACCCTAGCGGTTCGATATAATATCAAGTATGACCAAGACTCCTCAATGATCAACGACTAACTCGTAGGCCTGGACCCCATGAATTAATCACTGAGATATAACGAATGACTTTCATCTATCAAACCTGAACGTAAAGTCTTATACCTTTTGCCATAGCGATACTTAGCACGTCCGAGCGTCGTTCCATAGATATCTCCATACCTAATCCCGACCTCGTTACCGACGACGCTATCCTCTACTCGTTCATGATCTCATGCTCCGTGACCTAGTCACATGCTTGCAAGCTCATTAGACATGATCTCACCAAGTGGGCCCGAGAGTATCTATCCTGCTATGCGGACTAGCAAATCCCGCTCTTGACCTCTCGTCTCGACTACTCCTTTCCGATACCCAAAAGTATCACCGTTATTGTCATACTAAATAAGATACGACGTTTGGTGCAATCAAAGTATCTTCCGGGAATATCAATAAGAGTTGATCTCACGGTCAAAGGCGTAACGACTACGTTCTCCAAATCTGGGTATGTCCATCACATCGCTCTCTAGCGATATGACTCTCATTGCCGACCGGCGCCATGCCCCATGACCGGGAAATCTCGATCATCAATCGCGCAACGAAACTAGTCTTAGTAGAGGCTACTAGGGACCTGGTTGTTTACGTATCACACCCGCATTAATGTTTCCGCTTAATACGGTTCTAGCATGACACAAAAACCTATTATGAACAAACGAGATATGATAAAGAATACACTTTATTAATTGCCTCTAGGGCATATCTCCTTCACATAGTATGAGCAATTAACATAATTTTTCTGAGGATGCCATCACTATGCTTTTAGGTTCTGATGTCAATATCTGAGTCACTGACCAAAGACTCACAAATATCCATAACAATTTAGCTAAGGCTCACAAATACTCATACTGCAAGATGGACTTCTCTACCTAAGCATATGAAAATAGGTACACCATCATACCTTCATAGTTGCATTTAGTAATATCAAATACTTGCTCAGACAATAAGAAATGAACCCTTGGGGTTAGAGCTTTCCAAAAATATAGGTCCATTGACTCAGCGATCCTCACCTCCTTTGGTCCAATTAGCACGGCCGGTAGGAAATTAGCAAGTCACGGTTGTGTGATGCCTGGATACTCCACCGAACTACCCATCAATATCTTGGTTGGGCCGCTTCCATTGGATCAGCAGCACTACTTAAACGTCAGGAGGAAGCACAAGATTACCTAGTTGGTGAAGTCAAGGAGGGCGGCGTTGGCCTCCTCGTCGCTGGCCGACACGTCGATGTGCACCCTGACAGTCGTCTCCCCAATCGATGCGAGCATCGGCAGTAGAAGGGGATCAGCGAGGAGCGCAGAGTGCGGAACGATGATGGTGACGCCGGTGGGCCCATTGGCCCGTCCTCGCTTCCCAGGAGCCATCTCGTAGAATTGGTATCACCGCTCAAGAGGAAGAGGCCGGGCAGGGGCGGTGACCAGGTAGGGCAGAGCGAGATTCGTGGCTGCGGCGGGCGGAAGACGAAGCGAAACGCGGATGGAGGAGAGAAAATGGGCCGGATGGACAGCAATGCACCGGAGGATTAAAATGCACGTGGCATGGGTGTTGAAAAAATAGAATGTTGGACGAAAATAAGAGGAGGGAAGCAGAAACCAAATTTTCTTTTTAGATAGTAGAGAAAAAAATAAAAAACGACGGCATGCACCTAGGCGTTGCGTCTGATGATGGACGAATCCCTTGTTGTGGCGTGCTTATAGCGGCTGACGTCGTAACGGGTTAATCCTGATAAATATAACTAGGCGTACTGTAATGTATGCACCGCTACCTGAGCCCATGTTTTGTCTCACAATAGCGACGACGACGAGCGTGCTGCCTCTACCAATCCTGAGCTTACCAATGGAGAATACAAGTTTAGCACTCCCTACATGGGTCTCTTTGGATTGAAAGAATTTTCTAAGAATTTTAGAGGAATCCAATCCATAGGAACTAAGAATTTTATAGGATTCCAATTCATAGGAATTTTTCTTACACTATGTTTGGATGTAGGAAATTTGGCTCGGAATTGAAATTCTGGAATTGCTGGGATGATTCCGCCGTTTGGACTGGTCTAAGAATTTGGAACTGGAAACACGAACCAATTCCGAGCGGGGCTCCCTCCTACGCGAAGTGAACGCTTCAAGATTCCGAGGTCGCGAGCTCGGAAACGGGTGGAAACTGCCCCTCGTACCTGTTCGCTCTCACAGTCTCACGGGAAACAGCTACTCGCTCGAGACCTCGAGAAGAAATCGGTGGCGGCGGCACCGGTGAGTTCCGCCCTCCTCTCCCATTCCCCATCCTCTCCCTCTCTCCTCGACCTCCCTGCCCTGGGCATCCTCCTCCACGCCCTCATCCCCTTGGCCGCCCAGCCCTAAACCTAGATCGTGGGCAGGATCAGATCGGCGGCGGTAGCGTGAAATGCGGCGGCGGCCTTCTCCCCTGAGACTGGGACTGCGCGCGGTTATCTGTGTTGTCACTCCGAACGAACAGGGTAGCATGATTGCTGCTATCAGCCAACCCATCTCTTCCTGCCTGAATGCGAAAGAAGCATATGCAGGGGCGATACTTGCAGGTTCTATGTCATTTATCAATAGGAAGCTCATTGGATTGGCGCATCATCTGCCCAGCTAGCTAATAGTTCAGGTTTCTGTAGGATTGATCATGTGCCTGATGTAATAGCTGAACTCGCTAGGCATGCTGGCCTTGAGTAATGTATGAGCTTTTATCGTAAAAAAAGTTCAGTTAACCAAGTTCTTTTTCCTGTTTTTTTGTAATGTAATTTTAATTCTATTATGTGTGTAAAATAATATATCAAATATTCAAATATATACATACAGTTTTATCTATCTATGTAATACGTTAATAATGTTCAAACTCAATAAAATATCCAATTCCAAGTTTTGTACATCTAAATAGGAATTGGAATCGTTTGCTATGCTTTAATTCCAACCATATATTATATTCACAACCAAACAAAGGAATTGGAATTGAACTCCAATTCCTTTCCATCTTGGAATTGAAATTGCTAATCCAATTCAATTCCCAGTAAATTTTCCTACATCCAAATACAGTGTTAAGGAATGTAGAGGTAGCAGGCTAGCAGCACGTTTTCCTCCGTGCTCCATAGCATCAACCCTCCTTCATATCATACTCTTCCTGGTCTTTCTCCATCGTCTTTTTAAGATGGGATTGGGAGGCGGCGCGAGCGTGACTCCGACGAGGAGGAGTATAGAGATGATTTCTCGCTGTTTTTTTCTTCTTTTCGCCACTGCTAAAAAACGAGCCCTTTAATCTCCGTAGCAGCAAAAGCCACCGCAAAACAGTGCGTGTGACACATTCCCCACTTCTCTCAGCCCTATGTGTGTAATTATTTGGATGCCATCCAGATCAGGGTCAAGCTGATTTTGGTTAGAAGACATGTTTTATCTCCCATCTCTCTTGTTTCGCTCCCGGAGAACTACAGATACCTAAGTATGTTCTCTATGCTAGTCCTTCCAGGTTTTATAACACGAGTGGCCATGCGCTGAGGGCATGTGGTTCCTATCTAAGACCATATTTAATTACTCCCCAGAAGTTTGGTGGGAGTACAAGGTTATCAGTTTATCACGTTGTTATAAAGCTTTACTCACTCCATACTCAAGAGAGTGTGCATTTAGAGATTTGCACGTGAAACAAGAGAAATGGGGCCTTAACTCTATGGCATAACTTTATATGTGGTTGTGACCATTGAGAGAAGGGCGATTAAATGAGGAGGTTTGTTGCATACAGTAATTAAGACATAACATGCAGCCAATAGATATATCTCAAATTATTGCATGACTCAATTAATAATGATTAAGTTAAACATAAAGTGTATTGAGAGTGTAGATGGACACTCTTTTATGATTTTTTTTGGATGCTAGATGTACAGTTTCTAGCGGACGGAGAGAGTAGTTGTTATAAAGTTTTGGTTGCCCGCAACTACTATATATACTATATGAAGTGCAAACGACGTGTATCCAAGTGTGGATATAGGATAATTGTTGAAAGCATTTAACATGATCTTCCTCTATTAACAATGATAATCTTTTTTAAAAATGATCATAATAAGAAAAACAAATACAAACATAATTAATATATTCCCTCACTCCCGTATGCAACGAAATGCCAACAAGAGGGGCTTCCGGTGTCAGGCCTACAACTAACAGCCTAATACTAGTAGGCGAGTGCACGGGGTAGTACCCCTAGTGGGTTCGCTTCGTCGAAGATGGTGGAAGTGATCAGGCATTTGGGTGTCAAGTGGTGCCCAAACCCCGACCCGCATAAGTGGGTCTATGCGGGAGCGCCGCTTGAAACCTGAAACCTGGCTTTATTAACTCAAATTACCTAATATATTAAGGGGGGAGTTTTTCAGGCTCTCTCCTTGCTCCGAAATTCGACCGTTCGATCGAGATCGGACGGCCCAAATCACCCAATTCGCGCGTGAACAATGATGAACAGTACCGCGCGCACTTTTGCAATTACCCGCCCGCCGAGGACCTAGGTGTAATTACCAGAAACTGTAGGGACTGGTTTCCAAAAGTGACGAACCCTAATCCTAATTCACGATCTTCCTCAATTCCCCACCCACCTCTTCTCCCACGACGCGGCGGCTGCCGCCCCGCCCCAACCTCGCCCCTCCCCCACTCCATCCCTGCCCTGCCCGACGTCTCCCATGGTCGACATGCCGCCGCTCGGCCAGCCTCTTGGCGGGCTGACCTGCACGAGCTCCAGCGAGGGAGGGGCGAGCCGGTGGCGTTGTACGTGGAGGCCTCCAACAACCACGAGGAGGCGGTCTTCTTCTTCCCCAGCGCGCCCCTCGCGGACTATGACTGCGGATGGAGGCTCCGGTGCAGGACGTCTCCCATGGCCGGCCGGCCGCCGCTCGACCGGGGCGCTGCGGGACTACGGACTACGGGAAGTGTCCAGGGAGGTCTCCGCCTATCACCGTGCCCAGACGTCAGACTCTGTCCTGCTCCCTCCGTCCAGCACTGCAGCGTCTGCGATCTGTGAGCCTCCTCCCTGTCCCATGTTCTTGGTCGACGGCCTTCCTTTTCTGTATCCTCATTCTACCGACCAATGTTTCAGGTTCCTCCCGTTTCAGACCACTGTGACGTCTCTTTGTGCTCTACCTGCCATTCATGTGTGCTGCCTAGGAAAAACACAACGGCGCTCGCCCTTGATGCTCTTCAACGGCGGTTGTCAGCGAGGCTGAGCTTTTTTGTCTCAGCCTGAAATTGTGTCTCCCCCCAACGAGTGTTCTCCCTCCTCTCCTTCTCGAACTTTGAAACTCCTATGTACAGTTGTGGTATTGAATCAGTGGTTTCAATAACACAATCGAGTGTATTCATCAGGCAAAACTTCACTTCTTCCAATGGCATAACCAAATGGTTGGATTTGTATTTCATATTAAATTTGTCCTTTGATTTTATATCTTTGACTCAGAGTCCTTAGCTCTTTCTGATCGCTTTTTACTCATTTATCTCCATCCTCGATATCAAGTGGAGAGCAGAGGCGTTTGAGTGGCACCTCAAAATGCTTCAGATTCAGTTCCAAAGAGGTAATTTTCCTTTTTTTTGCCTTGCTTGCGGTTCTTCAGCATTATTGCGTTCTGAAGTGTATTTTTTGTGTACATAATCTTTGTATCTCGATATTTCTTATAATGTGTCAAGATACCATTTGTTATATTGACATCAAGAATGTGTAATATATGTGAACACCATCTTCCAGTTTTGTAAATTGATGATCTTACTTTTAATTTGGTGTGTATAATAACATATTTCCTACTTCTTCAGCTACAAAAATGTGCAAACGCATTCAATGGCTAATGAAAGAAGCACAATCATGCTATGTTTATTTTTTTAAACACAACCGAATGATTCAGGGATTTGGTGCTCATTACTGAACTTTGTACCATTAATTACAAATTTACATCTAGATCTAGGGTGTGGTATATGTTGTATTCTATTAACTTCGAATTTTGTGAATTGATTTCAGGTTTACTTAGTTGACCCTCCGTCAATTTGGCCATACAGGGTAAGAAGTTTCGCATGCGTTATTCTCTTTATGCTTTAAACTTAACTACGTGAAGTTACCCTAGGGTATGTTTTTCTGGAGTTGAAGCCCCATTGCTAGAGGCTACATAGTTCACTTCTGTTTTCTAGCCTGAACTTGATTGCACATAGTAAGAGGAGCTCAACAATATTAAAACGAATCTTCGGTTTCTTACGGAAGCTAACATGTATCACTTTATCCATCCAAACTTCGGGTTATTTCTGCCCCTTAAACATGTGAATTTGGCTCCTCTTACAGTGATGTTTTATGATTGCCAATTACGGTAGTGGACTGACATGTCTAGGTAGTACTGCGATGTTTTCTCTTGCAATATTAATTATGTTAACAGTGGCCAATTAATCAACTCATATACAGATTGTGAGCAATCGTGGACACGATATACAACTGATGGTTAGTAATAGTTACTTCATGGTATGTTCGCCTTTCACCATATATTGTGTACTGTAGACAATACATGGTGACCTTAAGTTCTTGATTTGAGGACAACAAACTGAAAGTGATCCATTTTCCACTCTATGTAGATTGATCATTTAATAAGTTGCTAGCAACCTTATATGATTTAGTATGAATTTAATTAAACTCTTATGGTTGTGTTGATGATTAAAAGAAAATACATATGGAGTATTATATGCTGTAATTATGTACATTCACAGTTATTTTATGATTACGAATGGATTATTCATCAGCCAATTAAATCAAAGTTCTGGTATGTTTTTGCTCCCCGTGTTAAGGATTGCTCTGTACTTTTGAGTAATTACTAATTAATTAGGTTGCTCTTTCCTGCAAACCTGCAAGCTCATATTTTATTGGTCCTGCACGCACTTTTCTATTATTGGTGGCGGCCGCGTGAATCCCTTTAGTTCACTTTGTTTCTTCTAATTTACATTTTTTTTTATTTGGAGATTCTTACAATCAGAAAATAATTACATTTGTTTGTAATTTCTGGTCTAAGACTTTAGAGCTAAATCTGTGTACACAAGTAACACTCTCTGTTAGGGTATGTAGTTGTCCCAATAACCGGTCATCTTTACCCTTCGGTCTCAAATGATTGCTACAGAGTATTCCCTATCCAACCCTTGGGGAATTCTAAACAGATTTAGGAGTTTTGGTAGTTCATTGTTTTCTCTCTAATCATGCGAGAATGTTTTTTGGCATCACAATTATTTTGTTGTATATCTGATGTGCATCCTACTGTTGGTGATCTCTCACTGTCTTGGACTGTTTTATTAGGTGGAACTTCTGTTGATCACGGTTCTCCTGCTGCTTTGGTCATATTACTGTTGGCCATTTTTTAGTTCGAGTAGTAAATTTGAAATTATAGTCTTTTACCTTTTAACATTTTGTGTAAATGCAGTACATGCAGCTATCTGATGACACTAACAAAGAGCTATGTTATCCTAAAAAACATACCTCCATAACTAATGTAGACCATGAGTATATGTGTACGTATATTCATATGTATGTATGGGGTATGCATATATAGATATATGTTGCTATCTTACCATCTATCGTTCAACTAATGCCACAGCTAAATGCATTGCCGAAATCAAAATCTCCAACGATTACTTACAATGAATATTGTACCACTAAACTAAAAACACTGTGTCATATATATCTCATAAAGGGCGCGGCGTGCCGCCGCGCCGATTACAACTAGTTACACTTACATCGTATGCCAATAAAACCAGGGGTGAGTCCAGCCACACGGACGTGGATCAACACGCCCCTGCTGAGCTAGCATATGAGCTACACCAAGTGAATTTTTATTACAATGCTTAATAAAAACCTTCCCAAACTTTAACAACAAGGTGCGACATTCATCAAGAATAGGACCAGTAGAGTGTCCAATATTGAATTTCAGCGCCACGGAGGTGATCACTTTTGGTGGTGGCAACCACTGGATTAGGGCTGCTTTGGATCATAGCATTAGAAAACAGAGGAATTAAAAAAACGTAAGTGCGTCATGAAGTCTTATTTGTTTTTAGGTTGGGTCGAGTCATGTTCCGCTTGTAACTTCCTCTGAATACTTATAGCATCTTTAGCGGCTCATTTAAATTTGATCATCTATATCCCATATAAAAATCATATAAAAAGATTCTCTTTTAGATGTTTCGAGTTTTCCAGTAGAACGTCTATATTTAGAACATCTATATTCTTTCTCATATATTTTAGTATTATCTTATAATTATCATTCAATAATTTCCTTTATGACTACTCTAATCCAGCCAACAAGAGCGAGGAGTCGTGTTTAGATGCTCCTCCTAACGTGCTCCATATGAGTCGTGTTTAGAACTTTAGATGATCCTTCAAATGTCTTCCGTGCTCCACATGTGGATGACGCGTACGAGGGCTTTGGGATCATCTATTGATAGATGACGCGACGAATGAGCTGTTGGGAGTTTTCTTTACCTACATCATCTATAACTGTTTTGGATATCCATTTAGATTAGCTGCTAGAGATGCTCTTACGGATTTATATTGATGCATAGGCCTTGTAAACTTGCCATGCTCGCTCTAACAAAAAAATGGTAGAGTACAGTCCTATGCGCACGCTCAAGAATCGGTACAGTACAGAGTACAGACCTACGTCACTTAAACTGGCGGGCCAAATCGTCAGGAATTGATAACCAGTTTAACCCGACAAAAAGAAACACTCCCCTGTAGATAGATGTTACAAGGTATACACACACGGTCATTAAAACACAGGCCCGCTACACTCCAGCTACAACTCTACAAGGCCCTTGAATCCTTGATGCAGTAGGTCATGGCGGCGGCGAAAGCGAGCAGCCGAGCAGGCCGACCAGGAACGTCGTGCCACCGAGGAGAGCCCCGACGCCGACGGTGAGCACCACGGCGAACGGCGTGAAGGTATTCGGCACGGACGCCGCGCTCACCCAGTGGCCCCGCGGGAATATCGCAGCGGCCAGGCTGACCACGTTCCACTTGTCATGGCCCGAGTAGAACAGCCGGTTGAGGTTCGCGACGATGGAGTGGCAGTTGCAGCTTGCAGGTGAACAGGTTGTAGCTCCTGTTCTGGAACTCCTGCACACCTTTCTTCAGAGGGTCATCCCATGCCGCCTCTGCTCGACTGCCAAGAAGCTTGTAGCGCTGCATATGGCCAAAGATTAGTGTCTGTTCTCTGGTGAGCTTGAAGCTTGTTGAGGAAAAACCCCACCAGAGAAACCAAACCAACGAAAGAGGAGCACAGATGCCCCCGCACACGCGCACCGAGGCTGAAATGAGCGCTCACAGTGCCAGCCTAGCTCGCTTAAAGATGTAGAGAGGTAATCAGGTCTGAAAGTTTTATCAATTCTAGGTTTTACACAAGATGATAAAATGAACCATAACAACCTTAAACCGTGGCCAACTAATACAAGACCGGAAACTAAATTAAACCCACACCGAAAAAAGAAACGGCTACATCTAAAGTATTTTCTTAATGCTGCTTCCTTGCTTGACGACTCCTGGGCGAAATCGCCTTCGGCCTCTTCCTCGTGGAAGAGAAGATGGGACTGTTGCATCCTCCTCCTTCTCCTCGTGAGGAGGAGCTGCAACTGCTTTGTCTTCCTCCTCCTCATCGGGCATCTCGACAGTGGCGTAGCCTAACGTCTCGTACTCTCGCCTAATCCTCGCCTGGTTGCCCAGATAGTACTGCTTGATATTCTCCAGCGCGGCACCGGCTGCAGGACAGCGTTTAGCCACGGTCGGCAAAGGTGGCACCTCGAAGGAAAGTATCTCATCCACCTGCTCTTGTCGCAACCGGTAAATCTTCTTCTTAATCTTCTTCTTCTCCTCGTTGTTCCGTATCTTCTCTTCGAGTTTAAAGATGGCCGGCAACTCCATACTAAGCAGATCGCTTGTCATCGTTAGAGTAGTAGTTCAGATTGTGCCCTGGCAAAAAAAGCGACCAGCGAGGTTGATGAGAAATCAGGCGCCCATTGGCCCATATATATATGGCCTTACAAATCTATATCGGGCTCGCTCACACTCCGAGTCGACCTGCGCAGGAAGCCTATGGAATCCGACTGCACACCGGCCGGGAGCCCGGGACGGATCCAGATCGTGTGCTGGGTGCGCCACGGAACACCCGGAAGTTGTGAAGGTTCCTCGGTGGGATTAACTAATAATCGCTGGATCATATATAAGGAAAACAAACTCACCAGAGACTTGGAGACAGCAGGATCTCGACGTATCCGACGAGGAAGAACACGAACCGAAGAGTATGACCCGGGAGCGGGAGAAAGAAAGAAGAAATGGGAGGAGTTGTGTAGGGAGCGGATACGTACGGCGGAACTGAGTGGTGCCACTTTTCTTTTGCGGAAGCAGAAAGAAACCCTGGAAACAAATACATAAACAAATATTATCAGAAACATATATGCACCGAATACGACGTGAAAAGGAGCATAAAGATGTTTGCCGGAACCAAGAGACTCCTTAGATAATGCAGAACTACTCAATCAAACCAAAAAAAAAACTTGTTATATTTTTAATATTAAACTAAATATAATGAGATGTCATGATTATAAAATATAGTGTGTTTAAATTATCAACTTCAACAACTTCAAAAAATACCTACTATTGTCCCTTATACTAGTGCAATACTGAATTGTCGAACAGGGAACGACTCGAGAGGGACATGATATACGAGTATATATGTTTGGTCGCTTCAGATACTTTGATTTTTATTCATATCTTTGATTGTGTCTCAATTTCTCCACTAAAATTACTGGGACCGCTAGATTTGGAAAGCACAACCTAGAAAAAAGGAAAGTTTAGCGGAAACAAAATTTCCGTTTCCCTAGTCATTCCACCGGAATATCCTGTTACAATTTCGGTTTTGTTCCGCATATTAGTTTCCGTTTTCATTACCCTTTTGCAAAATTCCTTTTCCATTTTTTCACGGAAAAGTCAAAAAGATTCTGCTCCATTTTTTTCACAGAAAACTCAGAAAGATTCTGCTCCATTTTCATTCCGACGCTTGTTGCAGTAACATCATAATTTGGGCTTTTGAGCCGATAGACTTCCCGAATAGAATATGCCAAACCTCCCACACACAAAAAACTGGCCGGGCAAGTGTTGTCTCAAAAAAAAAAACTTCAACGTAACCGCTTACAGGATGGAGGCGAGGGGCGTGCAGACCTCCCTCCTCTCCCGCCCATGTGCTTGGTTCCAGCGATGCCCAGCCCCAGCAAGCGGCGGTGGCTGCAGCAACTGGCGGCGACCGCAAGCTGCATCGGTGGCGGCACTGAGCGAACCGCCTCCTCTTTCGCGCGCTCCCTCCATTGAGACACGGGCTCCTCCTTCCCGACCAGCAGGGCCAAGTCGCCGATGCATCCATCCCCACCGGTGCAGGTCACCTTGCCGACACGTACGTCCTCACCGGCTGAAGCGAGATCAAGTGCTCATGTCTACCCCTCTTTCTCAGGTACTCCCATGATGACCTACAAGTATAGGGTATTGCAACAGTCTTTGAGACAAGTAAAATCTAAATTTATTGATTTGACACAGGGGAGCTAAATAAATATTTATAAGGCTTAACAATTGAGTTGTCAATTCAATCACACCTAAAAGTATGTTTGCTCGATACAACTAATTAGTAGCAACATTAAGCAATACTAGAATAACATCATCAATAGTCACATCTAAGTGGCTCGATGCAACTGTCTTGATCATGTTTCCTTCGGGCTTAAAAACCCTCTCTGTAATTTTCTCGGATTTTCTGAGACTTTTGATATTTCTAAATAATAGAGACATACTGGTAATTCTACTAAAAACAGCGCCAATCCGTGCCAGTGGCATTCAAATCATGCAAATTTGAGGCAAAAAAATAGCAAAAGTGTTTGAAAAAATAGATACGTTTGCGATGTATCAAACTCCCCCAAGCTTAACAAATCACTTATCCTCAAGCAATTCAGTTGACAAACTGAGAGCGATAAAGAAAACTTTAACAAACACCATTGCATTCATATGATGTAAAATATATTTATGCTATGCTCAGTGTCCCAACAAAAGTTATACTAATAATGAAACACATCAATTCGTAAACCTATGAGAAACCTCAGACATGCTAAAAGTTAATAAAATGAGATGTAAACATTAACAAGACTGTAAAGTGTATCACAAAACATAGTAATGTGGTATCTCAGTATCTCAGGGAACGACTCGAGAGGGACATGATATACGAGTATATATGGTTGATCGCTTCAGATACTTTGATTTTTATTCATATCTTTGATCGTGTCTCAGTTTCTCCACTAAAATTACTGGGACCGCTAGATTTGGAAAGCACAACCTAGAAAAAAGGAAAGTTTAGCGGAACCAAAATTTCCGTTTCCCCGGTCGTTCCACCAGAATATCATGTTCCAATTCCGTTTTTGTTCCCCATATTAGTTTCCGTTTTCATTACCCTTTTGTAAAACTCCTTTTTCATTTTTTCACGGAAAAGTCAGAAAGATTCCGCTCCATTTTTTCATAGAAAACTCAGAAAGATTCGGCTCCATTTTCATCCCTACGATTGTTGCGGTAACATCATAATTTGGGCTTTTGAGCCGATAGACTTCCCGAATAGAATATGCCAAACCTCCCACATACACACAAAACTGGCCAGGTAAGTGTTGTTGTAAAAAAAAAACTTAAACGTAACCGCTTACAGGATGGAGGCGAGGGGCATGCAGACCTCCCTCCTCTCCCGCCCGTGTGCTTAGTTCCAGCGATGCCCAACCCCAGCAGACTGCCGCAGGTGGCGGTGACAGCAAGCTGCAGCGGCGGCGGCACTGAGTGAACCGCCTCCTCTTTCGCGCGCTCCCTCCATTGAGACACGGGCTCCTCCTTCCCGACCAGCAGGGCCAAGTCGCTGATGCATCCATCCCCACCGGTGCATGCCACCTTGCCGACACGTATGTCCTCACCAGCTGAAGCGAGATCAAGTGATCATGTCTAGCCCTCTTTCTCAGGTACTCACATGATGACCTACAAGTATAGTGAATTGCATCAGTCTTCGAGAAAAGCAAAATCTAAATTTATTGATTTGACACATGGGAGCCAAATAATATTTATAAGGCTTAACAATTGAGTTGTCAATTCAATCACAACTAAAAGTATGTTTGCTCGATACAACTAATTAGTAGCAACATTAAGCAATACTAGAAATAACAGCAGCAATAGTCACACCTAAGTGGCTCGATGCAAGAGTCTTCTGGATCATGTTTCCTTCAGGCTTAAAACCCTCTCTGTAATTTTCTCGGATTTTCTGAGACTTTTGATATTTCTAAATAATAGAGACATACATGTAATTTTGCTAAAAACAACGCCAATCCGTGTTAGTGGCATTCAAATCATACAAATTTGAGCCAAAACAATAGCAAAAGTATTTGAAAAAATAGATACGTTTGCGCCGTATCCAACTCCCCCACGCTTAACAAATTGTTTATCCTCAATCAATTCAGTTGACAAACTGAGAGCGATAAAGAAAACTTTAACAAACACCATTGCATTCCCATATGATGTAAATATATTTATGCTATGCTCAGTGTCCCAACAAAAGTTATACTAATAATGAAATACATCAATTCGTAAACCTATGAGAAACCTCAGATATGCTAAAAGTTAATAAAATGAGATGTAAACATTGACAAGACTGTAAAGTGTATCACAAAACATAGTAATGTGGTATCTCAGTTTCGTGCCAATGCCGTTGTCTCCCTCTAGTTCGTCTCTATCATGTCTCTATCAGCATCATGCCTCTCCTCTCCCTCAAACTTGACCTCTCCCTTAGCTCTCTCTCCCAATAAAACGTGCCCACATGCCAGCCAGCCGCATCTCGTTGGCAGCACACCTCTACGAAGCATCTCACTCTCCCCTCTGCTCTATTGCGTCAAGATATGGTTGTTCCTGCTGCATTTCTTCTTCAGGTGGTGGCTGGAGGTTGAATTGACGGGCTAATGGCGAGCTGAGAGGTGGTGTCCGTATCCCAATGAAGTCCCCAATGGTGGTCGGGTACCTAGTAATATCGGGGTCGGGGGCCATTTCATTCCCGATAGGGTAGCGCGGGCTGGTGGGGCCGGGGACTAGGGAAATAGGGATCGAGGCAGGAGACAATTATATCAATGGTGGTGGTGGTGATATTTATGATCTTTTTTGTGAAGTTTAAAGCGGTCGTATATCCGCCATCCGACTAGATGGAATAGAATATTATTTACAAAGTTTTAGACTCGAGAAAAAGCCCTTTACATGCAATAATGTTTTTGCTTGATTCGATTATCGCCAAATTGTGTTTGATTGCACTTTTTATGGACAATGTTAATTGCTATGTCTTCTATCACACAAGTTTGTTGGATATATGAACTATTTAATGTACTAGATATTAGAATGATATTTGGGCATTTATATGTGGTCTTTTGTCAAGTTATGTTGTTTAAAATTATGAATCTGGCTAAGCCCGGAAACAAGTTTCTCGTACCGCGCGAGGTCCAACAAATTTCTTAAACTCGTTCTGAAACTCGTGTCTAGTCGTACCCGAAACTAGTTTTGCTGACCATATTTATCCGGGATGTGCTAGAGAAACTGTAAGAACCAAATGTTTCCTGCCTGTGGCCAGACTCCCATGCACATGCACCAAAACTTACCGGGAGTAGCATACCAATTTTGTGAAACATTATGATAGTTTAAAAATGTGCAGAAAGTCCTACATCAATACCGAGCCAACCCATGTTATAAAAGCTGGTGGAGTAGCAAGCAAATACTACCTACCTACAGTTTTCACAAAGTGGAACGGAGGAAATATGAGAGAAAGCAATTTGACCACCATGGTTTCAACCTGGCCGTTTGATCGTAGCCAAATAACAACACTAGTGGGATTGTGAAGCGTCGGGAACTGCTTGCGTACCTCACTAAGCTTTGGACCTTGTCCATTTTCGTTCATGTTCTCAGCTACGCTGAGAAGGCTCTAGCATGATGAGAAGGGCCCTTCAGTACATCGAGGAGATTGTCTAGGAGTCTGAGCTTGCCCGAAAGTTGAAATATACAATAGTCTAGACGCTATCCTGCAGCCGCCAGCGAGGTGGAGAAAATCAAGCAACACTATATCAGGCCGAGTAAAAGGTATCTTCTCCTTGGATTATCCCACGAGGAAGAGGCTGAAGACAGTTGCGCCCGGGGGTCGTCAAACAAGCAAGAAAGAGCTGTTAAAAAACGTTATAGTCGTAGAGTTTTGCATGGTGCGTAGAACCTAAATGCGATGTAACGAATCCCACGCCCAAGCTCCCCAGTTATGATGATTTGTTCATACTTTGAAGTGTAATATAATGATCAATCAAATAGTAGTTAAACACCGCACTACAAACACACAACATCGTGGGCAGTTTTCTTAATTCTAATGGAAACCATAATGCTCAGTGAAACTTTTTGGGTTAATCCTAGACCACCATGATTAATATCGACCCACCTGTGTACGGCTGCACCCAAGAGTTGAAACGTGCATCTAACTACCAGGTTATCATCGAAACGGTATCAATGGGAAAGCGACTAACTACAAGGAGTACTGGTTTCAGATTGATCTACCAACGGCAATGGACACCAGAAATCAAAATTTCTCCGATAACCAGGTTCAGTTTTGATATAGAAAATATTGCTCACGCTCTAAGAAGAATCAGTACAATACAGACCTTCGAAACTTTCAATTGCCATGCCAATATCGTCAGGATTTGATAACCAGTTCAAGGTTTAAACCAGACAAAAAGAACACTCTTTCATAGATACATATTCCAAGGTACATTAAAACACGAGAGGCTAGATACACTCCAGTTTTACAACACTACAAGGAACCATCCCGTCATGGCTGCGGTGAAAGCGAGCAGGCCGCCCGACGGTGAGCACCACGGCGAACGGCGCGAAGGTGTTCGCCATGGACGCCGTGCTCACCCAGTGGCCCCGCAGGAACATCGCAGCGGCCAGGCTGACCACGTTCCACTTGTCATGGCCCCCGAGTAGAAGAGCCTGTTCAGGTTGTTCGTGACGAAGGAGTGGCAGTTGCAGGTGAAGCTAGCAGACGCAGATCCCTGTTCCGCACGTGTAACTAACACTATCATGGTTGCTCTTACAGAAAAACTTGATCATGCTCATCCGTTTTGATCTAGCGCTCCAAATCCACCGTACGATTGTACTGCAGCAAGCCCTCTCCAACTCCTCAAGTAGCCGTTGCGCTAGTGTTTCCAGTTTGGTCACTCAGCTAGGTAGGATGTTTCGTCAGTTAGGATTTCCTTCAGTTTCCACGGACAAGAACCGAGAAGGAGCCGAGACGATCCGTGTGCTGGGGACGGCATGCTAGTTCACGCCGAGCTCATGGCGACGTGGTATATATGGAGTTCAATTCGGTTCGTACGATTCCTGCGTAGAGCGACTAGGAGTCTGTCTGAGCGCGCCGCAAGCCCTTTAAAATACTTGTTGGCGGCCGCCATTAAGTACGAAGAGAAGTACTTACGGAACAGAGAGGGCAAGAAGAAGAAGAAGAAGACTTTCCGGCTGCCGCAAGAGCAGCTGGACGCCTTACTCTCCTTCCAGGTGCCTGCTGTGCCGACCGTGGCTGAAGGCTGTCCTGCAGCCGCCGCTGCCGCGTTGGAGAGAATCAAGCAGTTTTTTGAGGCCGAGCTGGAGAGGATGCGGCGAGAGTACGAGGCGACAGGCTACGCCACTTACGAGGTGACCGATGACGAGTAGAAGGAAGACAAAGCGGCGGTGACGGCTGCTCCTCGCGAGGAGGAGAAGGATGGTGCCGCGGCGACAGTGGAACCTGCGCCTTGGATTGGTCCACGAGGGAGAGGCCGGAGACGGTATCGCCCGGGAGTCGTCATTCGTCAAGCAAGCAAGGGCCGGGCAGCAGCTATTTATGAGGAATGCGCTTTTCTTTGTCCTAGTTTTGCTTGTGTTAGTTTTGCTGCTAATAGGGCAGCTCATGAATTAGCCAGGTTTGGTGAGGTTAACCATGGTGTGTGGCATGGTGATCCTCCTATTAGTATTCGAGCTGTAATTGCAAACGATGTAACTATTTATTTTTAATGAGACGGCTTGCTTGCTTATTATATATATATATACTGTTATTTCAAAAAAAAAACTTAAAGTTGTGTGTGTTTTAGTTTCCGCTCTTGATTTTGTTGGCTGCGGTTGCTCAGCTGTATTGTGTTTATTTTATAATCTGTAAAACCTAATTGTTGACAAGATTTTCAGACTTGTTTACCTCTCTACATCTTTAAGCGAGGCTATGGACACCAGAAATCAAAAAACTTTCTGTGATAACCAGGTCTTGCTATATGCTCACGCTCTAGGAAGGATGGGTACAGTACAGACCTGCAGAACTTAAATTGGTGTGCCGAAATCGTCTGGATTTAATAACCAGTTTAAGCCAGACAAATAGAACACTCTCATAGATACATGCTACAAGATACACACATGGTCATCTCAGGCCTGCTACACTCCAGCTACAACTCTACAAGGCCCTTGATGCAGTACGTGCCCACGAGGAACCATCCAGTCATGGCGGCGGCGAAAGCGAGCAGGCCGACCAGGAACGTCGTGCCACCGAGGAGAGCCCCAATGGTGAGCACCACGGCGAACGGTGCGAAGGTCTTTGCCACAGACGCGGTGCTCACCCAGCGGCCCCGCAGGAACATCATGGCGGCTAGGCTGACCACGTTCCATTTGTCGTGGCCAGAGTAGAAGAGCCTGTTCAGGTTGTTCGCGACGAAGGAGTGGCAGTTGCAGGTGAACAGGTTGTAGCTCCTGTTCTGGAACTCCTGCACGCCCTTCTTCAGAGCGTCGTCCCATGCCGTCTCCGCTTGACTGCCTAGAAGATTGTAGCGCTGCATATGGCAAAAGATTAGTGTCTTCTGAGTGAATAGTATGGCTCCGCTTGTGAATGCACCATGAACGATAGTATAAACCACAAAGTACAGACCTCATCGCCATTTACTTGGATGTAGCGTGCAACAGCTCCAAAAGCAAAGTTGTCAACTGACACAAAATTTGGACCAGCAAAGTCCAATATCACACCATCTTCTCTGCAAATGCCAATATGGCCGATAAATGGTACCAACCATGTGATGAAGGGTATGGGAGTCCATACGATGCAACAAGGAAAGCGAGCTCTTCTTGGGTCAATCTGACTGAGCTGGCTTCTTTCAGCTTCCATCAGCCTACTCCTAGTTCAAGCTGCTGATCAAGATGCAAGGGAGGATCGCTGCAGTGGAATACTGCATTAACATTCAGACAAAGTATACACAATCATGTGCTCAGGAATACAAGAAAACACATGAAATGCAGGCTAGGAGTTCACTAATTAACACTAAGTAATAGTAGCTATCATGAAAATACATGACATTTACAGTGACCTGCACATATAGAATTGAAGAAGTCTTATTCCACAAGGAACATAAAACAGCATGAACAGAACAGAACTCTACATATTCAATAACTTGAGCAGAACCTCAAAGCAAAAAAGTTACAGACTACCATGATTCTGTTGTTCCTGACAGTCTGGTGCTAGAATGCAACTAAATGACATAAGAAAAAAACCGAAGGCCATACTATTTCCCTTTTTCCCTATTATTATTTTGCATAATGTAAGACAAAGGATGCTCTCATTCTCTGAAGAAGCGGGAGTTCATTCATATGGTTTGTCCCTGCATTGTCATCTCAGGCTGAATTCAATCCTTTGCAGGATTGGACCATATTTTACCACAGTAATATGGCCAGACATACTGTGTAATTCTCTATTAGTTTTTTTTATAACCACTTGTTTTTTATCAAGATTGTGAGAAATGGGTAACAGTCTATCACAAATGAAATACTATTATGCCTCAAAAATCATGAATTTTTGCACAGGGATCCAGCCGGGTGATCCACATCTAATCAACTTGAAGCTACTTAAGAAGATTTAACATGCTTACCAGCTTATGAGGCCCATCTGGCTGATGTTCGGTTCCTACATTAGTCCCGATTCTGAACGAACAATATATCCCCATACCTACACAGGTTTAAGTTTCAACTGGTACTGTATAACTCAACACAATTCCAGTCTAAAGGATTGAATTCCATTTTTGTCCGGCACATCAATCCCACAGGCCACAGGATAATGCCCTTTTGGCTCAATCAATCCCAGTCAAACAAAAGACATGAACCATCACCAGTTTCAACGATACAAGAGCTCTCAGGAAACGCTAATCCCTCTACTAAACCAGCAAATTCAAGATCGCCGACAGCATCACCGGTACAGTGTTTGCTCGGATTGAAGAAAAAACTGGAGGAAACTACGGAACCTAACTAGGGGATCACAGATAGGGTTAGTCAGATTCAAGCTGGAAAAGCACATGAACAAGCAGGGTGATTCCGATTCCGCTGTCCTGTCCGAGTTGGACTTACCGATAGGAGAGATCCTGGCGGAGATCGGCCTGACGTCTTCTCCTTGACCAAGTCCGGCGGCGGCGGAGAAACGGCACCGGCGATGGGGCCTGAGTGCCTGATGGCGCAGAGCTCGGGCTCGGGATTGGGGGTAGCTCGTGCTTCGGATCGGTGCGGTCCTAGCAAAACTACATACAAGCAGATGCATCAAGATTTTTTAGGCTTCATTCCCCTAAAAAAAGGTTTAGGCTTCAAAAAATTAGAGATGCATCAAGATTTACTTGCTGAAAAAAATAAAATCTTAAATATGAATTTGAAAAATTGATTCAATAAATGAGCAACTAGCAGAATTAACAATAGAGTTTGACACCATTAGATCTAATCTGAATGCATGCTTACAAATAGTAAAATGCGCTTAAAACACTAGGCGTGTGCTATGGCGTGAAAGTTATTCTTGGACCTATCGCACACATTGCACCACATTTATTTAAAGAGGTGAAAGTTTTACCTTTTATATTGATATAGAAAAACAAATATGATGCGGCCGAGGCTGAAGTAAAAATATACAACCTCAAAGCATTCTAAGAGATAATCTCTATCAAATGTTAAGCACCTGCAAAGACCCAACTCTTTACTCCCTTGCTTGATTTTCTGGAGTAGGGACAATTGCATCGAAAACTAGTTGTTGAAGACAACATTGTGCTACTTCCATATCTCCCAAGAGATTAAAGTGATAGCCGACCTAATCCCTTTGGGTGGGCAATCGAAATATTTATGATGGCCAATACTAAAAAAAACTGTTGGGTGGGCCGTGCCCAAATCATGAACCAAAGAATGGCAGTTTAGCTAAGAAGCTGCGGCTCTCAAGATTTGAAGTGAATAGCGGCACTCAAACAACATATGCCTACCAGTCTCTCCTAGACATTGACACAACTTACATAGCGGGTTGTGGGGTCATCTCCTTACAACCAGACGGTCTAATGTTCATAGCGCGGTTCTGAACAGCTAGCTAAGTGAAGAAGCGGTATTTTGGCGCTGCCTAGGTCTTCCAGACAAGATGCTCAAAGGAGCAAGGAGTGGATCCAAGGAACCGAGCTTTATAGGCCAACTATATTTAACTCTATATCACTAAAAACTCTAAGGGCTTAAGAAATGGTGGCCTCTCCTTGTTTGCACAACAACTTAGAGTAGGTAGCCATGAACACCTTCAGGTGAGGCGGTCGTAGAAACCAGTGCTATGGCCTCATCTACCATAGTGCAAGAGGTAACTCAGTTGTGCTCACAGACTCAACACAAAAGGAGAAGGGTTGGTAGACATTGCATGCGACAGGTTCCCCACGTCTCTCAAACCCAAAAACTGTTATTTGATTCTGAACCATATCTAAGAGACATGGAGTTTTCGGTGAAAAAACATGGCGGCCAAGCTGCTTTGTCTCTGATCTTCATCTTTTGCTTTGTGAGAACTATTAGCAAGTAGTATTTACTCTATGGCTGTACATCCAGGTTTTATAACATGGTTTGGGCATGTGTTCATGTGGAACTTTACTCACCTTTCTCTTTTGAAAAGTACGCTATAAATTTATTTGAGATGGCCATGTCAGGGGGCATGTGGTTCTATCTAGGACGCATTTACCATTTAGTTACTCCCGGCAAGTTGGTGCCGGTCTTTATGGAGCTTTTACGCAAGGGAGTATGACTATCGTGTTATTAAGGTTTGCTTGCCGCATTGCCCTCATCTCCTATTACTACTTGAAGTGCAAACAATGTCCACCAAAATACATGAACAATTGGATGTTCATCCATGCAGGATGTAGAAGCAGTCAGGAAACACGCATCCCATTAATTCAAGAAAATCTGGATGAACTTACGGAACTTAGCGAGGGCATGTAGATATGGTTAGTCTGGTTCAAGCTAAAAGCACACACGAACAAACAGGGAAGGTATGGTTCTGACATCGATGTCTTGTCTCTGTTCGACTAACTAGAGGAGATGTCTTGATAGAGATCGACCTGACACCTTCTCCTTGGCCAAGTCCGGCGGCAGGAACAAATGACTCCAGTGATAAGACAAACGGGGTGCAAAAGTTTGGAGTAGCACGTGTCTCGAACTCGGTTAGGCAAAAGAGAGAATAGTTTCCTGATTAATAGTGAAGAAAATCAAGCGAATAACACACGCACACACAAACACATAACTTTAAGAGTTATTAAAAAACACAAATATTGGAATTAATGTGAAAAAACACAACTTTGTGGTTGATCACCAACAAAGTACCCAATTACTCTGTTTTTTGTCCATTTAATAACAAAACTGCCACATGTGGCCCGTCTGACGTGGGCATACTCTTTTGTACCCCACATTGAGATACCTGGTGCAGTTCAGTCTACGAACACACACCACGACCGGCTCAGGTCGAAACCCACAAGAACAGCCAGCATGGATGCTCATCGACATGAGAGTACACTCCAAGTCAAGCATAGTCCATGGCGGTTTAGCCTTTCCTTATATGTAAACTTTGTTTATGAATTCCGGAGACCCATACTCCAAAAGGCTGGGAGGGCCGCCGATCTAGGCTAAGCTTACACAGAGACACCAAAACCCTAGCGAGATTCCATCTCGCTGGGATCGTCGTTGTAATACTCTCGAGATTAATAACCAGACAAGCTTGACCAAGGTAAAAAGAATGTAGGGTGGAGCCCTAAACCTAGGTAAGTCCTTATTTATCACCTGATGTTAGCCGTCAATGTTGACTTGGCCGAAATAAGCATGTACAAACAAAATTGGTGATTGTCTGCTGCCATGATTACAACATAGGAAAGTAGAAATTACTGCGAGCTAGCTCAAATCTGAAGCAGAATGAACACAAGTGCGACCGACATATTGGTTTTAGCGGTTGACCGCATGACCCTCTCTCCCAGCTCTACTTGCGAGTATGTACAGACCGCAAAGATACTTAACAGTGGAGGACAACCCTTATGCAAGACCACCGCAGATCATATCGTGCCAGAGGTTGCTTAGCATAGCTCAAAACATCAAAACATTAACAACGCACACAAGCAGTTCCCCATGTCCCTCAATCCCATTAGTTGTTATTTGGCTCCCATCCAACGGTCAGGCCCAAACCATGGCGGTCAACTTGCTTTGTCTCTCCTATTTCATGTCTTCCCGGCCCTTGGTGAAAACTGCAGGTAAGTATTATATTTGCTCCATATCACTAGAAAACCCTTATTGGAGAAAGAATACTAGTGGCACATATAGTATTTTAGACATCACTGGTAAATTCTGTTGCGTGCAGAAATTCGTGTGCAGTCACTGTATTTCGTAACCAGTGGGCAGTGGCACACCGTTATATGCTATGTACGAGCTTTTATAACATGGTTTGGCTCTGTATTGATGTGCTCATTTCCTCACTTTTTTATGAACCATAATAATGCTTCACCGAGTATAATGCTATTTTTTTATTATTATGGCAAGAAGGGAGCATGTGGTTACTATCTAAGACCACTTTTATTTTCTCTAAAAGAAATTGGTGATCATCATTATGAATCTTCACTGCGAGGGCCGATGGGGTGTTGTTACATGATCTATAAAGCTTAGGTTGCCAGTTGCCACAACCTCCTATTAGTTCAAGTCCAAACGGTGGGTAGCCAAGCGCAAATAGGGCGATTGTAGAAAGCATGTAAGTAGGAGAAAATTATAAAAACCCACCATAATTGCGGCTAGGTTTTCATAAAACCACCGGGATTTCCAAAAATTGCGCGCAACCACCGGTTCAACGCTAATGATTTTCAGACAACCACCACTTCCATGTTAACCATCCGTGAAGCTCAGTTTAGTATGAAACTGACATGAGGGACCCAGTTTCAGAAGTGACGTGGCAATTTAGACAGCCGCCATTAGAATAGGCCCACCTGTCAGGTTATTTTTGGACTTTTATGCAAATTTGTCTAGGACCCACTTGCCAGACTAATAAAAAAATGTGTCTTCTTCCTTCTCTAGATTGGAGCATGCCGCCGGAGATTCAGAGCACAACCAATCTCACCGCCGGCGCCCTCCCTCGCGCCATCGCATCCTCCTTCCGCGGCTATCCCGGGTGCAGGCGGGCGGGCGTGCGAGCGGTGGGCGTGCGCCGGGCGTGCAGCGCGAGCGAGCTACGGCGGGCGTGCAGCGCGAGCAACGGGCGGCGAGCGGCGAGCTGCGCCGGGCGTGCAGCGCGAGAAGCGGGCGAGCGGCGGCGGGCGGCCGGGCGTTGAGCTGCGGCGGGTGGCCGGGCGGTGAGCGGCGAGCTGCGGGCGGTCGGGCGTGCAGCGGCGAGTTGTGGGATGTCGTCACACAGGAAGGGAAAGACTTGCAAGCGGCCGTTCCCGGGCAAAGCAGCGATGCCGGCGCCGCCATGGGAAAGGGAGCCGCCATGTGAGCTTCCCCTATGGTCCCTGGATAGGACTACGCGCGGCAAGCCCTTCCGGCCCCATTCCCACGAGCTGCTCCTCCGCGGCTCGCTATGTCGGGCTCCTCGTCCTTGTTGATACGGCGCAGGTCGGCTCTGCTCTGACGACCTCCTCCGCACCCTCTACGAGCTATCCTTAACCTGGAATTCAATCGAGCGCATGTGCTGCCGGCAGCTGGCTGGACGGGGCACACAACAGGAGACATGGCGCGTCAAGTTTTAGGCTGCTCTCTGCTTTCTCTGCTGCGAGCTCCATGACGCCGTGGCCATTGGAGCGGGTTCATCAGAGAGAGCATAGAAGGACGGCGCAGTCCGGCATAGGGGATCGTTTGAGGAGTCTGAAGGAGATATGCCCTATAGGCAATTAATAAAGTGTATTCTTTATCATATCTCGTTTGTTCATAATAGGTTTTGTGTCATGCTAGAACCGTATTAAGCGGAAACATTAATGCGGGTGTGATACGTAAACAACCAGGTCCCTAGTAGCCTCTACTAAGACTAGTTTCGTTGCGCGATTGATGATCGAGTTTTCCCGGTCATGGGGCATGGCGCCGGTCGGCAATGAGAGTCATATCACTGGAGAGTGATGTGATGGACATACCCAGATTTGGAGAACGTAGTCGTTACGCCTTTGACCGTGAGATCAACTCTTATTGATATTCCCGGAAGATACTTTGATTGCACCAAACGTCGTATCTTATTTAGTATGACAATAACGGTGATACTTTTGGGTATTGGAAAGGAGTATTGAGACGAGGGGTCAAGAGCGGGATTTGCCAGTCCGCATAGCAGGATAGATACTCTCGGGCCCACTCGGTGAGATCTTGTCTAATGAGATTGCAAGCATGTGACTAGGTCACGGAGACATGAGATCATGAACGAGTAGAAGATAGCATCGTCGGTAACGAGGTCGGGATCAGGTATGGAGATATCTATGGAACGACACTCGGACGTGCTAAGTATCGCTATGGCAAAAGGTCTAAGACTTCACGTTCAGGTTTGATAGATGAAAGTCATTCGTTATATCTCAGGGATTAATTCATGGGGTCCAGGCCTACGGATTAGTCGTTGATCATTGAGGAGTCTTGATCATACCTGATATTATATCGAACCGCTAGGGTAACACACTTAAGGGGTTTCGACAAGACAACCGGAAAGGAAGGAGATCACCGGGAGCGTCCCGGGAGAGGTCCGATGGAGGTCGGGCAGCGCCGAAAGAGTTTTCGGAGCTAGGAAATATTATATATATTATGTTTGATATTAATTAGTGTTATTAATATGCAAATATGATTTTATATATTTATTTTCGAATTTATTAAGGCAGATTTCCCTAAATGGGCCTTCCGGACGAAAGAAGGCCCAAGAGGGGGGAACCCCCTTGGGAATTCGGTGGGAGCTTAGGGGCCGGCCTAGGTGGGCCACAAGATCTCACCGAGTGGGCCGGCGCACCCCCTTGGCCGAACCAGGCTATGTGGGGATAGTCCCACATTGCCTGGCTGGCAAGGTAGGCTCCCCTTGGGAGCCTATATAAGAAGGGGCACCCCCAGCCTTTTAATTCACCAATTAATTCCTGATTTCTCTCTCGATCTCGTGGTTCCCAAGTCCGAGCCGCGCCGAGCAAGAGAAAGAGGGGATCTCCTCCACCATAGCCCGCTGTCGCGCTGCTGGTGTTCCGGTCCAAGTCTTCCGCTGCTCGTCCTGGACTGGAGCTTCGGAGGCGTCGTCTCCACCGTACGTGTGCGACTCCCTGCGAGGTGCTGCGCTAGCGGTACTCGGAGGCCTGCTTCCTCTACACGACCTTGAGGTCGGCTTCGTCGGTCTGCATCGACAACGTTTGTGCGGGAACGTAATCCCCGCTTTCGGTCTACAAGGGTACGTATTCCGATCTCCGTTCGTACTACTATATCTGTATAGAATAGATCTTGGCTAGTTTAAGGATATCGTTGCTAGGAAAATTTTTGTTTTCTGCACACGATCCCCTTCAGAGTCGTCGGAACGGGGCGCACAACCGGCAGATGGGAGGTGGACGGAGCAGGCGGAGGTGGGCGAACGGAGCAGCCGATTCGATCTGTGGAACGAGCCGGTGTTCACCTTGGAGGAGCAGCCGGAGCGGCGGGCGGTCGGACGTCGAGCTGCGGCGGGCTGCCGGGCGGTGAGCGGCGAGCCGCGGGAGGTCGGGCGTATAGCGCGAGCAACGGGCGGCCGAGCGGCGAGCTACAGCAGGTGTGCAGCGCGAGCAGCGGGCGGCGGCAGGCGGCCGCCGGCCGGGTGGGCGAGCTGCCTGGCGACGGGTACGGAGGGTCAGGCTGCCTTTTTATTTTTTATTTTTTTGGGGAATTTAGTTTTTGGAAAATTGTACAAAAGTCCAGAACGACCATTTACGGTGCAGTGTCAAATTTGCCACATGTTTTCTGAAACTGGGCCCCCCTTGTCATAATCAGTCTTATCTGAGCGTCGTGTCTGGTTAACTCAAGAGTGGTGGTTGTCTGAAAATCATTAGCGGTGAACCAGTGGTTGCGTGCAATTTTTGAGAATGCCGGTGGTTTTACGAAAACCTAGCCACAATTGCAGGGGCGGCGCCACCAGGGGGCGAGGTGGGGCGGCCGCCCCCCCCCCCCCCCCCCCCCGCTCCGACAGTTTTTTAATGTATATATATGCGTATCTAGGTTTTTTTTAACTTATAGCTTCGCTTAATCGCTCGACCAGAGACGCTCGCCCTCCACCCCGCATCTCGCTCACGCCCGTGCCTCCGCCCGACCCCTCCTCGATCCGCGGCCGCCCGCCGGCCGCTCGTCATCGTCGTCGTCGCTGCACCCTGCTTTGCTCGAGCCGCTCGGAGCTGCTCGCACCGTCGCCGCTGCCGCCGCCCGGAGTCTCGCTGTCGCCGGCCTGCGGTGTATCGAGGGGAGGGCGCATTGAATAAAGGGGCGGCGGTGCATCGAGCGGAGGGGCCGCCGGCGCAGGATGCAGCGGCGCGGTGGTGCAGCGCGCGGCGGCCGGCGTGGGAGTTGATTCTCGCTTGCGTGCACGGATTGGGGAAATCTGCAGGGTTGGAGAAAAGGAATCGCTGGAGTGGATTAGGTGAGCCGTGAGGTGTGTTTGCGTGCTTGTGGCCTGTGAGGCAATGGTAAGTGCGGTCACATGGGCTTCTGTGGACAAAGGTGGGCAAGAATCAATCAATTGACTCTGGTTTTTTGCCCCATGAGCCTTGTATCTTCCTTATTATCATATAATCTTAGTGAACTATTTGAGCTCTGGTAAGCATGCTACAAACCAACATCAATGTTATTTCTTTTCTCTCTCAAATTCTAATAAGAGCATATGATGTATTTTGCAAGTTATCCTTGGGGAGTTGGAGTGTAGACGTTGATGATCATTGATTCATTCATTAAGGACTTGCAAAGCAAAGCAAACAGGCAGTATTTTGATCTCATCTCCTACATTCAATTATTGTTGTCTTTATTACATGGTATTTTATTAATTATATATATACTCACCGTATTGATGTTTTATGAAATTGCCTTATCGCGTATCATCATATCTGTATCGATGTATCCATGCTTCGTAGATTGTGAGGCTTTGACTTATTTACATTGTTCCTGTAGGAATTATTTGTGTCTTGCAAACATTATACTACATTATTTTACATATGTGAGTTATGTGTCTCAATATGGAATTGCTTATATTCTGGAATTGTTGAATATATAAATTTGTACTTGAGGAATAATCTCAAGGTGCCCTGTTAATTGCAATGTGAGCCGCACCACGGACAGGCAAGGGAATAGGGGTTAGGCTACTTACTTCTAAACCGAAATCCTATAGTTCCTGGGGATTACATGTATTGTCAAAAAAAAATCGCCGGTGGCACACTTTTTAGTGTCGCCCCCCCTCGTCTCAATTCCTGGCTCCGCCACTGCACAATTGTGATGTTTTTTTGTAATTTTCTCTGTAAGTAGTAGGACCACCCATGTACGCGCGAGGAAATGATTATATGGATTTCAAAAGAATATTATTATGTTCATCAATTGATTGGAAGTTGGTCATCGTTTGACAACAAATGTTTTTCCAGTGGGACAGGGTAACAAATTAATAACATACCGTTACCTCAACTCGTGTATGCAACAGGGAACGACAGCAAAACACAGGGCCTACAACGCGCATCACGGCGCCGAAATCGAAAATATGGCATGTCAAAAAAGGAAATCGAAAATATGGAAGGGTAAGCACATGCATGCGTTTCGTGGCGTCCACGCGGCTTCGAATCCGAAACGCAAACCGACTCCGACTCAAACTCAGTCACCACCGACGAGGCGACGACAGATAAATGCTACAGGCAGTACCCCATCAACCCCACCGTCGTCTCAGTCGATCCTCGTCAAAAGTTTGCAAGAAACCAAGAAGCGGAAGTTCTTGGAGCGGAACAGGAAGATCTCGACCGGGAGCTTCGCTTGAGAAGAAGAAGAAGACCCTGTCAGTCAGTTCCCGATCTTCCGGGAAGAACCGCAGTAAGGGATGGCGATGGGGAAGTGCGGCGCGTTCGCGGAGCTCCTGGACATGGCGGCCCGGGTCGCCGTGCGCTCCTACGCACACCTGCCTCAGACATCGCGCGCCTACTACAAGCCCCCGACGACGACCACGACGACGACGACGGCCACCGCAACCGCCACGAGCAACGGCGGCGCGAGCGCGAGCGGGAGGAGCTTCGACAGGCAGATTGAGGCGTCGTCGGCGAGCAGGAACCAGCAGCAGCACGTGGCGGCCGTCAGGGTGGCGTTCGACGCCACGGAGATCATCCTCGTCGGCGGCGTGTAGACCGTCCAGCCTCGCTCGCTCTCACTCGACGGCACCGGCATGCAACAGGGAGAAGAATCGGAAGATCGTGCACCGGCCGTGCCAAAAATCTTGCAGCGGATCGATCGGGTCCTGTCTGAGCGATTCGTTTCAGTAGTTCTTTCTTTAGTTCTTTCCAACTCCCATTTTGGGATGAGGGTGCTGGCTCTTGATTGAAACTGTTGAACATGAAAATATGATCAATCGTTGTTCTTTTGAATACATGGGTTGATTAGATTGTAGTCCCACGAACGTTATTGTGATTTGTGAGGAATGTAATAGATTCAAATATGACTCCATTTTTGCGTGTCTTGGTTGTTGGTTTCTATGTACGTTTGCAGTGAATAAGCGATGTTACTCGATCTAGTGTTACTACTACTCTACTAGTACTAAACACGGTAATTTGAAGAGAATCTATATCACTACGGGTCTTTTCTCACGCTCGGCAAAGACAGAATTTGCCGAGTGTGGCTCACAAAGACACTCGACAAAGAAACCGAAATGCACTCGACAAAGAAAACGAAATGCACTCGGCAAAAAAATCAAGGACGTACTTAACTTCATAAGGAGATAGAAGGCTTTTTATAGTCAGCAAGCCTCATGAAAGATCAACACATATCTTATCGTGCTAGAGGCCGCTTATCAGAGCTCAAAACATCAACGGCAAAGGAGACGATCCTGAGTTCTTCCACGCACACAAGTAGTTCCCCATGTCCCCTCAATCCCACGTACTAGTTGGTATTTGGCTCCCATCCAACGGCCAGGTCAAAACCATGGTGATCAAACTTTCTTGTCTCTCATATTTCCCCTCTTCCACTTTGTGAGAACTATGGGTAAGTTGTATTTGCTTGCTACTCCATAAACATTTATAACATGGTTTGGCTTTCTATTGATGTGATCCTTTCCTCGCTTTTTTTAACTACAATATTGCTTTGAGTGTATCTATTAGTCTTTTTTTATGGCTATTAGAAGGGAGGATGTGGTTCCTATCAAGGACGAGAACTAGTAGTGGCCTAGTGGCAAGGATTGCAGTGGCACACCACATGCACCTAGCTAGGGTTACTCCTGTCGGGAGCGGATTTTCGGTGTCTCACCCGGGTGGGTTTCTTCTATAACAAAATTTCACTGGATGTTAGTGCCCATGAATTTGATTTTTTTTTTGGTTCCTATCTAGGACCACTTTTATTTTCTACCACAAAGTTTTGATGCTCGCTTTCATGAAGGGGTGAGGTTAGCATGATCTTATAAATCTTAGGTTGCCACCACGTGTTATTACTTTAAGCGCAAACGCCGGCTCGCCAAGTGTGAATAGGATAACTATGACCACCCTACATATGCTTCAGGATTATATGGTTATTAACAAGAATATTGTGACCTTCATCAGATTGAATGGAAATTGGTCATCATTGAGTGAGAATTGAAGGTTAGGAGGATGGAGATCAAAGGGACACACACAAAAACTAGAGGACCACCATGCCAAGCACCTGGCCAATCTCACTAAAATTAGTTATGCTGCCATAGCCATTTTAGTCTCCTTGGGACAGCCGATAGTAGCTATCATCTTCCTACAAGAGGGGCTACATTGTAATGTCGGGCTTGCTAGATGGGTTTGTACTTCTAGTATAGTATCTACCATGACGACATTTAGGCCAGGTGGTCCGAAACCGTGCTATGGGCTCCTTCTCCTTGAATTTTTATTTGCTCCCACTTTTATAACATGGTTTGGCCGTGTGTTGAAGTGGAATTTTACTCACTTTTTATCCTTACATAGTGCTCTTAGATACATTATGATTTTAGAAACACAACATGATTGTTTTTATATAACTTTAGTCAGGATTTCAAAAACAAATCTTCTTTTTGTGTGTGAAGATCATATGCTTACAGTTATCTCGAATAGATATTATCAGAAATGATGATTGAAATGTTTGAAACTACTCTATCTATCGTATAATATAATATGTACAAATGACATTCAAAATGTTTGATTTCCCATGGACCAAATTACCCATTTGCCATGGTTTAATCAGAAGCCTCACTTACAATGAAACCACATTCATGGTACTAGACAAGCCTTATACTACTCCACCACCATCTGGCATCTCTTGCTATCGTGGCTCGAAACATCAACGACAAAGGAGATGAGCCGCATATCAATGAGGCACGCAAAGCAGTTCCCCGTGTCTCTCAATCCCAGTAGTTGTTATTTTCCTCAAATCCAACGGCCAGGTCAAAACCATGTATGTCAACTTGCTTTGTCTCTCATATTTCCTCTCTTCGACTTTTTAGAACTATAGATATGTAGTTCTTGCGCGCTTGCTACTCTAGCAGCTTTTATAACAAGGTTTGGATATATACTGATGTGGTACTTTCCTCAGTTTTTTCTTTTTCTACGAACTACAATATTTTTTCAGTAAGTATATATGCTATTAATATTAATCATGGCCGGCAGTAGAGAGAATGTGGTTCCTATCCGGGGCCACTTTTATTTTCTCTCAAAAAAATTGGTCCTCATATTTATGAAGCCTCACTACAAGAATGGATGATCACCATGCATGATCATATAAAGCTCCCTGTTAGGCTGTTACTTGGGTCTCCGAGTGTGGATAGGATAACTATTGAAAGAATGTAACTAGTAGGACCACCCAATGTACGTTCCAAGAGATGACTACATGGATTTCAAGAAGATTACATTGGAGACACCGTGGCTCGAAACATCAACGACAAAGGAGATGATCCGCATATCAATTCAGAATGTCCATATATTTTGAGGAAAATAACAACTACTGGGATTGAGAGACACGGGGAACTGCTTGCACCCAATGTTTGTTTCGTTGATGACTAAATGTTTGATTTCACATGGACCACCCAATGTATGTTCTAATAGATTTTTTTTTGAACAAGTTCCAATAGATGACTATATGGATTTCAAGAAGAAGATTGTTACATTCCTCAGATAGATTGGAAATTGATCATCGTACACAACTACACATCAAATGCTTTTCCTAAAGAGAAGACTAGCTAGGACCGTAGGAGGATGGAGGATTTTCCTTAAACGGGGCTCTTCTCGCCTTCTCCACCGCGCCGAAATCGGAAAATACAAGGTAAGCACTTGCATGTTTCGTGGCGTCCACGCGTCCTCGAGTCCGAAACGCAAACCGACTCCGACTCAAACTACTCAGCTCCCTCGCAAATCGCAGTCACCGTCCACCAATAAATACCACAGGCACCCCACCCCATCAACCCCTCCATCGTCTCAGTTGATCGCCGGCACATCATTGCAAGAAACTAAGAAGCAGCGGTTCTTGGAAAGAGAAGAAGAAGATCTTGGCTGGGAGCTTTTTGAGAAGAAGAAGAAGACTCTGACAGCTCCCGATCGTCCGGGAAGAAGCGCAGTGAGAGATGGCGATGGGGAAGTGCGGCGCGTTCGCGGAGCTCCTGGACATGGCGGCCCGGGTCGCCGTGCGCTCCTACGCGCACTTACCGCAGACGTCGCGCGCCTACTACAAGCCCCCGACGACGATGACGTCGACGACGACCACCGCCACCACCACGAGCAACGGCGGCGCGAGCGGGAGGAGCTTCGACAGGGAGGTCGAGGCGTCGTCAGCGAGGAGGAACCAGCAGCAGCATGTGGCGGCCGTCAGGGTTGCGTTCGACGCCACGGAGATCATCCTCGTCGGCGGCGTATAGGCCAACATTGCTCGCTCTCACTCGGCGGCACCGGAATGCAAGAGGGGAAGAATCGGAAGATCGTGCTCCGGGCCATGAATCTTGCATCGGATCGATTCGTTTCAGTAGTTCTTTCTTTCTTGAGTTCTTTCGTATTGTGCGATGAGGGTATTGGCGCTTGATCGAAATTGTTGAACATGAAAACATGAACAATCTCACAATCGCCTAGCGTTGGTCTTTCGAATCCATGAGTTGATTGAATTGTAAGTCAAACGAACGTTATTGTGAGAAATGTAATAGATCCAAATATGATTCCGTTTTTTGCCATTCTTGGTTCTATGTAAGTACTGTGGAATATAAGCAATGTTACGCGATGTAGAGCTACAACTACGCACGGTAATTGCATAACATAACATATTCGTCTCCGCGTCAAACATTAGTACTTCCCAGAATTCTGTCACTACAGGAAACTGTCTTTACGCCGACGGTCATAGCTATGCCAACAACTTCTATCGGGCCGCCGACGTAGGCTCTGGGCTATACGGCCCGGAAAAATAGAAATGTCAAATACCGAAAAATAGAAGTGCGATAAATAATAACTCTCTACGCTACAATAGCTTCTTCTTCAAATATAGAAATGGCCTACATAGGAAAGTGATAGTTAGACTATCATGTACCTAAAAAGAGGGGGCTACATTAGTACCTATAGCGTAGTAGGGTACCCATGATAACATTTTATAAAGAAGATACCAATTGCACACAGACTTTGCATAAACTTATGGTTAAAGAGACATATGCAATGCAAGAAGAAGAAGAAAGAAAAAAGTACCACGCAATAGTGATCAATCGCTTTCATCAGTTGCATCCAAACCACCACCAAATACAACACCCGGGGTACAGATGAGGTTCTCTAAAAGATACGTCTAAAAAAAAAGGAAACAATGCACAAACATCATTGTTGGGCAGCAAAAATTGTAGTGTTTTAACTAGGAGAAATCCAACCTCTCGAGACAATGTCTACAAGAAGGAAGGTTTCGTCATTGCCGGGATCAACCAATGATGGTCATGCGGGTCATACCTAGATTTTTCACTTTGGATATCGAGAGTTGGTGCTCTAAGAGAAACACCAATGAATGTGACGCCGCGCCGACTTGTGAGGTTGCTCTTGCGGAGCACCAAACACTAGGCGTTACGCACATACAAGAATCAACCAGCATACATGCCCGCACTGCAACCTATGAAGCAAAGTCGCCATCGCATCCAAGTCCCTACCTCCACCAATCCATGATGAAAAGGTTGGGCCGTCACCAAAATCGTGCTATCGGCTCTTCCCCCTATTCCCCTAATCAACTTAGTCATCCGGCAATGTCAACATAAAGGTGATGTTCATATGCAAAGCATTGCATGCCCCAGGTTCCCCATGTCTCCCAATCCCATGATTCTTATTTGGCTCCATCCAAATCAAATCCATGTTTTAAAAAACATTGCGGTGAACTTTCGCTGTCTATCTATCTTTCCTCTTCGGCTTTGTGAGAATTAAAGGTAGGGGTTGTTTCCTCTTTGCTGCTCGGTCCAGCTTTTATAAGATTGTTTGGTCGTTTGTTGATGTGGAAATTTACTCATTTTTCTCCTACTATAATGTTTCAGTAGATATATACTTTTCATTATTTGACATGACCATGAGCATAAAGCATGTGGTTCCTATCTTGAACCGCATTTAGTAACTCTCAAAAAGTTTGGTGCTGGTTTTTATGAAACGTATGTGTGCAAGTGCATGTCACATGACTTGAATTGCAACGCTTGGTAGATACCAAAGTGTGGGTAGGATAATAATTGTTAAAATGTTGTAAGTAATAGGCCTACTGATATGAATGTATTCTCTAGGAAATGATTATATGGATTTCAGGAAGGATTTGTTATCTTCGCCAGATTGATAGGGAAGTGAACGGCGCCATTGGACTACAATTGAATAAAAGATTGCCAAGTAATCAGCAAAAACATGTATTTCTCAGTTTGCAATCTTTCAGAAAAAAATCATTACAGGACGAAAAATAAACGAAAGGGGTGCAATAAATTGGAGTCATTTCGATGCGGCAAAATGATCCGCTCAATTTGAGAACACCAGAGACCACCACACATATATGCATACGCGGATATTGCCCCTTCACCGTGGAGGTTTGGAAGCTGGCTCACACCTGGTCAGAGCGCTATCATAATCGGCTGCTATGTCTAAGTGCTTGAGACACTTGATGAAAGCCCTAATACACTCGGAAAACTTGTTCCCCAATGCCGCAACTCGGCATTCGACTGACACCCAACATATTTTTACTCGGTACAGCCTAGAATGTTGAGTGCCCACCAGGTGGCACTAGGTAACACCTAGACGTTTTGAGTATCAAGCGAAGAACTTGGCAACTACCATGGTCGGTGAGAAAATTCTGGAGAAGGCAGTTTGACGGCTCAATCCCTGTTTACCGAGTGGCGGAAGACCGGACATTTGGGAGCTGAGATCCGGCTAGAATATCAGGATCGTTGATCGCGATCTCTTCTCCAGCTTCCGGGCAGTTGGTCCGCATCGTTGATCGCGATCCGGCCGGACAGCACGCAGTCTGAAGCTCCGGAGCGAACAAATTAACCAACGGCCAGCCGATGGAGACTTCATCCGCTTGCTCCTCGTTCGTTGTACCTTGCACGGACACGCGCGCGTGCACCCGTACGTACTGCCGCCGTGCCCGTGCGCCGCTAGCTAGTTATGGGCGGGGCTAGGAGGGCACCCGCCGCCGGTGTTGTGCCCGTAGGTGCAGCTGGACGGCTGCGCCGACGAGTCGGTGGTGCCTGTGAGCTCCGCTTCGACGCCGCCCCTCCTGGCGACCGCCACTGGCCGTGCCGCCGCCCCGACACCTCCGCCGGTGCTCCCGGAGGCAATAATGAATAAGATCAGCACGAGAACCACCGCCGTCGTAGAGCTTCTCATGGTTACTCTGCTTTCTGTGCGTCTCCGCGTACGCTTGTGTACATATATACATCAGCTCGTGAAAGCCACACGCCATGCATCAATCCGGCCGGCCGGCCGGCCAGCACTTGCCTAATTTCTTCTACCAGGGAGGAAAAATAAGGAAACGGATGGTGCATTTTCTTCGAACGTGTCACGATCTCAGAGAATTCTTGAACTCTCTCTCTCTCTCTCTCTCTCTCTCTCTCTCTCTCCACGCACGCGCATGGCTGAATAGTTTCTGCTGGGACTTGGAAGACGTTTGGATTGAGATTTTCTTGGGAGCGCACTAGCTCTACAGAAACAACCATGCGCCTCACAAGTCGACATGGCGGCGCTGCATGTGTTGTGACTTGTGAGGGGTAGATCGATCATGCGACGCGCCTAACACGAAATAATTGATCAACATGCTCTGCCCTGCGCCGCGCGTGTGCTTGCCCGCTTCGCCGCTTCGGCGCTGCACCGTGCGCGCTCGGGCCGTAGAGTAAAGCAGACGAATGCCACACGGGCGCCGTGACACCGGCCGGGAGTAACTAGGGGCGAGTTTGGTAGCCTGCAGCATTTTTTCCCAGGAGACCAATTTGGGCTGCTGTTTTGGTTGTGGCTATATTGAGCATCTTTGTGAGGCTGACCCACAACATGGGTACTTAAAACAAGGTCATCTTTCTCTGCTCTCACCTCCCGCTGCCTGGCCCGGCGGAAACGCTCAGATCGAGCAGTGTGTCATGTCCAGACCCCTTTTTTTTTGTGCTTCGAGGTTCGTGTTGTGCGGGGGATTTGGACCCTGGTTGTTTGGTAACCCACAAGAAAAGGAATCTTCCTGTTGGAGATAAGGAGACCGGGTTTCATGCGAGCGCGTCCTAGGTGGTTGTGCTTCATGTGAAAAATGAAAATTCAATCTTATACTCTAGGTGTGCTTCTTCCCGATTATAAACCTAGCTTCTAGGTCCCGGCAAGCATAAGCCCGAAAGAACAAAGAATTTATGACATGTTTATTTCTACCATGAAAACGAAACTATGTGTCCAATGAGAAGCTCCTCGTATCTAAAAAACAAAATTTGAGTCGGTCGACGGCTCGAATCTAGCCAGTGTTGAAATGTGGGTGATGTTTGTTTGGTTTTAGATTGAAAGACAAACAAATTGGTTCGTATAAGACCCCATTATCTTGATTAAATTTGCATACACAGTTCCTGCAACATGTAATTATAACTTTAAGTCTGTAGCATATAAGGATTGAGATGAGGACGATGATGAGTGTATGTTGACCCAAAAATCGGGACTAGAAAAATGTGGACAACAAACAGTTAGACAAATTCATTGTCTGCCAACTAGTATCACACACTCTGATTCTTCGATGCATTGCACAACAAACACTCCACGCAAAAATATCCCGGCGCACCTGGAAACCCACCACCACTTTCAGCCAATCTCATCATTATTTACAACCTACATCATGCAAAATCACGAGGATTAAACACGAATGCAAAAAGAAATGGGATTAGTGAGCTGGATTATATATAATTTAAGAGCAAACAAGATTGCAGAATTATTACCTCTGTATGCATGCATGACCAACCACTGAAGCTTGTGAAAGTTTGAGCTAACGATGGTGCACATCGTTCCCGAACGTCCTCCGGAGCTCCCTGAGGCTGTGCGCGATGTCGTGGATCACCGCCTCGCCTTCCCGCCCGTTCCTCAGCGAGTTCACGCTGTGCTCCAGGAAGCTCCGGTCCGCCACCAGCGCCTGCAGCCTCCCGCTGAGCTCCGACACCTCGTCCTGCAGTCCAGCTATGCTGTCGCTCTCGCCGTCGTCTCCGCCGCGGCCCCTGGTGGTCACCTCCACCCACTGAAGCTGCTGCCATTTCGTGAAGTTGTCGGCGTTCCTCACGCGCCTCCCGACCTCCGCCTCCTCCTCCTCCTCCTCGCCGCCGCTGTCGTTGACATCTTCTTGTTCGTCGTCGTCATCAGCGAGGTCTGGCGTGGCGATCCGGCTGCTGTCGTTCGAGAACCGGTGGAGCTTTTCCGTCAGCTTCCTCAGCTGCTTCGAGATGTACGCGTTCTCCTCGTCTCCGAACCCGCCGGAGGATCCTTCCACCCGGCGCGGTGGAAGGAGCCCCAGCCGCATCTGGTCGCGTATCTCGCCGACGATCTTCTGGTCGCTGAGCTCCGCCCTGCACCTCTCGACCTCTGCCTCGAGTTCCCGCACCTCTCCGGCCAGCCTCTCGGCGTCCTCGCGGTCGTACGCGCTCTGCTCATCCATGACCCGCCGGTACTGCGCCGCCTCCGTCCGCATCGCCGCCTTCTCCTCCTGCAGCCTCGTGATCATGGCCATCGCCTGGACCGCCGCCACCGCCGACGCGCTCCGCTCCTCTTCCAGCTCCTTCCACAGGAGCGCCATGGACTTGCGGTCAAGCTCCACCTGCCGCCTCAGCGCATCCACCGAGCTGCTGCACTCTGCTCCTTCCTCTGCTTCAGCTTCAGTGTTCGCCATGCTGCCGTCAGAGACGCCTGAGTAGTTCCTCTGCAGAGAGAGCACTCTGGTGATGTTGCGCAGTACGGCCTGCGCCTGTTGCTGCTGTCCTTGCAATCTCGGGGTGTCGGCGGCGACGGGATCGGGTGTCCGGGAAGAGGTGGAGAGCTGTGAGAGCAGCAGCTTCAGGTCTTGATGAACTATGAAGGAATCCTGCCGTGCGGTGGCTCTGTCAGAGAATTCTGTCATCGGTTCATCTGATGCAGCTTTGGTTTCAGATGATCTGTTGTGATCAAGGGCTCCTGGTGGATCCTCAGTGGAACGAGCGTTGTGCCAAACATCATCTTCTGGTTTATCTACAACAGAAAAGGAATAGCACTGTCAGAAATTCAGAATTACAGTAAGAACCTATGGATTTTTTTTCTTTTTGATAGAAACACTATGGATATTTGTGAAGGATAATGCACACACCTTCAGAAATTTGTTGACAATCTTTTATGGGAAGATCATTTGACTGAATGTTTGCTTGGATGTTGTGCACCTCCTCTTGATCTTCAGTGTGTATTTTGTGAGAGACACGATCCTGAACTCGTGTCAACTCAGAGTAACAGGCAACTTTCTCCTCTGCATTGCCATATGCAACCTTTATCTGTCCATGAATCAAAGCAAAATCTTCCTTCAGACTATCGATGATATCGGCGTGCTCCGCCGATCTTCTAACCTCGTCAGCACGCTGAAGGATCTCCGATTCAGAATCAGAGGTCTTGAGGACACTATACCCAGCATGATCGACCTCATCGATGCGCCGATCATCTCCCAAGACATCTCTAGACAACCCTCCAACGCCAATGCCACTGTCATTTCTCTGCAGAGCCACAAACGGGCATGACCTGACCCCCACCGGCGACGAGCAACACGAACACAAAGCACCATCCTCCATGACATTCGCCTCCGACACACCACCCAAGCCCAGGCCATGGCCGATCCCGACACCGCCAAGTTTCCCGGCCAGTGACCGGTAGGTCTCGAGGTTCGACTTGCCGTCGGCGGCAAAGGAGAGGAGGCAGGCCTCACACATGCCGTGGACGTCGGCGAGGTTCTGGTGGACGTGGCAGAACGCCCAGGACGACGCCTCCGCCTTGTGGGAGCCGCACATCAGGTCACGGTAGAGGCCCGCGCCGGCGCCGGCGCCGCCGAGGACGTGGTCGAGCCGCGCGCACATCGGGCATGGCGGCTGGAGCTTGCAGAGGCGCGCGAAGGACGTGGACAGGTAGGAGAGGAGGCCCTCCAGCAGCATCAGGAGCATCAGGACCCATTCGAGGACCGCCGAGGATAGCAGCGCAGAGAACTGCTGGTATCGGCAAGCTGTGCTGGTGGTTCTTGTTCTTGGATCCATTGATCTTGACATGGAATGAGTAAGCTGTCACTGGATGTACACCTTGCTTCTTTCCTGGGAAGATGAGTTGCAAATGAGGAACCCATTGCAGCATAGCCATGCTTCCAAATTTCCCAGTAGAGGAACATGCAAAGACAGATCAAACCAAACCATAACTTAAAATTTTCCTGATTAGCATACCTTCGATCTCATTGGTCGTCGATCAATCTTGCTTGTCTTGGACCAGGAGAAAGGATCTGGGAGAGGGGAAGGAACAAAGGTCAGATCTCCTCCCCCTCTTTCCTTGCCCCTGGACGGAGCACTACTCGCCAACTACCAAGAAACGAATAAACAACAGAACTAAAGGCAGAGATTATTACGTGTACCATATCAATTAAATCTAGTCAAATGGAGCATTAGCTCGAGATGTGTACCCCCTGGAACTTGTCATAACAGGTTGGAGGTGTACACAAGATAAGTGATGAAGAAAGAAGAACAAGAAGAAGAGGCGACAGGTGAATGATCCTGATCTTTTCTTTTCGAACCAAACATAAACAGGGTGGCTTCTCAGTTCTCAATTACTATATCACTGTGTCCCCATCTAAACCTCTTCTTTTCTGTTTTCGTTTACTTTCTGAAACTTGGTCAGAAAATGGAGAGGGAAAAGTCAGTTTATATGCTAATAATTGAATACACCTTACGCTAGCAATGCTCCACTATTCCCCTATTGAAAACATAAATACGAATATATATTCATTCTCCTCTTTGAATATGGATGTTGGAAATTTATTTCTCAGGGTAGGGCCATATCATGGGGATGCTCATTTCTAGATGTAAAAGTGGCCCGGCCGTTCTCATGGTGGCCACTGGCCAGATCTGGACCTGGAAGACTGAAACGCAAATATTTCACATAAATTGGCAATAATTCGAACCTTATAGCAGGAAAAAGATCAATTAAACCAGACAATTCGGAGCTGATGCATGAGTCCCAGGTCATTATCTCTTAATTGGCTTCCGAGCGACGTGTTAGTAATTGTTGCTGACCATTATCCAATCCAGTAACGATAACAAATAGTTATATCATGAGCAGAACACATAACAAGATTGAAGCATGGAACTTCAGACAATCCACAAACTACCCAGGCAAACCATCCAGGAGGGCAATGCAATAGTTCAGCTCACGAATTAGTTCGTCGAGGGCCGGTGACCGAATCCTTACATGAATTAACTTAATCGCGATATGCCACAAGAGCGGGAGACGCCTTGAGTTAGGGTTTTGTACAGCGACATTCGCGGCGCTTTGATCTTGGGGCAGCTCCATGATCTTTTAGAGGGCCTTCAGCTGACGGGTTTGACAGCTCTGGCTTTGGCACCTACACCGCTCTTCGGTGAGCACTGAGCTTTACTGGCATCCTTTGGGGTCCCAATGCTGTGACGATGCGACCGGCTGGTGGTTGCCGCCTCTGGGGTAGGCGGTGTGTCACCGTAGCTGTTTCTCCTGGTAAACTTTGGTGACTTCGCACGGGTTGGAGGCACCTTCACAGAACAAAGCCACAAATGTAATCCATGACTCACTATAATTGAAGTTCACGAGTGTGTCATATTTCTTGCTGCTAGTCGGTAGAACTAACAGTATATGGTAACCTGATGTGCTTGGCATTAAAACGCTAAAACCATGCTATAAATGCATCAACAATTACTCTCACAAATGAAAAGCCTTTTAGTGCTGTTCAGTGAAAAAATGACGCATTTGCTAGTTAAGAAATTGGCTCATTTCAGAGACATACAGCATTCTCCTAGAAAAATATATTTCATTAAGTAATAAATGATTTATGAAATACTTATAAGCAACTGTAAGTACCCTTTTATACAGATATACAAGATATCGGAATTACCTTCTTAAGCTCAGCCTTTGGAGGCGGGCCTTCCTGATAGAAGTTCGGCATAGGTTTTGCTTTGATGACCAAGGACTTCCTTAGTTGTTTTAAAGCTGCTTCTTGCTCATCCTACACGAAAATTGAGCATGTGAAATGTTAGTAAAGATAGCTAAACGCCTAAGCCGCTCTATAGAAAGACTTGAACAACAAAACGTTAAATGATATGCATTGGTCAAGAACATTGGCAGTACCAGGCTATTATGAACCTAGGGCTAGAATTAGGATACCATGTGTATTTTGATAAGCTTGATATACATATACTGCTATTGCGGTATTTGCCCAACTAAAAATATACAAATAAGCCCCTGAAATAACAAAGATACAACCCTACTCTAACTAAACTATACTGTTCAATTATAGGGATTATTGTTCTATGACAATTCCAATTATATTTCTGATATAAGCATTTGCAAAGCTGCATCTATCACGTGGTAATGCTCAAAAGCCAGTTTGTTTAAGTATAGTATAAAGAAAAAATACTGTTAACCTTAATATATTTTCTAATATCAGTGGAAATTATCGGAGCCCAAGAAACTCAAATGGCCCATAATACGATATGAAAGTATGTGTTTACCTTTTTCCTGGTTTCAGCCTGGTTCTTCTCCTCTTCCAAAGCTTTCTGCTTCTCTTCTAATTTCGTGTAGAACTGAAGAATTGGTAATATTGTCAGTGCCAGGTATTAAAAAATAGAAGGTATGAATAGCTGTTAATGGTTATGTGTATTCAATGATCATTTTATCTTGTCATAACGCAATCAAATTGCATACACACCTCCTTCCTCTTGTCAGCACGGTCGTCACATACAAATGAAGGGGCAAATGCAACAGTTGTCTTAGTTTTGCCAGCTCTTGTCGAAGTTGTTGTTCTGTGCAGCTCAGGAAAAACCTCATGTTTACAATGTTTTTCAGTTCACAGAACAATGCCAATTGACAAGATACAGCTTTTGGGTTGATAGAACAAATTGGAAGATCTTCCAAAAATGTAAGAAAAAATCGGCAGAGCAATGTAATTTTCCAGTCATATTTGAGAGTTGAGCCTTGAGATGGAAAATTAGAACATCTCCAAAAAAATAAAATTATAGGCACATAACGATAGAACAGTGTAAAACTGTAGGCTATAAATTAGAAAAGGATACGAAGAAGTCACAGAACATGAGTCGTCTTCTTGAAGGTGAAAAGTATGACCAGGCTGCGAAGTCTTCTTGGGTGCCATCAGGGTAATCTGCAGTAATGGACAGAATAATTCTGTCAACAGAACCAGCTCTCTGTAGGAAGCTTACAAGATACCACTTTCAGCTAAGTAGACACAACAGTTGGTATCATGGAAAGGACGCATGTCATCTAACTAACATGCATGAAATATACATGTTCATGTTCGCAACCAGATTCAGGATGTTCCATGACAAAGGAAAGAAAAAAACTTCAACATACAAAGAAGCTCTACAATCAGAAGACATTAAAATTGTTGATTATTGCAAGCATTATCAACTGAAAAGATCTAATTACCCTAAGGAGCTCTTCAACATAGTCCAGCTAGTTATAAGACAGCTTCTGTGTGATCTAGTAAGTAAACATTAGCATAGTCAATGCAGGTATGTAAAGAAATTTCATGAACACTAGGGCTAAAAATAAAATAAAATTTGTGGTCTACAATAAACTCCAGAAGTAGAGGAACGTGATATTGGCTGCGCTATGATACAAGGCTAAAGAGCAAAGAGATATCGCCACATACCTTCTTTGGCATGCTTGCTGGAGAGACGCTACTTCGTTGACCCGATTTTTCTTTATCACTGGGTGGATGAGCCACAGCACCATTTCCTCCTCCAGAAGCCCTTCTTTGAGTTGAGAGGGTGAATGGTTGAGGAACGGTACGCTTAGACCTCTCTGATCCAGACATACTAGGCTTTGTTGGTGACTTAGGCAGAGCCAAATTTTCTTGATCAATCAACTTCAGTGACTCTTGGTTTACAAGCTTGTCTTCCTCGGTGTCTCCATCTATGGCTGGTTCTACAGAAGTTGCTTGGCCCTCTGGAGAACTATCATGCTCACTGCCACTAACAACTTCCTCGCAATCACGAGCGATACCATCTGGTGGGCATATAACAATACCGTCTGATTCTTCATCCGTGGAGATCTCCACAGACTCTTTCACCATTGGACTGCAGAAAATAAAGAATATGAGTACATGTACAGCTGGAGCTTTCTAAGAATTCTAATGCGAAGGAACTTGGGAATAGACAAGAGTGCAATGTATGATAAACATTGAGGGCTTCAACTACCTTCTACAAATAAAAGATACAATCTCATAAACTATTCACGGAAAATATCATGCAAGCAACTTCAGTACATAAAGAAATACTCTAGTACTCTCCAATAATGAACTAAAAGTCAGGAGCATTTAGTGCATTCGGGCAAATCATAGGCAATCCCCCAAAAATACTTCTAATGCCCACATATATACATAATAACCGAAAATAAGGCATAAACATAGTAACATTTGAACACATCTGATATCAGAACCTATCATTTGCCTATTTCTCATAGCTCTTGCAAATGAATGTCCAAAAAAATATGCTCGAGACAAATAAAAGCATCTCAGCTTATGTCTTGATGTTTAATAAAAAAAGGAAATAGTTTGTGTCAACATATCTACGGCCATGCATCTAAAAAAACAAGATACACATCCGATTTTCCTTGACACCACATGTAGAACCCTAACAGACGTCCAAGAATTGTTGACAAAGATCACCAGATCTCAACGGCATATCAAACACGTCTAAACAGTATCCCAGAAAGTCAACTTGCGCAATCCTAACAGCGAGGCCTGCCACTAAGACAACATCTCAAAATCATCACATGAAACAGCTGGTGGTTTTAAAAATACAGTTGTGGAGTTCAAAAAATCCCCCGAGATGTGACAAGATTCAGCTGAAATGGCCAGCTGAAGTCCAGAGGCACCCCCACCAGAAATTTCCCATGCATCCTATAGTGATTCAATTCAAGAATGCTAATATGAATATGGAACATCAATCTCGTCCGAATTGATGATATGTGTTCAAAAACGGCAGAAAATGTATATGTTCAGAAATCTAAGAAAAATCCAGAAATTTGATCCTCGATTCAAGCCAGTTCCCACCCGTGTAACTAAGATTCATACATGAGGCAAACAGTGCTGCATAAGAGACATTTAGCGGGCGAAGCTTAGGCTGCCATTTTCCAATACTGAAACCCTTGCTCGCCAATCTAGACCAATAAGAAATACCCCGTGTTTAAACACCAAAAAGTGCGCATAAATCATGCACAGATCTAGCAGCGGGCCAAAAGAAGAGCTCCGACTGACCAACATTGCTCAGAAACCATGCAAGTGCAACGTTCCCCTACCAGAAAAAACTACAGAGAAAACAAAATGCAGTAGGACGAGAAGGGGTGCTGCCATTTACATGTTCTCCGGCGCTTTGCTGGTGAGATCCCACCGCCGCCTCGCCGCCGCCGAGGCGTCGCCGGCTCCGTCGCCGCTGGTCGCCATGGAAGGAGTAGCCGGGGCGAGCTCGGCTTGCTGCTGCTGCCTCCTGGCGTCAAGGCGGCGTCGGCCTCGCCTGTCCCCGCCGCCGTAGGTGCCTCCCCCCTTCCTGGCTCAATGGCTCCACCCACCTGCCTCCGAGCTCACCGCGCTGCCGAGAGTGTGAGATCGAGTGTGTCTTTGGCCGTGTGGCTCCCCGTACGTTCACCAGCGGAGTTGATGTGTGTGGTATGGGACCCACGAGTAAGTGGCTTGCCTCGGATGGAAAGTCACAAGTCAGATATACAAATACATAAGGTATTTGGTACGTTTCAAGCGTATGATATGCATGTAAACCAAGTGTAGGTTTTTATTTACTAGTCCCTTTAAAAAAGGTTTTTATTTACTAGTATAAACTAAAACACTCAAGATATTGGTAGTGAAAATTCTTCGAGGGGCATTTTGATGGGTGAAGATGCGGGGTGCAGGAGGTTGGTTCCTAGACGACCGGAATGGATGATGTAATCCAAAATATGATACCTTTGAGGTTAACTTGATAACCAAAATCTAGCCCTCGATAGTGTGAATATGTAGCGGGGAGAAAGAAAAATAAGTGGACGGTGAAGAGACGTGATAAGAGAGGATGAGAAACAACTGATGTAGGCGGAGCTAGTTTGGAAACAAAACAAAAAAATGGCTTCCTGAAGATGAAAATTGTTCAGGTTTTCAGCATGGATCGACCGTGGATCCATTTAATACTGCACATAGTGGGAATAAATATTGTTTAGATACTGACTAAAATGAGTGAACATAGATAATAAAACATGTCTAAGGTCCCGTTTGGAACAAAGGAATTTCGGAGATATATTCCTACCGGAAATTTTCCTATGGTACCGTTTGTCGGGTTCTTTTAAAATTCCTATGGCACGAGCTATTTCATAAGAAATTTGGATGAAAACAAACATGAGGTGAGAGGTCTCATGTTTTATCTTCATGTGCCTATGATTTTTGTGTTTTTCTGCGATAACCACGACATTTTGAAGAAAAAAAATCCTATAGTTTAAGTCTTGTAAGAATTTAGAAAACATAACAACTCAATTTTTTTTGACGTTGTTGCTATTTCTACGTTTTTGCTTTCTTTGTTCCAAACCAGCGAGAGACCGACGTCTCACTGCTAGCTAAACACAAACGTACTACAGGTCGCGATGGATACGCAGAAGATCATGAAGAGACGGTGGATGAGGAGTAGAGTTGAGGAATGCGACCGAGCGGACCACGCCCACACCCTCCCTCAACATAGGATGCTTCCACCACCTGACAATCAATTAGTGGTACCCTAAGCCGGCCGGTCAACCGTATGCATCGCCGCTGGCTCCGTCCGTCCCCATGATGCACTCACCGCTATACGTGATTAAGCATTTTTAAAAACGTCCCCTCGTCTCCCTCCACTACCTATACGTGCTCGGTACTATCCACACTACCGCTTGCTCTACCGACAACCTAGCCTCAGTATTCTGCATAGCATCCCTAGGCCCTAGCCTTAAGAACGTCAACTTAATTAAGTAGCTAACCACGTTCTTCTTCAGAGGAGCATGAACTAACCACCATGCAAATAAAACTGCAAGGAATTAAGGGTGGGATCGAACTATCATGGATTAATGGCACGGAGAAGGAAGAGTGCCGGTTAATCTTTGGTGATGGGTTACCCGCTTCGGTTACGTTTAGCACGAAAAGGCTCCTGCGCTTTGCGGCTAGCTTCCATCATAGTATATCATGGTGTCTTACCACGCAATCAATCTAGGTAACACTTTAGCTTCTTTGATTACGGCAGTTTGGTCCTGCCAACGGAGCTTACTGCTTACTCACAGATCATTCGGAATTTTTTTCCCATTTTATCGAAATAATCAGGGTTTTTTTAAGGGGGGAAGTATCTCCTAGTTTTGCGGCGTAACGCTTTGTCAGCCTGATTGTGGTGGACGGATTGGGCCGATGCGAGCGGTGGGAGTGTAATGGGCTGCGCTACTGTGAGACTGGAGATGGAGCAACCAGTATTTCTCGCCTTCTGCGAGTTCGGCTACGGCCTCGCCCGCACCAGCACACACACCGGCCAGCCCATTTACGGTAGTTTTTCTCGTTTTCTTTTTTCTTCTTCTGTTATTTTTTTCCTTATTTTCTTCCTTCTGTTTGAAGATTTTTAATATGTTTCCAATTTAAAATGTTCAATTTTTGAAATATAAAGATTGGAATACTCTTTAATTTTTAAAATATATATATATATAATCATATGGTTCAAAATTTTAAGAATGTTCCAAATTCTAGTAAATATTCAACTTTGAAAATAGTTCACATTTTTTTAAAAGGTTAGAAATTGTTCATTCTTGAAAATGATGCAGACAAAATTATTTTGAAGAGTGTTTATATTTAAAATGTGTCAGGTTGAAAAACTTTATTACTCTGATGTTCATATTTTAAGATGTCCATTTATTTACAAACAAAAACACTGAAAATGTTCATTTCTTAGAATGGTTACTATTTGAAAATTGTTCATCATCTAAAATGTTTCATATTTAAAAAATGACTTTTTTTAAAGTGATTAAGAAATTTAAAAAAAATGTTCAGATTCAAAATAAAATAAGTAAGAAATGAGAAAAAAAAAGGGTAAAATTAAATCATACAGGGCCAGGCCAAAATCAGCCCGATACCGGAACTTTGACCGGTAAGAATAAGATGATCTCATGCGCTCACTAAGCGAGATATAGTAGGTGTCGGGTTACTCGGGTACTCCTTCTGTTTCATATTCATATGTAGACACATGCATCTAGACATGTTTTAGTGTACATTTACACTCTAAACAACATGCTAGATATCTTATATTCTACTCCCTCCGTTCTAAATTAATTGAATTCGGAACGGAGGGAGTACATCTTACCCTAAGCAGCTCATTCATGTGCAACAACCAACAAATGTAAAAGTGGTCGGGCCATCCAAGCCCAGACTGCGCGCACCGGGAAAGACGTGTACCTGGCCCGAGTCCGCGACGCCGCACATCATGGTCACGTTAGAGTACAAATCGGGCACAAATAAACACTATGAAAACACATGTTGACGGCCTTTTTGTCTAGTTTCCACATATGATCATGTTTTTTTACATACATATAATCATTTAAAAAAAAAACCTTTATGGTCCTGGATGTCAAAAGGAAGAGGGTGAAACCTTCCATCATTTCCTTGCAGACACGCATGTCTTCCCTGCACTGCACTGCACTTCTCTTGCTGCGTTTTCATGCCCGGTCGAACACGGTTACACGAGTTCATCACTCCTTCCCGTTCGGTCTCTTGCACATTCGTGGATCTGCCGAGGAGTAGTAAAGTGGCTCACAACCACAGGCTCATCTCGATCCATGGAAGCTCAAAAACGGCAACGCTGCTGCAAGCCTGCAAGGCGAAAGTATGGCGGAAAAACTGAAAGCGAACGCGCGCGCGCGCGCCCCCACCGAAAACGTCTTTGGCCTGACCGCCCAGTGCCAGCGCACAGGTGACGGTTACTGCGAATTTCCCTCCCATTGTTTTCCGCTCCATCTCAAAAACAAAACAGTACTAGATCCCGGGCAATCTTTGCACCCAAAACACATTCTCTCCCGCCTCCGGCACAGCCGCCGAACAAACCACACCGCCGGCCGGCCAGCCAGCCATTAACGGGCTAATTATTACTACTACTACTACACCACAACAGTAAGATCTTGATTATCTACCATTAATATCCCAGAGAGCGAAGAACACGCAGGCCGTCCAACAACTCACCTCTCCTCACACTTGTAGTAGCAGAAGAACTGATGACGAATCAACGGAGGTTTAAACACCAATTGAATTGAATTGAATTGAATAATTCGTAATTGCAACCGACGCACCGGTCGTCATACATACGGAGAACTGGCCATCTTTTTTCTACAGCTCATAAAGCCAGCCGGCCACGTACCTTTTGACGTACAGATTTGGAACCGCCATAAAATACAAACCTCGCTCGCACCAACTCTCAATCGAAATCCAATTTTCAGATCTCACTTCTAAACTTCAGATCCACCCAACTCAGCTCTGAGGAGAAGCACAGCAAACGATTGCAACTGGATCCGAACCTAACTGAATTTCAGATCCAGAGAACAGAGGTTCTTTCGATGTATCAAGCATAATCAGAAGATACAAATTTTACCAAGTTTTAACCATCAATTCAGAGGCAGCACATGAGTTTATTTCCAATGTAGAACGAAGTTTCCATTATCAATTCAGATCCATAGAGCACAGGAACTCCATTGCATAGGAAGATTGATAAAATAGGAAATAAACATTATCATTTTCGACAGATCGCTTAGTGTTGCTACAATAACTCAATCACGGCCCCCAAATCAACTACAGAGGCTACTGCTAAGAACAACATGAACACAGGAACTCTCTCGTCTCTCGTCATCATCATCACCACTGTTTTCTTCTCACACACAACACAACTCACACACAATGGATTGATTCCCAATGGGTTCAGAGGAAGAACCAAATGTACCCAATCCATCCCCGATATCAAATTTACAGCCGATTGATCTACCCACAGCTACTACCGACAACACAGATCAGGAAAAAACAACTGCTAACAATGGAAACCGAGCACAGAAACCCCGGCCCTAAGCTGCAAGGAGGGAGATCTCTACTTCTTGCCGGCCTTCCGTGCGGGCGCCTTCCTGGCGGCGGCGGGGGCCTTCTTCACCGGCGCCGTCCGCTTGGTGGGCGGCTTCCTGCCGGCGGGCTTCTTGGCGGGTGCGGCGGCGGCGGCGGGGGCCTTCTTCCCGGAGCTGGCCTTGGCGGAGGTCTTGGCCGCCTTGGCGGGGCGGCCCTTGGGCTTGGCGGCGGCCTTGGTCTTGGCTGGGGCCATGGCCTTCCGCTTCCCGGCGGCGGCCTTTGGTTTGGCGGCAGCAGCCTTGGGCTTCGCGGCGGCGGCCTTGGTCGTGGCTGGTGCCTTCTTGGCCGGTGCCTTGGCGGCAGCGGGCTTCTTGGCCGCGGGCGCCTTGGCCTTGGGCTTCGCGGCGGCGGCCTTCTTGGCGGGCGCCTTGGCCTTGGTGGCTGGCTTCTTCTTCTTGGCGGCTGCGGCGGTGGGCTTCTTCTTCTTGGCGGCGGCGGCGGCAGGCTTCTTGGGCGCGGCGGGGGCCTTGGCGGCGAGCTTGTAGGAGCTCTTGACCTTGGTGAGCTTGCCGGAGGCGACGAGCTTCTTCAGCTGGACCAGCAGGATCTTGCGGAAGTTGGCCGGGAGGTGCGCCGCGTGCTTGCCCTCGATGAACTTGGCGATGGCCACCTGGCTCGACCCCGTGCGCTCCTTCAGCGACGTGATTGCCTCAGACACCATCTGCACAGAACGGAAGAACACCAACGAACGATACCAGTCAGATCCATGGACGAACGAACGAAACCAGAACGAACGAACGAGAACGAACGGAGAGCAGGGTGTGGGTGTGTACCTCGGCGTAGGTGGGGTGGGCGGGGGCGGCGCGCGGCTTCCTGGGTGCGGCGGGCTTCTTGGCCTTGGCCGCCTTGGTCTCCTTGGCGGGCTTGGCGTCGCCGGCGGGGGTCTCGGCCGTGGTGTCGACGACGGGGTCGACGGCGGGCGTCTCGGCGGCGGGCGCCGTGGTCTCGGTGGCGGCGACGTCGGTCGACATGATGCTAGCTTGCTTGCTCGCTCGCCGGAGTTGAGAGCTGAGAGCTGAGAGCTTGTGCGTGCGTGCGGCGGTGGTGGTGGTGGTGGGTGAGGAGGTCGGGGCGGAGCCGGCGGTGGTTAAATAGCGGGTGACGTGGGGAAGACGGCCGACGCGCGCTGATTGGTCCGGGCCGCCGCGCCTCGGATCGCGCCCCCGCGCGGCATTCGTCCGACCTGACGCGTCCGATCCGCTCCCATCCGACGGCCCTCCACGCGCCCCGCGCGGTGCCGCGGATTGAAGCGCCCCCCCAAGTTGGCTGCCCCTGCTCGGCTCCGCGCCTCGCGATTCCGGCCTCGAAAGTGTGCTTCTCCTCCCGATTCCCGATCAAATATCTCAGCGTGTAATCCACCGATCTTAATAAAAATTCTTGCATCGTGTAGGTAAGGATTGTGGCTTTGTAATGGTATTAATATTATCTCATTTGGTTGTGTATGCTGCGAGAAAATCGGCGGTGAGCCGGGACTGGTCCGGACGGCGCCGCTGTGTGAGTTTGGTGGAGATTTCCGGCCGCCGGCACGGGGTGCGCCGGTGAACAGTGAGATTTTCCGGCGTACGAAGATGGCAGGGTTACGTGGCTACCCGTCGGTACCGGAATCACGCCGTTCCGTGGCGGTTTCGGTAGGCTACGGATCGATCAAACGCGACGCAAGTGACACAACTCGTGAGGCTTCTCGCTGTTGGTGTGTGAGTTCGCCGCCGCTTTGCGCCCTGCACCGGCGCGGTCGCCGGCCGGCTAGACGGAGCACCGCCGTCCTCCGGTGGGTGGGGACGCGAGGAAGGCTTCCCGGCTGCTGCATTTGCGATGTGGCGCGTGAGCTCGGAGCAGTTTGCTCGGGAGTGGCCGGAGCGTGTTCTTGTGGCTGGGGAAAGTCCACCATGTGATAGGAGCTGGCTTGTTATGCGTTTCAGGATGAAATTGATCACGATTCCGGATGATCTCTCGACCTTGGATCGATCTGGGTGGAAGCTTTGATGGATCGATGGATTGGGTTTGAAATTTCGAAAGTTTTTTTGTCACTGTACGGTTTTGAGAAACATGTCGAGGAAGAGGTCAAAGTTGTTGGCTCGCTGGGTGTTTGGTGCTCTCTGCCGAACAGGATGATCGATCGACGCTGTTTGAATCAAACTTCGAACAGATAAAGATTCAAGAGTTTAACACTGGTGGTAAACTGACGATCAAACGTTTCAACGAGTCCGACACTCTCGATCGAGAAGGTAAGAAAAACACACAGACGTGTTCTGGATAAAGGGAGTAGTGAGCACCAGTCGATCGGCTGCATGGTCTCGGTTCATCGTGAGCCACTTGGATGTGCGCGTCATTTGCAAACTCGAAAACACATTTCGTCGAGATCTTAACACGTTCAAACAGATGAAACCTCATTCTGACGGCATCGGATCATGGACAGAGACGATTAACAGCAAGAAATCACACGGCGATTCAGTGAAGGAGGCGCTAGTTCTTGGCAGGGGTGTACAGGTGTGCCACCAGCTCTCATCTGTGAGCTTAACCATGACCGGCGATCGATTTCATCTCATTAACTTCACTGAATTTGAGTTATAACATATGTAGCCATGTGATTAACCATGGGGAGATCATTCTTTCACTTGATTGATGCACCAGTTTGTGATAATTTCACAGCCGATATGCAGTAGTTGACAATTCCACCGTCGGCATCACTCCACCCTTGATGCATCTTTATTGTCCGGTTTTAGCAGCAGCATATCAAAATCCAATTGTCATTACGGTGTGTAATGTTATCAAACAACTGTAGGGTTTGGGAGTTTTGAAAGTTTTTTGGTTACTGTTCGGGATTAAGAAAGGCCTGTGTGGAGGAACAGGTCAAATTCTGCTGGCTTGGTGTGGTGCTCTCGTCAAATAGGATGATCGATCGGCGCTGGTCAAATAAAAAACTCGAGCAACTGGAATTCCGAAAGTTTAACACTGGTCGTGAACTGGCGATCAACTGTTTTCAACACTCCCACGAAGATGAGAATTCGCATAACTGTTTTCACCAAAGTGAGCAGAGCACCAATCAGCTGCATGCATGGTCTCGGTTCATCGTGAACCACTTGAATGGGCGTGTCATTTGCACACTGGAAAACACATTTCATTCATGGATACTTTAACAAATTCGAACAGATGAAACACTATCTGCAGCATCGGATCATGTACAGCAACAAATCACACGGCATAGGGCATACGCAGTTACGCACAGCAATCTCTATGGAGGAGGTGCTACTAGTTCTTGGCAGGGGGTGCACAGGTGTGCCACCTGCAGGTATAATCGACCATACACATATCGGAGCTTAACCATCGTCATGGACTATCGATTTACTGGAGTTAACATACATAGTCATGTGATTAACCATGCGAAGATCATTCTTTCACTTGATCGATGCAACAGTTAGTGATAATTTTACAGCCCATATGCAGGAGCAGTTGACAATTCCTGCCGTCGACATCACTCCACCTCGATGCATCGATCTTTATTGTCCCGTTTTAGGCAGCAGCATATCAAAATCCAATTGCCGCGGAGCGTAATCTTCCCAAACAACTTGCTACCTGTAGTAGCACCAGCACATATATGTTTTGCCGGATTAGCTAGTTTGGAGGAGTTCCTTTGCTGAGGATCGATGAACTTACCGGTGATATATGTATGTATCCACATGGTACTGCAGCTGAACACATACTCCACTCTCGTAGTTTGAGCGACCAGAATCGCTGAAAACTTGAGTACCATCTGCGTTGCAGCTCAGTTTTGTGCCGGAGATAACAGGATACCCGGTGACGGTAAGGGGTGACTGGCTGGGAGCAAAAGTGGCGCCGCGGTATGTCGGAGCAGGACCGATATCCATCTCGCTGTCGAAGACGAACACACTGCGTCTTGATTTTTTGGTAAAACTATGATGAAATTAAAATGGGGAGGAACAAGTGCTGCTCCTGCTCGTTGGATCCATCTACGTGGAAGGATTCATCGCCCGGGTAATCAAATTATTTTATTATGGCCCTACGTGTCTATGTCACTTGCTGAAATATCCATAGTATTTTTGAAAGGGAGCTGTATTATTAATGCATGTATATCCGGATTACTAATGTGACATCTTCCCCTCCACCTCCGCCTCGTTCTACTCGCTAAATTCGGTAACTTTGAGTTATTTTGAGTAGGATTTTGACAATTGTCGGCCTCGCTGGGAAAACATCACATACCAACTATAATGGTTTAGGCTTTAGTTAGTATCATCCAATTACATGTCTTATATTTGTTAGGTTTTAGTAAGTGTTCGGTAAGCATTGCCCCGCCACGCTCGTGTGCCCTTGAGACCATATGTTGATTTATATCCACTATTAACCATGCTGCTGCTTGTGATCATGCGAGTGACTGGTTATGAATGTTTTTTTTTGCGTAATTAGTATTTACATGCATGTTACACCAATTGGATATCACAATTCCATTTCAAGGCTCAACCTACGACTGTGTGGCAATACTTGCCATAATGAGTGCTAGCATTGACTTGCGTGTATCCGACAACTTAACAATTTTATACAAAAAATGTGATGTCGATCCAAGCGGCGACATACACAAAGTGTTTGGTCAACAGTTGGTCTTTCTGGGAGTGTTCAATTTTTTCTCAAATGGGTTGAACCCTCTGTTATGCAAAGTAGTAAGCAACTAAGTATCATGCATAGCTATTCACGTAATCCACATATTTTGTGTCCTTGTTCAACGCATCTCATATCACTCTTTATGATGAACTAATTTATATTTTCCTTATACAAATTCATTAACACATAGTGATGACCGCATGCACGTTCCATATATTCTCACATGGGCGTATGTTAGCCCCCATCAATCATCAGGGTAATCAAATGATTATGTTTTTACTTGTCCACGTTACCCAAGTATCTATTGTAAAAGTATCTATAATTTTTATGTTACATGCATGTTTTATATCATTCCTACATGTTTATATTGCATAATTACAATACTCTGTTCTTCGAGTCCAGCGAGAAGGTGTGTGTCACCCACATCAAACGCTGAAACTCGTGCCAACACCTCCATGAATTTCTCACAAAAACCATGAAAGATAGCAGACATACATCTTTGAAAAGTAGCAGGAGCATTACATAAATCAAAAGACATACGTCTATAAGCATAAGTACCATAGGGACAAGTAAATGTGGTTTTCTCTTGATCTTGAGCTTTAACATCAATTTGAGACAAACCAGAATAACCATCAAGAAAGCAAAAATGAGTTTTATTGGCTAATCTTTCCAGCATTTGATCAATAAAGGGTAATGGATGGTGATCTTTCTTAGTAACTTTATTAACCTTTCTAAAATCAATGCACATTCTATAACCAACAACTACTCTTTGAGGAATAAGTTCATCATGATCATTAGGAACAACAGTAATTCCACCCTTCGTATGGACACAATACACAAGACTAACCCATCTACTATCAGCAATATGATATATTATACCAGCATCAAGAAGTTTTAATACCTCATTTCTTACCACTTCCTTCACCTTAGGTATTAAACGACGTTGAAGTTCAACAACTGGCTTCGCATCGGGCTCCATATTAATAAAATGTTGACATATAGTAGGAGAAATCCCCTTCAAATCATGCAAAGTATAACTCATAGCTCCACGGTGTTTCTTCAATATTTTCAATAATCGTTCCTCTTCTTTACCTGAAAGGTTAGCACTAATAATAACACGATATATTTTCTTATCATCAAGATGAGCATATTTAAGATTATCAGGCAAGGGTTTTAAATCAAAGACATGAATAGGTTGACGAAGGAATATGTCCTCAAGTTCATTTCTTTCTTCCATAAAAGTTTCATCTTCATGATCTTCCATAAATTGCTGAATATAATTAGTAGGAGCAAGAGACAGAAGCAAGTTGTTCTACTCTAAAATCTTCATTAGGCAATTCGAGTTAATAAGGAGTTTTTGCAAACTTCGAAAAATTGAATTCATATGAATCACCAACAAATTTAGTTAGGATTTTCTCTTTCCTACAATCTATAACAGCTCTGCAAGTATTCAGAAAAGGTCTACCAAAAATAATAGGACAAGTCTTACTAGCAGCAAAACCAAGTACAAGAAAATCAGCAGGATATTTAGGCTTACCACATAGAACTTTAACATCTCTAACAATACCAATGGGAGAGATAGTTTCTCTATTAGCAAGTTGAATAACCACATCAATATTTTCAAGTTGGCTAGGGACAATTTCATGCATAATCTCTTTGTAAAGCTCATAAGGAATAGCACTTGAACTTGCACCAATATCACATAAACCATAATAGCAATGATCACCAATTTTAACAGATAATACAGGAACACTAGCCTTTCTTGGCTTTGCAGGATGAGAGATAACATTAGAAGCATCATCACAAAACATAATATACTCTTCTCCCACATTTTCAGAAACAAGTTCTTTAACTATAGTCATAAAAGGTTCAACTTTAATTTGTTCATCAGGTTCTTTAGCTTTCTTATCACTTTTATTAACCACACTAGCCATAAGAGAATGATCTTTCACTTTAACAGGAAAAGGAATTTTATCAACATAAGGCTCAGGAATGATATGATCAACAATACTAACTTCAATATTTTTAGCAAAAGGAACAACCGATTTATCTTTATAAGGTTCATGATATTTTTCAAACCCCTTCTTGGGCAAACCGAAATAGTCAGCAAACGATTTATAATAATTTGCAACAACTTGAGTATCAAGACCATAAGCATTATTCATATTTCGAAATACATCAGTGTCCATTAAAGTCTTAATGCATTCAAAGTCATATTTTATACTTGACTCCCTACCTTTGTCATTCTCCCATGCTTCCGTATTTTCTTCAATACGATCAAGAAGATCCCATTTAAACTCCTTCTTATTACGTGTGAATGATCCAGCACATGAAGTATCCAATAATGTTCTATCTTCAAATGAGAGTTTTGCATAGAAGTTGTCAACAATAATATTACCATGAAGCTCATGAATGGGGCATTTGAGCATTAATGCCTTCAATCTCCCCCACGCTTGGGCAATACTCTCTCCATCATGAGGCCAAAAGTTATATATAGAATTCCGATCTTGATGAATTTCACTTGGAGGATAAAATTTAGAATAAAAGAGAGGTACAATTTCCTCCCATCCAAGAGAATCCCTGTTCTTCAGCAGTTTATACCAATGCGCAGCTCTCCCACAAAGTGATATGGAGAATTATTTCTTCCTGACTTCGTCCATCGTAATACATGCACACTTGAAAAACTCGCATAATTCATGTAAATACAGCAAATGATCACCGGGGTGGACAGTTCCATCCCCAAAATAGCGGTTATTCATATCACGTTTAACAAATTTCATAGGTATTTTAAATGGCACAATATCGTCAGGAGGCGCCTCATCTTCTACCTCAGCAGCGGTAGAAGACTTCCCAAACAGGAAAGCAATATTTCTCTTCTCCATTACAAAGCAAATAAGGGACAGAAATAAAAACATCACTTATAGTTGAAGTTTTCCTTACCAATAGCGCTTCACTCCCCGACAACGGCGCCAGAAAATAGTCTTGATGACCCACAAGTATAGGGGGTGTATCGCAGTACTTTCGATAAATAAGAGTGTCGAACCCAATGAGAAGCAGAAGGTGTTGACAAATGGTTTTGATGATGATTTCACTATAAACACGAGCAGACAAGTTTTTAGGAGAGTTTGATGTAACAGAGAAATAAAGTGCGAGTAAATAAAGCGCGACAATTATAATTGCAGCGAGTGGCCCAATCCTTTTGAGAGCAAAGGACAAGCCGGTTTGTTTACTTATGATGACCAAACGTTCTTGAGGACACACGGGATTTCTTGTGTAGTGCTTTCGCTTCATATTGATGAATAATATTTAGTGTTTAAATAAGTGTCGTGTGGATGAACCTATGCTAATGCACCGCCCTTCCTAGGACTAATACATACTTATGATTATATTTATACCCCTTGCAGGCATCCGCAAATACAAGAAAATAATTAAGATAAATCTAACCATAGCCTTAAACTCTGAGATCCTGCGATCCCTCGCGCATCGGATTACCAATAGGGGTTTAGGTTTCTGTCACTCCGGCAACCCCACAAATGATAATCGAATACATGATGCATTCCCCTAGGCCCATAAAGGTGAAGTGTCACGTAGTCGACGTTCACGTGACACCACTAGAAGAATGGCACCACAACTTAAATATCAAAACATCAAATATTAATCAACATAGTTCACTACTAACATCTAGACTTCTCCCATGTCCCCAAGAACACAACGAACTACTCACAACACACCATAATGAACATGATCAAAGGTGATATAATGATGGATACCAATCTGAACATAAACCCTAGTTCAACGGTTTCACTCAATAGCATCAATAACAAGAGTAATCAACACCGAGAGAGTTTTCCCTATCAAATACACAGAGTTTACCCCTAGATGTTACAGCGGGAACGGAATGGATGGATGGAGATGACGGTGTCGGCGGTGGAGATGGTGGTGTTGGCGATGGTGATGGAGTGCAGCTCGATGACGGTGACAGTGGTGACGATTTCCCCCCTCCGGGAGGGAATTTACCCGGTGGCAACGCAGCTTGCCGGAGAGCTTTTATCTATTTGTCTTCTCCGCCTCGTGGTGGCGGCGGAGATGGATTATGTCCTTCTGATAAATCTTAGGTTTTCGGGGGCAAGATGTAAGCGAAGGGGTACGCCAGGTGGTGGGCCAGGGCGCCCACATCGCCTGCTGGCGTGGCGGCATAGGGAGCCGTGCCGAGGGGTGGTGTGGGCCCCCTGGGCCCTAGCCCAGGCTCCCCTTTTGGCTCCCTCGATGAAATAATTCCAGTTGGCCACTTTGTTCTTTTGGTCTTCGCAAATATTGTATCTTGACGGTGCTTTTTCCAGTAGAATTCAGCCTCCGGGATTCCATCCTCCAATGATCATCAATCATTCAAAATAGATGAAATAACATAAGTATCATCTCCAAATACAATATATATATCAATGAATAGCAGTAAATTATGATATAAAATAGTGATGCAAAATGGATGTATCATAAAGTTTCCCACGTAGTTATACAAGTAAGACGTGGAAACTCTCTCATATGGAGTAAATGTGCTAATCATGAGCGAAAATGATGATCATAAATGATATGGTGCTATAACATGAGCACAAGTGTGTGAAAAAGAATAGTAATGATGCCGCATTTTTATTCTTTTATATCTTTTATTTTCTATTTGTTCTCTCTCTTTTTTATTTTTCATGTTTCTCTTTTCGATGACCTCCATGGCTCTTTTCACTTTGAGGGGCAAGCATCCTAATATGACAACACACTAATAATGATATGACAACGTATTGATGATACAAGTAACTAATATAAATTAGACATAATGTATATGACAACGGTGACTCTGCCAGTGTAGCAGGTTATGCAATGATCTAGCGTAACATGGGTGACCGCATCAGCTTTATATAATCATACAAAGTAATAAATAAGTAATGAATGACAACAAATCATGTAATGTAAGATGGATGTTACATGGTAATATATCAACAACTATGGAAATGCTGTAGTAGGTAAGTATGGTGGATGTTTTGAGAACGATATTTGGCTTATGTGTAGGAGAAAAAGATGAAGATCTCCCACGAATTTGGTTGTACCCGCTAAGTATACACCAACTCTCAATATGAAAAAGGACAATGCAACGTGCCGAAGAGGCTAGCAATATGGTGGTGGAAGTGCCATGAAAACCGCAACTTTAGAACTCACAAGTAAAAAGATTCCAAATAAAAATATGATCTTACAAGGCATAATGAAAATCACTCCAAGAGGTGTTGTGGCAGATGAACAAGTCACTGTTGGGTTCCCGACCGTAGCGCATAACAAAAAGTCATTACGGTTGTCATAGGCATGTTGAAGTTACATATCATTATGCTATCAACTGGAAATTTAAGTGTGGCACAACTTTAAGTTTTTCTAGACCAATCATTAATCATTCCACTTTACTAAACCATCATGTTTACCATTAAGAAAATTAATATTTCAAAAAAACATCAATGATTCAAGTGACACAATTTAATGATGTACAAGATTATGTATCATTTATACCATCTATCACATTTAGCATTTTCTATTCTCAACCAAAGACCAATCAACTTATTTAAAAGATAAACTCTCGAAGTAAATAAACAATGAGAAATGAGAGTATGATATAATAAGTCTAACAGCTCTAGCAAGAGATGCATGAAAAACAAGAGCTACAAAACATAACAGTAGCTAGAGAATAATACTCAATAAATATAAGTGAAGAATACGAGTATTCATAAGAAAAAACGGAGCGTGTCTCGCTCCCACAAAGGAATGCTATGGTCCATATTATTCAGAGAATGAAAATAACAAAAACAAAAACAATAAGCTTTAAGAAAAGCACATAAGATGTGGCGGAATTAAAATATAGTTTCACTAGAAAGGATCTGATAGTTTGTTGATGAAGAAGGGGATGCCTTGGGCATCCCCATTGAACACTTGAGTCTTCTTGAAATATGTTGGGAATGAACCACCGGGGCATTCCCAAGCTTTTGCTTTACTGTCTTCTTGATCACATCATATCATCCTTGAAAACTTTCTCCACATCAAACTTACAGTAAACTTTATTAGAGGGTTAGTGCATGAACAATTATGATATTTTGTAGGAACACAATTGCTACCAATGCTACTGGACATTAGCTACAACCACTGATACTTTATGGAACAAAAAGATCCAATCAAAATAGCAAAAGAGGCATTGCAAAATAAATGGCAGAATCTGTCAAAAAACAAAACAGTCCGTAAAGAAGAATTTTTTCGAGGCACTTAACTTGCTCAGATCAGAAAAATAAAAACTAACGAAAGTTGCATATATATATATATCTGAGGATTACGCACAAAAAAGCGCAGGTCATTTAGATTTTTCTGTGAAGAGTTATAAATTTGACGGTGAAAAGGAGAAAACTGTTTATTCGCAGGAATCCAAATTTAGCATCAACTTTCAACTAGAGGCTTAACTAGACACAACAATGCAATAAAGTAAAGATACAAAGGAATTGCTACAAAGATATGACAAGTCCTTGACTCAACAAAATAAAATAACAGGAAATAAAATAGTGGGTCGTCTCCCAAAAGCTCTTTCTTTATAGCCATTAAGATAGGCATAGTGATTTTTATGATGCTCTCAAAAAAAGAGAGTTGAAAAACTAAAGAAAGCATCAAGAGGAAATATAAAACACTTTTTAAGTCTAACTCTCTTCCTATGCAAAGGAATCTTGTAAAGAAACAAGTCATGAAAGCACAAAGCAATAAGCATAGGAAAGCAAAACAAGCGCAACTTCAAAAATTTCAACATAAAGAGGGAAAACTTAATATTGTTGAGATACATAAAACCATGTTTCCCTCTCTCATAATAACTTTCAGAAGTAAAAATAAATTTAACCATATAACCACAATGATCATTCAACTTAGATAACATAGGCACATAAAGAAGATCATTAAATTTATTTTGAAATTCATTAATATGCTTCCCTCTTTCAAAATAGTTACTAAGATTATCAATAATAATAGGACCATAATCTAAAGCATTATCATATAGCATATTACATTCTTATCATGAGCCCCACGCATAAAAGAATTAATATTCTTCACATAAGTGTATTCATTCTTATTAATTGTAGTGGGAGCAATTCAACAAAATACTATCAGGTAGCTGCATGGTATTGGTTCATCCTTGTGGCCACCGCATGGAGGAGTTGGAAGGAGCGCCACTACCATGCTCTAGATTGCGAGCTCCGAATCCACGGTGTCTTCACATCGAACAGAATCTTCTGCGCTGCCGCACGGGAGCGGGTGGGGATTGTTTTTTTAATCCAACCTCTCGCAAAACATCAAAACTAGTATGTACAACCTAACAATAAGTTACGAGCGTTTTCATATTCAGACTCGGAATTCTAGTGGACTTGAAGTGCAGATCCGTTGATTTTATTGTTTTGACGACTATCTCCTTATTTTCTGATTGTTCTTCCAACGTGGATTTCTTTTGCCGAAGCTATTCTCTCTGTTCTGTTCAGGAAAGGCCGGATTCAGGAACAAGCAAACTGTGATGACAATACCTGGCACCCGAAAGCTAGTTATCAAACCTGTATTGATTGATCTCTAACATATTTTAATTTTTTAGTTGCTGAAATACATAATGTAGATTATGAAGATTTCAGTCACTTAATAGTATATGGTGTTTTAATCATTTTTGTATTGTACCATTTTAAGTTGGAATCATAAAATTCATTTGTAATTCTATACCTAATATATTTGGCTGTCATAAATTGGACATACTGTTTTATTTGAAATTCCAGAACATATCTATTATGTGTCATGCCAATTCTTCTCCCTAACTTTGTTATTTTACTTTTTAAATAAAACGAAACCAAATGAAATGAAAAGATGAAAGAATACAGACCTACTGGATGCATTGATTAGGGACAAAGACATGATATTTTAAGTCAAGCTTAGGCGAATAGGTCCTTGAACTGCAATCGATGGAAAATATGGAATTGGAGTGAAGTGTCCGTCGGCAGTAAGGCTCGAGACTGTGTGGGTGTTCAGTGAATCTACCATCAAAGCATTTTGAGCTATTAAGGACTTACTTCAAAAGGCTCAGAAAAACACCCGTAGAACATCAAGTTCTCACACGAGTTTGGAAAGTGCATAATAATAATATAGAAGATGAGAGGCGACGAATACCTGATTTTACCAAACCGAGCAAGCATGCAGGTAGCTGCATGGTATCAAACATCAAACAGATGCATCTCACGCTCTCAATTTCTTCATCAGATCAGGAACACCAATAAACCAGAGGAAAGTAGGCAACGATGTCATACACACCATCAGACAAGACGATGGATGCGATGTTCTTGGTAGGTGCATGCAGAGGTGCCATCAGCTCTGCCATGGATGATGGACGGGAACTTTTCCAATAACCATCACCATGGATCGATTCCATTCTTTGAACCAAGATATATCTAACTTAGTACGTTGCCATTTACTTATCTCACTGAACATGCGAAGATAAACTTTCCGCACCTGAAGACTTGCTGCATCAGTTAACCCATGTTCTTATGTAACATCCGTATCTATCGACAAACTCACTCAGCATCTCAAATCAAATGTTTTATCTGCTCGAACAACTGGTTACATTACCCGTGACAGACTTTGCCCGATCTTTGTGCTTTAGGTAGCCTGAACAGAGGTACAGTAGTCACGGGCTCATGGCCACTGCCTACTGCAGAACCGAGTGTCCAGGAGCAGAAGTAGCGACATCAAACTTTTTTTTGCCTCCCGTCGTCGGCTTCAAGTCATATATTGAATCGAACGGGATGTTTTCTTCTCCTCGCCTTCGCCGTCGAAGAACAATTTGTTTTTTGGTAAGTGAGAATTGTCCTGAACATGAACATGAATAGTTCCTTGTTAGAATCCTGCTCACACCAAGCTAGCATGAACATTTCGTGTCAACCTGGACCTTTTGTGTAAGTTTATGGCGAACTTCGTCTTGATACAATATCTGATTCAACTATTATTTTGTTTGGGACTAGATTCGAATAGATTGCACATGTTTCAAAACATTAATCGAGATCATATTTCATTGAATTTACGGTCACAGAAATGGACATTTGTTTTCAGTGGATTCACAATGATTTGATCGTATTTCAAGTCTATATCACAAAAAAGATTTATCATGTTTCATTGAAGTCTCCCAAATTCCGACTATGTTTTGGTGGATTTCACGATGATTACGTTGGATTTCATGCTGGTTTGACAAAATCAATTGTGTTTTATTACTAAGATGGTTTATCAAGTTGGCTAAACTGTAATTTGAAGTCTCACAAATTTCAAGTACGACGTTGCGCATTCCACATTAGTTTCACTAAGAGATATAACAATTTTGCGACGAGAAGGGAACGTAATTCCACAACATAAATAGAGAAATTCACTCGGTCATTTGAAAAAACTCGACTAATGCCCTTTGTGAAAAAGAAGGGGCACCGTGATTGAATTGTTTGCCGTACCTTGAGTACTTCCAAAACTCTTTCCATCTTGCCTTCTCCTTGTCCTCCACACAACCCACTCCTATGTGAGCCCACCAATATTATCCTAGTGACAATACTCACACCACCGGTCCCGTGTCACTAAACTTGTTGTCCCGTGGGAACAACAAAAATGCAAGCAACCTTTACTTTGATGCTTCAAGACTTGTAATTGTTTGCCTGTGTGGGCTGGTGATCCCATGATTATTCATGATCCCCTTTGAGTCATGTAAATATGTTGGTGGCTTGAACACGTCAAAGTCCAATGCTCTTTCCCCGCCCACTAACACATGGGTGCATTGAAGTTCTTAGCGACAGTACCTGTGTGCTTCAAACTTCTTCTCATATGTCCAGCTTAGTTCCCTCTTTGTTGTTCATTGTGATATTTTGTTTGTGTGCTTTTAGAGTTTCATCTGTCTCACTATCGTTCGTATGACTCGAGAGTTATTTTCTTGTCCATGGTAGTTGTCGCGGATAGTAAAGATGCAGGAAACACATCGACGTTGGTGGAACATAATTGTGGTGCACACAGACATTGGAATGTCTCTGTCTCTGATAGTACTGATTGCGTCTTATGCTCGGCTCATCAAATTGAAGATTGGAGACATCTATTCTTCAATTGCCTTTTCAGTACGAGGGTCTGGAACTATCTTCAAATTAATTGGAACTCGGCTGGTCCACCTGTTCAAGTGTTGATGTCAGCAAAGAAGAACTTCAAGGGGCCATGCTTTACTGAGGTTGTTACCATGGCTTGTTGGGCCATTTGGAAACAGAGAAATGGGTGGATTTTTTAAAAATTTAAACCTACTTTCAGAGGTTGGAAGTCTTGCTTCATACAGGAGATGTCTTGGCCTAAGTACAGGGTAAAGAGTATAGATTTTGACAAGTTGTCTTTGTGGATAGACAATTTACCTTAGGTACTGTACACTAAGTGTGTATTTATTTGTATTTTGTTTTTTTTCCTTGCCTTTTGGCTTTAATAAAGTGAGGTGGTAAGGCTGTGGGGGCTCCCCCGCAGCAGAAAAGTTTCAAAAAAAAAAACATAATTGTGGTGGATACTTCATCCCTCCCCCCCGCAAACAAAGAGGAATAAGTTTGCCACACTTTTTTTATTAGATTCCCTTCAACAAATGACCATGTACACGTCTTTCATCAACCACATGAGGTGCAGACGTTGAGAGATAGAAGAACACCATCAATGACTCGACCACTGTGACACACCGTTCCTTTCTCTGCCACGATGAGTTGAACACATGAATCATGGAAACCTAAGACAAAAACTACACATCTACACGTAACTCCATGGTCTCATCCATATCTAGACAATAGTCGTTTTGTCTCACCCATCCTTGCTACGAGTTTGTGAATTTTGTCATCGTCGGTTTTCACGTACAAAGAGTTGGTTCTCGTTAGCAGGCGTTGGCTCACAATATGGACATCAACAACGAGATCTTCTTCTTCTCCTCCTCAACAAGCTCTCTTATTTCGAGCTTTGGTGAGCTGGAATGATCTAGAGATGTTGTCTATGTGTCTGCCTAGGTAGCGTAGTGCCGCACCGATGTGTTCCGTGCGATTGACCCATCTCCTTCTTACATATCAATCTCTTAATACGACTTTGAAGAATATTATTACAATCATTCAGTGAGGTTTGGTTCTCTAGATGTGTTTGCTCGTGCTTTAGTGGCTGAGTTGTTTCGACGTTGTCCATAATCGACTAGAGCAATAGTAGGGCGAGAACACTGAGTCTGGTTACTGATTCGAGGAAAGTTTTAAGCCTAGAGTCTTGTTTTTATCCTTTGTTTATTATTTTTCGGTGTCTACAAGTTTAGTTACTCCACTATATAAAAATAAAACTACGGCGTGTAGGATGGGTTACACGGTGACACAACTACGGATAATAACACTTTGCACTAGATTACCACTAGTAAAATGCCCGTGCGTGACGGGTCTTGATTTTTTTCGCCATATAACTCACCCTATAGATATACTTTATATGGTAATTAATTTGTTGCATACTTTATTCCTCGTGCTACAAGGGCATGTTTGAAATGCTGCCATATTTTTTCACAAGTTCTATAATTTCATAAAAAATGTTGAAAGCAATGATACATACACAACTACTCCCTTCGTTTCACAATATAATAAGTTTTAAATCTATTCCACATTCACATGTTATACATATTTTATTATATATGTTTATCCATTTTAGTCCGAATCTATATAACATGTGAAACAGCTAAACCCGTGCGTTGCAACGGGAGAAGAAAAAATAATAAACTTAGAATCCACTTTGTTTGTCACTTATTACCATAAAAACAATGTCTTAGTCGTATCGCTAAAATGTTTCGGTCTAGATAAACAAACTCGCTTGGTACATTGCGGCGGGAGATAAAATTACACACTGATGCACGACTTATCTAATGGATATTGACCTATAAAAATGTATCATCTCTATAACAGAAGCATGATATGATTACAGCCACATCTGTCTTTCTTAGAGAAGTGATGATACTCAATCCAATTTTATGAACATAGCACCAAAAATATAATTTGAAGATGTTATCGAGTCCATCACATAATCCTTTACGCCATGGTTGTTTCCATCATTAATTGTTGCACGTGCAACACACATATAATGTTGATTTTATGATTGTACTAATTTATACCTATAAAGAGTAAAATAAATTCGTATGTGAAATTTATTGGACAAAGATGGGATCATGTGTTATTACTATCATTGTTTTTTAATTGATTTATAGTTTATCTCCACAAGTTCTTGTGATACCAGAATAAAAAATTGATGTATGTATATTTAGAAAATAAATTATTAATCTTTTGTACATGTTAGCAGGAAAAAAAAGTGAAGCCAGAACAGACATAAAAGCATATTTACATGATCTTGTTGTATGTAATAAAGTGCCCTCTTAAGTTAGTCCCCGCGTCCAACATGTGTATTAGTATTTGCAAAATTATCCCTTTGCACGAAGGCCTAGATAGTTTAGTTTGGTGTACTCCAACAACATTTTGGTGACTTGCAGAAAAAGTCTAAAAATGAAGAACTTGCAAGTTAACAATGAGGCAACTAATTTGAGTGTTAAAAGCTAACTGTCTCTAATATAATTTGGGTGACTGCTGATCAACTACAAAAAAGAAAGAACTTTGTAAGTACACTAAAAGGAGGAACACACTGAGCAAAATATCCATAAACGGAGTATAGTAAGAAGAAAACGTAGCAAGTACCCCGCTATATGTTCATAATGACGCCAGCATATATTAGGTCTAGTATGCATAATAAAATATTTTGAATCAGCTTGCCCTGAATCATCAATCCAGTAAGAAAAGTTCAGAGCTACAGATGTTTACAACTAACAAATTGTACTGAATTAGACCTTTAGACTTTTCGACATGTTGGTTCTTATTCTTGTTCAAGAAAATCACATCACAATTTCTGTAGACACAATTTTTTATTAGAAATGAGGAAATGAGAAATAAGTTAACATTTCATCACATAATAAGTTTACGAAGGTGACGGCAGGCAATTCTTCTACCCAAGCTTCAGCTGCACTGTGTAATGGTACTTCCAAGCGTGACTTTATGCCTTGCAGAATTATGCCATTGGTTCGTTCGACTAATCAATTGGACTGTGGGTGTGCCACGGATGCCAAATCGAGCCGGGTGTTGTTCCTGCCGCAGTAGATAAATTTGAACAACTGACAAGAAAAATGAAGTAGACCAGCCTTCTTTATATGAACAAAATGATGAGCCTTAGACTATGGCAAAGGTATTTCAGAAAGAACATAGAAACCTCGTCACGAGTGATAGGAACATCGTGATCAGCAGCTTTAGTTGTTGGTGTGAGGATATTTGCTGCTAGCTTTTGATTCTTTACCATGCCTGCAACAAGGAATCCAGTCATCCACACACAAGAGAGAAGGGAATGAAATCCATGATGTATCAATATTGGTTACCATACCCTCAGGAATGACATTTCCGCAGTAATTCCTAACGCCCTTGTTATACACTGTCCATAGTGATGTATTAGTGCTTCCAGTGACGAATCCCCGCACTGAAAACAAACTAATTTCTTAGCACTTTGATAAATATTAATCCTGGTCTGGCTTGAACATGGCTCAAATCACAATAGGTATCCCATTCAAAGGAGAGAAAAACTTGGACTGCTGCTGGTCTTGGCTCGACATGGAACCAGATGGATTGTGTGTGGTAGAGTAGATCAGAATATCAGATGGACTGCTCGTGCTACGACCTTGCTTCTTGCTACCTTCTGTTGGCGTGCTGGAGCTAGATTAGCAGTGGTGTAGGAGAGAAGCCAGGGCGAGGGGGTGTGATCAATTCCTATGTGTGGGAAGGAGAAGCGAAAGGAGGCCGCCCTGCTATGCTCCGACCGGCCACCCCGTCCCAACCTCTGCTCATCTCCTCCCAAATTGATTCCCGTCACTCCTCTTCTCCTGGATACAGGTATACACCGGAAACAAACCGCTTCTTCCTCTCCTCCCAGTCCCAGATCAAGAACCTCACGCGTTCAAGCCAGCCCCCGACGACGAATCCAACGTCGCCGCGGACCTGACCACAACCGGGTCAACGGAAGGGAGCAGCGCGACTGACCTGCCCACTCCCACGTAGGCTTCGAGAAGAGGGAGCAGCGCAGCCGGGTGTGGAAGGAGGAGGGGGCGGAGGGGCTCGAGGAGGAAGAAGTCGCCGCCAACGTGTCCATCTCATGCCGGCCTGGAGGCTGGAGGCAGCGCAACGCTCAAGAGGAAAAAATAATGTTGAATCGTTTTTTTTCACTTACGGGTGGCAGTGGTGGATAATATCTTAGAATTACAGGGGTAGAATCAGAAATAAAAAGTGACGTACCATCTTCACTTAAGAGATATTATATAGTAGAGATTTTTTCGTGTTTGTTCTCAGCAAAAAAAACTAAGACAGTACTACACATAAGAGAGAAACGGGCCAAATTGGTATATAAGCTCAACAGTGTACCCGTTTCGTAGAAGGCCTCTTCAAGTGTAATAACGGGCTGGACCGGCAGCCCAACAATAACCATAGACCACGCATGCGCTAACCACTATATATTCTCCCGTGAGCCTTCCCTCTCTAAACCCTAGCCGCCGCCGCCGTCTCTTCCTCCTCTGCAAGCAGCCGCCCCAGCGTCCGGACCTCGACCTCCAGCCCTCCCTTCGACCATGGTGAGCGCTCGAGCCCTGGCCTCCCCCATCCAGCGGCCCATCCCCGTTCGCATCTGACCCGCGGTTTGGTTCCTCTCTCATTCGCAGGCGGATGTGGAAGTCGATCCCGAGGTCGCGGCCGGAGCGCCGAAGAAGAGGACGTTCCGCAAGTTCAGCTACCGCGGCGTGGACCTCGACGCGCTCCTCGACATGTCCAGCGAGGACCTCGTCCAGCTCTTCCCTGCGCGCGCCCGCAGAAGGTAACGCCCAACCTTCTCTTCCGCGTGCTTCGATCTATCTGTGGATGTTTCGTATCGTCTGCGGCTGGTCTGATCCTGATGGTTTGTGTTGGTATTTGTTAGGTTCTCGAGGGGTCTGAAGAGGAAGCCGATGGCCCTCATCAAGAAGCTGCGCAAGGCGGTGAGTGTTGCTGCATTTATTTAAGCTGGATGGTGAACTGCTTAGCTTTTATAGATCTGTTTTGACCCTTGTCCGTTCTAGATTGTTTGGTAGTTTGTTACTTCGGACCTGTGGTTGAGTAGGACTAGTTAGTCCGTTAGATCCTTTGTTTTCTTGGTACCTTTGTCATGTTTGTCGTTAAATTTGCTATGATAGTATACTAGGCATCAGTAACATCATATTGTTTTAGCTGCAACAAATGGCTAATGTGGTCTGCTATCATACAATTATCCTTTGTAAGAAAAATGACTGTTGCTGTTTTTTGTTAGTGGTTATGTTAATCATGAAGTGGTAATTCCTGGACGCAACTGATCGTTAGCGTTGACACTATCAGTTTGTTTTTCATACATTGAGTGTTAGCCGTACCTTTGGTCCATCCAGTATCCTATTTGTCTAACCAGTTGTGTTTCTGTTATATATTGTTATTTTTACAACGTTTGTTGTGGATTATCATTTTATTAGTTTAATGTTTTCCTCTGCAAACCTGTATGCAGTTTTTGTATGGTATATTACCACCAGTATTGTTCAACTCTAAGCACTGTAATTTTCTTGCATCCTTAGCTATTGACCCAATTCTGAAATCCTCACAACGCTAAATTGGAAATTGTGTTTTTTAGAACTTCACAGTAAAATAATTAGATTAGTTTTTGACTGTAGAGATACAGTTCTTTAAATTGTGCCTATATAATGTACTTTAAACTTAGTAATCTTTACATTATAGGATGAGTATTTTATTCTAATTTCAGTTCAATCTAGCAGTTTTCCTTAATCAGGGAGCTCAGATTTATTTGATGTTAGGACTATTGGCTGTTTGTTCCTTGTTGGCATTTCGGTTTTTATTCATGCCTCATGCTTTCTTGCATCTTTCAATTTTTGTGTTTGGACTTGCTCCTTTTTTCCTCTACGGGAGAGATTGAGGTGATGATCCAATTTCCCTCTTGGTATGATTGGCTGGGATGATGGCCTCAATTCTGTATTTAGCTCTATCTGATCATCCTACCAATTGAACTTTTCTGTCCATTTTGTCAGTACTCTGGTGGACTTAACCTATTGCGGCTTTGATTGAACTGAGAACTATGCACTTTTGAACTTAGCATCAGTCATAATTGGTTCATCTTGTCTACTCATGCTAGAATTTGTTGAATCTTTGTTTGGCTACTCCCTAACTGTTGCTTACACATTGCATAAGCTTACTTGTTTTTGCATTCAAAGGGTTATCTCAATTTTAATCTCAGCAGCTCACCTCTTTTTGTCTTCTCTTCCGAACAGAAAAGTGAAGCCCCTGCTGGTGAGAAGCCTGAGTCTGTGAGGACCCACCTCCGCAACATGATCATCATGCCAGAGATGATTGGAAGCGTCATCGGTATCTACAACGGCAAGGCCTTCAACTCGGTTGAGATCAAGCCTGAGATGATCGGCCACTACCTGGCGGAGTTCTCCCTCTCCTACAAGCCAGTCAAGCACGGAAGGCCTGGTATTGGTGCCACCCACTCTTCAAGGTTCATTCCTCTCAAGTGAGAATTGTCAGGAATGTTGGCTTTCTTTGAGCTCCAGGATTCAGTGCACTTGTCGAGTCTATGTAGTACCTCTTGGCTCTGATTTTCCAAGTATACCGTCCCTTTAAGGAGCAGCAGCGTGTGAACCTTGAACTAATCTGTTCCAGTTTTTTGAAGTTACTCTTAGCAATCCTGAATGTTATCTGTCACAATTTATCTTTCCTGCATGAAATTATTTCCATATGTGATGGCTTTATTACCTTACTCTTGGTTGTGGTAAGGCAAGTTTTTTTGTACGTCAAGGAATTTGTTAATGCTTTTCTGCTGTTACGTTCTGAATGCCATAGCTAATATAGCCTGTGCCTGAAGTTTAAAATGTACATGTCATTGTTTTTTTGCCGTTCGAATGATTAAGACCGGTGTCATTCCGTTCTGTTAGTATACAAGTAAGTTAAGCTATGTGAGTATAACACCAGAATTGATCTAGCCAATTAAGCGAATATTTTTATGATTATTTTCAGTGATCAAAATCATCTAATCTTAGAGCGAGCACTCAGACTTAACTGAGGCACATTCTCTTCTTTGGTCCATTGCATGGGATTTACAAGACACCGTTAAGTGTGTAGTAATGAATCAATTATGCGGGATCGTGTTAGAGCAAATACTATAAGGCTGAGTCAATAAGGTTGTCAGCTGCATGCAAAGATTAGTAATTGAATCATTAAACAATTCATCATAGCAGCCAGCTTATAGCTAAATTACTATATGGTCTTACTATATGGTCCGACTATAAGATTACCTTTTGCTTACATGGAAGTGTTTTAGAGCGCCGGCGCTACTATTATCCTTGCTCTTACCCATGACCTAGCAGTTTGGTGTGTCGTGATCTCTTCTGGCCTTTGGACTCTCGGCTTGGATGCAATTCAAGTCGGATGTGCGTATCGATGTATTTAGACTAACAACGTCCATTTGGTTGCGGCATTGTGTTATCATATTTCGTATACTCACCTTGGGGTGTGACATCTTGCACTCCGTAGAGTGACACTACTTACCTCCAAGTGTTACTTTGCCTTTCGACGGGTCTGTAAGCTTTGACACTTCCGAGGTCTCTAGCCATTTCCCCCTTCCTCACGAAATCGTATATCGGCTCAATGCAAAGTGGGTCAGACCTCATTTATGTTAACCCGGGATAGATAACATCGACAATCTGACAAAGTTGGGGATGTTTCACAAGTTTTTCCAATTGAAGAGATTTAGTGCTATCCGTTTGACTATAATTACTAGAAGAATGTGCTAATGGCTCATGCCAAGCTTGGATACCTGTTTAGTTTTCCCTTTGAAAAAAACAAACTGATTGTGTCGTTAATTTATGAAAGTTCATCAGTCCGTAAAATACTCCCAGCCATTTTCGGCCCTAAAACCTGATAACCTAGCGGCGCCTCATGCCTTGCTTGGATTGGCGTTTAATAGACAAAACAACAACTATTTTCCACGGTGCAGCCGAGGCCCTCATAAAAATCCCCTCCTAAAAATCTGATGTAGGGGATAAGCATTACCCTTTCGGAAAACAAACCACCAATCCAAGCAGACCTTAACATCTTTTCAACCCCGCTGATATGACTCTCCGTTTCATAATACAAGATGTTTTGGCCATTTCCAGATTCTTATGTGTACAAATATATCTAGATATGTTTTAGTTTACATGTATTCTCATTTTAGTCTTAATCTAGACAATAATGTGTTACACTAAAACATCCTATACTCTCTCTGTTTTTTTGTATACAAAGCCACTATTAAATATACATTCTTGTTTCTATATACGGCCACTATATCTTTTCAAGATGTTTAAATCGATTTCTACATCGTAAAATTGGTGCGAAATAATGTGAATGTTACATGTAAAGAAGCACCACAACATTCTTAATTAGCTCGGAACACGATAGGTCTTTCACGTAATTAATGATGATATTTATTAGCTAGTTTAAATTTCTTGGTATTTAAATTTTGGGATAGTGGCCTTGTATATAACTGAAAATTGAATGGCATTCCGCGGAATTGTAATCATCCCCAAATATTTAAGCCGGCGACAGAAGCCCCACCGCCAACCTCCCTTTCCCCCACTCCACAACTCCCCGAAACCTCCTCGCCGCCGGCCGCCGGCGAATCGGGCGTCACCGGCCATGGCGTACCTCCCGCCCCACAAGCGCCACTCCACCGGCTCCGACCCCGCCCCGCCCACCTCCTCCCTCCGCTCCCTCTCCATCTCCTCCTCCCCTCGCGGCCGCCACCACCAGCCCCGCCCGTCCAACAACAACAGCAAGATCATCCACGCCGCCGGCTGCGTCTCCCGCTGGTCCCCGGTCCCGACCTTCTCCCCGGACGACGCCAACGCCTTCCGCCTCGAGCCCTTCGCGTGCGAACCCATCGAGCGCAGGACCGGCGCCAAGCCCCTCGTCCTCGCCCTCTCCTCTCCTTTCAAAGGCTCCTCCGACTCAGCGGAGACTGCGTCCGCCGCCATCGCGGAGAGGTTCCTGCCGCAACTCCTCGCTGCGGCGGAGAGGGCGAGAGCGACGACGACGCACGATGGTCACAATCCCAAGGAGGAGGCGGCGAAGCTCAGCCTTGTTGCCCGGGTGGGGAAGGTCCTGTTCCAACCGTCGTGAGTCTTCTGTTAATCACCCGTCTCTGTTTATCATTTTCTTCTTTGATATGTGCCTTAGTTGCACAACCTTGTGCACAAAGAACTGCTGTTAATGAATGTGCACAACCTTGTGATGAACGTGCATATATAGTGGCGGATCACCCATTTCCCTAGACTCGCTCCGGGACGCCGCAAAGGCAGGGGAAGAAGGATCCAACAGCCAGGTCCGTAAATCGTTCTACACCAATGTGCCCAGGGAGTGTTTTGAAGGTATGGAGCAATCCGCTGTCAAGCTGATGGGTCTGGAGTTCGATTCAGCAAAAGATCACTACCATGTCAAGGTTTGCACGCACGTCTAACAATGTGAGAGCTATCCTGGCTTTGTTTTGTTCAGAATACTTTAATCATTTCAGCTGGGCCTTTAAAATGTATGATAGGTGTTTGACAAGCGCCAAAGTGATTCGACGATGTCTTGCAAATGCACTGTGCAAGAAGATGGGAAGCTTGCAATCCATAAGGTGTGCCTTTCAGTCTGTCATACCTTCATGTTTGATTCTTAGAACTCCAAACTCAGGAGTTTCTGCGTCATGGTTAACTTCTAACACTAGCTACACTACCTCACGATAATTTTATATAGGTCCATTGCTAAATGCAGTATGTAATACGAGGATTATACTTGGTTTTGAACTATTATGCCAGACTTTTAAGAATACCAAGACTGTTGATATAAGTTATTCATCTATAAGTTAGTATGTATTGAGACGATGTACCACACTAAATTTTGGCTTAAGTCTAAAAAATGAGTTTGATCCTATGTAAGCGTTTTTTTTTTGCTTTCTATGAGCTTTTTGTGAGACAGGCTTTAGGCTGGCTTTGGTATTTCTGTTTTCCTGTTTCTGGCCCTTTGGCCTTTGCTTTAATTTTGCATCATCTTTTCATTTTCTCTCTAATACGAAATGACACACATTCGGACATGTGTTCGATAAAAAAACACATACAAGGGTACAATCCCTTCTAAACACATTATGAAATCATATTCCATGATAAGTCTAGTGATAACTGATAACGATTTGGTATTATAGATGTCGATATTTGTTTTTTTTTTCGAGAATAACGGGGGGGGGGGGGGGGGGGGGGAATAAATCCCCACCGCTTGTTTCATTCAACGAAAGTATCCTGGCGGGACATGTTCTTACAACAGAATAGCACTTGTACAGGGGGATACAGAGGAAGAGAAACAATGAAATACAGGAAAAACTACAACTAGAAGAGGGGACAGCAAGATCCACCAAGAGACATGTTTGACTTGGAACCTGGTCAAACATAAAACATGTTTGACTTGAGAGAAACTTAATAGTGCTTGTAAAACTGAATGGAGGGAGTATCATGCTTATTTTGATTCAGATGAATTCCTAGGAAATTTTGATGTGCATAAAAAGTAATAATGTAGAAGCATATACATATTTATGAAAGAATTCTTCTTCTAAAGCAGTCACATCTCTTGTTCGTAGGTCTAACAGAATGCCAAACTCTAATCTGCTTATGTTCTCTTGCTTAAAACATTGCAGCAACAATTCAAACTCAGCCCGATGGATATTTTCACTAAAAAGCAAGTCGTTATTTTGCTTACTGGCAGTTTGCCTTAAATTAATGGTAGTGAGACTGTTCTAGTCACTGGTGGATGTTGTCTGTAAACTCAGTTTGGTATAACATATCCCCCTAGATAGGTGAGAAAATCTTGAAATTTTCATTTAAATCGGCATTTGGTTTGATTCTTGTATGTGATTAGCGTACCGTGTCTGTGCTAAAGCGTTCATATGCACTACACTATTCAGTACAAGCCACTAGCTAGCAATAATTTTGCTTCTCATTCTTCTCCACTGTTACTTCTTATGCAGGTTGAAGTGAACCAGATACGACAGTTGGTGGAAGACATATCCTGTCTGTCCAAAGATCTTGACTTAAGGCTGATGTTGAGTACCAAAAGGTTCCTGAAAAACATAGATGTGAGTACATACTAGAACTACCTCGAGCCGCTCTGTTATGTGGTTATGCACTGCAGACTCATTTGATATCACTTGCAGCCTGAAGTGGAAAATGCCATACAGAGCTTAGTGTCTTCAGCAATTCTTGATCCAAATGTAAAAGGTGGACTCAGATGGCCACTTGGGAAGGAGTCGATTGGTGGGAGGTTCATCATAGTTGGAGCATGGCGTACCAACTACAAAGCTTTCAGGAATGGAACATTGAGGTTCAAGCTAAGGCATGCTGACCGGTTCGACCACCGGAGCTCAACTGGAGAGGTTTCTAATGAAGTTTCCTTCAAACTAACTGGCATATCAGCTAGACTGCGGGTTAGTAAGCAGTAAATTGATTCATAATGATGTCCTTGAGCAAGTTTCTTTACATGTATATGACACAAATGCAATTTATTTATGCTGGCTACTGTTCAAACAACCTTTTAAAATGCACTTTTTGTTTCTGTCTGTTTCATTAGCATCTCATGTGCACACCTAATATGAATAATTATCTTGTTTTCTAACCAATATATGGGTACTCTGATTTTCTGTAATTATCACCGGTGTATTTTCTGATCGATCTTGTTTTCTAACCAACCTTTCATTAGCATCTCATGTGCATGATGACTGTCTGTTGTTAAAACTTCCCAGGATGGCAATCAAGAGGCGGACAATGTGAAGGAGATGCTGGAATCTGCTGTGAGGATGATCTGGGACAGTGCCTTGTGCTACAAGATGGCGCCTTGAGCTCATGCGTCTGCGGTGGGCCTAAAAGTACAATTGCATCGTCTGGTTGCTTGATGACGTGAATGTTGGTTCGTAGCCCCGCTTGTGTATATAGTTTTGCTTCATTGTGAACTTACTAAATTGAGGTTGACCGAATGGGAATGCGGTGCTTGCTACCTTCAATTTGCAAACATTCAGATTGAGCTTCTATGTTCTCCTTTTCATTTTTTTCAGCAGCGCGTTCTCCTAAGGCTGAGGCTGTTTGCTTGCTTGCAATTCTTCATCTCCTAGGGCTGTGACTGCCAGTGCTTGTTTTGGCCTTTTGGGTTTCAGGTGTTGGTGAGCCCTTTATTTTGAAATATCTGAAAAATATATATTTTAAAGTATTACAAAATCTGAAAAAATTTCCAGATATAACCACACGCAGTCTATGTAGTATGGTAAAAAAATCTTCGTCTCCTAGCTACAAAACAATGAAAAAAAACTGTATGAGTGGATTGTTACCAACTTAAAATTTGCTTGCTATTATGCGTTTTACTTGAACAATGCACATTTTGTAGCCTCCAGTTTTCCTTTTGGATTTTATCAGTTATTGTGAGATCCAGAATACAAATATTTTCTAATTGCAATTTTACCCGCTGGTAGGATAGTTGTTGGTTAAGATCAACTTTTTTCTTGAAACTTTGAATTGTTGTTTTGATATTTCTATCTACTCTGGTAACACTAGGATTGCTTTTCTATCTACTCTTACTCGGTTCACTAGGATTGACCCCGCCTGATGAGATAGTTTAATGTGAAAGTCATGTGGGCTGAGTACCAGGGTCAACATAAAATATGATTTCTTTCATGATAATACCTGTGACATTTATAAATAAAGATTAAATTAAAAGACACGTAAATACTGACCTTACTGAACTGAAATGATAGAATAAACCTATGCACAAAACCAATGTCTATCTCCCTCCTTTAAAACCACCAGTGTCTATCTCTCTCCTTTAAAACCACCAAAGCGACCATCAAATCAAAGAGACGAGACGGTATACAGATCACCTCTCCTTACTAAGTATAGAGCATATTTACTTACAGAGTACATCAAAAATATACTTCTCCGTCCATAAAAGATGTCATATGGACGGAGGGAGTAGTACGTACCATGACAATGACAATTAACAAGAACGACACACACCAGAACCGCATCTAATAAAACACGGGTGTCATCGCGGACATCCTATTTGTTCATCCCATCTTATTATTCAGCAACTATCACGCCCAAGGTTGGGAATGGGCTCTGCCAGCCGGCGCTAGCCGGAGCTCAGCGCTGACCCGGCAAGTTCTCCTTGATCTTGTCTACGAGCCCCTTCTTCTCGCCGGTGTCGACGCCGTGCTCCTCCGTGCCGCCGGCCATTCCTGTGTGCCCTTGCTGCCCGTAGGCTCCGCCCGCTCCCACGCCTTGCTGGTCGTCCTTGTGGGCACCGGGCAGCTTCTCCTTGATCTTCTCCTTCGTGCCCTTCTTCCTCCTCCCGCCCATGCCATCATCTTCAGAGGACTGTACACATAGACACACACCAGACACAGAAATTAACAACCAACTAAATTAACGTGGCAGCACACCTGTAGTAGTTCTGAACGAGTGACACTCACGGAGCTGGAGCTGGAACTGCCTGAGCGGTGCAGTATTCCGTGGTTCTCGTGCTCCTCCCTGCCGGGCTGGAACTGCCCGTCGCCGGTGCCCGTGAACGCACCGTAGGCGGAGGCAGCTCCCATTCCCATGCCGCCGGTTGCGCCATGCGCGGCCGCCGGGTTGCCGTGCTGATCCCTGCGGTCCGCGGCGGCGTGCCCGTGCTGCCCCTGGTACTCCATCATATCTTGCCTTCTTTAAACTTGCTGATTCCCAAATGGACTCCCGGTCAAATTTTGAACCAAGTTTTGGTGTTTGGGCAACGGCAAATGTTGTGGGGGTATTTATACGGCCAGGGACAAATAGTCTAGCTCCATGGGAAGGCCACCGCAATGGGCACATGTGCATACGCCGTGGCGTCCGAGCGTCTCGGTGGTGCCAGGTAGGGCTTGGGTTGTTCTGGAAGACTACCGACTCGACGGATAAGCTCGCCCTTGTATTTTCTTGTCATTTTTCGTTTTGTGCACGCAATGACGTAAACCACATCCTTTTTCCAACTTTTCTTTTCGAATTCGAAAGGAAGCTTATTCTCGTCTCTTACATGCATCATTATTACTCACTCCATTTTAATGAACAAATGTATAAATTAGTTAAAAGTTAACAGCCTTTAAGTTTGACCGATGTTTTAGAAAAAAATATAGACATATACAGTAAATCAGTATCAACTGGTTCACCATAAAATATATCGTATAGTATATTAGATGTTGATATTTTTGTCTGTGTATTTATTCAAATTTGCAAGATTTGACTTTCGACTAAATTTATACATTTTATTAATTAAAACAGAACGAGGTACTACACTATTCTTAAGAAGGAACGGGTTCTGTAGGGCCCACTAGATTCGAGTGTACATTTTATATCTAGACCCATCGATGAAAAAAAACTTAACCCAAACATGACGAGACCAAATATGACATTTTACTGCTAGATCACAGTATGGTCGAACAGTTTTACTTCACCAGGTCAGCCGCGTCGTCATCGAGGACGAGCAACTTGGGATGGATGTGTTGCCGCCACATCACAACAAGCGAGAATCTCGCTGTTACTTCATGGAGCAGCCTTCAATATGAGGAATCACTGTCTCCCTTGAGGCCATATGACGAGATGAATAGACTTGTAACTACCCTTCGCATAACCAAATTCATGAACAAAAGTAAGGCCCACCAAATTATCTACCCCTCTACCCCTGTCTCATGTTGTCATTTTATTGTTCAATGCCCATAGGTCGAAGTGTTTAACCTTTTTTACTTTAGAGTCATGTGCTCATTCTTTCGACCGGTGGTGTTGCCACTGCACCGGCTCATATTTTAGCTCATACTTGTGAGAATTTGGTTTGTAATATTTCTTTTGATGTAATTTCGGAGTGCATCCGGGAAGTACTCTGTAATGATGTTAAGTAATCAATAAAAGTCGAAGTTTTGTCAAAAAAAAAGTTTGATAGAGTGGGACTTGGCCTACCTGGTCCCTGGAATTCTTGGAAAACATCTTCATTAGAAACTTTTAACCTATTAAAATATTCAAACATTGGGAGCACAAGAATAACAATAACAGTTAACCAATTAAGAATACCGTTAATGGGCTATAATTGAATCAGGCTTGCAATACCTGATTTTTTCCATAATTCTGACAGGTATCATCCTTCCCAAACCTAAGCTCCCTGGTTATGGAGGCTTGTGGTGCGTCGTAGTGCTGGATCCGCATGTCATGCTCGCTGTGGGTGTTTCGGGTTGCCTTATGCTGTTTCTTGTGGTTGGGTCCATGTGTCTGCCTCTTTGTGGGTTTACGTAGGCGGTGGGGTGGAGGTCGGTTTGCTGTGTGATGTTTAGACGCGTGGGTTCTTCTCGCCTCTCCCCATGTGGTTTCTTCTCCTTCTTCGTTCCTGGTGTCTTGTTTCACCTCTTTCTCCTTGGTGGATCTTCCCGGCATGCTTGTCCACGGTGGTGGGTTATAGCTTCGTTTCTCGTTTCTTTGCGTGCTTTTCCTTTTTTACAGATCGATTCCTCGGCGCGTTGGATCTGGCGGTTTGGGATCTGGGGATTTTACGGTGGCGCTGCTGCCATCCTGCGCGGTGGCCGGTGGTGGCCGCTCTTGATCTGCTTTGGCCCTTCCGCGGCTGAATCGGTCCGTAGGTTTGTTATTGCTTGTGCTTGCTTTATCTTCAGATTGTAGCATTTCGATGGTTCGTGTTCCTTCCTGTTCGGTTTCGTTGATAGTTTCCGGCTTTTTTTGTTCAGATTTTCGTTGTTTAGGCGTTCCTATTTTGATTCTCCCTTTTTAGTTCATGTTTTCTTGTTTCTGCTTTGTTTTTCCCCTTTGGTTTTCGCATTTGCTTTGCTGTTTGTTCCTTGTTTCTAGGTTTGGTTCGGATCTCTTTGTTTTGTGATTTCATTGTAGTTTTCTTTTTCCTTTTCTAAAGTTCAGATTTCTATTGTTTTCCCAGAGCTTTCCTTGGGTTAGATGCAGGCCTCTGAAGGTGTGCGCCCTTCTCGAGGGCGTAAGCGGCCTGGTATTTGCTCTTGATTCATTGTGTTTTCTTATTTTGGTTGTCCTGATAGGTTGGTTTCTCATTCGTTTTGCTATATTTTTTGTATATCAGCGTCCATCAGCTTGGATGTTCCTTCTTTGCCTTTGGAGGATGTTCATAGACGTGTTGTTCGTCCGAGGGATGCTTCTGCTGATCGTGTTTCCTCGTCCTTCTCGATCCCTCCTCTCTTCTTCCAAGTCCAGCACCGTGCTTCCGTGGCGCAGGACGGCGAGGGAGGCGTCAGGTTGAGGCGCTTGATGCGGGTGAAAACGACGGCGCAGGCGGTGAGTTGGTCGCACACCACTACGGCGCGCGGACCCTGAAGGGGCAGGTCGTGCATAAGCTGCGGCAAGCCGACAGCGCCCTCGCTGGGCGCCACGCCACCGGAGGGAATACTCTAGGGCACCGTCACCTTCCCCGATTCCGCCACCTCAACAACATCCGCCCCCACCCCCTCATCTCCCCATCTCTCGCGGCGTGGTCGCCCCTCACCGACGCGGTCGGCTGCGCCCGTCATGACGGTTGACAGGCAGCAGCAGAGAAGGAGCATCTTCCCGAGCGCCAGATCTGGTGAGGACTTGCTCCCTTCAGCGCCGTGTGGAGTCCAGCATCAAGATCATGGCTGCCGCTTCGCGTCGGCGGCCGCACGGCGCTTGTGGACGCTGTATTGTACAGCCATGGCTTCCCGAGAGCCTTTGTGCCGGTTCTCTCACCGTTTGTGCTCTCTCGGGTGAGCAGGATTATCCACTAAACTTGTATTTGATTTTTCTCGAGTACTCATGGAAGATTCAGTTTATTTTTTAAATCAGGTAACTCGAATTTGGGGGTAATTAACACTAGAATTGCTCGTGTTGTATCAATTCACTTGTTTGTTTTACTTCTTCCAACATGATGACTCTAACTTTGGAGGAATTAACCTGATGGAAACATGTAGTTCGTAGGGTACGAAAAGAATGAACAAGAATTTCTATGAAAACATCCTTGCCACTTTATTCAGTATTCCTAATTTTTCCTGCCACATCTTGTGTGCTTAGCAAAAGCATTAAGGATAAATAGATTGGCTGACAAATGTTTATACACTATATATATGACTTAGACTTTTGCTATTGAGTTTGCACGTTGGTTCATTCTGATAAAGTTGTCATGGTGGACAATATATTCTGCTATATATACCTCGTGTAGGATTTCATCATCTTCATGGCGGACTCAAGCCTCCATACACTTTCCAGACTGATGTGCCCACTTCTCTGCGAGGATAGGATTATATTTCAGTTGTACTAGTGGATGGACTCTTTATAAGCTCGGCGGGGAAGACAAAAACATTCAATCAGTAGATCAGAAAAAAAGAGAGGTTAGATTCGAGTTTATTTCCAATCTCGATCTGGCCTCTTTGTGCACAAATGAGAATCTGAATGTTGCATCGACTCAATGTTTGCTTCTCTACAAAAAAAGTAACTTGTTTATTTTGTATCCAAATCAGAGTAAAATCTATATTCTAACTGATATTCTCTCCGTTTGTTGTTTTCAAATCTGTTGGTGAGTATAGCATAAAGTCAAAGTCTGAACCATTATTAAAAAACGCATCTGCAGTCTGCTCCTAAAGTGACCCTGTGCCCACTGTTCCCATATCATGAAGTATAATCTTCATTTTGCTAATGTGAATACTCCACAAAATATTTGCAAATAAACTAATTTTATGTCAGATTATATACAGCAGGCCACCTTGTATTCATCTGATGTCAGCAAGCCATGATATTGCTACTTGGGTGAATTGATTAGGTGAACACACAAAACTAGACCAGTTTATCGATTAGTTCCAGGTGGTGATGTGTAGGCTGCATGACTGAGAGGTCCTAGGTTCAATCCTCATCGACCCAGGGATTTCCTAAGAAAATTTCGTCATGCTTTATTGCTTAATTGATGACAAAAAAGTAATTTTTGTTTCCACATTAGTGAAACATCATGGTTGTCATGCCAAACTTTGTTAACACTTTCTTTCAATTGTTTTTCAGCTCAGTTTAGAGGCATCACGTGGCAAAAATAAAATAGAGGATCGATAGTAAATATGCATTGCCGTCAAGGCTCCTCACAGAACAACTAGACTGAGCCCACTACTGGAAGTGTATCGGAGCCGCGAAGGAATGCAGTTCTGGCTAGCCCAAGGTACATTGTATGTATCGTTTGCATGAGTAATCCTAGATATGGTTGTTGCCTTTATGTGAAATCGATATAGCTTATATGTAGAATTCCTCTCTATCAGGCCTGCATTGTGTTTACGTTTGTTTTTGTTGTGTGACCAGACAAATATTACTAGATGTTGATTTCAGCTATATTAGGGTATATGTGAGCTGGTTTGTTCCTACCCATAGTTTTGATGGATACTACAGAAGTACATAGTCTATAGATCTGTTGTTCTGTTTTTTGACGATAGTTCTGTTGTTCTATTATTGATGGACAAAGTATCAGTTTATAAATGATGGATGCACCTTGTTGTTTGCAGGATCAATGCAATTTATACCACTTCAAAATGGCCTTGCATTGTTTCTTCCCTGTGTGGTTTGTCGTAGGAAACGTGTGGATATTCGGTGGGCTTTCTTCTTCTGATGCTCTAAACTTGCGTAGGTAAGTATATATATTACTTCTTGCATGTGATGCTGTGTTTCTTTACCTTGATGCTCATTTTGTTTCCTCACCTTCAATTGCACTGGGTAGGCCATGTGCCCATGCCTTTCAATTGTGTTTATTGAAGGTGAAGGTTATGTGTCGTGTTCCTCACCTTCAATTGCATTGCGTATGCCATACCTTTCATCCTCTGCGCGATGATATGTTGTTGTCTCCCTTCATTATATCCATCAGGGGTTTTAGAGAAGACACAAAGAATACAAGACAAGAGGGGCCACATCAGAATCCATCAATACTCTGCCGACTTACAAATTCAACCAAGAAATGACATCATGCTTCAGGGATTGAAGCTGAAGGCCAAGATGGAGGCGTAGTGGTCGCAAGAACTGACAAGGAGCGAGCACTTTATGTCATGTTGTTCCTTTGCATCCCTCACACTTTCCTTTTGTGGCGAAATAAAATTGCCACTGCACACACTTGATAACCAGCTGTCTATCACATTTGCAGGTTTGGTGCATCTGCCTTGCTAATCACACAATGATGAACTTCGTGAGCTTCTCTTCTCACATTGTTTACAAAAGGAATGTGTTGATAAATGGCTCAAGATCAATGCACCCTGTCCTCCGTGCAAAGCTGAGATAGCAAGCTCATCGGACACATCTGATACTTGGGACCGTACGGCAGTGCAGAAGATTAAAATGCATTAGGTTGGTCTGCCTCGAGCAGATATGTATGAGTACAGTTACTCATGGTGCCCCGTCTGCATGTATAAAGCCGAAGCATTTGATATATGGATTGTAATGATGTCCATGGTTGTATTTTGTGTCCTTCTATCTTGGAGAGAAGTACAACCCTTCTCGCTGTCAACACCCTACACTAGAATCAATATTGCTTTTGTTTGATGTTCCACTAAACCTGGAGAAATGGTGTGGTCAGGCCCGTTCAGTATATACACGACCTGTTCCTGAGCCGATCTATACACGGAGCACGACTACCTTTGATAATGTCTTGACGCCCGTAGAAATGATGATTAGTGTACCAAGGATAATATAAACATTATAGCGGACAAATCTAGCCCATAGAAATGATGATTAGTGTACCAAGGATAATACAAACATTATAGCGGACAAATCTAGCGCAAATAGCCAAAGGGGCGCTGTAAAGCGCACCCTCTCCTTCTAGTAGTAAAGTAACAAGCCAGAATAGTGTCAGACATAACTTTTTTTTACGAGAACTCTTTGTACATGTTAGATGGGCCGGCCCATTTGAATTTACTATGTCTCAAATGTGCCTGCTATCTACCATGGATTACAACTATGGCGGAATAAATGGCAGTGTGACAATCAACTGAAAGGCCTTTTCCACCTTCTCCCTTCGTTTTTAAATAAAAGATGTTTTAATATTTGTCCACATTAACATATATATATATGTATTTAGACATTTTAATATGTATGTTCACTCATCTTAGTATGCACTAGACAATATCTGATACACCTGAAACATTTTATATTAAAAAATGGAGGGAGTAGCAGTTAATAGGGTACTCCAGTGTATCACGAGAACTTATTCCGTGGTTGATGCAAACACATGTACCACGGAATATATGAAACGTGCAGTTCGTGCTAGATAGATATGCCACGATCTTTCAACTACACTTTAATTTTGATTGTATAAACCGTCAAAAATATCTCTTATATTTTTTTTTTGAGAAACACAGTATAACACAAGCGCTCATAAACACGCGCACACACTCACCCCTATGAACGCACGTCGCTTCCCACTGAAAGAATATTCCGTTTAAATGAGAAACACCAGCGTCAAACCTGGAGTTTGAACTCTGGTGGGCTGAGAATACAACCATCCTCCTAACCATCTTTGCCACAGACAAGTTCTCAAAAAAAAAATCCCTTATATTTGGAAATAGACCCGGTAGAAAGTTTTTTTTTCTAGCAGTGCATGGAATGGTGGCTCGGGCAGTGGCATATATATATATCCTAAAAAACTACAATGACATGCATTGTGACAGGAAGCGACAATCTGTTGTATCTTCTTCTTTTTTGCTTATCTACAGATAAGACACAGTGTACAGTGTACACACATGACACTAGCTCAGATTTATGATGTTTATTCCAGATAAAGGTCACACCCATATGCTCGGCAACTAATTAAGTTCTGTGGTATCTCATGCACACGCATGACACTTCCCAATTAATCAATCAGCTAGCACGCTGCCAATAATAAGGCTAAGCCAGGTAGACATAACCGTTTGGCCAGCTCCGTCGATCTCCCACTGAAAAAACAATCAGTCTATCACATGCTTACCGGCGGTCTTCGTGGGGCAGCCACGATGATTCTGTTGGTTTTGATTTAACTAGCAGCCGCATGCTTCAGCAGCTGCTGAGAATGCCAAGTGTGGATTAAACTAGATTTCGGTCAATGCTTTGCTTCCAGCTAGTTCGTCGAGCATTACCAGGTAGATCACCATTCCTCTGCCGATAGTACAGCGCTGGATTTGGGATATATGATCGACCGGTATGAGCATCTTGAAACTATCATTATCTTGCTGGTTGATTAGCATTTTGTAATGTACTATAGTACATCTGAAGGAATCATACATTCATATCGTTTTGATCTCTGAAGCGTGCACTGTGATACGCACAGTTATGTTAGTCTCTGAGGAAAGAACCTGCATCTGAATCGCTCTTCTCAGATGAGCTTTTAGTTTGTGTGCTGAACCTGATAACGCAGGATTTGGTGGGTTCATACACCTGTTCATGCTGCAAATGCTATAACACTTTGGCACGATGACACTGGTATGTGGACATTTTGTTTCTGTTATCATGATAAGTAACAGGGAAAAAACTGCGAGTATGTAATTTCTGCACTACTAGTAAAACAAAACAAAGCTATAGTACTTCACAAAGAGCGATTTTATCGGCAATATAGTTCAAAAATGTAAAGGCATTGCACCCCAATCAGCTGTTGCGCTATACAAGACATCGAAATCTTCGTCCTCCTCCTTAGATTTCTTCATATTCTCGGTCAGATTGAGCAACCAAAAGACTAGCTGATCTGTTAAGCCACCCATCAGGACATCACCCATGGCATAAAATTAAGAGTTCTTCTATTTTTCTTGATGACACTTTCAGGCAGCCTTAGGCTTCTGAATGTGCGGCGAGCGCGGAGATGTCGAGCGGCTGCGCGTGGTTGTGGTCGTTCTCGTAGGTGACGATGAGCATCCCGGCGTCGGCGCGACACCGCTCCACGTGCTTCCTCGCCGGGCAGTCCTTGATGCTGCTGCACCGGTAGTATCCCCTGCAGATGCACCCAAACAAGATTCAGTTCATGATCATTCAGTCGTCTTACTCACTGATCAAATGCATTGCATAAGCACAACGATGAACTATCCGAATTCAGTTAATGCTATGATATTCTTCAGGATTTCTAAGGGCCTGGTTATTCAATTTGTTTCTTCAGGAAAAAATACTCGATAACTAGAAATGTTAGTAATAACCAAAACTATGCAAGTATATATATACCTTGGATAAGGGGAGCCTTTGATGGGTTTCTGCCCGTACTTCCTCCACGAGTAACTATCCGAGGGTATATCGGCCACCTTGTCGCTCAACGCCGGCACCCTCACCACCCTCTTCTCCCTCGGCCTCCTGCAACACAATCACAAAACGAAAACTGCGTAAGAAAATCACACCAGCTGCTAGCTCGCCAAGATCAAACCACAAACCAGTCTAAAACACCGACTTTTTCTTTGGACAGTGGCATTTGCCGTCGTCATCGGCCTTCCGAGTGCAGTGCGCCGCCTTCCTGGACGAGGGCGCGGCGACGGAGTTGTCGGACATGCTGATGAGCTGGCTGCTCATGTTTGTGAAGAAGGATGTGGCCGCCGACGAGGTGCACACCGAGTTGTCGAAGCTGAACGTGATCACCTCCGGCTCCTTGCCGCTCCTCGCTGCCGCCGACGGCATCTCGATGTGGAACGGCTTCTCTACCGCTGGCTTCTGCTGCTCGAACTGGAACCTGTTCTGCGGCTGCGGATGCTGTTGGTGAGTGAACTGGAATTGTGCTTGGGCGGCGCAAGGAGGAGGAGGACTAGCCGCCGGAGTAGCGGGGACCTTCGAGCTGTTGATGATTTGCACGGTGGCGGCCATGGAGGACGGAGCCGTGCAGCCGCTCGAATCCAGGAACGGCGTGTCGAGGAAGATGTTCCTGTCTCTTTCTGCAGGCTTGGCCGTCGGTGCAAGAATCTTGCCGTTGCCGCTGAAGCAAGGAGCCGGCACCACCACCGGCACCGCCTCCTTCGCGTGCCTGCTCTGCGGCGGCGGTGGCGGCGGCGCACTGGAGCTGCTCCCATGGAGGAGGAAGCCACTAGCAGGTGGGCAGTACGGCACCAACGGGGTTGGGTGGTAATCCAAGAGGCAGCTCGGATCCACCGTCGGAAAGCTCCTCCGGCCGACCCTCGCCCTCGCGTGGCCGACCCTCTTGCTCAAGATGGTGACCACCTTGTCGAACCGGGACACAGCCTCGTCGGTCTGCGCGGCAACGGCGGCGAGCCGGATCGGGTCGACGCCGGACTGCGACAGGCGCGCCACGAGCTTCTTGCAGCTAACCACCGCCGCCCGGTTGGCTTCCTCCACCCCCTCCATGGACTAGAAGAGTCCACCACCCCCAAGACACAAAATGAAGCTAATCTTGAATCTTGATGGTGCAATGGAATCAAGGAGCTCTAGATTGGGATGAACATCAGCAGATCACTGGAAGAAACCAACGATATGAGTATGAATTTGAGTTTGATGTATGGAAATGGATTTGACGAAAGATCAAGACGAGTTTCACCATGCAAACACATGCAGAAACTTTGCATCAATGGGGGAGTGAGCCGAAAATGTTTCTGCTACATCTTGCTGCGACTTTTATGCAGGGGAGAGCGTATGTGACAATGAGATTGTCTCATTGGGACCTTTTCACTTGTCCAAGAAGTAATCCAGGGAGTATAATATCCCTGTTGGCATGGTGAGAGGCCGAGCACTACCGGAGTACAATATAGCAAAGTCAACGAGGCCGGTGATGATCCCAGCCGTACATATGATCGACGGCTTCGATGCTACTTCATCTGTCCTTCTCACTCAAACGTCATAACAATTTATCTTCGGTTTTATAAGCTGGTCAATTAAGCACTGTTGCCTCAGAAAAAGATTGGTAACTGTGCCCATAACCATTTCCCCTTGAGTAGTATTTTGAATGTGAAGTTGGTCCACTAGAAACCTACAAAACTATATACTTAGGGAAGACTGAATATGATAAGTCTATTGGGTTGTATTTTACTTTTGCCAGCTCATTGGAAGAATGGATCAACATTCTGAAGTCCCTTGTTTTTATTCACTGGAAGTTATCAACTCCAGCCGTCATCTCCAGTAAGACACAGAAACAATACCGTGGGAATTTCTCTAAACATTTGAATAAGGCCAACCACCATTAACTGATATATGTAATGATTGCTTGACAGTCATTTGATTAATCCAACACCAATATAATTCAACACGAGATAAGACAAACAAAAATTATACGAGTTGTACAATACAATACTCTCATCATAAAAAAAAAACCATCACTCTTGATATAAATTAGAAATGCGTAAATGTCTAAAATCCTTGCTGGATGGATGACAGCTAAAATCCTATAGGTGTTGTAATTGTACCAACAAAACAACTCACGAGAACAAATCCTACATGTGTGGGAGCGCAAGGGACGTAGGCCGTTCGTCGTGGCCATGGCGAGCATGGTCACTGGTGGCGCTGCGGCTGGGTGGTGTGGCCATTCTGAACGTCTCAAGCTTGGGACAGGGAGGGGGCCGTGCTTGCCGCGAGCCCGCCGGTTGACGCTCCTGATTTGGTGTTCGAAGTTGCCATGGGGATTTCTGGTCGCCGGAGGTGTTCAAGGAGCCATCGGCTATACTGTGATATCTAGTAGTCGACTTAGTTGAAAGGAATCATGAAGTTGAGATGACGTAGAGTAACATCGGCCGCTTTTCCAATACTCCACCCTTGCAGAAAGAGAACTGCTAGGCGTCCGACGTATTTTGTCCGACGTACGTCCGACGAGTCGCTGGGTCCGTTCCTTGGCGTACAGGTTTCGGACAGCATACGTCGGACGTAAAGCAAATTCGTTGCAGAAATAAGAGAGACACACGTTCCAGTGAAGGTCAATGTTCCATTGAGATGACACAACACCACGTGAATCCATTGTGGCTCTCGGGGTGCATATACACCTTATATTTAAAAAAACCTTAAATGTAAAAAAATCTAAAATAAAATTTCATGGATGCATATTATATTCTACTCCCTCCTTTCTCTTTTATAAGACGTTCTAGCTCTTTTTTAGGTTTACTCATTTTAGTTTGTATCTAGTCTATTTTTGATATGTAGGTTCATTCATTTTAGCTTGTATCTAGCCCAGTTTAAACTATCTGAAACATTTTATATTAATGAACAAAGGGATTATATGTTTATAAAGTTGTTTCATGAAAATCTGATATTTTTTATGGCATGTGCAAAAAAGATTTTAAAAACATCATAAATAATTGTCTTTTTACACAAGCCCTATACAATATCGTCTTTTCGTGAAGGGACTTTGTAGACACATAGGATGTCGCAATCTATGCCTGATTTTTTTACAGTTTTTAACATTTTAAATTATGTTTAAAATGCATTTCAATGAGGGTGCATATGTACCCAGAGCCAAAACGCCTCTCTCCACCACCCCTACTTTGCTTCAAAACACGACAACCAATGAGGAAACCTGAGCACCATGCAAGACTACGAGAACCCAATACAACATCCATGGCAGGGTGAACATCAAACTTAGCCTCCTCAATGCAACCAAATGCTAGTATAACATGAATAATGGGTTATCCACGAAGGCACTTTCATGGAATACAAGAAATGATGCCCGCTCACCGACACAAACTATTTTTTATGAATATAGTGAATGTTATAAGTAATTCTAAGTAGTAAAATAATTTCATTAATTAAGAAAATATAACCATGTAGTTTATCATGTAGTTTATCATTATTGCGTGATTAAATTTTTGCGTGATTATAAGTAATTAAGAAAATATAACCATGTAGTTTATCATTATTGCGTGATTAAATTTTTTACTTAGATAAATTTATCACTCAAGGCCTAAAAAACCATGCATGGGGAGAAAAGGACTATACACATGTAGTTGATCATGTAGAGCCTTTATAGCACATAAATGGTCTTACTCACCATTTCATACGAATATTATGAGTTGGTTCCGTAGAGGTTTTTAAAAAAATCTGGACTCCACGGAACAAGCATTAACCCACGAACATACATGTTCAAAAGAAAGAAAAAAAGAAATGTAAAATAATTTGATTTCAGAGGTAAGCAGCATGCATTTGACCCAACATAACCGCAGGTTAGGCCCAGCCCATAATAAGCAGAGGGCTTCCTGCAATGCACTGGATGGGTTGGGCCTTTGCCTGGCCATCATCAAATCGTGGAGTCGCCGGCTCACAGCCAGGACCAGAAATGGACGATGAGCCCCATTCCCCCAAGCGAAAAAACCTAAGTGAAAAAAAAGGAACTTATAGTGGTTTGGCGAAATAAATCCTGAACTTCAAATCTTTGTGTCTGTACCTTGAACTTAACAATCTCGATCTATATCTAAAAAAAACAATCTCGATCTAAATCAAATCCTGAACCTGTTTGACACACCGAAAAATAGAAAATCCTAACCGGGAATATCCATCGTCTCAGTGACTGAACGCCCCCACATGTCATATTCATATCTATCCTCAATCCATTTCCCTAGCTCTAAAATCCATGGAAGTAGGTTGGTGCAGAACGGCCCCACATGTCAAGCTGGATATGAAAAAAGCTTATGACAGGTAGAGTGGTGTTTCTTGTAGAAAATAATGATTAAGTTGGGTTTTGATCTGCAATGAGTGAATCTTATCATGGCGTGTGTCTCATCTGTTCGGTACCGAATTCGTTTTAATTCGAATGAAACAGATATATTCACTCCATCGAGGGGCATTCAGCAAGGTGACCCCCTCTCACCCTATTTGTTCTTACTTTGCGCTGAGGGATTATCAAGCCTACTTACTCATGCTGAGATAACAAATGCACTGGTGGGAGTAAAGGTGTGTCGTGAAGCACCGATGGTTTCCCACTTATTATTTGCGGATGATTCTCTGATTTTGATGTAGGCGGATGGCGATAATGCAAGAGTTTTAAAACAAGTTCTGGACTCATATTGTGTAAGTTCGGGTCAGCAAGTAAGTGCCGAAAAGTGTAGTATTTATTTCAGCCCTAATACAAGAGTAGAGAAAAGAATTGAAGTATGTGAAGCTCTGGACATTTGGTCGGAATCCCTTAATGATAAATATCTTGGCCTTCCTGCCATGGTAGGCGTCGATAGAAGTGATTGTTTTAAATATCTTATTGAGAGAGTGCTCATGCTGATTAGTGGTTGGAAGGAAAAAATATTATCAATGGGAGGGAAAGAGGCTCTGTTAAAAGCGGTTGCTCGAGCAATACCGGTGTTTACGATGACGGTATTCAATATCCCAAAGAACATTTGTAAGGGAATAATTGATGCTATTTCGCAACTATGGTGGGGCGATGATGATGACCACAAAAGAATGCATTGGCTGGCATGGTGGAAGCTTTGTATCCCAAAAGATAGAGGAGGCATGGGTTTCCGAGACCTACACACTTTTAATACTGCAATGCTTGCAAAACAGTGTTGGAGACTGATGGAAGAACCAGACTCTCTTTGTGCGAGAGTACTTCGGGCCAGATATTACCCGGACGGAAATTTGTTACAAGCAAAATTGAAAAGCGGGAGCTCATTCACTTGGCAGAGTATATTTTATGGAGTTCAGACTTTAAACAGGGGGTGTATTTGTAGAATGGGAAAAGGTGACCAAATAAATATTTGGGACGATGCTTGGATCCCAACAAGTCCAACGAGGAAGATTTATACCCCAAAAGGACATCTTATGCTTAATAAAGTCTCAGATTTGATTAATCCAATGACTGAAACCTGGATGAAGAGTTAATTCTGGATAATTCTGGAGTATTGATGCAAACAAAATATTGGAAATACCCATAACACCGTCTAGCAGAGAGGATTTTGTGGCGTGGCACTTTACAAATAATGATCTCTTCACGGTAAGATCAGCTTATCATGCGGAATGGGACTATCAGTTTGGTCGGCATAATCCTGATGCTATGAATATTGGAGGATCTCATGGTTCTGATGTTTGGAAAAACTGTGGCGGCTTCATATACCAGCAAAAATTAAAATATTTGGCTGGAGGGCGCTTCATGGTTTAATCCCATGTCTTGGAGTATTAGCAAATAGGCACATTGCTGCGAGCAGCCAGTGTCCTATATGTAACGTGGGTTGTGAGGACATCTTGCATACCTTATTCACATGCCCACGAGCTCAAAGTATATGGCAGCTCTTAGGAATTTCAGAAACAATTAATGATGCTTTATTGGATAGATCAGGGTCTATGGTCTTAGAGCATATGATTTTGAAGCTGGGATCTGGTTCTTCTCTCCATGGGGTTGGATTACCGGAACTCATTCTAACAGGAGCATGGTACATTTGGTGGGAGAGGAGACAATTTACCCATGGGGAAGATCTCCAAGTTGTGCATCGTAGTGCCATGTCTATTGGTGTTCTTGCTATGAATTATTGGCGGGCAAAAAAGTTACCAGTTGAGAGAAAGAAGGAGTCCTGGATGCGACCACCTGAAGGTACAGTGAAAATAAATGTGGATGCAGCTTATAATGAAGACCAAGGTCGTGAAAGTTTGGGAGCTATTGCTAGAGATGGTGCTGGAAAATTCATTTATGCTTGTTCTAAAGACCTACCATTTGTTGTTGATGCGTTTATGGCCGTGGTGTATGCTCTCCAAGGGGGACTGAGTATGGCTAACTTTCTAGGGAGCAACAAGGTGATAATACAATCAGACAATTCCCAGGTTATTGATACTATGAAGGATGGAGGCTTTTCGGCGACCTCTTCGACGGCGATTTTTTATGACTATAATTTGTTGGCGATTGGTTTCAGAGAGATCACTTTTGAACATTGTAATTGAGAGGTCAATGAGGTGGCACACGAGTTAGCTAGGCATAGTTTTGATGCTCGTATTGATTGTATTTGGGACGATGATCCCCCTAGCTTTATTTTGCCAAAACTTGTAAACGATGTAACTGTGTTTATCTGAGGCGATAAGTTTGGTGACACACTCTTTTTCTTCCAGGGTACTTATGTGGACTGGAAGGTTTTTAATGAGACGGGCTTGCTGACCTAATATATTGTGGTGGAAAATTTCAAAAAAAAGTTGGTGCAGGAGGCAAGCTTTACTGGTGTTGCGAGGAAATAGTAGTAGTTTAAGTTTTTCACCACCAATTTTTGGAGCATACGGGAGGGACCCAAGTGTCGGCTAAGAAATCCAGGCAACAAGCATCGCCGGAGTGAAGAAATAAAGACTCAAGACTGGAGCTTGTAAGATTATTCAGGGAGGAGATGAAGCCACTCCTGTAGTTTTTGATGTCCTCGTGCAGCTCAACACAGAAACACCATTTCAGACTGAGAGCCCTCAGCTGCCTAACTCGGCTTCAGCAGCTCCGCCGTAAGATCAAGCATACGACGACTGTTGACGTTGAGCATTGACAACTCCTGCATCTTTTCTATGACGTCCGGTATGTGATCCACAAGGTTTGCTATTAGGCAGGCTAATTTTCGTAACCTGGATGCAGCTACGTTGTTCTGTCTTACCTTTAAGGTCTCCAGAAAGTGCAGTTCTCCTATTGATTCTGGAGGCAGACCTCTTGCAGGTCACCAGTCGCCGCCACGCCCCAAGCTCGCCGCCGCATCCCGGCCGCATACGCCCTGCAGGTCGCCGACGCCGGCCGGTCCCTCTCCTTCTCGCTCGCGTCCTTGCCAACGCACGGCTGCTAAGTTTCTTGGTGAAATAACATCTGTGTTATGAGAAATGATCCAGTGCTTTTCGGGTAAAATATGTTGCACGAATATTAAAATAAATCGGTGGCTGTGATTAGAGGTGGGAATTAAGGGTGCTAATTTCATATGGTTAGTACTCCTCTTAGATCACTTTGTGAGCTAATCATAGCCGTCGACACGCTTTAAAATTTGTGCAACATGTTTTTCTGGAAAGTACCGGAGCACTTTTCGTGTGTTATTCAGTACTAGAATAAAATTTTGTGTGGGGACTACAAAATATGTTGATAGAGTACTTTTTTTTGCGTAGAGCCGCACATCATTTTATACTATTCTTGATTATTTTTTTCGAATGGGAGCATATGAACTTGGGAGGCAAAACGCCTCCCCTCTAGTCACACATTTTTCCTTGGAAAACAGAGCACACACTTAGCAATTTGTCATGAGTTTTATGAATGATTCTCGTGTTGCGAAGAAGATAAACCCCATTGTCGCCATAACATGATGAAACCATAGCTGCACATGAAGTACAAATATATGTTTAGTGAAATTGGTTTAACTTCATATCATGCATTATAATTAATTTACAGAAATGGTTATGACTTAAAAATGAACTGAATTGATTATTTATACATCTCCAATTACTGCGGGGAGGGGTCAATGGGTGTTGCATGGATTGTGGGGAGAGGAAAAAGAGGAGGAAGAGGGCAATACCGCCAGATGGTTAGCAGGGTGGTTGTACTCTTAACCCATCAGAGGTTTGAACGTTGATGTTTCTCATTTAGACGAAATATTCTTCAGTGGGAGACGACGTTCCCGTCGACAGCGATGGTGACTTCGTCAATCTCAAGACCTGATCCGTCGGCTCAGTCTATCGAAAGTGCCCATAAGGGTAGGATGTGCGTGCGTACCTTCATAGTATTGAGTGTGTATGAGTGTGTACGCGTGTATGTGAGCACTTGTCGTTGTATTGTGTTTCTCAAATAAATAAACCGTAACGCTAATGATTTCGATCCTCAAACAGCAGGCATTTTCAGGCACGTTAGGGTGGCGTGGGCGTTCTTATTCTTTTGCGTTTGTAGCCTTCTTCATCGGGTCCGGTGGACCCTTCTCACACGCTGTGTATGATAATGGAGTGATTGGGCATGTGGCATGTCTTTCTCTGCCCATTGTGCAGCCAGCGTCTCTCATTGATCTCTGCTGAAACGGCCATGGAAGAAACGGCGGATCCACCGAGCATTTGCACAGTTTATGCGTTGGACAGTGGCAGCTGCTGTTTAGACGTGAAGGTCCGCTCGATCCGTGGCTGTTTCTCCGTGTCCGGATCCGTCCGACAGACCGACGCGACGTCCGGCCGCTCGGCCGTTCTTTTTTATTTTTAAGAAATACAGTACAACATAAGCGTTTATATAAACACGCATACATTCACCCCTATAAACGCACGTACGCACACCCTACGCCTATGAGCACCTCCGAGAGACTGAGCCGACGGGTCTTAGATTGACGAAGTCACCACGGGCGCCTCGTTGTCGACGGGGATGTCGCCTCCCACTGAAAGAATATTCCGCCTAAATGAGAACACCAGCGTCAAACCTGGGGTTTGAACTCTGTTGGGCTGGGGATACACCCATCCTCCTAACCATCTTGCCACAGGCAAGTTCTCACCGCTCGGCCGTTCTGTACGCGATCGCCACCACTGTTTAGAAATTGTGTTGGACTACTTGTGATAGATCAACTTCAGTAGAGATGTATTTTAAGGCAGCCTATTTTGATTTTAGGGTACCAAATATTTGATAAGTATTTGGTTCTAGCGCACCATCCTTTGTTCTCACAGGATGATGTAAAACAGGGTTTTCATTGAACTAGGTTTGCATTGTTTGAATTTGTGAACTACATACTATCTGAAATTGAGAACATGCAAATGAAAAGCAAAAGTTCAAGCCAAGCTACACTACTCATAGCAACTACACGTCGATGAATCGTCAAACTCCTCCTTGATCACCGTCGAGGGTCTAGCCTCGTATCTTCTTCTTCTTCTTCTTCTTCTTCTTCTTCTTCTTCTTCTTCTTCTTCTTCTTCTTCTTCTTCTTCTTCTTCGCATGATAAAACTCATATCCGCCTACATGTATCCCAGATGCTCTTGTCGAAGCCTAGCCATGGTCGTCTCATCAAACTCACGGGCGGCAAGTTGTTGCACCTCTTTACTGGATGCTACCTACAAATCCGGTGCAAGGAACTCCGCCTCCTGTCGGCACTCCACCTTCGGGAAGTTTAACCCGTAATTGTCGTACCTCCACGCACGCGGCCATATCGTCCGTCCTTCTTCACCTTATCAAACGTGTAGTGCCACACCCGCCGGCTGTCCCTAGCTGCGTATTGGCTGGACAACGTTAGTTGCGCCCCCGATGAAGCATGTGTTCCTCTACACGGTGGTCGACCTGGGTGCGACGACCGGTGCGCGCGATGGTGGATTTGGTGGAAGGGAGTTGCGGCGAGTGGATTCGGCGGTGGCGATGAATTCCGGTATCGATGGCGGTGCCGGTGGTGGAAGTGTGGGATATTACAATATAGCGGTTGGGCTACACGTGACTGCATTTTGATTCTATGACGGTCCAGTGATGTATATTTGGGACACAAATAACATGTTTAGTCACTATTTACATTCTTATGTGTATACATGTATCTAGACATGTTTTAATATACATGTGTAGCCATTTTTATCTAAATCTAGACAACTTACGTTACACCTAGAATATTTTATATTGTGAAACAGTGAAAGTACTACCTACATTCCGAATTAATTGATTCAGAGTAGTTATAGGTCATTTCATAGATTTATCTTTTATTTTTTATTTGCCCATTGAGTCTGGTGATGTGCTATTACGCTAGGTTCATCATAGGCGACTAGTGGAAATGATTATGAATAATCTACTATCGGTACTCATAATATGCTCCCTTTCCCTTTCCACGTTGCGGAATCAAGTCGAGTGAGTAGTGTGACCCATGTCGCAGCAGTGTAAGTGGAAGGAATGAACAACGGGGGAAGGGGGACCTGATCTGCCGGGCAACTGAGTCTATCTCAACTGGTTTGGATCCTTGTGATGAAACCAGTTCACCCAAATTCAAGTCACAGACTTGGCATGAGTGTTCATATTTTTCTGAATTTTTTCATAATTTAACCGGCGCTATGCTTTCAGTGGTAAGTGACGTGCTCGTCAACAGCGAGTCACTTGTGATGACTTCGTCAAACTTAAGATATGTCGAACGAATCTCTGAAAGGTGCTCATAGGGGGTAGTATTTGCGTATGTGCGGCCATATATATATGTCTGTACGTGATTGTTTGAACTCTACCTCTGTACTGTGTTCTAAAAAAGATCCGCCGGGCACGTTGACAGTTCAGCTGCAGGACGACGACGTCGGCCCATCCGGCACCGGCAGGCAAGATGGCCGTTTCTTCGTGTCCGGGACCGCCCGACACTGTCGACGCGACTGCCGCTGTTCCGAATAGTTGCTACGGTGAATAATAACTCAGTTTACGGCGGGAATGGGTAGGCCGATTGGTTTGGATGGATTAGTATCTTGCTGTTGTCTATTTTGAATACGCGAATCAGAGCCGAGGTTCCAACGACTTCGGAAATCGGGGCACGGGATGCGCACGCTGACTGAACGCGTATTCAAGATACTCCCTCTGTCCGCTTTTACCCTGCGTTCTACTTTTTCACAGATTTTCCCCTTTACCCTGCGTTCTGGCTTTGCTTCCCCACTTTGCCCCCAACAACCAGCCCGCATGGAATTAATTAGGCTGCCGCGCATGCACCTCGTCTTCCACCCGTTCCCTCGTCTTCCCTCCGCCTTCCTTTTATACGAACCGTCCAGCACTCGAACACTCCAACGGCTCTCATCTTCTTCACTGTATACGCTTGAGTTCCCCGGCGACTTGATGAAGGACGGCAAGGACAGCGCGCCGCCGCCGTGCATGGTTGAGCAAGAAGCTGCCGTCGACGAGCCGGACGATGATGTCGCCTCGGATGGCTGGCAGTATTGTTTGCCAGGGGAGAGTCAGGAACCGGAGCGTCTTCCCGAGGAGTCTGACGAGGAGCTGTGCCTCGTCCACGGCGGCGAAGGGCAGTCCTTGACATGTTCAACCTACTTGCAACATCCCTGAGTGTTGTTCTGTACCTAAAAAATAGAACAATGCAAATGATTAAATTATGTTTTTGTACCTATGAATACTTAAGACTATAAACAAAAATTTGTACCTAGGCTCAATTTGTTTGAGTGCTTCGGGGTCGAACTCTATCCTCTTGCGCCCGCAGTTTTTTGGCTTCTTGCTCAACACTCCATGCAAACTGAAAGTGCATGGTTGCCCCCACGCGTGGTTTTGGTAATTAATGACAATCCTTATGGACTAATGTTTACATTGAGATATTCTTATAGATCTTGTCCATGGGAAAATATAGGAGTTCATGTGTTGGACTCTTCAAGATGACATAATGACCAATGCTCTATTCAAGGGTTAATATGAAGAATGGTCATGTATAGAGTTGAGCTCATCGCAAGTATGGCTTGGAATAGAAGATTGAGTGAACAATCATGTTTACCCCCAAGCCATCTTACATATCAAGAGAAGAAGATGAAGAGCAAGTTCAATATGATGCATCTCGGAAGATATCTTTTGATTGAAGCTTGCAAAGGAGACATGAAGACGAAGCTTAGCGAGGCCCTCCCATAATGGAGTATGGGGGAGCATTTGGAGAAGTCCTCATTAAGCATGTGCTAGCAAGCACAATCAAGAAAGGTGTTTCAACTTGAGAGAGTCAAGATCGTCATCATCGAGCTCAAGTGGAATGCGCAAGGCAAAGGTATGATCTTGATAGGTTTTCTATTTTACCGGTCTCATGGTGTTAGTGGGAGACCGGGTTTTAGGATAGATGGCGTACTATCAAGAGGGGCTCTCGAGTGAGTAACTTGATCGCATCTTTGTGGAGAGCTCAAACCTTTGCATACTTGCCATTTCATCTTTCTTGGTTCTTACTTGGTTTTTCTCCTTGTCGAGTTTTGGTGCTTGTTGTGATCTTCACGACAAGCCCAAGTTCACCGAAAACGAATTTCTTATGGAAAACTTGTTGCGTTTTCGGTTTTGGAGGTTTGCCGATCATTCCTTTTTAGAGAGGTTTTAACCTCCTCCATTTGGTTTTATCTTCCATTGTTGGACTATGAGTTTTATCTGCATGATCTTGTAAAGCTCTTCGTTGTGATTCCAACGAGCCAAAAATCATCGAAAACGGAGTCCGGATGGAAAAGATATTGACGTTTTCGTTATTGGTTTTGCTGCAGTTTTTTCTAGGCCGGAGTTTCCGGCCCTAGACCGGAGTTTCCGGTCGGTGCATGACCGGAATCTCCGGAATCAACGTTTTTCTCCAAACGGTGTTCAGCCCCTGGTGGGGGGCGGAGTTTCCGGCCCTAGAGGCCGGAGTTTCCGCCCCTGGATGAACTTTCCGGCCCAGGGCACCGGAAAGTTTGCCCAAGCCTTGGCGGTGTTGACAGTGTTCAGCCCCTGGTGGGGGCCGGAGTTTCCGGTCCCAGTAGGCCGGAGTTTCCGCCCCTGGCCGGAGTTTCCGGCCCTAGTGACCGGAAACTCCGGTGTGAAGTTTTCCTGCAACGGCTCTTTTTCGTGGGACCTATAAAAAGGCCCCTTCTTCCCCAGAGAGAGAAGCTCTTCCAAGCACGAATTTTCCCCCTCTCTCTCCTCCATTGTTGACCTTGGAAAGCTTGCCCCTCTCTCATTTCCTCCCATGATTCTTGCATATCTTTGAGGGATTTGAGAGAGGAGATCTAGATCTACATTTCCACCAATCCATCTCTCCTCTAAGTGAGGGGAACCTAGTAGATCTTGATCTTGGAGTTCTTGGAGCATCTCCTCTTTGTTCTTCCTCTCTTATTCCCCCATAAGCATTTGTTGCTTTGTTGGAATTCGAGAGTGAAGGATTTGAGCACTTGTGCTCTTGCCTTTTGCATTTGGTGCATCGGTGTGCTCTCCACGAGGATTCGTGGAAGTTGAAAGTTTGTGAGCTTGTTACTCTTGGGTCCTTGGACCCTAGACGCCTTTGTGGTGGTTGGACCCTTGTGTGGTCACTTGAAGCCGTTCGGGAGCCCCCAATCCCATTGTGGGTTGTGCCCCGGATTGTTGTTGGAGGCCGTTCGGGAGCCCCCAATCCCATTGTGGGTTGTGCCCCGGATTGTTGTTGAAAGGCTCCGGATTCCGCCTCGAAGGAATTCCGATAGTGGAAGGTGAACCAAGCCTTTGTGGTGCAGTTCATCGGAGAAGAAGGTGAAACCTTTGTGGTTGTTGAACCGTTGTGTCGGTTCACACCTCTCCAACGAGACGTACTCCCTTAACAAGGAGGAACTCGGGAATACATCCTCGTCTCCACGTGCCTCGGTTATTTCTATACCCGAGCTTTTACTTATGCACTTTACATTGTGATAGCCTTCGTGCTTGAAGTATTCTATATTGCTATCACCTTGTTGTTTGTCTTGCTTAGCATAAGTTGTTGGTGCACATAGGTGAGCCTAGTTTATTTAGGTTGTCGGCTTGTTAATTTAAACACCTAGTTTTATTCCGCAATTAATAAGCCTAAACCGGAAAAGTTTTAAACCGCCTATTCACCCCCCCCCTCTAGGCGACATCATTGTCCTTTCAATTGGTATCAGAGCCTGGGCTCTCTTTTTGGGCTTTACCGCCTAGAGAGTAAAAGATGTCGTTTAGGGAATTAGTGCACGATCCCACCTTTATATTCGATGGCACAAATTTTGATGTGTGGAAAATTCGCATGCTTAATCTATTTAGGGCCATGGGTCCAAATTATGTTAAGAGGATTGTAGATGTGTGTTTATCTCCTCCAAAGGATTCTCATGAATTATCTTTAGAGGATGAGATAAACTCTCATCTCGAGACTCAAGTTACTAATGGTCTTATGTGTGCTTTGACCGATGTAGTTCTTGCTTCAATCATGCCTTTTCGAAATGCACATGAGCTTTGGACCAAGCTTCAAGATATATATGAAGTGTCCAAAATTATTGAGGATGATTGTTCTCCTTCCACTTCCGGCCGTGATGAGTTCACAACTTCGTCCACTTCACCAACATGTGATTTGTCACAAGGTAATAATATGGTGAGTGGTGATAGAAATTGCATTGTTGATGGTGAATATTCTATTGACTATACTTCATCTCTATCTCATTGCAATGTTCTATCTTTAGACTTAAACTCTTCTAGCACTCCAAACGCCATACATGCTAGAGTTGATAGTCCTTGCATATCATGTAATAGTTGTTTAACTAAATCTCATGATGATATGCTTCATATGTCTTGTTGCCATGAAAACAATACTTCCATATCCTCTATTTCTTGCATGACTAACAATGTAGAGGAATCCCAACATTTGTTGGAACAAGACATGAACCTCAACGGTGCTTCAAGTTTTTCTTCATCTTCAACCATTAATCATGTTTGCCTTATGGCTAAGGATTCCGAGGTATCTCCCACCTCGAATCCAAATTGTGATGATGTGGATGAGGATTCTCATGAAGAAGGTTTTGACTTTGAATCCTTAACCAAGATGGGTGAGATGGTACTTGGTGCTCTCCCCAAAGGTAGTAAAGCTATCCCTCCTCTTTGTGAAATCATTGATTATGTTACTAAGAGTAGGGAATTCATTGAGGATTTGGAAAGTCAATTTGATGAGAAATGTCAAATTGAGAGAGATGACTCTATCACCATAGCTTCTTTGAAAGCTTCTCTTGAAGAGGAAGAAGATCTTAGGGTTTCTCTTGAAGAGAAACTTGAATCCCTTGATGAGTCTAATGATCTTATTATTGCTAAAATCATTAAGGAAAGAGATCATGCCCTTGCTAAGTATAAAGTGCTTAAAAAGGAAAAGTTGAATTTGTTGTTGGCAATGCTAGACTAAGTGAGGACATAGAGAAACTTGACAAAGCTCACAAGGCTTTAGAAAGTGAACACTCTCTCCTTATGAAGGCCCATGATCAACTTCAAACTCAACTATCTGAGAATGATAAGCTTACCAATTTGTCTTCTTCTATTTCTAATATCAATGATGCTTGTGCTACTAACTCCACTTCTTGTGAAGCATCTATTTTTAAGGAGAATGTTGAGCTAAGGTCCCAACTTGAGTTGCTGACTAGCAATTATGGGAATTGGAATAAAGTCATGAAAGGCTCTCTAGCTCTAATGACGATCTTCTAGCATCCCATGCCAAGCTAAAGTTAACTCATGGGGCTATTATGTCAAAGGTAACATCTTGTGAGCCTCATGTGGACAATGGCACATCTTCTACTCTTAATACTATATTGCCATGTGCTAGTCCTAGTGATTCATCCACTCACAATGTTGCTACATCCTGTGATGAATTACTTTCCATGCCTTGTTGCTCTAACAATGAAGCCTCTACTTCCTCTAGTGTTTGTGTTGATACTAACCATGCAGAGGAATTAAATGAGCTCAAGGCCCAAGTCACTTATTTGAAGAAAGACTTGGAAAAGCGTCATGTTGGAGATTCTACACTTGACAATATGTTGAGTGTTCAAAGACGCCCCAATGACAAGAGTGGACTTGGGTTCAACTACAATATCAAGAATAAGTCCAAGTTTAACAAGAAGAACAAGGGCCAAGAACAAGTCAAGGATTCGGCCAAGATTGTTTGCTTCAAGTGCAAAGTTGAAGGGCACCATGTTAGATCTTGCCCTTTGAAGAAGAAGGCTCTTAGTGAGAAGCAACAAGGGAAGAAGCCTCAAGTTCAAACTCAAGCTACTCAAGTTGAAGAACGGTCTCTTCCCAAGAAGAATCAAGCTACCCCTCCTCAAGTCATGACTCCAACTAAGAAGAGAGGAGGAAGTAGATGTTGCTACCTATGCCGAGAGAAGGGTCACTTTGCTTCTTCATGCACAAATGGTACCTTATCCAACCCCATTATAGTTGATGATGTTTATTCTCTTCAAAAGGATAAGGTTGGCAATGTGTTTGCCAAATATGTTGGTACTCAAGGTGGTGTCAAGAAAAGAACCATTTGGGTTACCAAACCTATTGTGACTAACCTCTTAGGACCCAACTTGGTTGGGGACCAACAAGTTAAAACTTGATCAATAGGTGTTGTTGGAGGCATTGGAGACTTGGCTACATTATGAAGAATTAAGGGATCTTCATCAATTATATTCTCTCAAGTCAAGTCATATGGATCATATTGTTCTATCTCATATCCAATGTTCCTCCTTGCGGTAACTTTTATTTAAATCCTATATACATTGAAAGTTGCTTGCACCCTTGCATGTGTTAGGTTTAGTACCTTGCTAGAGTTTGTATGTGTTGTGCTCTCTACTTACTTATCTTGAGAAATCAAGTATGTGTATTTTGGTTTGCACACCATCTACTTGTTTTGAGCCCTATTGCTTTTATTTGCTATCTTATCTTGTTGGCTCTCTTTGAGAGATAAATGGACTATCCATTTTTGGAGAGTGATATGCTTCGTGCACCTTACAATCCTAAAAATGTGTGTACATGAGGAATACCACTTAGTGTTGATATATCAATATTATCTATTCTCTTTGTGGTATGTCATGCTCATGAGAAATTCAAATTATATAATGTCCATTAATTTCTCTAGTTGTTTTTATTCGCCTCTTGTGTTAAAATAAATGGATTATCACATTATGGGGGAGTAATAAGCTATGTGCATATTACAAGCCTAGAAAATGTGAAAATGTGAAGTTTTGCCACCTAGCATTGATATTGCTAATTATCTTGTTCTTATGTGGCATGTTGCTCAAACAAGTTCCCATTTATTTAAATGCTCTTTGTCTCTCACTCTTTTGGATCTTGTTTGTGAGGATGTTCTTGATATGGCTTTCCCTAAATATGTTCTCATATATCTTTTTGGGAAGCCAATTGATTCAAGCTACTCCTTGGAGTTGCTTTGCATTATCACATGATTTGTGAATCTATCAAGAATATCTATCTAAGCATGGCTTTTAATTCCTATACTTTGCCACATGCTTATGTTTTGTGAATATGGTCTTGAATATATCTTTGCAATCCACCCCCGAGAAATATCTCCACACATTACTTGTCGTGACAAGTGATAATCATAATTTGTGGTATATATATTGATCATATTCACTTTGACTCTTGCTTTGAATTGCTTTATTTGATTGCCAAGGATTTGTTTTGATCTAACTCTCATTTGTCTTCATTGTATCTTTTGGATCCTTTTTGCTCTACTTAAAATTTATTTAGTGCTTTCTTGAGTTGGGAAAAGCAATGAACCAATTCTTGTGCATTGACATTCAAAAGTCATACTTCTTGATAATGCACTATTCTTTGGGAAGCTATCCTACTTTGAGTAAAACACCGTTCTTTAAATTGGTATTGCAATTTCTTGGCTTTCTTGAACATGACTAGTGTTTGAATAATATATATGGAGAGTGATGATCTCATTTGTGTGCATTTTGTATTCAAATGCAAAATCATAAATAATGCACACATCATGGGGGAGCAATCCTATATGTTTTTTGAACATTAGTTGTCCTCGTTTGATATTTGATCCCGATGACGTGTCTCCTTGGAAGACAAACATTTTTCGTCTTGGTACCTTGTGCCATCATGAAAAGTGTAGAGGGTTTGGTTTATTCCTTGATGATATTTTTCATCAATTGGTCTCTTGCTTTCAATGGTATCTTTTCAAAGTGGTATCTTCAATCATGTGTTGATTTGGGTATTTGATATAATGTGGACAATTTGTTTTATTGTCACACTTGTGTGTGCCTTGTTGGTTTACTTGGTGTTTTGTCTCAATTATATCTCGTTTGGTTCTTGAAAGTCGTGTGCATGCATTTTTATTATATGTATATCTTATGGCATGCTTACTTTTGTTGATCCAATATATAGGATAAACTCCATCAAATCCTATATGGCTAAGATGTGCATGAAATTCAATTTCACATTAATATGCACATATTTATGTGGAGTTTGTCCTATGTATTGTAGTTGCTCTAACTACTTTGGACCCAATGAGTTTGGGTACCTTTTTGTACTTGAATTTGTTTTAGGTATATTGGAGATGCATTGGAAGCTTGTCTCATCTAAAAGGAGTGTGTTGTCACTATGTGCTTATTGGAGCCAAGCTTGGATGATCATGAGCTCTTATCTTCTATATCACCAATGCTATCTCGGTAACAAGTATCTACCTCATGCATACTTTTCTAGCTTTCAACCTTGTGTAGGTTGATTTCATGGCATGAATCTCTTTGGTTGCAATTCTTTTGATTCTTGTAAAACGTCTTTATTGCAAATGTGAGTAAGCCGGGATGATTACATATCAAGGGAGGAATATATATAATCATTTTCATGATTCACCAATCCCAAATATGTTAATCTAGCACTTTCTACTCTATGTCTCGCATATGCAATATTGATTGTTTCTTCAAATCATTTGCCCTTTGTGATACTTGTTATCTTTCTCGGAGCATCCCTTTTATCACCTTATCCCTTGTGGATATTTTGATGCTATGATGAGTGTGTGTTGGAAGTTCATCTATATCCCTTTAAGATAAAATTGAGCTTTGTGCTATGCTTTTAAGCAAAGATCTTTTGGTGTATTTATGACTTCGTCTTGGATATCATGACCTTTTCCCTTGTACCTATCTTGTGTGTACATGTTTATTTGTAGACTCATATCTTAGTGATTTGTGTCTACTTAGAAACTTATACACATGAGATTAGTTACATCTTTTATTGATATTCCAATTCTTTAGTGACCACCTCTTATTGCTTTTGTTTCTTTGGTGGTTTCTAATTAAAGGCACAAGCCTTATTTTCATGTGTTATGCTTTTTGAGTTTTAATAAGCTTGTGGTGCTACTTGCTATATCTCCTTTGGTGTGTGAGTATGGGTAAGACATGATATGCACTATGTGCAACTCTTCTTGAAAGACTATGTGCTCTGGGTTTAAGAGTTTTTGGGTTTAAGAGTTTTTTGGTGTTATGCTTTAGTTTCGTTCTCAAGCATTTGCCTTTCTTGCTCTTGCATCCTTGCTCTTTGTGTTGCATGGCTGCTTAAATTCATTATATAAACCCTCGTAAAAGGGATTGTCATCAATTACCAAAATGGGGGAGATTGAAAGTGCATGGTTGCCCCCATGCGTGGTTTTGGTAATTAATGACAATCCCTTTTACGAGGGTTTATATAATGAATTTAAGCAGCCATGCAACACAAAGAGCAAGGATGCAAGAGCAAGAAAGGCAAATGCTTGAGAACGAAACTAAAGCATAACACCAAAAAACTCTTAAACCCAAAAACTCTTAAACCAGGGTTTAAGAGTTTTTGGGTTTAAGAGTTTTTTGGTGTTATGCTTTAGTTTCGTTCTCAAGCATTTGCCTTTCTTGCTCTTGCATCCTTGCTCTTTGTGTTGCATGGCTGCTTAAATTCATTATATAAACCCTCGTAAAAGGGATTGTCATCAATTACCAAAATGGGGGAGATTGAAAGTGCATGGTTGCCCCCATGCGTGGTTTTGGTAATTAATGACAATCCTTATGGACTAATGTTTACATTGAGATATTCTTATAGATCTTGTCCATGGGAAAATATAGGAGTTCATGTGTTGGACTCTTCAAGATGACATAATGACCAATGCTCTATTCAAGGGTTAATATGAAGAATGGTCATGTATAGAGTTGAGCTCATCGCAAGTATGGCTTGGAATAGAAGATTGAGTGAACAATCATGTTTACCCCCAAGCCATCTTACATATCAAGAGAAGAAGATGAAGAGCAAGTTCAATATGATGCATCTCGGAAGATATCTTTTGATTGAAGCTTGCAAAGGAGACATGAAGACGAAGCTTAGCGAGGCCCTCCCATAATGGAGTATGGGGGAGCATTTGGAGAAGTCCTCATTAAGCATGTGCTAGCAAGCACAATCAAGAAAGGTGTTTCAACTTGAGAGAGTCAAGATCGTCATCATCGAGCTCAAGTGGAATGCGCAAGGCAAAGGTATGATCTTGATAGGTTTTCTATTTTACCGGTCTCATGGTGTTAGTGGGAGACCGGGTTTTAGGATAGATGGCGTACTATCAAGAGGGGCTCTCGAGTGAGTAACTTGATCGCATCTTTGTGGAGAGCTCAAACCTTTGCATACTTGCCATTTCATCTTTCTTGGTTCTTACTTGGTTTTTCTCCTTGTCGAGTTTTGGTGCTTGTTGTGATCTTCACGACAAGCCCAAGTTCACCGAAAACGAATTTCTTATGGAAAACTTGTTGCGTTTTCGGTTTTGGAGGTTTGCCGATCATTCCTTTTTAGAGAGGTTTTAACCTCCTCCATTTGGTTTTATCTTCCATTGTTGGACTATGAGTTTTATCTGCATGATCTTGTAAAGCTCTTCGTTGTGATTCCAACGAGCCAAAAATCATCGAAAACGGAGTCCGGATGGAAAAGATATTGACGTTTTCGTTATTGGTTTTGCTGCAGTTTTTTCTAGGCCGGAGTTTCCGGCCCTAGACCGGAGTTTCCGGTCGGTGCATGACCGGAATCTCCGGAATCAACGTTTTTCTCCAAACGGTGTTCAGCCCCTGGTGGGGGGCGGAGTTTCCGGCCCTAGAGGCCGGAGTTTCCGCCCCTGGATGAACTTTCCGGCCCAGGGCACCGGAAAGTTTGCCCAAGCCTTGGCGGTGTTGACAGTGTTCAGCCCCTGGTGGGGGCCGGAGTTTCCGGTCCCAGTAGGCCGGAGTTTCCGCCCCTGGCCGGAGTTTCCGGCCCTAGTGACCGGAAACTCCGGTGTGAAGTTTTCCTGCAACGGCTCTTTTTCGTGGGACCTATAAAAAGGCCCCTTCTTCCCCAGAGAGAGAAGCTCTTCCAAGCACGAATTTTCCCCCTCTCTCTCCTCCATTGTTGACCTTGGAAAGCTTGCCCCTCTCTCATTTCCTCCCATGATTCTTGCATATCTTTGAGGGATTTGAGAGAGGAGATCTAGATCTACATTTCCACCAATCCATCTCTCCTCTAAGTGAGGGGAACCTAGTAGATCTTGATCTTGGAGTTCTTGGTGCATCTCCTCTTTGTTCTTCCTCTCTTATTCCCCCATAAGCATTTGTTGCTTTGTTGGAATTCGAGAGTGAAGGATTTGAGCACTTGTGCTCTTGCCTTTTGCATTTGGTGCATCGGTGTGCTCTCCACGAGGATTCGTGGAAGTTGAAAGTTTGTGAGCTTGTTACTCTTGGGTCCTTGGACCCTAGACGCCTTTGTGGTGGTTGGACCCTTGTGTGGTCACTTGAAGCCGTTCGGGAGCCCCCAATCCCATTGTGGGTTGTGCCCCGGATTGTTGTTGGAGGCCGTTCGGGAGCCCCCAATCCCATTGTGGGTTGTGCCCCGGATTGTTGTTGAAAGGCTCCGGATTCCGCCTCGAAGGAATTCCGATAGTGGAAGGTGAACCAAGCCTTTGTGGTGCAGTTCATCGGAGAAGAAGGTGAAACCTTTGTGGTTGTTGAACCGTTGTGTCGGTTCACACCTCTCCAACGAGACGTACTCCCTTAACAAGGAGGAACTCGGGAATACATCCTCGTCTCCACGTGCCTCGGTTATTTCTATACCCGAGCTTTTACTTATGCACTTTACATTGTGATAGCCTTCGTGCTTGAAGTATTCTATATTGCTATCACCTTGTTGTTTGTCTTGCTTAGCATAAGTTGTTGGTGCACATAGGTGAGCCTAGTTTATTTAGGTTGTCGGCTTGTTAATTTAAACACCTAGTTTTATTCCGCAATTAATAAGCCTAAACCGGAAAAGTTTTAAACCGCCTATTCACCCCCCCCCCCCTCTAGGCGACATCATTGTCCTTTCACAAACCTCCCGCGATCTTTGCCTTCCTCCACATGTCCTGCAAAGTCCTCCGGGGGCATTTGGTTATCTCGGATACTTCTTTGATATCGTTTTTGTGGAGTTTGCCACAGTAGCTTCTCTCCAATAGCATGCAATACATGGCTATTTTAGCTTCATCGTTCCATTGCTTATAGGTCTTAACGGTGCTGCTATTGCCTAAGGTTTTTTTTGGAGTTAGTTGATGAAATACTCCATGAAAACAGTTTACACGAGCACAATTCCATGAAAACTTACTTTGCTCAGTTTGATCGTCGCCTTGGCCGGAACCACCACCGTTGCCGTTTACATCACCGTCCATGCCGTGGCCATGCTCGCCATTACCATGTGCATTCTCCTCGTTACCTCCTACATCCAAAGCAATGATGTTGAGTGGGCACAGATAAAGAACGCATGCAGTACAAAATGAAAACGATGAAACAGAGTTACCTTGCTCGTGCTCGCTCTGGTCACCCGACGTGCCGCCATGCGCATGATCACCTTCGTCATTTAGGTTGAAGTCCAACAGAGCGCGGCCTCTCCCGGCCAGTCTCCCTCGCCCGCGCCCGGCCGGGTTCCGTCCGCCGATCGCTCTCCCATTCAAGCCTCCTCGATCGTTCCAGCGAGTGATACCCGCTCTGCCACGTCCAGCAAGGCCCAGTGTCCCTCGTCCACTGCCCCGTGTGAGTTCGGCGTCACCTCCGCCATCACCTTCGCTCCCAGCCGAGCCTCGTCCAGTGCCTCCACCGAGCACTGCGCCACGGCCAGCTCTGCGTCGAGCGTCAAGGCCTCTTCCAGCAGTGCGGCGGCCAGTGAGTCCAAGTCGAGTGCGCCCTCTTCCGACGGTGCTTCCTCCAGCTGCGTCCGGATCGATGTCATGGTCTGGCTCGTTCGGTTCGTCTAGCAATATGAAAGAATCGTCATTTTCGGTGAATTCAGTGGAACAAACGAGATTCACCCAAGTAAACATGAACTTACCCTCATCGCTCTCTTCAAAAACGTAGACGTAGCTCATGTCGGACACATCACCGGTGTACTCTTCGTCGATGTCTTCCCAGTTGATCTGCTGGTTGAGGTCTAGGTGGATGCGTTCATTGGCATCCATGGTGGAGAAGAGAAGAGGGAGGGATAGATGGCCATGATGCCATAGCTCTGGGACAGTTTATAAAGGGGAGTAGAGGAGCAAACTTCAAACTGAAAAATTGGCGCTGGAAATTTGGAAGAAAATGGCGCTTCAAGTTTCTGAAAATCTGCAACACTCGAAAGTTTTAGTTTCACCGTTTTGCCGGGAGAAAAAATGGCGCGCGCGGATGCTTTTTGGCGGGTAGGAAATGCACCGGAGGAGATGAAAAAGCTAGCTTTGCTATGCATTCATTAACGCTGGAGACGAAGAAGCCGGGACATGATTAACCAATGCATGCATGGATTGTGGGGCGGGATGCTAAATGCATGCAACGGTGAGTACGTTGGCGTGGGATTGCACTGGGGCTATTTTAGTCCATCTTGTACAGAATTTAGACGCTTTAAACCTCTCCTTGGTATCCGGGAAACACCCAGAACGCAGGGTAAAAGCGGACAGAGGGAGTACTCAACTTCACCCTGTGTGTACTCCTGTTAATGGAGGAGTTCTGTTTAGTTTGTGGTGTGTTGTTGTTTTCTCTTCTCTCTTGGAGAGGTTGAGATGTTGTAATTTCCTACTTATATTCTCTCAGGCATTTATCCTACTTCTGTTAATGAATCAAAGCAGTGCTTGTTGTTTTCCGTCAAAAAAGCCGTGTCAGGTGAGGCGCTAGCATTCAAGTTCAGCTAACCACGTTTTTCGTGTCTCTTCCATTCAAACGGACTTTATATGTGGGAATTTCAAAATGTAGTTATAAAATTTCTATCTGTAATGTGCATTTTCTTGGATTCCAAAAGGGGACACATATATATGGTTTTCGACTACCTTTTTGTAATAAACCGGACAAACATCCTATCAATAGAGCAATCAAATATTTGGGCTAGTGATACCTATGACAAAATCTTTATAAAAGAACAGCAACGTTTTGGTGTTATTTTTAATCACCTTCAAGTAGAATCCAGACCATGATGGTAGTGCGGGTAGGGTTAGTCGGGGCACGTGTTTCAGTGTCATCTTTTGTCGGAATCTACGATGGGGTCCCTTGTGCTTTGTCGTTTGGTCGTGGAGTCGGAGTTGCCTTGTTATAGTTTTTGTTCACGACAATAACGCGAGAAGGGTGCTCTTTTACGAGAGATCCTATGATACCCACGCATTCAAGGCATACTTGTTTCAAGTTTACAACTGTTAGGCATGTGCATCGACATCACACGCGTGCAAGAAGTAAGCCCACTTCACTTGGCTAGTGGAGTGGACGTACATCCCAGCCATTTAGATTCAAGTCCTCACGGGCGTGAATTTGAGTTCTTATTATTAAAAAACTCGTTGTTGCGTGGGCTTCACTCATCGCTTTACTTAAAAAAAAACACCATACGTGTGCAACAGTTCGTGGTGATCACTGCTCTAATGGTCGTATGTCTTGAAGTCGAGGTCAGATAATCGTGGACACGATTACACTTGCGCTGATCTTCGACATATGCTCTCCTTTTGTCTCTCGTGGCGGTGTGTGCGTGTTGGTAGCCATGTCAACCTTTGTTACTACAATTTTGTGGGGATGTTTATAATTGGTTTTGCCGTTTTCACAGATTTACAAGGGAGAATCCTCTTCTTATGAATGAAAGTGACAAGTCTTCGTTTTAACTAAAAAGTGGCCTTGTGGTTTTACTGAATTGTATGTTTTGGTGAAGTAATGTGATGAAAAATGAATTTATAGACCTATGTGCTTTGTAACACTTTACACGTTCCACGCTAATACGCCGTAAATTGACGCCCGGGTAGGTTTTGGTTGTTGTTGCATAGTAGATCAACTTATGAACTCGACACATATGTCGTGTGGCGAAGGCATTTCAAGCCTCTGGATTCGATCTGCCGACGTTGCAACACGTCGCTATACGTGGAGGCCGAGGTATTAAATTAGCCCGCGAATTGCCCAACTGGTCTTGGACTGGTACGATCATAAAAATCCCCAAAACTCCTCTCTTTATCTCTCTCATCATCCAGCCAGATCCACTCCACAAAATCCCGATCGATCGGAGCCAACCCAGCAACAGCAAATCAATCAATCGCACTCGCCACGATCCCCTCCATGACCTCCTCCACCGCCTCCTGGTCGCGCTACGGCGCCGTCCCGTCCTCCTCCCCGCCGCCGCCGCTGGCGCCGGAGACGACCACCAACGGGAACGGCGACGTCGAGGCGCCGGCGCCGCCCTCCTCGTCCTCCCCGGTGCCGTCGGCGACCGCGGCGGAGGCTGGCGTGGCCTTCTTCTCCCGCGCGGGGGTCAGCGCGTCCGCGGCCGCCGCCGTCGGCCGGCCGCGCGCGTGGCGGGAGGTGCTCGACAGCACGGCCTTCTCGCGCCCGGAGAGCTGCGGCGAGGCGCGGGCCAGGGCGCGCCGGAACCTCGCCTACTTCCGCGCCAACTACGCGCTCGCCGCCCTCCTGCTCGTCTTCCTCGGCCTCGTCTTCCGCCCGGTCTCCATGCTCGCCTTCCTCGCCCTCTTCGTCGCCTGGCTCGCGCTCTACTTCGGCCGCGCGGACGCCAACGCCGGCCCGCTCGTATGCCTCGGCGGACGCGAGGTCGACGACCGCGTCGTGCTCGCCGTCCTCTCGGCCGCCACCGTGCTCGTCGTCGCGCTCACGCAGGCGGGCCTCAACCTCCTCGTCTCCCTCGTCATCGCGGCCGCCCTCATCGGCGTGCACGCCGCGTTCCGGATGAACGTGTACGTCGACGAGAGCGACGTCTTCGACGCCGCCGTCTCGTCCTTCACGGGGAGCACCTACGGATACAGCACGCTCCCAAGATGAGACATTCAGTCGCGGTTCTTCCTTCCTTCCTCAGAGGATCCTCGGTGTGGCTCCTCTTTCTGGTCTGTTCTTGGAAGATGTACTAGTTCTCTTGGATTTCAGTCCTTGTAGTTCAAATGCTGTGTATAGAACTTTTGTTTTCCCTTCAGTGGGGAGTTTTGATTTCTTTGTACTACTACACTTGTTGTTTATGTGAAGGAACAAATTAAGATGATTGTGATGATCTAAACCTGTTTTCAAAGGAAACTTTTGTAAGTTGTTGCTCCGATGTAGGCAAGTGTAAACCATCCCCCCTACAGTCCTATTGACTGAATTTTGGAAATAAAACTTGGGAAATTCAGTCTACTATCTTATGTTCTTGTGCATGAATACACTGTAACATTGTAGCAGGTCAACAGAGGAGATTCTTTGGAGAATTGCTGTGTGGAAGAGATCAAGTGACAGGTGAGTAAAGAGTTGTGTTCATGTGATGCGTACATAAGGTAGATTGCTGCTAGATGTTGCACCAAGTTTCAGGCAAGTGTAAATCATCCATTCTGATCAATACTGGAAATAAAACTGTGAAATCCAATCTACTATCTTTTATTCTCGTGCATGAGTACACCATAACAGAGTAACAGGTCAGCAAAGATGATTATTTAGAGTTGATGCATGAAAGAGATCAAGTGACAGGTGAGCACAAGAATTATATCCGTGTGATGAGTATATAAGCTAGATTGCTGCTATATTTTCTCCAAAATTTGGAAAACAACAAATTATTCTAATGGCCTGATTCTCACCCGCTAAGAGTACAAATAGTTGTAACAATAGAAAGCTGTATTCATTCATGCAAACACCCCTTGCTATTGTTTTACAGTTGCTGTTTACATACCATAGTAACCATACCATCCCCAATGCCAAGGGTATGTTCTAAACTTGTACCCACACCAACATCCTGATGGTGGGTATTAACCATCCTTTTTTTTGCAGGTAATTATAAGAATGCACAAAACTAGTTCATGTGACCAGCCTGCATGTAAATAACTTCAGAGTCAATTGCTCACAAATTACATAATGCCCAATGATAAATTAATCGCCCATCAGACCACCAAAAAAAGACTTCTCATGCAGTTAACTTAAGCCACTCAAGGCTTGGTATTGATTGCTTGCTTGAGCTTCCTCCCTAGAGCGTACGCAAGGGGAGGTGGTACAGCATTCCCGATCTGCCTGTGCTTGCTCTGGATGTTGCCAGCAAAACGGTAGCCATCAGGGAAGCCCTGCGAGAATTCATGCATGTCATGTCATGTGATTGGATCAGAGATCTTTAGAAAAGTAGCAACCGATTCAATTAAAGGCATCATGCATTAGATTCTGATCTGATGTGCTTGCCCTGGAGGTTCAGCCAAATGATGAACCAGGCAACTGTGCTTACACTTGCACATACCTAGTAGCATGGTTGTCAAGGCAACAGTTGGTGTATACTATACAGTCTACACACCCACCGAACAATAGACAAGGCAATTGTGTGTACCCTTGCATGTAGCAACTAGTAATATTATATATAATTCTTTTTAGGAGAGTATTATTATATCTGATTCTGATTACATAGCTTTGATGCAAATAGATTTAGCTTCATTTCAGTCGAGTGTAACTGTCAAGACAGCTGCTTTTTTGCTTAAAAAACAGACCAGTTGATCCTATGGCAACAGGGATATGTGCTAGGGTACTTTACCTGAGATCGGGCACATTCACGAACAGTGATGATCCTGTCCTGATCAGGGTGGAAGCACATGCCGACCTTGCCCATTGGCTGGGGATCTGTCACTGATGTGGGGAAGTTGCCCTCCCAATCGAGCCTTCCATACAGGCCTTTCCACTGATTGTGCCTTTTGGCTGTGTTGGGCAAACACCAAGGGATCATCTCCACTGTATGCCCTGTGGATAGCTTCACCTGCACCCACATCATGAAAATTAGCTACATCACATGGTTACCAAGAAGGCACAAAACAGCAGAAAAGAAATGGCATGAGGTGAATAGAACGGCAGAATGCTACCTTTTCATCTGGTAGATCATGCCAGTCACAGCCTGGGCGCTTTGGGATGTGCTTGCACCTGATGAGATTCAGTTCATTCATCTCTTTAGATATGTGGTCACTCAGCGAAAGCATGTCACCTCGAATCTTCTTCTGGAACCACGAGATGGGTTCTCTTCCATACTGTAGTACAGAAGAGTAAGTTATGCTGGTACATATCAAGGCGACATATGAAACTGGAGGAGGGAAGATATGATATACACCTGTAATGTTGGTTTGCTGGCACCATTCTCCACTGGTGGAAGATCTCCAATTGTATCCCTGACTGTTATTGAGCGGAAAGGAGCCCCTCCAGCTGTGCTCTTGGCAGCTGCGTAGTATTTGTTGTCTGGCAGATTGATTTTCAGCTCAGGGCTAGCGAAAACATGCATTGGTTCAGGCCAGTCAGGTAGAGTTTCCCCAGGTGCCGCAGCCCATATGAATGCCCTTTTCCGGGACTGAGCAACACCGAAGGCCCCTGCCTCTAAAATTCCAAATCGAACCTAGATCATGCAAACAAGTTCAGAACATATGGAAGTGAAAGAATACCATAGCACAAGGACAAACAGAGAAGAGGAAGTTTCAAGCACCTGGTATCCCATCTCCAGGAGTGATGCTACTGTCAGCCTGAAGGTCTGGCCTTTGTTGAATGAAACAAAGTTCCTGACGTTTTCTAAGAGAAAGAATCTAGGGCGGAAATACTCCGCAAAGGACAGGAATGCTAAAATCATCTCACACTGGACTTTGCTCCATGGACTTTGATTGAATCTGTTCATCCCAGAAAACCCCTAAGGAAAGTTGCAAGAGTGTCAAGCAGCAGCACGGAGGATTAACAGAGTATCAAGTATTCACTTGGTATATATGTGAAACAACTGACCTGACATGGAGGGCCACCATTGATGAATTCTACTTCACCTGGCACAGGGAGATTCTTAATCTTGTCATCCGAAAGTTTAGCTGCTCGCTCAGAAGCCTCGGAAGTCGAGATGCAATCATCAAGATCACCACACTTGTCCATTATTGCTCTACAAAGGACAATTGCCACAATGAGTTGGATTAAGAGTAACCGGGTAAACACAAAAGGGAAAACATATTGCATACTTCAGAATAACATTGCAGTTCTCCACAAATACTGCAGCTTCTGGATGATTTTCACCAAATGCTTGCCCAGCAGGTTCTTCGTATTCAATTGCCCATTTTGTACGTGATGCCCCTGTAGAGTTGAATGATCAGAGGGTATGTGGAGGCCAAGGTGTGGTATGCTATCTACATTTATGGTGTTGCTGATGTAGTGCATGCAACAACTTCTGACTGAGAACAGTAGATTGAGGGGTGGACCCACCGAAAATATTTATGCCATATAGTATTGTTATGCTGAGGCAAGCTGTTTAATAACTGTTTAAAGCATATTTTGAATCTGATTGTTGGAGGTGTTGCGACCATATAAACCACCATGTATTGCAATTTTAATAAAATTTGAACCGATGTGTCAAATTGTGTTGTTTTATACTGATAACAGACTTTTGTGTGTAGAGAGTGAATAGAAGAACGTAATCGAAACTAACTCTGAACAAAGAACACTGAATTTATAACGAAACATGCAGTAGCCAGTTCTCATCATAACTGTTAATCGGAATATTCACATTGAACAATAAGGCTAGTACCACTCTGCAGTCCTACAGAAACTATAAATGAACATTAACAAAGAAAACATTGGGCGTATAATGTAAGAATTATTTAATCAACGGTACAATCCCTAGAAAACCCACAATTACATTTTTTTACAATATATAGTAGAACTAGCACTATTTTCCTGTGATTTTGACAAGAAAACACATATTAAAGCGTGAGGAAATAAACAAAAGGAGTCTCTTATCATCACTGGTCTTATTTTTAAGATGTGTGCTACTTCATATTATTTCAAAATGTCTTACGCCAGCCATAGATGCTGTTATGTTTCAAATGAAATCCGAATAATAAGATAACCACAATAATTTTTGGGCTAGATTCTCTGCTGTGAGTGCTAGCATATTACACTGCGATCAGGACAAGACAAAATGATAATGCTGGTAGATGGTTTGCAAACAATTTGGCATTTGTTTCGGAAGCTATTTTCTAAGCAATCTAACAGATAAATTACAGAATTTCAAAAAAAAAAAACAGATAAATTACAGAACTTGGTAGTTGTTTTCTGTAAAACCCAGTGGTTATATGATAAAAACTGAGAAGTGCTTGTAAACAAGCCAAGGTGAGGTATTCTATCTACCAACATGCAAAAAAAACATGCAGATGAAAATACATTACCAGATAGCTGTAGCCCTTCAGACAAACCTCCACATCCAGCAAAAATATCAAGGGTTGCAAGACAGTGCTCTGGTATTGCTGTGTCCTTTTCTGAACCAGCTTGTTCATCATCACAAATTTGTTTTCCTTTATTCTTTTTCAAGGAAGATGTCTTCCTTTTCAGGGTCATAAGCTTAATATTGTTTGGTAGCTGTTTCACGGACAAGACAAACTCGGTAAACTATCTGAAGAGGTTTCACAACAAAAATAAAGACAAAAGTAATTGGTGCAGATAAAAAGCTGAATTTGAGAAATATCTGACCTGCTTGAGAGCTCCAGAATCAGGATCATATAAATGTTCACAGTAGAAGGCATGCTCAACCACTACTCGAAGATTTGAGTTAGGAAGGTCATCCTTTGCAGTAACCTCACATTTTCCCTCTATCATCATCACAGGTACACTCATTATATCTTCACTGTAGTATACCTGGATCAAATATAATAATATAGGCATTAAAGTCCAAAAGTATAGAAAAGAATAGGTGGAAGCACAGGCATGTCGGTATTGATATGGATAAAAAATGGTGCAGTGTAGATATAAGAACTAAACAGAAGACAGAGTGCCAACCTCTCTGATGTCTGAAGAGTAAGCTTTAGCTGATGAGATGTCATCAGGCCTGTATAGCCTTCTTACACTGACTTTGGTTGATTCTGGATTAGCTTTCTTAGATCCAGCCGGAGCATTGATACTTTGCAAATGGCATACCACATAAGGCTTCAGGCCCACATTTCTTCCAGCCTTGTAGGTGCCTTGACCCTCCACACGGGAGAAAAACTCAGGCCTTATATACAGGAAATCATGAACATTGTATGTAACATTCTCGAAGACAAAGCTGGTCTCTGATAGAATGTTGAATTCATCACCAACTGCTTCTCGCTCCTCACAAGAACTACAAGCGCCAGTTCCAGTGCCCAGTTTATCATAATGGAGAGTGAAAAAGGCACCTTTCTCAGGACAGTATAAGCTTTTGCAAATATACTCCACGGGCAAACCTTTCTTTTTCCTCTCCTCTGCCTTAGCCCTCTCCATCCTATTAGCTTCCAAATGCTCTTTTCTGCACTTGTGGCCCCAAGCAATCTGCTGGAAATTTACAGTCACCGACTCTTTGAGGTCACCTACTTCAAATTCTAAACAGTCATTAGTAAAGAAAACCTCCCTTTCATTTGCAGCATTGCCAAGAACAGTATGTGAACCTTTTTGCAGAATCCTTCCATGAATCATCTGTGTGCCATCATGCTTCTCATACATGTACTCAACAAAGCACATGATGACTTGTCCTGTTTCATCTTCTACTGTGGCTGCCCCACCAACAGCAATATTGAGATCTCGAACTCGAACACACTTGTATAGAACTTCTCCTGACAGTGTTTTTCCAACTGTCTGACCTTCCCATTCAATTTCGTTACAAGTATTTGATGAGGGCTTCTTAGACCGTTTTGATGGCGATGTCCTCAAAACATGTTCCTCTTCAACTTTATCCTCTCCCTCAGCTTCTTCATCTTCATTTTCTTCTTGTTCCTCCTCGGTTTCCTTCAGTTCATCATTCTCATCTCCTTCCTTTGGGTCCTCTGGGAAATGGGCGGCATAGTAATCACCCCATATCTTGCTGATCAACCTTGTAGTTGTTGCACGCATAAGTTTTCTTTTTTCTACCAGGCCCATATTAGCACTTGGATTCAGATTCAGTCCTCTCATTGCTTGAGATTTTTTCTTCATTGCTAACTTTATGTGTCTTCTGGCTTCCATCTTCGCGACAAGGCCCGTGATAAAGGCACTTCGTCGAATAGCCATTTTCGGGTATACCGCAAACTGCTGAAGAATTATCTGTCCATGCACCACGACATATGTTTCAACAACTGCTGCATTTGTAGAAATAAATGCATGGTGCCCACTGTCAAACCTTGCTACTTCCTTAATAATATCAGCAAAACCAAGTCTTGAAGCACGAGATTGATCTTCTAGAAGAGTGATGATGCTGACAGCCAGTCGTGCGGTTTTTAGGACCGTGCCACACCATGGAGCATACTGCTTGGTTGGCTGTAGTAGTCTATACCTGAAATAAGAAGGGAATTGAAATATTCAATGCATCAAATAGTATACAAGTTTGAAGACATGATGTCAAGCAATTGAGCATGCGTGCTTACAATATAGAATGGACTAGAGGTGCAGGAGTATTTACCAAGCTATGTCGGTCCGAATAGATATGCAGATTATTGAATCACCAAACTCTACAACCCATTCCTTGATCGGACTCAGATAAATTGGAATTCCTTGATCTTCCTGGTCAGATTTACTCGAGGAAGAAGATAACTGTGTTGGCTCAGCTGTTGAACAGCAAGTACCATCATCATCTCTCATAAAACCAGATCCAAATATCACTATATCATTTTCTGCACCTGATTTCATAGGGATGAGCTCCAAAGAAATGAGTCTGGAATCTGAATTATATAAAGCCCAATTGTTGAGTATTCTCACTGGCAGATCATACATGCCATCGCCACAGTCAAACATGTACTCATCCATTTCTGGGTTATGTGGTTTATAGTATGCTGGCACTGGGTAGTCATTGGCAATCTCAGCTTCACTAATTTTGATGTAGACATTTTTCTGTGAAGTTCCACACTTGTTTCTCTGCTTCCTCATATTCCAGTCTTCCTGTTCCTGCAACAGTCTTGCTAATTTTGCATCTTCATCCTCATTTTCAGCCACCTCCTTACACGGCCTATCCTTGATCATCAGAGTTCCATTCAAGGGCATCGATGTTAAGTTGCTGAATTCCACCCTAGACTTACATTCATTTCTTAATGCAACAAGAACAGGCAGAGTGGACAGCACCTCATCATCATTGTTTGCTGTATGATCTAATGCGGCAAGCTGGTTATGTATGAATTCGCCAATTGAGACCACAAAGTCCTTGCTCACTGTTCCATTGTTAGAATTAATGGAACGTACAACACTAGCAAGCAATTCTTCCATGAGCAGCAAAGGATTTCCACCAACTGATTTAGCTAACTTCCTGTAAACTTCAACGCAGACACGAGCCTTCTGACTGAAACGGTCAAAATAAGACCTGTACCTGCTTGCTGGCTTCACACATTTGTAATCAGCCAGTTCTGTTGAGAGCCAAATAACCGCAGTGCCTTCTTTATAGCCAGAAATTCTCCAGTCCTTGATTGGCCCAATTCTTGCACAATGTATGCCCTTTTCCCTGTCCTTTTCCATATCATCATCCATGGGCATGACAAGAGCTGTTATGGCGATACCATCACTTCGAGCCATTTCAAAAGGCTGCAAATTGCCGTTTCCATCATGCAGGCTGAAATCAATGAGTTTTCTGCATGATTTCTTATCTTCAGGTCTTGTCTTTGTCAACCTAACAGCCTCTGTTTCCGCTTCAATCCGGGTTTGCTTTACTGGGAGAAGTGAATCTTCTTCAGATAAGTCACATGCCTTCTCTTTGAAATTAGAGCAGGCAGCTGCTCTCTTTTGTCTCTTGCGGACAGTGGCCTGACCGTTTATAGTCATATCATTGCTCCCTTCGTTAACATTGCCAAGCTCAGTCTCCGACCTGTCATTATCTGTGGCCTCATCTTCACTCTTATGAGGCTTTGGTTTTGCTCTGCGCCTCTTTGTTCCTGAAAGCCACAAAAATGCTAGAAAATTGAAAGAACTGAACACAATGCTATGTATGCATCAGATGAAGCACATACATAAAATATTAAATAGAGTACAAATGAAAAAGAAGGACAAATAACAAGTGGCCGAACTGGACCACAGCAATACCATGTTTTAGTACTTTTTATCATCAGTATGACCTTGGATTCTTCACTGAGCCCAAAACTCAAGCATGCCATGTCAAGTGCTATGACTAAACAAATTAAGATATGCGTAATGTATGGATCTGAGAAGACAAACTGTTTTTTTAGTAAAGGCGTCACTGCCCTGCTTTATAGAAAGCAACAAGTGTAAAAGACATATGGTTACTCCTAATAGCTTAAGCTTCTTTTCAAATGTGCACCCGAATGCATGTCATTTTATATTAGAAAAAACCTTTATGATGACACAGAAATTACAACAGAAAAAACAAAAGAAAGGAAAACCACAAACACGCTAGGCTAGCCAAACACCCTAGGTAAACTGGAAAACAAAAACAAAAATGACAAGCAAAACAATAACTTACATATTTTGTGGAAAAATAATAAATAAAGATGTCCATAATGATAAATGAATGATGTCCATAATAGTATGAAAACCTAGACCTGCCGAGGGTTGAGCACATGTGACTTTTTCAGTAAGAAACAAAACATGAGGCGCCACATGGAGGCCAAGTCACACAAACAGGTGGGCTGAGCATGCACTCGTCCAACTAGTCTATGTGGCGGCACACTGTTCTCAAGTTCTCTTACTCATCATGTGCAACTTTGGTTACTAATTGTTGAACTACTTAATGATGTTAAAGGTTACATTTATTTACGTCCATATCATCTATACTTTCCTCCATCTGGAAAAAAAGGCCAAAAGTAATTCTAGCTTATACTTCCTACACATAGTGACCTTGAAAATGTAATAACGTATTGCTGAATGATCAGCTAAATGCCCAGGATGATACATGTATCAATAAATAACAATGGTGTCTCAGTTCATGGCCTCATATACTACACTGCTATCACCACATACCAAATATATATATATATATATATTTGACTCCCTGTGAGTAGAATAGTTATTCTACACCCACCCCGTATCTTTTGAACCGTAAATAATTTTTCCGTCACGTAAATTTTGCCATACTTCTTTAGTTAATAGTAATATAAGAAAATATTAACATCACGTAAAACTTTATTTATGTGACATATAAAAAATATTACATAAAATACGCAATTTTACCTATTTTTACACTATTATGACTTATATATTGGATTTCTTATGTAGATTTTTTAGTTATGGAGCAAAATAAATGTAATTATTTGGATCATAAACATATTTTCTTTCAAAAAAAATTAAAAAACCTCGGGTGCAAAATAATTTATCCTGCACCTGGGTGCAGAATAGGGTTCCCATATATATATATATATAGGACATATTCATACTAATTATGACAAATACTTCCGTAAGTTGGTATATGAGACATGGGGTAGTTACCTTTGAGGGTAGAAACTATTTTACCTATATATATATATATATATATATATATATATATATATATATATAAAGTATCTGACCATGTGGCATGACAATATGGAGAAATGCAGTATTGCAGAAACTAAAGCATTTCAACTAATAACTTGATATCTAAAAATTAGCAACAAAAACTTCAAGGTACACAGACCTGCAGTAACAGCAGAATGTGGAATTTTCGGCATAACACCCCTGCAAAGTTTAGAATCAAGTACATATGTCAAGTGGGAGTTCAGGTATATGTAGCAATCAAACTGCAATAACAGGAGTGCTAAAAAATTACATCAGAATCAAACAATTCAGTAACACATTGCCTAACAAGGAATACCCAGGAATAGACATGGAACAATGAATTTAGACAAAACTAATGTTATCCAGCTTATAGCAAACATTGAAGAGCCACATGATGTACAAGCCTACAGGCTAATGAAAGCCTCAGCTGATGCAATGAACATATTAACTTATCCCATGCAATTATGTACAGCTCACTAAGCTAAACAAATTCATCAGCTCTGCTTTACAAAAAAGACAACAGGGTGACCGACTTATCAACAGACACCTGGATCTCATCCCTAGAGCAAACAAAGCTACTAAGCAACATTGATACAGTACATCAACCATGATCAACAAGAAAAAAAAACACATAAGTAGCAGCAAAGGGAAAACTGCAACATCGAGAGTTCAGCGGTTACATCACAGTTAAAAAGTTCATCAAGCACATTGCAGGACCTAGCTCATGAGCACATGGAAGAATGAACTTGGACAAAATTAATGCAACCAAGTTTAGTGCAACCATTAAAGAGCCACATGGTGTACAGGCATACAACATAATGAAAGCCCCAGATGACATAACAACGAAAGCACTTAAGTTCTAAATGGCAGAATTCCATGCAACTATATATGCAGGAGCACATTATGTGCATCTTGTTATTAAGACAAAAGGATTCACCGGATCTACTTTGCTAAATGCTAAGACGACAACAGCATCGCTGACTTGCCCACAGCCACCTAGATCTCATGACTAGAGCAAACAGAGCCACTAAGCAGCAATCCTACGGTGCAACAACCATGATTGACAAGGAGAGCAGCGCATAAGATGAAGCAACAGCAACAGCACGTAGCTGATTTCATTCACGTGATGATACGCTAGCCAACACGGCAACACCAACCCATTCATTTACTAGCTCATCAGCGGCAGAGGAGCGAGAGCATTACCTTGCAGGCGCCATCACAAAGGTCAGTAGACAGATCCACCACCAAATCGAGCCTCCTGCGCAACAAAACCACGGGATATATTATCAGAGATGCATCTCACGAGAAGCCCAAAAGACGATAGTAAAAAAATCAACTAAATCCGCAGAAAAGGAGCAACGCGACGCGAATCCAGCCAGGAATTGGGGGTTTTTGCGACCAGAAATCGGACATGGAATGACAATCGCCCGGATCCTCCGCAAAAAAAATCACAGAAGGGAGGCGTTGCGGCCGCGGCTGGACGGAGCGGTCGAAATGAGAAGGCGCGCGGAGAGGCGCCGGTGCAACCCGCGGGCACGGCTCCTCAAAGGCAGCATCTAGCGGAAGTGGAACTAGGTAAACCGCGATTCTTTGTCCGGCCGCGCCGGCGATCATCTCGTACAGGGCGATGCCCCAGCAAGCAAAGATCTCCGGAAGCCGTACCGGCGGCGGCCACATGCGCGCAGACAAGCCAGAAACCAAATGGACGGCGCGGGGAGAGCCGAGCCGCCGCAGGACACGAAAACGCCCCTAGCGGCTGGCCCGGACGTGCTCCCCCACAAAACACGATCATCGGCGGCGCGACCAGCCCCAGCCAGCCGCCAAATCGTCGACCAGAAAAAAACCTCGGGGAAAAATTTAAGGAAAATCCCACGGCGTCGGGGGAGCCCAGATCCTCCCCGCCCACCGTCCCGATCATCCAAGCACCCGAAAAAAAGGATACCACCCGGAGGCCGGAGACCAAAAGCCGCCGCAAAAATTCCAAAATCCCTCACCCGGAAGCGAAGAAAACCCCACTACAGGAAGCAACCAAACGGAGCTAGGCGACAAGCGCGCGCGCGGCGTGATTACCGATGGTCGGTCGGCGCGGGGCGGAGCTCCCTCCGGCGAGCGGCGCGAAGAGGAAGCGACGGGGGCGGCGCGGGTGGTCGGCTCCTAGTAGCTAGGAAGCGAAGAGTCGAGTGAGGGAGGAGAGAGAGAGAGAGAGGGGGAGGGTGGGGGTATAAATCGGGCGGCCGCGGTCGGAAGCGCGCGGTGTTTGATTTTTTGGGGTCGGGTCGCTCGGGCGGGAGCACGGTCGATTTCGCCGCGTGGGCCGGGCCTGCGGGCCCTAGAAGACAAAAAAAGAGGGTGTTTTCATTCCCTTTTTGATACACTGGAGTTACCGTTGTGCGTATGGATGGACGGACCGTAGCCCTCCCCTCCCTCGTTCCGTTCACATGTCACATGTGCTTAATTAGCTGTCCAAAAGATATATTGTGGGAATAAAAATGGTACGCAATTAATGTGCAAATCAAATCTTTCTTTAGCAATATCTAAAGGCTTTCGGCCAGATAGATATAACTCTCGCCTAGATTTTTCGAGATTATCGCCACGTCAGCACTAGGTGTGTATCTAATATCTTTCAGCGCTAGGTTGTGCATCTAGGGCTTGAGTATGTGCCTATGCATGTTAAAACTAGGGTTCAGGTTTTGTAACTTGCAGACGCTCCTTAAGGATGACTTCAATGGGTCTTGTAGCTTTGAAGCAGGACGAGACAACTTTAGCTAGGAGCCTCTTTTCCTTCTGCCCAGCTCCCCGAAAACAACGTTCGACTTGCATGTGTTAAGCATAGCGTTCCTTCTGGGCCGACCCCTTTTGTCCATTTGGGTCGTCGAACGGACACGGGTCCAGTCCATGTCTACGCCTCTCCACTGCACCCAACGGGCCGACACATCTAGTCCATATGTCCTTGTTTTCTTTTGCTACCATTTCATTCTATTTTTCATCCCCTTCCAACATTTTCATACAATGAGGAGCCTGGCGAGTTAGGGCCGCCAGCAAGCTCGCTCCTGGACTTGGACATCACCTAAACTCTAAACCCTTAACTATGGAACTAGCCCTACAACACAATAAAATTTAATAACCAGTCGCCAGAGCTAGGTCTGTCAGGGAGGAAAGGAGGAGCGTCGGGCGGCCAGGAGGACTATAGCCCTTGTTGGACCCCGTCCGCCATAGACCTGCTGGCTCTTCCTTGTCCGTGGCTGGGGCAGGAGTTGGACTAACCGGTTCTTCCTCCCTTTTTTTCGGAGCACGTAGCGATTCTGCAAAAATAGGATATTCGCTAGCCTGGTAAGAATATTTATGTCTGTCACGCAACGAAAATATTTGCTCATACAATAATAAAAATCCAGCCTGCCGGAACACATCAGCCAACTGACCGGCAGTCCGCCAGAAGTGATCATCCCTATGAAACACAAACCGTAGCAGGCATGGAGAATCGCAGGCTCGTATCCAACAAATCTTAACAAGCTTTACTCTACTAAGCATTTGACACCAATGCGTCTCTGGCAACTCGCCCCCATCAATAACCGAATTTTCAGTTCGATGAACTGAAGTTCGTATCAAAGAATTCTGGAGCTTACAGTAAACGGGTTAGATATTATCGCACCAACAACTAAGTAAACAATTTTCCCGGAAAAAGAACTCAACATACAGAGTTACGTACTACAGAAGCATATCACATCCTACATACCTGGCCTACAGTCACATCCTACAGTTACAGTAGCATTCAACAACCCAACACAGAAATACATATCGTCACATGTGGAAAAATAGTTAAGAACAGCTTAAATCGTAAGATGAGAAGCACCGCAGATGCATGAAAGAAAAATGAACATCTATCTACATACTACAAGGTGGCTCGAGCCTCGCGTGGTTGGCATCAGTGCTGGCACCAACCAGAGGGCTCCAAATCAGGAGGCTGGAGTGAGACAGCACTGGTTCAGACATGAGTCCTGAGTCGGAGCTTTGGATCAGCCATTGTGACTCTCAGGTGGGGGCGGGATTGTCGGCGGTTCTGGCCTGCTGTAGAATAACGTCGTGATGAACCCTGTGGCAGGGGCGCCCTCGGACGACCGCACCCGACCCTTCGGTCCTTTGTCGAGCCAGCTATCTGCTACGTCGTGCAGGATAACTGCTGGGTCCACCGTCTTGCCAGCGCACATCAACTCCACCTGGAAGCACGCATCTCCATAGGTCAGTACATATGGAAACTTTTGAAAAATATCTCTTACTAGGTTTTGTAGAACAGAGACAGTGCTTCTCTTGTTCTATATATAAGTGCGAAGCGGTGGCATGCACTTGTATCAGTGGGAAAAACTGCTGCACCATACACAAAAATGGAATGCATGCTTATGCACAAAAGAGTATGGAAAAGGGAACTCCGACACGGATTCGGATTCAAGCTGGGAATAATAAGTTGAGTTTTCTCTCAGGTATTGCTTACAATGGGAGAAAGAAAAACATACCTCAGCTTCACCTGAAAGATTTAGTTTCTGCGCGAGGTACTTTTGTATGAAAGAAGCAGGCAAATCTACATCCCTAGTACAAGGTAATAAAGGCACAAGTTAGCGGTTAGCACAGACTTAACAAATGTGTTTATAAAGGAAAAGGTAACCTAGAATTAGAGATCTCACTTGATCCTCAAAAATTTTGTAGGTAGCTGCGGTAAAGGAGGTTGTCCCTTCCTGAAACAAATGAAAACACAAGAGCATGATTTATGCTTTTCCCTTTAAAGTATTAAAAAAATCATAAGAGAAGTCTGGTGTTTCTCACTGTTCAAAAGCAGCCACCAGATAGAACCATAATGCTCGTAATCTACTCTTTTGCCTAGGTTGTTTCGCCTTGAACCTTTTCTTTTTTCCTTTCAGAGTGAACACTTTCCTGCTTGCAGTCTTCTTCGCTAGTTTCCCGAATTTTTTCAGGCCTTCTTTAGCCTTCGCTTGACTGGAAGGAGCACCAGGAGCACCATCGTCTGGATCACCAGACTTGATTCCGGTTCTATTGTCATCTTCGGAACCTGTTTTAAGATTTTTTCTATCTTTACCAACTCTAATATGAGAGGCCAAAGGTTTCCATCCTCCAACTTTCTTTGTTGCATCTTTACTGCCCTGCAAGGTAGTATATATCATGTAAGGCAGGGAAAAAAAAACTAATCAGATGTTATTTTGCAAGGGGTCTAAAATGTGGACAATACTTCCCTCATGAACAGTAATTGTATTATTTTTTACATAAAAACAGTATTGTATTTGAGGCATGCATAAATCACGCTATTACAGTATTGTTCCAAGAAAACTTTCACAGCATCGCGCATGAAATGTCTACAGAAAAATAATAAGCTTGAAGACAAACAAAATGTCCATATTGTGTAACAAGAAAACCTCAAATGCACAAATACACTTCAGGTATCAAATAAATATAAGATCAAAGGGCCTCAAGTTCTATCCATTTAGCATTAGAAAAAGAAGTGCCTGAACCAAGATGCAGTCAAGAGAATGATATGTATTAGCCCCAAAGTAGTCAAAATGTTATGAAATTTGAACCTCCGACACAGGAAAGTGCTCATAAAATCACCCATCACGCATAAAAACAAAAGCTACATACCAAAGACAAACTGCGTAAGCATGGGGCTTTTGTTCTCCTCTTAGTAAGGCATTTCTGTATAGACACCCGAGGACCATGGACCGCCAGTGATGATAGAGATCGTTCTTTCCTCTTGATAGGTGATGTAATCGGTGATATGTCTTTCTGGTCCTCAACCTCAACCTTCCGTCTTTTAAAAGGAAATATCTTTGACCTCACATATAGTAGGCTGTGATCAGCTCTGTGCAGAAAATTGATTAGCATGAAACATAAGATTAGGTTGTTCATAAGAAAACTGACATAAGAGAAAAGAAAAATAACATATGTTTGTGATATGTAGGTTGACATTAAAGGCTGAAGACCCCTTAGAGCACAAAAGGCAACAGTAATTATTTCGAGAAGCAGAGATAAACCTGAGTTTCTCCTCCGGGGCACAGCCTAAATCAATGTTGCAAGTAGGGCAGTAGCAGATTTCCTTATCGATGAACTCCTCAGATATGCACTTCCTGCAAACTGATTAAAGGTATACAATCAATGGGCGAAGCACAAAAATGGAAGAACCAATTGAGATTTACAGAAAATTTATGAAGGGCTGTTTACCACAGTAACCCTAAAAGGCTGAAACGCACACAAATCCAAAGAAGATATATTAAAATGTACTCCTTCCTTTCCATACAAAAATGAAGCTTATGGCTTTGCAGTCTCCAATATGCAACTTTAAACATTATTTTTGAACAGATATACAAGTAATATTGTGAAACAATGTTTCGTAACCAATCTAACGCTATCATCTGTGCCGGCCAACCTAACTAAGTTTTCTTTAATTAGTAGTCATGGATATTGACTACATGGATTCGGAAGCGTTGGCTATTTTGGAATGGTGGTGCCAATTATTTAAGAATCTACTAGTCTAGAGAAGACAAGTTCGCATTATATAGGGAACTGTCTGGATTCCACTGGATTTTTTTTTGGAGCAATATATTATAGTTGGTCGATTTCATAAATAAATAAATCCTAGTTTAAAATATACCCTACCAAAAACTATGGAGTTGGAGATAGCATGGTGGATCCACTGATCACAAACCTTCTGCAATTCCAGTAAAAATGAATAATTTCTATGTACGGTTAGCTCTCACCTCCCCACCTCCTGATTTTTATCAATGATAATACGTAGACAAGTAACTGCCGTATCAGGCAGTACTTTAAAACTAGGCAAAAGTCTCTCTAATACACATGACCACCAACAATATGCTTCCCATTTTGTCCTAATCACGATTGAAGTGTGTTATCTGATGAGAAGAACATTACATATTTGAACTTAAAAACAGCTTTTGGAGAAAATAGAGAATATATTTACGCTTCTGAACAACTTAGTTTATTATTTTAGATGACGGCATGACAAAACTCAAGAGAATTGGTCTTATACTAATATTCCTGATTTGTCCCTGATCATTAATCATCAATAGCTGTTTTCACTTGAATTACAAGTTTTCTGTGGTTCTTGCACAGCAGCAATCCGTATAACAAACTTCCGTGACCACAAATATAAGCCATGTTTATTTTAAATAGTTTGCAATGTTCATGATTTTTAGTGATAGCATGCTAGTCTGTATAGACAAAATAATACGAAAATTAAGATGCAATGAATTATAATGTGGGGGTGGGTTTACCAGCGACATAGTTTCAGGCCAGAACAACATAAGATCTCCCTAATCTAATCTCAGGTATCATTTAAACTAGTTCAAGGTTAAAAATAGGGTTCAATAGGCAAGAATTGATTCTCAAGTCACTTCGGTTATGCACGTAAGCTAGCTAGGCTATATATAGTCAGGCCATCCCATGGAATAAAGCAAGAAGGAAGGAATGAACCATGTGTTTCAGGTAGACACCACCACACTCCCGGTTGCTGGCGACCCAAGCCACGAGCCCACGACCAGCAACCTACAACAAATACCCTCTCCAATCGAACCCAGCCTCATACATACCACTGCACGGTCCCATCCAAGAGTTGTCCCATTCTTCGCAAACAGTTCAAGAATCATTAACTATTCATCAAGATATAACCACGCTGTCCAAGATGGAACGCCCCAAATCATGAAGACATATTATTTTAATTTAATGCAACACACCTAGGTTTCTAGCCACAAAATCAACCTTTTCTCGTGCATCAGCACCCCTGCCCAGACAAGCTTATGACCTGCTAACACAAGAACAGCACCTTTGCCACATCCCACCTAAGCCTCCCTCACCACAGATCCATAGCAACCATTTAAGTAACTGTTAAGTCTGAGACAAGGGGCATACATCCATACACCCTCCTGGCAAACCATAGTTCATCTTATTTCAGTTGGATCACCGAGCATGCTCAAAATCTCACAGCGGTTGGAGCATCCAATCGCTCATGTTATCTCCTGAATGGGCAAATCCCTCAAAGCAAAGGGTGAGCGCTCCCACGGAACCGCAAAGCTACCACCTTTTCACATCAGACGAACATAACATACCTCTGGCATATAACCTCTAGAAACCATACAACGACACCAACAACAAACGAAATGCCAATTCCGCGGCGGAGAGGGGCAAAGCATTCAAATTTCACAAACCGCACACAAATCACAGCGCATGGAACGACCGCCGGCCGCGGGGCACCACCTTTCCACGCATCGCGCGCGCTCACAAGGGCCCGCCTAGGGATCACCGAAAGAGGCGAAGATTTGACGCACGGAGCGCCCAAAGCAACCGCCTTGCGGGCTTTAACTCAGGCGCGGCGCGCTTACAGCTACAGTAGTAGTCGATAATTAAAAAAGACCGTGGAGCCCCCCTCGCGTTGCGCCGCCACGGGCGGGGAGCGAGCGAGAGGAGGCGGGGGGCGGCGAGGAGAGATGGGGAAATGAACTCACAGGTGTGGAGGCACTCGGTGATGGTGGCGGGGTCGCGGAGGAGGCGGCGGCAGAGCGTGCAGGTCAGGCACGCGACCAGGGCGGCGCGCTTCACCATCACGACGCCCGCGCCCGCGCCGCCGCTTCCGGCGGCAGGGGCGGTTCCCGGTCCCGGCGCGGGGCAGGCGAGCATGGCGTCCGGCGAGGGTTTCTTCTCGCTGGGGTCGGCCCCCATCTCGCAGCGCAGCCGCCTTCGCCCTTTTTCCTAGGACGCGAGAGCAGAGCACGAGCCCTCTCTGACTGTGACTGTGAGAGAGTGCGGCAGCCGACAGCGAGCGGTGACGGTGGCGAGGCGACGTGTCGTGCGGGTCCAAGTCGTGGAGCCAACTGCCCAAATCCGGCGTGGACGGAGCCCACCGGCCCATTCATTGCCGCCGCCTTACGGCCCAGGCCCAGCCACTGCCAGCCTTCCTATCACTCCCGAGGCCGTCCTAGCCCAGCCCAGACCACGCCGCAGACGGCCTCTCGATCTTCTGCTGAAAATAAGCCGGCCTCTCGATTGATGAATTTGTTGCTTATTATGGTGTTAGTTTTTCCTGCATGACTGTGTTTAAGTGTTACATCATGTTTTGGTTACACGATGCAAGTTACGGAACTACGTGGCACTATAGCCATTATGCATTATGTGACCATGTTTTGACCGTCCTTGGCATTCTTCTTGTAAAAAACACAACAAACCGCGCGACAACTTTAGGAGTTTTGTGTTTTCTTTTCTTGTCTGTAACCTTTAACTCTTTTCTACCTATCAATGCATCGGCTAAACTGGAACAACTCAAAATTAATGGGCTGAAAGCGGTGAGGCCCATCAGGCGCGGAAAGGCTCCGGAGTAGTTGGTTGGCGCCGATTGGGCGAAATAGGGAGCCCCTACTTCATGATCTGGTCGTGCGGTAACAGGCGTCGTACACCCCCCCATTGTTCCAGTATTTAAATGGGTCTACCCAATAGCACAAGTGAACATTGTTCCGTAGGGGGCTCCCGGCTGGGCCACTTTCTACAACACAATCACACGGAACATTATTCGTTCCGGATAACCTTTTGATTTTGAATAAATTTTAAAAAAATAACAAATTTTAAATTTGAACATTTTTAACAAATTTTTGAACATGAACAATTTTTTGAATGTGATTTTTTTTTATTTGAACAATTTCCCAAATCTGAAACTTTTTTAATTAGAATAATTTTAAGTGTGATTTTTTGCGAATTTGAACATTTTATTTTGAACAATATTTAAATATGAACATTTTCAAATTTGAATTTTTAAAAATGTCAACACAAAAAATCCTATGAAGAAAATATGTCTATGAACATGAAAACATAATTAAAAATAATAAATGAATTAAAAAAAATATTAAAAAATAGAAATGAAAAAAACATCCAAAAAAACAAAACGAAAAAAGAAACTTAAACAGGAAAAAAGAATAAAAAGAAACCAGGCTGGCGTTATGGGCCAGCCCACATTGCGTCGAAGGGGTGGGCTGAGCAAATAGCGCACCACGTGGTGGTGAAATAGGATTCGCCGGCGAAATAGGTGGTATACTAGCTATCATTCATGTAATCTTTGCAGCTTTGCTTTGTAACGAACTGACAAACCGGATGGGTAAGGCTGAAAGGATCGAGCTAGTATCAAATTCCTCGTGTTTCTAGAGTTTTATTGAGTCACTGAGTTGAGCGCCGGCGACTTTAGCGCCAGAAAATGGCCCTCGACGCCAGGCGTACGCTTGTACGTGGCGCTCCGCGCTAGAGCATGCGATAGCCGAGACGGTCCCGGCCGGAGGCGGCTAGTGGCGCCCGGCGGAGGACGGGAGGAGGCGGAGCCCATCGACGGCGACGTGCGGTCCCGTCCTGGCCCGCGAGACACGCACTCGCGGACGTGGACGCCGTTCGTATTTGTATTCATGGTGAGCGGTGTGTGCGTGCGGCCGGCCGGCAACGTCACGGCGCGCATTCACGCGCGAAGGTGGCCGTGTTTGGCAGGGAGGGCCGGCAGTCCGGCAGGGGAGTAAGGACATCTCCTACCGGGCTGCTCAATTGCCCCGGATAGACCGGATTTGAATAGGTCCGGACAAAACCAGATCCATGTGGGGCTGCTGATTTCTCGAATCTGTCCGCGTCGTGTCCGCGGCTGCTCAAACCTGGATCAAATTTGGTCCAGGTTTGACCAGCCGCAGACGCCCGCGCGCGCCCCCGCCTCTTCGCGGTCAAACTGCCCGGCCCTACCGGTCAGTGACCCGTGGACCCTTGGCATGCCCCCACCGGTCTTATTTAATGTGGCCGTCGCCCCCACCGTCCCCCACACTGCTCCCACACCGCCACGCACCACACACCCCCCCCCGCCCTAGCCGCCATGGGGAAGGGGAGATGGTGGCTCGGCAAGGGCGTCAACGACCATGAGGCGGGGAGCTCTCGCCGCTCCTCACGGTCTGCGGCTCCACCAGCATTGCCGCCACCGCCCGCGCCCGCCACCGCACCTCCGGCACCTCCCCGACGCGTCCGGCCTTACCTCGGCAAAAGGAAGTGCCAGTGGTACTGGGACAACGCGATCACAGTACCATGGTCGGACGTCCACCTCTTCGAGGGGTGGCACCTGAATCCGGAGCGGATTCCGGTGCCGCCCGTCCCGAAGTGGGGACTCAAGAGGGAGGTGGAGATTCTCCGGCGGCGCGACCTGCTGCCGGACGACCTCCGCCACGACCCTGCCTACGTCGTCAACAGCAGGAACTGGGACACCTGGTTCCATGCCGAGCACGACCAGCGGCGGAGGGGCTACTTCGGGGTGCGGCACGCCAGCGGCCCAGCGCAGTACCCGCCGCCCTCCCCACCTCGCGGCGACAACAGGTACGCGCCGCCGCCTCCCCCGAGCGTCAAGATGGAGGAAGACGGTGACGACGCCGCCGCGGAGGAGGAGGAGAGGGCCCTCGCCCAGGCCATCGAGGAGTCCAAGCGGGAGGCGGAAGAAGCCGCCGCGGAGGAGGAGAGGACCCTCGCCGTCGCGCTGGCCGCCGTCGCCGCGCAGCAGGATATGGAGCGGCAGGAGGCGCGGCAGGCGATGGAGGAGGAGGAGGAGGACCGCGGCGAGGTCCCCGACTGGTTCATGCCACTAGTTGGCATGCGCTAGCAGTGGACCGGGCCAGCGGACGAGCCGCCGCCGCCGCCGGAGCAGCCGCAGATTCCACCGCGCTGCCAGGGGCTGCCCGCGCACCTCGTCCAGGACCCGGACTACGTCATTCTTGAGTAGTCCGGCCACCGGCCGCCACTGGCTTATCCAGTGGCTAGTTTATATAATCTTTTTTCTTTTTTTTAAGTGTTAAAACAATGGGCACTGTGTCCCCTGCGCAATTGTTGCCTCCTGTCCGGCCTAAAATGAGCACCCCGTAGGGTGCACCTGTTTCGACATGTGTCCGCGCAGTGTCCGGTGCTGCTCAAACGGACAAAACCCGGATCAAATTGGTCTAGATTTGAGCAGCCCCGTAAGAGATGTCCTAAAGACGGCCGGGGCCAAACGAGAGCGGCTGCGCCCGAGCTGTACGTGCGACTGCTATCGGCGCGACAGGGATCGTCGGATGGTTGGACGCACGCACACGCGCGCCTATACAACACACATACCTAATGTTGTTGAAAAATTCTTGTTAGTTGTTCCTGTGGTACGGTCAAACAGCTTCTTGCATTACAAATCCATATGTTTCCTATAGGAAATGCAATATGGCATGACATCCCGATCCTACTTTTTTCCTTCATTTTTTTTTTGCTTTTAGCATCCAGAACCAAGGAAGCCTTTATCATTTTCTTTTCGTTTAATGAGTGAAAAAAATTGCAAATATCAAATTCGTACACATATGGTGGTGGACAAAATAGATACTCCGGTCCTTAAAATTCAAAAAAAAAAAATACTCCGGTCCTTACTCTTTGCGACTTCACGTTATGTCATGAAAACATTCAGAATCAAATACGTACAAAGCCTTACGTGTATCAATAATTGTGATTTTTTATTACTAGTTCCTACAATAGTTTTGTGAATGTACATGTTCCATATGTATAAGTGTTTAGCATATCATCTTCACCGTTGTTGGTTGATAGGTCATTAGGTTGGGCAAACTTGACAACCCCCCGGGCCCTGACAGGAGCAGGTTCCGAATACTAAAGTGCACTAATATAACTGTTTGTGTTGTTATTCATTGTGTTCAAGAGACTACGAAGTATCTTACAAAAAATAATATGGAGGCTCGTAATGGAGTCCCTGCCGCTAGGCGCTAGCTTCAGTATCTTCATCTCTTAACACCATGGAGTTAGGGAGACGTTTGGGTGGGCTGCCCGTTTGTGCTTTTTGTAATGTGTCAAGGAGCGTAACCGGGAGGCGGGTTTTGGGTAGTATAGCAGTATCTACTCACATTAAGAAAAATAAATTACAAATATTTTAAAATGTCAAAAAATTCAACAATTTTTTTGCATGTTCATATGTATATTTTGTTAGAATTTGGCGTCATATGTGGAAAATTCAATAAGCAATTTCAGAAAATCTCAAAACCCAATTTTATGGCAGCTCACATGTGAGTGGAGTGAGGGCCAAAGTTTTAGTTCCACTTTGCTAGTTGGAGAAGAATGACACCACCTTAGTTGAGTGTTGTGCTACTTGATAAACTTATGAGTCTCTCTCACGCGCTACTCCTCTACCACCGCCGCTCGCTCGTACGCACGCACCGTATGTCCCAACGCGACGTAGGTTGCGAGAATCTCGCCGAGCTGAGCAGGGCAATATAATGCCTTGCACTGTGTGCGCCGAAACGACACCCGAACCAATTTTACCAATCTCGTGCCTTGCACCACCATTGTAGTCTACTTTATCATGTTCTCAATGCGTCGACTTGTTGGGGCAGTTGTCGAGAAGAGACAGACATGAGTCGGACCCTTATCCGGTTGGCGACCCAAACGGAAAAAACCCGGACAACATGCATGTTCGTTTGTCGGAGTCATCCTTAGACATGTCCCATATTTTTTTGTTGGTGATTAATATTAATACGGTAATTAAAATGCAGTTACAAAACATACAAAACATTGTCAGCTTGTTAATAAATCAACAAAAATCTCAAGATATATTCTAGAAGGTTTGGTGAATATTCTGGCCTGGCCATACACTAAATACTTCTACTATGATAAATATGTATAAAGTATATGGTTATTTAATTGTTAGTAATAAATCCACGAAGCAATTTGTGACACAAAATGTAGTCTAAACTTTCATAATGCAAGTATATTTTCAGTTGTATACAATATAATTGTACAACACATAAACATGACACTACTACAATAGTATTTTTTTCTTATGGGTTAAATATGCAAAAACAATCAAGTAAACAATGAAAAATAAAAATACAAATGATACTATTTAAGAATGTAGCATGTTAGAAATGAGTTATAAATAAGTATAAAAGTTTAGTACAAATTATATTCATTTTACATGTCGAGAATTATACCTAGGACATATGTAAGCCTAGAACTCGGCCGAAATCCAAATTGAAATAGGAGGGGACCAACTAATGTTCATTATGATGTGGCCCAGTCCATGTATAACTTCCGAGTGACCAAATATGTCCATTCCAAACCCCGAAAATACTCGGTAATCCAAAGTCCAAATGGATCTTCCACAGTACGACCGTGCGTGCGAGGATCAGTGAGCAGAACGTCGTAGGTACGACAGGTTGCTGTCAAGGATAAAGCTGTAGAGGACGTATAGTCGTTCCTTTTCGTCTTCGGAGCCAACCGGCTCTCCGTTGTTGCACATGCATCTGTCGCCAAGCACCGCCGTCGCTAGGCTGCTTCTCCGACCGTCGCTAGGCCGCTTCTCCGACCGTCGCCGCACCTGGATAAGGCCGCCTAGAACACCTACATATGGTCCTTCGTCTCCCCGGTGACGCACGCTTGCCGGAACAGTTCCAACTGCGGGGATTGGGTCAGTCTTCTCCAAGTCCGTCCGGAGCGCCGTTATGTCGATATGTTTCCTTCCCTTAAGCGTTTGCTAGACTCGATCTTCAAAAAGTACCTAAGAATCCATTGTCCCAGACGGGCTGTATTTTGTACGTGAAGGTCAAGGATATCCAACCCTCCTAATATTTTGGTCGACAAACAACATCACATTTAGCCAGCCGATATTTCATTTTCTCACTATTCTCTTACCAACAAAATCTTAATCAAAAATCATCCAACTAGTTTAAAACCCATTTAGGATACTAGAAGAATGATATACGGTACCATATTAGATATGACTGAAATTTAAATATCAATCTTCCACCAAGGGATGGTGTAATTTGCCTTTTTTAACTACTTAATCTCTATTGGAGCTGCTCCTTCACATGTTTCCATTCGTCGTTTGATGATTTGTGATATGTATTTTGTATACTGAAATACTTATCGAGAAATTGTCGTTGCTCACATGCGTATAGTTCTACGCTCTTAACGGCTTCCTCCTAGGCCGTATCGAAATAAATTAATTCACTTTCATGGAAATTTATTTTACCCTTGATAATTGCCCAAACGCTGATAAAACCAGCTAAAAGTTCTTAGCCTTTTCTAGATCATGTTTCGTAAAACGAATTGTATCATGCGCATACTGGAGCATAGAAAGACCAGCATCAACTCCATGCAAAAAAAAAACCAGCATCAACGAAATGTGAAATTACTCCCTCAGTTTGGTCGGCACGTTCTATCACGACTGCTAACATATCTGAGGAAGCAAAATTTGTTTATAGGTACAACATACCACTTATTACTCTGTTTACTCCGTAATATTCTACAGTAGTGGAGATGCTTTTGTAAGCGCTCTAGCTCTCTGAAAATAGACCAGCCTTTCGCAGAAAAAAAAAAGCTCTCTGAAAATATGGCAGCGCTGGGGCTGATGCCCAGGCTGGAGGAGCGGTTTCGATCAGAAAACTGCTCTGTCATAGCACTCAAACTTAAGCTAGCCTAATTTTTGCTTTTCTGTTTTGCTGGGAGCCGAACCTGACAAGAGTCTCGATGTCTGAACGCTGGGGTTTCGAAACCGGGGAGCGATCCCTGTGAAATTGGGTGAGCACGAATCCTTTTGGAGAAGTAACACACGGGGGATGGTGCTGAAGTGCCAGACGGTGCTTGAGCTGTAGGATGGTGTCCAAGTCCAACTGAAACAACTTTCGTTCAGGCAGCTATATGATCCTGCATCATCATCACTAATTTTCAGCATGATCACGCATGATGCTAGATTTCTGAACTTTCAACGCCGGATGCAGTAACCACTGCGGAAAAAAACAAAAGGGAGTTGTTCCAACTTTCAGTCATCGCCAGCCGTGTTCTGATCCAGGCTGCACTGAACATCGAACTGTTGGCCTGAAACCCTGAACCGCGATATTCAGACTGTTAATTTCCATTCCAGGCCATGTCCAGGCCTACAAAGAAGAAACGGAGACCAACTTGGCACCAACCCAACCATCAGGGCCCCATACATGTGTGTTATCGTCGACTCGTCGGTCGTCACCAGGATGATGCCGTGGGCGTGTCCCGACACGCATGTTCTGATGCCGTGGGCGCTCCACGCGCGCCGGCCTGGAGCGTCGGCCAGGCACGTAGCGCTGGCGCCGTGGCGCGGATCGACCGATCGAGCGATGATTGCACGCACGCGCGGACGCGGACTGATGGTGCGCGGCGTGTGTGGTGGCCGGGCCGCCGGCAACGTCGCGGCCGCGCATTGACGCTTGCGTGTGGCCATGTTTGGTGAACGGTCGACGGTCACGGCAGGGAGGACCGGCAACCCGGCAGCGGAGTTAAGACGGGCACCGGACCACCGGTGCGGCCGCACGAGCGGCTGAGTTGTTGAGGGGAGTAGTAGTTCGTGCGATGCGGACATGGGTGGTTGAGGGCCGCACTCAACCGTCTCCTCCTTTGCGACGAACTGACGCGTCGACGACGCTCGTGGCACGGTCATCGTCTTCGGAGCTCCTGTCGTTGAGGAGTGTCAAGGTCGACGGCGCGTCGTGCACTCTTGCCGGCCCTGGTGCTCTCGGACCGCGGGTACACGGGCAACTACTTCATGCATACGCGGACGTGATACTGTCGTTGTTCCTGACGGCGAGACAGTACGTCGGGGAGGTAGGGGCCGCCGCCGTGCATGGCCGACGACGAGCCCGTGCTGTGCATTCGTGTTCAGTGAGAGAGAGGAAAATGATGATGTGAGACTTACAAGCGGGGCCACGTCCACCTCTGTTGCCGCCTTGGTCGGACTGGTGGTCCCGCTGTCAGTTTTGGTGTCCATTCCATTGGTGTTCAATCCCCCGATCAGTGTTGCTTTACAAAAGGGGATTCAGAGTGGAGGCGATAAACCTGTTGCAGATTCAGAGATAGATATTTGTGATAGCGAATTCGGAATCAAAACATAGTCAATTCGTGCTGGAAACAAAATCTAATCGGATATGTATGCTCATAAGTATATTGTCAAACCATATAGTTAAGTACAATTGTTCAATAAGCTAGTAACGTAGCAAACTATACTCTATAGTCTGTACAATGACTATGTGTGTCGGTTATCATTCAACAAACGAACTCAGCAACTCAGTAGCTATCAATTGTGTTCTATTAGGTTAGACATTTTTAGTAAAAATATCAGATTATTCGAGTTCGAACCATCGTATTATCCTATTTAATTTTCGGATAGTCTATTGTAGCTATTTGACATATCATATCTTATACTGTATCGGGATGCCAAATTTGAAATCAGATATCCTTATCCAACGAATTTATTAAAATCCGATATGGATTTCGTAAGACGGTTTCAAAAAACTCGGTTTACACCCCTAGGCCCTAGCTAGCTACACCACTTCAATTTACATTTTTTTCACATAGACTGACGGTGGTAGATGGTGCGTGACCACTTAATTCGGGTTGAGTGATACAAGAGCAGGAACCCTTTCCTCTATTAGGCCTAATTTGGATGCAGGGGGAGATATCCCAGGAAAATAAGCTCATGAGGAGGATTTTCATGCGCACAGGGGATCCCCTCACACCATGGGCGAGATATCCCCACGTTACTTTGGACAACTATCGGAAGGAGGAGAAAGCACACTCTAAAGTTGAAGTTGCCAGAAAGGAAATAAAGATAAAAAACACCGTTATTCTTTTATCGTCGAAGTATTTGGAAACATGAGTACACAAATAATTAGCAAATTCATAATTAAGTTTTTCTCTAGAAGAAAATTAATTTGGATTTTTCAAGAAAAATAGGAAACATAAATAAAAAATAATTAGAATGAAAGAAATTTCAATTGAGATGAACAAACAGATTCACCATGACAGGTAGTTTAGCAGAGGTGGATAATTTGGTTAAGTAGAAATCTTGAACATCTAGTCTAGCGGAATTAGAGCATTTCGAATTACTAATATCCCGACCAAGCCAAGTTGTTCCTCCATCGTCGGAGAACGCACGAAAAAGAATCCATGGAAAGAGGAGCTCAGTTCGTGCTCACCTTTCTAGAGAGCCACCGAGAAGAGGGCTTGATGTTGGGAAAGAAATGGAGTTGTGAGAGTTACAAACGTGGCCGAGAGGTAGTAACGAAGATGCGAGAGCGCAGTCGCATGTCCGTCGTGAGAGGAGAGCGAGTCAGAGCGAGGATTTCCTTCCCCACCTTAGGACTCGTGGATCGCGTTCCCGCGGAAAGGTCGCGGAAGGACCCGATTTTCCTCACCCCGTGGGCAGTCAAATGGCGTAATGGGCAACCTGGAGCCAATTCGGCCCGCAGTTTCTACGTCCGGGAAAAAACTGGGATCCCCTTGTTTTCCCTGCCCCCAAACAAGCCCTCATGAGGAAGTACCACACGGAGCCGTGTTGCGTTAAAATGTCACATGGTATGTGCTAGAGTTGTGTAGGATGGTGTCGAACAGAAATAACTTCTGTTTATACAGATATACAATGCATTGTAATTGCAAACATTAAGCATGATCATGACGTTAAATTTCTGCGTTTTCCATGCTGGATGCAGTATTCCATAACCACTGTGCTAGCGAATTGTTCCAACCTTTAGTCATCGTGACTCGTGAGCCGTGTTTTGATCCAGGCTGCGATGAAAACCGAACTGCTAGCCTGAAGCCGATATGCAGGGTACGTATTTCCGCTCAGTGACAAAAAAAAGTCCACATCCATGGCTACAAACGTCAAACGGGAAAGGAAGACACACTTGGCAGTTGGCACCAACCATCAGTCTATCACTCTCGCCTGCAGGCCGCAACCCCCATGTGTGTTATCGTCGCCTCGTCACCAAGATGTGCCAAGGGCATCTATGGTGTACGTACACGCGTGCGTCGTGACGCGCATGTACAAAACGTATGTAATCGTGCCTTTTATCCAAGTGCAAAACAAACATAATGCTTTTCAATCTATACTCTCGAGTCTCGAAGTCGCTGTAGATATGATTTACCTGATTATACACAAAAGACTGCCTAAGATATTTATTGAATCATGACTTTGGAGATCTCTACCATAAGTTTGTATAAACTAGTTTTTTTGTATAATAAACTATATAGTTTTGCAGCTATAAAAATAAATTCGTGAAGATATAATTATGTTACTGAATGTAGTTTGCAAGTGTATTATCAACGTTATACATTATAACTGTACAACACATGACACTACATTAGAATTTACAAAACTTTGTTATGTCGTTAAATATGCAAAATAACTAATTGAAAAATGATACTAGTTAAGAATGCAACATGCTAAATATAATATTTACAGAAGTATAACAGTATGATACAAATTATATTTCTTTTAATGAAGCTTGGGGAACCTGATATTGCATAAAGAGTACAAATGGTACCAACTAACGGTGGCCCTCAATTCGGTAGGATAGGTCCTGGCTGATTTAATGCGGCAACCTAGAATCTTCATCTCTATGGCTTTTCCGTCTGGATCAAACGGGTGCTACCATGATGCCCCTTGGGTGAGTACGTGCTAATAGTGATTAGTGCTTTTTCGTCTTCTTCGGTTGTACTTCAGCGTCTTGTCCAAAATAAAATATATTTTGAACAAGGGATGGTCTTGAGAATGTCGAGCACTTCAAAAACACTGAAGATGTCGTGAGCCTTTGGTGAAATAATTTTACTTACTCATAAACAAAAATGAAAATAACGAAAGAAAAGTTGTGAACTATGGATCCGTCAATACTAATAGTGACGTGGGGCTACCTTGCGGGTAGCCCACGATGAGGATACCTGAGCCGCACCAAGGATGGAAAGGCCCGCAGAAGGCCCACTCGGGGTATCTCATATCCTAGTCCAACTCGGTTAGGACTTATAACCTACCGTATCTGTACCAACCACCCGAGACCTGACTGCCTATAAAGTCAGGAGGGTTGCCCGTCCTAGAGGACACGCTCAGAACTACCACAAACCCTAGCGAGATCGCAATCTCGCCATTGTAATCGCTACTCGCATCAATAACCAGACAAGCAGGAGTAGGGTGTTATCCTCCGGGAGCCTGAACCTGGGTAAACCTCGCTTGTCAGCCGTCGTGATCACCTTGCACTCTCCTCTCTCCCCATCAATCAACCCGGGGTGCACAACCCTGGGACTTGTCGAGTTACAACCTCGTCAATTGGCGCCGTCTGTGGGAAATTCAACAAGTGCTAGGATCATGGTCGCACCGGCTCCATCCGCAATGAAGATCGGCGCACCCGCCATCAGGGAGTCGATCCGATTCGGCTCCTTCGAGTACGTCATCCACTCGCCAGCTCACCAATCGGTGTACGCCGATCTGGACAAAGGTATACACATCACCTTCGGCTCCATATTCTGTTGCATCGATAGTCGTGGCATGCTCAGGTCTACGACTACTGTGTTACGCGCGGCGGCGTCATCGAAATCGCCGACCACCGCGCCCGCTGGACCCGCCAAGATCGCATCTGCCGCACCCGCGGAGATCGCGACCGCTGGACCCGCCAAGATCGCATCTGCCGCACCCGCGGAGATCGCGACCGCTGAACCCGCCAAGATCGCATCTGCCGCGCCCGCGGAGATCGCGACCGCTGGACCCGCCAAGATCGCATCTGCCGCACCCGCGGAGATCGCGACCTCCGAACCCGCGAAGATCGCATCTGCCGCACCCGCAGGGTTTGCGCCAGCTGCACCCGCGAAGAGGACATCTACATCGACAATCTTGGCAACGGCTGCGCGAATCGAGTCTACTACACCAACCTCGGTCGTGCGGTCAACCAAGTCAAGACCCACCTCCACCGTCGCACCCGCACGGGCGATTAGGGGCCCGCGTCCGACAGCAACGTCGCGCGCGCCCTCATCTTCGTGGAAATCCCAGGTCTACCCCAAGCCACTCGCACTCGCCCCGACGAGCGTGAGCACATGGACGATCGCGAAGAGACGCGACAGCAGGTGCGCCGCGCGCCACGTTGCAGCAATTTTCGACCCCGAACAAGAATCGGGTGACGGAAGCAGCAGCGGCAGCACCAACTCTCCAACACAAGTCTACCCCAAGCAAGTCTTCATGGCCGGCACAGCACCGCATGACGACGGAGACGAACCCGTATATCCGCTAGAGGTGGACATGCCAGACCGGACCAAACTGGTCATCACGCGGGACATGGCGATCCAAGCCATGAAGCATGTGGACGAGGGCACGTTCCCCCCACCCAACGCACCTCGGGAGGACCACCTGGCGGTCCAGTACTTGCTACGCAAGGAAGGCGAACGGATTCGCGCCGAAAAGGCCGAACTTCTCAGGCGCAAAAGGGACGCGGACGCATCAAGCGCCAGGCGGGCCGCCCTCTCCTTCACATCCTCCACTGAGGAGAACCAGGGAGCACGGCGAACCAGAGCCCGTGTCCCCCACATGGCAGAAGCCGATCAAACAAGGCTCACCCGCAACCTCGACTCTTCCTTCGTCACCGAAGATGAAAACGGGATACCCGTCCCAAAAACAGCGAACGCTGCCTTAATAGCAGTCGAGACGTACCTTCGGCTCACGCAGCCACCGGAGGGTGACGCGCGCTCCCTCCTCCACAAGCAACAAATGCCTCCATAAGGGCAATCGAAGAAGCTCTAACGGCCAAGGGGCCAGGTAATCAAGCTCACGAACCAACGACGTCGGGCATCCCGGCGGCGCAGCGACAGCCAGTCAAGGACCTTCGAGACGTCCTGACACAGAAGACGGTGGACCGTAACCGCAAGGAGCGTTCGGCTAACGCAGCACAGGCGGATGACCATACCGACCGCGACTTCGAGCCGTGTGGTGCGGCATGCTTCAGCTTCAACATCCGCGACACCCGTATGCCTAAAGGCTTCAAGTTGACGGCTGGCACACCAAAGTACGACGGGAAGCAAGACCCGAAGCTATGGCTCGAAGACTACCTTATCGCTTGCACCTGCCAAGGCGGAACATCGACCACGGCAATGCAGTACATCCAGCTCATGCTGACAGACTCTGCACGTGGGTGGCTCACAAGCCAACCCAAAGATTCTTTCCGAACGTGGGAAGAGTTCCAGGACAACTTCATCAAAAGTTTCTCGGGAACATTCGCCAGACCAACAACCTACATCGAGTTGCAGGCCTGCAAGCAAGGGAAGGACGAGTCGCTTCGATCTTACATCCAGCGGTGGACACTCCTCCGCAATACCATGGAACCCGTATCAGAGGCCAGGGTGATGGACGCCTTCATGCATGGCGTTGCTCGCCGCGACCTCCGGGAAGAATTTGGTAGGCTCCAGCCGAAGACCACAATAGAGTTAATGAAGACAGCCAACCAATGGGCTGAAGGAGAGGACTACGTCCGCGAAACTTCTCCCAAAAAGGAAGGCGAAACAAGCAACTGGCGCGAGTCACGTCAGAAGAGGAAGGCACGTTACACGCACGACTCAATCGAGTTAGTAGCGGCGGGTTACGAAACCCCCCGCGAGGTCAAGCGTGAGGGCAGCCGACAGCACGAGCAAAGTCGACAGTCCAGCTCGAGTCAGTACAACCGTGGCAGCAGCAGCATCGACCACAGCGACGGAAGTCAGAAGCGCGAGTGGAAGCGCCCGTTAACCCCGGCAGAGGAACTGATGCAACCCTGTAAGCATCACTCGTTCCGCAACCCGGCAACAGGAAAGTGGGGTTCAAACCACCTGCTGAAAGATTGCCGCAAAGCAAGAAAGATCTACCATGCCATGCAGCAAATCATCGCCCCGGTGCAGGCCATTCAAGCAGCACCGCAGCTGGCCATCCAGGCAGCACCCGCAAATAATAACCAAGTGCAAGCGGCAGGAGCATGCCCCCAGCCGCAGCAACAGCAGCAAGGTCCGTCGGCAGCAGCCGACACATACCCAGCCGCACGGGGACAGCTGAACATGATCCAGAAGGGACCCCCGTCGAACAGGAGGCAGAAGATCATCACACGCCAAGTACTCCAGGCCATCCACAGCCCGCGCGCGGTACCAGACTACCTACGCGGGTCGGAGACACCAATCACATTCTCCAGGGCAGATCACCCAGCAGAGGTAGTCCGACCCGGACACGCCGCACTCGTGATTGAGGCCCTGGTCGGCGACTACAGCCTGAAAAAGGTATTCCTGGACGGAGGCAGCGGCATCAACATCATATTCGCCGACACCCTCAGACGAATGAACAGATCGACAGAGAAATTGCCGGAGTCGGAGACCACCTTCCACGGCATAGTACCAGGGCAAGCAATCACACCCATGGGAACAATCACACTCGACGTCGTCCTCGGAACACCCGAGCACTTCAGGAAGGAATCGATAGACTTTGAGGTTGTCGACTGGAAGTCACAATACCACGCCATCCTCGGACGCCCAAGCTTTGCCAGGTTCATGGCAGTACCCCACTACGCCTACCTGATGATAAAGTTACCCGGGCCAAAAGGAGTGATCACCGTCCGCGGCGACTTCGGCCTCTCCAACAGTTGCGACCGCGAGTTCGCCAAGATCTCCGAGTTCTTCGGCGTCGAAGAGCACTTCAAGGCCATATCAGCCGACAATGACAAGACCATTTTCTCGGCTCGCAAGAAGCCCGCCAAGGACGCAGCGTTCAACACGAATGACGACACTGTCACCCACCAAGTCCATCCGACTGACAGCGGAAAGACAGTCAAGGTCTCATCAAGCCTGACACCCGCATAGGAAAGCGCGCTCGTCGAGTTCCTACGTGAGAACTGGAAAATCTTCGCATGGCAACCTTCTGACATGCCGGGGATACCCAGGGAACTCGCCGAGCACTCTGTGAAAGTACACAAGGACGCAAGACCTGTCAAGCAATCCATGCGACGCTTCTCAGGGCCCAAACGAGACCCTATCACCATGGAAGTCGACAGGTTACTGCACGCTAAGTTCATCCGAGAGATCAAGGACTCGGACTGGGTCGCTAACCCAGTTCTAGTTGAGAAAAAGAAGACAAAGAAACTACGCATGTGCGTGGACTTCACCGCAGTCAACAAATGCTGCCCCAAAGACCACTTCCCGCTCCCGCGGATATACCAGATCATCGACTCGACTGCAGGTTGCGAACGCCTATCTTTTCTGGACGCCTACTCAGGTTACCAGCAGATCAGGCTGAAGGTCGAGGACGAAGAGAAGACAACTTTCATCACACCCGACGGCGTTTTCTGCTACCAGACGATGTCGTTCGGGTTAAAGAACGCAGGTGCCACGTACCAGCGGACAATGCAAGCATGCCTCAAGGGGCTAATCGGGCAGATCGTCCAAGTCTACGTCGACGATATCGTCGTCACTACCCGTAAGGAGGATACCCTAGTCGACGATCTACGCAAGGTCTTCGCCGCACTTGACGTGTACCAGATCAAACTCAATCCAGAGAAGTGCGTGTTCGGCGTGCCAGCCGGAGAGCTACTAGGGTACCTTGTATCCGCAAGAGGAATCGAAGCAAATCCCGAGAAGGTGCAGAACATACTCACAATGCCAGCACCAACGAAGTTCAGGGAGGTGCAACGATTAGCTGGCCGAGTCGCAGCTCTCAGTCGGTTCATTAGTAAGTTGGGAGAGAAGGCCTTACCCTTCTACCAACTGATGAAGAAGTCAGACAAGTTCGAGTGGACGCAAGAGGCGCAGGACGCATTCGACCATCTCAAGAAGACACTGACAACCTCTCCGGTCCTCGTGGCACCACTGGAAAACGAGCCGCTCTACCTGTACGTCTCAGCAACAAACATGGTGGTGAGCACGGTGCTCGTAGTCGAACGCGAAGAGGAAGGGCACAACCACCCGGTGCAGAGGCCCGTCTACTACCTTAGCGAGGTACTCACTTTGTCCAAGCAGAATTACCCGCATTACCAGAAGCTGGCATACGGAGTCTTCATGACCTCCAGAAAAGTCGTCCATTACTTCTCCGAGCACCCAATCACGGTGGTAAGCTCCTCTGGACTAGCAGACATCCTCACAAATCAGCGCGCGACAGGACGAGTCGCCAAGTGGGTTGTCGAACTAGGACCATGGGGTCTGAAGTATGCTCACCCGAAGTCCATCAAGGCCCAAGTTCTCCCAAAATTCACCACGGAGTGGATAGAAGCCCAGCTACCGAACGTCCCCGACCTATCCAACGCATGGACAATGTACTTTGATGGCTCCAAGAAATTCAAGTCAGCCGGGGCAGGAGTCGTGCTCATCTCCCCCAAAGGCGACAAGCTCAAGTACGTCCTACAGATGGACTTTCCGACGCCGTCCAACAACGAAGCCGAATACGAGGCCCTGATCCACGGCATGCGGATGGCCAAGAACTGCGGTGCCACGCACCTCATGATCTACGGCGACTCCTACCTGGTGGTACAGCAAACCATGAAGTCCTGCGACGCCATAGCTGACAACATGATCGCCTACAGAGACCTCTACAATCAGATGGAAGGAAACTTCGACGGCTGCGAGCTACGCCACATCGGCCGCGAAAGCAACGAGGAAGCCGACGCCCTAGCCAACATGGGCTCAGACAGGGTGCCAGTCCCACCCGGCGTCTTCCTCGAGTGCATCACACAGAGATCCATCAAGACTCAAGGTACAGCAAGCACTGCAACCGCAAAAGGCGATGCCAACCCGCCAAGCCAAGACAAGGTCCCCATGGAAGTCATGCTAGTCGAAGCCACATGGACAGGACCATACCTGGCATATATACTGCATCAGAAGCTGCCAACTGACCCAGTCGAAGCAAAGCGCATTATCAGACGCTCCAAAAGTTTCACCGTCATCAACGGAGAACTCTACAAAAGAAGCATATCAGGAATCCTGCAAAGGTGCATAGATCCAGTCGACGACCAAGCCATCTTACTCGACATCCATGCGGGTACCTGCGGACATCACGCAAGCAGCCGGGCACTGGTGGCCAAGGCGCTACGAGCCGGGTTCTATTGGCTCACAGCCATGCAGGATGCCGAGGAGCTGGTCCATCACGCAAGGGCTCCGAGCGAGAGCATCCAGCCGTCCACGTGTCGCACGGAGAAACCAATCGTCGCCGCCAACTTCCTCCACTACGCACGAGAACCGAGGCGTCGTCATCGTGCCGCGCAAATTTCGCGCCCACTTCGGAGACGTGACAAGTGTGGACTTGGTCAGCTCTGACAGCGGGGCCCACCACGTCACGTCCCATCGGGCGCAGAGGCGTGCAGTAAACCGTCATCAATGACGTCACCAAGCCAACGGCTCCGAAATCAACCAAAGAAACTCGAAAGATTTGTTCGAGTAGTAAGCTTCGCAGCTGAAATCGGCAAGGTAAGATCAAGCAATGATCCGAGCACCCGAAGGAACCATTCGAGTGGCAACGCAGTAAGCTCAAGCAGCCGAATCCATCCAGCAAGTAAGCCAAAGCAGGCTGAATAGAAGCAAGCTTCACAAGAAGATGAAGTCAAAGTCATTCGACTGCACAGATTACTCCCATCGGGAGTGGCTGATTCGACTGAAGAAATTCGAGTTCGAGCTCAAGATCAGGCAATCCAACGGCACGTCCAGGAGGAAGGAGTCCTTTGTCCGACTCTGAAGATTCGATCAAGCACTCGGGGGCTACTGACGTGGGGCTACCTTGCGGGTAGCCCACGATGAGGATACCTGGGCCGCACCAAGGATGGAAAGGCCCGCAGAAGGCCCACTCGGGGTATCTCATATCCTAGTCCAACTCGGTTAGGACTTATAACCTACCGTATCTGTACCAACCACCCGAGACCTGGCTGCCTATAAAGGCAGGAGGGTTGCCCGTCCTAGAGGACACGCTCAGAACTACCACAAACCCTAACGAGATCGCAATCTCGCCATTGTAATCGATACTCGCATCAATAACCAGACAAGCAGGAGTAGGGTGTTATCCTCCGGGAGCCTGAACCTGGGTAAACCTCGCTTGTCAGCCGTCGTGATCACCTTGCACTCTCCTCTCTCCCCATCAATCAACCCGGGGTGCACAACCCTGGGACTTGTCGAGTTACAACCTCGTCAAATAGAATGACTAAATTCTCTATGTTTGTTAATTATAGTTTGTCACGCTAATAAATTAAGGACTCTAGTTAGGCGTCGAGGCCTCCATGTTTGCCATATGTTAGTATTGTTTTCCCATTTAGAATGTACCCCCCCCCCCCCCCTCGCGTCATGCTGGTGCATGTCAATAGCGGGCATGACATCATATCATAACCGAAGAATGGAGTTTGACAGTTTAAAAGCAATATTATGTTATTATTTTAATGTAATCATCTGTGGTGTAAGACATACAACATGATTACGATTTTATATACCCCTAAACTCGTGCTACTCCAAAATATTTGGATTCAGTATTATGCTACATCTCTGTTGGAGTACCAACTAAGCCCATCCGACATATCAACATAAATGAACAGTCCTTACTTATTCCGCAATATATTAGAAGAACTACTACTTCAATTTAGTCGTGGCTGAAGTCATGAATACCCCAGTTCGTCCATATTGCCTCACTACGAAAGGCAATAATATCTTCAAATAAATCACTTAAAAACCACCTAAACCAAATTTTAAATAATATTTCCAAAGAAATCACTTAAAAAAACAAATTAATTATGTAAAAAGTGCCCCCACTTATAAAACTTCTCTAGGTCCGCTCCAGGGGATGGTGTTGAAGTGACATATGGTGCTTGAGCTGTATGTAGGGTGGTGTCCAACTGAAATAACTTCCGTTCAGTCAAACATACGATGCACTGTTATCACTAGTTCATAGCATGATCCTGATGCTCAAGTTCTGAACTTCCTATCCTGGAATGCTGGATGCAGTAACAACTGTGCTAAAGGGTGTTGTTCCAGATCTTAATCATCGCTTGCCGGTGTTTTGATCAAGCCGGCCGGCCGGCCGCGATAAAAGTCGAAGTGTTAGCCTGAATCCTGAACCGCGATATGCAGTGCGTATCCCCGTTCCATGACAAAAAGCCACGTCCATGGGGAAAATAGGCCGGTGCTCCCGGGTGTATGTGCACCCGGGTGGAAAAACATTTTTTCTAATATAAAAAATATGCCCACGTAGATCTCGTACTAGGTAGGTCTCGCAAGTTTTGTGGAAAAATGATTTTTCGTTTGGCCCGTGTAAAAAAGACAAAAATATGTCACATATATACTGTTATATAGCACATAAATTTTCTCTTTTTTTTACAGACAAAATAAATAATATTTTTGACACGAAATTCATGCACGGGTACATGTTTTGTAAGTCATGTACATGGATTTTTTGTTTCATATTTTTAAACTTATTTTTCACTTTTTTTTGAATTTCACAAAACCGGGAGCACATGCCCCCGGGTTCCATCTATCCACACTCACGTCCATGGCTCCTATACTGTAGTACAAACTTAGGAGAAAAGAAGACAAACTTGGCACCAACCATCACTCTCGCCCCCACGAGAGCCCCATGTAAGTGATCGGCGCCTCGTCACCAAGGTGAGCTAATGTTATTTGTGGCCTAGGTACACGCGTGTTCTTCTCATGCCGTGCGCGCTCCACGTACGCCGGCCAGGAGCGCCGATCGACCGAGCGATGATTGCATGGGACTCCCATGATGGGAGTGGGAGGGTCCCCGGTGTAGCTCTAGCTAGGTGGCGCGCGACGGAGACCCGCGGTGGCGGAGCGCCGGAGCCCATATCGACGCCGACGTGCACGCATGGATTGATGGCGCGCGCGCGCGCGGCGTGTGTGTTGGCCAGCCAGCCGGGCCGGCAACGTCGCGGCCGCGCATTGACGCGCGCATGTGGCCGTGTCCGGTGACAACGATCGGCCGCCCGGCAGCGGAGTTATTGACGGGCACCGGCGCGGCCGCACGCGCGGCGGAGTTGTTGAATGTTGAGAGGAGGAGGAGAGTAGTTCGTGCGGTGCGGACGGACAGGGACGATGGCTACGGCCATTGGCTCCGTACGTGCGTGACTGCCGCTCTAGTACTACCAGTCTACCAGTTTCCAGAATGGTTATACATACCACAGAGCTGTACACGCATTTCACACGAGGTGTGCGAAACTGATAATTCCACATGCATGCTATTGCTAGCTGCACCCATCACCTGTACCGGCCGCGCGCGAAAGGTTGTCTCGATCGAGATAATGCAGTTTCCCGAAACGGCCAAGCTGCCTCAGCTCAGATGTGCAGCTGCGTATCCGAATCCATCTCACACGCACACGCACTTACAAGTCTTTCCTCTAATCAAAAGGTGAGGTGTCTAGTCACTTTTGCGTGGGAAAAGAGATTGCCGCAGGTACAACATTTTGGCCGTCAAATTCAACCGCTGGCATATGCATGATGCTAGCTGCACAAAGCAATTCCTTTACAATAGATACCACGATATATTGTAATGGCGAATAGTATCTGAAAAGGCTAAATATATGCTCGACATATCCATTGGCCAAGACACCCAGACTGCTTTGGGGAGCCTAGACTACAAACCACCGTTGCTAAGTACGTGTTGCATACGGGACAATATTGCGATGAGCAGCCTCCTTATTGCGACGATCATGGGAGAAATTTCAAAATCAATCTCGTGCAGCAAAAGGTTCAAAAAATCTCGTGAAGCAAGATCGAGTGAAGCTATTTTCGGGCATTTAGGCAAAGTTAGAGCTGGAAAAACGCCTTGGCCATGCACGCAAAAGCCTAACCTTGAATCAGTTATACACAAGCCCGGATACAAAACGTGAAAATTATGTATTTTGACTGTACAAATCAGTTTACAGGTTAAATAGTATAAAAATACCCCATTTTTAAAATAAAAAAAAATTGTGTATTTTATGGCCTGGATCGGGCCTTTAGGCCGGGCTTCGGGCGAAAAACCTAGGCCCGAGCCTCGTCCGATATTGTCAAGCTTTGTTTCGGTTGCCCATCCCATGTTGACTTAATATGCGAAGGTCGTCCTTATCAGGGTAGGATTAAGATTGAAAGAATGGGTTGTTAATTAGTCGGTCCTTTCCCCTACCCTAAGTCACGGCGTCGTTCCCCCTATCCCTCACTCGGTACCACCGTTGGATTCAGATTTGGCTCGCCGTGTCGAATGCCACAACTCGATGCAAGCCTCCACCGCTCGACGCTGTTGCTTAGGCTTCCGCGACGGCGGTGGCCTGACATGATGAAGCTGGAGATGAAGATGGAAAGTAACTTTGGTCAGAAAAAAATGACCGCAAAGAGAATTTTAAAGCACCCCGCCGTTGTATTTATATGCAGCTAGTATGGGTGATGTTCTTTAACAATAGATATACACCCATTTCCCCTCAACAAGAACGTGCATGCCAGCCATGCCAGCACACAAGATTGTTTTAGTTACGATTTTGCCATAACTAAGCAAGCAAGGGTCCTCTCACTCTCACGCCAGGAATGAGCCAGATGGGTTGTGGTAGCGTGGAGGAGGGGACAGGCAACGACCCCGCCAGCGGGCCGGAAAAGCGTGCTGGTCGCCGTGCACGGCAGCGGCACGAGATGTGTGCGTGCTCCTTTTTATTATCAAAGCAAGCACACAAGACTTGCATGGCCTCGCTTGCGTCCTCGGCCACCTCTCTCACTTGTCTGGGCTCCTTGGGCCATGCATCATGGATGCAGCTGGTGAGATATGTGTATGGGTGTGTTAAGTCTAAATCATAAACCCTCAGCCGTTGCTTTTGCTTTGCCAAAACGTTGTTTTGGCTACGTTACAAGTTACTACGCTTTTGGTATGTCTCGTATTTCTTTGTTACTTAGCTGAGAGGTAGCAAAAGCCTTACACCCCGCAGTACCAAATCAAGAGAGGAGGAGAGAGTGACGGAGTAGGTGCGGCATAAGCGAGCAAGTAACTTCACTGGGGGTGGTGTGAATGCTGGAGAAAACGACTGGGTGTGGTTGACCGCCAGAGAAGGAGGTTGGGTAGGGCGAGGTGGCACGGCAACCCGTTAGCCGCAATCAGGGAGAAAGCCTGTTAGGACCGGTGGAGGTGGACGATGCCGAAGTTTAAGAAGATGGCCTCGACGGAGAACTATCGTGTTTCTCGCAGTGGTGGAGAGCCACATAGAGACATGCGTGGTCAACTAACCACATAAGTTTTTTGCAAATCCATTGTATACAGTTTTAAGTCACGTAAAAAAGAATTATAAAATCAGTATAAACACATGTGTTCGATGGACGTCACTGATTTACAATAAAATCGCAGGCTTTAATTTTCGGCTCCGTCATTGGTCTCTCGGCCAGCCGAATCATAGAAATCGACTCTAGCCTCTTGGCGCGCGCAAGTAAACAGTCAACCTCTTCATAGTGTAACAGTGTAACATATATTCATTCTGATCATAAATTATATATATATATATATATATATATATATACGCAATTCGACATGCTTAGATACAAGTTAGTTTAGATTTAAGTCTTTTTATAGAAAAGATTAGATCAAGTTGAGACATAACGAGGCATGCATGCCCATGACCCAGTGACTCGATGACTCCATGCTGGATGCATGACCAAGCGTGTGTAGACGAACGAACCCGCCGAGTCGCGACACGTGTGAGCCCCCTCCACAGGGCCACCGACGGCCGGGCCCCGCCACATTCCCACCCACATGCGCCTGCCTGCCCCCCAGGCCCAACAGCACCCGGACCCACCCCGCGGAATCTACCCCGACCCGCCCCATTACTCCCGGTCCCACCTGTCCGCCGGGCCCCAGACACGCCGAGCCCACCGTCCGCGCGTACCCTCCTCCCTCGCTGTCGCCGTGGCCCACCCGTCACCGTGTCGTCCATGTCCTAGCGACTAGCGATCGTGTGAGTGTGAGTGCGAGCGCGAGCGGGCGGACACGCGACGCAACCACCGCCGTGCTATATATGCCAAGGCAGCCGGAGCGAAGGAACGAACGACGTCCGAGTCTCAACCACAAACAAGAAGGTTAGCCAGCCAGCTAGCTAGCTCCACCCTTTCGTTCTCACAAGCTCCTCGTTTCCATCCATGGAGATCATCGACGCGGAGCTGCGGCTCGGACCCCCGGGCAGCGGCGGTGGCGTCGACCTGACGTTCGGCGCTGGTGGTGCCGGTTCGTCGGCGGCGCAGAAGAAACGGCCGTCGTCGTCGTCCGTGGCGGCGGTGGCAAGGAGCGAGGCCTCCGGGACCGACGACCCCGACGCCGCACCCTCATCCAAGTAAGAACGCCACAACTTCGCACGTTCGCCGGTTTTGGCCGTCGTGTGCTCTGGTCATGCATGCATGCATGCCTGCGCTTGTTTTAATTACATTATAGCTCATGGTGCGTATGATTCTTGGGTGTGCAGGGTGCAGGTGGTTGGGTGGCCGCCGGTGGGCGCGTACCGGAAGAGCACAACGTTCCAGGCGTCGGCGTCGGCGTCGACGTCCGAGAAGGAGAAGGGCGCCGGCGAGGTGAAGCAGGCAGCGGGCGGGAGAAGATCAGGGGGAGGGGGGCTGTACGTGAAGGTGAGCATGGACGGGGCGCCGTACCTGCGGAAGGTGGACCTGAGGACGTACGGAGGGTACGAGGAGCTGCGGGGCGGCCTCGACGCGCTCTTCGGCTGCTTCTCTTCGCCGGACACGGCCGGCGCCGCCGGCCACTTCGCCGTCGCGTACGAGGACAAGGACGGGGACCTCATGCTCGCCGGGGACGTGCCGTGGGAGTAAGTTCGCGTACATATATACTAGCTAGTGGCTGATATTTGCTGGATCTGTGAACGAACAAGAACGTGAGTCTGACGAGTGGTTGTTTTTGCAGCATGTTCATCGGTTCTTGCAAGAAGCTGAGGATAATGAGAGGCTCGGAAGCACGATGATTGACTAGGACATGATCGACGGTGCGAGCACATAGACATGAAGACATCAAAACTAGATCGATCTTCCATACACGTCCATGAACACGCTTGTACGGCGGCTGATGAAACCGGCCGGCCATGGCTCAACCTGAACGGCCGACAGATCGAAGATGCCGGCCGGATCATAACGTACAAAGATAAGCATCACTGAACTGGGTTGATGGTGCCAATTAACACGAGAAAGATTGTTCGACAGGGGGCGGTCAGGATTCAGAAGCATGCAGCACGGTTGCTGGGCATGGAGATCTCGGTGTACATGTTCAGTCAGAGATTCAGCGGGGTTGATGCTGATGAACCGGAGCTTGTGTACATAAGTTCTTGCTTAGTAGTAGTACGTAGTAGATTTCGGTGTATTTTGTATCGATGAGGAACTGGGACATGATGCAAGAAGAAGAGGGTTGTTTAACTCCAAGTTCGGTTCGTTTTTGCTCCGAGCTAGATTCCTCCCTGTGTATGAATGATGATCATGATACAAATTATAAACAAGTAGTAGTAACAGTGCCTCATCTACGAAACCACAACATCTTATCAAGAAGCCCCGTTTGATTCGTTCTCTCTGTATGGTGCCATTCCTCTTGCCTTTTCTCTTCCATGAAAATACAGTCTTGTCTTCTCTTTTCCTGTGGGATCGATGATGCCCTGGATGAACAGCGCACACAAAAAAGCCAGATCGATCCGAGTGGACTCCAAACGCGACACTGTTCTTGGCAATCATCCACTCATGTACGAAATACTGTAGTACAAAGTAGTAAGAATCATCCGCTTAGGTTTCGGTAACAACGCCCCAGCGCTACAAGGTTCAGAAAGGCCCCTCAGATTCAGCGCTGGTACGGACTACCTCTTCTGAAACTTTTTTTTCTCCACACAGAAACACGCACCAAATCCCGGGGCCCCTGCTCCGTTCAGCGGTACGAATGTAGAGGAGTCACTGGCCTGTGTACGATACGAATGTAGAGGAGTCACTGCCACTCCACGTCGTAAACCGGGGCCTCCCGCGCGAGAAACGAAAAACCTGGCCAAGAATGTTGAGGTGTCACAATAGCTATTCTGTTAGCTTATTTCAGGCTGTCAAATGCAAAAACAACTAAGCCGTTTGAATTCTAAGAGCATCTCTAGCGGTGTTCTTAAAAGGGTTTAAAAACAAACTTTTTCAGCGACATACAGGTTTCCCTTGGATTTACGCGCATAGCAGTGCCCGTAAACAACTCCCGTCTCGTAAACGAAGTTCGGTGGCCCGTTAAACCATCCGCGGAATCAGTATTAAAAAAGGTGGGTGGATGCGAAATACAATCAAGTATGTGAAGCACGCCACCAGGTTACCCCCCCCTACGCTCCCCCGGGGCACATCGACATCGGGTCGTCAGGGGCCAGCTCTTCCTGGATGCGCTTTCCATCTCCGCCTCCGACGAACTCCGACGAGAGCGAGGACTACCGCGATGTCGTGTCGTCCGAGGAGAGCAACGGTGACAAGATTGTCTCCGACGAGGCAGAGCAGCGCGTCATGGCGCGAATGCTCAGCCGCTTGCAGCACGCCCATTTGATTGATGTTGTGAAGGAGGAGAAGGATGTGGCGGATACCCTCCGCGCCTTCGAGCGGCAGGAGGTGGAGGAGCACGCGCTGGAGCGTCACTGGCAACCAGCACTAGGAAGACCGGGGTGATCGACCTCGACTCCGATTGAGCAACGCCGCCGTCACCGCGTATCAAGGCTCAATAGGAGCCGTATTTTGCTACTATTTAGATGTGCGCCTGATGTTGCTTTTGTGAACAATTATGTAAATTATGTTTGTATGAATGTTGTTGTTCATCTGAATTTGCCGCGAAGGCACCGCTCACAAGTTTTTTAAAAATCAGTTTCATTTTACGGTCACTGCTCCTTCTTCGCGTGGATGTGAACTGATTTTGAGCTGCCAGTACCCTCTATTAGGGTTTTCACAGGTCGAATTTTAAGGGCACAACTAGAGATGCTCTGAGAACATTTGAGATTCTCCACGGACACAAAATATGCCATTTGCGTTGGCATTTTCTTTTACATTCTGGCTTATTTGGACAGTCAAAAACGCCTTTTAGGATACCGTTTTCGGGTTTTCGAAGGGGGCCATTAGTCATTTATTAGGAAAAAAAAGATACCTGCTCCGTTCAGCGGTCCGAATGTAGAGGAGTGACTGCCTGCTACGTGCAGCAGTACGATACGAATGTAGAGGAGTCACTGCCTCGCTCGTCATTGCCGGGTCCTCCGCTCCAAGCGGCCATGGCTGCGCCAGAAACCCTGACTGAAAATGCACGTAGAGGACAAGGAGACGCAGCCGCCGATGAGATAACACTGCAAACACGTATGCCCGGTGTGGTAAATAAAACCAGACAGTGGCATGTGAAATAGTAGTAAGGGGTTGTAGTAAGGTTGAATGTTCTTGTTGCAGATGATGGCTAGGACGCAGACAACGTGCACTAGACCCACATGGATTATCATGAGTGACGATGCAGATGCGAGATGAGACAGTAGGGGGACAACCGGGGCATCGATATCACGCGCTTCACAGGTCATGAGATCCCAGGCAAGGCAGACAAGGCGCAGCAGCAGCAGGTCCACACAGCCTAGCACGGAATGGTAAGTAAAAGCATGATATGGCTTCAGACAGGAATCGGTGTGTGCGCCCAGATGCTGGGTCCAAGGAGGCTGGAGGCGCTGGCAGCCAGCCCCGGTTGCTTCCCCAGATCCATGAGTTCAGTTCATTCATGTAAAAAGACGTTACTCCAAGGTAACAACGAGCACGAGATCGGCGGTTTACTAAGTGTTGCTTGTGTACAGTTGATTGGAAGGAAGCAAAAAAATGAGGGTCATTTTACATCAAGAGTGAGTTTACAAAATAATCAAGCTTGCTCAGGCAAGCGTGCTGTGTTTCTTGATTCTTTTCGATTTACCAGGCCTTCGAGTCACACTTTGGAGGGGAGGAGATCTTTGTCGTTGCTGCATCCCTTGTGCTTCAGAATATTCATGCCTGTTGGGGATGGGCAAGCAATGTGATGAGACCTCGTTTAATAACAAGTTCAAGATGCTGCAAACTGACGCGATGCATGGGTAATGTTCTGCTCAGGCAGACAAATGGTACAAACCAAACTAACTAAGATATTATTCCCAATGATACAGAGTCGCCAACTTGTGTAAAAACAAGTCAGGCATAACCAACTTACAGTTATATGAGCATACACCACGTGGAACGATTTCCGTTCATGTTCTTAAGATTTATAGTTGTAACAGTTCTTATGGATATTCTCATTTGTGACAGGATGTGCATACAATATCTGACTGACAAGAAAATCAGTAGCCTCAACTGGCTATCTCAAATCTTAGTATCTTTCTTTCTAGATAACTCTCCTTCCTATTTAAATAACATTCCATATTTATCAGAATTTTACCTAACCCTATATTCGTGCACATGACATCAAACTATCAGAACTATTTTTTTGACAAAATATAGACACCATGAAATAAATGCATGAAGATTAAATCATGCATGCAAAGTTATACCTGCTTCTTTTTCTTAGGTCTCCTTTTCCGGCGCGGTTTATGGGCATCAGAATTTGAACTAAGAGTGCTGCTGTGATCTGCCGGAACATTTGATGTTCTTCTGTTTTTGAATGAGTTACCACTTGTGCTGGTCGAAGCATTGCTAGAGCTTGACGCCACACGTTTATCCATCGATCTAGCTCTATTTGGTGGTAATGAGCGAGGTGGTGGCATAAGAACTCGAGCATCTATCTGCCGCTGCATTCACAATAGTTGGGTTAAATATAATGAAGCAATCCTATGACAGCTTATCATAAGAACTCGAGACACAAGGCGGAGAACAACCTGGTTCTTTTCATCGCTCGACATACCAGACGCTGCTCTGCCTGAGCCACCTGGTTCTCTGCAGAAAATTAGTAGCATTAGTATACCTTCCCTTACCACACAAAATGTATGCATTGATATATTGACTGACCACAAGAGTTTACAGAAAAACAGAATACAAACCTACTATTATCCACCGTGATAGAACAGTGGTGATAAAATTTATTACGAAATATGATATTTTCTGACCACTAATTTATTACAACAAACTTCTGAAATGCTTGTACACTCATCTTTTCATCACTCAACCAACCAACCTTTGTCCCTTACTTCAAAACTAACTGAATGAACAGCACAGTAACTACAGAGATCACGACATCATTTGTCATGGGAACATGCTCCTTTTTTATAATTGGGAAGATCCACCTATATTATTATCATAAAACAGAGGGTGCTATCTTGCAGACCTGGATAGGGTATTTTACAGCAGTGAAGTAGTATCTCAGGTATTACGGGTATTCACAGATAGCGCAAGCAAGTTGGGATAGTCTAGATATGAAACCCAACAGAAACATGATGTAGTCTTAGACAACCCTAGATCAGTAACTGATCTATGCATCAATCTAAGCCAAACTACTACAAACTGTAATCGAGCACTCATTCAGCCGGTGTAATACTCTGAGTAACAAACTTGTTGCATGATATAATTCTGCGAACTTAGAAGTAGGATCAATATCCAAGGATCGTGAATCATACTTTGCACTTTTGTCCGTTAGTTCATCATCTGCCTCTTCATCACTTGAACTTCCAGACATGAAGAAGTCATCATCACTCACATCCAAGGTATCATCATCGCTTGCTGTCTCTGTTAGGTTGATGCAGAATAAAATATAGTACTTTAAAGGGTATATGTGAAGCCAACAGGGTAGCAAATTTCAATGTAGAGCTAAAGTGCATGGAAGGTTCAAACATAATCTAGAAAGCAGTAATGCAAACATGCACCTTCTAAGTCCTTTCCATTTGCTGCAGCATCCATGAGATTCTCCTTGATCTGTTTACGCCATTCATTCCTCTTCTCTACAATATCTGGGGTATCACCCCCAGTGAACAGAGGGAAATATCTCTCCTTCTTTGGGAAAAACTGCACAAATAATGATAGATAACCATTAGCTGGAAACTAGCCAGGTCCCACGATTCTAGAACAAGTACTACCCATGAATAAGTGCCAGGATACTCCGTAGTCCTAAAAATATATCATGGCAAAACAATGGTTCAGAAAGCAAGAGAAAGAACTGCAGTGAACTTACTCGAACATATTCTAGATCTTCTCGCAATGTTGACAGCTTGTTGCTGGTATCATCAGCATTTGAACGTTGCTGTTTCTCAAGACGCCTTATCATCCTCTCGATTTTTCGCCTCTCTGAGAATTTAGAATAACCACACCACGAAAATGATAAGTACATTCATGCAGGGGCACTAGAAATAAATAGGGATAAAGACAAACGACAGCATACCAAAAAACTTTATCTTTTTATCTCTCAACTGTACTACTCGCTGAACAGACAGTTGATTCTGAAGTTCTTGCTGCTTCTTTAGTTCTTCCAATTTCTTCTCTTGAGCCACCCTCATGTCATTAGGAAGGTCCTACAGAAGAAAAAAATGCAACATCTCAACACAGGACTCAAATAAAAGCTAAGGTTTAATATTTTATTCAGAATAAGCTCAAAGAACTATGATGTCTTCTGCGTACAATTAAATAGGAAGAAGCATGTCCGAACTGTCACTCTGGACAAAATTTGAGCATGGTACTTAAATCAGGATGACTGTGAATCAAAAGATATATGTGTGATATGGAGGAAGCCCCAAGTAACCAACAAACCACAGAACTTATCACTCTCGAAAGCCTTTGAGCATGGATTCTTTAACTGGGATTAGTGTGAATTAAAATATAAGCGTATACATCGGGCATCTTGATTCCATCAACAGATGTGTTTCCACCATTAACTGTGACCCTTGTCCTACTGTTTCCGAGATAAGTACGGCTATGGGCCTATGGCATCACCTGCTGAACTAGCACAACCATCAACCCAGACTGTACTCCCATGATTCTTATAAAATTTTCAGGGTATATCTAGCTAAGGCTTCCTACCTAACTACAGGTACACAGTTTTCCAAGCAACATTGCACAGTACAGTTCCGTTTCAATCAGTGACCCAAATGTACAAACGCGAGCATCAGTTTAGCTACAGCACTAACTACTTGACACACACTCCAGACAGGTACTAAACACAGTCGACCGCGAGCAAAACGAGGCACCAATGGAACTCATCAGTGACTATAATCCTCACACTAACGAGTGGAAACCGATATGCTAATTCTTGCTAATTCTAATTGAGCAGATTCTTTAGTCAGCAAAATCCAAGCAACCACTGCTTGGACCCAGGGACAGCAAGCGTCACCACTCTCAGACCGTAAGAGATAGGGAGCCGAGGGGGGCGCCACAGTACCTTGCGGAGGAGGCGCTCGGTGGAGCGGATCTGGTTCTTGAGCGTGACGGTCTTGGCGGCGGAGGCGCGCTTCCGCTTCCGGTCGCTGGCGGGCACGGACGAAGACGACGCCGCCGGCGACGGCTTGGGGCGGCGTGCGGCGGGGGCGCGGCGGGGCTGGCCGCCGTGCGCCATCGCCGGAACCCTAGGGGAGAAGGGTACGTGTGTGGTGGCGAATGGACGTGGGGTTTCTTCGGTTGGGTTGGGCCTGGTGGGTTCCGTTTTGAATAGCCCAGGCCTGCCTGCGTTTCAGAATTTCAGTGGTGCAAGTGACTGGCCCGGCTGTCAGTGACTCAGAACCGCTGGAAGAGTATATACTCCATATATATACTCTTTCTGTGGCAAATAACAAAGAATCAAGGTAAAGTGTACCAAAATATCCCTTTCTAAAAATACACATACGACATTCTTGTCGATGTTGACTGATATGAAAACGGTGGAAAGTAAGAATCCAAGTTGTCCGTGGAATATTCGAGACGACTATGTCACGGGCTCACGGCTCACGGGAATGGAAGGAGCATTGGCATTATGGGTGGCAAGTGTGTTCGAGGTCGTGTATTGATTAAACATAGAATTTCAGTGATTTGGAAAGTGCCGATTGTAATTGGGATGGTTGTACTTTGTATTTTGACATGTTATAAACTTATATCACGGTGAGTCTGTCGGTATTTTTTCTTTCTCAAAAGCACACCTGCAATTTTAGCACCTAAAATTTTAGGATAAAGTATTACAAGATGGTTTCATTAGTCTTTCTACACTGACCCGGTTGACTTATATTTTGTAAAGGTGTCTTTTTTTGCGGGAAACATGTAAAATTTATCTTGATGTCGAGTTGGGATCAACGTTGTACCATTAGTCGTGACAATCTAAGCCGTCAGTGGAGTAGTAATTCAGACAACAAACGTCAAGCTCATGTTGGATTTCTCTTTTTTTTTATCGAGCGCAGCGAGAAGTATAGGGGTCGGCAGGGTTTTTCTGACGACGTCGACGTGTAGTAGTCATTAACATGGACTGTCTTCTCATATTGCTTGGCACTAATGACCGCACAGTGGATGTACCATGGTTACTGCTTCTGTAGTTCAGCATACGAATGACGAGAGGGAAATCGATTCTTGAGATACGATTTTCAGGTTGACTGAAACCAAAACTGAAGAAGGGAAGGAAAAAAGGAACCACACACATCAAACATCAGGTTCTCTAGAATGATACAGCATATCGCACCAAGAAAGAAAGAAAAAACACGCGCCACGGTTGGATATGAAGCTTCCGCAGACATGAACAACGTCTAATTTCCCCGATCAAATTCTGTATGCCTTATAAAGCCAGTTCTTTTGGCGAGAAGCTGCCCCTCCCCCAGCTTCCTGGAGAAGCCGCACCAAAAATTTGAGAGGCTTTCTAAACTCAATGTTAGCTTCCTATTTTGGAAGCCTTGCTAAAAAAATTTAGGCAGCTTCTCCAGGGGGGAGGGGCAGCTTCTCGAAGAAGCCGTCAAAAGAACTGGGCTATAGTCGGTGGTCATATGCAGGCGCGCAACTCTGACAGAAGTTTCATTCTCTGTTCTGGATGTTCTGCAAAAGAAAAGGCAGTTTTCAGGTGAGGCAAGTGTCAAGTGCAGGATATGAATACATTGTCCGTTCAGGAGCAAGAGGACAATACAGCGTCGCATAGATAATTTGATCGGGCCAACTGAGCGCAAAAATTGGAAACAGTTTCCACAACACAGCCCAAATTTTCAGCCTGGTAGAAACCTCTTCTAGCGGCATGGTTCCCAGCTAAACTATTGTGCCAAAGAATCGACTTTTTAAAAAGATCATGGGTAAATTTCCTTCAATGGAAGCCCGACAACCAGAGTCCGTAAAGATCTTTACTTCAACATGAAAAAGACAAATTCAGCTTTTTGTCGAACAAAGAGAGAGATGGCCAGATCTCAGCCTTTTGTCCAAATTCAGATGGCTGGCATCAACGAACACTAAGAAAACCTCAGGCGGTTTAAATTTTATAAAACCTCTCATTTTTATCGCTGGAAACATGTAAGTAATACTTTTGTTATTTCAGGGAAAACTGAATTATCCTGATGTGGAGAGGGAATCCAAGTTGTTGCACGCAAGAATCTAAGCCGACGACAATGTCACAGGAACAAAACGCAGTTTCCCTCTAATAAAAAGAACAAAACGCAGCATCCGAAGTGTACTGCATGTCCGCCGACCCCCTCTAACACTGTCATGTCATGGTTTCTTTTATATTTAGACGAATTAGTTAATAACCTGGGAAATTACTGATTTACTCGTATGCCGTCTATTCTTAAACAAACAGGAACGACCATCTGCCATGAACAACTTACTTTTTTTTCTAACAGGAGTTGGCTTAGCAGTTCAGCACACAAAGATCGAGCGGAAAAAAGATTCTTCAGATACGATTTTCCAGGTTACAGATAAACTGGAACCGAAATACGATTCTTGAGAAGGGAAGTAAGAAAATAATACGTCCACATTGAGCATCAGGTACTGCAGAATGATATAACATACTGCATAGAGACATGACAACATAAAAAATCCATAAACAAATGGAAAATACTGTATAGTCAGCAGAACTTATGTACGCAACTCGCCGCAAAAGAAAATCAGTTCTCTTTCTCAGCAAGTGACCAAAAGTGTAAGCATGAATAATCTGCAAACGAGTATCAGCAAAATATACAACATCCCTAAAGATGCATGACATCAACAATCCTGATTCAAAACCAATATTTCAGACTGGTAGAAACTGAAGCAACCGTCCCGTTCTCGTGGAATAGTTCTGGCTAGATTATTGTGCTGAACAATCGAGAACTTTTTAAGAACAAGATCCTGGTTAAATTTCCTTCAATGGAATCCCGACAACAAGGGGCCGTAAAGATCTTTACTAACCAACATGAAAAAGGCGAATTCGGCCTTTGTCCAACAAAGTGCGAAAGAAACTTGGCCAGATACCAGCAAAGTCGTGTATAGTCCCTACAAAACCCATGAAAGCGGTAACAACAACTGATAAGCACATATCAAGTCAGTGATCTATTGACAGTCACATGCAATGATGCAAACAAACAAATCACGCAATATCATATCTGGGGCTTACGGCAGTGGACAGTACAAAACAGCTGTTCTCCACATACAAGTTGGCAAAACATACCTGGGGATTTCGATCATTACAGAAAATAGATGATACTTTTTATGTACTAACCAAAAAAAGAAGAAAAGACCTTTATATGGAAGTTCTTATCAAGAGTATGACTCAACAAAGATATAATAATAAAATTAGTAGTGCGCATAGATATCAGACCCACTAGCAAGGGGGTTAAGGCACGCCCAGCCTCAATTGACCAAAGCCTCCGTCTCCACTTTGGAGAAATGGAGAGATGAGAAGGAACATCACCATCAACACCGCCTCCCGTTTCATCCCGTGTTCAAATTTCGTCAACCGTTTGTGCAGGCTGCAGACACACGCATACATCAATCAATCCCTTTTGATTAGTCCAAACACCCACTACCCGCAAAAAGCAGCCCCCACCACAAAAGCGCATGGCTAGTGCACTACAGACCCGAAAGGAAACAATATGAGAGCATGCAAGACTCTTTTGTAGCTCTCTCCATCACTCACACTCATAGGGTATTGAAAGAAATGAAGGAGCATGATCAGGTTATTGCTTACCATATCCTTGAGATTAAAGCACCTTCAAACAAAAGATGGGAAGGGGTAGGTGACATCATATACCGTCGGTACAACTTTGAGTAGAGAGGATCTTACAGGCCTTTTCCCTCCTCCTTGTTAGTGATTCAAAACGAGTTTTTTTACCTTACACTTTGATAGGCTGATGGCTACTAGCATCTGCAGGGATGCGTGTTACAGTTGCTGTTACTATACTAGGAAGTAGCGTTGGGTTCAGGCTTCACTGGTTGGCCATCCTGTGAATGTTGTGTGTCGTAGATTGCCATGGCAAGGGAGACAGGCATCATGCAGAGCGCCTTGGATTGGAGAAATTGCATTGCGGCACCGATGTCCTCGTCCATCAGCTTTGCTACCTGTTTTTCCGTGCCATCCGTTGACCACTTTTCCCAAATCTGCTGTTTGCTCCCACTATCGCTTGCTTCCCCCTAACGAAATTAAAGCAAGATACATTTCAATAACCAAATGATATGACAATGTACGTACGTCTAGATGGAAAAACGACTTTCAAATTAATTCTTCATGTCAAGGTACGATTGTTCAAGAAAGAATGATACGCAGTATGTTGTAACTAGCATGAAGCTGATGGTGGGGATGTGTGAGGCTTTAGAATTGTGTTATGATAGCAACAAGTACAAATTAGTTTCACTGGCAAGGACAAACAGATTGTGAAATCAATGAAAAAACAAGAATTGAATTAAGGTGCTGAATTGTCCTAGAAGTAATAAAGCGAGAAAATTCAATAAAACAGATGTTGATAACTAAATTTGAAGAAGTGGAGGAAGTGGAATGGCTATTGCAGGGATAAACCAAGACATGGTGTTGTATTTGGATTGCAATGCTCAGTATAAAAACTAACATAAAAATGTACTTTGGATAGTACATCTGATGAAAACACAAGTGATGCTTTCCCAATCAGCAGTATAGTACAGCCATCAACTTCCACAGACAAAAGAAAGAAATAAAAATAGCAAGTGGAAGAAAGTAACAAAAAACATTTCAGTAATTACTCTATGGTAAGTGACATATGGAAGCACGCCCCTAAAAACAAGACATGTGGAAGCACACCCAAAAGCAACCATTTTTATGTTTTTACTAGGCAGAGGTTTCGGTGGTAATATGACAATGGCTTGTTTCTGAATTCACCACAGAAAAAAAAACTAAGGTATACCTTGAGATAACTATCGGTCAATCAAGTGCAACTTAACAGAAATGCAGTAATAATAAATCTGACGGTGAAAGTGTGCAATGTTGTATTAACAATTGTCATTTGTGATAAGTTTACCTTAACTGAATGTGGAATGTCAGCAACCAGCTGTGCAACAGCACCAGCACCACCCAATCTGCTCATGCTTAAAACCTAACATCACAGCATCAAGGTTCCATCAAACAAGAATAAACACGATGATGGACGATGGTTCGTAACTTCACATATAATAGCATGTGAACCTTACCTTCACTTGAAGCCTAAGGAACTTCACATAATCTAAGATCTCATCTAGCATAGCTGCCCTATCTGTCTGCATGTAGTTCAAAAGAAGGCTCAGAATTTCATCTAGCTATCATACTTTGATTTCTTGATTATATAGTTCATAAAAATATATTTAGTTTTGATGTCACATAGTAAACTAAAACTTGGTATGCCACGATTACACAATGTTGTATTGTTTTTTGGAATATTTATACAATATCACATATATGCTTGATTGTCTCAGAAAGACGGCATACATCTCTTACATGGCATACTGTTCTGAGCGAGATAGATAATAATATTTTATAAAGCTGAAAAGTTTTTGGCTAAGAAAAAAACATATTATTATATAATGTTATCAGCACATCATGACCCTAGACAACTTGCTGAAATGCTGTCAAGTGTCAATGGCAGGCATGTGAACCGTAGAAGTCTTTTCCTATATAATAATAACATCTACAAATAACTAACATGATTACCTTGTTTGTATTGGGGACCAATTCCTGTAGGGCCCTCATCCTTTCCGCTATTCTCTCTCTTCTTAGCTGCATTGAAACAAACATGGTTCAAAATACCGCTGAATAAACAAGCACCTAACAGGGATAGAAAATATTAAAAATCTTTTAAAATACAGCCTGGCGTGCAACCGGCAGAAGTATCTTAAAAAATATTAACTACAACTGCTAGAAACATGACAAACAAGTCCAAAGAATGTAGCCTACCATAAAGCAGTAGTATTTTATAGCTAGATGAGATTAGAGAACATTCCATGCCTAACTAACAGGATTACATGAAAAGAGAATCATCAAAGATAGCAGACATTCCATGTAATATAACCACATGGCAATTGTGACTTTGTGAGCCTTAATTAGAGAAAATGCCAAATGCATCTGACAAATGTCTGTCCATCATCTAGCTAATGCAACACACTGCTTAAAATCATGAGATGACTTGCCCAGCAAGTGAAAGCTAGCCTCGGTATGAAAATATTGCCGCTTCAGCTGCAAGTTGAAGCCGACTGCTCAATCACAGACTAACACTGTGCGTGTCACAAGGCATGAGAGCATATCGAACACAGCTCCAGTCCAATTCTAGAGTCAAATCCATGCTATACTGACACCAAAATCAAACACCCGATCCCTTGAAAAACGGCATGGCCGGATGCGTAGTATCGAGCACTTATTTTATTACCCTCTCGGCGATGCTGTGGGGATCAGTTGCCTGCCCTCGACGCGCTCGCACCTTCGGCCTCGGCGCCGGCGCCGGCAGCCCGCCGGCTGGTCCGCCCTGTTTCGGCTGCTGCGCGTGGAACATCTGAAATCCATAAAAGGAAACCAGAGACGACACACAGTTATAGCACAAACCCGAAACTGAAACACGCGTTCTCTGTCTGTTGAACAGTACCTGGGGAGGATGGCTGGGGCGAAGGTGCGGCGGCTGCACGCCACCGCCGAACACCGGCGGGAAGAGGCCAGGGAGCTGCTGCACGGCGTCGCGCTCCTGCAGAGGCGAGCGGTAAGCGTAACACGCCAGTATGCACCACACGCTGGACGAGGAGCGAGCGAGAGCCAGCGCAAAAGCCAAAGAATCTCATATAGTAAAGGGGGAGGAGGTGGAGAGGGCGCTAAGTGACCCCACCTGGTCGGCGTCGTCGCCGATGCCTCCCCGGTCCGCGGCGGCGGCGTCGAGGCTGAGGGCGAGGGAGAAGGGCTGGTCGCCGGAGAGGCGGCCGGCGGCGGAGAGGGAGTTGGTCAGGGAGAAGAACTGGTCGAGGAAGTCGTCCTCCGGGCCCTGCGGCGGCTGCTGCCCGGCCATGCCCGGCGACGCGGAGGCTCGGCCCGTGGGCGGGATACGGCCGAGCTGGGATCGCTGCTTGGGCTGCCGCGGCTCGGGGTCGGAGGGCGTTCGTTTTCTCGGCGGGTGTGGAGTGGTGGGGAACGAGGAGTGTTCGCTCGCTCGCTCTTCCCTTTATTTACTCGCTGTCCTAGCTAGGCTTTTAGAGCAGACTAGGCTATGGGCCTCAATGGGCCTGAGGGCTGCGATTGGTAGGGCCAGCTTATGGGTCTGAAGCATTTCAGCCCCACGTGGAAGCCCAGAGAGATTAGGGCGTATTCAAGCCCGCGAAGAAAGAGCGTGTGTGGTTTCTACAACAACAACATTCTTCTCCTAATAAGGCTTTTATCCCGCTTTATAAATAATAAATTAACCACCCACAAATACATAAAGTAATATACAATTCAAAGTTTTAAATAGAGGGCTATTCCATTTAGCAGCAGTTCCGACAAAAGCTATACCGGAGCTATAGCAAAGCTAAATCCTATTTAGCGTTTTTAAATATAATGATTTTTTTAAAAATAATAAGTCTACAATCAAGTTTTATATATTATATATCACATATAATTGATCTACAGATTCACAAATATCTTAAAACCAAGCACTAATTAGAAATTCCTATATATCACATATATGGATAACTTTATGGTATTAACTTGTGTTATTTCTATGAGTGCAGCGCTTTAGCGCGCCAAATGACTCAAAATTTAGCGCTATAGCGGATTTAGCAGACGATTAGCATTTCAATTTAGCATTAAAAGTGCATAGCGTTAGCGAGAGAGCTCTCCAAAAGCTACAACAAGGCTATAGCGGGCTATTTAGAACTATCCATGTAGTAAATAAAAACACGAGTTTGCTGTGGCCAAAACACAAGGATGCTTGAAGCTAAATAAACACCCGGATACAACTTAGGAGAAAGCTTAGCGGTTGGACGGTGTCGAAAGTAGGCGAGCCACCCTCAGGAGATCGTGAAGCATGCTATCCAACCGCTAACACAATTAATAATTTATAAACTTGACTAAGCAACGCTATCACAGTAGTTTACAATCTAGCATCACTACTCGGATGAAACCACTGATATTTATCAAACGGAGACAATCAATCACCCGAATGAGTCAGTGTGGATACCAATATCACGGATTTTGTAACTTTCCAGCGCGAATGCGTCTGCTCTATCATTAGTGTTGCAGGACATGATATCTTGAAATTTCATTAGATCTATCACTTGTCTTAAATCCCCAAGATGGAATCTTTGCTCCACGAAATTCTTAAACATGCAACTTGTTTTGTTTGGTGTTACTACATATAAACACAATGTAATCTTTTTAATTGTTCGTTACCGTGGTGTGAATGAGCAGGCCGTGTATATGAAGAAGAGGTGAGTAAATTGTATTCTAGTCTGACGTCCGATCTCTTCTTTGCGTCGGACGGACGCTCGGCCGAGCGATTACACGCTTTTCCTTTCATCTGCACCAACCGCTATTTAATCTAGGATAATCTAACCCCTCCTCCAACCAAGGTCATTATTCCATATTTTCCGGAGGCCAGAATCCTAAATCAATCGAGGGAACTTGCTGCGGGAGATCACCGGCGCGGGTAGCACCCGTGGAGTGACAAGGCGGGCATATGCGCCCAATGTGGGCGTGGGGCCTCGTTGAGCATGCAGTCGCCGGCATCCTCGGCAAGCCGACATGTACGGCGGCCGCTGGAACAACACCGTTGCCGTCAGGGTAACGGCCGCTGCCGGTATCACGCTCGTCGTAGTCATCGTTGTCTCCTCTCGCAGGTTCGCAACACCTGATGCGGCGGGCCCAGCCCACCTAGCCCGCGGCGGCGGCGGCCATGAAGCGGTCGCTGCAGGGACCATTCGCGGCGCTCCTCTTCCTCGTGCTCTGTGGAGTGACCTCCTTCCCATCCGTGTTTCGCCGGGCCATGGGTTCTGCGTCGCATGTGCTCGCCTCGTCGCTGCTCGATCCCGCGCGCCTCAACGCCACGCTCCTCCGCCTCACCGCCCTCGACGCCTCCGAGCCCTCGCTGCACCGCGATGTCGACGACCCGCTCGAGGGCCGCCTCCCGACATCCTCCCACGCCAAGCCATGCTTCCTCACTGATATCGCCGCGTACCTCGCCGACCATGAGAATTCTCTAACATGCACTTCCTCGCCAAGCCATGCTTCATCGTTGTGGTTGGCGTCATTCTCTAGGAGCTCAAGAAGACATCTGGGTGGAACCGTGGAAGCATATTTTTCAACTCGACTGAAGCAATTTTTTTTTGGAAGCACAATTTCAAATTTTTAGAAGCACGGTTTTTGTATCAATGAATTCATGTTGTGTAACACCCAAATTTTACATGCCCTCGAAGCATGTTCATTAGATATGAAAGCAAATTGTCTGGTCGATGGAAACATAACTTGAAATAAATTAATAAGATCAGTTCTTATTTGTATTTGAAGCAAGTTTTTACTAGATTGGTAGCATTTTCTAGCTATCTCAGAAGCAAAACAATTGCATTTTTTAACACCCAGAAAATGATGCTTCTATGCATCCAAAACAACATTTTTGTTGCCTTGTGCTTTCATGCTTCATGGAGAATTGTTAGCTGAATTCGCTTCGATCCAGCAGGAAATGACGCTTCCATGCATTCAAAACAATAAATTAATTTGTATTTGAAGCAAGTTTTGTATTTTGAACGTCCAGAAAATGATGCTTCTATGTATCAAGAATAATATTGTCGTCTTGTGGAGATGTTAGCCGGATTTGCTTCGATCCAGGAGAAATGCTTCCAGCCTTCCATGCATTCAAACAATAAATTAATTACGGGCTAATTAGTGACCGCATTTGCTGGAGCAATTTGTTCCTTGTAAGCAGCTTTCCGTTTCCTCCATGCGTCACGGTGAGCAGGCGCAGCAGCATTTATTCCCTGCATGCAGCTTCGTTTCCTCCGCAACAAGCGTGCCTCAGATCGCACGGCTAGCTTGTATCGTATCGTGTGGCACAACATTGGTACGATCGGGTGGAGAAATCAGAAATCAGTCGTACGATGCCTAGTGGTTCTCAAGAAAAAATAACAAAATATTTCCATATTCAAGAATAAATCTATAAATGCATATAACCTGTATGCACGACAAGATGGTGTACATTTCATCTCATCGTTAAGAACACAAACGACCACGCGCTAAGTACGTCCAGAACAACTAGAATAGTGTCGATCGCTTACAATTATAACCAAACGAATTCCACGGTACGATTTGATTATTCTGGACTCTGGGCGGGAGAGGATTGGCACTAATTCAGCATTGCTGTGAACATGTCCGCCACGGCAAGAGTCAGCTGCCGCTTCCCGTTCACCATGGACGATGCCAGAAGGAGCTCGTTGGCGGCGAAGCGGCGCTTCGAGTGTTCTTCTAGAACCTTGGTCGGGAGCCTGATGGGAGCCGGCTGCCGCGGCTGGCCAGCGACGGGGAGCGCGAGGACGTGGAGGCCGAGGCTCTCCGAATCGGACTCGCAGAGGAAGTACGCCACGCCGTCGAGGAGGAGCGGCGTCGGGCGGAGGATCCTGCTGGGCGAGTCCAGGGGAAGGTGCGCGTAGGTCCCCACGACGGCGCCCCATGCCCCCGTCCCCGACGTGTGGGTCTGGACCTGGAGCACCCCGGCGACGGCCGCGAGCTCGAGGTTGACCACGTGTAGGAGGAACTGGCCGTCGCCGAGGGCGAGCAGCACGAACGACTCGTCCACGATCCTCGCAGGTGGCAGGGAGACGTGCTTCCCGGTGATGGGGTTGTACACGCAGAGCTCGGAGCATGGCGGCGGGGCGAGCCCGTGGGCAAGAGGAGGTGGCGGCAGGGGCAGCGACGAGCGCCGGCGGCGGAGGGCAACGAGGCCGCCATGCGAAGCCACGGGCTCGTAGCCTTTTAGTTCACTTCCTCGGTCCTCGAGGAAGGCGCGCACGACGTCGCCGGCAGTCTTGGCCTTGGCATCTTTGCGCACCTGGACGAAGTCCATCTTCCCGCCGGTGAACCCACGCATGGCGCCCAGGAGGCGGTCACGGGAGAACTCCATCGGCATGGTGGCCGTGGTGTCCGGTGGCGCCAGTCTTTGCAAACTCGATCTCAGCTGATCCTCAAACTTCACGATCGACTTGTCTCTCAGCTGAGCGATATATATAGCAACCGAGCCATGGAAGAGGGGGACGAGTTCAGCTCGGATTCGATGTCCGAAACTGATTTTGTCTCGGCAGGAAAAGCCGAACCAACGAATTTGTCTGATCTCGTCGCGTTACTTCTCTTAGGGTACTGTCATGTGCTAAGGAAGTTGGGCCTAGCCTCTATTGGGCTGACAGACCGAGTCGCTTTTACGGATCACTAAATGAAGAATGAAGTGCACTCATCATGTACTAAATTAATTACTCGAAAGAAGAAGAAAAAACACGTCAAGGGCTAAGATGATGCAAATCATGTATTCGTGCTTGAGTGTCGTTACAAATCGAACTCCACCTTGTCACATCTCCCACGCTCAAAACAACTCATCCGATTCTTAAAAAAACATCTCAAGAAATGTACGTGAGAGTAATTAACCATTCAACATAATAGTCAAAACAAAGTGACACGAGATGCACTGAATTCCATTTTAGTCAATCTGGTACAGTACAAGAACTCCAAGAAAAAACTACTAAAAAAGTGACACGATGCAATAAATTCCATCTTAAGTCAAGCAGGTAAATCTTAGAACTCAAAGAAAAAACTTATAGTATAGTCTATATGTGTGAATCTATATTGAAGCATGAAATGTATTCTTTTTTCAGAATACTGAGGATTTAATTTGTCACAATCGAGAATCTAAATTTAGTCACCATAAAATATTCGTATATTTAACCGCTAAAAATGATTATGTGGAGTTTGTATAGGTAAAATAATTAATAATGTGAATAGATTGTATGTAATTTTAATTGTTGAATGACATGGATAAATGAATGTTATGATGTTGACACCTCATATGTAGAGATATACTAATTTACTATATGTAAGTATATATATATGATAAATAAATACACATATGATGCGTGCAAAATAAATTAATATCAATTTAGAAATTTGAAAGTTTCATTTGTGTCAAATGCTGGTGGAAAGTTGTTGGCAACCGTTTTTGGCCGACTGCCAGTCTACAGTGAGACACAGGGAAGGAATATGCTCTAATTAATGAACATGTTTGGGTTGAAACTAGGTTCAGACAGAAATAGCCATGGAGCACTACTTGGAAATGGTAAAGCAAGCGGAGATGCAAATATGTAAGAAGACAAGTTGCCTCTTTTCGGTCGGCATAGTCTAGGAAAGTGAGTCGGCATATGCTTATAGTGGGACATCATAGGTAGTATCATGTACTCTATGCATGCACAAATCTGTTGTAGTTAATGATGAAAAAGTAGGTAGTGGTATTATACATAGATATCATAACATAACACATAAGTCTAAAAATGTAGTAAATATACTATTACATGATACTACACAAGTACACATATGTTACTATCTAGTATGGATATAGCAATATAAACTAGTGCATGATACCACTATACGATTACTTCCCATTGTCCACACCAATTCATTGGAGAGGCGTTCTTCCTCGAAATGGACAAGATCTAGACCCACTTAGAAAAGGTCTTGGTCAAGCTTGGATCTGGTGTGAACTCGTAGGCCATAATGCCACTTGGATCCCGAACCGGCACAATCAAGATTACAACCCATAATAAAAAAACTAAATAATAGTAGAAGTGTCATGTAGCCGTCAAAATTGGTTGGGTATTCCATCACTACGACAACCCATCATAAAAAACTAAATACACAATGATTTTATCTAGGCCCATAATAGTGGAAGTGTCATGTAGCCGTCGTTCACGTAACACCACCGGAGAAAGAGCACTGCAACATAATACCAAAACATTACTAAACTTCAGATGATTACTAGTAATAATGCCTCCATGTCCACGAGAATTAAGGAACCACTCAGAAGACATCTATGGATCATGATCAGTGGAGTATAAATATATGATTAACAATATGAACATGATAACACTTTTCACTAATAAAATTTACAGACATAACTACAAGAGTTGAGCAACGCCAAAAGTAATCCCAACGATAGATATGAAGTTACATTTGATGGACTGAACAATGTAAAGAATTAGACTTTGATAAGAGAAACTGAGAAAAGAAAGCTGGAAAAAGGAATAATGCAAAGAAGAAGCTAGCATCGGACAAAGCTGCGATAGTAGGTCACGACTCTTTCCATATTACCCTTGGTGCGTGGGATTCGCAAAAAATAGTCTGCTTGACCACTCTTACAACGGGGCCCATTAAGCCACATCACCGAATACGAGGCGTTAGTCGCCAATGTCAATGGGATATAGACATGTATTCGTGGACTGTAAGGATTAGGAAAGTGGAGGAATAGGAAATCATAGGATTGCTATGGCATGTCTAGTTGAATTCTATGGGAAAGACAAAGTTTGTTTGATTGGCAAAGGAATTTTTCCAAGAGGTTAGAGCTCATGTTAGGATTTTTCTACTATGGGATATGATCCTATGAATCAAATGGGGTCAAAGGGAAAATTCCTATAGGATTTCAATCCTACACCAATCCTTTGAGAATCCTATGAATCAAACAAGCCCTAAAATCTTTATCGTGATGTACGACGGCTATGACGAGTAAAAACATCTCAGGTCAAGTGACCTCCAATGGATTATATTCTAAACATATGTTTGTGTCTAATTTTTTGTTTTACCTTTTTTTTAAGAAATAGATTGTTGCATATAACAAATGAATTCAAACACATTGCAAATGCACATGTAAGATAACGAAATCATATGCAATGTAGATTATAAGATAGTTCAACTTCTTAGCAACCAAATTTTCAAGACACATTCACCGATGTTTTAAATTTATACCCTAGAAGTTTATAGAATTTTGCTTACCTAATCATACGCGAGAAACCACTAATAATATATTTATTTGTTAGAGCGATAGCTATTTTGAATACTAAAATAAAATTGACCACACACACGCATATACATATCCCTACCTACTAAGAAAAAAAAAGTGTACCTAGAACAAGAGAGTGTTCAAAATGCACCAATGGGACTTACGTTGTGAGTCAGTACTCTTGCATTGTTATACATATACATCATATACTTTATATTTATTTTTGGAGATATTTTTTTAACATACGGTCTAAATTAATCACAATACAACTTATATTGATAATACATTGCAATTCTATAATAACGAACAATATAATTAATACGAGAAACATTCAAATATGGTTAACAATAGAAGTTAATAGATAGAAAACTATACTCAGTAAGATAACAATATTACTAAAAAGTCATACATAAGTATAAAAATTTAAATTAAATACATTTAGTTCATCATGGGCACAAAATGTGGCTTGATCAGAACACCATGGACTGCTCCACCACCATGGTGTGTCCGACATCTCCGTTCTTCATCTTAGGCACTCACTGCCACATGAACAGAGACCCTATGCCTATGCGTACGGACTAGGATCGCAAATTCACACGATGGTGCCAGGTGTATGCCGCTCGAGAGACTTATATAGTAGTATGATCGAGCGAAGGCTTTTGCATGGTAATCAAACTCGAGGAAATAGTTTTATCTTATTTTGGTCAAACCTCTTAATCCCAATCGATCTCGGTCTATACATGCCTTTACGCTGGGCTAGGCTGCTGAATAGACGCACTACACGGGCTAAGTGAACTACTATTTATGATAAGTTAGCATGTTAGTGCCCCAAAACTATTACTCCCTCCGATCCATATTAGTGGGCACAGCTTTGTCTAGATACACATGTATCTAGATACATGTGTATCTAGACAAAGTTGTGCCCACTAATATGGATCGGAGGGAGTATTATGTTTGGGCCGCTTTCTCCCTAACCTATTTTCTAATTCATCCATGCAAAAAAAAGAAACCTATCTCTAAGAGCACCTCCACTTGCACCATTAATAGAAACGCCGCCCAAAACGACTAAAAGTATCTCAATGCTGGTGACCTCCGATGGATTTTATTCTAAATGTATATTTTGTCTAATTTTGTGTTTAACCTTTTTTATTTGATAAATAGATTGTTGCATACAACAAATGATTCCACACATTGCAGATGAGCATGTAAGATACTGAAATCATATGTAAAGTAGATTATAGGATAGTTCAATTTCTTACCAATCAAAATTTCAAGACACCTTCACCAATGTTTAAATTTATACTATAGAAATTTATAGAAATATGCTTACTTAATTATACGTGAGAAACCACTAGTAATATTTTATTTGTAGAGCGATGAATGAAATCGACCACACAAGCGCATATACATATCCCTACCTACTGAGAAATGAAGGAATCAAAAAAAGTGTACGCAGATCAAGAGAGTGTTCGAAATGCATCTAAGAGACTTACCTTGTGAGTCATTACTCTCGCATTGTAATGCATATACATCATATAAGTTATATTTATTTTCAAGGAGATTTTTTTCACATACAATCTAAGTGATAATACATTGCAGCCGTATAATAAAGAATGATAAAATTAATACTACCAACACTCAAATGTGGTTAACAATTGAAGCTACCTACCTACTGAGAAATGTAGGAATCAGAAAAAGTGTACGCAGATCAAGAGAGTGTTTGAAATGCATCTAAGAGACTTACCTTGTGAGTCATTACTCTCGCATTGTTATGCATATACATCATATAAGTTATATTTATTTACAAGGAGATTTTTTTTTAACATACAATCTAAATTATAATACATTGCAACCATATAATAAAGAATGATAAAATTAATACTACCAACACTCAAATGTGGTTAACAATTGAAGCTAATAGATAGAAAACTATACTCGTTAAATGATAATATAGGTAAATTAAGTCACACATAAGTATTAAAATTTAGTATAAATATATTTATTTTAATGCATCATGGGCCCAAAATATGTCTGGATCAGAAGGCGCACAGAAATTTACTGTCAGTCTTTGCCTTGGCATTTTACACACCTGGACAAATTCTATCTTGCCGAATGTGAATCCGCTCATGACGTCGAGGAGGCGGTACACGCAGAGGATGTTCTGCTCCGTCACCATGATGTCCATGTCAATTGGCATTGTTCTTTGTCTCACGTTGCTGAGCGTGTATGCGACACACCCTTTCGTTGAGACTCTAGTAGTAGAGTGTTGTAGTAAGAAAAGCTTTCGCCACGACGTGACTCTCTAGTAGTGGAGTGTTGTAGTAAGAAAAGTTTTCGCCACGACGTGACTCGAGGGTTTACATATCAAACTCTTGGGGAGTTGTGTGTAGAATGATTTCTTCTTATCCTTTTGCAACCATCTATAAAATAGATGTAGTTTGCTTTGTACCCCAACTCAACGAAGTGATTGTCAAGCACAAGGTGAAAATATTAGTAATCTGAAATGAAAAGTAATAAAGTAAAATGCAATGATGAAACTAAGTATGCAAGAATGGTAAAAACAATGAAGGATGATGTTTTTGGGTTTTCGTTTGTAAATGCAAGTATTAAAAATGTTTTTGTATTTGCGGATTTTTTTAATGGCTGAAAATGAAAAGTGTTTAAAATGCGTTGGAAAGTGTTTTCTTATGATTAAAAATAGACCGGTGATCATGGGTTCTCTTATGCACTCTCTCTATAAGTTTATTTTTTTGAAATTCACTCTCTCTCTATATAAGTTGTGGTGGACATGAGATATAATATTGGTGCAACGTGTTTATGTAAAAACAGCATTCATATAACGGACGTTACGAGCGCTGAATAAGAGCTCCTGTTGGGCCGTTGGGACGAACGGAGCAGGTTGGCGGCGCCGTATATCGGCCCGGTTTGTTAAAGCCTTGCTAACGCGGACGCAGCCCACGGCCCAGTCAAAGCCTTGTCCACGTTGTCAGGCACACGTGGCGTTTCATTCGCTTCCCTCCCCCGCATTTCCTCTCGGTTGAGGCCGCCGGCGCCGGCGCGATCTCGTCAGCTGCTTCGCTGACCTGTGGAGGCTGCGGCGCGCGACGCCAGGACGGTCGGTCGCCGCCGCGCCCATGGCTGACGGGAAGCGCAGCGTCGGGGAGACCTTCTCCAGGCTCCGGGAGCAGGGCAAGGTTCATGTTCTTTACGCCTTAACCTTTGCTTACACCTTTGTGATTTAGATGGCGCTAAGCCGTGCGTTTTGTTGATTGCTGAATGCTGATTGGGGCCTATGCGTGCGGCTACTGTTTCTGCTGGGTTAAAGGCCTGGTGGAAGAACAAGGGTTGCCATGTTAGCAAGTTTATTTAGGCATGCTGGTTGAGCTGTATAAGCTTGCGACTGTGGATCCATTTGTTTCCAAGTGATGCAAGGCATTCGTTCACGAAATTGGGTAGAAGAAGGTAACACCAAATTGCGGATTACATAGGGTGTTACTGTTACATGTACTCTCAGTGAATTTTCCTCATGGCAGGCCGATCGTGGAAATAGTAGCACAAAAGTAGGAATACAGGACTGTCAGGATTGCGCATAATTTTTGGGGTGAGAGTTTTGTTTTAAGCCGTTTGTCTAACCATGCAAATTTATAGGTTGCATTCATCCCATTCATCACCGCCGGTGACCCTGATTTGGCAACCACAGCGAAAGCGTTGAAGATCCTCGATTCCTGCGGCTCGGATGTGATTGAGCTCGGTGTACCTTTCTCGGATCCATTGGCTGATGGTCCGGTTATTCAGGTACCCCTTCGACTTTCTTTGTGCTTATCAGCTTTAGTGTCTGTATTGGGTTACAGGTGTTTCTCGCTTCACAATCATATTTCAGGCTGCAGCATACCGGGCACTTAAGAGAGGCACTACACTCAGTTCTGTTTTGGCCATGCTCAAGGAGGTTATACCGGAGCTGTCTTGTCCCATAGTTCTCTTCACATACTGCAACCCAATTTTCAAGCTCGGAGTGCGCAATTTCATGGCTAATATTAAAGAAGCTGGTGTACATGGTATCTTTTCTTACATAGTACTCTAGTCAATAATACGAACTTATTAGTCAATAATACGAACTTATCATGTTTTATACTAACAAAATACATTTTTACTCTTTTAAAAATAGGATCTATTTGAAGTATTGCAAGTCATCAAGTGTAATTTCCCCCATTTAATACCAGATTGATCGTTGCAAAAAAAATATCTAATTTGCCTATCTGGAAATCTCCTTTCCGTTTAATATTTTCTTTATGTGAAATAGCCTTATGTACAAGAGACGTCAAGGGAACATTCCATTTTGTTGATATCTCCCTTATAAACAAATAAGAAATGCAGATGGGCTAGCTAGTTGGAAATTCCGCTCTACTCCTTTTAAATTTATGTCTTTAAAATTGCATGATTAGCAGCTTTTCTCCAGGATCTCTGCAATCCTCATTTACTGGAAATTGGTGAAATATGGCTGATGATTTGAAGTGCGGAAAGTACAGAGCACTTCTCTTTCGAACATACATTTGCTTTTAAACCTGATCTCGATGACCTTTCCTGAACTGATAATGTTTTTTAAGTTTCTCAAAATCAAATCTTTAGTTCGTGTAGTAGTTGTGTTTTTTTCGTGAGTAGTTGTGGTTGTTGATTTACACTTGTTGTGCTGCAGGTCTTGTCGTGCCTGATCTTCCTTTGGAGGAGACAACATTATTGAGGAGCGAGGCTACTATGCACAACATAGAGCTGGTGGGTACTCACTCTCATCTTGTCATTTAATAATTGTCATTTGAAATTTGTGTAGGTGGCACCCTACTTGTCATCAACTTCATGTCTTAAATAGTTTTTCACTCAAGATTAGATCTGTGCATCTTCAGCCGGATGTTTGGCCCAGGTGCAGAAAATATGGATGGTTACATCAAGTCATCTAGAACCTGAACAAGATTGGTACGTAGGATGAGAATAAGACCAGGTCAAACGATCCCACTGAGTCAGGCGAGCTCGACCAGGCCACATGCAGAAATTCACGATAGTCTGGTTTCAGATCCTTCTAATTAGAATGCTAAACGTGAATGTTCTGTTACCCGCACTACCTAGTTAGAAACTTAGGATGGTTTCACAGCAGAAAGTCATGTGGATATATGGTGGACTTATAACCCACAGGTATCTTGAGTTTAGCTACTTCCGATTTATAGTTTTCACTGTTGACTACAGGTGCTACTTACAACACCAACCACACCAACAGAGAGGATGAAGGAAATCACAAAAGCTTCTGAAGGATTCGTTTACCTTGTGAGTACCAAGAAGACACCTACTATTTCTTTCGAAGTTTGTCATTTGATTTGAACATCATTTCTTACTTTTATCCCCTAGTGAATAATAATTCAGTTTTGGCAGGGAATATTTAGTAATTAGTATATTGTGTTTGCATATCAATGACACACCATATAATTTTCATCTTGGGCTTCCTATAAATTCCCAGGGACTGTAACATTTTTTAGCACCTAAGGGCATGTACAATTCAAGGTGCTTAGCAACATAAACTAGTTTTTGGTTAAGCACTAGTGCTTATTTAAACAAGAGAAATGCTTAACTAGGCACCTCTCCTATAGAAATGAGCATTGGTACGTAAAAAAATGTTTGGTTTATTTTTGTATGCACCTTGCATTGTACATGGCATATGTATTAAAATAACTGACGTAAGCAAACTGCAAGCACTAAAATCATGGCACATTGAGCACATATAGGGTAATTTCATCTGTTATATTATTTTTCTGTGGGAATTTTATCTGTTATATTCACCATAATGTTGCTAACCTGAATTTGTTTTAAATCGTTGGCTGCATCAGTACATTTGGTAACTAGCTCGTATGTTGCAGGTGAGTGCTGTTGGAGTTACAGGTGCACGCTCAAACGTAAACCTACGTGTTGAGCATCTTCTTCAGGAGATCAAGCAGGTCTGCAAGCTATAAGTCTATAACCCCCTTCTCATCGGTACAAAGTAGCTTGAGCAATTAGTTTGGTAGAATGTTTGAAGTTAATATAGGTTATGTCCCTGAGCTTACAGGTTACAGACAAACCTGTGGCTGTTGGCTTTGGCATATCAACTCCGGAGCAAGCGAAGCAGGTGAACTAGGGCAGCATAACAGTATTAGGTCTGTCTTTTATTGTACTTTTGACAGTTTTGCTACTTGTAATACAGATCGCAGGCTGGGGAGCGGATGGCGTGATAATTGGCAGCGCAATTGTTAGACAGTTGGGCGAGGCTGCTTCTCCTGAAGAAGGGCTGAGAAGAATAGAAGAGTACGCCAAGAGCATCAAGGCTGCTATTCCATGAGATGGGCAGCTCCATCATGAACACACCTATTAGATCGTAAGCATAGAGTTTATCTTCTGGTAGTCTTAAGTCGAAGGGCCACTCCAGTTCCTAAAACAAGTATATCTCATGGGAATTCGGAAATGGTACACCTGTACAGAGCTTAACTGTATATTTTTTTGTTCTCTCTTTGTAGAGGAAAAGGATTGCGAAATGTTGCGTTATCCTGCAGACCGAAACATGGAATACTCAAAGGACTTATCTTGAGAGGAATAACAGGATAAGGCCGTGGTTCATTTATATGGCTGGCTTAAATTATGCCATCTGAGTCCCATCATTCTTCTCCTTTTCCATGGGCAAAATAGATGCGTTGAAAATGACATGGTCTTCAGATTATTCCTCTTGCTCTCTTGAAGAGGGACACGAGGGCTGTCAGGCTGGAATAGAGTGTATGATCCCTATGGTTCCCAGACGTCAATAACTTTCTACTTGTAAACTCATTTGTCTCGTAATTTATTTTTTGAAATATGTCATATTCTAGAAAAGATGGTCTGAGAAAACTGCTCTTCTAGCATTACACAGTAATTGTACAGTGTCTTTGCTGTTTCTTTTTGCCATATCAGTCTCTTTGCTGTTTCTTTTTGCCATATCAGTGTCTTTGCTGTAGCGTGGTCGCATACTGGTACTCGAATCGTGTATTCGTATGTACATTTTTCATGTACAGAACACACGGAATACTTATCGTGTACTTTTGGCAAGACAAAAAAAGCTGGGTTTCTGGCCTGGCTTGTCCGGTCAATAGAAGAGGTGAAACAATCCAGCAAGCTAGCAGATTTTTGCTGCGGCGTTACGATTGAAGAAGCCATCAAGCAAGCTCTCTGTGCAGTGAACAGCTAGCAGATTTGCATGACCTGTGATTAGATAATCGAAGTAACCCTGGAAAGTCAAGCAAGTACGCATCGTTCCCGCTGTCCGAAGCCACCTTCTCCTTCCCAGAGACCCAAGGAGGAAGAAAATATTGGTTTTAGCACCTGAATCTATCAGCTGGATCACCGCAAAAGTTCAACTTTTATTTGTCAAGTTACTGAACACACGTGATGAAAAATGAAATAGGTATGAACTTTCGCCATTGATTCTTAAACATGACGTATCAAAGTGTAGGACACGCAGGCGCGGAAAAGTAGTACAACTAGCTCAAAACCACGACACTCATATTAATTCGAAGGGGTACTAATACTTTCGTTAAATTATCTGGCAAGACATTTCTGGCTTGAGTTTGGATGGAGCATATGAGATATGACAATGACATCGTGTTGTGGTTGTGTGACGCCCTAAAATCGGTACTATGTAGATTTAAGCGCTCCCGTCGAAATCCGCATAATAACGATTTTAGGTCGTCCACCAGACATAATGTGCACGCCGAAACATGCGCATTATGTGGGTGGAATTGTGATAACATTACAATAGTTCCGATACATCCACAAATACAGCAGAAGATAAATTACAACAACGACTCGAACGAGTCAAGATACAAATATACAATACAAAGATACAAATGACAGCGGAAACAGAATAATATCCGACTATGGATAAGAAGCAAATTGGACTAAGAGTACTGAAGATAAGCGATGGCGCCATATCCCTGCCCAGTCAAGCCGGAGGGATTCCCAAGCTAACGTCGTCTGACTTCAAACCTGTTGACTGCACATAAAGCACATCCGAAAAGAGGGTCAGGGTACTCTCTGGCAAGCAAAACCGACTTGCCTACTTTCTACACCATCTCCCAAAATATGGGGTAGGTGGACTTAGCGGCAGCAACACTAGCAACCTAAAGAGACACGCTACAACTTCCGTCTAATCAGAGAGGGATAAGAGAGCGCATAAAGTAAATATCTACAACTAACACCAAACATAACCCATTCTCGAATTAACCCCCTCAACCAAGCATGAGGAAGCAATTCGGAAACTCACATGTTGAACAGTTTTTATTTATAATTTATTGTGAAAGTAATTCTATATTACTAATCAAATTAATTAACATTAATTAGGTGCAAGTTGTCTAGATCTTGTTAGCCAGCATCATCACCAAAGTCGTCCATAACCGTGGACACGGCTAATCGATAAGATTATACCCTGCAGGGGTGCACTACTGTACCCATACTCGCATGATCAACCCAAGCAAGCATCAGGTCTTCTCAACACGACTTATTCCTTCACGGCAGCAAGTCCAAGTGCCACCCATATGAGTTGTTACCCGCGTCAAGAGTCCGACCGAATCTCAATTGCGGACTCATTAGTTTGTGTCCACGCGCCATGCGGCTCAAACCACAGTAAGAACTGTCCGCTTCGCGCGCACCACACCTATATGACCCCCCCGTATCAAGTAACCTCTCATCAATCATCATCATCATGCACATGGATATGAGCAAACGGAAAACCCGAACTAGTTGCGGCACATGGACAAGCTGAAGATCCGTTCAAAGTCGAGGGGGGCTCCATAGGGCCTCCCACAAGTGGTTAGTGCGCTCAAAATTGGATCCGAGGACAAAATCTCAGTTCCTAGGTCGACACTGAGCAGAACAAAGCACCTCGTAAGGCCTTCCGCCTGGTGCCTTATCATTTAATTATAATACCCATATATAAGACAACATTTTATTAAGGTAGAAGAATCTATCATACTAAGCAGATGAAACATAAGACCAACAGACGACTCGCACAATCAACTCTAAGCATGCGCTACGACTCGCAAGGCCAACAGATAAACAAACAACAGGTGATGGGATGTGGGGATAAAGTTGTATGGGCTGCAGGATAAACATGTGATGGGATCGTGATAAGAATCGAATACTAGGGTAGCAGAGATCAACGGCAGGAATGAAAGACAATGTATAGGTAAACAAGCAAACTTTGCTTGCCTGGAATCCCGCATGGAAGCAGATTTTGTCGTTGCTCACACATCTCAACGTCGTATCCGCGAAGAAGTAACAAACACTGGAAAGCGTAAAAGATGCATTTTACAACTACGGCAAAAGATCCAGCATGATCATATGAGAATGATGTATGGCATGGCAAGATGCATTGCGAGATGCACTTAATCCGAATTAAGCGGAAACGGGATTTCCGACAATTAATATTTAGGTGCAAGTTATTTATTTACCCACAATATTAAATGTTGGTTAGCATGGCAAAACATGGCATGGGTGATCTAATTAAATTAAATGAAATAGGGCATTATATATTTATTACCCCACACATTCCATATTTATTATTTAGGTGATTTGCTACACCCGCAAACCCAAGAGATGCAACACATGCAATTATGATGCGATATGCACAAGATGGATGACATTTAATAAAATAGGTTTAGTGTTAGGGTTTGGGTCCGTACGTTGGATCGGGAGAGATAGGGTTCGAAACCGACGTCTTCGGTCCGTAGAGGAAGTAGTCGTTGTCGTGGAAGTAGTCGTCGCGGAACCGGGGCATCGTCGTTTGTCGGTGTTGTGGAAGTGGTCGGGTAGTCGTGGCACGTAGGAGCACGGCAAAAGGAAACCGGAAGGAAACACGCACGGGCGGGTAGCACCTCGAAGGGTGGACAAACACGGACAACAAAACACGCCGAGGTCTTGCGGGCATTTCACCGAACATTTTGCGGGCGGCGGAAGCGGGGACGCCACCGGACGGAGAACCCGGCGGAGCGGAAGGAGGCCGGCGCGGGCTGCGAGCACGCGCACGGCGACGGACGCGCACGCGGGCGGCGTGGAGCGTGCGGTGGAGCAGCGGCGCAAGAGCGCGGCAGGGAGGCGGCGCGCGCGGGCGGCGCGGGCGACGGCGGCGCGTTGCGGAAGGCGGCGGCTGGCAGCGGTGGCGCTGCGTGCGGGGCGGCCGGAGAGAGGCGGCGCGCGCGCGAGCAGCGCGGGGGCGACGACATCGGGGCGCGCCGTCGGGCGCGCTGGCGGCGGCGTGGAGGCGGCCGGTGTGCACGGGGGCGGCGGCTCAGGGGTGGCCGGCGGCGCGGCGGCCGGAGCCGCGGGAGGAGGCGGAGGAGAGGGCGTGGCGCCCGACGGAGGAGGCTGGGGCGGCGCAGCCGCGGCGCTGGAGGTGGAGGCGCGGCCGGCGTGCGGAACCCGGGGCGTCGGGGCGCTGCGGGCGGGGTGGAGAGAGGTGCGGCAGCGAGCGGCTGGCGGCGCGGCGGTGGCCGGAGGCAGCACGCGGCCGGCGGCCGGAGGCGGCGGCGGCGGGCCGGAGCGCGCGGGAGCTGGGCGTCGGGCGCACGGGGGCGTGCGGGTCGGGCGGTTGGTGCGTGCTGCGGGAGCCAGCTCGAGAGGAAGAAAGAAAAGAAAAAAAAAAGGAAAGAAAAGAAGAAGAAAGGAAGGAAAGGAATGAAAAAAAGAAAAGAAGAGAAAAAGGAAGGGGAAAAGAGAAAAGGAAAAAAAGGAGGAAGTGGAGGGGGCGGCTGCAAAGTTGCAGGGGTGGGAAACAAGTTTCCAGTGGGGAACCCTAGGGTTTGGGGTTAGATGGGCTTGGGTTTTTATTTGTCACCGTTTATTCTTTTTCGTTTTATATTTTTAGAACAAAATCGAAAATGAATTTGAACACGGATCTTATATAAAATATTTTTAGTTTTAAATAGATAATTTAATAAAATAATTTTTAATATTTTTAAAAGATTTGAAAATAACAAATTTTTAATTAATTTGAAATGCATTTGAATTTAATTGTGGAAATTTAATTTAAATGCAACAAATTAAATTAATGAGATGCAATGCGATGCTATGACGATGTAAAAAGAAACACATAAAATTAAAAGGGGATAAATCCCGGGGCGTTACAGGTTGCGAACACGGAGTGTCACCACCATGGAACCATGCATTATTCTCTTCCAAAAACTGTCTTTGCGGGACAAAACGGGGAGTCCTTTATGGATGAAAAGAACTCAACGGCGTTTGCCCTTTCCTCTTTATGGATGAGACCAAGGCAAGACAAGGATAAGCAATCAAAGGAGCATCCAAATCCGTGTCTGTCATTTGATCGCCTGGTGAAAAATAGTTGGGGATAAGCATAGATCACGTACGCGTTGCGATCGAGCGTGTCATGTCAGGAAGTCATGATTTGTAGTCGCGGTTCGCCTACAGGAAGAGCTAGCAGATGCTCGATATGGAATGGAACTAGAGGTCCAGGTTTCACTTCCGTTTTCCTGATTCAGATTGCTGAGAATTGTGTTATATTTATATTTATTTACGTCCTCCGTTTTAAATATTGATGGATCTAGATATGTTTTATGTCTAAATATACTCATATTTAATAATTCTAAGACACTTTTTTCGAGACGGAGGCAGTATCTATGTGGCCTATGACTGTGATACTAGACTCTCTCAATTTAGAGACTTAAGACAATTTAGAGACTTAAGAGCAGAAGAAAAAAATGGGCAAATTCCAACATCTCCCAAAAAGAGATGTGGAAATTTTAAAGAGAAAATTATCTACCTTGCAAAGATATCTCGGCAGGATCAAATATATGATGAGATTGCCAGACATTGTGATCGTCCTCGATAAGCAAAAAGAGTATATAGCTCTTCAGGAATGTGCCATTTTGGGGATATCTACTATTTCTTTAGTCGTTACAAATTGCGACCCAGATCTCCCGAATATATCGATTCCTGCCAACAACGACATTATGACTTCAATTTGATTGATTCTTAACAAATTAATGCTGAGTCAACATTCGTACTAAGCCTAAATAATTATAGTTTGACGACTAGATATTACTTGAATGTCATATTTTCATTGATTGTTGTGATAATTACATCATACATGCCTAAATTATTAGAAATAATTATGTATAAATTTCATTATAATACATGTTAATAGTTTAATCGAGCTAAACGAGTAACTTCACGAGTTTACCGAGTCAAGCCAAGTTTCATTTCTGGACTCGTTTATTAAACGAGTCGAGCCGAGCTGGCTCGTTAGTTCACCGAGCTTAAAAAGTCGAGCCGGCTTGACTCGAATTCCAAACCTATTACCAGCCAGCCCTCCAATCCCACCTCTCTCCAGTACGTACACACGATTTAAAACTTTGAGCCTACTCGATAGGGGATAACGAACACAGAAAGCTCCATACATGTGAGATTAGGGGTTTAAATTGGCTGATTTATACTAGTGACGGGTCTTATGGCATGTAATGACGTCAACCTCTTCTTAACGTTGACACATATGATATTATCTAGTTGAAGGAAGAATACAAAAATAAGTGGTTGCCTTTCCTTAGCTAAAGAGATGATCTTCAAAATAAGAGAATAGTCTTTTCTCCATTATACCATATGTCTTCTCTTATCAACACAAATTTTCCACTAAAACGTAATTATTTCTCATTAATTGTTAGGGGTGACCATAAAAGATAATGCATTGCTAATTTATATCTTTTATATCGTAAAATCTATTCCGTGCCTGCGCACCGTTCGGGCGCTACAGAGTGCTCGCATGGTGACGCGTCCGATTGTAATCCCACGCTTCTTGCTGTTTTGGATCACGGTTAATGCTGCCACGACAATGGACCGAGTCAATTCCCCATTCCCCTCTTCCTCCGCCTCTCCAATCTCAACGGCGGCGCGCTTTCGTATCCCACTTCTCTCCCTTCTCTAGACAGCCCACCGCCGGCCAACACCATCTAGTGCATCCATAGCCACGCCTCCGCTGCCCCCAACAGATGTAGCCCGATCTCCGCCGGCCACCACGACTGCTGAAGAAGACCCGCGCCGCCGGACGGCGATCAGCCGTTGAGAAGGCTGCGCACGAGGAGAGAGCGCGTACGTCCTCGACCGAGAAGAGGTCCACCGCCTCCGCAATATCCTGTGACGAGGGCTGGTCCATTTCCGTCACCTGCCTCTCGGCGGCGCCGGCGGATTCCTTCGAAGAAGCTGAGCAGGCCTGGACGCTGGTGCCCCGTGCCGTGCACAGCAGCAACGGCCTTCCCTGCTCAGGGTTCAGGTGGGATAGGTTGGAGACCAAGATGGCGTTGGTCTTGGTCCAGGTCAAGCTGACGCCGGATGGCCGCAAGGCTTCTACAAGGGCTGGGAGCCACTCCGTACTCCTGCTTGGCTAGTACTGCTCTTCTTCCTTCTCATTTTGTCTTCTGCATTTGACTGTTGAATTGTTCCAACTGAATCAGTCATACAAATATGTGTTGCTGAACGATGACTGTTGTTTCATCAGTAGTAGGTTTGGCTCGAAACATAGTATGCCAAGTTAGTATGTATTTGTTCATATACACCTTACATGTGGATATAGTTTTAGTTCAACTATAGTTATTTATTACATCCATTGCATGTATAACCTACTGGTTGGCAACCGTTGTGAGAGGAGCCGGTGAAGAAGCTGCGGCATGGACTCGCCAATCGACGCACCTGAGGCAGGTGGCCGCGAGAGGGTAGCGAGGGCGTGGTGTTGCGTCCAAAATGTTGGGCACTCCTGTCGACCTTTTGAGCCGCTGAGTGTTTCAACCTCGCCCGTCTCTCTGTCGTTGTTGCTTCATTGCTGTCATTTGGCTGGACGCGCCTTTGATTTACCCTCATTATTGGTCATGGTTGTGCTGGTCTAGTAGCCACGGTTGTGCTGATAGGGGTTCATCTTCCACAAGTTCAGTTTCTTCTGTTTTAGAATAGACAGTAGGTTTGTGTAGTTAGTACACATGTAGTTTTTGCTCAATAGTTTTGTACATGTGATCCCAACCACGGTATGTATGATGCAATTTACTGTGTGATGATCTGGAGATACTAAGCAGGGTTCTCTGAATGTTGTGTTCAAACATTATGAACTTTATGTTGAAATTTTTGGAAGAAACCATGCATACAAATGTTTTTAGATCTCGGCTGGATGTATTTTTCATGCTTAAAATGTATGTTTTTACTATTTTTGTAATACATACGGGGCAACAAACGATCGATGTATTATGGATGTGGTATGCTTATGGATGGAACAACCCCATAAAATCATTAGTACTTCATGTTATTTTTGACACACAGGATGAATGTTTCTACATCTAAAGTTTTTATCATATTATACAGTGAGGATTTATTGTATAATTGTAGGATGTAAATTTCGGAAAATAAATACATCTTATTCATATGGTTGAAGTGACTTTCCTACCTGTAAGATGTATTTTATATTCCGAAGTTTCCATTAGGTTATACAGTAGATTTTCAAGTGTTTATAGATGTAACAAACTCGTAAAATCACGAGTACTGTATGTAATATTCTACACGTTGGTTGTATCTTCTTGACAATAAATGCATCTTGCTAATATGGATGTACTATTTTTCCACACACAGGATGTTGTTTAATGTTCATAGCTTCCAGTTTTTCCGATGGGTTTTTCCATGTCATCAAGATGTAGTTATTGCCTAAATTTACATGTTGTCCTGATTATGAATATCAGAATATACTCTTTTTGCAAGAAGTAGATGTGTATATATATATATATTTGTTACATATATGCACTTTCTTGTAGATTATTAGTAATTGTAGATGAACCTTTTTTCTTACATTGTTTGCATGATTTTTTACATCCATAAGTTTTATATGTACATCCGTCATAATTTTGTAGGTAAACTATCTCTTTTACGTAGGCATATAGTTGCATCAGGAAATTGCATGCTAGATCAATCTAAAGTGCATGTTTTCTTGATCTCTATTCTACATAAAAAATATAGGAATTGAGTCTTGTTTTAACAAATTTGTACATGTAGCAGGAGGGTCTATATGAATCATAATCAGGTTGTGGGGATGGATCAGGAAGTTACATACTACTCCGTACATGTTTGGATCAATGGGGATGCATCAAGAAATTATATACAACTGATGTTTTTTTTATATTTTTGTGTTTCTCCATGTGCTTTACATAAGAAATTACATGGTGATTAGTAATACCGGGAAGGATCTGTAGCAATCAGACCGCCAGCCAGGTAATTAGTGATCTTGCTTTGCTCTTCTCCGAATTAAGAAACAACAGTCCCGTGATGTTTTGTACTAGTAGCAGCGCTGCAGATCGATTGGGAGCAGGGTCCATGGACGTAGGTGGAGAGAAGTTCCGCGCGCCTGTCACATGCTAGCTCCCACGCTGAGGGCGCTACACGACAAAAGGAGAACATGGCCCGCGTTGCCGTCGGGTTCGGACAAGGGGCACTACGTAGGGGCAAAACAGTGCCCGCGCACTACCTAGACACGTCCCTTTTATATTCTCTGAATCATGTGAATGGATAAGCAAATGTTTACCTTGCATGAAGCATTGTGCACGCCCCTTACATCATCCTTACGTCATGCAAGATTCGGCCCTCAAGTTTCTGAAATACTAGCAGACTACTTGTGTGACGTGTCTCTACGCGCCCTTCCACCCCAACACAGGCGTTGTCCCCTCGACAAGGTACGATGCATTTGCGTCAGCACAATGGTGCCAAATAAGGTGTGTACATATGATTTAGTTCATCACGCATTTCCGGTGCATCCTATTTCCAGATGTACTGCCATCAGGCAACTGTGCGCCATCCTTGCCTCGTGTCGGGAGCTTAGGAGTACATATACACCGAATGAATGTAAGGCGGCATCAGCAATTGGTAGTAATTGTTGGAATCATAGAATCACATGTATATGTCCTTTATGCCAGAGTCCATGTTAGTGGTTACGCCGGTTTACTCTACGCAGGGCCGGCTCTAACATTTAAGGCTCATGTGCGGACATTATCAATAGGCCCAATTTTAATAAGGTTTTCATTTTTTCGACTATATTTTCTATGTACACACTTACTAATTATGATAACTAAAATTTTCTGGCCCTGGGCCATCGCACTTCTCACCCTGGGCCAAAGACGGCCTTGACTCTAGCCATAAATAGCTAGATATATGGCCGGTGACTAGTGAGGTAACAATATCAAATATCACTCGATCCATTGCTCATATATAAGATATGGCTTCACTAGCAAAACAAGCAACTCACATGCTATCTACCTTTATTTGCGAGGAAAACAATGTGCGAAAGATATAAATAAATCTGGTTGCCGTGTTGTCGTCTAAGAATAGGATGCATCGAGAAATTGAGTTATACATTCAGGGATGGCCATTGTGTACTTTCAACCTAACTACTGCGTATCTTCGATCCTCGATCTAGAAAGAATGTTAAGTAGGTTTGCTTGGAATAAGCAGACACGTAATTCTAGTGAGCGACCTGTGCCTCTATCTATGGGCTAGTCAAAGTTTTATCATGCACATGGACATTTTATCATGCACTCGGCTCCAGGTTTCACATCCGAATGAAAGAAACACAAAAGCTTCTGAAGGATTTGTTTACCTTGTAGTATCAAGCATACATATACATGTACTATTTGCTCGAAATTTGTCATCAGATTCGCACATCGTGTCTAATTTTTATCCCCTAGTGAATAATAGCTCAACTTGAGCAGTAGGGAATATTTATTAAAAATTATACTGTGTTTGCATATCAATGACACACCATTGTCGTCTCGGGCTTCCAATTAATTCTCAGAAGTGTGTCATGTGATCTGTTAAATTATATTTTCGCGGGAATTTTATCTTATATATTCACCATCATGTTACCAACATGAATTTGTTTTATTTTGCAAAAAGCCATGATTTTTTTAAATCGTTTTTTGTATGCAATACATTTAGTAACTAGTCTCCATATTTTTCAATATAAGATGTTTTAGATTTTACCTAGATTCACATGTATGTATATGTATCTAAACATATTTTAGTGTGCATGTTCAACCAACTAAATGTGCAACTAGTCAACAAGTGTAATGTCTAAAACGTATTATATTAAAAAACAGAGGTAGTAACTCATAATATTGTGTACGTGTCTATAAATGGAAGTTATCTAATTTAGAACGAATGAAGTATGTTGCAGGTGAGTGCTAGCTTTTGGGGTTCCAGGTGAGCGCTCAAACACAAACCTGTGTTGAGCATCTTCTTCAGGAGATCAAGCGGGTTTGCAAGCTATATAACCCCTCTTTTCATCGGTAAATGGTAGCTTGAGCAATTGTTTTGGTAGAATGATTGAAGTTAATAAAACTTGTGTTCCTGAGCTTACATGTTACTGATAAACGCCTGGGCATATCAACTCCAGAGCAAGCGGAGGAGGTGAACTAGGCTATAACACAGCTTTCTTATCGGTTATATGTCTGTTTTTTGTTGTAGTTTTGACAGCTTTGCTGCTTGTAATCCAGATCGCAGGCTGGGCCGGAGCGGATGGTGTGATCATCGGCAGCGCAATCGTTAGACAGTTTCAAGGAGAATCCGCTTGTCCTGAAGAAGGGCTGAGAAGAATAGACACCAGTGGAAAACGGAGCTTAGGTTCACTCTTTTAGTCCCAAATTAAATTTGGACCGGGACTAAAGGGGTGGAAGCTCCGAGGTGTAATTTTTTTGGAACATTTAGTCCCGGTTCGTGCCACGAACCGGGACCAAATGGTCTCCACATGCAGTGGCAGGCGCGGGGCCCAGCGCCAGCAACCTTTAGTCCCGGTTCGTGTTATGAACCGGGACTAAAGGTACTCACCTTTATCAGGTTCTTCCACCCCGACTCCTCCATTTTCCAAACCAAGCTCGAGCTCACCATTTTCCCTCTCCATTTCTCCTCTCATTTCCTCTCTCCAAACATAATTAATCCACAATAGTTTACACCATTTGGCAAGATTGAAGGCACCCCACGGTTAGCCGCTTCATTCTCTTTCCGGCATTGCTTATTTAGATCATTTTGCCCATTTCAAATTTTTTGTGCAAACAAGGTGTTTGATAAAATGCCTAAGTTAGGATTTCATTTGTTTCATATGTGCAATTTATGCTCAAACTAAATAATGATTTATGTGTTTTAGTGTGGTGAGGAGCCTTAACGACGTCGATCGCCCGCGCCGTCCCGTCACCGGCACCACCTCGGTGAGCCTCTATATTTTATTTTATTTTATTTTTAAGAACATAGCTTTTATAATTTAGATGCATAGTTACTACTTGTATAATTTTCTAACTTGTATTATATGTATAGTGGCATGGTTCTGATATCCGCCCCCGTCGGTCCTCGTCCGGTCTATGATTCGGATGTGGTATATTTTCAAAACTATTTATTTCATTCTATGTTTCTGGCAATTATGGCGACCAACTTGACATAGATTTATTTTTATCTAGGAGGTAGTTGAACCAGAAATTGAACCTGACCCTATTGTCGAGTTTTTGGATAAAGAAAACAATGATTTGAAAGCAAAATTGAAAAGAAGTGAAGATCTTTATCTTCAATGCTTAGAAGATAAGATGAAATTAGAGCTCAAACTTGCCGACGTGGTCGATGGTAACGAGATCAAGATGGATGCAATGCGCTTGAAGATAAAAAGGATTAGAAAATATGACATTAATCGGGAGGCTTGGTATCATTATGCTGTGGGTTCAATATTTACCTTAGTTGCGATTTTAATCGCATTTGTTGTTGAATTTAAATTCTTTAGATAATTTTTATATTTATTTCAGTTAATGTATGTTTTATGAGAACTATGTATTACCAGTTGTCACTACTCTACTCTTATTTTAATGGATGACATTGTATTAATTAATTTGCTCTTACATATTATTTATGACAGTAGTGTAATAATGGGGTTCGATATACTTTTATGTAATACAGATGAACCGACAATGGATGTACGGTGACCGATGTTGTCCTGAGTTCATTGATGGCATGCATAATTTTCTCCATGTGGCTGAGGCAAACAAGTCGAAGAACGATTTTATTCGTTGTCCATGTAGTGCCTGCAAGAATATGAGTGATCACTCTACCTCAAAAGTCATTCACTCACACCTCTTGCATAATGGTTTTATGCCTGGTTATTATTGTTCGATCGGGGTCCGTCCAAAGACACTTGACTGGCCCGAGAGGTCAAAATTCTGGTTGTTCGCGCATGGGGCAATGTTGGACCCAGAAACCGGAGATATTGTTGGAAAAGGAAAATGGAAGGTTCTCGTTGATAAAATAAAAAAGAAGCTTGAAGCAGCAATTAATGATGTTCGCAATGGTGTGTTCAAACCCGATAGAGAGGATGACGAGCTGACACGGGCCCTAGGGAATCCTGAACATGTTGGACGAGCTCGAGACTTTCCTGGCGGTGCTACGTTTAAGGCTGCGTGGCCGGAATCCGCTCACACTTATAGAAGCCGTAGCAGAGATAAGAAGAAGGAGGCCGACCGGATATTACAATTGGAACGTGAAATGAAGAAGCAGCGGGCGGAAATAAAAGCATTGAAGGAGCAAAGAACGGAACCTCAGGAGCGACACCAATTAGATCATAAAGCAGATGCCGCCCCATCTCAGCGTAGAAGCAGCGTTGGTTCCACGCGTCAAGTCGATGGTCCCTACCCAGTGGATGACATCACAGAGCCTACAGGTTGTGATCTACATATAGCAATGAGAAACATAACTTTGAAGGTGGCGGTGGGGCAAGCTTTAGTAATTCAACCTGGAGAACTCTACCATTGTGGTCAAATTCTAGATGGCTACGCTCGTGTCGGGGTGGATGAAATTATGCTGGGATTTGAAACCTTGGAACTTGAGTTCCCTGGAGGTGACGAGGAGAAGACGTTGGCAGATGTCAAGCATGCCTTCGCCCTATGGCTCAAGAAATACATCGTCCTTTCAGAACAACCAAGTCCACACCTCGTTCTAGGAGTCCAGCTCACCAGCAAAGTCCACTCTTCCTCGAGAGGGATCAAAGACGGAGTCCATCTCCACCTCATCAGCAAAGCACACACCTCCCCGATAGGGACCCCAGCCCGAGTCCATCTCCAGCACATCAGCAAAGCCAACCCCCCCCCCCCCCCCGAGAGGGTTCCTAGCGCGAGGCCATCGCAGTCTGTGCCAGTCCGCCAGAATGTTAAGTCGCTCTCGAGTAGGCGCCAGTCTGGTTCTCCTGTTAGGAAGAAACCTAGAAAGCAGAAAACACCGCCGCCTACTCCAAAGTTACCTTGGGAGAGAAGCGTCGAGGAAAACGATATCGCCTGCAAAGAACATACGGATGCCTGGCTTGCTGGCGTGAAACAGAAAGCGTTAGCAAAACAATTGCCTCCTGCAAAATTTACTGCCGAAATTTCTCAGGAGAAAATTGACCGTTGCATCGATGCCCTATACAACCCCCCACCATCGCCGCCAACAGACTATGATCACAACATTGGTAAGTCATATGACGAAGAGATGGATGATCGATCGAAAAAAGGGAAACAAGTTGCCCAACTCGGAGAACAAGACGCACAGTCGCCCCCCCCCCCCCCCCCCCGCTCAAGGTGCTTGATGACAGAGTTCTCAAAAACATCAATGTGCGGGAGCTGGTATATTCGGGAGATGATATCCCCTTCGCGGATGTTGTTCGTACTTATATTCACGGGGAGAATTTTGTCGACGGCGACTTACCCACAAGAATGCGTCAATTTCAAGCCTGGTACAAGAATACCGTAAAGGAGACGAATAAAGACGCTCTCATGATGGCAGTTAAGGAAGGGCATTATTTTCAAGAATACTCCGTTGTCCTTTACTTCGCCGATATCTTTCATTTATACAATCTCCGGGCCCTCGACAAAGCTATCATGAGTTCCTATTGTCTGTAAGTGATCTATTCCTGTAATAATGTTTTAATTAGCTCTACTCGTTCATTGTCTGTGATAATCCTCTCTATAATATTTGGTGTGCTTTATTACGCAGAATGAAGATGCTCGAATTCAAGAAGCAGAAAATCAACCACATTGGGTTCATTGACCCCTCTATAATGCATGAAGAAAACATAATTGATCCAAGAGTTAACAAGGATACAACGGGGAATTTGCTAATGTTTTTCAAGCGACAAGCTTACAAAAAATATATATTATGGCCTTACAATTTCAAGGGAGTTTTACTGCTTATTACACATTCTATTTTTCTCACCCGATGTTAAGTTTAATTGATGAGTTATTGCATGACTATTTATAAACGTGCGTAGCTTCCACTACATTCTTATCGTTATTAACTTGCGGAAAGGAGAAATTGTTGTCCTTGACTCGTTAAGAAGATGCCCTAAACAATACAAGATCTGTTTTGATTTGGTGGCAAGGTACTTTCTTTTCTTATCGCCTCTTTCGTTCATTTCCTAATATCAAAGAATATATAACTCATTCATTCATTTTCTTGTCATGGAGCGTTTGGAAAATGTTCCTCGCGGAACATCCGAACATTGGATGACCAGAGAAACTGCGCTGGCGTAGTAACGATGTAAGTAGTACTATAACTAGTCCCATGCACCATTATCATACTTTATTATTATTTGATTAAATTCTATTCTTCTATAGACTTGCCTTAAACAGCCAATAGGGACTAATCTATGTGGATTCTACGTTTGCGAGTACATGCACACTGTGGTCAACGAGAGTTTGAAGAGCAAAAGAAGTATCGAAATACGTAAAGCTCTAGTCACAACATTATTTTTGTACCATCAATCGTGATGAGTTTTATTCATTTCATATCTCATGTATTCATTGTGATATAATTTTTTTTACAGTTGGCAAGAAAGCGCAACGAGTTACCAATAAAGACCCGCTTCAGGGCGCTTGCAGAGGAGTTGACGGGATTTTACCTCGCCCATGTCATACCGGAGACCGAAGAGTACCACTATGTTAACCCTGGTGGTGCGAACATGTAATAGTGATCTCCATGTAACAAAATACTTCTAAGTATCTGGAACCGGGAAACGTGATATTCATGTACCACGCGTACTTAAGTGTGTATGTGTTATCAACACATGATCTTCATGTAATTGTATATATGCATGATGCAACTTCATCTAGGTTCGTATAATAATTTATACGTGTTTTTCACCCATCGAAGTCGTAGCATCCGAAACCCCTACCACCGACGCATCGATATGGTACCATCCGAAACCCCCTACCATCACACATCGACTATAGCATCGACGTGGTACCATCCGAAACCCCCTACCGTCATGCATCGACGTGGTACCATCCGAAACCCCTACCCAGAAAACCGGTCGAAAAAAAAAAAGGTAAACTCTGAAATGAAAAAAAAGCAAAACACTGAAATGTAAAAAAAAAAAACCCTAGTCCCGGTTCGTAACACGAACCGGGACTAAAGGGTTCGCCCCCGCGCGCCCTGCCATCTCCACGTGCGGAGCTCTAATTGGTGGGGGGTGCGATCCCGGTTCGTATTGAACCGAGACTAAAGGGTGGGGGCGCTCTAGTCTCGGCCTGACAGTCTCGGTTGCTACATCGGGACTATAGTCCCTGTGAAACCGGGACTAGAACCCCTTTTTCCACTGGTGAGAAGAGTACGTCAAGAGCGGAGCATCAAGGCTACTGTCCCATGAGATGAGCAGCTCCATCACGAACAAGCTAACTCGATCTTAAGCAGATCGATCTTCCGGCAGTCTCAAGTATTGAAGGGCTTGGTATTGGTAGCCGTACAGCGTACAGCGTATGCGTATTCGATTCAAGTGCTTAAAACTAGCTCGATGGGCAAGACTAAACACTAATTGTTTTTTCCAATCACAATTATCAATTTACTTTAAAATTCGTACAACATGTTTTCCCGGAAAGCACCGGAACATTTCTCAAGAAAAAAAAATGTGAAATGTCGTATTCGTGTGCAGATTGAAACGTGAATATTGGAATTTGGAAGGACTTATCCTGAGGGGGGTGACAGGATAAGGTCGCGGTGCATTTATATGGCTGGCTTGAGTTTTGCATCCGAGACTTTCTTCTCGTTTTCCATGGCCGAGGCATTTAGGGGACAAAGTCGATGCGCTGAAAATGACACTGCCTTTCAGATTATTCGTTAGGGATGCAAGGTCTATCAGGCTGGGCTAGAGTGCGAACCCCATGGTGATGATACCAGATGCCGATAGAACTTTTTTTTGTTCTATGCTCGAATTTATTCCGTGCTCTTCCTTTTTGAAACAGGGAAATACTATATTGATAGTAAATTTGCAGTGTTTTTTGCCGTATCAGAGTTGTGCATATATTCTTGAACACGTGGTCTTTATCATGCAAGTTGTAGAAGAAAGAAAGAAAATAGTCGTCACGAGTTGGGTTTCTGGCTTGTTTCTTGAACAGGTCAACATGGAAGAGGTGAAACGTATCTGAATTTGAGGGAGAAGTGTTACAGTTGAACAAGCCAGCTCTGCCTTGAACTGCCAGTAGATATCCATGACCTATAAATATGTAATTAGATATAATCGAGGTAGCCAAAGCAAAGTCAGTTGCTTGTGCAGATAGGCAATCGTCCTGCTATGTTCTCGTGTTCGAGTGGATCCAAGAGAGAATGGAAGAGTAAGAAGCGAATGGTCCGAACGACTGAGTTTGACTCAGATGCAAAACACTATTAAGGCACAGATAAATAACACTCTCGAATCCAGCAAAAGAATTCTAATTTGAACTTGGATCTTCTTAGTTAAATGCTATGCATTAAGATGGAGAAAAAAAAGTTAAACAGGACCTCGGTCTATCAAGTTCGCCCATGTGCATATTCTTCACCGACTTAAAAAAATATAAAGCAATCAGGTCATCAAGTTGCCTCTCCGCTCGTCAAGGTGGGGTGACGGATTGATGAACACGTCTCCAAACTGATGACTTGATTGCTACTCCCTCCGTTATTAAAGCTATGAACACTAGTGGAAAAAGGGGCACTAGTCCCGGTTCCAGACAGGCTCTAGTCCCGGTGTAGCAACCGGGACTGTCAGGCCGGGACTAGAGCCCCCTGACCCTTTGGTCTCGGTTTAACACGAACTGGGACCGGAGCCCCCCCCCCAATGAGCGCAGCGCACGTGGCCGCGGCAGGGCGTGCGGGGGGCGAACCCTTTAGTCCCGGTTTGTAACACCGGGATTAGGGTTTTTATTTTTTTACATTTCAGGGTTTTGCTTTTTTCATTTCAGGGTTTACTTTTTTTTATTTCTACCGGTTTTCTGGGTAGGGGTTTCGGATGGTATCACGTCGATGCGTGACGGTAGGGGGTTTCGGATGGTACCACGTCGATACTATAGTCGATGTGTGATGGTAGGGGGTTTCGGATGGTACCATGTCGATGCGTCGGGGGTAGGGGTTTCGGATGCTACAGCTTCGATGGGCGAAAAACACGTATAAATTATTATACGAACCTAGATGAAGTTGCATCATGCATATATACAATTACATGAAAATCATGTGTGTTGATAACACATACACATTTAAATACGCGTGGTACATGAATATCACGTTTCCCGGTTCCAGAGACTTAGAAATATTTTGTTACATGGAGATCACTATATATTACATGTCCGCACTAGTCAAAATAGTGGTACTCTCCGGTCGCCGGTATGATATCGGTGAGGTAAAATCCCGTCAAACTCCTCTGCAATTGCCCTGAAGCGGGTCTTTATTGGTAACTCGTTGCGCTTTCTTGCCAACTGTAAAAAAATGATATCACAATGAATACATGAGATATGAAATGAATAAAACTCATCACGATTGATGATACAAAAATAATGTTGTGACTAGAGCTTTACGTATTTCGATACTTCTTTTGCTCTTCAAACTCTCGTTGACCACAGTGTGCATGTACTCGCAAACGAAGAATCCACATAGATCAGTCCCTATTGGCTGTTTAAGGCAAGTCTATAGAAGAATAAAATTTAATCAAATAATAATAAAATATGAAAATGGTGCATGGGCCTAGTTATAGTACTACTTACATCGTTAGTACGCCAGCGCAGTTTCTCTGGCCATCCACTGTTCGGATGTTCCGCGAGGAACATTTTCCAAACGCTGCATGACAAGAAATTGAATGAATGAGTCATAAATTTCTTGATATTAGGAAATGAACGAAAGAGGCGGTAAGAAAAGAAAGTACCTTGCCACCAAATCAAAACAGGTCTTGTATTGTTTAGGGCATCTTCTTAACGAGTCAAGGCCAACAATTTGTGCTTTCCGCAAGTCAATAACGATAAGAATGTAGTGGAAGCTGCGCACGTTTATAAATAGTCATGCATAACTAATCAATTAAACTTAACATCGGGTGAGAAAAATAGAATGTGTAATAAGCAGTAACACTCACTTGAAGTTGTAAGGCCATAATATATATTTTTTGTAAGCTTGTCGCTTGAAAAACATTAGCAAATTCCCCGGTGTATCCTTGTTAAGTATTGGATCAATTATGTTATCTTCATGCATTATAGAGGGGTCAATGAACCCAATGTGGTTGATTTTCTTCTTCTTGCATTCGAGCATCTTCATTCTGCGTAATAAAGCACACAAAATATTATAGAGAGGATTATCACAGACAATGAACGAGTAGAGCTAATTAAAACATTAAATTACAGGAATAGATGACTTACAGACAATAGGAACTTATGATGTTTTTGTCGAGGGCCCGGAGATTGTATAACTGAAAGATTTCGGCGAAGTAAAGGACAACGGAGTATTCTTGGAAATAATGCTCTTCCTTAACTGCCATCATGAGAGCGTCTTTATTCGTCGCCTTTACGGTATCCTTGTACCAGGCTTGAAATTGACGCATTCTTGTGGGTAAGTCGCCGTCAACAAAATTCTCCCCGTGAACATAAGTACGAACAACATCCGCGAAGGGGATATCATCTCCCGAATATACCAGCTCCCGCACATTGATGTTTTTGAGAACTCTGTCATCAAGCACCTTGAGCGGGGGGGCGACTGTGTGTCTTGTTCTCCGAGTTGGGCAGCTTGTTTCCCTTTTTTCGATCGATCATCCATCTCTTCGTCATATGACTTACCAATGTTGCGATCATAGTCTGTTGGCGGCGATGGTGGGGGGTTCTATAGGGCATCGATGCAACGGTCAATTTTTTCCTGAGGAATTCCGGCAGTAAATTTTGCAGGAGGCAATTGTTTCGCTAACGCTTTCTGTTTCACGCCAGCAAGCCAGGCATCCGTATGTTCTTTGCATGCGATATCGTTTTCCTCGACGGTTCTCTCCCAAGGTAACTTTGGAGTAGGCGGCGGTGTTTTCTGCTTTCTAGGTTTCTTCCTAACAGGAGAACCAGACTGGCGCCTACTCGAGGGCGACTTAACATTCTGGCGGACTGGCACAGACTGCGATGGCCTCGCGCTAGGAACCCTCTCGGGGGGCGGTTGGCTTTGCTGTTGAGCTGGAGATGGACTCGGGCTAGGGTCCCTATCGGGGAGGTGTGGGCTTTGCTGATGGGGTGGAGATGGACTCCGTCTTTGATCCCTCTCGAGGAAGAGTGGACTTGGTTGGTGAGCTGGACTCCTAGAACGAGGAGTGGACTTTGCTTGTTCTGAAAGGACGATGTATTTCTTGGGCCATAGGCCGAAGGCATGCTTGACGTCTGCCAACGTTTTCTCCTCGTCACCTCCAGGTAACTCAAGTTCCAAGGATTCAAATCCCGGCATAATTTCGTCCACCCCGACACGAGCGTAGCCATCTGGAATTTGACCACAATGGTAGAGTTCTCCAGGTTGAATTACTAAAGCTTGCCCCACCGCCACCTTCAAAGTTATGTTTCGCATTGCTATATGTAGCTCACAACCTGTAGGCTCTGTGATGTCATCCACTGGGTAGGCACCAACGTCGACCTGACGCGTGGAACCAACGCTGCTTCTACGCTGAGATGGGGCGGCATGTGCTTCATGGTCTAATTGGTGCCGCTCCTGAGGTTCCGTTCTTTGCTCCTTCAATGCTTTTATTTCCGCCCGTTGCTCCTTCATTTCACGTTCCAATTGTAATATCCGGTCGGCCTCCTTCTTCTTACCTCTGCTACGGCTTCTATAAGTGTGAGCGGATTCCGGCCACGCAGTCTTAAACGTAGCACCGCCAGGAAAGCCTCGAGCTCGTCCAACATGTTTAGGATTCCCCAGTGCCCGTGTCAGCTCGTCATCCTCTCTATCGGGTTTGAACACACCATTGCGAACATCATTAATTGCTTCTTCAAGCTTCTTTTTTATACGATTAACGAGAACCTTCCATTTTCCCCTTCCAACAATCTCTCCGGTTTTAGGGTCCAACATTGCCCCATGCGCGAACAACCAGAAATTCGACCTCTCGGGCCAGTCAAGTGTTTGTGGACGGACCTCCGATTGAACCAGTTTTTCTTCATAGGATAACCACTTAGGAATGGCGCTCTTGTAGCCACCTGTCCCCAATGTATGGTGGTGTTCCTTCAGCCTAGCATTCAATTTATTTATCGTCGATCGGGCCACAGCCATAGGTGATTCCCTATACGCCTTAAACGCCGCCCATTCAGATTCTAACTTCTTCCCTTGTGCTCCACTGAAATCTGGCACTTCTTTGGTTTCTACATATTGATTCCATAACTTTTTCTTCCAGTTCCGGAATTGTTCCGCCATCTTAATAAGAGTCCACTTCTTGAGGTTGTCCTTCTTCACTTTAGAGAGATCTGACGGGAGGGTGAAATGTGACAACAGCGTGTTATAGACCAAATCCTTAAGAACTTGGTGGACATAACATGGGTCGTCCACATTTGCGACCGCCGGCTTATTCCATTCGCGTATGCTGATTGGGATCATGTCCCTAACAATAACTCCAACTTGATTTATAAATTTGTTGCGGTTCTGTTTTGGTTCGAGCGGTTCGCCGGAATCAGCAATTTCCTCAATCGGTAACTTTGGATCCTCGCTCGTCATTCTTTTTGCCTTGCCTCGAGGAGCACATGGTGGCTGCTTTTTTGCAGATTTGCTCGATCCGGATGGCTAAAAGAAAAATAAGTCATTAATAAATGCAACATAAATCAATTAATGCATGTAGTTAACAACAACATATCGCCATATTTATTATAAACACATATACACCTCTCCGCCGGAGTTTGCTATCACCACATCAAAGTCTTGTGACTCGATTCCAAAGTCGTTAAAAAATTGGTCGAAATCATAATCATCTACATCTCCTCCAGCTCGGGCATCATTAAAAATAAGTTGTTCCATTTGGTCTTCCATCTCTTCGTCTCGTTGAAATTGTGCTTCTTCTATCTGCTCGTCTCGCAAGTGCTCCATAGCTCTACCTGCAATCCATAGCTCGGGCATTATAATCAATTTTACATTTATTCATCTGAAAAACATATACAAGTAGAATAATTGCAACAAGTATGGATCATATAGCACAACAAGGTGGCAGCGAAGAAAACAGTGTGTGCTCATCTTGCATACCTAACACAAAACTATATATATGGATCATATTTTAGAATTGTGCATATCTAACACAAAATCATCTTTTTCGTACACATTTACAATCATCTCAATTTGCATATCTAACACAACATAATATATTACAATTTCAAGTCATAGCATCCATAAAACAGAATACCGAGAAAACTACAATTATGTAATAAGAAATAGCATCTCATAAAACATGTCATAGCTTTATGATGTCATGAATGTCGAAATCATCCATACATGGAGGTTTGGTGTAGCAATTGCTGGACGGGTGTCCTAGCATTTTACATGTACTGCAGTATTCACTTCTTTCTTGACTTGTTTCAGCTTCTGGATTAATTACCTTGGCAAGTGTTCCTCTTATTCCCCTACGATAAAAAACAGCGACCAAATTAATTTGTCTATTATACTTAAGTATACTAGTAGAACAAAGTACTTAACTATTAATCAGGAGCATATGTTTATCTACAAATATGACAGTGACAAGAAATCCTCAACACTTGAAGCATTCTAGGATAATCGTATAAGTAAGGAAACAATGTGTGGAAATATAAAATATTAGTGCTTTCCTAAAGAAGAACATGGAATGAAGAAGCAATGCAATCCTACTATTACACCATCAGTTACATTGCAAGAATACACCTACAAAATAAATAATGTGCAAGAATACACCAACTATTACCCTAACAGTGAGCATTATTTTAGTATGGCAGCTATAGGAATTTGAATGCATCATGATAAATAAATACATCAACATCAAGTATGCCCAAAATGTTGCGACAACATACAGTAGACAATACATATAGTCCGCATAAACTTTAAAAACTATGTTCAACGAAATACTGATACATTAAAGTGAATGGACTGTCAAGAGAAGTGAGGACCAAAATCGGGTGCATCTTTCCTCCTTAACCACAAGAGCAAACAACAGTATTGCATTTTCAAGCTCATACATATGCTGACAATTCACAACCAAAAACTACTATACATTGTCTCACTAGGAATCAAATAAACAATGATGCTAACTTGTTCTTACAAACCACGTAATAAATAAGCCTACAGTCTACCAAATGTCAATAGTTTAAGTTACAAACCACATGATTCAAAGAAAACAAAAAAACAGTGCATATAAGTGGAACAACTTACAAGAGTACTACATGAAGTCCCTGATCCACTCTTTGCAAGAATGGTACACAAATATTACATGAAGTCACTTTTCAGATTCTAAAGGCATACAAGCATGCAATTCAAAGAATTTAAATTACAGTGTCGATCTCTGAAATTACATCCTAAATTACAGTGTCATATCTTTGTTCTGTTGATCAGAAATTATTATACATGGATTGTATAGTACCACTCTCGAAGTTTCCTATGAAAATGAGTGCACCTAAACCTAAACCTAAATCAGTGCACAAATTAAGAGCTCACCTTGAGAGCGACGAGGAGCACCGGAGCAGCACGGAGGAGCCGCGGGCCGGAGCAGCGCCGGCCGGAGCAACGGAGGAGGCCGAGCCACGGGCACGCGCGTCGACGCGGACGAGGCCGAGCCGCGGGCGTGGAACTAGGAGGCGCGGCGGCACGGAGGAGGCAGAGCCGCGGGCGTGGAGGATGTCGAGCCGCGGGCGACGGCGACTAGAGCAGCTAGAGGGAGGCTGGAGCGCAACAGGGCGGCGAGAGGGAGCAGGGCGGCGCGCCGGAGCGGAGCAAGATTTCGCCGCTCAGAGAAGATCGATTTGGGGAGAATGAAATTTTTTGACGCGAAACCGCACCTAAACGCTCTAACAGACCTTTAGTCCCGGTTCGTGTTACGAACCGAGACTAAAGGACCCTTTAGTCTCGGTTCGTAACACGAACCGAGACTAAAGGCTTGACTGGGCCGCAAAATTTTCCGCGCGTAGCCCAGCGGCCCTTTAGTCTCGGTTGGTGTTAATGATTTTTTCCCTTACTTCTTTTTACTGGTTTGTGTTTCTGTTTTCTTTTAAATTGTTTGAATTGCTTACTTGTTTGTTTATTATTTTGGTTTACTTATTTTTTGAATTGTTTTGGTTTCTAGTTTTTTTTTATGTTTTGTTTTATATTCTTTCGTTTAAGATGCCAAGAATTCTAACTAATTTCCCCTAGTTAATTGAGTTTACGTTGATTTTTCGAAAGTAATTCAAATTTGAACTACAACTATTTGATAGTTTGGTCTGAAACTTTTGGAAAAATCATTTTAAGGTACACAACTAGTGGTTATATCACAGAAACATTGATAGTTCTAGAAAATATCACCTCTTCCAATGATTAGTCGTAGCGACCGTTTTGATCGTTTTTAAGAAAAAATGTAATAAAGTGATAAACACCTCAAAAAATCAAATCATTTGGCATGGGCTCCTTATATGTGTACTAGTTGCTAGGAAAAATGATAAACTTGATTTTTGCCTACATCTGCAAAAAAAAGTCTTCACAAAAAGGTCTATCATGTATGAACATCTAGAAGTTTCAAGACAAATGACCAAATTATGGTCATTTCGACGACATAGTTTGTGATAAAGATCTCATACTCCACACATAGGTGCATATTGGTATATTAAACAACCATGCCAAAGGGATTCTTCAAATTATTTTCATAAATATCATTTTCCTTTTTTTAAGTGCAAAAAATGAGGTTTTTTGTGAAGTGAGTACAGAAAATATGATTCCAAATGGCACCCAACTATTTTTCACTAAGAGTGGTGCACATATGATGGATGATCCCCAAGTATGAGTTTTTTCTTTGAATTCTAACTAATTTCCCCTAGTTAATTGGGTTTATGTTGATTTATCGAAAGTAATTCAAATTTGAACTACAACTATTTGATAGTTTGGTCTGAAACTTTTGAAAAAATCATTTTAAGGTACACAACTAGTGGTTATATCACAGAAACATTGATAGTTATAGAAAATATCACCTCTTCCGATGATTAGTCGTAGCGACCGTTTTGATCGTTTTTAAGAAAAAATGTAATAAAGTGATAAACACCTCAAAAAATCAAATCCTTTGGCATGGGCTCCTTATATGTGTACTAGTTGCTAGGAAAAATGATAAACTTGATTTTTGCCTACATTTGCAAAAAAAGTCTTCCCAAAAAGTCTATCATGTATGAACATCTAGAAGTTTCAAGCCAAATGACCAAGTTATGGTCATTTCGATGACATAGTTTGTGATAAAGATCTCATACTCCACACATAGGTGCATATTCGTATATTAAACAACCTTGCCAAAGGGATTCTTCAAATTATTTTCATAAATATCATTTTCCTTTTTTTGAGTGCAAAAAATGAGGTTTTTTGTGAAGTGAGTACAGAAAATATGATTCCAAATGGCACCCAACTATTTTTCACTAACACACCTCAGATTCAACGTATAAACAGCTCAGAATCTCTCAAAAGAAACACACCTTAGATCCAACGTCTCACAAGCGCTAGAAAGAAACACACGATCCATGTGCTTCTTTAGTCTCGGTTGGTAACCAGTTAGCTTGTGAGACGTTGGATCTGAGGTGTGTTTCTTTTGAGAGATTCTGAGCTGTTGGATGGGCGCTATCATGACCAGTTAGTGAGTCACATGACCCTATATATAGCCCCCTCTTGAACATGTTCGGCAGTCATTGTCTCCTCATTCTACTTCATCGACAGAATACAAAGCATTCGGATTCCCTGCATACGCCCAACGGTGCATATCATATGCAGGCACTCACGAGCCACCGTTGGGCTGTATGCAGGTGAAATCGTGTGTTTTGTTCCATGTATCTACAAAATACTTCAGTTCACTTGTTATTCTGATACAAAACATTCGGATATTACACATCAACAATAATATCCCTCTCTAGTGTTTACTTGTTCTTCTGATTGCGTCGTAACCACGGACAATCTTCTTCATTTAACTTGATACTTGGATCAGTGTTGACTTTGAAGGGCGGAATGTCATGAAACTTATCGTAATCTTCTAACATGTCTGTCTTGTCCTCCACTCCCACAATGACTCTTTTCCCTGAAAGAACTATGTGGCGTTTTGGCTCATCGTATGATGTACTCGCTTGCTTATCTTTTCTTTTTTTCGGTAGGATAGACATGTCTTTCACATAGAAAACCTGAGCAACTTCACTGGCTAGGACGAATGGTTCGTTCTCGTACGAAAGATTGTTGAGATCCACTGTAGTCATTCCGTATCGTGGGTCTACCTCTACCCCGCCTCGTAGGTTTAACCATTTGCACTTGAACAAAGGGACCTTAAAAGTAGGTCCATAGTCAAGTTCCCATATCTCCTCTATGTAACCATAATATGTGTCATTTGTCCCGTTGCAGTTTGTTGCATCAAAGCGTACTCCACTGTTTTGGTTGGTGCTCTTTTTATCTTGTTTGGCTGTGTAAAATATATTTCCATTTATCTCGTACCCTTGAAAAGTCAATATAGTTGAAGCTGGTGATGAGGCCAACAAGTATAGCTGTTCTTCAACATTGGTGTCATTAATGAGACGTCTTTTTAACCAACTGCTGAAAGTCTTCATGTCTTCTCCATCAATACAATCTTCAGATTTCTCCGGGTACTTGGAGCGTAGAACATTCTTGTGTTCCTCGACATACGGACCCACCAAACTGGAATTATGTAGAACGGTGTCGTGTGCTTGAGTGAAAGAATCCCCGTCTTGACATATTGTTGCTTTCTTTCCTAGGGTGCCTTTTCCATGCAGTCTCCCCTCATGACGTGATTCAGGAACACCGATCGGCTTCAGATCAGGAATAAAATCTACACAAAACTCAATGACCTCCTATGTTCCATAACCCTTGACGATGCTTCCTTCTGGCCTAGCCCGGTTATGCACATATTTTTTTAAAACTCCCATGAACCTCTCAAAGGGGAACATGTTGTGTAAAAATACAGGGCCGAGAACAGAAATCTCTTCGACTAGGTGGACTACAAGGTGCGTCATAATATTGAAGAAGGTTGGTGGGAACACCAACTCGAAGCTGACAAGACATTGTACCACATTCTTCTCTAATTTTTTTAGAGTTAGTGGATTGATGACCTTCTGAGAAATTGCATTGAGAAATGCACATAGCTTCACAATGGGTTCTCGAACATTTTCCGGTAGAAGCCCTCTCAATGCAACCGGAAGTAATTGTGTCATAATCACGTGACAGTCATGAGACTTTAGATTCTGAAATTTTTGCTCTGCCATGTTTATTATTCCTTTTATATTTGATGAGAAGCCAGATGGAACCTTCATACTGCGAAGGCACTCAAAAAATATTTTCTTCTCTTCTTTAGTAAGAGCGTAGCTTGCAGGACCTGGCTGATTCTCTGAATGAGCATCGTCTCGATGCATCTCTTCGCTCATACGTTGATGGGTCTGCCTTCCTTTCGGTGTACCTTTTTTTGACTTCCCATCTTTTGACTTCCCATACACGCCTAAGAAGTTTAGCAAATTGCAACAAATGTTCTTTGTCACGTGCATCACGTCGATTGCAGAGTGAATCTCTAGCATTATCCAATATGGCAGCTCCCAAAATATAGATTTCTTCTTCCACATGGGTACGTGGTTGTTTGCGTCATTCGGAACAGTGAGACCGCCAGGACCCTTTTCAAAGATTACATTTAAATCCTTGACCATATCATGTATAGCAGAACTAGAAGGGCGGGTAGGCCTCGGCCGATGATCTGCCTCACATTTGTAATGCTTGCCTTTCTTCCTTAACGGATGCTTGGGTACAAGAAACCGACGATGACCTAGGTACACATTCTTGTTACCTAAATGTATACTATCAGTCTCAGCTAAACAGTGCGTGCATGCATTGTATCCCTTGTTTGACTGTCCTGAAATGTTGCCTAGAGCAGGCCAATCATTGATGGTTACAAAAAGCAAAGCTCGTAGATCAAATTCCTCCAGTTTGTGCTCATCCCACACACGTACACCTTCCTCACACCACAACTGCAAAAGTTCTTCAACTAATGGCCTGAGGTACACATCAATGTCGTTGCCAGGTTGCTTCGGGCCTTGAATGAGCACGGGCATCATAATGTACTTCCGCTTCATGCACATCCAAGGAGGAAGGTTATAGATACATAGAGTCACGGGCCAAGTGCTGTGACTGGAGCTCTGCTCTCCAAAAGGATTAAAGTCATCTGTACTTAGGCCAAATCTTAAGTTCCTTGCGTCATCTGAAAATGTCGGGAACTCTCTGTCAATTTTTCTCCACTGGGACCCATCCGCGGGGTGTCTCAACATCAAGTCTTTTTTACGATCTTCTTTGTGCCAACGCAACAACTTGGCATGCTCTCTATTGCTGAACAAACGTTTCAACCGTGGTATTATAGGAGCATACCACATCACCTTTGCAGGAATCCTCTTCCTGGGGCGCGGCTCGCCCACAACATCAACAGGGTCATCTCGCCCGATCTTATACCGCAAAGCACCGCATACAGGACATGCATTCAATTTTTCGTGCTCACCGCGGTAGAGGATGCAGTCATTAATGCAAGCGTGTATCTTATGCACCTCTAATCCTAGAGGGCATACCACCTTCTTTGCTTCATACGTACTAGACGGCAATTCGTTATCCTTTGGAAGCATCTTCTTAACTATTTTTAACAAATTTTCAAATCCCTTGTCAGAAGTACCATTCTCTGCCTTCCATTGCAACAATTCAAGTGTGGTACCTAGCTTTTTCTGGTCATTTTGACAAGTTGGGTACAACAATTTGGCGTGATCAGCTAACATACGCTCCAACTTCAACCTTTCGTTTTCACTTCCACAGTCCATTTGTGCATCACGAATGGCCCGACGAAGATCATCGTCGGGCTCATCAATAATGGGATCTTCTTCAGTTTCGTCTTCTCCCATTGTAGTATCACTGAACCAAGGATACTTGTCATTATCCTCCTCTTCTTCATTTTCTTCCATGATAACCCCTGTTTCTCCGTGCTTGGTCCAACAATAATAACCAGGCATAAAACCATTATGCAAGAGGTGTGAGTGAATGACTTTTGAGATAGAGTGATCATTCATATTCTTGCAGGCACTACATGGACAACGAATAAAACCGTTCTTCGGCTTGTTTGCCTCAGCCATATGGAGAAAATTATGCATGCCATCAATGAACTCAGGACAACATCGGTCACCGTACATCCATTGTCGGTTCATCTGTATTACATAAAAGTATATCGAACCCCATTATTACACTACTGTCATAAATAATATGTAAAAGCAAATTAATTAATACAATGTCATCCATTAAAATAAGAGTAGAGTATTAACAAGCGGTAATACATAGTTCTCATAAAACATACATTAACTGAAACAAATATAAAAATTATCTAAAGAATTTAAATCCAACAACAAATGCGATCAAAATCGCAACTAAGTTAAATACTGAACCCACAACATAATGATACCAAGCCTCCCGATTAATGGCATATTTTCTAATCCTTTTTATCTTCAAGCGCATTGCATCCAACTTGATCTCGTTACCATCGACCACGTCGGCAAGTTTGAGCTCTAATTTCATCTTATCTTCTAAGCATTGAAGATAAAGATCTTCACTTCTTTTCAATTTTGCTTTCAAATCATTGTTTTCTTTATCCAAAAACTCGACAATAGGGTCAGGTTCAATTTCTGGTTCAACTACCTCCTAGATAAAAATAATTCTATGTCAAGTTGGTCGCCATAATTGCCAGAAACATATAATGAAATAAATAGTTTTGAAAATATACCACATCCGAATCATAGACCGGACGAGGACCGACGGGGACGGATATCAGAACCATGACACTATACATATAATACAAGTTAGAAAATTATACAAGTAGTAACTATGCATCTAAATCATAAAAGCTACGTTTTTAAAATAAAATAAAATAAAATAAAATATAGAGGCTCACCGAGGTGGTGACGGGACGGCGCGGGCGATCGACGTCGATAAGGCTTCTCACCACACTAAAACACATAAATCATTATTTTAGTTTGAGAACAAATTGCACATATACACAAATGAGATCATAACTTAGGCATTACATCGAACACCTTGCTTGCACAAAAAAATTGAAATAAGCAAAATGAGCTAAATAAGCAATGCCGGAAAGAGGATGAAGAGGCTAACCGTGGGGTGCCTTCAATCTTGCCAAATGGTGTAAAATATTATGGATTATCTAGTCTTGGGGAGAGGAAATGGAGAAGAAATGGAGAGGAAATGATTTTGAGCTCGGGCTCGGTGGGAAAAATGGAGTGAGCAGGGGTGGAAGAAGCTGATAAAGGTCAGGACCATCAGTCCCGGTTTGTGTTACGAACCGGGACTAAAGGGTTCTGACGCTGGGGCCCGCCTCTGCTGCCGCATGCGGTGAACCTTTAGTCCCGGTTCGTAACACGAACCGGGACTAAAGGTCCCTCACAAATCCGGCGGTGTGGCTCTCACCCCTTTAGTCTGGGTTCAAAAAATGAACCGAGACTAAAGGGGTGAACCAAAAGCTCGTTTTCTACAAGTGGAAGTTTCAGTTTTTTGTCTCACGTGTATCTTGACATGTTTTATTAGTATAATTAATATAAATCTTACACTGAAACACGTCTAAATATGTGCGGGGAAGAAAAAACTAAACCTTCTTATATTGATAGGGAAGGGAGTATGTTTTTTAGTCGGTGCTCAACGTATAGATGCGGTACAACTTTGATAAACAAGACAACCACTACACTTAACTCATGCATCATGATAAGTTAAAAACAGTTGTGATGACGATAATTTTCATAATAATATTTCAACATCATTGTAATCACTATTCATATATGAAGAAAAAACACATAGGTTACTTCTATCCATGTCCAAGAACATTAGTACGTATTTACCAAGAAAACGAGTATACAATATGGCATCGGTGTCACCACCAGGGCCATGCATGACTCCTTTCCCGAAACGAGAGGTGGTTATGAAACGTGGGGTCTTAATCGATGAAAAGGAATGAACGGCGTTCCATTTTCCCTTTTCGGATGAGACCAATATAAGACAAGGATACATTATCCTTTTAAGCAAGCAAATGGAGTGTTCTTAAAAAAAACAAGCAAAGGGATTATCCTTTGGTCTCCTCGATGGATGGTGAAGAGAAAGAAAAGGGGATAAACACGGATCACGTACGTTACGGTCGAGTGTGTCACGTCATGAAGCCATGATTAGTAGTCACGGTTCACCTACAGGAGCAGATGCTGGATATAACGAAACTAGAGGTCCAGGTTCTATTTAAGTTTTTCCTGGACCAGATCGCCTGCAAAGGCATTTTATTTGTCAGTGTATTATTATGAGATGGCGTTGTGCGTCGGCGTCACAATGTAGCACCGACGGCCAGAGAAACACCGTCGGGGTCAAAACACCGTCGGCGTTCTAATGTGAGACCGACGGCCACCGTCGGCGTCAAAACACCGTCGGACTTCTCCCCCGTATCCCCCGCGTGGGCGTCCTGGACGAAGCGACCTGATCACATTGTAAACCCGACGGTATAACCGTCGGCCTCACTATACAGTTTTTCAGTTTTTCTCAAAAAATTAGATTACATTAAAAAAAATATGAAAAAATACTAAAAAAAGAAACCCTTTGGCATGAAGTCTTTTGACGTGTACTAGTTTTTAGAAAAATGATAAATTTGAGTTTTGTCAACTTTCTAAAACAAAACTTTACAAAAAATATCAATCATATATAAATATGCAATAGTTTTAACACATATGTGTGACCATTATCATGTCATAGTTTGTGATAAAGTGCTCATAATCAGCACATATGTGTGTCATGGTATGTAAAACAACGTCGTCGAAGCGATTTTCAAAAAAAATTTAGAAATATCATTTTCCATTTTTTAAGTGTCAGAAATGACTTTTTTTGTGAAGCAAGTACATAAAATATGGTCCAAAATGACACCCATTTAATTTTCACAAAGAGTAGAACATATTTTATAGATAATAACTTAATATGAGGATTTTCCTTACTTTCTATCTAAATTTGTCTCTTTAATTGACTTTATGTCAATTTTCTGGAAGTAATTCAAATTTGAACTACAACTGTGTGATAGTTTGCTCTGAAGTTCTTACAAAAATAATTTTAAGGTACACAAGTAGTGGTTACAACATAGAACCGTCAATAGTTTTGAAAAATTCGACCACTTTTGATGAATAGTCATGCTCTCCATTTTGATTATTTTTTGAAAGAAATGGAAAAATATGAAAAAGTACTCAAAAAAAGAAACCCTTTGGCATGAAGTCCTTTTACGTGTACTAGTTAATAGGAAAAATGATAAACTTGATTTTTGGCAAACTTTTCAAAATGAAACTTCACAAAAATGTCAAACATCTATAAACATGCATAGGTTTCAAGACAAATGACCAATGTATGACCATTATCATGTCATAGTTTGTGATAAAGTTCCCATATTCAGCACATATGTGTGTCATGGTATGGGAAACAACGTCACCGAAGCGATTTTCAAAATTCTTTTTAGAAATATCATTTTCCATTTTTTAAGTGTCAGAAATGACTTTTTTTTAAGCAAGTACATAAAATATGGTCCAAAATGACACTCATTTAATTTTCACAAAGAGTAGAACATATTTTATAGATAATAACTTAATATGAGGATTTTCCTTGCTTTCTATCTAAATTTGCCTCTTTAATTGACTTTATGTCAATTTTCCGGAAGTAATTCAAATTTGAACTACAACTGTGTGATAGTTTGCTCTGAAGTTCTTACAAAAATAATTTTAAGGTACACAAGTAGTGGTTACAACATAGAACCGTCAATAGTTTTGAAAAATTCGACCACTTTTGATGAATAGCCATGCTCTCCATTTTGACCGTTTTTTGAAAGAAATGGAAAAATATGAAAAAGTACTCAAAAAAAGAAACCCTTTGGCATGAAGTCCTTTTACGTGTACTAGTTAATAGGAAAAATGATAAACTTGATTTTTGGCAAACTTTTCAAAACGAAACTTCACAAAAATGTCAAACATCTATAAACACGCATAGGTTTCAAGACAAATGACCAATGTATGACCATTATCATGTCATAGTTTGTGATAAAGTGCCCATATTCAGCACATATGTGTGTCATGGTATGGGAAACAACGTCACCGAAGCGATTTTCAAAATTCTTTTTAGAAATATCATTTTCCATTTTTTAAGTGTCAGAAATGACTTTTTTGTGAAGCAAGTACATAAAATATGGTCCAAAATGACACCCATTTAATTTTCACAAAGAGTAGAACATATTTTATAGATAATAACTTAATATGAGGATTTTCCTTGCTTTCTATCTAAATTTGCCTCTTTAATTAACTTTATGTCAATTTTCCGGAAGTAATTCAAATTTGAACTACAACTGTGTGATAGTTTGCTCTGAAGTTCTTACAAAAATAATTTTAAGGTACACAAGTAGTGGTTACAACATAGAACCATCAATAGTTTTGAAAAATTCGACCACTTTTGATGAATAGTCATGCTCTCCATTTTTACCGTTTTTTGAAAGAAATGGAAAAATATGAAAAAGTACTCAAAAAAAAGAAACCCTTTGGCATGAAGTCATTTTACGTGTACTAGTTAATAGGAAAAATGATAAACTTGATTTTTGGCAAACTTTTCAAAACGAAACTTCACAAAAATGTCAAACATCTATAAACATGCATAGGTTTCAAGACAAATGACCAATGTATGACCATTATCATATCATAGTTTGTGATAAAGTGCCCATATTCAGCACATATGTGTGTCATGGTATGGGAAACAACGTCACCGAAGCGATTTTCAAAATTCTTTTTAGAAATATCATTTTCCATTTTTTAAGTGTCAGAAATGACTTTTTTTGTGAAGCAAGTACATAAAATATGGTCCAAAATGACACCCATTTAATTTTCACAAAGAGTAGAACATATTTTATAGATAATAACTTAATATGAGGATTTTCTTTGCTTTCTATCTAAATTTGTCTCTTTAATTGACTTTATGTCAATTTTCCGGAAGTAATTCAAATTTGAACTACAACTGTGTGATAGTTTGCTCTGAAGTTCTTACAAAAATAATTTTAAGGTACACAAGTAGTGGTTACAACATAGAACCGTCAATAGTTTTGAAAAATTCGACCACTTTTGATGAATAGCCATGCTCTCCATTTTGATTATTTTTTGAAAGAAATGGAAAAATATGAAAAAGTACTCAAAAAAAGAAACCCTTTGGCATGAAGTCCTTTTACGTGTACTAGTTAATAGGAAAAATGATAAACTTGATTTTTGGCAAACTTTTCAAAATGAAACTTCACAAAAATGTCAAACATCTATAAACATGCATAGGTTTCAAGACAAATGACCAATGTATGACCATTATCATGTCATAGTTTGTGATAAAGTTCCCATATTCAGCACATATGTGTGTCATGGTATGGGAAACAACGTCACCGAAGCGATTTTCAAAATTCTTTTTAGAAATATCATTTTCCATTTTTTAAGTGTCAGAAATGACTTTTTTTAAGCAAGTACATAAAATATGGTCCAAAATGACACCCATTTAATTTTCACAAAGAGTAGAACATATTCTATAGATAATAACTTAATATGAGGATTTTCCTTGCTTTCTATCTAAATTTGCCTCTTTAATTGACTTTATGTCAATTTTCCGGAAGTAATTCAAATTTGAACTACAACTGTGTGATAGTTTGCTCTGAAGTTCTTACAAAAATAATTTTAAGGTACACAAGTAGTGGTTACAACATAGAACCGTCAATAGTTTTGAAAAATTCGACCACTTTTGATGAATAGCCATGCTCTCCATTTTGACCGTTTTTTGAAAGAAATGGAAAAATATGAAAAAGTACTCAAAAAAAGAAACCCTTTGGCATGAAGTCCTTTTACGTGTACTAGTTAATAGGAAAAATGATAAACTTGATTTTTGGCAAACTTTTCAAAACGAAACTTCACAAAAATGTCAAACATCTATAAACATGCATAGGTTTCAAGACAAATGACCAATGTATGACCATTGTTATGTCATAGTTTGTGATAAAGTGCCCATATTCAGCACAAATGTGTGTCATGGTATGGGAAACAACGTCGTCGAAGCGATTTCAAAATTCTTTTTAGAAATATCATTTTCCATTTTTTAAGTGTCAGAAATGACTTTTTTTGTGAAGCAAGTACATAAAATATGGTCCAAAATGACACCCATTTAATTTTCACAAAGAGTAGAACATATTTTATGGATAATAACTTAATATGAGGATTTTTCTTGTTTTCTATCTAAATTTGCCTCTTTAATTGACTTTATACTGATTTATGTTGGTTCTTGTTTGTTTTAAAAGACATTATTCATTATGAAAATGATGGCATGGATGTCATATTTGGATTCCTCTCATTTTTATGATCGATATAGACATTTTATTTATTAAATTTTGATATATCAATATGAACATATGAATTATTTCTTATTAAATGGAAAAGACAAAACAAAAACAAAATAATTGATTATTATTATTATTCAAGTCTTATTAAACATAGTTATTTTGTTTATTCAAATCTTATTTTTGAAATTTTAAAGATTAAAAAATATAATATCTGAGATGAGGGTTAATATGATTGCTATCATACTAATAGCAACAAGGTATGACATCTCAACTGGAATCTCATTTGAATAGAACTCAATAGTTAAGCGTGCTTGGCCTGGAGCACTATAAAGATGGGTGACCGTCTGGGACGTTTGACTAAGGGTGAATAGTTTGAGCTAAGATTATGATTAAGTGTGTGAGTCGATAGTTTGAGCTAAGATTATGATTAAGTGTGTGATATGAGATTAAATATATGACTAAATTGGAGTTAAAATAATAATAAAAAAGTTGAAAAAAAATAATTTTTTTTAAAAATTGGTAGAGTCATCTATGAGCCCGACGGCATTGCTGACTAAATTGGTAGTTATAAGGCCGACGGTTATACCGTCGGACTCACTATGAGCCCGACGGTATTTGCGACGCCGACGGCGAGCCCGATGGATCACAGCCCGACGGCCTTAGGCCGACGGTGGCCGTCGGGCTCACTTAGGCCGAGGGTTTCTGTGCTGAGTCCGACGGCAAATGCCGTCGGACTGTGCTGTTACTCCTGTAGTGTGGGCTTTTGCCCACATAGGATTCGGGAGACTTTAGTTTCAGTTTTTGATTGTAGAGGGAATTTTTCCTAACGAAAAATGTTGTATATAACCATCTATTCTATCTAATCGGACGGCGAATTCGACCGCTTTAAGACTAAAAAAATTTATTATGAGAAAAGGACGATAATTAATTCTTATCTGTATTCCATGGCTCGTATTTGTATTCCATGACTTGTGTTCGTTTCTAAAAAAGGCAGTGCATGTTGCGACAGGTCGAAGGGAAAGGAATTCTTGTACGAACGGTCAGAGAAATGAAATTGAAAGAAAATGTGTGTTGCCGAATACCGTGGCGTGCTTGGCTCGGAGCCATGGACTCGGCCTGAAAAAGAATATTTTAGGGTGAGTGATAATGAATAACACACACGGAAGACTTCATATGTGTATAATTAGGGGGTTTAAGGGGTTGTTTGCGTGCTTGTGCTAGCGGTGCAAGGTGTGGGCGAGCCAAATACCAGAGCAGATGTTGGATATAACGAAATTAGAGGTCCAGGTTCTGCTTAAGTTTTTACTGGTCTACATCGCATACAAATACATTTTATTTGTTTATTTACATGGCCTATGAGCCCCGTCGTCTATGTCATTGTATTATTACGAGAAAACGAACCAGAATGAATTTCGAATTTTCGTATTCCAAGACTTGTGTATTTCCCTTTTTCAAAAAGATGGTGCATGTTAGGTATTCACGAAAATAAAAAAAATGAATTCTCGAGCAAATGCTGAAGGGAAAAATCCACGTTCCGTAATTAATACCGCCCCGTATACCGGCTCGGAGCGGGGACTGCATGTCGAGTCACCATTTCATACCAGCCACCCTCCAACCCCACCTCTCAGCATTTCATATATAGACGATTTTAAAAAGGTGTAAACTATAGGAATAACACACATATGTGATTGACGGGTTTAAATTATTTGATTTATACTAGTACGGGGTATTACGTCATGCAAGATTCGGCCATCAAAGTTCTGAAATAGTACCACTATAATGTGTTGCTAAATGCTCTGCCAGTTCGACACCAGCATTCTCATGCTGTCTAAGTATGACGCACTTGCTCATCAGCCCAATGGCGCTAAACAAATTGCGCACATATGGTTAAGTTTATCTTGTATTCTGGCTGCATCCCATTTCCAGATCATATTGCCATCCGGCGACACAACCGTGTGCCGTCCTCGTTTCCTACGCTCTTTCTCTCCCATAAAACACTTTTCACCTTCTGTATTTGTTACCAGCCTCGTATTGAGATAAGTTGAGATATCTTATAGTAGGAGCACATATACACCGGATGATTGTAAGAAGGCATCAGCAATGGTAATGGCAGACAATGCTTGATTGTTCGAAATACAAAACCACATGTATATGTCTGCATTGATGTCAGATTCTTTGTTAACTGTTACACCGATTTACTCTACGTCATAAATAACTAGATATATGGCCGGTGAGATAACAATATCAATATCACTCTATCCATGATTCCATGGATCATCTATAAAGGTATGGGTTCAGTCGCAACAAGCAACTCACCACAATGTATCTTTGTTTGCATGTGCGGAAGATATAGGATAATCAGGTTACTGTACGTGTTTTCTTCTACGGATAGGATGTATCGAGAAATTGAGTTATACTCTAGTGGTCAGTATCGCATTGTGTGTTTTTAACCAAACGCCTACATGTTTTGCAACTTTGATCAAGAACAAATGTTAAGGAGGTTTGTTTGGAATAAGCGAACATCGTAAGCCTAGTTAGCGAACATCAGTTCTTCGATCTAGAAGGAACTTCAAGATTTCTAGTTTCACGTTTGTATGTTTCTCTGGCTTAGACAGCTGGAAAATGTGTTTTCTTTATTTACTTATGTATGGCCTTTGACACGCGGTGGGGTGTCAGTGTATTATTACGAGAAAAAAGAACTACAATAAATTTGTGTTTTCCAGCATCTTGTATGTTTTTTATATATTTTATTTTTGAAAAGCTGGTGAGACTATTCTGAAAAAAGAATCTCAGGGAATAGGATGCGTCAAGAAATTAAGTTATACTCAGACGTCGGTTCCACATTATGTATTTTCAATCTAACGCTTGCATATCTTCCAACTTCGATCTAGAATGAATGTTAAGGAGGTTTGCTTGGCATAAGCAAACACGTATATCTAGTTAGCGAACACTCCTTCTTCGATCTAGAATGAACGTCAGGAGGTCGAGGTTTCACGTTCGTACGTTTCTCTGTATTAGACTGCTGGAAAATATGTTTTGTTTATTTACTTCTAGATGGCCTTTGACACGTGGTGGGTCTATGTCAGTGTATTATTACGAAAAAAAACTACAATAAATTTGTATTTGTATTCCAGTACCCTGTATGCTATTTATATATTTTTATTTTCAAAAAGAGGGTAGGAGTATTCTCGTAAAAAGAATACCGTTCACAGAAAAGAAAAGAAATTGAAAGGAAATCCACGCTGTCGTAATAGCGGCGTGGGCCGGCTCAGGGCCGTGGACTCGTGATCGCTGAGTCGGCATTTGTACCAGACAACCACCCTACAATCTCCTCTCTCCTTCCTTCCTTCCACTGCGCTCTCTCCCTTCTCCTCCCCTTCCCCTATAAGCGAAACATTCCCGATCATCCCGAACCTAGGAACCTCCGGCCGCCTTGTCAAATCCCATTTCCTCTCGCCACGTCGCGGTTCGTGATCGACCTTGAGCGGTCCGGAGGGCGCGCTTGCTTATTGGGCGGCGGATCATGGAGCACGTCTTCTCCGTCGAGGAGATCCCCGACTCTTATTGGGGCCAGCCATCGCCGCTGACCTCGAGGCGCCCCTTTTGGAGCGTATTTGGAATTCCAAGACTCATGTATTTTCCTTTTTCAATAGGACGGTGCAAGTTGCGACATTTATCCTCGAAAAAAAAGAACAAAAGTTTAGAGAAAAGAAATTGAAAGGAAGCCCGAGTTGTTGTTGTACCACCGAGTGTGTCAGCTTAGAGCCATGGTCTCATGATCGGTTCGGTGAGGCTGAGTCACCATTTCATACCAACCAACCTCCAATTAAACCCACCTCTCACCATTTCGTACACACGGTTTTAAATCTCTTAGTGTAACCGATAGGGGTAATACACACATTCTTTATAAAAAAAAGTATAATACACACAGAATAGTCTATACTATGCGATTGGGGCCTTAATTGTTCTATCTATACCAGGGCGGGGCCTTACATCATGTAAGATTCGTCCCTCGAACATTGAAATAGGACTAGTATGAAGTGTTGCGCTGTTTCTACGTGCCCTTCAAGCTCAATACAAGCGTTCTCATGTCAACAAGGTATGTCGCACTTGCTCGAATGGTGCCAACAAACAAGCTGCGCAGCGATAATATCAGTGGATTATAGCTCCAATATTTTCAAAATTTCAAATATAGGTAAAGATCATCCGGAAAAACACAAAATACATATAAATGCATGTACTTAACATCACACATTTGTTATTCTGGCTCCACTATTGGGTATTATAGTCCATCTCATGTTCCCGGTGCATCCTATTTCCAGATGATATTATAGTTAGGCGACACGTAAAACAGTACAGCATCCTCGTTTTGTTCGCTCTTTTTCTCCCACAGAAAAATGTATCACTGTTTGCATTTGCTATACTACCTAGCTAGTTCGATCTTAGCCATCAGGAGAAGTTGAGATATTTATATGCTAGGATTGTAAGGAGGCAACCAATGGGAAATGGCAGACAATTCTTAATTGTTTTAACTACGGAATCACATGTATATGTCCTGTGTTGAGTTCAGATTCTTGGTTAGTTGTTATGCTGATTTACTCAACGACATAAATAACAAGATATATAGCCGGTGAGATAATAATATCAATATCACTCTATTCATATACTTACCGGCACATCTATAAAGGTATGGCTTTAGTAGTGAGACAAGGAACTCACATTCAATCTACCTTTACCTGTGAGGAAAAATGTGTGAAACATATAGGATAATTGTGTTGCTATGTTGCCGTCTAGGAATAGGATGTATTGAGAAATTGAGTAACACTTTTTAGGATGTTAGCGCATTGTGTATTTTCTATAGAATTGTTGCACTAGCTATCTAGATCAAAATTCCGAACTGATGGAAAGGGGCTAGGCAATATATTTATATTTAACATTTTCAACACAATGACTGTGTATCTTCGAGCCTCGATGTAGAAAGAATGTTAAAGGAGCTTTGCTTGGAATAAGCAAACATGGTAGGTTTAGTCAGCGACCGGTGCCTGCAGCTAGCGGTGGTCCAGTCAACGTTTTATCATGCACATGGACGTACCACCTATCTCGGGATTAAAACCAGGGGTCGAGGATTCGCATCGTACGATTTCTCTGGCTCAAATAGATAGACATGTGTTTTGTTTATTTACTTATGTGGCCTTTGATACTGTCTGTTTAACAGTTTAAGTGTATTATTACGAGAAAAAAGAACTGCAAAAAAATTGTTTGTATTCCACCATCCATTATGCTTTTTATGTTTTTTCATTTTTTAAATATGATTTCACAAATCAAAATCCAAAAATACGGTGAGAGAATCATAAGAATATTTTTGAGAACAAAATCTCGTTCACGGAAAATAAAAGAAATGGGAAAGGAAATCCCTACAAATCTCCTTTGAGAGGACTGAGTTTGGTAAAGCCGACGACATGCACATCGACAACCAGCCGCCAATGGAGGTCATGGCTCACCCAGGCCCAAAACGGGTCTGCCGCAGCTCACAGCCGCCGCGCCGCCGCCGGCAGCGCGACTCCACGACCTGCTCCTCCTCTGCTGCTCCGCAGCCCCACCTCGCGTTGTCGTGAACTGCAGAGTGCGCCGCTTCCTGCCCGGGGCCGCTGCCCGACCTCCTCTGCGTCAGCAGCCGCCCCGCCCGCGCAAGGACCGAGCCTGTCGCGCACCACCGGCTCGGGGCCGCCGCCTCGGCGACCATCCTCTGTTGTGCACGCAACAGCATCCCGAGGCTCCTGCCGCTTCGAGCCGAGCTCGCTCCCCCGGGCCGCCCCGAAGGACGACACAGGGTCCTTGATCCGTTGAGGGAGAGAGGACGGCGAGGGCGGGAGTCTGGCGGTGGCGCTGGGAGGATAGGGAAAATAATATTGTTTACCTTCTGGTATAACATATATGAAAGGCTTCATACATGTGTAATTCGGGTTTAAATTACCCGATTTACGCTCGTTTTAGGCATTACATCAGCAAGATTCTGCCCTAAAAGTTCTGAAGAATAGTTCCTCTGTGAAGTCTCGCTACATGCCCTTCCAGCTCAACACCACGATTCTCATGTCGTCAAGGTATGACGCACATGCTTATCAACGCAATGGCGCTAAACAAGTTGCGCACATATGGTCAAGTTCATCTCGTATTCCCACTGCATCCTATTTCTAGATGATATTGTCATCAGGCAACCCAAACCGTGTGCCATCCGTGTTTCCTACGCTCTTGCTCTCCCATAGAATACTTTTCACTATCTGGATTTGCTCCTAGCCTCGTATTGAGAGAATCAGAGAAGTTGAGATATCATATACGAGGAATACTTATACACCGGATGATTGTAAGGAGGCATCAGCAATGGGTAATGACAAACAATACTTTTTTTTTAAATTAATGATAAACAATACTTGATGGTTGGAGCTACATAATCACGTGTACTGATGTACATGTCCTGTGTTGATGTCAGATTCTTTGTTAGCTGTTACGCTGATTTACTGTACGCCATAAATAACTAGATACATTGCAGGTGAGATAACAAGATCAATGCCACTCTATCCATGGCTCATCTATAAAGGTATGGCTTCAGTAGCAACAAGCAAACTCACACACAATGTATCTTCATTTGCAAGGAAAATAATGTGCGGAAGATATAGGATAATCAAGTTACCGTACGTGTTTTATTTTAGGAATAGGATGTGTCGAGAAATTAAGTTATACTCAATGGGTTCGATCTCCATTATGTATTTTCAACCTAACGCCCACATATCTTGCAACTTCGGTCTAGAACGAGTGTTAAGAAGGTTTGCTTGGAATAGGCGAACATCGTAAGCCTAGATAGCGAACGTCAGTTCTTCCATCTAGAACGAACAACGAGATTTCTAGTTTCACGGTCGTACGTTTCTCTGGCTTAGACAGCTGGAGAATGTGTTTTGCTTATTTACTTATGTATGGCCTTTGACACGTGGTATGTCCGTGTCGGTGTATTATTACGGGCAAAAGAACTGCAATAAATTTGTAGTTGTATTCCAGCATCTAGTATACTATTTGTATGGAGTATTTTTTTTACTTTCAAAAAGACGGTGGGTGTATTCTCGACAAAAGAATCTCGTTCAAAACAAAAAGAAAAGATGGAAATGGAAAGGAAATCCACGTTGTCGTAATAGCGCCGCGTGCGCCGGCTCGGGGCCGTGGACTCGTGATCGCTACTGAGTCAGCATTTCGTACCAGACAATCTCCTCTCCTCTCTTCTCTTCTTCCTTCCGCTCTCCCTCTCCTTCCCCCCCTTCCCCTCCAGCCGAAACATTCCCGATCAGCAGCCCACACCTCGGATCCTCCGACCGCCTCGCCAAATCCCCACCGGAATCCACCCTTCCCTCCCCTGTAGCCGCGTCGCGGTTCGCGATCGCCGGAGGGCGCGCTTGCTTCCCGGGCGGGCGGATCATGGAGCGCGTCTTCTCTGTCGAGGAGATCCCCGACCCGTACTGGTCCCAGCCGTCGCCGCGGTCCTCGGCCGCCCCTGGCGGCGGAGCCGCGCAGCCCGGAGGAGGGGGTGTCGCCGACGGCGTGGAGGGCGCGATGAACCGGTGCCCGTCCGAGTGGTACTTCCAGAAGTTCCTCGAGGAGGCCGTGCTCGACAGCCCAGCCGGCGCCGACAACCCTCTCCCGATTACCGGCGCGATCGGGGCGGCGGCGGCGGCGGCGGAGGTCAAGCAGCCCGTGGCCGCCGCGGCGACGAGCGCGGTGGTGGACCCGGTCGAGTACAACGCCATGCTCAAGCAGAAGCTGGAGAAGGACCTCGCCGCCGTCGCCATGTGGAGGGTACGGACGAACGACCATTAGCTACCTCTGGCTCATAATGCTACAGCCTGTGTTTGGAATGTTTTGCCGTTTTAGATCGGTCAGGGAGGTTAGCTGAAAATGTGCTCTTGTCTTACGGGCGTCTGTGGTCTGCAGAGCGTGCGCTTGCCTGCTGGTTTTAGGGATCTGTAGATGGTACAGTACAGAAGTTCCATTGAAAGCCGGCATGATGAGGTGGCGAGCTGAAGCGGTCTAGATGCATCCTCAGAAAACCTGTCATCCATGGCACATCCTTGTGTGCAGTGTCTGTGTAGGCAGTGGGTGGCATAGAGAGTATAGATCACATAGCGTGGTGATCATTTCTGAATTTCTGTGAGTGTTTGGGTGCTGAATGTACCTGCAATTTCATGAAGCTGTGGCTTTCGGTGGGTGTTTGGGTGTTAACTGTCGGGGAATGTTTGGCTGTTCAACGCAAACGTCTAGCTTAGCTGTGTATGCTTTAGTTGTGTGATGTCAGCTTAATTTGTTGTCTCTCGTCCGTGCGTTTCCAGCTTTACTACCAATGAAATTAGCTTATTTTGTAATGTGTATACTCTTGGGAATTAGATTACCTTTTGACTTACCTTTTGTCTAATTTCTTACTGTAATTTTGTTGATTTGTAACAAAAGCTCATGTCATTTTTATCCGCAGGCCTCCGGTGCAATGCCCCCAGAACGTTTTGTAGCTAGTTCCTCCTTGCCAAATGCAGATGTTCCACATATAGGCACTATTAATCCCATAGGAGGTACTTATCTTCTGATCACATCTTCGAACTAGTTAGGAATTACAGCTGCTTAATGATTCTTAAATGTTTGATTTATTACATTTTCCCCTGATTCTATCGGAATATTCTTTTTTAAATGAATAGCATTTTTTCTTCCAACCTTATTGAAACCTTACTTTGTTATATCTCCATTTTTGTTGTATCTACTGCTAACAAGTGTGTTTATGGTTGCCTTACTCGAGGATGGAGTGCTTAATATTTATTATTTTTCCCAAGTCGGAGGAGGGAACACTTTATATCGTGTTTTTAGTGCTAAAAAAGCATCCTTTTTTTCGTCGAGCAAGGATATGTGCACTTCAAACTTAATTACTACGTTATGCGGTGAAAATCCTGGTTCCTTGTAATCATGCTATGATGTGTGGTGAAACATACACCAAAAGTATATCCTATGATTCCTGACATGACATGTCTGGCTTTTGGGCACATATCAGGTAATGTGGTTCCAGTTCAAAACAAGCTAGTTGGTGGCGCAAGTGGGGGGTTGGGTCCACATTTGGTACAAAATGTTGATGCCCTTGTAAAGCAAGCTGCTAGCTCTTCATCGCGGGAGCAGTCGGATGATGATGATATGGAAGGAGAAGATGAGATTACTGGGAATGCGACCCCTACTGATCAAAGACTACGGAGGAGGTAATCCTTCTTACCTTCTTGTGAGATATGTACATTATTAAGCTGTCTCATCATGCATGAACAGTGTGTGCACCACAGCCTCGCTGTGCGAAGATGACGTCAGAGTTAGATATATGTATGTGTATGCAAATTATAAGTATCTTTTATATATGGATCTTGTGCACACTCGTATATGCCTACTCTTTTATCGACACCAAAATATTAAGTATATATCATGGCATGCTGGTTTGTGGTATAGTATTTTGATTATCCTAAATAGTGCCTTATGTTCTGCTGGTGCTGGGGTCTTTGTAGTGACGCCATTGAACCTTCATTTGGATACTATGCTAGCTTTCTTTACTGGTTCCAGGAAGCAATCCAATCGGGAATCGGCCAGGCGTTCAAGAAGCAGAAAGGCAGCACACTTGAATGAGCTGGAAGCACAGGTCTGATAATTTGCATTGACGTTTCTGGGCTGACGGAGGAATATGAAGTATTTGGCTAATGGGTTTTGTTGTGGATGGATGGCTTATTACAGGTATCACAGTTAAGAGTTGAAAACTCCTCACTGATAAGGCGGCTTGCTGATGTTAATCAGAAGTACAATGGTGCTGCTGTTGACAATAGAGTATTAAAGGCAGATGTGGAAACCTTAAGAGCAAAGGTATGCTCGTGTATTATATGCTTTTGAGCTATACATCGGTTGGAGGTTGGACATTTAGGCTTTGTTTCAAATGACATATCCAGCTCAGACTGCAAAATATACCAGTCTCTATAGTCTGACCATGGTTATTAATAATTTCAAGCTGACAATGGTAATGCATAAAAAATTGCAGGTGAAGATGGCAGAGGACTCGGTGAAGCGGGTGACAGGCATGAGTGCTCTGTTCCCTGCCGCCTCTGATATGTCATCCCTCAGCATGCCCTTCACCGGATCCCCATCTGAGGCCACCTCTGACGCTGCCGTCCCAGACGACCTAAGCACTTACTTCTCAACAAGTGAAGCTGGAGGTCAAAACGGGTACATGCCTGAGATGGCTTCCTCGAGGCAAGAGGACGACAATTTCATTAATGGGGCCCTTGCTGCTGGCAAGACGGGCAGGAGTGAGTCGCTGCAGAGGGTGGCGAGCCTGGAGCACCTCCAGAAGAGGATGTGTGGCGGTCCTGCTTCGTCCGGGTCGACCTCGTAAGGGCGGTCTTGCTTCTTTGGGTAAGAAAGTCCCAAAAAATGATGTGGGCAGACATTCTTTGTGGACGTTGATAGTCCTGTGTTATTTGTTTCGTGGCTGTGACATCTAGTGTACCCCTCACCATGTTTGTAAAACACAGCAGATTTAGTAAATTTGGATGGCTGGTTTCATGCACATGCTTTCACACTTTTAGTCGGATCGGTTAAATTTCTGAGCAAGGTGGATTGGTTTGCTTATCCTCAACAAAAACTTGAATTCAAAATGCTGCTTTAAGGGCCTGTTTGGATATTGCAGCCATCCTTTGACACACTCAAAACTGAGAAATGACTTTATAAACTTTAAAATCCACATAAGTGTGGCTGCCAAAAGCTTTGGCGGCAAAATGTGGCTGACAACTAAACATCCCCGAAAAGTTCACAGGCACAACACCACCTCACCTGAAAATTGAGAAATCACGGTATAAACTGTAAAATCCCCTCTGCTCATTGGTCATCTGAATTTAGAAACTCCCAGAAACCAATAAATTCAATTTCTCATTACAGGTTTACGGCAAACATTTAAGGTACATCCACTGTTTCAAAATATGCCCACGAAAATATACAAGACTGCAAGGGTGGGCTTGAGTGCTTATCCTCAAAACAATCCATATATCAACTTGTTCACAAGTGAACAATAATCAATGAATGAGGTGGTACCTCGTAAGAACACCCTACCTACAAAAGTGCATAAAAATATTCATGTGTTACAACAAAACGCTTGTGAAGCACCCGACGCCAAAATTCCCATCTCTTTCACAAGCAAAACGATCTGAGACAGGCTCATGGGTCGTGCAGACCGTCGTCAAACAAAAGCCATCCAAATTCATGGATGAAAGATTCAAACTAGCTTCCTGTTCTATCTTTTGGGGGATATATTTTCCCTCCCTTTCGGAAATAAAAACCATGTGATCAGTCTGATCTTGCACGAGTGGAGTTCTTGTGAGAGTTTTTGTATAGTGGGAGCAGCGAGCGACTCCCCCGTTTCCTTCTACCAAAGCAACGCCAGTAAAAAAGCCAAAACAATAGCAGTAAGGCAATGGGAATTGCCCATCTGCGCACACAGAGTGTAGCATGTTAGAAAAGGAAGCAGCCCACTGGGATAGAATATGCTACTTATATTGACGTGGATTGAAAGGCTACCTGTCCAAATCGAGAACAGGGCTGTACACGATCGTTTCCCAGGAAGAAACGATGATGTGCCAGGCTGGATTATAGTAGAGTGACTCTGCTGACCAGAACATTCTCGTGTACGTTTCCAGGAAGATAAACATCACCCAGGCAGCAATTTCAAGCAGAAGGAACTTGATGACAAAGCGCCCAAGCACGACCATGACCAGAGAGAAGGTCACCAACCAATTGAAGAGCTTGTTATTGTACTCCTTGATGAAAAGAGCACGAGACTTGAGGAGCATCTGGATGCAATATCAAATTGGAGCTTAGTCGGAGACATGTCATAAAAGTTTCAAAGGATTGAAGCAGCCTGTAGATCGATAAGAAAGGCTGAAGACAATGATTTGCAGAATCCATGAAAGGTTCCCTGCTTCCAGATTTTAAGACATGGCATGTTAAATAGCTGATTCAACATTGAGTCATATCCGTAAGAAAAGAAATGAATTCAAGTGGTAGATCCATCGACATATGAAGAAGCACTTAACCCGTGCTCAACCGACCCATCTAGCTTGAGTATGATGGGTGTTCAAACGACAGATACAAAGCTGAAGCATGAGTTATTGTGGGTTATTTCTCAAATCCTTATGCATCTACTCTACCCCCTCCGTTCCAAATTAGATGACTTTCGTTTGTCTAAAAGTGGATGTATCTACGCATGTTACAAACGGAGGGAGTAGTTCATTAGCTCGCATGTTTTTTTTTTTACATGATGCCACACTAATTGGAATTCCCTCTTCTATCCTTAAGCTAGCTATGTTGTTGACTTGTCATGCAAAGCATGTGCGGAATAAGAGACGGACCTTTGACATTCTAGTTTCATATCTTTCCTTTGCTGGCCCCACGCATTCCATTACAAAAGTCTGATTGCAGTGAAAAAATCCGGCATTGAACTTCGCCATGGAAGGAAGTTTCAAGACTTGAAGTTCATCCATTTTATCTTCGCATTCCGAGAAACGTGCTTCACAAAGTTTTCCCGATTGATACTCATTAGCTAGAAGGAAGTTTCTGTACACCTACAAGGTATACCCTGTAAGTATGTAAATATATTGTCTTGAGGGAAAGTTTAATACAAGGCATGTAAACAAGGTAAAGAAACTAATGAAAAGAACCTTCATCACTACTAGTCTTATAAAAGTTCAACACCAGGGTTATCATTTTACAACATAAGAAACAACTAACAGAATTGAGAATTGATCACGTGAAGATTTGTATCACCATATTACAAACTATATTCATACCAGGAAGTATATCTAGGCGCATTTGCTAATCCGGTCTAAAATGCATCGTAACATTAATACTGTTTGGAGAGTAGGTGCATTTAAACATTTGTTACACAAGAACAGCATGCGTACAATAACAAACCTTTTTAATCTCGTCTTCAAGCTTGAGGACTGACTGATGAGCATGATGCTTACCAAAGTGCTGCTTATCAAAGAGCATTTTGGCTTCATCATTTGCCACTTCATGAATTTGTTGCAGTTTGTCTACTGGTACAGGTAGACCGAAGCCATCCATTTTTTCCTTATAAACCTTCAGACAGCGGTCAAGAATAGCCTTGTTGAAAATTTCAACAAGAGATCCCGTTGATGGAATCTCTCCTTTATTCAAAGCCTCAAGTATCTGAAGCATAAGAGGACAAATTACTCTAAAAACCTAATTGATCAGATTTACATCAATAGCAGCCAAATCAGGTATTTTACCTGCTGTAAAAAGGACACGAATTCCTTCCCATTTAAAGTTTTCCCCTGTACAAATTTAGGTTTTATGATTGATCCGACAACCTGTTTCAATTGCTCTCTCCTTTCTACGTATAACGGGTCGAGCTCTTTGTCGTCCATTTCACATAACTTTGTTCTTTGTAGATGAGGCTGTAAATAAAAATCCTCGTCATGACTCAAAAAAGGGTTATGAAAAGCAAACTTTTAGTGGGAGTTTTATAAAAAATAAAGCTATTTTAAAAAATGAAACAAGGCAAACCCTGTTGGAAATTAGTACTTATGGCAGACTGATTTACAGTTTACTTGAAATACTGAAACAACCGGGGAGTTGGAAAATCTTAGTTCCATACTACCATAGAAGAAAATGTTCGAGACAAATTAGTTTTGGGGATAGTTATCAAAATATGAGACTTTTGGTAAAAGCTTTTGAAAGCCACAAATTTTTCTTTGATGATTTTGCAAAATAGATTAGGATGCTACAAGATACAACAAGAATTCAGGATAAATCCACCTGTGGTAAGCTAAAAGCAGTGCTGTTGTTGCCCATAACTGCCAACGAATCTCTGATTTGATTGACCTAAAACATTAGGAAAAAAGCTCTATCAGTGTTTGGATCTCAAAACTTTGGTAAAGAAGTGTAGATTCATAATAAACGTACCTCATCAATATATTTGTTCCCTGAAGAAATGGAACAAAAAAGCATATTAGTTGAACTATGTGTAAGAACTTTCTCTGCTAACATATCACAAGCTAAGAAATAGTCAGCACAATTTCTTGAACTAACCATTATCGTTAGGCACCCGTTGGAGAGCTTCATTGACCATTTGTTGAACTGATTTTCCTTCTGCTCGAAAAGTTAAAAGTACAATCAGAAAACATTTGCATGCAGTAACACAAGTGGACACAGTTTAGCAGTTTGCTATAAGAATGTCAGACGCTTGAGACAGATGGTAAAGAAAAGTGCACAACTCAAGTGACCATTTTATCCAGCACTAGCACCGCATCATCTAATACACAGCTGGAACACTTAATGGGCTAAATGCAAAATATCGACCTGGAAGTGTCAAATGACCTCAAATAATATCATAGCATTATATTGTACTTTTCAACAGAAAGCAGGGACAAATAATCAAATACATATTTTAAGGGTTCAAATGACCTCAAATAATATCATAGCATTATATTGTACTTTTCAACAGAAAGCAGGGACAAATAATCAAATACATATTTTAAGGGTTCAACTCTAAGATTTGATAGGCTCACAACAAGCTAAGTACTACGTACCATATGTTCAAATTAAAACTTCATTATCTCATAAATAGGCTAGGCAAGCTACCGGATTTCTGGAACGAAAACAAAGATAGCAACTTATGGTGCGATAATGATTTGTAGATGCTTGGTGTTATAATTGACATTGAACGAATGAAAGTTAATGTTTTGTTGTGCTGTCAATTCTGTCCATCAAAGTGACTACGCTTGGTAAACCATAATGTTGAAACCCAAAGAAAATGGCCATATACTTGTCTACTTTAACATGCAGTAGTGATCAATAGCCAAAAGTCATATATAAATTAAAATTTACTAATTTAGACAAATCTAAGACACTTATTTTGGTACGGAGGGAGTATATGTTAGGTTTATACACTAGCATAAATTTTTGAATCATGCTAACGGTAAAACCATTTAAGGGGTAACTTACGCAGGAAATCTCTTTGGATAAGCCAAAGAAGCTTTGCTGGCTCAAAAGCAATATCTCCTCCCTGATACAATTAAGAAACAAGCAGCTCTGTTAATATCTATACATATTTCTATATGCTGACATCAATTTTTTTAAATTGAATATTACCTTCACCCTGCTCGCCACGGGCAGCAAACAACAGTTTGAGAGAAAATGTCAGCATTACAAAAGTTTGAATCACAAATAAGAACGGAAAGAGAGAGGCAAACCTTCCATAGAATTCTTCGGCGACTTCAACAGCAAATGAGAGCCTCGATATATCAGCTTCACGCACCTGTAATGCCATGATAAATAAAATTAACTAACACACACAGGGGGAGAGGGAGGGAGGGAGGGAGCGAACCGTCTCAGGGAGGTTATAGATAAGCACAGAACTTAAGACTGTCGCCAAAGCAAATATTCTGCACAAAGAAAGGACGTAGTGATTATCGCTCCTAGAAGAGTAAACCAGAAAAAGGTACACAACTAACATCTAAGGACAAACCTATCGTCATATACATTGGATTTCCCAACACTCTCAAATCCTTCCGTGTCAAGATAAAGGACTGATACTTTGGTGCCATCAACATCCATCTCAACAGGTGTACCCCAAATCCATATGCCTGCGATAGAAAAACATGTATGATCAACTTATATGCTTTCATTAGAAAATAGATAATCCAGCTACAAGAATATGAATCTGGGAATAGAAACACCACCTTTAGTTTTCGTATCCCGCATATGACCAACTCCAAAACCTGCATGGTTAAGATCATGAATTTCACATTAGTCCGGGTATATGTGTTTCATCCAATCGATGGCATATAATAATAGGAGGAGCCAAGCAGCATCTACCTTTGTCACATGATAAGGAGAGCAGCTGGTTGAGGAGAAAAGACTTCCCGGATCTATATGGACCTATGACCTGTGTTGGTCAAACCATTGGCACACATTAAGATGGTGCTTTGGCGTTATTCAAAAAATGAAAAAAGACAAAGAGCAACAACTCTTCCAAATTATAATCCAAACTTACACCAACAACAGCGATAGGATTTTCGATCCTTCGAATGGCCTCTAGACCTTGTTCTGATAGACGGAGCTTAGTGTGGCCATAATCTGGCTCCACGATCGGAAACCTGTATAGGCATACACAGTTAGTACTATTCAGCTGGTAGCCAGTTCAATGAACTTCTCGCATATGACTCCTTGCAAAGCATATGACTAGTACAGCTATGTCTTCCATCTTTTTCAACAGAATGTTTGCAAGCATAATCAGTGTGTTGTCATCTATGAAGAATCACTGTTCACATAAAAGTAAAATGGATTGGCCTTCTTACTAATCTAGCAATGCTCGACAGAGATTAACAATCTGCTAAATAAATAGCAGGACCTAACATCACCAAGTTTAAGCGAAGCAGAAAAGTAAGCAAAACAAGCAGCAACATTCATCAATCAACTCTAAAGTAAGTGTAAATTCAGCAAATCAGCCACTGCCCAATCAGAGCTCAAATTTCCACGCTGCTCCAAAGTTGCCAGAGTCGCAACGACTAACGAGTATTCAGTAACAAAATAAAAACATCCATCATAGAAAAGGCATTTCCACGTACGTACAATTACCCGTTATTCCTCAAAGCCTTACCTAACTGTTGTATCTAAGACTAACCTGCCTGGCTTGAATGAACAGAAACAGAAGAAACACATGACGAAGCAAGGCGTGTGGTTGAAAAACAGAAAGACAACCGGAATCAGCATCGTTGCATTCGCATCGTACGAAAAGCACGCATTGCACGGTCCAACGCGAAAGCAAAATCAGGCAGCCTAATCGATACCAGCATAGCATAGCCAAGCATACCAAAAAGAGCAAAGAAAAAAGGAAGGGACAGAGAAGCAGGATATCGGGGACTCACGCGCGCTCCAGCTCGTCGGGATCGGGATCTCCGACAGCGGCCGCCGCGAGCCAGACGAGCGCCACGGCGCAGATCCCCGGCGCCCACCGCCGCCCCATCGACGCTCTCCCTCCTGCCGGCAAAGCAGCTCCGCCTCCCGCCCGCCTCAGATCCTCACCCACCACCGCGCGCAAGAACCACGCTCCAATGCGGAGGAGCTGCAATGGCCGTCGGGGCAGCCGTCACCCGGACAGCATGTAGCTGCGCGGCGAGGAGGGTGGATCCAGAAATGGGGCGGGGGGGGCGAGCTTGGGAGAGCGTGGCGCGCGGGATCTGGTCCCGGGGCTCGGGTTGTCGGCGGACGGAGGTGCTCGCGCGCGCGCGCCGGGGTTGCTTCGTGGAGACGGGATTGGGGAATCGGGGAGGGAGGGAGGAGACCACGACGAGGTCGGGCGGGGCTCGCTCGATCGGTCGGGGGAAGGTGGGAGATGTTTCGGGGGGAGGGAGATCGCTCTCACGCTGCCGTAATTAAGCGGGCGTTTGATTTTCGGCCGTTTTTATCCGGTGATTAATTGCCGTTAATCCTGTTGTTTATTTGATTTGATTGAGGTGCGTGGGCGTGGCCCACGCGTCGGTGGGAGTGGGTGCTCCGGGGAGGTGGGGGGTCGAGCCAGACACGACTCCGACCGACCGGGTCCGGGGCTGATGCGCTCCTGAGTAGTAGCGGACGTGCTCCGACCGGGCACTGGCCCGATAGCAACGTTCCTCGTACTCGTACATAGCCCCGCCCCCCGACCGCCATTCCTACCGAGTAAAATGGAACTTGATGACCCTGCTCACTTCGGTCCATGTACTTTGGAAAGTGTAAGTTACGGTCACTACAGACGATTCAGAGCCTCATCTACGGTCACCCTAACCCATGTATATCCAGTGATGTGGAATACGGTGACCAGTCCAACCGTCCATATAAGAGCATCCATCATGTGTGTCAAATAACGGTGCCAAATACTCACTCTGTTGCCAAATATTTCCCCGTTCTAAAATAAGTGTCACAATTTTGATAAAATAATTTGGGACGGAGGGACTAGCATATTTGGCTCTTATCGGTGGCTCCTTGTGCTGTGGACGATGCCAAAGCCAAACATTTGGCAGCTGGCGCATATACTTGCTCTACGCCACAACTCAATCCAATGAATAAAAAATGTTGTTTGCCTTCTCTCCAGCTTTAGGCATGCAGTTGTACGTAGTTCCAATTGAGTTAGCAATTTTCTATTTAAGTAAGGTGGCCACTTGAATCAATACTTGGCTATGGCTACGGTATGGAAAGAGAACAAATTTCGCACCGTTGGCAAATAATGTCTGCGTGGTCATTTTGGCTTTGGCCACACTGTGGATGCCCTAAGGCTCCAGATGTGCGATTTCTTTCGCAAAAAAGTCCCCACACTACCCGTCTGTCTCGCTCACTCATTCGGGGTTGCTCGAGAAGGTTGACTGCACCCGGTCGATTTGGTGTCGTTGACGATGCTCCAGACCCTCCTCTACACACTCCCTTCATGGGCGAACATATTTTTATCGATCTTGTCACCTTTAGTTGTTCAGCTTCACGACGAGCAATGCCTGAAGGGTGTGCTGTTCATCCGCTCTGGCGTTCTGTTGTACATGAACTCGAGCAGCTAGATGTAACCGTGTAGCACAACACCTACTTGCCACGCGATCATGATGAACTCCTGGCTCCTGGCCACGTCCAGTCTCCTCATGTCGACGCCGCTAGGGCTATGGTGCACGTCATGAGCAGCCGGCCGCCGCCCATCCGTCCCAGCTAAGGCAGTCGCTCATCGGGGAAGAGATTCCTAAAGTCCAGCACGATCAAAGAGCCGAAGATGATTATTCCGCCGATTTTGGTTTTACGGGCTTCATACATTGTTAAGAAAAGTACTAGGCATTGGAAAACATCACGTCTGGCCACACACTAAAGAAGTCGGTGGAAGGTATGGAATTTCTCGGCTGAAGGTCAGGTCAGAAAGAAAGCAATCGTCAGTGCTCTCGGTTCCATCAACGAGTCTTCTCTTTGAGAATTAAGGAAAATAAACTAACCTTGTATGTCTATGTTCACCTTGACATGAAAGACTCTTTTCCTAACCTGGCTGTTTTACCTGGCTAGTTCACTTCACTTTTCGTGGGATCCTGGATTGGAGTTCACTTGTCTATGAGTGTCCGAACAGCTTCAGGTCCTTCCAAGGCGCAGAGGTTCTCTCTCCATTCAATTTGAGCTGGGTGGGGTGGTGCTATAATCATAGGTCTCCAATGATGTAGAGCTCGTGTGTTCACTTTTCTCAAAAAAAAATGCTATGACCGGCAGGGATGAGCTATGACCAATGTAGATTTGTTGCATACCCATAGTTTATTTGTTGCACTATTGATTTGAAAAGGGACAACATCTTTTGTGCAGCTTTGACCCACCACGGGGAGAAATGTTGCAACGGTGAATGCGTTTTTTTAGGGGTAAATGCGGAAGCGCCAGGTGCTCACAATCTTACGGATTTGCCATACTTAAAAGCATCAATCGTGCACTAGACTACTTCTCTACTTCTTCATATTATATGATCTCGAAAGCATTTTATAATATTTTTTTACTTCTTTACAACTCTTGGTACCTATGTGACCATATGCACGTCATTATTATTAAAACGGCATTTAAATGCAATTGTAAATAGTATATTCTAAATTATAACATAAGTACATGTTAGAATGAATAATAGAGTCATGTGATACAATGTTATTTGAAAAACAAATATGTTCATTATAACAAGTACATGCTTCCATTGTAATTAATATTTTGTGCCCTTTTTTTCTTGACACTTAGCTTGAGGCGTAAAAGAATTAAAAATGATTTTCTACCTAAATATAAGAAAATAAAATATTCATCTTAATGCTAAGTTATGGCACTTCGAACCATCATATGTTTATAAGTGTTGTATCAACTTATTATACTCAAGTATCTTACTCGAGGTATCTAGAACGTACCGATCTAACCGGTATGTTAAATACTCTTTGGATCTTCTAATCCTAGTTTTTCTTGTTGTCTCACTGATAAACCGCTTATTTAGTGTCTTTTCTTAATCAAATAGATCATTCTTTATTGTTTTAGAATGTACTAGTGACACATGGACGCATAGAACTTGGACCCAAGATAATATATACCCAAATTATAGTACGTATTCATACAAATTTTGCTTTCCCGGCTGAAAATTCACATAATCTTGTGTAAGCACAAAGGCCCTTAGTTTTCTTTCTACTTAGAAGAAATATTTGATATTTTGGGGGTCTCTTGGCAGTTCCAGTTAACTCTTTGGTACCATTATTTTTAAGAAACTCCATCACTCTATCACATCATGTGGTATGATATAGCACTAGACATCAACACCGCTATTTTTTTCAGTATGTTTTTAGAAGTCTGGCTTAGTAGAAAGTTGTAGTTATAGTCACGCTTAATATATTTATGAAATGAACTCCGAATAATAGATTGAGTCGTCAAGGTATACAAATAAGTAAGAGTGGAATTCCTTACGGTTTAAGTCCATACAAAAATGTGCAAGCATTATATAATTTGCAGTTGTTTGTTTTCTTACTTCTATTTTATTTTTTGAAAAACATTTAGTCGATTGCACTTTAAATATACACTAATCACAATGTATTTAAATGCCCAACTAGTGTTTTTGTAATTTGTAATGCGGTACTTAAATGTGCAAAGTTATGTTGTTACACTTCTAAACTATGGTTGAATGGTTTATTTCTTATGGTGCAATTTTTTAGAGAGTTTGTTGATTGAACTTTAAATGTACATTAGTTGCATATTTAAAAAAAGGGGCAACCTATATTTTTGTAATGTGAAAATGATCTTTCTTGTTATAGAGTATTCTTTATATATTTTTTGTTTTCTTGCATACCCTTATTTATTTATGGAGTGAACCTATGCATTTTTTTGTGACTGATATATCCGGTACTAGATGATACATTGCATTTTGTTGCGGGATTCGAGGCATGCAATTTTTATTCGCTATTGATAAACTCAAATAGTCCATTTAAGTGAAAAAGGACCTATATATATTGGGTCGATGCACATAACTTGATAAATAAGGGGATGCCTGTACACAAAAGTAAAACCTGACTACCAATTAGAGGGAAAGGTAGACAACTGTTTTTCTTCAGAAAATAAATGGGGTGGCGAACTTTTAATTATATATACTGAACTGTATTTATCATTCCCTTAGTTGAGGAATTTCTCGATCGTTAAACACATGTAAAGACCACTAGATTAGTAATGTCTACGAAACCTTCATCGGCTCCTTGTGTTGTGTGACCTGCAAAGAATGATTGTTGCAAGTACTTCAGGAAGATGACTGAATCTTACATTTTTTCGACAAGTTCAGTCTGACCCATACCATTTTTGATGAAAAGGACATGGACATCTCAGATCTCCTCACAAGTCAACAAATCGACTGGAGATCCCCAAGCCATCACTACTCCAGCACACACCACGACTCCACGAGGAAGCACGCAGCAATGGGCATCGTCTCGGCGGTGGCGGACGCGGTGGTCGTCCTGTTCTCCCTCAGCATCACGCTATCCTTCCCGCTGTTCGGCGCGCAGACTGTCCTCCCGAGCAGCCTCTACCCCGCGCCGCTGCAGGACTTCAAGCGGTGGTACGCCGCCGAGTTCGGCGACTACCTCCTGGCCCAGCCGCCGAGCTTCCTCCGCGGCCTCTTCTTGCTCGAGCTCGTCTTCCTCTGGCCACTCGCCGTCGCCACCCTCTACGGCGTCCTCGCCCGACGCCGCTGGGCCGCCACCACATCCCTCATGGTCGGCGTCTCCACCCTCACCTCCACGGTAACTCAATTCTCCCCGCTCTTCTCCATGATCTGACAGCATGCGCGGCCTCTGCTTCGGATCTACTCCTGCATCCACTACACATCCATCCCTCATTGATCGTCGTCATGAGTAGATCAATGGCGACGATTACAATTAAATACAGCATCCCTCATTACGACGCGTCTAGTAGACTAATACTAAGTAGCTAGTGCAGAAATTGTTTTCCATCCCAACAGTCAACAGAGCTGCGGCTGCGTTGTTCATGATGATCTGCAGCCTGCAGGGAGAAAAAAAACTGTGTTAGCTACTTCGTGTGGATGCTCTGATCCGATGCAACGATCGGTTTCAAATGAGAAATATATAGGCAACCAGTTTGAAGCGAGAAAAACTGATTTCAACCCACGTTGGCCAGATTAATACTACTCCTAATATCACTTATGATGTACTCATGAAGTCATGATTGCAAATACTATTTCAGACCGCGATACTTGGTGAAATGTTGGGCTCAGGAAGGGCAACACCAAGGCTGCTTCAGCTGTATGTTCCATACATTGTGTTTGCTGTAACTGCAATTGTGCGTGGACTCTGCTCGTGCTCAGCGCCATCGGCTCAGAAGAAGAAGAACAAGAGGGTTTAGACTCTAGATTAAATTTGCATTTTTGATATTTCACTGAGAGTTCGGTTGGAGCATAAATGCATAATATCATGGGAATTATGTGACAACATGGCTGCAAGCCTGCAATAGGCTCTGTAATGCTGCCTGATTTCGTAGTGTGTTGGATACGTGTTGCTCGTTTTTCTTGCTCATAAACAATATGTATTTTTTATTCGAACCTTGTAACAGTTTTTAATACAACTTGCCGTGAGAGGGATTCGTACATTTGACCGAACAATCAATAAACAATCTTACCAACAATTTCACATATACTCTGGAAGTTTCTATAAATGTTAAAACAACTATAATATTTAAAACTAAACATATAGCTAGAGCTCTCTATCATAATATATAATTTACACAACTGCAAAGAATTTATCAATCGAATAATGTTACAAAATTTGTTTACATATAGCACATTGTATTTTTCATCAACATACATTCAACTTTTTACAAACAACACTTTAACTAATGTTTAGAGATTTCTATGTGGTTAACTATGTAAAATAAGTAACATTGATAAGACCATTGCATGATAAATATAAAAGTGACTTAAAAATAAATGTGAAGTAAAATTTTTAATATAAATTATCTTTTGTTAATTCAGGCCCCTTGTGATATGAGCAAAACATACTCACATCAGCGATATCGTAGAAAGAGCAACGCCAGACTACAGGTTGGGCTGCGGCCCATCCAACATGTTTGATCCAGTTGTCGCCGGAGCTAAGTGCCAAATTGAGTCTGAAAGAACATTTCTTAATCCCTAGTGTTTTGTGTGTTAGTTAACAATACCAATGATATACTAATCCTATTGCTAAGTATTTCAGTTTGGGTGAAACTCATATCACAAATCCAAAACCCAAATTGTAGAGAAAAAGAGTTTCTGGAATTCTTCCCAGACTCGGATATTCTGGTTCCCCAACTCGGATATTCCGAGTCAACCCCAGAAAATTGGCTAAGTCAAGTTCAGAATTGGTTCTGATCTCAACCGGAAATTCAGCTCGGAAAATTCAAGGACTCGGATATTCCGAGTCAACCCCAGAAAATTGGCTAAGTCAAATTCAGAAGTGGTACTGACTCCAATCGGAAATTCAGCTCGGAAATTTCAAGGACTCGGATATTCCGAGTCAACCCCAGAAAATTGGCTAAGTCAAGTTCAGAAAGTGGTTCTGATCTCAACCGGAAAATCAGCTCGGAAATTTCAAGGACTCGGATATTCCGAGTCAACCCCAGAAAATTGGCTAAGTCAAGTTCAGAAAGTGGTTCTGATCTCAACCGGAAATTCAGCTCGGATATTTTCAAAGACCCGGATATTCCGGGTGACCGGAATTTCCGGTGTTACTTAAACCGGAATTTCCGGGTGCCCGAGACAGCCAACGGCCAGATTTTAAGGGGGAGTATAAATACCCCCTCACTCACTCAAGAACATGCAGCTCCAGATTTTCTCTCTCCTACCATTCTTGAAAGCTCAAATCATTAAGATCTCCCAACCCCCCCACCCAAATTCATTGATCTTTGGAGGATTGGAGGAGAAGGCACGGATCTACATCTTCACCGAAGGAATTTGCATTTCTCCCCCATTCACTTGGGGATTTCGTGGCTAGGGTTTCCGGTGGGAAAACCTAGTTCACCATTGTTGTACTCTTGGTGTTAACTTGACCTTTTGTGGTCCTTGACCTTTTGTGGTCTTCTTGGGAGCCCCCAATTCAGTTGTGGGTGTATGCCTCAAGCGTTTGTAAGGGATTCGATCTCCGCCCTAAAAGGGGATCAATAGTGGAAGGTGGACTCGAAACCTTTGTGGTTGAGTTCATCGGAGAAGAAGGTGAGCCTTTGTGGCGTTGCGGCTAACCTGTTGTGGTAGCGCACACCTCTCCAAACGAGACGTACACCCTTGGGTGGAACTCGGGATTACATCTTCGTCTCCGCGTGCTTCACTCGGTTCCCTTTATCTTTGTTCCCTTACTTGCTTATCTTGTTATTGCTTAGATTATCATTTAGGTAAATTCACCGTAGTTGCATATCTAGAGAATTTACCTTTGTGTTGAGCCTAAATTTGAAAAGACCTAAAATTTGTAATAGCACCTATTCACCCCCCCCCCCTCTAGGTGCCGGATTCCCGTTCAATTGGTATCAGAGCCAGGTTCACTTTTAAGGGCTTAACCGCCTAAGTGCAACGATGACGGAATCCGATGCCGAGAGGGCCGCCCGTGAAAAATTAGAGGCAGAGAAGGAGGCGTTAGCCAAAGGGGCAACCATGGCCGATCTTATTGATATGAGATCGTCCTTGGAGGCCCAACTCCTCAAGATGAATGAGATGCTCATGGCACTCTTGAAGTCTAAGGAGCCTGAGGCTACTTCTCCCTCTCCTCCTCCTAAGGAACATGCGGGGAACTCTAAGTAGTCATCTTCGGATGGGTCCAAAGATGTTATCTCAAATGTTCCCGGGAAGGCGGAAAAGAATGAATCACCTAGCTCCTCTAACACCCCCAAAGGAGAGGAATTCCATAATGTCAACCATAATTACTCTCCTAACCCTCCTATCCCTCACCCTCATGTAAACTTTAGAAGTGATCCTCCTAAGCTTAAACCTACTCATTTCTCTCAATGGGTATTTCTAATGAAGTCTCATCTATGTAGTGCCTCCATTGAGCTTTGGCGCATCATTGAAGAAGGATACAAGCCCCATGATCCAACCAACTTGACAAGAAGAGAGGTGGTTGATAGCCAACTCAACGCCACCGCTCTTCATCAACTCCAAATGGCCGTTGGAGAGAAGGACATGGCGCTCATTCAACAATTCTCCACCGCCAAGGAAGTTTGGAATGCTCTTTCCGACATCTTCGTCGGGAATGAGAGCATGAAAAAGAACCGGTATGATGCCTTATGCAATGAGGTGGAAGGGTTTTACAAGTTGGATGGAGAAAGCCACGAGGACATGTACCGGAGGTTGGTGTTGGTTGCCAACTCCTTCAAGAACCTCGGGGCGGAGTACATTAATGATGCTTGGATTAAGAGGAAGTTTGTGACCGCTCTCTTGCCCTTTGAGGAAACGGATTTGAAGACACTCCAAGGGAGACATGACTTTGCAAAGATGACATCCAATGAAGTTATGCAAGAGATGACCGCATACAAGGTGGCCTCCAAGATTGCACAAGACGCAAGAGCTAGAGCCATAGGGATGCACAAGCATGCCTCAATTGCTTTGAAGCCATAGTGATGATCAAGTCGAGCTATCTAGTGAAGCTCTCTCAAGCACTCTCACTCAACACATGGGTCTTGCGGCAAGAACCTTTTGGAAGAACCCCGGAAGGGCCAAAGCAAGGATTGACAAGAAGTTTCCCCCCAACGGAGGAAAGCCATTCAAAAAAGTGAGGCTCTGCTATAACTGCGATGACAAGAGCCACTTTGTTGCCGATTGCCCATGGGAGAGAAGAGAGGATCATGGTGGGAGGCTCGTGGCCAAGACGAAGGGCAAGGGGCCCATGCCCATGAAGAAGCCTTTCTTCAAGAAGAACCAAAAGATTGTCTTGGTGACTCAAGAGCAATATCCCACCGATGATGAAGATAGTGACAAGGAGGATACTCCAACGCAAGTGGCCGCACTAGCCATTTCTTCCACACCTCCATCACTCTTCTCCTCACCAAACGAGAGCCCCATCGTCAAGAATGCAAGATGTCCTATGGCAAAGACATCTGAGGTAAAATTATCCCCCAACTCCATATCACATGACATTGATGATGCTATGAAATCATTGCTTTTGATAAATTCATGACTAACTTGCAAGGAGAAGGAAAGAAACAATTTGGCTCAATCATGAGTCGTATAGGTGAGCTTGAGGATGAGCTTGAACTAACAGGTGAGATTGAGAGAGAGGATGCACACGCTAAGGTGTCTCTCCAATCCTCTCTCGAAGATGAACAAGAAGCTCATGCTCTCCTTAAGGAGCAACTTGCTAAGATCACTAAGGATCGTGATCTTTACTTTGCTAAATGTAAAATTGTGCAAAATGAAAAGTCCGAGCTTGTAGTTGCTCATGCTAGACTTTGCAAAGACTTCGAGTCACTTGACAATGCTCACAAGGTGTTGACAAGTGATCACGAACGTCTTCTCAAGTCTCGTGATCAACTCCAATCTCGGATATCTACTCTTGAGAAACCTAGCACCTCTACTCCTTTGAATGCTAATGCAAATGTTGTGAAGGATATTGCTAGGGTTGTGTTTGTTCCTTCCATGGCAACCAAGCCCAAGACCTCTCTTGATAAAGGTAAGGGGACACTCACTACTCCTCTTCATGAGCGAGTGCCCCACAAGGGTAAGGAAGGTCTAGGCTATGTTGCTAAGGAGAAGAAGAAGATCAAGAAGAAGACCAAGTCCGCACAAGCCAAGAAGGATGACATTGCGAGTGGAAATGCCACAAGGGGCACTCCCACTCGTAATGACTTTGCGGGCATATCTAACCCCAACTATGCTTTATATGTTGATTATTATGGGGATGTCTATGCTAGATACATTGGTCCTTTTGATGGTTACATTGAATATGCTATTTGGGTTCCAAAGACCCTTGTTGCTAACCAAAAGGCACTCATTGCAAAATGGGTACCTAAACCAAAGAATTGATTGTGTGTAGGGCCTTGCTTCCGGAGGATCGAAATGGATAATTGATAGTGGGTGCACTAGTCATATGACCGGAAGCAAGGATATTGTAACGGAGTTGAAGCCCAATGATGATCAAATGACCGTTACATATGGTGATAATTCTAAGTCTAAGGTAATAGGGCTCGGCAAGGTGGTAGTGGCACCAGACATCACACTTGTGAATGTCTTGCTTGTCGAGTCCCTAGGTTTCAACTTGATCTCCGTCCATTCCTTAACTTGTTTGGGCTATACCGTTGTCTTCGAAAAGAAAATGGTCATTCTCTTGCGGAGCAAGTCTCTCAATGTGTCTTTCGTTGGGTACATTGAGAATGGGCTCTATGTGGTTGACTTCTCCGGAGTCACCACTTCCCATACAATGTGCCTATTCGCAAAGGCGGACTTGGGTTGGCTATGGCATCGCCGACTAGCCCATGTCAACATGAGGACTTTGCAAAGTCTCCACAAGGGTGGCCATATCCTAGGACTAAAAGACCATGTTTCTTTCTCGAAGGATCGAATGTGTAGGGCGTGTGTTGAAGGAAAAATGCATGACATCTACCATCCAAGCAAGACCATCATTTCTTCAAAAAGGGTTTTGGAGCTTCTCCATGTTGACCTCTTTGGTCCCATTCCGGAAGCTAGTCTTGGTGGCAAGAAATATTGCTTGGTGATTGTTGATGACTATTCAAGATACACATGAGTTTTCTTCTTCAAGACGAAGATGGAGACTCAACAAACTATCATCGACTTCTCCAATGAAGCTCAACGTCAACACAATGTCCCTATCTTGGTGATAAGAAGTGACAATGGGTCCGAGTTCAGGAACTACACCTTAAACGAGTTCCTTAGTGAAGAAGGGATTCGTCATCAATATTCCGCTGCTTATACTCCCCAACAAAATGGTGTAGCCGAAAGGAAGAACCGCACACTCATTGAGATGGCAAGGTCGATGATGGCCGAGTTCAAGTCCCCTCACAACTTTTGGGCCGAAGCCGTCAACACCGCTTGCCATTCATCCAACCGGCTCTTCTTTCGCAAAGGACTCATGAAGACACCTTATGAAGTGCTTACCGGGAACAAGCCCAATATCTCCTACTTCCGTGTATTTGGTTGTAAGTGTTTTTATCTCATCAAAGGTGTTCGTTTGGGCAAGTTTGATTCTAAGTCTCTTGAAGGGACATTTGTGGGCTACGGATCCGAATCCCACACTTATAGAGTCTATGATAAGGCCTCGCGCATAATCATAGAAACTTGTAGTGTGGTGTTCGAGGAGAATGACGGCTCCCTCGTGGAGCAAAGTGGTGTTACTGGTGTAGGTGATGATGAACCTCAAGATGCTATCCGAAGAATGGGGTTGGGAGTCCACCGCCCCGTTGAACTCTATTATGAGGTTGATCAACAAGGATCAAGTTCTTCACAAGTGGTGACCACCCCAACACAAGAAACACCCATCGACAACACCGTGCCCAATGCACCTAGCCAAGAAGAAGCACAAGATTCTACAGCTGCTCCTGGAATTTCCGGAGGACCGGAAAATCCGGTTCAAGATGGACTCGGAAATTCCGGTGGTTCGGATTTCCGGTCCATGAACCCGGAATATCCGATCCTGCTGACATTCCCGGTGGCAGTTCGCAAGGCCAAGATCAACCCTCTCCCTCACCAATGGACACCACTCCAATGGTTGATCAAGGCCATCAAATCAGTCAAGGCGGAGACATGAATGATCAAGATGATCAAGCGATTCCTCCCACCACTCGGAGGGAAATCGAGATCCGCCGCTTGAATAGGGTTGGCATCTCACAAGAATTAAGAGCTCTATCTCTTGACAAGGTGCTTGGTGATGTGAGAAGCAAGGTCTCTACCCGAAGACAACTCGCAAGCTTTAGTGAACATCAAGCTCACATCTCCATGGTGGAACCCAAGAAGGTCTTTGAAGCTCTTGAAGATAAAGATTGGCTTGATGCTATGCATGAAGAGCTCAACAACTTCGAGCGCAACAAAATGTGGAAGTTGGTGGAAAGACCCAAAGATTGCCGCAATGTTATCGGCACCAAGTGGATATTCAAGAACAAGCAAGATGAACATGGCATGGTGGTGAGGAACAAGGCAAGATTGGTGGCTCAAGGTTACTCCCAAATTGAAGGCATTGACTTTGGAGAAACCTACGCGCCCGTGGCTCGACTTGAGTCAATCCGTATTCTTCTTGCGTATGCCTCTCATCATAACTTTAAGTTGCAACAAATGGATGTTAAATCCGCTTTTCTAAATGGTCCACTAAATGAACTTGTTTATGTTAAGCAACCACCGGGGTTCGAGGACCTCAAGTATCCGAACCATGTCTACAAGTTGGATAAGGCACTCTATGGCCTTAAACAAGCCCCACGAGCGTGGTACGAGCACCTTAGAGAACTACTTGTAGACCGTGGATTCCAAGTTGGTGAAATCGACCCCACACTTTTCACTAAGAAAGTTAATGAAGAGCTTTTCATTTGTCAATTATATGTGGATGACATTATATTTGGATCGACTAACAAAGCATTTAACGAAGAATTCTCTAAGCTTATGACTGACAGGTTTGAGATGTCTATAATGGGCGAGATGAAGTTCTTCCTCGGATTTGAGATCAAACAATTGAGGGAAGGAACGTTCATCAACCAAGCAAAGTACATTCAAGACATGTTCAAGAAGTACGAGTTGCTTGATCTCAAGGGTGCCTCTACTCCAATGCAAACCAAATGCCACCTTGAGCTCAACCCGAAGGGTAAGGATGTGGATCAAAAGGTATACCGCTCCATGATTGGATCTCTCCTCTACCTTTGTGCATCTAGACCGGATATAGTGCTAGCCGTAGGAGTGTGTGCAAGATATCAAGCGGCTCCTAAAGAAAGCCATGATGTGGCGGTCAAGAGAATCTTTAGATATTTGGCTTATACCCCAACTTATGGATTGTGGTACCCCAAGGATGCAAATTTCTCATTATGTGGGTACACAGATTCCGATTGGGCGGGAGATCATGATGATAGGAAGTCAACCTTCGGCGCTTGTCAATTTATTGGGAGGTCCTTGGTGAGTTGGTCTTCTAAGAAGCAAAATTGTATATCTCTCTCCACCGCCGAAGCCGAGTATGTTGCCGCCGCAAGTTGTTGCACTCAGTTGCTATGGATGAGGCAAACTTTAAAGGAGTACGAAGTCGATTGCGACAAAGTGCCTCTTCTATGTGACAACGAAAGTGCCATCAAGATTGCCTACAACCCGGTGCAACATTCAAGAACCAAGCATATTGAGATCCGCCATCATTTCATAAGAGATCATGTGGCCCGAGGAGACATTGACTTATCATATGTGGGCACAAGGGATCAACTGGCGGATATCTTCACGAAGCCCCTTGAGGAAGGAAGGTTTTGCTTTTTGAGGAATGAGCTAAATATCATTGATTCGAGGTCCTTAGCTTGATCGCTTGCACACTCACCTAGGGCGTAATTGCATCTTATCTAGTTTAGATGTAGGCATGGAAATAGGGGGAGTGCGGTCCTAGTACATTGGACCATCCCTCCCCCCATTATGCCGATAGCAAGTGTTCTTTTATCTCTATATTCATTCTTATGACTAATGAGCTAAAACGACGAGTATTGGTTATGTACCCAAGATACATCTTCGCGGTAACATGCCATACACTCCTACATGGTGGCCTCGGCCACCGACCTCCTCTCCTTGAAGAGTTGATTTTATTTGGAGCTTATTGTTGCTATTTGCCCTCCTTTTCATGCATGTGGGAAACCTACTCAACTTGGCTCTTTTTGTTTCGATTTGGTTGTTGTGAGTTGAGTATGGTGTACCAATATCAGTTTGGAAATCTATCCCAAGCCTACTTTCCCCTGAAAACATTTCTCTCTATTGCACACAAGTCATCCATTTGAAAACTGGGATTTTGGTTCAGCAGGTCGGAATATCCGGTTCATTTTGAACCGGAATATCCGGTGACTCGGAATATCCGGTGTAAGTCACACTCGGAATATCCGGTCTGGCAGTTTGTCCAGAAATATAAGGGCAGGCTCGGGGTGAAGGGCTCATTAGTGCCCTTCTTCCACCCCCCGACCTCCCTCTCCTCCAGGCGCCGCCCCTGCTGCTCCAAGGTCCCTCCGGAGCACTCCGACCGCCGGGGAACCTCTTTCTCGGCCGGATCTGCTCCTCCTCCGCCCCGGGAACTCACTCTTCCAAGCAATGGCCTCAATGGATGAGGGTAACTTCACTTTTCTTCTTCCTTATGTGCTTGCACTTGGATCTTGATGTGGAGTTATTTGTTTCAATGTTGCTTGGTAGAGATTGTTCCTAGGACTATTCCCTGCCTTCTATATACATTAGTTTTGCATTGTGTTGGATCGATCTAGTTTTAGACCGAGTCAATCTCAGATCTGCAGTTTCTGTCGGACTCGGAATTTCCGACTCAGACTGACTCGGAATTTCCGGTCCCCCGGAATTTCCGGTCATGTCTGAACCGGAATTTCCGAGTCAAACACTGCAGTTTTAAGATTAACTCATGTTTAACTACATATGATTCATCAAATGCCTATCTAATGTGTGTATTATCTCCTGACTTGTGTGCACTTACCTTATGCTAGCCTCTATGCTCAAATTCACAGGTTCAGGTGGGAGTCCGTCCGCAGGGGCATCAAGGAACACAAGTAGAGCACCTGTCCACAAGCAACCAGTCAACAAGGGAAAGGGTCCTGCAACTCAGAGGCAGAAGAAAGCTGTTGCCAGCAAGCCCTCATCCAAGAAGAGGAAGAATGCCCCTAGTCCCCAACGTCAGGACTACTCCAAGATGAATTCTGTGGATTACTCTCAGGTGAAACAGGGGGACTGGTACCTCAGCGCAAGAGACAACTCTCTCGCTGATCGTAGCTTTTGGTGCCAAGCGCAAGAGCACATTTTCGTGGATCTCTATCTCTCACTGTTGAAGCCCATTCGACCCATGCACCCGTTTGATTTTGCATCTCTGCAGAAGAAAACCGCATTTGCTGAGGCTATCCACATTGTCAAGACCATGGGTTTGGAGAGGTTGGTGCTCATCCGTTGTCCCTACAACGCCCAGCTTGTGATGTAGTTCTTCGCCACCCTAGTGATCAAGGGTGACTCGAAGAAGACCATGAAGTGGATGACTGGGGAATCATACTGTGAGTCCAACTTCGAGGAGTTTGCCAAGGTACTGGTCTACAGGTTTGATGGTGACAATCCCCAAGGCTCTCGCATGCACACCCCCTACAAGCTCAACAAGAAGGAAACTGCACACTTATATGGTGTGGGAGCCACCCCTGGATTCTCTCGTGACTTGCTTCCACTGTATGATGTTCTTGTGCGCATCCTGCGTGAGAACATTGCACCGAGTGGTGGCAACAACGACAACGTGGTTACCCCTCTCTGCAACCTGCTCCTTCACGTCAACCGCATTGTGGAGGACTCGAGTTCTGATGCTGACTGGAGTGTAGATGTGATGGATTACATCTACAATGAGATGTATGAAGCTATGACCACCAGGGTCTCTATTCCTTATGCTCCTTACATAATGAAGCTCCTCAAGTTTAAGTTCCCAGACTATAACTTCAGCAGTGGTGATTTGGTGCCACATGACTTCAAGAAGCTTTATGTGAAGAAGAGTGTGGTCAAGCCCCCTCCTAGGCCTTCTACTACCTCAGCTCCAGGTGGATCTTTCATGGGTGATGCTAGGAGGGCTGCTGCTGCCCCTACTCATGTTCCTACCACTCATGCGCATGTCAAGAAGCTGAACTGGTTCCAGCGCAACATCCTTTGCATGAATGTGGACATCCGCAAAGAGCAATACAATGCCTACAAGGATCGCCGTCAGCTGGAATACAAGCAAGACTTGATCCTTCACCATGCTTCTGGCTCTCCTGCTCCTGCTGCTCTGGCTGATCCCCTGACCTTTGCTCAGTGGAACCAGGGTTCCTTGGCTCCGTGGACACTTATTGACCAGGACCTTGGCGGCAGCTCTTACACCACTGGCTATGACTATGATGATGAGGAGGAAGATGATGAGGAGGCCGAGTCTGAGGAGTATGAAGAGGATGATGATGATGATGAGGGGGAGAACCCCTCGGACTGAAGACTTCCATGGGACGTAGCATCGCTCTTCTTCCTTTTTGGCGTTTCGATGCCAAAGGGGGAGAAGTTGCTCTACTAGGACTTCTTCGGGGATTTGCAAAGGGTCGGGCACAAGCTTATGCGTTTACCATTTATTTGCGCTTGTGTCCATTTATCATGTTTTAAGTTATTTGTGAACTCCTTTTATTTCCTTATGTGATACTATGTATTGAGACAATCGTTGGATGCTATCATTATCTTATGGTTGAGACTTTGAATTGATTGTGTTGGTATTCTCTTCATATTCTATATACACAAGGTATGAAAATTTATCTAGTCTCAATTGCTACCATAATCTTACATTTTGTCTCGTTTCTCCTTTGTGATATCTTGTGGTTGTTGTTATAAAATTGCTCCTATCCTTTGTCATATTGTGTTGCTTACTTGCATTTATTTAGGGGGAGCCATTTTCTGCCAAAAACATGATATTACTTTTTGTTTCTATGCAAATCTTGGTATTATCATCTAACACCAAAAAGGGGGAGATTGAAAGAACATTTCTTAATCCCTAGTGTTTTGTGTGTTAGTTAACAATACCAATGATATACTAATCCTATTGCTAAGTATTTCAGTTTGGGTGAAACTCATATCACAAATCCAAAAGCCAAATTGTAGAGAAAAAGAGTTTCTGGAATTCTTCCCAGACTCGGATATTCCGGTTCCCCAACTCGGATATTCCGAGTCAACCCCAGAAAATTGGCTAAGTCAAGTTCAGAATTGGTTCTGATCTCAACCGGAAATTCAGCTCAGAAATTTCAAGGACTCGGATATTCCGGTTCCCCAACCCGGATATTCCGAGTCAACCCCAGAAAATTGGCTAAGTCAAGTTCAGAAGTGGTACTGACTCCAATCGGAAATTCAGCTCGGAAATTTCAAGGACTCGGATATTCCGAGTCAACCCCAGAAAATTGGCTAAGTCAAGTTCAGAAAGTGGTTCTGATCTCAACCGGAAAATCAGCTCGGAAATTTCAAGGACTCGGATATTCCGAGTCAACCCCAGAAAATTGGCTAAGTCAAGTTCAGAAAGTGGTTCTGATCTCAACCGGAAATTCAGCTCGGATATTTTCAAAGACCCGGATATTCCGAATGACCGGAATTTCCGGATGACCGGAATTTCCGGTGTTACTTAAACCGGAATTTCCGGGTGCCCGAGACAGCCAACGGCCATATTTTGAGGGGGAGTATAAATACCCCCTCACTCACTCAAGAACATGCAGCTCTCAGATTTTCTCTCTCCTACCATTCTTGAAAGCTCAAATCATCAAGATCTCCCAATCCCCCCACCCAAATTCATTGATCTTTGGAGGATTGGAGGAGAAGGCCCGGATCTACATCTTCACCGAAGGGATTTGCATTTCTCCCCCATTCACTTTGGGATTTCGTGGCTAGGGTTTCCGGTGGGAAAACCTAGTTCACCATTGTTGTACTCTTGGTGTTACCTTGACCTTTTGTGGTCCTTGACCTTTTGTGGTCTTCTTGGGAGCCCCCAATTCAGTTGCGGGTGTGTGCCTCAAGCGTTTGTAAGGGATTCGATCTCCGCCCTAAAAGGGGATCAATAGTGGAAGTTGGACTCGAAACCTTTGTGGTTGAGTTCATCGGAGAAGAAGGTGAGCCTTTGTGGCATTGCGGCTAACCTGTTGTGGTAGCGCACACCTCTCCAAACGAGACGTACACCCTTGGGTGGAACTCGGGATTACATCTTCGTCTCCGCGTGCTTCACTCGGTTCCCTTTATCTTTGTTCCCTTACTTGCTTATCTTGTTATTGCTTAGATTATCATTTAGGTAATTCACCGTAGTTGCATATCTAGAGAATTTACCTTTATGTTGAGCCTAAATTTGAAAAGACCTAAAATTTGTAATAGCACCTATTCACCCCCCCCCCTCTAGGTGCCGGATTCCCGTTCAGAGTCTGCTGCGGCTGAGCCTGATTGGTGTCGAACAAGAAGTTAGAGAGAAACAAACCACATTAAATATGTGACTAATTGAGCAATTTTGAAATAATAATAAAAATTATAAAACTCAAACCTATGACGACGGCTCTTTGCCGTTGCTGTAGTAAATATAGTTTTTGAAATATTATATGTTAAAAATGTTTAAACTTTTTTGACAAAATGTAAGCCGACGACTTTTAGTACGCTGACGGTAACTTTGGCCTAAGCCGATAGGGTGGTACATCGACAACAACCGTCGGTGTAGATTTTGCCCGACGACGTTTGGGCCGTCGGCGTATCGACATTTTCCTTTAGTGTTGGCGGACAGAGGTGCTTGCGCGTTGGGGCTGCATGCGTGCAGACCACGACGAGGTCTCGCTCGATCAGTCGGGGGAGGGGTAGAGGTGGGAGATGTTTGGAGGGAGGGAAATCATAGTCACGCTTTCGTAATTAAGCGGGCGTGTGATTTTTTGACGGTTTCTGTCTGGTGATTTAATGACATTAATCATTGTTTATTCGATTTGATTGAGGTCGTGATTCCAAAGGCAAACACCATCCGGCAGTCGACTGTAGCAAAGCCTCGCTACATCCGCCTTCGGAGCCGTTCAATCCACTTAACTGAACCGATCCCACGCGTCTGATATATGTAGCAAAAACGTTCCGCATGTAGCATTTTACGTACATGTATGCAACATCAGATGTAGCAAAGAAAATTCAGAAATGCTGCACTCGGTAAACGTAGCAAAAGGAAGTCAAACATAACATTTTTTTGTCGCAATTAGCACCGTGTGTAGCAACAAAAATCATATGCGTAAAATGTAGGATCGTGTAGCAAATAATGCTGTAGCAGTTCAATCACAATCGTGTAGCAAAATTCAAAAGGCTATGTAACAAATTCTCATTTAGTTGCAACAAAATGTCACCAAAACAAATCAGTGCAACACTTTACCCCATACTCACAAAACAAAAAAGGTACATTTATGTAGCAAAACACACACTACATGCAAAATCGAAAAATCTCCAAAAAAAAACTAACCTCCACCATCGGCCCTGGAGACACCGCCATGGAGGTACAACCATGGTTGAATCGACCTAGCCGGCCATGAATCCCCCACGCTGGAGATCAATCAGAACCAGATCAGGTGAAAATCCCTACCAATCCGCATGTGGAACTCATCTTCATCGAATGCGGTAGTGTGTGGCGAGGTCACCATCCGTGGAGAGCCTTTGAGCTGCTGCGCCTTTTTTTCATCGGTTCCAGGGGAAGACCAAAGATCTTGCGCGGCGGGTCCGCCAGAAAAACTCAAAAGAGAAAGGATTTGTTATTGTAAGGGTATTTTTGAGTATTTATACCGAGTCTCCATCTAGCCCATGGAGATGGTGGTAGCGCCGCTTGGATCACATGGACACGAGGGTGAGCTGCTCGCGATGGAGAGCGAGGAGGGCCGCTCCTCCCTAACGGATGTCGATGGCGGCCAGAGAGGAGTGGACCGACAAGGCAACGGCGGGGATGGTGGCTTGACACCGACGACCTGAGGATCGACCTGCCGCCCAACTATGCACAAAGTGACAAAGAAGAAAGGGGTAGCTGCGGCCTGGTCGGCGCGCCGCCCTCTGGAGATGATTACAACGAGATGCGAGATAGAGAAAGAAGACGATGGTCGATGCGCAACGTGGACGTCTCTAACCGGGTGTAGCTACAGCCGGTTGAGAGATACTAGTGTTTTCCTTTCTATAAAGGCATCTCTACTGATTCCAGTAGTGTATTTCTCTCTTGCCAGCAGAGCTAGACAGGAATGAAAATAGACTGTAACTTGGCATCCTCTGATAAGCCCAAGATTCCTTCCTGTAGCGAGAAATGATTATCTGCTCTCCTCTCCTGCGCCGTTATGGTTTCTGCGTGTTGTACACGAACACAATACACAATACTACTCCCTCGGTTTCAATTTAGTTTGCGTTCTGGATTTAGTCAAACTTTGTCAAATTTGACCAAATATTGTGGAAAAAAATTAACATTTACAATAAAAATATTCATAGTATTAAAATTATTATAACTTATATTTTCATATTGTATGCATTAGATTTTATGAATGTTGATATTTTTTCCTATATTTATGGTCAAATTTAATAAAGTTTGACTTTGACTAAACCTAGAATGCAAACTAAATTGAAATGGAGGGAGTAGCAATCTGGCCGTGCTTTCTTCTTTTACTTTTCCCGTAAAAAAAAAGCAATCTGGCCGTGGCGTACAAGAGGAAGACTCCCAGCGGCCACAACGGAAATAGCTCCATCTATCTACAAATCTACAAGTTGGTTCTCTTAGATCGATCCCCATCAATCGCCCTGCCGCTTCCGAATCCTCACCATGGACCATGCAAAGAAGAAGAAGAAAATACAAACAAATCCGATCATGGAGCCGCGCCTAGACAGAATCAGCGCCCTCCCGGACGACCTCCTCGTCGGAATCCTCGAGCGCCTCGGCCTGCGCGAGGCCCTGCGCGCCGCCGCAGCCTCCACGCGGTGGCGGCACCTCCCCCACCAGCTCTCGCGCTTCGTCCTCGCCACCCGCCCCTTCCAGCACCGCACCCGCGCCACGCCGCGCGCCATCTTCGAGGCCTTCGCGTGCGCGGCGCAGAGGTTCCTCTCCGCGCCGTGTCCCAGGTGCGAGCAGCAGCGTGGCCGCCGTGCCAGCATCAAGACCATCCGCCTCTACTTCTACGTCGTGCTGGACCCTGACCTGATGAGCTCCGTCGGCCACGCCGTGGAGCACGTCGTCAGCCTCGGCGAGACCGAGCGCCTCGAGTTCGGCGTATTCTCACTCAACCCGAGCCTCGCCGCCCCGAAGCTCCCCGAGTACGGGCAGCAGCTCATGTCCTTCTCGCGTGCCTGCCCCGTCGCCTTCCGGTGGCTCACCACACTAACCCTTCAGAACCTTGCGTTCGGGGGCTCCGACGACATCGGTGAGCTCGTCAGGGCTTGCCACAAACTGGAGCACCTTAAGCTGGTCTACTGTAACATTGCCGCGCCTCTCAAGATCGACGCGCCGTCCTCCCAGCTCCACGCGCTCGTGCTCCGCGACTGTGGGTGCACACAGGTGCAGCTTATCTCTCTCCCTAAGCTCAGCCGATTGGTCTGCCATGCTTGTCTAGGTGAGGAACCCCTCGTGCATTTCGGGCACGACCTTCCTTGGCTTCGTGATGTCTACTTGTCCTTCGCTGCCCCTCCCGGTGAACAGACGCAGCTCACGTTAAGTGAGTTATTATTACCAAGAAACATGTCCATCTTGCGTCTAAGTTTTCGCCGTAGAATGGTAAAGTTCCAATTTATTAATTACCCTCGACTTCTGCATATTGTCAATCTATTTTCCCTGAATGTGTTAGTATTATTAGTAGCATCATGTTGGCAATCTTCTTGTTTTCGCTGCAGATTTGGATTCAGCTGGAACACCCGAAACGGCTCATTCCTATATTCAGCAACGTGAGGGAAGTGTATCTTTACGATATCTTTTCCCACTGTGACCTGAATTGGACTCTGTTTTTCCTCGAAGCCGCACCTTCCCTTCAGAAATTTCATGTAAGTCTAAACACTTGTGGTTGCCTTGGATCCAAGTCTTTTCAGTTCGACCACTTGCATGCCATGTAAATAGTAAAAGTAAGAATTGATTGCATTGTCAGTATATACAAAAACTGTCCACTGAGTTGTAAAATGCATGGCACAAAAAAAAGGTTGCAAAATGCAGTTTACCTAAAAATACACTAATATCACTAGTATTATACTCCTTCCGTTTCTGAATGTAAGGCGTATAGTTTTTTTACGAATATTAAGACGGGTAGTTTGGCATACAGTGGACTTATTTTCCCATGAATTATTTTTGGAAGAGAGGAGTCCCTAACAATCACAAATTGAGAACAATCATTTAAACCCCTTTGTTATGGATTGAAACTTATTTTTAGAGGTGTAAAATTGTCCATAAATCACAATACACCCTATAATTTGGAATTTTCCTCAAAAACTATATGCCTTACATTATGAAACAGAGGGAGTATGAATTAAGTTGTAGATTCATCTGTTTCGAAATGTGTTATGTTACGATATCCAACTATGATATCACTATCATCTCTTTTATCAATAATTGTAGTGATACATTATCCTTTTGTTAACATGATACACATGATACTAAATATGATAACCCCTCTATGAGTAGTGTCTTAACATGTTATAGACCACTTTGTTAAAAATTTACAACTTGTTGGACTAAAGTGTCCCCACCCGAGAGTTATTTTGTGTACCAACGATAACCACTAAAGTAATACTCAACAACCAATATCAAGCTTGATGCCATGCATTTACTTCGAAAGTAGTACTCGAGTATTATTGGTTTACCTGCGTTTTTAAATATTACTGTATTATCGATGTTTATGGCAACCTATAATTAATGTAACATGTGTCTTTTCCTTTTTGGGCCACAATAGTTATCACGACATTCATGCGTCAGTGATGTTGCCGAGAAGACGAACATGTCGTGGGAACCGTCCAAGAATTCGAAACACTTAAAATTGAGGTTGATGGTGATGGTAGGATTCTTGGAAGAAAACCAGGCAATGCTGAATTACGTAAGGCTTGTCATGGAACGAGCCACGTGCTTGGAGAGAATCAAGCTAATCACGGATGAAAATTGCTGCCCTGCCTGCAATGACATCCTTACTGACTCCCCAACAAAATTTATGGTAGATGAAGCTGGCACACATCGGGTTAGAGAGCGACTCAGACATGGATTGTCCTCACACGTCCAGATAATACTCGGTAAAGTATTCATACGGGAAGAGATAACAACTTACTGGTGAACATGGTAAATCTCTACTATATAATACGGTTTAAGGTGTCCGGTACGTCATTTTTTCTTCTGATTCTACCCCTGTGATTTCTAAGATTTTACCCACCACTGCCACCGGCAAGTGAAAGAAAAATGATTCTATACGGCGACCCCGATGGGCGCCACCGCGTCCGTACTCTCGCTTCCCGTGGCCGTCACCTTCCCCGGCGCCGCACCGCCATCGCGGGCTGCTTCGCGCTCGGCTACCTCATCGCGCTCGCCCGCCTCGCCCTCCATACCGCCGCCGCCGCCGCCCCGCCTCCACCTCCAGCGCCATGGACGAGCAAGCCTCCGCCTCCACTTCCATCGCCATGGACGAGTGAGCCTCCACCTCCGCCTCCACCTCCAGCGCCATGGACGAGCGAGCCTCCGCCTCCACTTCCATCGCCATGGACGAGTGAGCCTCCACCTCCAGCGCCATGAACGAGCGAGCCTCCGCCTCCGCCTCCACCTCCAGCGCAATGGACGAGAGAGCCTCTCAGGTCGCCGACCAGCCGCCTCCACCTCCAGCGCCATGCAGTCCGCCTCCGCCAGCGGCTAGCGCCGACTCCCCGTCCAGCCCCCTCTGCCCCCGCGGGCCCGCCTCCTGCCGCCTCGGCGTCCTCCGCGCCAGCTGCCGACGGCTCGCCTTCCTCCGCCTCACCAACCTCGACATCAACGGCGGAGACGACCCACCCTCCTTGCAGCCTCCCGTCAGGTTCGTCCAGGTGTTGTTGCGTTGATTGAGGTTCTACCAAATAGGCGATGTTTTGGAGCAGCTTCGTCTAAGCAAACAATCTCTGATATTAAATCTGCATTGAGAATTATTTCCTGAACTCATTTGTCAATTTGATTTTGATTCTATATTCATGTCTCAAGGTGGAGCTGGGTTCACGACCAGGTGATCTCAACCAGATGCTCATCGATCTCCTAGATGACACTCATGAAATTCATCCAATATGCATTATAGGGAGAAACTGTACACTACATAAATTGAGCGATGGTGTGGAATGTTTTGTTCATTCAGAGAAGCATATCGCTGAAGCTACAACTGAACTTTATCATTGCAACCTTGCACCTTCTGGTTCTTCAATATGTCCTTCTACCTTATAATTGATGGAGTACCTTTTTAGCATACATAGGTAGTTTTAGGTGACAAATGGCAATAGTAAAAATGCTTCTGTGATATTCCTTATGAATAAATGAAACAAACGAAAATGAAGAAACGTTCCAGAAAATGAGAGCAAAGCAATTAAAAATATTTTCTTTTTATTTATACTAAGTGCCTGGGAGTTCCGTGAAGGAAATCAAAATGAAATATTTTCTTTTTGTGACGGGGGTATGTTGTTTCTTATTAGCTGGAGTACATGATTGGTTGTTAACTTGATTTTATCTGTAACTTTTGGTGTCAACAGAAGAAGAGGAAGAAATTCATATGCTATTTTATCTGTAAATTTTATCTTCAAAGGTGAGCCATGCAATGAATTATTGCATTTTGTGTTTCTTCCTTGTGTTTTTGCTTTTTCACTAAGTTATCCATTATTGTTGTCAGATGTGAATCATGCCATGCTCTGATGGTCAATCAGAGAGACTTCTTGATTCCGCAAGAGAAATGGAAGATTCAATTGCAATGAGGTATGTCCATTGTCACCACACGAGCTTAATAATTATTTGACAATGTGCATATTTTTTACCTTATTGTTCCTCCAAAAAAATTAGATAATAAAAATGCTTATGGTGATTAGGAGTTATATTACCTAATGTAACTAAAGAGGTACTTTATCGTTCCTTCAAATCAATATAGACTGCCCATATCTGTTGATTTTCCCCCGTGGCATCGCACGGGGCCATTTTCCTAATAATTATAATACTAATAGTATGTTTGGAAAGGGGTCCCATTCTTTTTTTAGATGGAAAAGGGGTCTAACTGGTCAGCAGTGCTGGAGTCATGTTAGATCAAACAACGAAAACAGTTGTATGTCCTCGACACTCACTCATTTTTCAGCACCTCCTTTTCACCCATCTCCCGTGTCGTCCCCCAGGACACCGAGGCAAAACCCTAGCGCCGCAACAAACAAGGCCCGCCGCTACCGTCGGTGTGGACTATGGTGGTGGCGGGCCTGAAGCCAAAGGGGGAGGGGGCTGGTGATTTGCGGCAGAGAGCTTCCTTGGGGCAGCTGGGGCGGCACCGGTGGAGCTCGCCTGAGCACATCGGCCGGGGAGGCGGCCCTGGCTTTGCGGCAACACATGTCTCCCCCTTCATTGTCTCTCACACGGAAGAGCTCCCACCCTCCCGGGTGGTGAGTGGAAGTGGTGGGCCGTTGATTTGGGTCCCTGCCCAGATCCGTCACGGTTTCATCTTCGGGGCGTCGTCGGCGCGTTCCAGTAGAGTAAACATTGGATGATACATAAATCTGAAATATGCAACTACTAATTTCAAAAGAAATGCAATTTTGCAATAGCAGTAGTTATATAATGTTCATGAAAACCAGGCAACAATATGAACTCTACAAGACCATGACTGAATGACCAGTTCTATAACCTTAGTTTTCCTAGTGGATTCTTAGATTGTGACTAAACTCCAATTCTATCTATTCTTAAATTCAAAAAAAGCCATATCATAAGAAGAAATGGATATCAAAGACATCACTAAAAATTATGTAAAATCATTAACGAATTGATCTTATTTTATTGGAAGAAAATCTGCATTAGAAAAGCATTACTTCAGCTTGGCTTCTTCACCTGCACTTTGTATGATGTAAATGTTAGCTTAAATAAATAGGCTACTTGTCAAAAATGTTAGAGTATAATACGGTTTAGGTATATTTGGTAGTATTAGGTTTGTAATACAAGTCTATCTCTAATAGGTTTCGTAGTCCCCAAGTCTTGTACCCTTTTATATACATCCCACCGGAGCTCACTGTAATCAATCTAGTATCAATACAATAAAACATATTCCGCAATCTTACATGGTATCAGAGTGGTTCGTTCTGCAGGCTAGAGTTTAGCCACCACATCGTCTGTCACGCAGCCCCCGGCGAGATCGATCTAAATGATCTCCACCGGGGCATCGCATCTTGTAGGTAGGTTCCGTAGTTTTAGCAATTTTCGTTTTTCCAATTAAATACTTTCCGTAGCTACCAAACATCTGTCATCTCGTCGAAGCAGTTCAGCAGATTGATTCGCAGTACTCCAATCTTGCATGCCTGCAAGACTCCGACCGTTGCATGCATTCCCTTACACGTGGGGAAAAGATCGATTAGCTAGCTCTACTCCAACCAAGCAAAGATGCATCTGCCTCCAGGTGCACCGTACGTCTACGCCGTCAAATCGTCAAGAAGCCAATCTACTCCGATCCATTGACGTTCGTGGTCATTATCGCTAACAAGTTATACGCCAACAACACCTCAGCATCTTCTACCTCTACATCGCCGACAACGATAAACATCAACAAACGTCTTCAAAAACCACCACGTCATCTTCGTCCACCACAACATTTTTTGAAACAACAACAGGAGAACTGCTATATTAATCGCGATAGAAGAGAGAGGTACAGAGACCCGAACTGCTCGGTTTATTGGAGGAAAACCGGGCAAAAACCTAAACATCAACGTAAGCACTACAACGCATACACAGAGCACCAAAAGGCCAGCCGAGCGACGTCGTCGTACATCAACAGCCATAGTGCTTACTATGGAGTGACTTCGACTTCTTTGCAACAGCACCAAGGTCGCCGGGAGAGCGACACATCCGCCACGAGGTTGTTTGCCATCTTCTGCAACACCGGAGAGAGATGCCCTCCAGTCCGTAGAAGAGGACCCCCAACACACGCCTGATGCCGACGGCATGCCGAGAATGCTTCCGCCAGTCACACCACCACCACGGACCTCGGGTCCCTCTTGCCGATGCCGGTCTCCGAAACGAAGCCCCCATGAGGGAGAACGACACCAGGGCGCCGTCATCGTCCGATCACGAGATCATGGGTTTCCCCTGGAGAGCCAAGCTGGCCGGATCCGTGCAGCAGGTGGGCAGCAGCAAAACGGTGACGCCTCCATGAAGGTCACGACAGCCTCAGCCGCCGCCATCACCGGCCAAGGCACAAGGCCGAGGCAGGGTGCTCACCCTAGCCGCACACCACCTCCACGCACTTCACGCACCGGCGCCGGCAAGCCCACCAATCAGAAGCCATGGACGCTGTCCAACGCGCCGGATCCGTCGGATCTTGACTCGACCAGACAAGCCCCTGCCACAGCCGCCGCACCTCCCCGAGGGAGCACACCGCTCCGGAACCTCCACCTCCGCCACCACTCCGGCCTCCGAGCACGCCGCATCCGCTCCGGCCACCAACCTCGCAGAGGAGCAAGAAGCACGGCCGCCCGGGCCCGACGAGCCCAGATTGGGCCCGCCAAGCCCATCGGGGCGAGACCCTCCACCGCGGTTGCATACGACGGCGCCGCTGCCGCCCCACGCCACCGCCACAGCCCACGCACGCCGGCGACCACCTCCCGAGCCCGCCGGCTCGGCATCCACAGCCCTGTCCACCGCCGCCCCCACGGCTCGGACCTCCACCAACCAGTGACGCGAGCCTCCCCCCCAACCACCACTGGGCGGCGGAGGGGTGCCGCCACCGCCGCGGCCGAGGCCGGCGACGGCAGCGGCAGGGTGGGCCGAGGGAGGGAGGACAGGCGGCGCGCGCGAGATCGCCCCTGGCGTCGCTGGGGGTGCGACGCGAGGGGTGTGTGTCGCTGTTCCGTCCACCACAACATCGCCGTCAGAGTTATAGTCTATTTTTATTTTACACAATTTACTAGTTGCAACTTTTGTTTTCGTCTACTCTGGCAACAAACAGCGAAAACTCTGCGCTACGCGTCGCCGACCACGGAGATCTCCTCGTCTTCTTCATCCGGCTCTGGTTCGCATGGTTAATGGTGGTCCCTTTCTTCGCATGCCCAGTACTGGCAACATCGGCGCGTGCCTTCGTCCCCGACGCGCTCCTGAGTATGGCAAGCTCGGCAAGGCGTGTCGCCTACCTCAACTACATCGACTCCAGCAAAAGTCTACCTCAACTTCCTCAACAAACGGCAACATCGACCACAACTGCATCGCCCACAACTTGGCTACATCGACGTCGGCATCAAGGGCTATCAACTCGGCTCCCCTTCAGTTCGTGACTTCGGATTGTGCTCCAGTCAGACTGTCTGCAACACTCCAGTTGTTCGCGTCACTACCGATCCGACTGCGGCGGGGGGGGGGGGGGGGGGGGGGGGTTAGAGTACAATACGGTTTACGTATATTTGGTAGTATTAGGTTTGTAATATAAGTCTATCTCTAGTAGGTTTCGTAGTCCCCAAGTCTTGTACCCCTTTATATGCAGCCCACCGTGGTTCATTGTAATTAATCTAGTATCAATACAATACAACATATTCCGCAATCTTACAAAAAATAAAACAATGGGAGTATAATCATTTAACTTACATTCTGTAAGACGTACAAACTTAGTCACCTGCAGAATGTAACTGAGCAACAAATGATTATACTACATGAATTTTTCTACAATATGGAGAAGGATCTGGCTTAAATGATTATAAGGAATACCAAGGTGAAAACCCATATCACCATAAGAAAAAAGAAGAGGGTACTGTAACGCCATTAGAGATGGATTAAGAAAAGGACACTTGTTGTAGAGGACCTGAATTAGACTGAACAATTACATCGAATCTATTGCGGTCAGAAGCAAGATCACCAACAAAGAGAGCAGCAACTCCTTAGGCAGTCGGACCGGAATAACGATCACCGTGAGGACCGGAATAAAGATCAGCAACAAGGATTGGCCTCATAGAAGCAATTATCTTCCTCGCCAAACACATTCATCATGCATCGAAGTTTGTCACAAGAGTCAACCATATAGAGCTGTGCAATCTGTGGGTCTTGTCCGTTTGAGAGCGTGCGTAGCCTGCTGAAAATCTCGAGTCGAAGGAGCCATCGAGATGTGTCTAAACGGTGGACCAGCTGAGTCTAAGGAAAAGATTCCCTTGGTTGAGTCTAAGCCTAGACACAACCCAGAATTACCACCAACACAATAGAATATTATTTCTTCCCACCCGTTTGGTCTTGCTGGTAGTTGTTGTGCACTAGTCGTTAACTGAAATCTATATATACACACAATTATCCCAACAAACACATAAATTTCAAATATGGATGCATCTAGGCCACCAAGTTATACAAGCATGCTCACCTGCTCTGTAGGAGAGTTTGAGAATCAAAACAACCAGTACTACCAGCAGCTTCAAGCTTCCCACCTTTCCATGAACATCCATGTGTCCTCCCAATATCCTCCTCACCCTCACCATCCTTGTACTCCTCCATTTTTTCACCACCCAGGGATCCAGCAATATCCATTCCACCTTGGAAACATGCCGTATGGAGGATATCACCAGCATATGAGGTCATGGCAAGTGGTGGGACTTTAGTACCATACTGCTAGTTCAGTGATATGTGCATCAGCTTATATACTGAGTCATTGTACTACTAGCATGAGTTGGTACGAGGTATGAGGAGAATGGGTGTGTACCACACGCGCGCTCCTCCTCCTCCGCCGCCGCCCGCCTCGCCACGCCGCGTCGCGGGTTGCGGGAATCTCACCGAGCCGATGTGTTTTTTATGTCACGCAATGACGTGATGCCCCCATCAATACCCATGGTTACTAGCCTAGGGTAAGAGTTATGAGGTAGAGAACATGTAGTGTTGGTAAATTCGTTGGCTTACAAGCGGGATTTACCTAGATTCGGGGCCCTCGAGTGAGTTAATACCCTTACGTCCTGCTTGTCTGTTATTGATTGTGAATATGCGGCTAGTATAAGGTTCTAGCAATATGTCGATCTTGCTAAGGGTTGGTGATTCTGATTGGGTGGGTCCTTGATCGGCCACCCTCCTGTCCTTTATATGGGGATACAGGCCTCGGGTAGTAACTGACTAGGATTACAGATATGGAAAGTATAACCGACTATGTCTACCTATGGTAGAAGTCTTCGACTTGGGCTTTGCTTGTTGGGCTTTTTCAGTCTATTGACAATTGAGATTTGGTCATTACGTGCACCAGTTACCCACATGAAGGGGTACCCGTTTGGTATAACCTTGTCACGCGGGAATAAAATGTCAACGACACGAAACCTTTGTGTTAATGAGATTGATTCCTAGCTGAAGCGTTATGTACGTTTTTAGTCGTAACTGCAATTCATTACGTGCGTTTCAACTGGACGTTTGCCTCCGGCGCCTATGCCTATGTTAGTGAGAGCACGCTCCTCTCCGTCTTCACACAATACACGGAACAGAAGAACTCATATGTCCACAGCCGCCACCGTCCTTCCTCCTAACATGTTGTTGCCATCGTCGATCCCATCCTGTCCGCCGCGTCCACGGTTGACGGGAGAGCAGGACTCTGAAACCCTGCCTCTCCGTTTCCTGTACGGGAGAGGGGCGATTAGGTTTTTGGGGAGCGTCTCCTACAGGACTGCTCGCCAATCTTCATCCACTACGTCGACTACTTTGCCTACTTCCTCTACGTCTGCCGTGGCGCCTTCATCGTCATCATGAGCACCGACGCTGAGATCGAGAAGGCTTCTGCAGAGAAGAGGATCGTTGACGAAGCTGCTTCCGCTTTGACCAATTGGCCAACCACCGGGTATAATATGTTTATACCTCTCCTAGTTATTTACTTGTTTACTGCGTATAAATATCTACTATATGTCTAGTACACGATTACACTGCTAAGTTTCAGTATGTCATTACCACCATATGCGTCATGATTTCAGTTAATAATTGGATTAATATAATCGGAAAATTGGTTATATACTCAACAAAATCTGCCCTATGGAGGAGCTCAAGGCCGCCTTTCATCGTCGTCGGTCGAATCTTCTGTCTTCTTCGGAGCTTACAGCGTCGGAGGATCTCCCGGTGAGGATTCTTCTTCTCCAATGTCTGCTGCACAAAACAGTCATTATCAGAATGAAGTGGAGGAACTAGGGGATAGCAATCCAGAGGAAGACGTAAAAAGAAATCGCAAAAATTGGACGCATGAAGAGAATGAGAGTTTTTTTAAAAGAAAAGCAGTGAGAGAAACCCCCACATCGAGTTTTTTTAAATAATAAGAACTCAAGTTCATGCCTGTGAGGACTTGAACCTGGGTGGATGGGTTGTACATCCACTTTACTAGCCAAGTGAGCTGGGCTCACTTCTTGATTGGTCAATGCTTGGATTAAACATTCTTTTGATCCAATCCAAGGCAATGGAAAGAAGTTTGACTATTATTGGAGCCAAGTCGTAGAAGACTACAACAAGAACAACCCGCCAATGGAAAGAAGATCTACTTCTCAAATCAAGGGCCATTGGAACAAGACTACACCATTAGTCACATAGTTTAATACATGCTAGACAAGGATCTCAGATGTGTATGCTAGTGACCAATCAGAAGTAGATCTTATGAAAAAAGTACATGCATTGTACTTAAACCAAGCCAAAGTGAAGAAACCATTTGCTCTGGAATATTGGTGGGAAGTAGTGAGAAAAGAGCCGAAATGGCACAATACGTACCTACAAGAGAAACATGACGAGAAGAGACAAAGGTTGGATGCAGCTGGAGCTTACTGAAAGGGCATGTGCCCTCATGTATGGTTTTGGTAATTAATGACGATCCCTAAGGACTAATGTGTGTTTTGAGCATATTGCAAGTATGGCTTGAAGTTGTCAAGGCATCACCTATATGAAGAAAGATGGTATCTTCCATCGGCTTGCAACAAGAAGATCCATTAATTTAGCTCATGGAGGATGATGTCATGCCATGATGGTCATCATGGTTGACAAGTGCAAGACCAAGGGAAGCATGTCGGAGACATGAAGACGAAGCTAAGCGAGACTCTCCCATAATGGAGTATGGGGGAGTATATGGAGGAGTCTTCATGAAGCATGTGCTAGCAAGCGCAATCAAGAAAGGTGGTCCACTTGAAGAGATCAAGATCGTCATCATCTAGCTCAAGTGGAATGCTCAAGGCAAAGGTATGATCTTGATAGGGCTATAGGATAGATATGCGTACTATCAAGAGGGGCTCTCGAGTGAGTAACTTGATCGAATCTTTATGGAGAGCTCAAACCTTTGCATACTTAGCATATCATCTTTCTTGTTTCTTATTTGGCTTTTCTCCTTGTGAGGTTTTGGAGCTTGTTGTGATCTTCATAACAAGCTCAAGTTCATCAAAAACAAAGTTCGTTTGAAAAGCTTCTTGTTTTTTATATTGGAGGTTTTACCGGTTGTTCCTTTTTCGAGAGGTTTTATGTTTCCCCATTTGGTTTTAACCTCCCATCTTGTACTATGATGTTTCTCTTCATTATCTTGTATAGTTCTTCGTTGTGATTACAACGAGTCAAAAATCATCGAAAACGGAGTTCGGATGGTCAAGATATTATCGTTTTAGTGTTGGTATTTCTGCAGTTTTTGGGTGCTCGGAAATCTCCGAGCCGGGCTCGGAGATTTCCGAATCGGGCGGATTTCAGTACTGATGTCGTCCAGAAAACTTCGGAGATCTTTCCGGAAATCTCCGGGGGTCGGAAATCTCCGGCCCTAGGCCTGAAATCTCCGGTCTGAGCTGCTGTAACGGCTAGCTTTGTGGGAGGGGTACAAATACCCCTCCCCTTCTTCTTCCTTGAGTGTGCACGACTTTTCCCTCTCTCTCTCTCTCTCTCTCTCTCTCTCTCTTGCCATTGTTGACCTTGGGAAAGCTTGCCCCCTCTCAAATCTTCCCATGATTCTTGCATATCTTTGAGGAAAAAGTGAGAGGAGATCTAGATCTATAATTCTACCAATCCATCTCACCTCTAAGTGAGGGGAACATAGTGGATCTAGATCTTTGAGTTCCTTTGTGATTCTCCCCCTTTGTTCTTGCTCTCTCTTATGCCCCCATAAGCATTAGTTGCTTGTGGTGGGATTTGGGAGTGTAGGATTTGTCTCCTTTGTGGTTTCTTGGTTCTTCCTCTCTTATTCCCCCATAAGCATTTGTTGCTTTGTTGGAATTTGAGAGTGAAGGACTTGAGCACTTTGTGCGTTCTTGTCATTGCATCTTGCATCGGTTTGAGCCCTCCACGAGGATTCGTGGTGGTGAATTTCGTGAGCTTGTTACTCTTGGGTCTTGGACCCTAGACGCCTTAGTGGCCGCCTTTGTGGCATAGGACCTTTTGTGGTCAAGGCCTTTGTGGCTAGTTGGGACCTTTGTGGTCAAGACCTCTAGTGGTCAATTGGGAGCCCCCAATTCGGTTGTGGGTGTGTGCCCCAAGGTTGCTGTACGGGATTGTTCTCCGCCCCAAAGGAGTTCATAGTGGAAGGTGGACTCGGACCTTTGTGGTCGAGTTCATCGGAGAAGAAGGTGAGGCCTTTGTGGCGTTGAGCAAACCTGTTGTGGTTTCTCACACCTCTCCAACGAGACGTACACCTTTTGTGGTGGAACTCGGGAATACATCATCGTCTCCGTGTGCCTCGGTTATCCCTATACCCGAGCTCTTTACTTATGCACTTTACTTTGTGATAGCCATCGTGCTTGAAGTCCTTTACCTTGCTATCCCTTTGTTGTTTGTCTTGTATAGCATAAGTTGTTGGTACACATAGGCGAACCTAGTATATTTAGGTTGTGTCATTGATAAGTTAAACACTAAGTTTTATTCCGCATTTATCAAGCCTAAATTGTAAAAAGTGTTCCTCGCCTATTCACCCCCCCCCCCCCCCCCCCTCTAGGCGACGTCTTTCCTTTCAATTGGTATCAGAGCCCAGGTTTTCTCATAATTAGGCTTTACCGCCTAGAGATAAAGATGTCGTTTAGAGAATTAGTGCACAATCCCACTTATATATTCGATGGCACTACTTATCATGTTTGGAAAATTCGCATGCTTAATATCTTTAGGGACATGGATCCAAATTTAGAGAGAATTGTAGATATGGGTTTTTCTCCTCCAAAGGATTCCCAAGAATTATCTTTACAGGATGAGAAAAACTCTTATCTCGATACTCTAGCTTGTAATGGTCTTATCTATATTTTGAGCGATGTAGTTCTTGCGTCAATCATGCCTTGTCGGAACGCTCATAAATTATGGACAAAGCTTGAAGGTATATATGATATGTCCAAAACTACCAAGGATGATTGTCCTCCTTCCACCTCCAACCGGGATGAGCTCACTTCTTCCACTTCACCAACATGTGGCTTGCCACAAGATAATGATATGGTGAGTGGTGATAGAGATTGCATTCTTGATGGTGAATCTTCTATTGATCATATTTCTCACCCATCTTATTGCAATGCTCTATCTTTGGACTTAAACTCCTCTAGTACCATAAATGCCTTACATGCTAGTGTCTATAGTCCTTGCATATCATTGAAAATGATGCCTCCATTGAAAAGAACTTTGATATTGGCTCTCATGCTCTTTTAAAGAAAAAAACATGCCCATGATAGCTTCTTGGAAATCATGACCATTCTTATTGAGCGCAAGGAGACAATTGAGGCCTTGGAGACTCGTTGTGACGAAGGATGGGGTATTGCTCGTGATTCCGCGGGTGAGATCCACAATCTTGAGATTGCTCTTAAGGAAGAGCAAGAAACTCGAGTTTCTCTTGAGAAAAAGCTAGAAACTAGTGAGGAGTTAAATAATGAAACTATTGCTGAACTCACTAAAAAATGTGACCATGCTCTTGCCAAACTTCAAAAGAAAGTATAATGAGCTTGTTAAATTGTCCTCTTCTATTCCCAATGATAATGATGCTTGTGCTACTAACTCCATTTCTTGTGAAGCATCTATTTTGAAGGAGAATGTTGAGCTAAGGGCTCAACTTGAGTTGCTATCTAGCAAGTATGGGAAGTTGGAGGAAAATCATGAAAAGCTTTCAAGCTCTAATGATGATCTTCTAGCATCCCATGCTAGGCTAGAGGTTGCTCTTGAGGCAATCTCTACAAAGGTAAAATATTGTGAGCCTCTTTTGATCACTAGCACAATTTCTAGTAAAAATACTTTATTGCCATGTGCTAGTTCTAGTAATTCATCCACTCACAACATTGTTACATCTTGTGATGAATTACTCTCCATGCCTTGTTGCTCTAACAATGCCAAGAAGGTGAGGCCTTTGTGGCGTTGAGAAAACCTGTTGTGGTTGCTCACACCTCTCCAACGAGACGTACACCTTTTGTGGTGGAACTCGGGAATACATCATCGTCTCTGTGTGACTCGGTTATCCCTATACCCGAGCTCTTTACTTATGCACTTTACTTTGTGATAGCCATCGTGCTTGAAGTCCTTTAGCTTGCTATCCCTTTGTTGTTTGTCTTGTATAACATAAGTTGTTGGTGCACATAGTCAAACCTAGTATATTTAGGTTCTGTCATTGATAAGTTAAACACTAAGTTTTATTCCGCATTTATCAAGCCTAAATTGTAAAAAGTGTTCCTCGCCTATTTCCCCCCCCCCCCCCCTCTAGGCGACGTCTTTCCTTTCACTTACAATTCATCCTGAAATCAGGACAGTGAAGACACATAAGCAGTTCGTGAAAAATAAAACGGCCTACATGGACGAGGGCTGCAAAGGCTCGAAAAGCCAAAGTGAAAGGAAAGGGAAAAAACGTCGTTTGTTCACCAGTCGGCCCCCCAGAAGCCCAGTTAGCGTCGTTTTGGCGGAAAATAGCGCCGGCGCCCCCAGGCGAAACCCAGCCCACTGGGTTCGGCCTGGGGGTGCCAGCGGAAGGAAAAACCACGCGTGGGTTAGTGCTGTCGGCGAGACACCGCCTTTCCCCATACATCTGGCTCGCCTTTCCCCTCCCTTCCCGTGTCGCCGGCGGAACGCCGCCGTCCCCCATTCCTATCTGCACCGCCACGCCGCCATCGCCACACCAGTTTGATCCACGCGTGGGCCCACCACGCCGCGCCCCGCCGACGCCGCCCACTCCTCCGCCGCGAAAACGCCTATGGGGCGTTCTTCTGTGTGAAAGGGCGACCACCCCGCGCGCAAGGTGTTCGGCGAAAAGCCGACACAGCAATGGACTCCGACGAGGAGATACTCGCCGAGCTCTTCGACGAGGAAGATCAGGCCGCCGTCGATGACGAAGAACACTTGCTGATCTTGGCCTCCCTCGCCGGCTTGCTCGCCGAGAATCAGGGTGGGCCGCGACGTGTTGGATCAAAAATGGGTCGCCGCAAGACCAAGCCAAGGCACCGGTACGAGGGGTATTGCATCCTCTACTCCGACTACTTCGCCGATGATCCCACCCAGGACGCGAAGGTGTTCCGACGCCGTTTCAGGATGAACCGCAAGCTGTTCCTCAAGATCATGCAAGAAATCCGAGAGTTCGACACCTACTTCAAATTGAAGAAGGACTGCACTGGCATGGTAGGGTTTACCTCTATTCATAAGTGCATGATGGCCATGAGGTTGCTTAGATACGGTGCTCCTGCAGATGCACATGATGACTATATGCGCATGAGCGAGTCCACGACCATTGAGTGCTTGAATAGGTTCTGTCGGGCAGTGGTTGCAGTCTTTTGCCCAAGGTACTTGCGATCACCCAATGCGCAAGACACTGCTCGCCTTCTTGCAGAGAATGCAGCAAGAGGCTTTCCTGGGATGCTTGGTAGTATTGACGGCATGCATTGGGCATGGAAGAATTGTCCATGTAACTGGCAGGGGATGTACAAGGGCAAGGAAGGAGAGTGCTCGGTGATTCTCGAGGCCGTGGCCTCATATGATATATGGATCTGGCCTTCATTCTTTGGTATGCCTGGAACTCACAACGACATCAATGTGTTGCAGTGCTCGGATGTCTTTGCCGAGCTTGTCGAAGGCCATGCTCCCCCAGTGAACTATGAGATCAACGGACACCAGTACACAAAGGGCTACTATCTTGCAGATGGCATCTACCCCAAGTGGGTAACATTTGTGAAAACCATCTCCAAGCGTGTGCCAGGAAGCGCGAAAGATTGATTTTCGAAGTGCCAGGAGGCTTGCAGGAAGGATGTCGAGCGAGCATTTGGTGCGTTGCAGTCTCGATTTGCCGTTGTCCGGTACCCAACTATGACTTGGTCGAAGTCCAACATGTGGGAGGAGATGAAGAGTTGTGTGGTCTTGCACAACATGATCATTGAGAGTGAGCGGGATGACCCGGTGCCTGACAGTGAGGCAAGGATACCATACTACCGTCAGGGTCCTCTTGCCGATATTGATCACCAGGTGCCGGCATCATGGACAAACTTCCTCGCCATGCGTCAGGAGATTCGAGACGTTGCAACACATCAAGCTCTACAAGATGATCTGGTGCAACACTTGAGGGCGCTCAAGGGAAATGGCAATGCCGCCGATGTTTAGTACTATTTGTTTTATTTTTTTTAACATTATTGAACTATTTATCTGTGTGCGAATTTGTATGATTAAACGTGTGAATTTGTATGTCAAAATGTTTAAACGTGTGAATTTATATGCCAAAATGCCAAAATATAGCCGAAAACGTGCCGTCGGGGCGGCAGCCTGATTTCGCGGCTGGTAAACCCCCCCAGATTCCGGATTCGCGCCGTTTTGCGCCGCGGCGGGCGCACATCGCCGGCGATTTCAGTCCTGGGGGGCCGCAACGACTGGAGATGCCCTCACAGAGACATCTTCCTGCTTGATTTCTCCTACCAGAAGCCTCTAGCCCCGCTCATTTCCGGCGCTCCATTTTTAGGTTGTACCCACGGGAGCGTCGACTTTGGCTTGTTTCAACTAATGCCCTGCTCAGTTGCACTCCGGCCACCCCTTCGACCGTCCGCGTTGGGTACCCAAGATGATCAGTGAGTCCTTTCTGATGTAACTAAGCCCAACGGCCGCGGGGTTGAATCTTCAGCTATGGGAGCAGTACCCAGAGCGGTAGGGTCGGAAGGAGGAGAGGGAGAGGTAGAGTGGTCGCGAGCGCTAGCACGACAACCGCGTGGACGCCTCAATGGCTTGAACGGCCGAGCGGCGGCTCCATTGCAACGACGACGCCGAGGAAGGGAGAAAAAAAACATCAAGCATGTCAAGAAACATCGGCGTTAACGCATACCTCGGAGCGAACAGGGGTCCGCGCACCCTTCCCGGACGTCGTGGGCCGGCCTAGATAGCTCCTATATATTTTCCATTTTCTCTTTTTTTCCTGCTTGAGTTTCATTTACTTTTCAATTTTTTGTTTCTTTCTGGAATCTATGAAAAATAGTGGTTCAGAATTGAAAAGATTTCAGTTTTTAAAAATGTTAAAATAAAAAATGTTCAGCTTTTGAAAATTTCGAACTTTAGAAATTTTTTGAAAAATCGTTCAAAAATCTTAAATTTAAAATGTTCAAAATGTAAAAATGTTCAACATAAATTTGTACAAAACTATAATTGTTCAGTTTTCGAAAAAACAAAATTTTAAATTCTCTTTCAAATGTTCAGTTTTTAAAATGTTCATAATATAAAAAAAAAACAGAAAAACGTGCACGACACAGGATTTTTAACCCAGCGGCCGGTAGTGGGCCAGCCGGAGGGATGTTGCTGACGGCCCCGACGAGACCCGCCACGCCGATCCCGCTCCGGCCGCCCCGCCCTCCGCCCTTTACTCCGTCCTCCGCTGTCCTCAACCTTCGCATCTCCCGGAGCTCCTCCGCGGCCGCCGCCGTCGTCCCCCCCCCCCCCCCCCCCCCCCCCCCCGATTCCTGCGAGCGGCGGCGCTGCAGGTCATGTCGCATCTGGACGTCCACGGACCAATCCCTGCATTCTGTAGGCACCGGGATGCTGTGCGCCTGGTATTCTCAGCCCACTTGCCCTTACCCGCACCTCTTCCACCGATCTCTAAATCCTCCAAGAGCTCTGCTCTCTGCTAGTAGCATTCACGAAATCACACATCGCTGGAAGCTACTCCTGTCTGAATGCTCACTTTCAGTATGTACTCCTGTATCATGATTTCTAGCTTCCTGAATGCATTACTGTCACTTGAGTATCTGCTATCTGCGTGTTTTAAGTTCTAGTGACTGGAGAACCTTTCCTGTGTGAATTGCAGCAGGAGCAGATAGAAGAGGCTTACGAGAGGGCGTCGCAGGCGGAGGGCGGCGGCAGATGCTGGTGGAGCTCAATGCGCACTGCAAGATTCCCGTGAGTAGTTAGGTTCTCTACCTCGCACCATGCTTCTCCATGAAAAAGTTCAGTGGAGCTAGCTAACTCAAGTATTGGCTTGTGTCTGAACTCTGAACCCAGGGGCTAAGGGTGAAGTTCGCGCAGTACGTCCACGAGCAGCTGTACTATACATACAGCAGCTTATATGAAATTGAAGGTGATCTTTCAAGTAATCTCAGAGCTTCTGCTGCATCCCCGAGCTCCTCCCTGAGGCCCCTTTCCCCCTTTAAGTGCACAATTAGATGGTTGACAGTGTAGATCCTTTGTCTCTCCTTTCTTCATGTTTCTCAACCATGGTCTGCTTGGTACAATGGAAAGTGACAAAAAGGGTTTTCCCGCTAATTAATAGTATCAAGCAGGTAAAAGCAGCAGGGAGTAATTGTCATCGGTAAAGATCAATGTTATTCAGAGCCTGCAAGATCCTCTGACCCTCCTCTCTAGATCATATGGGTCTAAATTTACCAAATTAACACCAGTGAAAATGATGGTTTATAGGTAGATGTTGGAGTGTGTCATCCTGATGTTGCTCAATCATGGTACTGCGTGCAAATAGCCCAGTTATTTCATCTTGATGTCTCTAAGTTTAGCTGAATTTTCTGTAGTGAACTATGTACTGGAATCTGTAGTGCACTTTGTGCTGCAATCTGTTACTAGCCAACTATAAATGGCCTCACTTGTTGTGACAGTACTCTCGCAGCGGATAATGGGAAGGTATGATCTACTCATATGTTATGGTCTTCTGTTTACAATCTCAGGCCAGATTTGCTGGACATTTACACTTGATGTTATTCATTCATTTGTTGCAGGAACGGAACAAAAACTGGTCATATTATTGTCGCAACTATCGGATACAGAGAGAGCCAACTATTGGAGTATTATTCTCACAACTCTCGGAGTAATTTTCTTTGCTTACTTGACTTTGTTTTCTACACCTTCTAATGCTAGTACTCCAATTGTTGTGAATGGCAGATAATGCAGTGCTCTAGTAACTGAAAACTTGTTCAGTTAAACTTTTCACGCTGTGAGGAATATTCAAATCCTGGTTTTGTATGGAGGTGTGCCATCACGTGGTCTACGAGGTGTAGAAGGAAACTTTTCAGGCATCCAAGCTCATCTGGAAGGAGACGGCGAGGTGTAGAAGGAAATTGTGAGTTTGTTGGCCGCACCGAGACCGTGACGACAGCGGACAGCCACGGTGAAGGCAGCTGCTGCGGCAGCAAGGTAGGGTCCTGGAGAGTTGACGGCTGCTGCCTTATCGCGATATATCATAGTAGTATACATCGGTTGTCTCTATTCTTCGACTTTTGAGAATCTCAGATGTAAAAAATGAAAGAATGTCATGTGTGTCACAAGAGATTTTATCGAGTGAGAAAGAAAACATTTACAAATCGGAATGAATACAGCGAGGAATCTGTGGGATTTCCTCCTCGTTTTTTTTTTGCATTGGACTGTATTGCCTCGTTTCTTCTTCGCAACTTCTTTTGAGGCATACGCGAGATTGGACAGAATGTGGATTTCTTTGAGGTATTGTCGATTTCAATTCAACGGTATGCATGAGGTTAACATTCATGTCTATAAAATTCTGAGATATTAAAATTTATGTCTATAACAACAACGAAAAACCTTGAGCATTGTCAAAAGATGAAACACGAATCACTGCAGTTACAATATGATGTTCAGAGAGACAGATGCGATAAACCTATTTACGAGTAGAACCTGTTTACATGGGAAAACTGTCAAAAGATGAAACACGTTCACTGCAGTTACAGTATGATGTTCAGAGAGACAGATGCGGTAAAGCTATTTACGAACAGAACCTGTTTACATGGGAAAACATTCGAGCAGAAGCAAAACATAGTAGCAGACGAACTTGTTTAGGAAGCACAGCAGAACAGAGGGCCAGAATCGACTCAATGGCCTAATCACTGTGACACACAGGGCATGCCGATGCCGTGCTACTGTCGAAGGAGCAGCGCCAGCAGACGCATAAGTGCTCCGTTGGGTTGGATACGGGCTGAGCCGGTTCGACATGACAATGCCAACATGGTTGCTCTAGCTGTTGCGTGAGCTGCGCATCACCTCCTACAGGGGATGCAGAGGAGGTCCGGCATGTATCCTGAGCGACAGTCGACGCCTTCTTCTGCTGACTCTGATTCCGTGAACGGGATGTCAGCCAGGGACAACCGGAGGATCAAATCACAAATCAACGTAGAGCAAACTGCGAAACTGTAATCAGGAACGTATCCATACCGTGAAGGCAAAAGGGACGAACGGCACCCGCCCCGGATGCCGGAGGCCCTTCACCGGGACGCTGAGTATCGGAAATGACTCGTTCCCCGATCCTGTATATGCTTGCTCACACAGCCTAAGGAAATCGTCATATAGCTCCTTGGACTTGAAGTCCTCGAGCTGCAGCTGCGGCGGACGACGGCCATGGGTGGAGCTCGAGGTGCTCGGACCTGCTGCAAGAAGAACGCGAGATTACAACGCCGAAGTGCCGAACAACTTGACCAAGAGAGGAATTTTAGTGTAAAGAACATACCGCTGTGGGCGGCGTCGCCGGGAGCAGAGGAGGAGGAGGAGGCGGCGGCGGCACTGAGGTGCGCTGCATTATTCTGCTGCGATCCAGGAGGAACAAGACGCGTGGACTCTGTCCCGCCTGAAGAAAAATCAATGGAATGAACAATTCGAACCGCGGAATTCAGAAATAAAGAACGCAAAGATTTCGAAAGCAAGAAATTTTGCAAGAAAGCAAGAACAGAGAGGAGCGGGGACTCTGTCCGCCTGAAACTCAATCAAAGATCAGGCGATGAACTTAAGATTTAAAATGCGTGATCTAGAAAGAAGTTCGATATTGAGAACGCACGCATAGTGCAGAGATTTCGAAAGCAAGAAATTTTGCAAGAAAGCAAGAACAAAAACAAAGAGGAGCGAGGACTCTGTCCGCCTGAAACTAAATCAAAGATCAGGCGATGAACTTAAGATTTCAACTGCGTGATCGAGAAAGAAGTTAGAGATTGAGAACGCACGCATGGTTCAGAGATTTCGAAAGCAAGAAATTTTGCAAGAAAGCAAGAACAAAAACAAAGAGGAGCGAGGACTCTGTCCGCCTGAAACTAAATCAAAGATCAGGCGATGAACTTAAGATTTAAAATGCGTGATCGAGAAAGAAGTTAGAGATTGAGAACGCACGCATGGTTCAGAGATTTCGAAAGCAAGAAATTTTGCAACAAAGCAAGAACAAAAACAAAGAGGAGCGAGGACTCTGTCCGCCTGAAACTAAATCAAAGATCAGGCGATGAACTTAAGATTTCAACTGCGTGATCGAGAAAGAAGTTAGAGATTGAGAACGCACGCATGGTTCAGAGATTTCGAAAGCAAGAAATTTTGCAACAAAGCAAGAACAAAAACAAAGAGGAGCGAGGACTCTGTCCGCCTGAAACTAAATCAAAGATCAGGCGATGAACTTAAGATTTCAACTGCGTGATCGAGAAAGAAGTTAGAGATTGAGAACGCACGCATGGTTCAGAGATTTCGAAAGCAAGAAATTTTGCAAGAAAGCAAGAACAAAAACAAAGAGGAGCGAGGACTCTGTCCGCCTGAAACTAAATCAAAGATCAGGCGATGAACTTAAGATTTAAAATGCGTGATCGAGAAAGAAGTTAGAGATTGAGAACGCACGCATGGTTCAGAGATTTCGAAAGCAAGAAATTTTGCAACAAAGCAAGAACAAAAACAAAGAGGAGCGAGGACTCTGTCCGCCTGAAACTAAATCAAAGATCAGGCGATGAACTTAAGATTTCAACTGCGTGATCGAGAAAGAAGTTAGAGATTGAGAACGCACGCATGGTTCAGAGATTTCGAAAGCAAGAAATTTTGCAACAAAGCAAGAACAAAAACAAAGAGGAGCGAGGACTCTGTCCGCCTGAAACTAAATCAAAGATCAGGCGATGAACTTAAGATTTCAACTGCGTGATCGAGAAAGAAGTTAGAGATTGAGAACGCACGCATGGTTCAGAGATTTCGAAAGCAAGAAATTTTGCAAGAAAGCAAGAACAAGAACAAAGAGGAGCGGGGACTCTGTCCGCCTGAAACTAAATCAAAGATCAGGCGATGAACTTAAGATTTCAACTGCGTGATCGAGAAAGAAGTTAGAGATTGAGAACGCACGCATGGTTCAGAGATTTCGAAAGCAAGAAATTTTGCAACAAAGCAAGAACAAAAACAAAGAGGAGCGAGGACTCTGTCCGCCTGAAACTAAATCAAAGATCAGGCGATGAACTTAAGATTTCAACTGCGTGATCGAGAAAGAAGTTAGAGATTGAGAACGCACGCATGGTTCAGAGATTTCGAAAGCAAGAAATTTTGCAAGAAAGCAAGAACAAGAACAAAGAGGAGCGGGGACTCTGTCCGCCTGAAACTAAATCAAAGATCAGGCGATGAACTAAGGAATTCAACTGCCGTGATCGAGAAAGAAGTTCGAGATTGAGAACGCACCTAAATGGTGCAGAGATGAGGCGTCGACGCTGATGTCCGTCGCCGACGTCGGCTCTGCATCGTTCGCCGCCTTCTTCATCGGCGGCCTCTCTACTGAATGCGTCGCCACCCTCTTCATCGCTCACTAAGCCGCGATACCACGATGAAGTGTGTCAGGGTAGCAAGTTTTCTGGGCGTCGGAAAGGAACACTGGGAATTGAAGGAGAGAAGGTGGCAATGGCCTCGAGCTATGAATCCTCACCGTCTTCTTCGTCCTCCTATATATGATGCTCTGCTTCCGACGAACGGACAAATAACTGAAGCTTTGCTGGGCATCATATCTTTCGATGGGCCTTATTCCGTGGCCCAATAACATGACCAGTTTTTTCTATTTATTTATTTATTTATTTCTGCCGTTCCTTTTCGCCTGTTTTTCTCTTTTTTCTTCTCATACAAATGTTCACCAGTTTTCAATATATGTTATATTGTTCTAGAAAATTGTTTGAGAGCTTTTTAGCATCTCTATTCACCCCTCCAATTTCTCCCAATATGGCCGAATGGACATCATGGACATTGTCCGGAAAAAAACACGTCTAAGTCGTTTGGATGGCACACATGAAAAACACAAGAATTATAGACGTAGGAAGATTCAAACATGAGGTGAGACTACATATTCGCTTTTTTCCAAAATTCCTACGGAATAGCCTCCTCCAAGTTTCTATTCTCCTCTCAGTTTTTGTTCGGTGTTTAAAATCATTTAAAATAGTTCTTGTTCGCCAACAATTTTCTGTTCAATTTGTTAAATTGGTTTACAAATTGTTTCTGTGTAGCGACCCCTTTTATAAACTTATAAAACCATTCAAAAATAGTTTGTGGTTAACGACATTTAATGTTAAATTTCAAAATAGTTCAAGAATATTTTTTTCTTTTCGAAAGCCATTAGAAATTAGTTTCCATTCAGCGAAATTTTTCTATTCACTTATAAAATCGTCCCAAAATAGTTCATGTTGCTTACATTTCATGTTCAATTTTAAAAATTGTTCATAAATAGTTTATCTTCATCGACATTTTGCTCACATTTTAAAAATTGTTCAAAAAAAATTTATTCACTCACATATTAGGTTAAATTGAAAATTATTTCAAAATGGTTTTTGTTCACTTTTAAAAACCGGTAAAAAATATTTTATGTTCCCCGGTCCTTTTCTATTCAGTTTTTACAATCATTTCTAAAATATTTTGTTTCCTGATTTTAAATTGTTCCAATATTTTCGCTTCAGATAAAATTACCATCCACCTACATTTTTTTTACTTTTTATATGCCAATCTAAAATGTTTAAATATATTTTGCGTTCACCTAATTTTTTATATCCCGATTCAAAATCTTTCCAATATATTATTTGTTCAAATAAAGTTTCCGTTCACCTAGCATGTTTTTTTGATATCCCAAGTTTTAAATCATCCAAAAATACTATTCACCTAGCATCTTTTTCGTAGGATATCGTTGACATATTTTATGTTTATGTATAGTTTGTGTTCAGCGTATTTTTTTCAATTCTATGTATCCAAACCTTATAATCATTCAAATATAGTTTATGTTTACCTATATTTTTATCTAAATTCGAAAATCATTCAATATAGTTTTTGTTCACCTATCATGTTTTGTTTTTTTGGCTATCCCAAGATAAAAATTGTTCACATATAGTGTCCTCCACCTATCACTATTTTGCATTTGAAATCATTCAATTTTATTTTATTAAACCAAAGGCACCACACCTTCTTCATTAACTTGAATTACTTCTTGACCATCAAATGAACATGGGCATCAGTATAAGTATTGCTTTTATCACAATAAGAGTATTTAAAGTTGTTAAAGATGTAGATAGCTTCCTTGTTCTTTTGTCTCCTGCATTCAAACTATGCAATTCTCCTTCCTATTGTTTTGCTTATTCAAATACCAACCAGAAGGTCAAAGCTTCACAGAATCTACAACGTCCAGGCTTCATCTATTCAAGCCAACTCCATAATTTCTTGTTCCTGTTATTTTGCTTATTAAAATAAAAATAAGAAGGTAAAATATTCCGTGGATTAGGAGTTAAAGATTCCAAGAGATTTTCCAACAACTAGTGATAAATTATGTGAAGAAACTTTATGTCAGTTTTGTTGTGTAGTAAAAGCAAGTAGCACATCGTCTAGAGACAGCAAACAACTATCTGTCGTGGTTCTTACAATGTCAAACAAAGCGGCATACACTTGGTTTCTTAAACCTGATTTCTTTTCCTGCCCAATTATCCTAGCTATGCAGTTTTCATCAAGACCGAGCGTTGCAAACTCTGAAAACATGGTCAAATTCAGAGAAACCAGGCAGGCACTCAAACCAGTGCAACAAACCGAAAAAGAGTCAAGCCCATTAACCCCACCGATGCGAGGATGTAAAGTTCCGCCCCGCGTAACATTTTACATAGGATATCCATCCCCTCGGGAGGGCAAACCATTGGTATCGCTCGAGCGATTTTAGTCCACCATTTTGCTGAAATTGCGCGTGGGCAGGCTGTGAGGCAGGAGGTGGCATCCAATGACCTGGCTAGAACTACAGAGGATAGGGCTTCAGATGTGGGACCTCACCAGCAAACCCCTAAGAGGCCTAGACAAAATTTTAACAGGCCTGCACCTCAGTCTGCACCTGGAGGGTTCATGAGGGATGCTCAGAGATCTTATAATGCTACAGCTGTTGGGCAAGGTCTAGAGAGGCAGAGAGTGAATGAGGCCTCTGATGGGAAGGGTAAGAGGAAAGCTCCTGATGACAATGGAAATGATGATGATAAATCTTTTTCTACAAGAATTCGCAAACTGGGGTACACTTCAAATGTGGAAGGGCAAATGGTGCAGGCAGGGAATATTGGTCAGAGCTCCACAGCTGTTGTAGCTTCTTTGCCTGCTATTGATTATTATAATCAATATTTGGCCTACCTAGCAAAACCCAAGCTAATCACATCCGGGGTGGTGGAAAATCCGAAAGACAAATTACAAAATGAGATGACATATGAAGAGTTCTTGCGCAGTTTAATGAAGACTGGGAGTGACAAAAGAGAGGAATGGAGAGGGATGCTGGAGAAGATCCCTGGTGCCAATTTGGAACCAGTGGTGGAATCTCCCCCACAATCAGGGTCTGGTGATCAGGTGTCTACAGCTTCAAACTCTGATATGTCTGCTGAGAGTGGTGGTGGAAATCAAATCATGGCAGTAAATGTTCAAATTGTTGAGCTATCCCCCAGTCCTCCTCAGAGCTCTGGTAATGTGGAGCTTCCTTTTCCCCCTTCCTCTAGCCCTCCAGCTCAGCCAGCTCCTGTTAGAGCTAGCACGTGTATTCAAGCAGGTGGACAGGCTAATGTGCAAGTTTACCAGAGGGATGCAGCTCTTTTGGCCAGGAGGGATGAGACAGTTATAAATCCTAATTCCTTTTCTGTCTTATCTGATAATGACAATATGGATAGAGCTTTAGAGATTGGTATTGTTGCTTCTTCTCTCCCTCTGGAGACTGTTCATATGTTAAAAGATTTAGAGAATGCTAGAGAAAACTTAATTAATAAAAAGGTGTTGCTTCAAAAGAATGTTAGTGAGGTGGAGGTGGTTCCTGGGGCAGTTAATCTTTTGTTGATGGGTTCTGTTGACCATCCTGTTGATGGGGATCTTGCTCCTTGTTCTGATGGGTCTGAAGGGGAGAGTGCTCATGGTTTTACTCCTGTTTTTTCTAAGAGAACTAAGAAAAAATTGAGGAAACAAAGGTCCACTATGAAAGAGAAGAATCAAGGGGTGTCCCTTGGTGACACATTATCCCTTACTAGGGTACAGTCTGCCCACCCTTTGAGTGGTATTGTGACTGGCCCTAGGGTAAGAAATAAACCTATCAGATTAAGATGTTAGGTCTCTTTCAGAATTGTAGAGGTGTGGGGAAGAAAGGTTTTTCTTTTTGGTTGAAAGACTTAATTGCTAAGCATGACTTTGATTTTATTAGTCTACAAGAAACTATGAAGAAAGAAATCTCTGCTTCTGTGTGGAGAAAGCTGGATCCTGAAAGTAAATATTTGTGGCATTGGTCACCTTCTGTGGGGAGATCGGGGGGGGGGGGGGGGGGGGGGGAGGGGGGATCTTATGTGCCGTCAAATCCTCTAGATTTGATATTGTCCAGGCTACCACTGAAAGATACTTTGTAAAGGCACATTTTCTGGATAAAAAACTTCAACTTCAGTTACTTTTAATTGTGGTGTATGGGGTTGCACAAGATGATGATAAAACTGTTTTTCTTACTGCTTTTGCTAATTTGTGTTCTAGTATTGCTTTGCCTGCTATTGTTAGTGGGGATTTCAATATTATTAGATTTGACCATGAAAAAAACAAGAAAGGGGGGTTACTAAGTATTCACATGTGTTTAATTCCATCATTAATTCGTATGCTCTAAGAGAAGTTAATATGGCTGGGGGGCAATTCACTTGGTATAATAATCATAAAGACCCTACTCTGGAGAAATTGGATAGGGTTTTGGTTACTGCTTGCTGGGAAAGTCTTTTTCCCCTTACAAACGTTAGAAAAATTCCCATAATGGTCTTAGATCATAATCCTTTGATTGTGGATACTGGGGAGGCCATTCCTGTTAAAGTCAAAGATTTCAGATTTGAGAAGAGCTGGCTATCTCATCCAGACTTCCTGCAAAGAGTTGAGAAAGCTTGGAATCAAGGGACTTCTGCCAGGGGCAGTATCAGCAAGATCCATTAGAAGGTTAAAAATGTTAAGGACAGTCTAAAAGGTTGGGGGGCAAATGTGAGAGGGGGAAGTATCAAAGATAAAAAAATCCAGGTCTGATGAACTGGAAGCTTTGGAGGCTCTGGAAGAACATGCTTGTCTCAATGGAGATCAATGTGGCAGGAAGGGTGTGTTGCAAAGCAATTTGATGAAGCTTTATGAAGAAGAGGAGAAATTGTGGTTTGGTAGAGCAAGTGAAAGATGGCTGCTGCAGGGAGATTCGAATTCTGCTTATTTTCACAGAGTGTCTAATGGGAGAAAACGGAAGAATACAATGTATACCTTGAAGGATGGGGATCTTCATATTCAGGGGACTGGGGATCTGTTGGATCATGCCACTTGCTATTATAAAAATCTGTTTGGGCAGGGTGAAGGTGATAAAGTACAGTTGGACGATCAGGTCTGGGGGGTGAATGAGAAGCTTGATGAGCTAGATAACATTGAGCTAGACAAACCTTTTACTGAGGCTGAAGTTAAAAGAGCAATTGATATTATGGTAAAAAATAAAGCACCAGGCCCTGATGGAATTCCTATTGAGTTCTATCAGGTGTGCTGGTTGATTGTAAAACATGATGTTATGGCTTTGTTTGATGATTGGCACAGAGGGGTGCTTGACCTTTATAGAATCAACTTTGGCATGATTATTTTGTTACAGAAAACAGCTGATGCTGATTGTCTTCAGAAGTACAGACATATCTGTCTGTTACAAGTAATTTACAAGATCATTACTAAGGTAGCCACCCTTAGAGTGGAGCCTGTGATGGGGAAGTTGATTTCTGAATGTCAGACTGATTTTATTAAAAAAAAGGAACATTATTGATGGAGTCATGTCTATGCATGAAATCCTACATGAGGCAAAAAGGAAAAAACAGCATGGGGTGGTGTTGAAGTTGGATTTTGAGAAAGCTTATGATAAGGTGGACTGGGATTACCTGATGAGGTGTGTCAAACAGAAAGGTTTCAGTCCTTTGTGGTGTAGACTGATTAATGAGATAATTAGAGATGGGACTTTGTGTGTGAAGATCAACAACATAAGGGGGAAGGACTTTGGCAGTCATAGGGGTGTTAGGCAGGGGGACCCTTTTTCCCCTTTCCTTTTTAATTTGGCAGCTGATAGCTTGGCTAAAATGATTAAGCAGGCTCAGATTGCAGGACAGCTGGTTGGTTTGGTCCCTCACCTAATTAAGAAAGGGGTGGCTATTTTTCAGTATGTAGATGATACCATTCTGTTTGTTCAAGATGACATCAACCAAGTTAGGCATCTAAAATTGATTTTATACCTGTTTGAGGCTATGTCAGGTCTTAAAATCAACTTTCTAAAGAGTGAAGTCATGATGGTGCTGGAAGATGGGGATAAATGTTTGTTCTATGCTGACATGTTCAATTGTCAGAGTGGGTACTGGCCAATGAAGTACTTGTGAGTTCCTGTGTGTGGTTCTAGGCTTCATGTTGCTGCCTTTAAACCTTTGAAAGCAAGAATGAGTAAACATCTGGAAGGATGGATGGGCCATGTAGCTTCTTTGGGTAGAAGATATTGAAGGGGTTACGGTGCAGAAAACAATAATTTTCTAGCGTACGAAACCCTAACTAGCCAGGATCTATCTATCTAGTACATGTGATAACGGTGGCGGAACGGGTTACATTACCTCCATGTAGACCGATAGCGGGAATTACGCTCCCGCACAAGCGTTGACGATGAAGTCGTACGTAGCCGACCTCGAGGTCGCGGAGAACTTGCCGCGATGACGAAGTCGATGACGCCGGGGTGTCGACGATGATCTGCGTCGACGGGCGTCGGGCGGAAGAAGGCAGAGCGCCAGCACCAGAGGTGGTGCGCCGGCGGCAGAGGGGAGAGGGGCGCGGCGGCTGCAGGGGCGAGACGACGTCGCCCAGGCTACTCAAAAGGAGTTACCTCCGAGCACTCACAAACATACGGAGCTTAGCGACAACCCCCGGTCATTCAGATCCAGCTGAAATCGCAGGGGCAGATCTTATCTGGAATCCCGCAGAGCAACGGCGCTCTGCGGTATAGCTTAGGTGGAGAGATATCCCCCTTCCTCAGCTCGGCGCGGCTCCAACTTGGGAACCACGAGATCGAGAGAGAAATCGGGAATTAATTGTATTTTCCAATGAATTAATCCAATTAATATGCCTTGCTATATAAAGGGGGAAGGGGGTGTGCAAACCCCTTGGCTCCCCCATGTGAGACTAAACAAAGGACAAGGGAGGGGGGGGGGGGGGTTCGGCCCCCACATGGGCTGGCCGAACCAACCAATGGGGCCCACCCCCCTTTGGTGGTGCGGCTCCCCTTCTTGGGCCCTCTTAGGGCCCATGTAGGTGGGAGCCCCCTTTTTCCTTTATTTAATTAATATTAAATTAATATAAAAATCCCATTAATTCATAATTAATATATTTATATATAATTCAATATCCCGCGACTCCGAAAACTCTTTCGGACCACCCGAACAACTTTCGGACATTCCTGGAACCATTCCAGACCTCTCCGGAACTCCTTCCGGACCACCGGAACTCTTTTCGGATCATTTCTCTCTCCAACAAATCCCTATAATATTCCAGAACCTATCTCCTGGCGTCGCTAAGATCTTAAGTTTGTTACGCTACGGTTCGAGAACACTCCAGACATGGTCGAGACACTCCGCTCACCAATGACCGTCAGGGATACCTGGAAGTATATGACGACCCCTGTGCATTCCACGAATATCGTCGTTGAACCATAAATATGACATTCATTCCCTTTGTCTCTACGATACTACCTTGTCCGAGATATGATCGTAGACACACCGATGTCTTTGTTGTATCTCGTTACCGACGAAGGTTATTAACTCGTCTGCGATATTACATCTCCATGACCTAGTCATAAGCTGCGCAGCTATATAGATGCAATATCACCGAGTGGGCCCAGAGTATCTTTCCATTACAAGAATGAACAAATCCCGCTCTTGATCCTTACGTCTTGATGCTCTTTCGGAATACCCAAGATGGACACCGTTATTGTCATGCTATATAAGACACAACGTTTGATGCTCTCAAAGCATCCCTACGAAGCATTAATAAGTACGGTCTCACGGTCCAAGGAATAAGCTATCATATTCTTATCTATTGCAAATGACAAACATCGTAATACGATCTTATTGCAATACTTTGCGTATGTCCATCACCTTATTCAACTAACAAGATGACCCCATTGTCAACCGGCGTCATTGTCCTTGATCGGGAATCTCGATCAACTGTTGCCCAATGGACTAGCTCATATAGAGGCTTGCTAGGGACCTGGTTGTCTATGTATCACACGTGTATTAATAATTCCGATTAATACAGTTATAGCATAATACACAAACCTATTATAAACTTATGAGATAATGTAATAAATACTACTTATTTATTTGCCTCTAGGGCATATCTGCTTCAGTCTCCCACTTGCACTAGAGTACAAATAAACCAGCTGCATTTTACTTTATCAAAATCCCTTATCAAATAAGAATCATTCGATGATGCTTGCTTGTGGAAGAGTGTTACTCTGACAATCTGCACAACACACGATTTGTGCAAACTTTTGCGATTCACTGATATCAACTAGCTTGATATCACCATGTTTTCCAACAACATATATGCAAATACCGTAACTAAGTGAGACTTCTGTTTCCCAGCGCTTACTCTGATTATACTAACCAGATAACTGCCCCGAAAAACACACTCAGCCATGCAGAGCCCCTTGTAACAATTACAAACTCGCGATATCTACATACTTTCACACCAATGTAGAAAACTTGACATTAAAATGTCAATCCCTTAACTAACGCACTTCTACTTCCAGTAAATTCCAATTTTACTTTCATAACTGCTCTTATTCCAAGAACATCGGTTATATTTCATCGAGCAGATAATATGGTTTCTGTATGATGTCTAATATTACATAATAGACCCACATGTCATACAACCATTACTTTCATGCATCATTACTCTTAATGATCAATTGGATTTCAAAGGACCATCCTTTTGATTCTAATCTGACTCCTCAGATATAATCCAAAACAACTCGACTAACTATTTTAAAATTCCCGTTCTATTTCAAAATAGACACTAACTTTCAAATAGTTTCACAACTTCATCCTATTCTATTGGTACAGTTTCACAATGTGTTAACTACACAAGATGAATTCGACTCCCACTCAAAATATGTCTCCACATATTTGACAACACGAGCTCCCACTCAAAAACGTGTCATCCATATATTTGAGTTCCTGAGCTCCCACTCAAAAATATGTTATGTACATATTCCACCTGAGTAAACTAACTTTGACTCCCACTTAAATCGACATTTTGGTCTAACCAAAATCATTAATCTATTATCAATTCGAATTCAATACAAACTCCAGTATTACATTAATACAAATCCCTCAGACTTCAAGCATGTCTACATAAATGTAGTCAACAAATTTGATCTTGTCCAAGACACATTTCTTGACAAGACATGCTACCACGTCTTTCTTATAGTCATATTTCTCATATAACACCTTATATGACGATCAAACAATCTTATTCCTCTAATAAGAATTGCAGCAACAATTACTCTCTTAATCCTTTCAAATGCAACTTTGGATTTCCAGACTCAAAAGACTTTGTTCGTATTCCGATATTTTCTCAACTTTCTTTGTATTCATAAAGTGCACCTTGATCTGTCAACAAGATCTGAAATACTTAATACAGTGCTGTGACCTGAGAGCAATATTAAATATAACAACACTTTATTTAGAAGTTTCTTTCATGAAAATATTATGATCTTTATGAAGAGGATTGCAAGCAGAAAACAATTTTCTAGTCTCCCTCACTCTTAATCACTAAACTTTCATTAGCAGACATATACTCTTTGGAACACCTTCCAACATAGGTCTGACACTTTATTCCAAACTTCTAATTCCAATCCATAAACCATAATTCGAAAAATCATCTTTTTCTCGGAATTACATAGACAACAAACTGAACTTTGTTTCTAATTGGATTGGAATACACTCCCATTCAATGCGAGTATTCTACAAAGAACTATTCATGTATATGCCGAATTATCGTGTATCATATACATGTCGACACTACTGTCGATCTTACGAATTCTCGTTGAGAAAAATATCTATTTTCTAAAGTGGACATCGACTATAATGTTTCGAACATATTAGGAGATTCTAAGGCAGATTATGACAGACCACACTTTATTTAAAATAGAGCATGATTATAATTCCCCACATGTGTTGGGGATATATCAACTAGGGGTATAACCAGCATGGATCAATCCGGCTAGTTCAGGGTGGCCCAAGGGTGGTAAGGCCAAGGCCTGCCGGGCGGCCCAGATAGCTGACGTGCAAGGAAGTAGGCGGACGGTCCAAGGAAGGCGGAAGGCCTAAGCCCATCAAGCCACCGAGCCCAAGACGGAAGGCGGCAACTAAGCCGGCTAGGTCTAGGACTCTGATTACTTGCCGGACAAGTACTTACCTTGTATCTTGGGGTCTGGCCGCCTATATAAGCCGGCCACCAGGAAGCCTTTAGGGCACGCTTCAATACGCGTCAAACACATTGTAACCTGTTCACGGCTATTGCCTCATAGTGAATTATAGCAGCACGTAGGATCCCGCCACCGTTGTGGGATCCGAAGCTGGGTAAACTCGCCGTGTTCAATCCCGACCTCGACGACACCAACCTTCTTCCCCACAATCCATACGTAGGCTAGAGGACCCCCGTCTCCTATCAATTATGCCGATACCACGACAGTTGGCGCCCACCGTGGGGCATAAGGTTCCTGGCGTCACGTTCCAGGCGGGAACACTTGGCGGCGTGGGCAAGCAGATCGCCGTCGGTCGCGTCACAAGGTTTGACGGCCATAGCTACGTCAACTCGGATGAGTCCTGGCTCCCGGCGGACGACTACCTTATCGGATGCGCAATCGTGCCGATCGGAGGGATCGACGTCTTCATCGGGTACACGCCAGAGGCGTACGGCCTACCGCGTTTCTACAACCCCACCCACCAACCCTTCGACCAAGCAGTCGACCGGCAAGATGGATCTGAATCCGTCTTCTCCCAGGAGTCGGCCGAATCTGATTTCCACTTCGTCGGAGTTGTCGGACTGGGATCCGACTCCCAGCCGGAAAACAACGATCCTGAATCAATCCTCCCTGCTCTGCAGGAGGATGCGATGTCAGATGCCGGATCCAGATCTACCGTTCAAGTCAACATAGACTCTGACTCCGACGATGATGCTAGTCTCTTCGAAGAGAAGATCAAAACCCGCTTTTCCAGTGGAAATCCGGCTCCCTCGGAGGGTACAGCGGATACAGACATGCCTGACAAGCTGGCTATGATGGTTGTTGTCGGTCACGAGACAACCCCAGTTGCTTCAGAAGCGCAAATCAAGCCGGCGGAAGAAGCCGGAGACACCACTGCCGGCCAGCTCATCGAAAGTTCCGACAAGGTGTGCGCAAAGAAGAAAACTAGCCTCGAGAAAGGCGGCAGCAGCAAACCCACGGATTTGCTCTCCGTCATCAAAAAAGTAGACGAGATCATGAATACTCCGGTGAACAAAAACACCCCACTCGACGAAGTGGAAGAACTCAGGCTTAACATGCTTAAGCACTCTGACTTCCTACGAAAAAGAGAGGAGCATGTTGAGAGCCTTGCGAAGAAGATCAAGAAAGAGCAGGAGAAGATGTCGGCCAAAACAAGCCGGCAACTCTTCGAGGAGAAAAGGTCATCAAAAAACCGCCGTGGAAAAGAGCCGCCTACGCAAGCAACGACAGCGGCTCAAGACCTAGGGTTCGATTGGCGTACGGCACCACTGCGAGTGGATAGAAGGGGGGACGTGGTCTTCTGCACCCCTATCCTCAACGCGGCTGCCGCGCTAGATACCCTGGATGACAACACTTACACGGCGGAAGAGAAGTTGGCCAACGCAAGACACTTCGTAAGCAAGGCCCTAGAACAACAAGCTCGCGCTGATTCCTACGGCCACATGGCGGATGCTCGCGAGGGAGACCTAGAGTCTAAGTCAGGCAAGTGCAAAGCTGCACCCGGTGCCGACCCCGAAGGCCCGTCTGGCTCCAGTAGCCATGGCGACAAAAGGAAGGCAACGCCACCTCCAAAGAAGGCACCGCCGCCAAAACCAAGGCGGGACGAGAATTCAAGGACGGGAAGCAGAGGAGACCTACCACCTCCACCTCAGCCAAGACGCGACAATGGCGGTAGCCGAACAACAGGCAGCCGCCTAGAAAAGATGCCGGCAACGACCCTCCAAGGAGAGGCCGCAGCCGGTCTCCGCAACATAGCACTGGCAGCAAGAGGAGAGAGGAGGTAGAAGGGCCCAGGCGCAGCATAAGCCGGGCGGCGCAGGACGAGCCGGACGCAAACAGAGGCGCACGGCAGCTCGATCCAAAAGACGCACGACACCGCCTACAAGACATAGCAAGAGGAAAGGAGCCGCTATACTCTGGACCAAAGTGCTTCGGTGACGCCATCCGCAAAGAGCCGTTCCCCAAGGACATGACATCAGTGTCAAAAAACTGTTCTAGGTACAACGGCCTTGTTAAGCCGGACTCATGGCTTTCCGACTACGCCATGGCCATAGAGATTGCCGGCGGGAGCAGCCATATTGTCGTCCGCTACCTACCTCTCATGTTGGAAGGCACGGCAAGAGCTTGGATCGACAACCTTCCTGAAAAGTCTATCCATAGCTGGTACGACATGGAAAAGGTTTTCTCCCAGCACTTCCAAGGAACATACAAGCGTCCAAATACCTACACGGATTTGCAGCGCTGTATCCAAAAGCCGGACGAAACCATGACAGATTTTGTCAGCCGCTGGATATCCGAAAAGGCCAACTGTCATGGTGTTTCGGACGCACAGGCTATCCATGCCTTCTACACGGGCCTACAGAAGAAGTCCTTGCTCCGTCATAGGCTCGTCCGCGAGCAAATCACGGACCTTGGTGAGATGCTCAACCTAGCCGCCCAATACGCGGCGGCGGATGACGACGCCCGGGACGATGACCCAGACGTCAACATCATACCAAAGCGGAACAACAAGCGCAAACAGGCGGCGGATGACAAAGCCGGTCCTTCCAATGAGGTAGCCGTAGCGTTCCAAGGAAACGCCGGCAAAAAGAAGTGGAAAAATAAGAAAGATAATCGCGAAGCCGGCTCAGGGCCTAAGGCGGCGCGAATCACTTACGAACAGGCAAAGCTTTTGCCGTGTCCCATCCACGCCTCATTGGGCAAGGTCAACCACATGCTTGGAGAGTGCCGTTTCATGGACGACTTCAAAAAGGATCCCACAGTCGGCTGGAAGTCAAAGAAGTCAAAGAAGAACGACAAGAAAGACAACAAGGAGGATGAGGATGACGACGACATGTCTATCTCAAGCGAAGAGGACGCAACCGCCAAGAAAAAGAAGCCGTATCCGAAGGTCAAAGAATCTCTTGTGTGCTTTGTCGGCACGCCTTCGGCTAAAGCGGATAAGGCGGAGATGCGCGAACTCAACGCGACAATGCCGGACGTCCCTCAGTACTTGAACTGGTCGGAGGCAACAATCACTTGGGACCGGTCCGACCACCCTGATCACGTCCCTCACCCAGGAAAGTACGCCTTTGTCGTCGACCCCATTGTCGACAACTTCAGACTCACAAAGGTACTCATGGATGGCGGCAGCAGCCTCAACATCCTGTACTACGACACGCTAAGCCGCATGAACCTGTCAGAGGATCAGCTGGATCACAGCAACCTCACATTTCATGGCATAGTGCCCGGCAGGCAAGCAAAGTCAATGGGAAGCATCAGGCTGAAGGTAACTTTCGGACCAAAAGAGAACTACCGCTCAGAGTTCCTCCGGTTCAAAGTTGTCACCTTCAAAAGCGCCTATCATGCAATCTTCGGACGACCGGCTTTCGCCAAGTTCATGGCAAGGCCGTGCTACATATACAGCAAGCTTAAAATGCCGGGGGAAAACGGAACCATCACGGTTTCCGGCAACTTCAAGAAAGCCAAGGAGTGCGAGCGTGGCATGGCCGCCTTCGCAGAAGCCGTCATCCACAAGGAAGAACTCGCGCTGCTCGGGGCGGATTCAGACAACTCCATGCCAAAGCCAAAGATGGATGTCAAGAAGACTTTCGAAGCTTCAGAAGACACCAAAAAGGCGGACCTCATCCCAGGTGACAAGTCTAAGCAAGTTGTCATCGGCTCCAACCTTGACAGCAAATAGGAAGGCGCGCTCGTCGAGTTCCTCCGTGAGAATCGTGACATCTTTGCATGGTCACCTTCCGACATGCCTGGTGTACCGAGGGAACTTGCCGAGCACTCGCTCAACGTCATAAAAGGATCCAAGCCGGTGAAGCAAGCAACAAGACGCTTTGGGGATGAGAGACGCAAGGCTATAGGGAAGGAGATAAATAGGCTGAAGGCCGCCAATTTCATAAAAGAAGTTGTACACACTGATTGGGTGGCAAATCCTGTACTTGTCCCAAAGAAGAATAAAGAGCCGAGGATGTGTATTGACTATACCGGTGTCAACAAGTGCTGCCCAAAGGATCCCTTTGCGCTGCCCAGAATTGACCAAGTCGTAGACTCCACAGCAGGCTCCGAGCTGCTTTTTTTTTCTGGACGCCTACTCAGGATACCACCAAATCAAGATGAGAGAGTCAGATCAGCTGAAAACATCTTTCACAACTCCATACGGAACTTTCTGCTACATTACAATGCCTTTCGGTTTGAAGAATGCAGGGGCAACATACCAGCGCTGTATGCAAAACTGCCTGCACGAACAAATCGGCCGCAATGTTCACGTCTATGTAGACGACATCGCGGTAATGTCAAAAAAGAAGGCAGATCTCCTAGAGGACTTGGAAGAAACTTTTCAGAATCTCCGGAGGTATCAGATGAAACTCAATCCCGCCAAGTGCGTTTTCGGCGTCCCAGCCGGCAAACTCCTCGGATTCATCGTCTCAGAACGAGGGATTGAGGTTAACCCGGAGAAGATCAAGGCCATCCAAAACATATCCAGACCTACTTGTCTGAAGGACGTGCAGCGCCTAGCCGGATCGGCGGCAGCCGTCAGTCGTTTCATAAGCCACCTAGGGGAAAAGGCAATGCCTCTCTACCGGCTACTGAAGAAATCCGACAACTTCGAGTGGACAGCAGAGGCAGACGCCGCCTTGCAACAACTTAAGGAGGCCCTCATATCCGCTCCGATATTGGCAGCACCTCGATCACAGGAACCAATGCTGCTGTACATCGCGGCAACAGGAGCTGTTGTCAGCGTTGTCTTGGCTGTGGAAAGAAAGGAGAGCGAAGCCGCAGCGTGTGAGCAGCGACCGGTCTACTTCATCAGTGAAGTGTTCTCCGCCTCCAATCAGAGGTATCCGCATTACCAAAAGTTGGCTTATGGTGTATTCTTCGCCGCCAGAAAGTTTAGGCATTACTTCCAGGAACACACAGTGACAGTAGTCAGCAAGGCACCGTTGGGAGACATAATCAACAATGCAGAGGCAACAGGTCGAGTCGCCAAATGGGGCATCGAACTTGCCGCTTTTGATATAGTCTATAAACCACGGACCGCCATCAAATCTCAAGCGCTTGCAGACTTTGTCGCCGACTGGACAGAGGCTATGGAGGAAACAGCACTCCCCGAGTCAGAATATTGGGTCATGCACTTTGACGGATCAAAGATGCTCAAAGGCTCGGGGGCTGGAGTCGTTCTACGTACGCCTAAAGGTGACAAGCTTAGCTACGTGTTACAAATCCACTTCACAGCAACCAACAATGTTGCCGAGTATGAAGCTTTGCTTCATGGGTTACACGTGGCAAACGACCTAGGCGTCAAAAGAATCCTCTGTTATGGCGACTCAGATTTGGTCGCACAGCAAGTAAGCGGAACATGGGATGCGAAAAGCGCAACAATGGCGGCTTACAGAGCCAAAGTTGACGAATTTGCAAAAAACTTCGTAGGCTACGAAGTCCGACATGTTCCAAGAGCTGAGAATGAGGCGGCAGATACACTTGCAAGACTGGGATCGGAACGCAAAAAGGTACCAAAAGATATCTTCCTGGAGCAATTGCACAAGCCATCCATTAAAGGCGCCGATTTGATGGACCCCGACTCAGAAGAACCGGTAGAAGCGGCAAGTCTCGCTGTCTACTTAACACAGCCGGATTGGACAGTCCCATATCTCGATTTTCTAATCGACCAAAAGTTGCCGGAGGACGATGAGGTGCTAAAAAGGCAGATCATAAGGCGAGTCAACGCATTCACGATAATAAAAGGCGAGCTATACAAGCGAAGCACATGTGGCATCTATTTGCGGTGCATACAGTCGGAGGAAGGCCGGGAAATTCTGAAGGACATACATATTGGCGCCTGCGGGCATCATGCTTCCGCTAGGTCCATTGTATCCAAAGCTTTCCGCCAAGGTTTCTACTGGCTCACCGCCAAAGAAGATGCCGAGAACATCGTCAAGACATGCAAAGGTTGCCAGTTGTACGCCCGTCAACCTCACTTGCCGGCACAGGAGCTAAGGACGATCCCAATCACCTGGCCGTTCGCGGTCTGGGGTTTAGACATGGTGGGTCCCTTCAAAAAGGCGCGCGGTGGGTACACTCACCTATTGGTCACTGTCGACAAGTTCACCAAATGGGTCGAGGCCAAACCGATCAGCAAACTTGACGCACGAACAGCCACCAATTTTCTCTGGGGAATCATCTCTCGGTTTGGAGTTCCACACAGCATTATCACCGATAATGGCAGCAATTTGTCTCAAGGCGATATAGAAGAATACTGCAGTGATCAGGGCATCCGGCTTGATTTGGCATCCGTGTCACACCCTCAATCCAATGGGCAAGTAGAGCGTACAAACGGCCTAGTCTTATCAGGACTTAAGCCTCGTCTCGAAGCTCCATTACATAGGGCAGCCGACGCTTGGGCAGATGAGTTACAGTCGGTATTATGGAGTTTGCGCACAACGCCAAACAGATCCACCGCCTACACTCCTTTCTTCTTAGTATATGGCGCAGAGGCAGTGCTACCTACCGACATGAAGTACGATTCCCCAAGAGTTCAAGCCTACATCGAGCAAGACGTAGAAGGTGCAAGACAGGATAGCCTAGACCTGCTAGACGAAGAAAGAGACGTCGCTCTCCATCGCTCCGCCTTGTACCAGCAACAACTCCGCCGCTATCATAGCCGGAGAGTGCGGAAGCGAAGCTTCAGAACAGGTGACCTGGTTCTCCGCCTAATTCAAGATAGAAAAGGCTTGCACAAGTTATCCCCGCCATGGGAAGGACCGTTTATAGTCACAAAGGCGCTGCTCAATGGTTCCTACTACCTAGCCGACATCCGCGACGAAGAAGAAAAGAAAATGCGCAAGAAGGCGGCAGGAAAAAGGGGAACCAAGCGCAAGAGAGGCATTGACGATCCGTTCGAGCAAACAAGACGGCCTTGGAATATTGAGCAGCTACGTCCTTTCTACACTTAGCAATTTATAATTGTAATAAGTTAAATATGATTATGAAATAAAAGTCTATGGTTCCTCATCTGTGTGGAGATGCATGCCATCTTTTATCTTTTCTTGCAATCATATTTCCCCTATGTATCTAAGGTACCTATTTTCTAGCTCCGCGCAAAGGTTCAAACTGGTAGATACTTGCAGCTTTCGAGCCAAACTAAAGCAAAAACAAACTTTTTTGCGCCGCCTAATTCCTTTGCCTCTGATTACTTATATGCGGTTCGCCTAGTAGTATGTCTTTGACACCAACATGTTGGCTTTGGTCTCTGATTCTAAACAAATGGTCTAGCCCTGGTTGTTTCAGCTAAAGTTACCGACTGAGGTTTCGTCAACATACAAAAAGTCAAGCATATAAGTCAGGGTAAAATTAAGGCGGGCCATATAAATAGAGACAAAGTAAAACTTGTCAGCTAGTTTCCGCCTAACAAGGCAACAGCAAAAGTATATACAAATATTACAAATGTTGCATTGTTTCAGGGGCCGACAAAATAAGGCTGGTGGGAGGCAAGGACAAGAAAACATATGGCTCGGGGGAGCGTCTACATCAGGCTTGGGGGCTGACAACTTCAGCCCCGGAATTGTCACTCCCCTCCGCCTCGGCCGCGCCGGCAGCTTCAGCTCCCTCTCCGCCAGGCACAGAATGGCGCCGGTAGAAGATTGAAGTGTCCACCATGTCGGCGACTCGCGTGGCGTAGCCGGCAACGCTGTCCAGCACAACGACCGGCTCAACCTCGCTACCATCTTCGTACGTCGACGGCATGCCTTCAGTGACGGCTTCTATCTCCGCCTCGGGGTAGTGCGCCATGAACAACCCAAGGGCAGTCTTGGCTCCACCCCACGTCGCCGACTTCAGCGAGCTTTTGTGCAATTTGGTCGCCTGCTCCAGGATGGCGGGCACGTCGCTGAATTCGGTCGGCTCCTAACTGCCAGACGAAGTGAAGAACTTGGCGGCAAACCGTTTGGACGCCGCCAAAGTCTCGGCGATCAGCTCGCCCAGACGCGCAAGGCGATCCAGGCGGGGGCTGACAACCTTGTCATCGCCTAAACCGGCGGGAACTGCATCAAAAATAAAGCCATAAGTTTGGCTCAGGCTAAAAACAACATGGCAGTATCAAAAACGGAGCGAGAAATTACCAAGGACCGAGTTATGGAAAGCCGACAACTCAATCATATGAGTTGCCAGCGCGTCCTCTGCAGTTTGGGCGCGAGAAGTCTGCTTGGATATCTCTTCCGCAGCCATCTTCTCCGCCTCCGCCGACTTGTTGCGTAGGCTTTCCAGCTCACCAGTGAGCTGGCTGGATTCCTGCGCAAACTTGAGTTGCTGGACCTCCATCTCCTTTTGATGAGCCGCCTTCAACTCCAAGTTGGCGGCCGCCAAGTCTGAAGCTTTATTCATAAGAGCTTGCATATCAGTGGACGCCTTCAGGATATCCTGGGCGTGGTCTAGCAGTTCTACAAATATGGATTCGCTAAGCTAAATGGTTGACGGAAACATAGGTCAAAAGCATAGTTGGAGGAAGGGATCCACCCTACCTTCATCTTTTTTGCGGGCCGCCTCCAGCTCGGCGATCCGCCTGTCCTTGGCCTCGCACTCCTTCTTCAGGTCGCGGTGGCGCCGGTTTATCTCGACTCGCGAGGAGACGAGCTCGACGTTGGCGGACACAAGGCCCTGCAAGAAAAACCAAAAGCATATAACATATTGTCGAATAACCACTAAGCCGGCAGTCAAAGTTTCTTTTGACTAGCCATCTAAGTGCTCGGGGGAAAGACTATGTATATGCCGGAGGGGTAGAAACTTACAGATAGGTCGCCCTCCAAGTCGTCGAAGGCCTGCGAGGCAAAGGCGGCAAAAGCCAAAGTTGACTCCTTGGCCTCCTTAAAGGTAGACCAAGGGTCTCTGACTTTGCCGCCTCCCGCAGTCGGAGCTGCCCTCCGAGACCCGCCGGCAGTCGTTTCCAGCAACCCTTCATTGGCAGCGCGCGATTGAGCGGCATCATCGGCCGTAGCCTCAGCCAGTAGTAGAGGAGTTGTCGGCGCGCGATCAGCGGAGGGGATCTTTGGCGGAGCACCTGAAGCCGGAGCTGGAGGTTGGCGTCGAGCGTCAGCCATGAAGCTGCCGGCGTGGAGCGGGGGAGTTGGCGGCACGGTGGCCGGCGAGCCGCCTTGCGGCCGCTTTCCTTTGCCAAGGAGCCTGGTCGTCAACCGGGAGGTTGCGACCCTTTCCCTGTCAAACAAAAAGCAAGCACAAAAAGTCAGCCAATGTTCAAAAGGTTCGCCATCTGGAAAAGGCAAAGTTGAGTACCTTCGGGGGATGTTAATCCCCGCATTCTCGCCAATGTTGGCGAGAGTCGGCTCGGTAGCCGATGCGATCCGTTTCTTCCTCTCGGCGTTCGCCGTGGAGGAAGCAGCGCCGGACGCCTTGCGCTTCTTCGTCTTCCCGGCTTCCGACTCGTAGAAGTCGGGAGCCAGGTCATCCTCCCTCAACTCGGAGAGCTGAAAAAGAAGGCATGTTAAAGGAACTCAATCCTAGCCGGCAAAGCTGTCAAACAAGGGGTAAAGGAAGAAAATATTCACCTCGAGGGGAGGATTGTCGTGGGTGTGCATGGGCACGCCCTCGACCGCCTTCAACGACCCCGCCTTGACGAGGCTGCGGAGCCGGAATGCCAGGTCGGCGACCGGCAATATCTCTTCGCTCACGCGAAGAGAGGCTGTGTCAGTAGGCGAATACTGACACATCTTGTGCGGGCTGTACCGCAGGGGGAGGATTTGCCGGCCGAGCCTGCAAATGACGGTGTCGACCCCATCCAGCTGGGGGGGAGCCATCGTCCTCGTGAGGAACTCGATCCGCCTTTGAATAAGGCGGAGTTCCTCCGTCAATCTGGGCACCGCCTCGTCCCAGCATGGGCGAGGCATGGGCGGCGCGTTGACGAATGCCGGAATGCCGATTTGACGGCCCGGCGCTGCCATGTCTTGGCAGTAGAAGAATGTGGAGGTCCAGCCCTTGACGGACTCGAGGTATGTTATCTTAGGATACCATTGGCGGCCCTGGCGGCAGTTGAAGGTGACGCTGCCGCAGGTCGCCAGCCCGCCGTCCGGCACCGTCTGTCGCCGGCAACGGAAACAGTATCTAAAGAAGTCTAAACTAGGCCTAATACCTAGATAGCCTTCGAAAAGAGCTGTGAAGCCGGCTAAGACTAATATGCTATTGGGTGCGATATTATGGGGCTGGAGCCCGTAGTGATCTAAGACCTCACTAAAGAAGGCGGAAGGCGGAAGCGCCATTCCCCTGACCAGGTGGGAGGTGAGGATTACCCGTTCTCCGGCTTCCGGAGCCGGGATGATGTCTTCCAAGGCGGCCCTCCACCGGCAATCCTCCCGAGTGGGGAGGTAGCCGACAGCCTCCAAATCTTGGAGGGCGTCTTCGTCGACGATAGAAGGCAGCCAGTAGCGGGACCCGAGGTCCGCCGCTTCTTCTTCCTCGTCGCCGGGGGCGTTCGCCGTCGTCGTTGCTGTGGTGGTTGGTGGAGGAGCCGAGGAGCCCGCCGCAGGTGCGCGCGCGGAGGAAGCCCGAGGGGCGACGACGGAGACATTGCCCGCCGCCGCCGCCGTCGCGGGACGAGTAATGGCGCCGCCCATCAGCGTCGCAAGCGCGGCCTCGGTCGCCGGACCACTCGACGCCGTCGAATGAGCGGGATCGGTGGACATCGCCGCGAGGAAAGGTCGCCGGGGAAGAAGAGTTCGCCGGAGTTCGTTCGGAGGCGAGGAGCGAGGAAGTGGGAGAGACAAGGGCGCACGGAGAGCAAAGGCTGGGTAAAGAAAATGGACCGTTTGGCTACCTATTTATAGGGCCAGGCGTTGCTCCCTGTGCAACGGCATTTTAGTCGGACACGTGTCCCGCATCCGTTGCGGCACACGATTGCACGATCTCCATGCCTCCTTTTTTCCCGCAATTTGTGATCATGGCGAGATTCCCGCCGAACAGTTTTCAAACTGTCGTGAGCTGGCTAGGTGGAAACCGCCAGGAAGGATGCTCGGCAAGATTGCCGAGCAGCCGTCTTTTCCCATGATGGATAAAGGCGGCCGCATGTCAACCTCAAGACACGCATGCCTCGTTGATTTTCAGAATGGTTCAAGTCCTGCAGCCGCCAACATTGGCAGATGGAGAATCAAGAAGAAGCCGGCGCCTGGAGAACTTCAACCTTTCTGGGGGCTAATGTTGGGGATATATCAACTAGGGGTATAACCAGCATGGATCAATCCGGCTAGTCCAGGGTGGCCCAAGGGTGGTAAGGCCAAGGCCTGCCGAGCGGCCCAGATAGCTGACGTGCAAGGAAGTAGGCGGACGGTCCAAGGAAGGCGGAAGGCCTAAGCCCATCAAGCCACCGAGCCCAAGACGGAAGGCGGCAACTAAGCCGGCTAGGTCTAGGACTCTGATTACTTGCCGGACAAGTACTTACCTTGTATCCTGGGGTCTGGCCGCCTATATAAGCCGGCCACCAGGAAGCCTTTAGGGCACGCTTCAATACGCATCAAACACATTGTAACCTGTTCACGGCTATTGCCTCATAGTGAATTATAGCAGCACGTAGGATCCCGCCACCGCTGTGGGATCCGAAGCTGGGTAAACTCGCCGTGTTCAATCCCGACCTCGACGACACCAACCTTCTTCCCCACAATCCATACGTAGGCTAGAGGACCCCCGTCTCCTATCAATTATGCCGATACCACGACAACATGTCACCACATATGACATTATAATATTGTGAAACGAATTTCCACAAGTCTTTTGTGTTGAAACCATAATTCAAAAATATTGTCCTTTGATCGAATTTTGTGAATACAATATTCACTAATCTTTCTTCTGAAAAACCCCATTTGATCTATTATCAAATTAATTTCAGACTCCATAATTTATCGGGCAAATACTCCTATTTACCAAAGTCATGGAAGAATTCGGATCATGCAATAACACCATTGATTAATCATTAAAAATGACTCTCAATCAATTTCCTCTAGTATTGCAACTTCAATACTGCATTTCAAACTTAATCAATTTTGGCACTCGAAATACTTAAATGGACCAAAATTATCCATTACTTCTTTCATTGCCTTTATGACTAAATTCGATGGTGTTTGTTCTTTGGACACATAATTTTATCATTCCCGCTATTATAAAATGTATATCATACGCATAATGTAATTGAGATGTGATGAAAATTACTCATAACATGAAACAACTGCTTTGTTTCATAACATAAAACAACTGATGTGTTCTATATGAATAATTATGTCTTGTAACATTCAAGACACCAAACTAGATCACATTCTCACTATTACAAAATGTCTTATAAAAAACTATTGATGATAACTAATATGATATCTCGAGGGCGTGAGCACTACTGGCCATGAACTTGCCATCACTCGTGCACTGTCACGTCACCCTTCGCCACATACTTGTGATAATCAGGGACTGTTTCACAAACAGAACAAGTATCAAATACTTTTCATCAAGAATGAGAAGAATACATTTATATCTTCGTATATCAAATATACCCGTAGCGTCGAAGAACTCTTCTTCGATGAATCAACTTTTAGAGATTTGAAATTGTTCACGAACGTGAAGAAGCTCACCGTGTCTCTATAGCATATTCACGCACATGCTATTCACAGCTAGGAGGTAAAGCGCAATCTCTATTGCACTAGAGTTTGCTATCTAGAAATCATAGATATTCGTAAGCTTGAAGTAGATATCACACAACTTCTTCAACTGAGTCTCCAGACAGGTATGCTCCCCATGTGAATGGTCCGGAACTTTCTAAGCTGTCTGAACTGCTCAATTCATCTTTGAAGTGACCTCTGTTGGCATCAATCACGACATATGGCTCCATGTGTTGAAACAACTTTCAAATCAGGTGCTAGGCATACGCTCATGACGATCGTCACTTCCATGAACATGTCATGATGCTTACGGAACTCATCATCTTCCTCCTTGCTATCAGAATCATCTGGTCTAACTTCTAACTAATGTTCTAGGACATATAGGATGTTTGTTGTGTTTGGAGAATGTTTTAAAAACCCTTGTACCATCTGATGAAGTTGGACCCGTCGGCTTCCAAGGTAGAATCCGAGCTCTTGAAGAAGTAACCGAAGTGTAGTTCCGTAGTCTCCAGATGTGATCGCAAAAGAGGTAAGATAAGTTTATAATATATAGGTGAGTTTTAGTTCTATAATCTCATTATCTAAAAACACACCACACCAAGATTATTATCCCTAAAAATAATAATGGCGATTACACGACCCTCATCCACCACACTACCCCCGATCATCACGGCCGGCAGCACAGCTTCAAAGGTGGACATAACATGTCGATCACAACAACTCTGTGACTCGTGCTCGATCTTTCGATCTTCCCGTGTTCCGACGCCATACCTCTGAGTATGCTAGGCTCGCCAATCAAACCTCGAAGACCCTGCGCGTGCAACATAGCTTACACCCACTGTATGGAGATGTGTGACACCCGATCATCACGGCCTGCCTCATAACGTAGAACTTTCTTGGTGGTGCGCAGCGAGGGAGAACACAAATTTGGTATTTCTTAGGGATCATCCTATTTATGATGCTACCGTTGTATATCTAGCATATAAGCAATCAATAGGATGCACACACAACAGCACACAATAATGATGCAATGAAGTGTGATGTGACATGGTCGATGCGCCTGGACCTTCATGGCGCCATGTGCCTGGCCCCCGGTGCCCCGGCATGGCTCCGAGTCTACAGAGCCCTCCATTGCCTCCGACAGTACGAGTAATATCAAAACTTACCGTAACCATGTCACATAAAATAACGCCTCTGCAAAACAAAGTTAGACGCCTCTAGCTTTATTTAGTTTTGCAAGTTTTACGTGGCAAATAGGCTTATTCGTAAGAGAATCGCTTCCCTACCTACGAACTTTGTACCACAACGTTGATCGTATAATTGCATGTTTAAGCATCCCTTTCGGGCCCTCCATTGAAAATGCTTTGCCGACTAGAGAGAGAGAAACAGACACCCGCCAGCCACAGATACGGTGCAAGCCGTATGTCAGTAGTGGAACCAGTCTCGCGTAAGCGTACGCGTAAAGTCGGTCCGGGCCGCTTCATCAACTCAATACCGAAGGCATCGCAAGTGCACGCTAGAGGGTAGCAAATATAAGAAAGACGCCCTCATTCAACATGAGTTCTAACCGTACCAGCAGTACTACACATAGATCGGCTCTGATACCACTGAAGGGGTTACGGTCCAGAAAACAATAATTTTTCTAGCGTACGAAACCCTAACTAGCCAGGATCTATCTATCTAGTACATGCGATAACGGTGGCGGAACGGGTTAAATTACCTCCATGTAGACCGATAGCGGGGATTACGCTCCCGCACAAGCGTTGACGATGAAGTCGTACGTAGCCGACCTCGAGGTCGCGGAGAACTTGTCGCGATGAAGAAGTCGATGACGCCGGGGTGTCGACGATGATCTGCGTCGACGGGCGTCGGGCGGAAGAAGGCAGAGCGCCAGCACCAGAGGTGGTGCGCCGGCGGCAGAGGGGAGAGGGGCGCGGCGGCTGCAGGGGCGAGACGACGTCGCCCAGGCTACTCAAAAGGAGTTACCTCCGAGCACTCACAAACATACGGAGCTTAGCGACAACCCCCGGTCATTCAGATCCAGCTGAAATCGCAGGGGCAGATCTTATCTGGAATCCCGCAGAGCAACGGCGCTCTGCGGTATAGCTTAGGTGGAGAGAGATCCCCCCTTCCTCAGCTCGGCGCGGCTCCAACTTGGGAACCACGAGATCGGGAGAGAAATCGGGAATTAATTGTATTTTCTAATGAATTAATCCAATTAATATGCCTTGCTATATAAAGGGGGAAGGGGGTGTGCAAACCACTTGGCTCCCCCATGTGGGACTAAACAAAGGACAAGGGAGGGGGGGTTCGGCCCCCACATGGGCTGGCCGAACCAGCCAATGGGGCCCACCCCCCTTTGGTGGTGCGGCTCCCCCTCTTGGGCCCTCTTAGGGCCCATGTAGGTGGGAGCCCCCTTTTTCCTTTATTTAATTAATATTAAATTAATATAAAAATCCCATTAATTCATAATTAATATATTTATATATAATTCAATATCTCGCGACTCCGAAAACTCTTTCGGACCACCCGAACAACTTTCGGACATTCCTGGAACCATTCCAGACCTCTCCGGAACTCCTTCCGGACCACCGGAACTCTTTCCGGATCATTTCTCTCTCTCCAACAAATCCCTATAATATTCCAGAACCTATCTCCTGGCTTCGCTAAGACCTTAAGTTTGTTACTCTACGGTTCGAGAACACTCCAGACATGGTCGAGACACTCCGCTCACCAATGACCGTCAGGGATACCTGGAAGTATATGACGACCCCTGTGCATTCCATGAATATCGTCGTTGAACCATAAATATGACATTCATTCCCTTTGTCTCTGCGATACTACCTTGTCCGAGATATGATCGTAGACACACCGATGTCTTTGTTGTATCTCGTTACCGACGAAGGTTATTAACTCGTCTGCGATATTACATCTCCATGACCTAGTCATAAGCTGCGCAGCTATATAGATGCAATATCACCGAGTGGGCCCAGAGTATCTTTCCATTACAAGAATGAACAAATCCCGCTCTTGATCCTTACGTCTTGATGCTCTTTCGGAATACCCAAGATGGACACCGTTATTGTCATGCTATATAAGACACAACGTTTGATGCTCTCAAAGCATCCCTACGAAGCATTAATAAGTACGGTCTCACGGTCTAAGGAATAAGCTATCATATTCTTATCTATTGCAAATGACAAACATCGTAATACGATCTTATTGCAATACTTTGCGTATGTCCATCACCTTATTCAACTAACAAGATGACCCCATTGTCAACCGACGTCATTGTCCTTGATCGGGAATCTCGATCAACTGTTGCCCAATGGACTAGCTCATATAGAGGCTTGCTAGGGACCTGGTTGTCTATGTATCACACGTGTATTAATAATTCTGATTAATACAGTTATAGCATAATACACAAACCTATTATAAACTTATGAGATAATGCAATAAATACTACTTATTTATTTGCCTCTAGGGCATATCTCCTTCAGATATGTGTTGATTCAGTCCACTCTTCGTAATGTGTTGATTTACCAAATGTCATTGTATCTACTGCGTGACACTTTTCTGGAAGATTTGACAAAGATAATCAGGAAGTTCTTCTGGCAAGGCCTGGCATCTAAGAAAAAATATCACATGGTGAAGTGGTCTATGATTAATAAACTAAAAATTAAAGGAGGTCTGGGTATCAAGAATCTGAAGTTATTCAATAAAAGTTTGCTTTGTAAGTGGTGGTGGAGGCTGGAAAAGGAGGATGGTTTGTGGCAGACACTTGTTAGGAAAAAATATAAAATTAAGCATGGAATTTGGAGGGTGAAGATGAGACAAGATGATTCCCCTGTGTGGAAGGATCTGTTGAAGATAAAAGAAGTGTATATTGTCGGGTTATGACTCCCAGGAATCGGGGGTAGTCACTTCCTGAAGTGTAGTTCGAAGGGGGATTGAACGCGGAGGTCTAAACCCTCAAGTGGCTCTGCGACGTTGCTCGCCGGAACCGAAGAAGACTCACACCCGACCAAGGAAGATACCGTCCTTTACCCAGGTTCACGGCCCTCGTGAGGAGGTAAGACCGCTACTCCTGCCTGTCTGTATTATATGTGGAAGGTTACAGTACAATTGAGCTTGCCGGAAGCCCCCTTGAGGCAGTTCTTGCCTGGGGAGGGAAGCGATGATCTTCTTCCTCCTCCAGCCAGAGGCTAACCTAACCAGCGTTGCTAGGGTTTACAAGGGTGAGTTGCACGCAAAGGGCCGACCCTCCCTACGATGGATGTCTTCTCTCTTTTTATAGGCGCCTCGGGCCTTCTCCTTCGGCTTGGCCTTCAAGGTGGCTCCCACTTGCCAGTGGCAGGGCGGAGTACGAGTCCACCGTGCTCCATTCGTCCATGGACTCGGTCCATTGTTGATAAAGGTGGCGCCGTGGCCGACAGGCGGCCGACCGCGCGGTACTATCAGCAGAGCGGGCAGTCTCTGAGGTGGAGCCCGCGATGACGATCTCCGTTGGAGGGTTGCGCCGTCCACCTGCTTTATTGCCAGAGTAGAAGGTCTTCACAGCTGTGCAGCAGGCGGAGCAGCTTTGTTGACCGCTTTATCGCCAGGGACAGCGACGAGGGTGTGAGCGCCACTGCACGAGCATGGCAGAGGTCACGTGCTCTCTGCGGGGCTTCCTTGGCGACGACGTTTCCCTTCAGGGCTGAGGGGAGATTTCTGTCGGACTTCCCTCATGCGGGTTGGTTCCTCGGGGGGGAGGATCCCCTGAGGCGAGGGGTCCCTTGAGGCCCTCGCTTCCTCTTCAGGCCCTCGAGGGGAATCGCGTCTCGAGGGTCTCGCCAGGCGGTGACGCCTGGTCCTTTGTCGTTTCGTCCGTCTGGCCCGCGAGCGAGGCCTGGGAGGAATGGGCTCTTGATACCCTAGTTCCCACTGGGCCGACAGTAGCCCCCGGGCCCATGATGGGCACGACTGAGCCCATGGGCTTGGGCGAAGCGTCGTGGGCCTTTAGTGCCCAGCCGTCCCGAGCCACGCGGCACTTGGACGATTAACGGCTTCGCACGATCTGGGGCGTGAGTCGTGGGGGTCCCACCACGCCCCGGTAACTGCTCCTGGAGGGGACATAAAGCCCGAGCACTGCGGCAGGGAGCCGTTACCGTTTCCAATCCTTCGCAGAAAATTCCGCTTTACAGAGCTCTCCGCCTCCGCGCTCTCCTGCGAGTTTCTGTTCTCCAACTCCTTCCACCTCCGTACCCGTGACAATGAGTCCTCTCAAGAGCAAGGGTAAGGCCGCCGCAGGGTCCTCCTCCCAGGCAAAGGCCGCGGAGACCGTGATGGGCGGGGCGCTTCTCGGCGTGCGCGTCAACGAGAAGGCGCTCTCCAAGGTCCGATACCTGGTGGCGGACCGGACGAACGAGCACGGCGCCACCGCCCTGAAGCCTGCGGCGCACGGGAAGCGCCCGCGGGGATTTTTCCCGGTCTTCCAGCACTGCCTGGCCGCGGGACTGGTGCCGCCCTTCTCTCCGTTCCTGGAGGCGGTGCTGGCGTTCTACCAGGTGCAGCTGCTGCACCTGCACCCCAACTCCGTCCTCATCCTCGCCGTCTTCGCCTACCTCTGCGAGGCGTACCTGGGCCTGAAGCCCACGGTGGGTCTGTTCCGGTGCTTCTACGTGCTCCGGAACACGGCGAAGAACGAGCGCTCCGGGTGTGTCTCGTTCCGCATCGTCGACGGCATGGGGGGCGTCTACATTCCCATGTCCTGGAGCGAGGGCAAGGCCATCACGTCCGTGATGAAGAAAGTAGACGACTTCCGCCAGAAGTGGTTCTTCATCGGGGTGGAGCGTCCCTGCGCCTTCCTCGAGGTCCCCGACGAGCCTCCGGTGAAGAACTCCCATTGGGGCAAGGCTACCTTCGACGGCGCCAAGAATGCGAGCCTGATGGGGCGCCTGAGCTTTCTTCGCGGGGAGGGCCTCACAGGGCAGATGGTCGTGGCGGACTTCGTGACTCGCCGCATCGCGCCCCTCCAAGCTCACTCGGTCCCCATGTGGATGTACTCGGGGCCGAACGACAAGATGCGGCTCCACGTCGAGGACAACGACAAGGACGTCGTCGACAACATCCTCTCCGCGCTCTTCGTCAACCCCTCCGTGCTCCCCGTGGATGAGGTTCGCGCGGCCTCCGGCCCCTTCACTAGTACAACCTGACGGAGCGCATGGCCCGCCTGTAAGGGATGCCTTCATTCACCCCGACAGGCCCGGCGGACTCTTATGTGCCGATGCCGGCCCCGCGTGGAGCGGAGGGGGGCGATTCTCCCTCGGCTTCAGGAGCTGACCTAGGTGAGGAGGAAGCCACAGCTGGGGAGGTCTGCTGTTCTAGAGCTGGGCCTTTCACTGACGAGATTCGTGATATCTCGTCAGGCGATGAAGACGCCTTCGTGGTGGCGCTCTCGCGCCCCGTGGAGGAGGAAGCTGAGGAAGGGGAGGCCTCAGGCGCGGAGGGCTCTCCGGGAAGGTGCGGGCCTCGCGCCAAGGTTGCCGTGGACCACACATGGGTTGCCAAGGTTGCCGTCTGACCACACATGGTTTCTTTTTCCACCTCATCCTTTGCTGAAGTTTTTCCTTGGGCTCTTGACAGCGGTCCTGCGCCTGCTAAGCGCCGCCGGCTCCGCAAGGCGTCCGAGGTGAAGATCGCCACGGCAGGAGCCGTGGCTGACGAGGCCGAGAGGCCTGTGGAGGCAGCCCCAGCGGTCCCCCTTGAGGAGGCACCTCAGGTGGAGGTGACTGCGCCCCTCGCGGGGGCGGCTGGTCCTCCTGTGGAGGAGGGCACCGCAGGCCCGGACGCTCCTGCAGCGCCCCGAGAGCCTTCAGCGGTGGAGGGCTCGGAGGCGAGAACTTCTGTGCCATCTCGTGCTGCTACTCCCCCTCGTGCGGCTACGCCTCCGCGCGAGGCTACTTCGCCACGTGCGGCTACGCCTCCGCGCGAGGCCACTCCACCACGCGAGCCAACGTCGCCGCGCGCGTCGACGCCTCCGAGTGTGCCTGCTGCGCCGCCTGCGCCCACCGCTTCTGCGCAGCCCACGACTGAGACCTGCGAGGCACCGGCAGGCGCGGGCGCGTCTGCCGGGGGCGGTTCTTCCTCTCCTCCCCGCCAGGCTGGAGGTGAGGAGCGCCTCGCGGCTGCAGGGCCTGAAGGTGGCGCGGGCACGGGCTCCGGCGGGGCTCAAGCTAGCCCCCTTGTTCTTCCCGAGGCCGGACCTGTGGGACTCGACGCCGAGGTCGGGCCTTCTGCGAGCCGAGACCTGGTGCTCCGCGGTTGGGACTGGAGCGCGGGGCGCCGCGAGGCCGCCTTTGGCCTCTTGAGGGAGTCCCTGGAGGGCCTGGAGGCACACCTCGCCCTTGGGGACATATGGCTCGCCCGGCAGCAGGAGGAGCTGGCGAAGTCGTGGGCGTCCTTCCACGCGGCGGTCGAGGCGCGCCGGCTGGAAGATTTGGCGCTGCAGGTCGCCCGCGAGGAGGCCATCAGCTTCGCCAAGGAGACCCGCGAGGGGGCCATCCGCGACGCTGTAGAGCTGCTCCACCCCCTCCAGGCGGAACGCGACGCTGCGGCGAAGCTCCTGCGCGAGGTCAGGGCGGAGCGCGAGGCGATGGAGGGCTCGTTGGCGCAGAAGCGCCGCGAGCTGGGCCAGCTGGAGGCCCAGCTGCTCTCCACCCACCAGGCCGCATCGGCTGCTCTGGAGAAGGACCGCGAGGCCTTCGCCGAGCGCGAGCAGCAGATGGTCCTCAAGGAGGAGGAGCTCCAGCAGCGCGAGGAGCAGCGCCTCCAGGCGGAGAAGGACATGGTTGCTCAGCGCGAGGCCCTCGAGGAGCGAGAGGGCGAGTTGGCCCAGGCGACCCTGAAGTACGAAGACAACGTCGCTGCCCAGAAGGTGGCTTACGAGCGCTTCGAGCGGCGCTTCGCCGAGAAGAAAAAAGAGGCCAAAGACGCCCTCGCGGAGCGCGAGAAGCAGTTCTGCAAGTCCACTTCTCAGAAGAACCGCGACATGGCCCAGTCGCAGAAGGACCGCTTCAAGGCCAAGCATGCCGTGGACGCTCGGAAGATCGCCGAGCTCGAGAAGGCCAACTCCAAGCTGGAGGCCCACCTCACTCGCGCTAAGGATGGTCGCCGCCGAGCGGAGGAGGCTCGCACCGAGGCTGTCCACAACCTCAACTCCCTGGCCAAGGACACGGAGGAGAAAGTGGCCCCGACGAAGCAGCGCAAGCACATGTTCGAGGCGCTGGTTGCTCGTGGCAACGAGCTGGCCTCGCAGCTGGGAGCGGACGCGCCGCACACCGACGTTCGGGGCCGCGGCGATGTTGCCATGTACTTGTTCTACTTCGAACAGCTCTTCGCAGCGCTCGAGGGTCCCGTCGCGGAGCTTCGGGAGATGATCGAGGACGAAAGTCGGCGGCTCTTGGGGGTGGTGGTGGATCGCATCTTCACCAACCTCAAGCTCCTCACGCCAGACTTCGACCTGGTATCTGTGACCGAAGCCGCCCAGGGCGAGGACGCACAGCGGGTCTCAAGCTCCCTCCGCGAGCAGGTGGACGCCTTCTGCAACCGCTTCAGGCGCACGGAGGCTGCGCCGGAGGACAGCGAGGAGGAGGCCTGCTCTGCCGAGGCTGACGAGGGCGCCGTGGAAGAGGTCCAAGACGGTGCTGCTTCTCATTGAGTCATTCCCTATTGCGCATGCGAGCGTTTGTATCTGCACCAGCTGTGTGCTTTAGACATCTTGAAACTTTTGGCTTGTAATATACTTTTAATTGTTGTTTTAATTCGAGCTTGTCTGCCCCTCGTGAGGTCTCTTTGGACTCATCTTCATGTCTATTTGTTCTCTGCGTCGTTAGGTCCCATCTCTTCGTGCCATGACTCCGCCACCTCGGTATGCGGGAGCAATGACTCCGCAAGGCCGGGGGGAGTTTAGGCCGAGGAGAGGTAAGATCCTTGAGTCGCGATGCTCAAGTGCCCCCCTTAGACGTGCGAGTAGTCCATGAAGCGTAAGGGAAAGCGAAGTCGCTCGAGGGGCAAAGACGCGCGCTAGGGAGAGAAAAACGCTCTTAAAGCGTGGGTGCGAGACTTAGCTTCTCGAGGTTTTCGCTCTGTGAAGGTTTTTCGCCTGGCGAGGTTGCCCACTTGAGGGGTCGCTCCTGGGGAGGCTCTTTGCTTGGCGAGGTTGCGCACTTGAGGGGCCGCTCCTGGGGAGGCTTTTCGCCTGGCGAGGTTGCCCACTTGAGGGGTCGCTCACGGATGCCCCTTCAGGCTCGCGGGGGAATTCTTCCCTGCAGGTATTAGAGGGGCGAACCCAAACGCTGAAACACGGATCAAGGGATTCGTGCGCGCTTATAGGTCCCCTCAGGCGTTCCTTGCGAGGAGAGTAAGCACCAAGGTCCTCTGTAGAGATGGCGTGTTTGTGGGGTATTGCCCTCCAGCCAGAGCTCGGACTCTTGGATTTTGCAGTGTTGTTGGTGTGTCATTTGAGGCACTGGCACCGTACTCAGCCCCCGCTCGCGAGGTACGCATGTGGAGAGATATAAGCACACACTTCAACAATAGTAATGCGTAAATAAAACCCTCCAAAAACATTTTTTAAGCGGCGCCGAAGCGGTAAGTTCACTTAGGAACGAGATTGAGTCATTATGCTTGGGATTGCCAAGTTAATGCTCTGACCATGTCGAGGCATGGGGACCACCTGTTGGTGGCAGAGACTCTCAACGGCCTGAGGTGGCTTGCTTTAATTGAGAGCTCGGAGGGTTTACCCTCGAGTGAAGCCTTTGGGGCTTTGGAGGTTTAAGCCGTTGGCGTTTTAACCTCCAGAGACAGGAATGCTTGGAGGTTGAGCCGTAAGCTGCCTCGTCCGCTAGGAGTCTCGACGTGACAATGATAATTTGCGTGGATATGACCACGGTTGCGTTTGTTCCCTTAGGAGACAAAGCATGTATTTGAGGTTTAAGCCTTTTGGCGTTTTAACCTCTAGAGACGACATTGCTTGGAGGTTGAGCCGTAAGCTGCCTCTTCCGCTTGTCTTCTCGACGTGACAATGATCACGGGTGTGGCAATGACCACTTTGGCATTTGTTTCTTTAGGAGACAAAGCTATGTTTTTGGAGGTTTAACCCTTTCGGCGTTTAAACCTCTAGAGACGAAAAATGCTTAGAGGTTGAGCCGTAGGCTGCCTCGTCTGCTTGACGTCTCGACGTGACAATGATCACGGGCGTGACAATAATCACTTTTTTAACTTGTTCCTTGCGGATACAAAAGTTTGCGAGGTTTAAGCCTTTAGCTTTTAACCTTGAGGGACAAAAAGGTGCTTGGAGGTTGAGCCGTGGCCTGCCTCTTTCGCTAAATGCCCTGACGTGATAATGATCACGGGTAGACCTTGTGCAGATGCATGATGTTCCATGGGTTCTTGACGGCGACGCCATCTTCCGTCTCGAGGCGAGCCGCGCCAGGCCTGGCGATGTGGGTGACCCTGTAGGGACCTTCCCACATCGGGGACAGCTTGTGGAGGCCTTCCCTGGAGAGGATTCGCCTGAGGACGAGATCGCCTGCCTCCAGGGTGCGCGAGCGCACATTGCGGCTGTGGTAGCGCCTCAAGGACTGCTGGTACTTGGCCGCCCGTAGGGCGGCGCGGCGTCTTAGCCCTTCAAGGAGCAGCAGGTCGTCGTTGTGGAGGTCCTCTTGCTGGTCCTCATTAAAGGCAAGGACTCGGGGGGATCCATGCTTTATCTCTGCGGGGAGGACTGCTTCGGCTCCACAGACGAATGTGAACGGCGTTTCCGCGGTGGGCTTGGGTGGCGTGGTACAGATGGACCATAGCACCGAGAGTAGCTCATTGATTCAGCCCTTGCCGTGGCCCTTGAGGACATCGAAGGTCCTGGTCTTTAAGCCTTTGAGGACCTCTGCGTTTGCACGCTCGGCCTGTCCGTTGCTTTGCGGATGGGCGACTGAGGCGAAGCAGAGCTTGATGCCCATTTTCTGGCAGTAGGCTCTGAAGATGCCGCTTGTGAATTGCGAGCCATTGTCGGTGATGATGCGGTTAGGCACTCCGAAGCAGCAGACCAGGCCTCTGATGAATTTCACCGCCGCGCCTGCTGTGATTGTGCGCGTCGCCTTCACTTCAGGCCATTTTGTGAACTTGTCAATGGCCACGAAGAGGTAGCGATATCCACCTTGCGCCGTTGGGAAATGTCACAGGATGTCCAGCCCCCAGACCGCAAACGGCCACGAGAGCGGAATGGTTTGTAGCCCCAGCGCTGGTTGGTGGATTTGCTTGGCGTGGAATTGGCAGGCTTCACAAGCTTGAATGATGTCAGTTGCATCTTGAAGCGCTTGAGGCCAGTAGAAGCCGCTCCTGAAGACTTTTTCTGCGAGGGTGCGGGCGCACGAATGGTGGCCGCATTCCCCGCTGTGGATGTCCTTAATCAGCAGTTTTCCTTCTTCAGGAGGGACGCACTTGAGCGCGATGCCGTTTGGGCGCTTGCGGTAGAGAATTCCTTTGAGGATTTGGTACGATTTTGCTTGGCGGGCAATTCGCTCCGCTTCAACATCTTCCTCAGGAAGGATCCCTTTGTGTAGGTAGTCTTTGATCTCGTCAATCCATCCTGCCTCTTGGTGCACCGCTGTGAGCAACAGGTGCTCCCCTGTGGGGGGCCCGCAGCCTGGAGCTCCGCTTGCAGGTGGTGACGGGAGCGCTTCGTCTGTGCTTGCGGGCAGGGCCTCGAGGGGCTGCTTTATGGATGCCTTGACGAGCCTCTCTTCAAAGACACCTGGCGGCTGAGCCTGCCGCTTTGATGCACGCTTGGCGATGTCATCAGCCTCTTGATTTTCCTTTCTTGGGATGTGCATGAGCTCCATTCCCCTGAAGTTCTTCTCCAGCCTACGGACCTCTTCAAGGTATGCGGCCATGTGGTCGTCCTTGGGCTTGTAGCTTTTGTTGGAGAAGTTGACGAGCATCTGGGAGTCGCCCTTGATGAGTATATGCTTGACGCCTAGGGCGGTTGCGGCGCGTAGGCCAGCAAGCAGCCCTTCATACTCGGCGATGTTGTTGGATATCTTATCGATTCCGAAGCACAGCTGGACTGCGTAATACAACTTATCGCCTTTGGGTGAGGTCAGGACTACGCCTGCCCCACCGCGGCGACAAGAGAAAGCTCCGTCGAACTTCATGGTTCAGAGGCTGGGCATTGCGGCTCCAGAGGACTCGTGCCCTTCTTCCCAGGGCTCTTCAGGGGTTGGATCAGTCCATTCGGCGACGAAGTCTGCCAGCGCTCTTCCTTTGATTACCCTTGTGGTATCGAAGCGCAAATTGAATGGCTGTAGCTCGATGTTCCATCCTGCGACACGATTTGTTGCATTTGGGTTGCGTAGAATTTGCTCCAGGGGGAAAGAGGTTACCACCGTGATGGGGTTCCCGTGGAAGTAGTGTCGCAGCTTTCTTGAGGCGATGAGGAGTGCGAGGAGAAGCTTCTGCTGCATCGGGTACCGCTCGCGAGCATCATGCAGTACTGTGCTGACGAAGTAAATTGTATGCTCGACGAGAGTAGTTCCTGTTTCCTTGGCGTTTTTCACCTGAGGTGACCCAGCTTGGCCCTCGCTGGGGTTGGCTTCGAGGGGCTTGTCCTGGGCCTCGAGGGTGTTGGCCTCGAGGGATGTGGCCTCGAGGGACTTGGCCTCGAGGGGCGTGGCCTCGAGGGACTTGCCTCGAGGGACGTGGCCTCGAGGGATGTGGCCTCGAGGGACGTGGCCTCGCAGCGCTCCTCCTGGGCCTCGAGTGTGTTAGCCTCTTGAGGCTCCTTAGTCCCTTCGGCACGAACCTCTTGCAGCAGTTGACTCGGGGCGGTCCCCTCTTGAGGCTTTGGGCCTGGCGGGGGCCTTGTGAGGACTGCCCTTTCGTCGAGCTCTTTATCAGGAGGCTTTTTCTTTGGAGTGGTTGCACTCTTCTTGTGAAGTACATGCTCCTCTCTTTCCACCACAAGGACATCACTGGCTGTTTGCGGAGTAGCTGACAAGTACAGCTTCAGGTGCTCGCCAGGCCTTGGGGCGACCATTACAGGTGGGCTGGCCAAGTACTTCTTCAAGTCCTCAAATGCTTTTTCAGCTTCAGGGGTCCACTTGAAAGTGCCCGTTCTTTTCATGATCTTGAAAAACGACAGGGCCCTTTCGCCGAACTTGGAGATGAATCGACCCAAGCTGGCTATGCAGCCTGCAAGGCGTTGCATGTCCTTGAGCCTGCGTGGAGGTTGCATGCCTTCTTTGGCCTTGATTTTTTCTGGGTTCGCCTCTATGCCCCGATGAGACACGAGGAACCCCAGCAATTTGCCTGAAGGTACTCCAAAGACGCACTTGGCGGGGTTGAGCTTGATGTTCACCTTGCGCAGGCTGGCGAAGGTTTCTTCAAGGTCTCCGAGAAGAGTATTTCCTTCTCGCGACTTCACGATGATGTCAACGACATATGCTTCAGCGTTTCGCCCCATTTGCCCGCCAAGGGCTATCCTCATTAACCTCTGGAAAGTGGCTCCGGCATTTTTTAGGCCGAAGGGCATGCAGACGTAGCAATACACACCGCATGGAGTGAGGAAAGCCGTCTTCTCCTCATCCTCTTTAGCCATTTTAATCTGATGATAACCAGAGAAGGCATCGAGGAAACAGAGGAGGTCGCAGCCTGCCGTGGAGTCCACGATCTGGTCGATTCTGGGCATGGGATAAGGGTCTTTGGGGCAGGCCTTGTTTACATCAGTGTAGTCAATGCAGAGGCGGCCTCCGCCGGCGGGTTTTGGGACGACCACGCCGTTGGAGAGCCAAGTGGGGTGCGCGACTTTGCGAACGACTTTTGCCGCTTTGAGCTTCTCGACCTCCTTGACGATGAATGCTTTCTTCTCGGGGGCTTGCTTTCTTGCTTTTTGCTTGACCGGGCGCGCGTTTGGGCACCCGACCAAGTGGTGCTCGATCACCTCCCTCGGTACACCAGACATATTTGACGGTGTCGATGCGAACATGTCAGAGTTTGGCTGGAGGAAGGCGACAAGCGCGCTTTCCTATTTGGGAGGCAGCGCGGCGCCAATGTTGACGCTAGCCCCGAGCCTTCAGCCCCCAAGCTCCCTGAGCTCAGAGAGATCTTCTTGGTAGCAGCTGCCTCCTGGGAGAACAACTGCTTCTTCTTCTTGGGCCTCTCGAGAGGCTCTTGGTCCTCGTCTGCGGGGAAGGCCACGGCGGCGGTCTTGTAGGCCGTCTCAACAGCGCGCGTAGCGTCCAGGACATGCCCACGTATGGTGATCCTGCCGGTGCTGCCGGAGATCTTGACCATGTTGTACGCATGGTGCGTGACGGCCATGAACTTCGCGAGCGCGGGGTAGCCGAGGATGGCGTTGTACGGCAGGCCGATGTGCGCAACATCGAAGTCGATGTGCTCGGTGCGGTAATTTTCCTCGCTCCCGAAGGTGACGGCAAGCCTGACCTGGCCTAGAGGCTCGATCGAGCCGCTGGTGACCCCCGTGAAGGGCCTCGAGGGCATAAGCCGCTCGTAGGGCACTTGAAGCGCTTCGAACGTATCTATGGAGATAACGTTAATGCCTGCTCCGCCATCGATGAGCGTCTTCGAGACAGCCACGTTGTCGATGGTGGGGGTGCAGACCAGCGGGAGGGTTCCAACAGTCTTGGTGGACTTGGGGTGGTCTTGAGCGTCGAAGGCGATGGTGTACTGCGACCACTTGGGGGCCTGGAGGTCTCCGTGCTTGGGAGGGCGGCGTTGAGCTCGCGGGCGAATTGCTTGAACTGGTTGTTCGACTTTGGCGCCTGCGCCCCCCGAGGATGCAGGCAATGGCGCCCGTCGGGGCTTGGTAGCCGCCATCTTCCTCGTCAGGGAGGTTGCCGTTCTTTTCTGCGGTGTTGGCTCGATTTCCAGATGGTTTCTAGTAGCCGCCCTTGCGTCCGCTTCCGCGGTAGCCACGGCCTCGACCGCGGCCGCCGCTGTCTTCTGCATGCTCGCGCTCCTTGCTCAACCTTTTGAGGTCGTAGCAGGACTCCGTAGAGTGGCCGCTCCTGTTGTGGTAGATGCAGAAAGGGCGGTGATCATCTTTCCTCTCTCCAGCCTCGGGGGAGTCCCTGCGGGTGCCTTTTGTGTCAGGCTCTGCCGCGAGAACTGCGGTGGCCTTGCGCTTGGGCTCCTCCTTCTTCTTCTGGCTCTTGGACCCCTCAGCATGATCGTCCCCTCTCGAGGACATTTTCACGAAGAGGAGTCCCTCTTCAGCCTTGGCGCACTTGTCTGCCATGTCGAACAGCTTGACCATAGAGGTGAGCTTGTCGTGGATACCCAGCTTCTCGAGCATCCTGCTGTTTGTGACGCCCTCGCGGAAAGCGGCGATGACTTGAGTGTCGGGGATGTTCGGGATCTTGTTGCGCACTTGGCTGAAGCGCTGGATGTACTTGCGGAGCGTTTCATCCTCCCTCTGCACCATAGCACGCAGATCGTTGTGGGTGAGGGCGCGCTCGTACGTCCCCTTGAAGTTGGAGACGAACTGCTTGCAGATCTCCTCCCAGGAGTTCAGAGAGTCCTCCGGGAGGTTCAGGAGCCACGACATCGCAGAGTCGCGTAGCGCGTGGGAGAACCAGTTGGCCATGACCTTGTCGTCTCCCCCCGCAGCTTGGATGGAGGTGGTGTAGAGCTGCAGGAACTCGACGGGGTTGCTGGAGCCGTCGTAGCCCTTGGGAAGAGCCGGCCTGAACTTCTGCGGCCAGACCACGCGACGCAGAGAGCGAGTGAACGCCACGCAACCAGAGGTGTACGTAGCGACCCCGTGCTGAAGCGCGCCGCGGTTCTGCTGTCCCGCCTGGCCGAGCTCCTCCACGAGCCTGTTCTGGCGGTCTCGCTGGAGCTCCATCCCCACACGAGCGTCGGGCGCGGTGCGCTGCACGATTAAGCAATCGTGCGGCGAGGACGTGTGCGAAGCAGCCCTTTGCGCCGCAGCCGGTGCAGGCCCCGGAGGTGGCGGAGGCGCATTTGTTGCGACCGTGCCCGCGAGAGAGGGGTGCACGTTGGACTGCGACGGAGCGGGGCGCGTCTGGGCTGGTAGCGGAGCAGCTCCTGCGCCATGAGCAGCGCGGTGTGGGGCGCAGGGTCTGTCCTCCCCGGGCCCGAGCCGCTCGGGCGCTGCATCGGGTGCGACGACTGCGCGTCCTCCTGGTGCTCGGCGTCGTGCTCCGGTGCTTCCGCGTGAGGGCCAGAAGAGACATGCTCCTCATGGCGGGGTCGGCCCCGCAGTGCACGGGTGGTCGCAGCACCTGGGGGCGCGCGTGCTCCCGCGGGCGCACGTCGGTTGACTCGAGCGGCGCGGGTGGCGCGCGTGTTCACCATGGCGCGGAGACGAACTCGAAGGTTGTTGACGCGCCTCAACCCCCTACCTGGCGCGCCAAATGTCGGGTTATGACTCCCAGGAATCGGGGGTAGTCACTTCCTGAAGTGTAGTTCGAAGGGGGATTGAACGCAGAGGTCTAAACCCTCAAGTGGCTCCGCGACGTTGCTCGCCGGAACCGAAGAAGACGCACACCCGACCAAGGAAGACACCATCCTTTACCCAGGTTCACGGCCCTCGTGAGGAGGTAAGACCGCTACTCCTGCCTGTCTGTATTATATGTGGAAGGTTACAGTACAATTGAGCTTGCCGGAAGCCCCCTTGAGGCAGTTCTTGCCTGGGGAGGGAAGCGATGATCTTCTTCCTCCTCCAGCCAGAGGCTAACCTAACCAACGTTGCTAGGGTTTACAACGGTGAGTTGCACGCAAAGGGCCGACCCTCCCTACGATGGATGTCTTCTCTCTTTTTATAGGCGCCTCGGGCCTTCTCCTTCGGCTTGGCCTTCAAGGTGGCTCCCACTTGCCAGTGGCAGGGCGGAGCACGAGTCCACCGTGCTCCATTCGTCCAAGGACTCGGTCCATTGTTGATAAAGGTGGCGCCGTGGCCGACAGGCGGCCGACCGCGCGGTACTATCAGCAGAGCGGGCAGTCTCTGAGGTGGAGCCCGCGATGACGATCTCCGTTGGAGAGTTGCGCCGTCCACCTGCTTTATTGCCAGAGTAGAAGGTCCTCACAGCTGTGCAGCAGGCGGAGCAGCTTTGTTGACCGCTTTATCGCCAGGGACAGCGACGGGGGTGTGAGCGCAACTGCACGAGTGTGGCAGAGGTCACGTGCGCTCTGCCGGGCTTCCTTGGCGACGACGTTTCCCTTCAGGCCTGAGGGGAGATTCCTGTCGGACTTCCCTCAGGCGGGTTGGTTCCTCGGGGGGAGGATCCCCTGAGGCGAGGGGTCCCTTGAGGCCCTCGCTTCCTCTTCAGGCCCTCGAGGGGAATCGCCTCTCGAGGGTCCCGCCAGGCGGTGACGTCTGGTCCTTTGTTGTTTCGTCCGTCTGGCCCGCGAGCGAGGCCTGGGAGGAATGGGCCCTTGATACCCCAGTTCCCACTGGGCCGACATATATGAGAGGGATGATCTTGGTGGTGAATGGGGGTAGAGAGACAGATTTCTGGCATGATGCTTGGTGTGGGACAGAACCTTTGTGTGTTTAATATCCTTTACTCTTCGATATCTGTGTAAACCAGGTGGTTACTGTAAGGGAAATGAAAGATAGGAATTGGCAGCTTAACTTTAGAAGGTGGCTAGATCCAGCAGGGCAGCATCAGCTGTGTTCTTTGCGTAATAAATTGACAGCAGTGCCTTTGGGGGATGGAATGATGGACCTAAATGGAAGTACACTAAGTCTGGTCTGTTCATTGTAAAATCTATGTATGAGAGACTATCTTCTCCTGGAGTTGATAGATCTTTCAAACAGTTATGGAAAGCCAAGATTCCTTTGAAGATCAAAATATGGCTGTGGTTAATCTGGCATGATGCTATCCAAACTAAAGATAATATGGAAAAAAGGAAGTGGGTTGGGGATTTGACTTGTAGATTTTGTCCTGCTAATGAAACTATTTCCCACCTTTTCTTTCGGTGCCCTGTGGCTATTTACATGTGGAGTGTGGTTAGTTCTGCTCTGGGTGTAAAGAGTAGACCTTCTTGTTTTACTCAATACTTTTGGTGGATTGCTAAGTTCTTGCCCTTAGGCACAAACATTCATGTGATTGGTATTGCTGCATTTTGCTGGGCAATTTGGAAAACTTGAAATAGAGCTTGTTTTGAGAACAAGTTTATTTCCTCTCCGGTGGAACTTATCTGTTACATGTGTGCCTTCTTGCGCTACTGGGCAGGGCTGCAGAATCAGGAGACTCGACTCCGGGTGGAGGAAGGCGCAGCAAGGATCCAGGCAACTGCGGTGCAGGCGCATGATGCTGCCAGGCTAAACAGGAGGCTGCCTAGGAGTCAAGATGCTGGTTCATGATGAGTTAGGAGGTGTGGACAAAGAAGATGATAGAAGCTGAAGAAAGTGGGTTGCTGTCAAGATGTTGGTTTTGCAGAGATGGCTAAATTTTTCCGTGGCTGGTTCCTGAAGTGTGTAGTTGTATATCCTCGCTCTATTTTGTGGTATGTGTAAAGAAAGTTAACTCTGGCTGATCTTCGACCTTTGCTACCTTTTTGCCCTCTGGCTGTGATTCCTGAGCATCCAGCTATGGTTCCTCTTTAGGCAGCGTTTGTTTGTGGTGAACCTGGTAGTTGTTAGCCTTAGCAGTTCTTTTGCTTTGGTATAGTTTGGTTTCCGGTTTTACCAAACAAACTTTGTTCTGTTATCCTTGATAATGGAATCCGGCTCTTGGAGTCGTTTTGGTATTTTGCTGAAGGAATGATTCGTCGGCTTGGCCCGTTTAGCTCGTTTGCAGTTAAACTGGTGCATGCATGTATCAAACAGCAGTTTGTTTGCCCAGAATAAGAGCTGGAGCATGCACGTCACGTGTTCTTTTCGTTCTTAGACGAACTAGCTTAGAATTATTTGTTCTTTAACGAGTCCACACGAAAACTGTTTTTCTTCTTTTTTTCGTTTTTTTTCTTTTTTCTGGATTTCTTGATTTCTTTTCCCTTTTCTTCCATTTCGTTTTTCTTTTCTTGACATTTATTAGTTCTTATGGTTCATTTTAAGATAGATTTGTATTTTTTTTTTTCGTTGGCAAAACCTCATTTTTAATATATATTTTTTACATTCACTATTTTTCTATGTATTTTAAAATTACATAAGATTTTGCGTTACCCTTATAATTACGACTGTTCTAAGGATGTTGGATTTTGTTCAATTGAGTCTAAAGTTTTATTCCGTAGGTTCATGATTTGTTCCATGATAGCTAAATCATAACATTTCATTTAGGTCATATGGTTATATTTTAAATTTCAACTCTATTTTCTACTTCATGTTTCCTTCTTAAGAATAAATATATTTGGTTCCATTTTGTCTAAAGTTGTGTTCCCTTTATATTTGTGTCCCTTTAGTGGTTGTGATCTTTTTCCTCATGTGTATAATTTTTGTTCCTCTAAATCTATATGCTTGTTCATCTAGTACTTGTGTTTTGTTCCATGTATTATACATCATGTCTAATTTTTCCGCTAGTAGATGTTGCTCGATAAAGTTTTTTCTCTCCAAGTGTTTTTGTTCCATTTATTAGAGTATTGTTCATGTCTCTTAGAGTTTTGTTCCGATGTAGATTTTCTCCCTAACTCCGTGAATACATTAGATGTTGTTTCTAATACATTGAGATGTTTTCCTCTAAATGGGAGTCTATTCCTCTCAGTAGGAGTTTTTTTCCTCCTTATAGAGTTTTTGTTCTAATTAATAGAGATCTTTTCTTCTACCCTTGTTCCCCTATAGCTTTTTTATTCCTAACTGCATGAATCCATAACTAATGTTATTAAATCAATGGGGATGTGTTCCTCTTTCTAGATTTTAGTTCCTCCCAAATAGGATTTTTGTTCCATTTAATATAGGTATGTTTCTCTCTCTTAGAGTTTTGTTCATGTATAGTTTTTTATTCCTACCTCCATGAATCCATAATTGTTGTTCCTAAATAAATGAAGATTTGTTCCTCTTTTTAGAGTAGAGTTTTGTATGTTCCTCTCTCTTATAGTTTCGTTCCTATATACAATTTGGTTCTACTATCAAGTGTTTTTGTTACATTTTAGTAGAGTATTGTTCCTCTCTTGTAAAGTTTTGGTTTCCCTTTAGATTTTCATTCCTAAATCCATGAATCCATGATTATTGTTTCCAAATTAATGGAGATTTTCTCCTATATTTAGAGTAGAGTTTTGTATGTTCCTCTCTCTTAGAGTTATGTTCCTATTTTTAGTGTTTTGATCCCCTAAACAAGAGTTTTTTATGCCGGTAGGAGTTATATTCCTCTATATAGAGTTTTTTGTTCCATATAATAGAGGTATGTTCCTCTCCTCTAGAGTTTTGTCACCGTATAACTTTTTTTTGCTCCTATCTATGGATCCGTAACTATTGTTCCTATATCAATAAATTTGTGTTCCTCTTTCTAAAGTTTATTCCTATAAATATAACTTTTTGTTCCCCTTTATAAAGTTTTTGTTTCATCTAATAGAGTTATGTTCCTCTATCACTTTTGTTCTACCTAAATCAATGGAGGTTTGTTCCTCATTTTAGAGTTTTTCTTCTCCACATAGGCGTTTTTGTTCCTCTATAGATATTATTTCCTCTCTCAAGTGTTTGTGTTCTATTAAATAGATTAATGTTCTTATCTCTTAGAGTTTTTTCCCTATAGCATTTTATTCCTAATTATATGAATGCATAACTTTTGTTCCTAAAATCCATGAAGATTTGTTTCTCCAAATAGGAGTTTTGTTCCATTTAATAGTGGCACGTTCCTCTCTCTATATTTTTGTAACTAAAAAGTGTGCAACCCACAGTTTTTAAAAAAAAAATCTTAATCAGCCTTGTTGGTGATGCATGGTTCCTACCTCGGGGACGCCTCGCCACATCATGCCAAATGAAAAAACACACACATGAGACATTTATATTTCCAAACACATGCGCTTGCAAAAAATCATGACCATGTTATCTGATGAAACAATCAAATATCTGACGACGTTATGTTGTAGTTGCCTTGTTAGTTTTATTCCAAAATAAACAACATCTAAGTTACGATGCTTTGTGGATGTGCTTGCAAAACTTAATGTGGAAAATAGCTTGGTGAAGAGCGGAAAAGGTAATTTCTAGTGTATTAACTTGATTCCTGGTTTTGTTCTTCAACACTTGGGGTACTAGTTTTTCTTCCAAGAAGTTGCATAACACATTAGTTAAAACTATATTCTCTTAGTTTTTGAACTAACAATTTCCTAATACCATGTCATGTTGCCTAATGAATATGCTTCATAAGGCAAAGATGCATTCATAACATGGCTAATGGGAATAATTCAGGAATTGAACCAACAGATAAAAAATGCATACTGGATAACAGAAACAACCTTGCCAACTTTGCGTGAAGGACGCCCCCCTGTTTCATGAATAGTTTGGCCGCGACTTGTGCCCAACTACAAATGTACTTCATGGATCTGGGATTAAAAACCCACAAATAAATGTGGTGACCATTCTTATGAGATTGTTGCGATGGTTAAAAAAACAGATAACAAAAAATTCTTCAGACATATCTTTAAAACAAACTTATCTTTACTATTAAAGCAGAATGCGTGGTATGGTGTCACAATCAAAATGGTGTCACACTTCAAATACCCTCATATTTCTAAGTAATTACATGTCATGCCACCTATAAGTGGTTACCGGTTCAAAAGGAAAAGAAACAAAAAGGAAGGAAAAAAATGATTGGAGAAAAAGAAAGGGAAAAAAGGAAGGAAAAAAAAGGAAGGATTGAGGGCACGGCAAGGAAAAAAGTAAGGAAAAAAATAGATGGCATGCGTAACAAATCTGCCACCGGACACGCATGCACAACAAACATTTTCAAAATTCCTAACAAAAAAACAACACACCTCAAAACGGACCGGATGTTGCTCCCCCTAACAAACTTTTTAAAAATAGCGGCTAACACGCCGAACTTCTTTTTCTCAACAAACTATTCAAACTGCTCACAATACGCGCCCAAGTTTACTCACCTCGTCTACTCTACCACAGCTCACCGACGCTATTGTCGCTCGGCTCAGTCCGCCGCCCAAGTTTACTCGTCTCGCCTACTCCACCACAGCTCGCCGATGCCATTGCCACTCGCCTCAGTCCGCCGGCACCGCTGCCGCTTGCCTCCGTCAGACGCCGCTGCCGCTCGCCTTGCCTTGCCGTGGAGTGCCTCGACGCCGCGATGTCGCTTTCATCGCCTACTCCATCACAGGTCGCTGACGTTGCTGCCGCTAGCTCATCGACCGGCCAAAAGCACGCACCAAGTTCTCGTTTTTCCCAACAGCACATCTTTGTGGTTGCCGAGGAATGAAAGTAAGTGCATCGTGTTCTAATCCCAACTGTCTGCAACAAAATAACACTTAGAAAGAGTAGGACCTGCAAAGAGGTCTCTTATCTTATCTCGACCCCACTAATCCCGACTCGCCTACCAAAAACCGTCATGCACAACAAAATATTTTTGATTTTATCATGCATGCTAACAAACCATCTTTTTAGTTGATGGCTAACAAAACTTGATTTATCTGTACATATACTCATGTGTGAAGCCATAGGGGGAAGAGGATGAGGGGACTGATCGTCCGGCCGGCCAACGGCGAGATATTGTCCTATGAGTTGAGAGAGAAGAGGCAGAAGGTGGTGTCGCACTACCACAGCCCCCAGGTCATGTCTGTCGTCGCCACCACACGTCCACAACTAGCAAGCTCACCGCCATCATCCTACCCCGCGGCGCCGTGACGAGAGACCTAGCCAACTGCTAACATCGCCACCAAGCTATAAAAATCATCGTTCCTGGCGCGCATGCCGCTGACAGGACCCAACCAGGCCTACATCAAGATAGCGGGGCTTCTCCCTCCATGTAGCTAGCCTAGCATGTACGCCGCCGCCAGCAGAGACGGAGCTGGTACATAGGCGCTGGTGTCAAACGATGACCCCAGTGAGCTTTCGTCATAGCTTCGTCCCTGGCCGCCGGGCAGAGAACACGGCTCCTCAGCCTCGACTCCGACCTTGACGACGACGCCTCTTGCAATAGCCTCGACTCTGACCTTCCGACAGCGGCTGACCTCCTCTCATCGTGTCGTTAAGCGACGTGTTGTCTGCCACCTCTGTCGATGCCCGTCAACCTCATGATTGCCAAGGGTTGCATCTCGCTGGCAGTCGTCAGCAGCGCCTTCACCGAGTTTTACGACTCAACGCCATCACCCGGTCAGTCCTGGTATGATATTGATATTCATGTTTTCCTTGTTCCTGCAGTGTGCATCGAGCTAAAAGCCTATCATGTATTCTCCCCAAGCTTGGCATCGATGGATTCCTCAGCAAGGTGTTATTCGCAAGTCGTTCTAGATTATTTCTTATTTCCGCAAGTACTTGCCCTATTCATTTAGGCATGTTTTTGACAAAAGACTACTGACTAGCAACAGTGGTCGGTTAGCATTTAGCCATTTCCCATGATTAATTAGGTCAGGCCACTGCAAAACTATAGTCACTGTTTGTTTGAGTGATGGAAAGCTACGCATGATCAGGTTAGTGTTTTTTTAAAGGCTTTTCAATGATGCATCAACTTGTTACAATCAACACAGAGAAAGGGGTTAATATGGTTAGGAAAAGTTTCAAACCAGAGGTTTCCATGAAGATTATATGAAGACCATCCGAAAGTTCTGGTGGGGAGAAGATGAAGAGCATAGGAAAGTTCACTGGACGTCATGGAATAACTTAACTCTTCCAAAAGCGCAGGGGGTGTGGGATTTAGGGACACTCAGCTTTTTAACCAAGCATTACTGGCAAGACAAGCCTGGAGAATTCTTTAAAATCCAGATAGCTTATGTGCCAAGATCTTGAAGGCAAAATACTTCCCAAATTGAAGATTTTGGATACTGTTTTTGCAGCTGAAGCTTCTCTAGCTTGGAGGGGCATTGAACATGGTTCAGAATTATTAGAACAAGGAATTATTTGGAGAATTGGAGATGGATCGAAAATTGACATCCAAAGATCTAATTGGATCCCTCGTAGAACCCATATAACAAGATCACTGTGACTGTAGTAGACTGTTGCATCGCTGGGAGGATCAGGGTGCATGTCCTAGCACATAGACCACATGAACTAGACTAAAAGTGCTGATTCGTTTGATATCTTGTATTTTATATGGCCCCCTTTTTTGTATTCTTTTTCAGTTATGCCTTGTACTCCGTACTTTTCCTTCTTAAATAATAAAGTCACAATGTATGCATTTCCTCAAGAAAAGAGTTTAAGCCGAGAAGCCGGAGAAAAAGGAGAAGGGGCAACAAGTGCATCATTTACATACCCTTCGGTTTGGTTTTTATAGAAAGAGGGGGAGGGCAAGAGGAAGGAGCAAGGGCGCCCGAGATAGGGTTAAGTGGGGGAGGGGGAGAGAGAGGGAGGGGTAGTGTCTCAAGAGGGGGTGGGGGAACTACATACTATTCCTCTTAATCGGTTGAATGGTGCCACCATTAAAATGTTGACAAAAAAGATGCCTTCATCGCATATCCCTCTACATAGTTAGGGCTTTTCATGAGAATTGTGTTAACCTATGCAACGATTAGTTTTTGGAGAACACATAGCAAAGCCTGGGCCTTCAACTAGCTTAATGCCCATGCGTTGCTACGGGGTTCAAGAAAAGACAAGCAAATAAGAAGTGCATATGGAGATGTTTTTTCTGTTTACAGTATTTACCTTCATTTATGTTTACATGTCCGATATGTATCAATTTTATATAACCGTTGCAAAGCACGGGCATTCAGCTAGTGTATACAGCACAAAAATCATATGAATCCCCTGGCATGAAGGATCATGAGTACATGTCAATACATTGTCGCTGGGAAACACAAAAATGCATCCCAAGTCCATCGTGTAGTATATGCAATAATGCAAGAAAAATAGTCCATAATTAGAGCTAATACTTATCATGGAATACAAACACTACGATATCCTGGGATCACCATGGCTTCATGTCGCACCTAACCATCTACCCTCTTTAAATCTTCTACAGCCACCTCCGCGTCGTCCATGGCCGCCAATCACCACCCCCGGCTCCCACCGAAGACCGATAGTACCCCCCGCCCTGCCAATCGCACCATGGCTTGTTGCGCTGGTGAGAGATGACAGCCAAACCTTACGTTCTCCGGTGAAATCATCGATAAAATCACGACACTGAAATGGGGAAAAGTTGGTTTCGAGATTTTGTTTCGGGAAAAAGGACACGGCGTGTCTCACGAGATTCGAACCATGTTGATGCCACATAGTCGTCCCGGTTTGTCAACGAGAGCGGAGGAGCGCGGCGCACTCGCTCGTTACGTTGTTTCAAAAACAAAACGAAGAAGAAAAGGGAAAACGAACCTGCACGTAGATGGGCCGGTCCGTGGAGCGGATCCGCTGCGGGCCAGTCCGTACTCGGGCTCGCGCTCGCGAAGGGCGGTATATAGTGGATGCACTCCCCGACCCATCTCCTCCTTAACACTGGCGGCGCCACCCGACGCTGGACCGCCTCCTCACAGCGGCCCACACCCTTCTCTTCCTCTCCTGCTCTGACCTACGGAACCTCCAGTCCGCCGCCGCCGCCGCCGTCACCGCCGTCGCCGCGTCCTTCGAGCCCTGCCCGTCTGCAAGATTGCGCATTTGTCCTCCAGGTAAAAGCACCAATCAACCTCCGCAAATCTCGATCCTCCCCTCTCTATCTTCTACCTACGGACAACTTCGCTCCGCTGCTTCACAGAGGCCTCGGTACCCTAACTCGCAATTTGCGCACCTGTCGAATCAGCACTAGTGTCGTCTAATCTACTGGTATTTTTCCGCGCGCTATTCCGCAGGCCAGGATGAGCTCGATTTTCCAGAACGCGCCGCCCCAGAAGCGCCGCCTCAAGAAAACCGGAGCCGACGATGACAGTGCCAAGGCCACCACCGGCTCCCCCGTTGCTCTGGATGCTGCTGCGGAGGGTGTGAAGAAAGCCAAGCCACAGAATGACGGCAAGGACCGGAAGAGGAAGAAGGCTAAGGAGCTCGAGGCCAAGGAGAGCCAGGTACGAGCACCAATCAACCTCCGCATGATCCTCCCTTCTATCTTCTACGGGCAACCTAGCACCGCTGCTTCACAGAGGCCTCGGTGTACCCTAACTCGCAACCAGTTTACAAGCTTTGCGCATCTGTCGGATCAGCGCTAGTGTCGTCTAATCCATTGGTATTTTTCCACGCTCTGTGTTCCGCAGGCCATGATGAGCTTGATTTCCCAGAACGCGCCCCAGAAGCGCCGCCTCAAGAAAATCGGAGCCGACGATGACAGTGCCAAGGGCACCACCGGCTCCCCAGTTGCTCTGGATGCTGTGAAGAAAGCCAAGCCAGAGAATGACAGCAAGGACCGGAAGAGGAAGAAGGCCAAGAAGCTCGAGGCCAAGCAGAGCCAGGTACGAGCACCAATCAACCTCCGCATGATTCTCCCCTCTTTTTTCTACGGGCACCTTCCTCCGCTGCTTCACAGAGGCCTCGGTGTACCCTAACTCGCAACCAGTTTACAAGCTTTGCGCATCTGTCGGATCAGCGTTAGTGTCCTCTAATCTTGGTACTTTTCCACGCTCTGTGTTCCGCAGGCCATGATGAGCTTGATTTCCCAGAACGCGCCCCAGAAGCGCCGCCTCAAGAAAATCGGAGCCGACGATGACAGTGCCAAGGGCACCACCGGCTCCCCAGTTGCTCTGGATGCTGTGAAGAAAGCCAAGCCAGAGAATGACAGCAAGGACCGGAAGAGGAAGAAGGCCAAGAAGCTCGAGGCCAAGCAGAGCCAGGTACGAGCACCAATCAACCTCCGCATGATTCTCCCCTCTTTTTTCTACGGGCACCTTCCTCCGCTGCTTCACAGAGGCCTCGGTGTACCCTAACTCGCAACCAGTTACAAGCTTTGCGCATCTGTCGGATCAGCGGTAGTGTCCTCTAATCTTGGTACTTTTCCACGCGCTGTGTTCCGCAGGCCACGGTGAGCTTGATTTCGCAGAACGCGCCCCAGAAGCGCCACCTGAAGAAAACCGGAGCCGACGATGACAGTGCCAAGGGCACCGGCTCCCCCGTTGCCCTGGATGCTGCTGCGGAGGGTGTGAATAGAGCCAAGCCACAGAATGACGGCAAGGACCAGACTTGGAAGAAGGCCAAGGAGCTGAAGTACAAGGAGCTGAAGGCCAAGGAGCTGAAAGCCAGGCAGAGCCAGGAGGCGGAGGAGATGAAGCAGCTGGAGAGTTCGCTGTTCGGTGCCATCTATGCGCCGCTGGAGTTTGGCACTGAGGCCGGGGCTGCTCGCAGTAACAAGGATGTTGGTCCTCTGTTCTTCGTGGATCGCTCTGCCGGTGACGGCCTGCCTGTTTATGAGGAGGACCTGGGCGGTGATGATGGGACGGTAGATAAGGGGAGGAAGCCCGTGTGGGTGGATGATGAGGAGGACACGACTCGGGTGGACATTGTGAAGGTTGCGAGGCTGAGGAAGCTGAGGAAGGAGGCTGATGAGCGTGTGATCTCGGGCAGAGAGTATGAGGCCAGGTTGCGCAGCCACCACGCCAAGCTGAACCCCTTCACGGGCTGGGCAGATATGGACCGTGAGGCTCCGCTCCCCGGTGGTGAATCCGATGAGGAGGAGGAGGGTGGAGTCGACAATGCTCTTCGTAACAACGATGAGCTTGTCGTCAAGGGTACTGCTAAGCTCCTGCCTGGCATGTTGGACTTCTCAAGGCTTGTTGATGCTAATGCACAGGACCCATCCAGTGGTCCTATCAATTCAGTGCAGTTCCATAGGAATGGGCAGCTCATGCTTGTTGCTGGTCTGGACAAGCATCTGAGGTTTTTCCAGATTGATGGCAAGAGGAACCCCAAGATTCAGAGCATTTTTATCGAGGATTGCCCAGTTCACAAGGCATCCTTTCTACCTGATGGCTCTGAGGTCATCCTTTCAGGCAGGAGGAAGTTCTTCTACTCATTTGATTTGGTGAAAGCTGCTGTTAGTAAGATTGGACCCTTGACTGGCCGCGAGGAGAAAAGCCTGGAAACCTTTGAGGTATCACCCGATTCAAAAACCATTGCATTTGTTGGTAATGAGGGGTACATTCTCTTGGTATCTACCAAAACAAAGCAGCTCATTGGAACCCTCAAGATGAATGGGAGTGTGCGTTCATTGGCTTTCGCCGATGGAGGGAATCAGCTGCTAAGCGGTGGCGGGGATGGGCATGTTTACCACTGGGATCTTAGAACAAGGACGTGTATGCACAAGGGCACTGATGAGGGTTCCCTGTCCGGCCTTTCTCTCTGCACCTCGCCGGACAGCTCCTATTTCGCTGCAGGCTCCAGCAGCGGCATCGTGAATGTGTACAAGAGGGACGAGTTCCTCGAAGGGAAGCGTAAGCCGCTGAAAACGATCGAAAACCTCACAACCGACATCGGCCAAATGAAGTTCAACCACGACGCACAGATTCTGGCAATAAGCTCGCCGAAGGAGAGGAACGGCATGAGGCTCGTGCACGTGCCCTCCTTGACCGTGTATCAAAACTGGCCAGGGCCTCAGTTTAGCCTTCACTACCCAAGATGCCTGGACTTCAGCCCCGAGAGTGGGTTCCTCTCCATTGGGCATGCCGGTGGAAAAGTTTTGCTGTACAAGCTGCACCACTACCAGAACGCCTAGGACGCAGGTCCAGTTTTGACACTGTATTTTCTGTTTCCAGAACACTCATGTCATCTGTAGCGTGATCCTTAATCCCTTTGCCTTATGGGTGGTGTTGTCACAGATATTTTAATGCTCAATGGAATACCCTGTTCGTTCTTATATGAAAGTTCTACACTGCTGCATGTGGCCGTTGTTTGAATACAGAGTTTTAGCATATTATTATAGAGGTGGAGTAAGGATGGAGCTGTGTAAAATGGTATGATGAGTTATGCTGTCGCAGCGTGTATGCATATTTTTTTTTCCAATCTATTAAGCTTACTCGCATACTAGGACTGTGTGTACAATTTTGTTTTGGTATGCAAAACAGTTTGGGGACAAACAACACAGCTGAAACATAAGGCCCTGCTTAGAATGCTGTATTTTAGCCCAAACTGTCTTTGCTAAACTTACCGACCTAACCAGATCCCGCTAAATATATGGATCTGTTAAGGAAAGAGGCCGGAAAGTTTTCCATAGCTTAAACTATAACGACATTCCAAGCAAGGCCTAAGTCGGAGTTATTATCAGTTTATCACCTATCTGGCAAACATCTTGTTATGTAGGAGCATATTACAGTGGTATGTCATGTTCCTGGCATTTTTATGCAGGAGCCAGATGGTCCTTTCTTATTCAGCATAGTTGCAGGTAGGTTAAAACTATTGCTTGATGTGATCATATGTTCCGAAACTAAGAACAGAGTAGACATTATGGTATAGTTGATGTTCAATTGCTTGCTTGCTTGCTTCTAGTGTCAATGTCAGTGAGACTTGTGCTCTGGAAATAGTATATTCTTTCCATATAACTCAGTAGTGAGAAAAATGCAGAGGGTTTTACATGTACTATTGGCAGAGCTTCCTAACGGAAACTATCAGGTTCAGGTTAATTACTGAAAGACCGATAGCTGCCTGCGCTATGCAGCCTACATCTTCTCTGTAGCCTCTCACCGCCCATGATCTCTTCAATGAGGTCCTTGGAGCTGCCCCCATTATCTTATACAGTGTATCGTCAGCTAACAACATGGTTTCATCCTCGACCTCTTCAGGACATTTCTGTGCCGAGTTCTCCTATAGTAGCCTGTCAGCCTCGAAAACGTAAGATCGAATCATTTGGGATTTCGTGTGTGTTTTGAATCCCAGCTTGAGTGGTTTCTCATGATGAAGGCCTATGCTTTGCACATGTCACCCATTTGTTTCTCCTCTTTCACCTTGTATCAGCAAGATCGATCCATGTTTCAGATCTTCGTCATTCATGCCTGATACTGGCAGATCGTCTTGTTTTGATCGAGTCTGTTGCTGGCAGTCATTTTTAGTAATCCGAGTATTCCTGTCAACCTACCTTTTTTTTATGGAAACAGCCTCCTTTTCTATTAAGAGGAAAACAAAGAAACCCAACATGACACTAAGCAAACAACCCCGCAGGGAGAGCCTTCAACACCCATCGTCTCCCGACTAGCGTTGGACGCTAGCGCACAAGGGTCATCACCGCCGTAGACGAAGAGCTTCAGTCAGTCGAGATTAGCCATGATGGAGCTGGAGCAGCCAAAGAACAACACATTGCCGAGTCCACACCCGGACGAAGGGCCATGCGCCGCCGAGGTTTTACACAACAACCAACAGCAAAAGTGAAGGGCATCACGAAGCCGAGTCTGACACCCGGGAGGCATCTCGGCTCGCTTGCTCGAACAAGTTTCACCGTTGCAGCTTTGGAGCTATAGATGTTCCTACGAAATCTGAGAAGTTTCACTGTTGCCAGATCGAGTACTAGCCTTTGTTAGTTCGAGTAACAGCTTGACTGCTCGCTCAAACCAGGATTGATCCGAGCAACCAGATGGCGACAGTAAGTCGTCGCCCAGGCGTTGTGGTGGAGCTAAATTCAGCAAAGACACTGACAAAGTTCACGACCATACAACAAGGGGATACCATACTACACGATCACACACACGCTCATTTTTCAAAAACACTTAACACTGCTAGTACATAGGATTACGCTTCGGCGGCTTGGCTTAACATTGTTCCTCCGACTTATCACTGCATTGCATTCTGGTCAAACTGTGAAGTGTCTTTGTACGCATCGATCAGTGAAAGAAAATCCCAAGTATCGGAACCAGCACAACTTTCTGTGTGCATAGGTTTCTGCTGTACAGCTTGCATACTGCATAGTTATGCTGCTTAAGCTGCGTGTATTCATGTGGCCAGTGTAATGTAAGTATGTAACGTTGATCGATTGTCATGCTTCCTATCGTATAAGGACTGCTCATATAATTTTGTTTCAGCGTGCAAACAATTAGGAGACAAACAATAGAGATGACGCATAAGTCGGCTGTCCGAAAATATTTTGTTATGTTGCAGGGTTTTTATGCATCTTAGTCGCATAACAGCGTGTCATGTTCCTGGAATTTTTATGGAGAAACCAGATTGTCCTTTCTTATCCGACAAAAGAGTTGCAGACAGGGCAAAGCTATGTGATCAAGTTTTCTGAAACTAACAACAGAAGGGACGTTAGGGTATGGTTGATAACTTGTAGTATCCAGTTGCTTGCTTCTAGTGTCAATGCCACAGAGAGTAGGTGTTCCGGTAAACAGTTACATTTCTTCCATGTAACTCAATCTCCGGAAGAAACATCGAGGGTAAGCTTGGTAAGGGAACCGACAACTATTGCCAATCATGTTCAGGTAAACTACTGAAAGGCAGCTAGCTGCCCACCCTACGCAATCTGCATTTTCTCTGTAGCCTCGCTGCCTATGATCTCCACTCCACAGTGAGGTCCATGAAGAAGCATGGTTTCGTCCTCACCCTCTATCTTGAAGAAATTGGGAATAGGAGCTTGTCAACATGCCTCTCAGATAACTTTGGTTGATCGGTGGAAGAAGTTTCGCCTTTGCAGTTAAAGTGCTATAGATTTCCGAGCTGTGGTTTAATTTGCGGGACCAAGCTAACGCAGCTCCAGCAACAGCTCTACAGCCTGGGTAGCTGAAACTAAGAGTTAGCAGTTTAGTTCGTGACCACGGATGCATATATGGGACACGAATAAAGATTGACTGGAGCGACTGGATGACCAAATTAAGTTGCTCATGGAATTTATCGACCGTATTCAGCAAAGACACGGAAATTTATCGACTATATGGAGTATAGTACTACTACAGTACAAGGATCACCGTTCCACAGACACGCACGCTCATTTTCGAAAACATTCCGCATTTCATTGGATTGCATTGCGTTATGGGCAATTCCAGTGGTAATATTTGGTTCTTCGCAGGTACTCATTTGAAATAGGAACTGTCGCATTTTGTCCTGCTTTCAGAGTTTTCTATGGAACGAACAACCGACATATATTAGGACGAACTCAGATACCAATTGCTTTGCTTCTTCTAGAGTCAATGTCAGTGAGGTTACATTTCTTCTTCTCTGTAATTCAGTCTTCAGAAGAAATTCAGAGGGTCACAGTTCCAAAGTAAATTCAGAGGGTTACATTTTGACTGCTTGAGTCACTCAAACCAGGGATTGATCGGAGCAACACGACGGCCAACATTTGTAACAATGCTCCGGAGCCAAATTCAGCAAAATTTCTGAACCATCGAGTGCAACGCAACGTACGTACTTCTGCGTGGTAGAGCGAGCGGCACATGGCACTTGGTTTTCCATGACAGATGGTTGTTGCTTTGTCCTCCTGCGCGGAAAACGAGGCCCTGCCTTTTGGTGAAAACAACTCGAGAGACAGGCAGCCATCGGTTCGATGCAACAAAGATATACAGTAGGTTTTTCTCTTCTATTTCGTGGAGTATCTATATCTACAACGCTGTGAAGTGAAAGAAAAAAAAAATCTTCAGACGCGTCTCGTTGGGTCAGAACAAACACGATAGGTGCATGAGAGATTTTCTTCCTTATTTTCCTGTTGATTTTCGATCAGTCGTTGTAGCTCGTCGTCGTCGGTGTGTAATTTTCTCAGTCTTCGTGACGATATCTACGGCGAGCCGAAAGGGACGTCGGCGGAGGAACCCAAAGCGAGCAACATCTCATCTCACGAAAAGAAAAGGCAAATGCTGTTGATTTATTTTGACATCTTGGACTCTTTTCCCTTGGCATGTCCCCCTTTGATTCCTTTCTTGAAAAAGTTTTGCATCGCCATGTTTTTGTTTTCTTGCACTGTCCTCTTTATCTATTTTCCTTTTATTGCTTGATCGATCCCGTGGCCGAGCCCCCCGTGAGGAGAAAGATGAGCTACACTGCTTGTCCTTTTGCTTTCCTTATTTATCTTTTCAGTTGTTTTTGCTTGAACTCTTTTCTTTATTTATTTTTCCTGGGAGAGCTGAACTAAGGTTGTCAGTTGTCACAACCATCTTACATATTTTTAATGCCGAAAATGACATGCCGGAGGAATAGTTTTATTTTTTCGACGGTGACGGTGACGCAAACCGATGATGGATGAGTTTGCTGAGGGAAACTGTATGAATGGATGTTATTCTGCCTCGTTGCTCGTTCGACACCCGGATGAAAAGGACGGAGAAAAATGAACAAGGGATGTTGTCGTCGTCTATGATCATTTCAGGTTTACTGCTTCTCAGTTTCTCAGCAAACCATCTTCGTTCACTCCAGTCTCTCTCGGGTCCCTCGCGCGAGGGGCTGCAGAGAGCCCCAACCCTAGCAGTGCCCCCCCCCCCCCCCCCGTCGATCTCCTCCACCTGGCCGCTGCCGTCAGCGGTGGCGGCCGCGCCTGGCCGTAAAGGCGGCAGACGTGGGGAGGGACGCGCCCCGTCGGGCCTCCCTCGCGCGGGGGGGGGGGGGGGGGGGGGATTATGGGCGTCTTCTGGGCGGCTCGGCGTCGGTGGTCGTCGGGCGGCTGGCAGGAGGTGTTGTGGCGGCTCCGGTGTGGATGCAGACGGCGAGATGGGAGGAGAAGGTGGAGGTCGACAGCTTCGCTGGAGGTGATGCAGCGGACCCGGATCTGGGGCGGCGGCGCTGGCGGCCAGGCAGGACCCGGCGCGCGTCCGGCTGCCTCCGAGGCGGGCGAGTGGCAGAGCCTCCCCGACGGCGCTAGCGAGGCGGGCGGTGAGGTGGTCGATAGCTTCGCCTGCGGGTCGGCGCGGCGGACCTGCTCGGGATGGCGGCGGCGCTGGCGGCTAGGAGATGCCTGGCGCGCGTTCGGCCGCCTACTTGGTAGGCGAGTGGCGGCTCATCGACGTACCTACACCTCGTTGTCTCCGGGTGAAAGCCCAGGTTCAGGGAACCGGCGCGATGACGGCGTGTCAATGTCGTCACTCTCTTGGGAGCATTGCGCTTCGAGACACGGCGTGGAGTCCCTTGTCGCACTCCTCTGGCGCTAGTCTTCGTTAGGAGTTGTAGTGTCTTGGTGGCAGTCTTCGGATTTGCCCGTGTGTACGATTGTGTGCGTGGAGTTTGGACTGCGCTTGTTGTTTGCAATAACCGGCAGTCGTTATTGTACTCAACCAAATAACCCTCTGCCTTCTATAAAAGTATGGGCATACTCTCAAAAAGTTTCTCAGCGAACCCTGTAAGTTTAATCAGTGTAGATCAGATGGCCGTGTAACTAAATCGCTTAATTCGCTGTAGCAAAATCTTCCTGCAGGCTGCAGCAAACCCCAAGCAGAAATTCGCTTGAACCGATGATCCCAACTGAACCAAAGCTGGTCCACGAACTGGGAACGGCACATCCGTTTTTCCTCTTTTCCTCTTTGGAAAAGAGGAGGCGTAAATTCCCGCTCTCGATTGCACTCTACTACACGCGCCCTCACGAGAGAACATGAGAAAGACCCGTCCTTGTTCTTTTCTTTTGATTTCTTTCTCCAGCTTTCGTTTTTTCTTCTTGTGATTTGAACAGCACCAGAAGAACACGGGCCCCTTTCCCTTTTCCGGGAGCTCCCTTGCGCCAGGGTCCTCCTCCGCTCTCTTTCACGCCCTGCATAGATAGCACTTGCTGAAAATTTCTCTGTGATGCACAGGTGAGGATGGGAGTGAGAGCCCATGCCTTGGCTCTGAAGCTTTGCACCCTGCCATACCATACGCTCTCTGCTGCCTTTCCCTTTCTTCATCTAGAAAAAGAAACGAACCCTCCCGTTTGGAGCGCAATGATGCTTCAGCCTTGGAGAGAGAGCGTCGATAAGATTTCCTCTCCAGACTCCAGTGGTGGTAACAGTGGCAGCAGTAGATAGATACAGTGGAGCAGCAGCTGAGGTGCAGTGGGTGGGACGTCGCTCTCTTTTCTTTCCTGAAAGCGAGGCGTGTAAAACTATTTCCGTCTGTCCACAGCACTTGTCACTTGTCTCGCCTCTCTTTCCTGCACCACCGCGGTGCTATCTCCGTCTGTGTGTGTGCGCGGCGGTCGGTCGCCTCCGAAGTCCGAACGGCAGGAAAAGATTGACGACGACGAGCTGACGGTGGGTCCGATCACGGGAGCGTCCAGGCCAAGAGGTATCCGGCCGGGCGAAACAGAGACGGTGCGGTGCGGTATCCCTACCACACGGCCGGCCGGCAGGCCATCCAAACGTTCTGACTGAAACGGTGGTGGTGACCATGAATAATTCTCGATCTGGTCCGATGTCTGTTTTGCGTCGGGGGTACCCAACGGCGGCAGATGCAATAAGCCGCTGTCAATGGCGGCGTAGAATTAGTGCCGCCGTGCCGGCTTCCCGCGCGCCCAGTTTCATGCGCTCCCGCCCACGGCGGCGTTTCGTGCCACCCATTGCCCACGTGCGGTGCGGGAAGTCTTCCCGCGCGCCACACTTTCGTTTCCGCCTGACCGAGGTTTTTATAAGGTGTCGCCGGCGGTGCTTGGCCAGCACCAAACACAATGGCCGAACAACCCGACCACTCCTGGGTTAGGATCTTTGAGATCGCTTCCCGGAGGACGAACAAGCGGAGCAGGTGTTCGCTCGGTTCACCAACCACGCCGAGGAGCTCAGGACGTACGCCGCCATTCCCGAAGAGGTCGCTGAGGAGCAGGCTGCCCCTAGCCGCTGAGCGTGGAGCGACCCAGCTACGCGGGGAGCTCTGCGCCGAGCTGCAGGACGAGGCGACCGCCTCTGCACACATTTTCTTCACCGTCTCCGCCCCCACCTCCGGCTACACCTCCACCTCCGCCTCAGTCGGGGAGGATGCCGAGGCAGCGCTCCTGCGCCGCGACAGGGATGCCGTCGTTGTGGCTGCAGCGGCAAGGACGGAGGCGTACGCTACTGATGACGTCGCGGTTGCGGCTGCCCGTGCGCGTGCCACGTAGGCCTGAAGAAGAGGGAGGGAAGGGCTTTGCATCGGGCGGCGCCGCCTGGCGGACGAGCGCAAGAAGCGCTCTGGGGCGACGGTGGCGCTAGACCGTCCGACGAACGCGACCAGTAGGACGAGCGACTGCGAGTAGCCCCAGTAGTGGTAGGGCGCGTGACGGCGAGTATGCGCCCGTAGACGCAATTTTGGGTGTAATATGAGGGCTAATCTATAATGAAACTAATTAGTAGATATTTATGTCCATGTCATGTAGAGTCGTGTGAGCGATTACAGAGGGCGTGTGCGGATAACATGGATTGTCCGCGACGACACAAACCGAGCCCAAATTTGGGCGCGGTTTACGTCCGAGCAAGACAGCTCGTACAATTTACGTCGCTGTTGGGCTGGGTTTTTCGCAACCGTGGATATTTCCGGATAGAAACTCGTACATCCACGGTCCGTTTGCGTCGGGCATCGTTTCTTTTGGAAATGGTATCATCTCCAAACGCTGCAGCAACAATACAAAAATCAACCAAAGATAATGTACTCCTGCTTCCCGTATGGAATGGAAGAAGCAGACGGACGCAGATCGATCACCTGAGTGGTGCGTGGTCGAGTCGATGGAGCCCCGGCGCGTGGCCCAACCGAAGCACCAGGCAGACGGTCAAAAGGCACGGGCAGTACCACCGCCACCAGCACCACCGCACCGGCGACAAAATCTATTCACAATTTTCACCACCCAACAGCACCACCACCAGTCCACCACACCACCGCTGCCTTTTTCTTCTTCACCGTCCCCGACGTCCCCTCCCGCCCGGTTTCACCGCTCTCGTTTTTCCTGTCTTTCTCGACCTGACGCAAGATCAGATCACATCACACTGAGGAGGAAAAAGAAGGAGGAGTTGGGCAGGTTTAATACGGACAAAAAGCGTGACCGGTCGATGCAATCATGGCCTCCAAGATCTCGCGTCCCGGACCGGGCGCATCCGCCACCAAGCACGATGCTCGCGCGTCCTCCCTCCCCATGCCTATAGGCCGCACGCCCCAAGCCACCCCACTCTCATCTGCTCGCTCTATGTAATGCACTCTCAGTAATATACTGCATCGGTCCCTCCTTTATAATAGTATAAATTATTTTAGTCATTTTACATATTCATTTATGTGTACACAAAAGCATCTATAAATATATTTTAAAATACAAATGCACTCATTTTAATCCGAATCTAAACAGCAAGCAGTACACCTCAAACATTTTATGTCGCATAACCGAGGGAGTGCTATCTTTTATAGGCGCGCCCGACGAAAAATAACGCCCACTTGTCGTCCTCTTTATCCGCTTGAGCGTCAGACAAACTCATACGGGACGACACGTCGGATCCAGCCAGATGTGATAGCCTTTTCTTCGGGACGTCGACCCTGTGTAAATGTATCATCGGCCAAGCAAGGCATTCATACCCCATCTGTTTCTTGCTCGGCACAATGAGGTGTCGCTTTGCCTCTGCGGTAAGGCCGTGTCCAAGTCATGACGACATCAACGCGACGACGCATCTTTCCGAGGCGGCGCCCTCGTTAAAAATCCCCTCGCCACCTCATCAATTTCCTTACTCGCTCACCCTTCCCCCCTCTCACTTCTCTGTGGTCGCGTCATGGGTTAACAAGTACCCCATGTAGCCTCACATGCCCCCTCCCAACAACTGGACATTGTGAGCGAAATCGGGTATCACACGTGTTGACGCTGAGGAGCCACAACTTTCGCCTGACCGTCGTGAGCCACTACGGCAGGGAGCTAGAGTTCCGTCGTCTCCGCAACATGGTTATGGCGCAATGGGACAACCTAGGTCCAGCGGTGAGGGACAACATCATCCACGGCCAAGAGACACTATGGGGCGTGCCTGGGCGTACACTCTTATCGTCATGGCGTACAACCACAATGATGGTGAACGCTTAAACACCCCGTCGGCGGTGCTCAGGGAACCTCCTGGCTCCTGCGGCCCCAGCAAGCCGATGGGCACCGAGAAGGACCGACTCGACGTCGACATCTCCTTCCGAGAGCGCGCGCCTCCCCAGTCGAAGAAGGTAACACAGGAGCTGTCACCAAATGGATGCTGACGTGGAGGAAATCCTAGAGCTTTGTGCCGCGATAAAGTCACCCAACATCGTCCCGAGGCTCTTCTTGGAGGATGCATGCGCGTGGAATCTGAAGGAGCGCACCATGGAGACCGGGTGCCCCCTACATCAAACTCACCAGCGGCGACGATGACGACGACGTAGAGCCCAGCGGGATCAACTCGGAGGACAAGGAAGACGGCGACAGGGTCTACATCCCCCTCGCTTGGCGGTAGATTAGGTTTAATTCATCTAGAAGGCAGTTGAAACTTTGTAAACTTTCCAAAATGTTAGAAAAGTATTTCGTTTGAATCTTTCTAAATGAATTGAAACCATGGGGCCCGCGAGTAGGGTTGGGAGCCATGCTTGACGGCGTGTGTGGACGGCCCCCAATAGTGTCTGACCAGAGTTGCTGCCGGTCGTGTTTGATGTGCCGCGAGGGGAGATGTAGAAATTTGAGTTAAGTACTCGGTGAACCTTCACGTGAGCTCTATAAATTGGGCGTGATGGTGTATGACCTGACCGCGTGTGGGTTTGTATGACCTGACCGGCTGACCCGATGAGTGAAGCGCAGCTGTGTCTTCAGGTAAAGAATTCATCGCCTGGTGTCACGAGGATCCTGCGGTGACCCAGCTCCTCAGCCTTTACCCCAACGTTTGACGCCGTTCGAAGGAGTAGAATCCCGTTCTACAAAGAAAAGAAAAGAAAAGAAAAATCCCTACGCACCGGGTGGAGATGAAAATTACCGTAGCGGAGGTGAAGTGCGAGGCAGGCAAAGTGCAGCGAGCAAGCAGAGCGGAGTCACTTCACCTGGCGATGCTTGCTCTGGTGCCGGCATCGGCATCGGCATCGCATCGATGCTGTGCCCCAGGCGGCAGGGCGTGGTGGTGGACCGTGGGCGCGGCGCCCGAGAGTGCACGAGCGTCGAGAGTCACCGATCGCGCGCAGTTCTCCGCATTTCGCACCCTTATTTTATTTCGATCCTCTCCCCTAGCCAAATCTTACTCTACACACTACTACCAGATACTACTACGGGATAGAAGGGCCCCACTGTGCTTGATCAGGTGAACGATCAACGTCTCTCACAGAGTCACAGTCCTTCGGCGTTTTGGCTGTTTGTTTCTTCTTCATCATGCCATGCCCCCCACCGACCCCAGTTCATCACAGGAACAGCAACAAGTTCAGACAGAGAATCTAGCCGGACTGAACCGGGGTGTATCACACGAACAGCATACACTACAATCCAAGCGCATAATCATCATCATACATACACACAGCAGAGGAATTTTGTAGGAACACAACATACACACTGTGTGAGAGTTTGTGGGAAAATGTCATATACTCGATAGTATTACTCATTGTTCATCTCTCTCCATAGCAATAACAAGTACCAGAAGAACTCAGCTACTACATGATCAATTAATTCCTACAGGCAGGGGCAGCCATATGAGGTTTGCCTGCCTGCCTGCTCTTACAGTTACCGCTACTTCTTCTCGGCACGAAGGGTGAAGAGAGAAGAATCAAAGCTTCTTCTTCTTCACAAGCTCATCATGCTAGAGAACCAAAAATTACAAGGGGTCAAAAATTAAGGGAGTGCTACTAATAGGTGGTGGTGGTGGGATGCAAGTGTTTTTTTCTCTTTTTTCCGAAACAAAAAACCCCGGAAAAACACGAAAACACCGGAAAAAAACTGGGATCCGCCGACGGATCGAAGGGCGCATTAGAAAAAAAGAAAACTGGAAAATTGGGGCGGAGGGTCTGATCTTCTTCTACTTGTGGTGATAGTGCTACTAGTAGTAGTAGTAGGTTTAATGGTTGTAGCGGTGGTGGTTGTTACTGTCCACCTCGCCACGATTCAGAGGACGGCGGAGAGGCCCGTGACGACCTTCGCCCTGGGCAGCCCCCTGCTCGCGTCCTCCGTCGGGCGCCACGGCGACACCACCACCGTGATCTTCTCCCCGCCGCCGCCGCTGGCGGCCCCGCTCTTCTGGTTCATGCCGAACAGGAGCTCGAACTCGCCGGAGAAGCTCGCCGCCGACACCGGCGTCGACCCTTTCGACGCCACCGTGGCGGTGGGCGACGGGGCCTTGTCGCCGTTGGTGCGGACGTGCGGGGACAGCCACTTGGCGCGCATGTACTCGGGCTTGCGCCAGGGCGGATAGTGCAGCCCCTTCTTCTTGAGGCTCTGCCGCGCCGCCTCCGCCACCACGGCCACGATCTGCCCAAGCCGGTCCGGTGTGCCCACGAACAGCGGCGGCAGCGCCTGCAGCGCCGCACGGTAAGCCTTCGTGGAGCGAGCCACCTCGAACTCCGACCGGAAGTCCACCTCCACGATCAGCCTCACCGCCGTCACGTCCCCCACCACCGCGTCGATGTACTCGTGCTCCCCTGCGCAGACAGAATAGATCGATCGCCGTGAGCCTCTCTTGTTCATCTCATCTGCCGAGCCGAGGTGAACCGAGGAAGAGACTGTAGGTAGGTACCTGCTGGGTAGGAGGAGGTCTTCTCCCAGCGCGACCTGCAGACGGCGGCGTCGTAGCCGAGCGCCCTGAGTCCGTCGGCGACCGCGCGGCGGCACTCGGCCTTGCCCTTGCAGGTCCTGCCGCACCTCTCCGCGATCCGGGACGCGTCGGCGAGGAGGTTCCGCTCCGCGACGCTCACGCTCTGCACCAAACCCTGCACGCACCACGAACCAATCGCACCACCCGTCAAATTCGCTGCCGGTTTCCCCCAATTCAGGGGTAAAAAAAACAAACAAATCGATCCCAGTAGAGCAGGCACCTACCTTGAGAGCCTCGAGGGTTTCGGCGGCGGCTGCGGGGGGCGGCGCGGCGGCGAGGCCGGAGGGGAGGAAGAAGTCCTCCTCGTCGTCGCTCTCCTCGTAGTTGCTGCCGTTGAAGCAGTTGCATCGCCCGCGCGGTGGCCGCTCCACCACGGCGGCGGACTCCTCCATGAAGCTGAGCACCATGCGGTCCAGCCCCACGGAACCCACATCCGCCTCCGCCGGCGGCTGCTGCTTCTCGCCCTCCTTGACCCCGCCGTCCGCGGCGACCCGGTCGGAGGAGGAGACCCGCACCAGCAGCCTCCGGAGCCGCGACACCCTCGGCGCCGGCGTATGCGGCGCGGGGGCGGGGGCAGGGGTCGGTGGCGGCTTCCCGTCCATGGCGGCAGCGCCGTGGCCGTGGTGGTGGTGGTGGGGCTTGAGCTGGAACGGCATCGATCGCGTGAGGTGAGTGAATCCTAACCACCGTCCGCCGCTACTAGAACCGCAGCAGCATCGTCTCCAACCACCCAGACTCCGCGATACCAACTACCACTCCAACCACAAAAAAATCACG